>OY734943.1:8649567-11120890 GCA_963457585.1 Spergularia bocconei
GTGTGACAGATAGAATTGTCCACTAATAAGTCCAAGCATGTAATACTGATTATAAACCAACAAATTGTACGTATACCACGCACGTACTAAGAGTCTAATAGAGCAGCTATACTTTTTTCTTTTTCGAAATCAGCAGCTATATATAATAAACTTATGACGAACATGGACATGCAACTTCTTGATTATAAATAAAAGTCGAATAGAGCGGCAGCCGTCCTAACTATAGTTAAACTATGATCCTTGTGTGCTTAATGAACTCTTTATTTGGAAAAATGCAGGACATTTTGCGGTTCTCAGGCCGTTGCTTTAAATTAAGCATATACAGTATACGTCAATTAGTGTAACGCCTTGATCTCAGTATTCAGCGCGCGTAATTCAAAGGTGGTCTATTACTCTCATTCGACAAAATACATCATCATTTTCGAAACACATTTTGAGTTGATAGAAAATGAACGATAAAATTGAAAAAAAAAGATCATATATATACTCAAGAAATTACCGTTGAAATTAAAGGTGAATACGGAGTATGTATTTTTGTACAAATTTGAGGACGCTTTAATTTTCGGCTCCATTATGCTCAATTTGCGCCTTCGAGGCTTCAACTATGAAAGAAGTGGGGTTGCACGCACATTATATTACTAGGTCTAATTATTATACTTAATTGTTAACCAATGATCAATAGTCACATGACACGAATCTATATCCGTGACTTTTACATATGATAAATAACTGGATCGAATACGTCTACATACATCAAACATTGCTTCATATACGGATACTAGCTACCGAAATTTTCATAGTTGTATTGTCTCCTCAATTTGAAACTTTTTTTATTTTTAGGTTTGATGCATTGTTACACCAAATCATACGTCCGTCGTATCGACCGCTCATATAGTCACCTTGTAATATAGGCCAATTGTTGCTCCATGATGCGTCAGATTAGACCCATATATGGACCCCCAAACGAAGTTACCATGCAACTTCCTTCTCACCAAATCTCAACTTGAATCCATGGAATTTCGTTAGCATGTTCCCATGACAATCACATCCTTACAATTCATTTGTACGTTACTTCATAGTTTATTCGCATGCCATTTTCATGAACTTTAACATCTCTCAGATTTCCACCTATATAATCCCTCCTAATAACAACCAAAGAACCATCCAAGAAATTCTCCATTGCATAAAAGCATATATAGTTATTCTTTACTAAACATTTACGTACAATAATCTTATAGTTGTACACTAGTAAATATGGCAACGGAATGCATCTCTAGACCAACTAGGTGTTTTCCTAACGTTGGTCTCCGTATAAGCCTCCACAAAAAGAAGCCTAAATCCCCAACGTCGTCACCAAGATCCTCATCGGACTCCCCTCGATCCCCAAGTTCAAATCTCTTCACCCCTAGGAGCACTCGCTCTCGAGAGGAGGAGCTTAAGGATGTTTTCCGTCATTTTGACATCAACCAGGATGGTAAAATCTCGGCCATGGAGCTCCGTAGGTACTTTGCTACCATTGGGGATATTGTGTCCCAAGAGGAAGCTCAGGAGGTGATAGACGAGCTCGACTCGGACAAGGACGGAATGTTGGATTTCCATGATTTTGTTAAGCTTATGGACTCGAACGACGGGGCGGATGAAGACATGAAGAAGGTTTTTGAGATGTTTGAGCATGAGAAGGGTTCTGGGAGGATCACTCCTAGAGGACTTCAGAGGGCGTTGAATCGTCTTGGTGACTCTAAGTCTTATAATGAGTGTGTTGCTATGATTCAGGTTTATGACGTTGATGGTGATGGAGAGCTTGACTTTAATGAATTTCACCATATGATGGCTGCTTAATAATCTTGAAATTAAGCAGTTTGATGATGATAATTATGACTATAATATAAGTTGATGTTAAACTTCAAAACTAGGTTCATATTATCATATACTATATGGAGTGCGTATCGAGTGTTTACTTCAGCATGTGGGGGATAATTGGGAGATAGAGGGAGAGTAAACCATGGAGAAGAGGTTTTTCTCATAAAACTTTATCAAATAATCTCATTACATCTAAAACCCTTATATAGGACTAATCCCAAGACTATTGATATTCTGTAACCCCTAATAATAAATCACACACTTTATTTCTAATTAATACAAATTCTTAATATCTAATTCAATGACCAATTTGACTAACTTAATTTTTGGATCATTATTTCAACACACCCCCTTGATCCGAAAATCGTAGGAGCAATCTTTGTCGTTTGCACATTGAGCTGAACGCATCCCTCTTACGTCCTTTGCCGCAACGAACCTACGAGACCTTTTAGTTCTCGTACACTTCAATTTTCACTCATCCCTCTAGAATGAACACACCTTCGCAAGTCTTGCACACTTTGCGAGTCTCTGACACTTGAAACTCGATCTCGCCTTTGGATCGCAATTGGGTTTTGCATACCCATCTTCTTCAAATTCATGGAGCACTTCTCCCCATAATCTCGTGAAGTCCATATCTTCACCATGTGATGAACTTCTCATCACCATACCTTGTCGATGCTCATAATCACCGACCACATATTGGAGCGATCTCCAACAACGTTAGAGCACTTCTCTCTAACCCCTCAATTTTTTGGTGCACTCTTACGATAAATGAGCAAGCTACCTTTCAATGTGCGGCATTTCCGCAACTCCAATGACACTATGGCCATTCGTTTGGGCTCCACACCCAAACCTCCAAACAAAAGTCTCGTTCTTTTGAGACTCGATCAAGGAGCCTTTCGCTCCAAAAAACATCATAAACATGTAGCTTGTTTCATCAACGCACCAATCACACGAGGCTACATTGCCTTCTGCCAGTTCGGCAATTCCTTCATTTTTTTTTATCTTCTCCACAATAGGATATATACGTAGCCTTAGCTTTGACTACATAATCACATTGCACGGCTCTTGATCCAATGCAACTTGCTCCTTGATCACACAATTTTTTGCTAGATTGTCGTATTAACAAGGCTACGTGGCCTAATTAACAAAACAAATTCCACTTTTTTTTTTTTTGGGTAAATTGATTTACTCTCAACCTCTCTATCCTCTTGATCTCTCTTTTGTGAATTTTGCTCACTCTTAAAATTTGATAATAACAGCGGAATTTTTTGTTCGCACCATTAAAAATTAGAATCGAACCTGGCTACTTGAGTGGAGGTGACCGCCATGCCTACCCTCTCAACTCAAGAGCTGTGATACCACATTGTGGGGGATAATTGGGAGATAGAGGGAGAGTAAACCATGGAGAAGAGGTTTTTCTCATAAAACTTTCTCAAATAATCTCATTACATCTAAAACCCTTATATAGGACTAATCCCAAGACTATTGATATTCTGTAACCCCTAATAATAAATCACACACTTTATTTCTAATTAATACAAATTCTTAATATCTAATTCAATGACCAATTTGACTAACTTAATTTTTGGATCATTATTTCAACACAGCAAGCTAGCCTTGCATGCATGTAATATAACATTATCATGTACTTGTTCTACTGTGACATAGCTTTTTCAAGGCAACAACCAACGTTGTTTATTTCCTTTTTTTTTTCCGCTTGAAATGTAACTTTGTATAAATGAATATGGTTTTATACAATGACACCGGGGCATACCCCTGAGCAAAACAACCCGAACTTACTCAATTTTCTCCACAGAGGCTCCAACTAAGATAGCCAGCTAGGAATTACAAGAGACTTCTCTCACTAAGGCCCTGTTTGATAGGACTTATTCGCAGTAGTATTCAGATCAGTTCAGAATCATTCAGATCAGATCAGATCAGTTCAGAATCATTCAGATCAGATCAGTTCAGTTCAGAATCATTCAGATCAGATCAGATCAGATGAAATTTTTATGAATGTATTTGGCCCAAAATTGATACTTATTCGTTGAAATTCAATCAAAATTTCAACACATTCAGATCAGATCAGATCACTTCAGAATCATTCAGATCAAATCAGATCAGTTCAGAATCATTCAGATCAGATCAGATCAGATCAGATCAGAATCATTCAGATCAGATCAGATCAGTTCAGAAAGATGCAGTCCTATCAAACGGGGCCTAAGCCACTTACAATCCTTGCTCTTTAGCTTAAATACTCTTCTCCTAATCCTAGCTCTAACTTCATCCACTACCTTTTAAGCTAGAATCTTAGGAGAAATAACCAAGTTTTCAAGTCTACATTTGTTCCTTACCAACCAAATCTGGTAAATCAGATTGCTAATCATAGCTCCAGCTACCTGATTCCTGATTCTTGAGCCAAGCCTTTTTTGTGCACACCATTGCCAACGTTGTTTATTTCCTAATTTTTGAATTGTTGCATGATTTATTATTAGAGCTTTCACTAAATATCTTATCATCAAGAATACCTCACTCCAAAATTAGTGTAAGAGAATTATTTCAATAAAAAGTATATCTATGCTAATCATGCCTCAAGCCAAGGTCCAAAACAACAGTATTCTATCTAAAGAGAAACACTAAATAATGTATATCCATATACACCAACAATAAACATACTTATAAACGAATGAGTGACACTTTAGTAATTCTATATATTACTCACTCCATTTCTTTTGATTCTTTACGTTGGGTCGGGTTTAATTTGTGAGGGGAACCCAAGCCCAACGTAAAGAATCAAAAGAAATGGAGGGAGTACAATCTTTTCTCACTTCTACTTTTACCCTAAAATAACCAAAATATCACTTATATCTAGAAATGTATATCTCATATACGGAGTATATATGAATAGCCTTAATCCTTCTCTAATTGCAAAGTGTATTGAGCTAGCATTGGACATATCATATTTTTTTAGTACAATATCTTTTTTATTCGTACACATAGAAACTACTAATACTGCATGGGCCGGGTGAGAATATGAGTATCCGAATCAAGGACATATTAACTACTATTACTGCATGGGCCGGGTGAGAATATGAGTATCCGAATCAAGGACAACACCTAGATAGGTCCATTGCCTAACCAGTAGGTCAATCTTGATCCTCATCATTTAGTATAAAATAATAATAATAATAATAATAATAATAATAATAATAATAAAAATAATAATAATAATAATAATAATAATAATAATAATAATAATAATAATAATAGTAATAATAATAATAATAATAATAATAATAATAATATAATGTATGTATATATGATGATATGATATATTTATTTACATTTTCGATTAGATCGAGAATATAACATTTTCTCTTGGATAAGTTCAACGATTAGTATATAAAATTAGACAAGCTGAAGTCGTATGCCTAGCAACAGGGGCGAAACCAGGAATTACAGTCTGCGGGTGCCGGCTAAGACATACAGTACTCCGTATATAAAAAAAACTATAATAGTATAATATTATTACGTAATTGTACACATTTTTGTTGTAAAAAGAGATGAATTGACTTAAACAAAGGGAAATGCGAAGAAATACAAATATTAAAAAGAAAAAAAACATTTAAAATGCAAATAAATACAAAAAATTGAAAAAAAGGCGAGTTGATTAATAAATTTCAAAAAATGAAAGAAAAGCGCACTAAAATAGTAAAACGTAAGTGAATTTCATTATAACAAAACAAAGAGCACAAAGCAAGGGGCAACATTCGAACTCCTGACGCAAGAGCAGGATCTAATGCATACAACCACTGGGCTAAACCGAAAGTCTTGATTATTAATTACTAAACTTAACAGTATATCAACAAAACTTGTAGGTGCCAGAACCAAAAAACAAAAGGGCAGCCGTGGTGGGTTACAGGTGCCAGGCCCCCGCCACACCACCACTGGCTCCACCCCTGCCTAGCAAATATAAATTATCAATACTAATACACAAGTAAGGCTCGGATCCACAGAAAACAATAATCGTCTAAGTATGCAATGGTAACCAATTGGGGGGGGGGGGGTTGTGATTGTAATCGACTCAAGTAATATATATAAAGCAAGTAAAATTGGAAATCAATACATGTTAAAGTCTCGGTCAACTAATGTTCACCATCGTTCATCGAATTGATCATTGTTGTCAACCAAATTTTTATCCATTGAGTACTTAGTTGCGGATAAAGAATCCCCTATCGTTTCTTAGTCCTAAATAGCTACAAGGAGACATCAGCCCTACCTAATACCCATAATCGATAGATAACAAAGATACGCGACTAAATTCAACCCAACGAAAGGAGAAAGTACGAAATGATATTAGCTGAGATTAATAAGATTAAGACACACCGCGGTTTCGACTATCAATTAATATATTTATTCTCTTCGAAATCTAAAAATGATGTTAAGCATGCAATTAGATTTAGTTTATACTAACGATTCAACAATCTAACAATTAGTCCTTAAATTGTTACTTTAGCTAATGTGATCGATAAAATTTAAGGCTAAATCATTCGTTTGTAACCTAATTAAGCGATGAATGAATCAATAACAATAACAACGGGAGAAATAACAATACTCAAACGAATAAAGAAATTAGAATCAAACTCACAATTATTGATGAACTTTAGTTTCAACTAATTGGTTCGAGAAAAGAGGTTTTTAGCTCTAAGAAAGCTAGTAATGGAGTGCAAGTTCCTTATCTCTCAGGGGTAGCCGGAGTGTTGGAGTGCAAGAGAGTAGCAAGTATATAGGACTGCGGATTAGCTTGCCAAGTGCGGGGTCGAGCAATCTCAGAAGTTAATAATCCTTTAGTATCCGCCTTCGAAGTTACGTTTTATCCTTCGCGAGCATGTGCTTGAGGTCTAAAGACTCTGATAAGTTTTTATGTAGTTTTTTTTTTCTCGGGGCTTGCCCCTATTTGTAACAAAGAATAATCAATCAATCAATATATATTATTTATAGAGGCTTTTTTTGTGCTCCCACAACGATTGGAACATTCTAGAATGTCCATATTTCCATATTCTTTATCAAAAAATTGTATTTAAATCTTATATATAGTAATTGACCAAAGAATTTCATGTGAAAAGATATGGTAAGTAAAAAATAATCAAATAAGAATGGAATATTCTAGAAACTTCATATAATTAAATAAGAATGGAACATTCTAGAAACTCCATATCAATCAATATTATAGTACATAATAATAAATGAGGGATTTTTCGGGCAAGGTTATGTTATATTTTCCTAATCCTGATCTATCATATTAATAATCCTAATCGAAGTTAAACAATCAGTTAGCTATAAATAGTTGGAATAATCCCAAATCAACATTCACAATCATAATGCATGATCATATATACTCGGCTGGCTATAATAAGCTGCCGAAGTATTGATTGGCAAGTTTAAAATTGTTATTCGTATTATTAGAATTTTGGATGCAAATTCAACATTAAAATTTTTTGTAGTAACCTAATATATAATTTAAATATAAATAAATAATTTGAGAAGATGTATTAGCTCAAACGCCCCATGTAAAACGATCTCATATTTGGAAAGGTGTACACACTACTCAGTTAATCAAAGTTCCAAAAAAAATGTATGACAAGGTAGAGAAAACTCTTATCTAATTCGCTATATAATGTTTTTGAAATTTTGACAAACCGATTAGTGTGTACATCATTCTCAACACAAGGGTATTTTGGGGATAAGGCGTTTAAGCTGAGACGGATGGTTACCTACTTATTAGGGCACAGCAAGAGAGTATAAGCTCAAAATTCTGTAAAATGAGGTTTATAATGAACTTAATTATCTACACGGGTTAAGTAAAATGCAAGTAATTGATGTCATTCAGCAAGAGAGTAGTTTTTTTTTTTTCTCGGGGCTTGCCCCTATTTGTAACAAAAAATAATATCCTTGAAAATACTCTTATAAGTCTGAATACTCAACTCTTAAGCCTCAGAAATTATAAAACATATATTTATAGTAAACTATTACAAACGCGATTAGAAAACCCGTCAATAAGCCGACCCAGC
Source organism: Spergularia bocconei (assembly GCA_963457585.1). Lineage (NCBI taxonomy): Eukaryota > Viridiplantae > Streptophyta > Magnoliopsida > Caryophyllales > Caryophyllaceae > Spergularia > Spergularia bocconei. Next base: position 8,657,502 of record OY734943.1, read on the forward strand.
TAGACATCACAAAATTGACCAAGACTACCCGAACATCCGACCCGATATACTTGACCCGAACATCCGAATTTGACCTGAATTTGTAATCTGAATTCAACCTGAAATCCGAAATGACCCGACCCGAACCCGAAAATGACCAGAATACTGCTTGACCCGATATTGACCTAACCCGAAATAGACCCGAACTGAAAAGACTCAAACCCGAATAATCAAACATTTAAATGAATCGACTGAAAAGAAGGACTTGGATAGCTATATCATATCTTCAAACACTCAAATAGCAATGAAATTTCAAATTAAGATAATATGAAACAAAATTTTAAGAAATTTGATATTATATTAATATGTTTTAATTTGAACGTTTTAGGATACTTTGATCGAATCCGACCGGACACGAATACGACCCGACCTGAAATTGATCCGTAGTTGATATACCCAAATTAGACCCGACCCAAACCGAACCCGACCCGAATGGAATCGAAATAGACCCGAAAAGTGACCCGACCCGATTGACCCGTTTGCCAGGTCTAGACACAGCGCTCGACGAGTTGTCGGGAAGCAGACAAGTCAAAATACTGTGACGAGTCTTCGACAACCTCTATGACGGGTTGTCAAGAAACCGACAAGTAGTCGGACTACTCTTGGCGTCGTTTTTCAAACGGGTGTAACTTATTCGTTACTTGGCAATTGAGGATGTGTGTCCACTTCCCTAAAAGCTAACATCATGAACGTTCATGTCCTTATTGGTTCAATGCAAATTCCAAATTAAACGGTTTGAGAGTTATGAATCTCCTAATTTGACCTACCGTAAATGGTATGAAATTTCGCAACCTTGCTTCTATACTTGTCAAATCTTGCCACCTCGCTTCATAGATCATCTTTTATAGCCTCATATATTTCCAAACACTTGCACATCAATCTTGAGACCATGATTACAGAGAAAGCTGCTACTTATTCATTAATAGCTCAAATAAACAAAATATAGAATTAGCCAATAAATCGATCCAAAAACTATAATTTCAATGCACAAAAACCCATCGTTTACCACTACTAAGTGGTGCGTATCAAAACTACGTAACAATTATGAGGGATGTGTATCGAATTAGAAGTGACAAAATGGTGAGAAATGAGAACAAATTTAAGCTATTGGATTGTGCCTATCAACAATCATGATAGAAATTTAACTTTAATTCACTAACTCCATAACTCCAATAACTTCGTAACTCCACTAACTACAACATCTAACTCCACAACCGCCTACTGTTGCCGCACTGCCCCACCCAGTCAACCGCTGCTTCGATGGTTACCTGTGGTAATCCAGCAGTGGTGGTGGTCCGGTGGTGGTCATCGGAGTTACTTAAGTACAGTGGAGTTAGGTGGAATAATTGGAGTTAGCAGTTTTAAGTTGGTGGAGTTAAGTGCGTGTTTGGAGTTAAACAGTTAAATCAATAGAGTTAAGCAACTGGAGTTAGACACTTTAGTTAGTGGAGTTATGTGGCCAGAGTTATTCAATTAGTTATTGGAGTTACGCGACATCAATGGCTGAGATTACTTCTCATTTTCACCAATTTATCATTTCTTATTGGTTACACTCCCAATATATAATGAGTACCTAATTGTATTTTTGAGTGATACATAGGACATCCTTGATTAAAATATGTCTCTTGGACATCTTACCCCTTTCTACTTCGTTGAAAAAGTGACAAGGAAATGCTTGTCCTCAATACACCCTTGTGGTACGTGGGACTTTTCCCCAAACCCTCGCTTTGTCGTGCTGCCTGTAACGCCCCAAATTTCAAAAGTTCGTAGATAAATAATTAGAGAGAAGATACACTAAGATTTCGCTGTAAAACAAAATTTTGGTAACTTTCATAAAATGTTAATTTGGAGGCGTTACCGCCACACCTGCCCTTCAGACAAATGTTAAGGCTAAATACCTAAACAAAATACCAAATTCCCAAATTTTCCACAATAAGGATTTATAAAGTATTCGAATTGAAACAGCGGAATAAATATTTATTTAAAACAAACTCAGAAGTTGCGCGTCCTCACGACAAATATCTCATCCCACGAATAACCAGGTAAACCTGCAATTTTACTGCTCGCCGTTACGTTTACATAATCGGGTCATCACAGGTTCAATTCAAGAAAAATAACGTCAGCCAAATCTGGTAATCAACATTCATTCGGTATAAGGTAGTAATTAAAATTCAAGATGTATAAAGTAAAAAGAGAATTCGAACTTTATCCTAAACAATTTAATATAAATATATATTAATACTTTATAAGGAGAAGGTGACCACTAATAAGGTCAGATCTTACCTTGGATTCTACTATCAAATGACTTAGACCTTACTTTTAATTTCAACAACAAGTACCGGACGATAGATTCACAGACTAACTTAACAAGTACGACAATGATGGGGAATCGACATCCCATTTTCTCGAACCAAATAGTGGGGAATCGACATCCCACTTCTCAAATATCAAATATGGGGAATCGACATCCCATTTTCAAATATCAAATATGGGGAATCGACGTCCCATTTCTCAAATATCAAATATGTGAAATCGACATCCCATTTCTCAAATATCAAATATAGGGAATCGACATCCATTTCTCAAATATCAAATATGGGAAATCGACATCCCATGTTTCAAATATCAAATATGGGGAATCGACATCCCATTTTTTCAAATACTTGATGAGGAAGCATACTCATCAAGGCGTTGGCCCAACTCAACAAGATGGGAGCTTAATCCAACCAAAGCCGTTACCTAGTGTAATCACACCTCTAACACTAGCAAACTAGGGAGAATATCGCGATATTAATCCAAGAGGCAAATGAATGGGTTCGATCATCACCCATGTTACTTACTATCACGATATTTTCCCTTTGTATAAAACAAAACGTTATAAAATTTTACGGGTTATATTATCGAATCTTAATACTCGTTACTTCTTCCGTATATATAATCTATTACGAAACTTTTCGTTAGTATAAAAATACAAGGATGATCTAATAGTGGAGTAAAATAACATAATATTCAAATAATAAAATAATAAACTATTTAAATAATATAACCGCATAATAATTGAATCAGGTCAGAAGTAAAGTTGTGTCAGAAGGTCAGAAGTAATCTCAGCCACACATCTTGATATTCCACTAACTCTATTAACTTTAGTTGCTCCGTAACTCCAGTAACTATAGCACATAACTCCGATAACTTTACGACTCTAATGTAACAATATTTGACTAAAATACGTAATTTCAACTTAACTCCAATAACTTCAATAACTCAAACACGTCTTTTAATATAACTCCATTAACTCCAACACGTAACTATAATAACTCTAATAACTATAAAACACGTAACCCCGACTTAACTCCAATAATTTTGATAACTCCAATAAATTTAATAATTTCAATAACTTTAATAAAAAAAATTAAAAAAAAAAACAGAAAATTAAAATTTAAAACACGTAACCCCGACTTAACTTTAATAACTCCAATAAGTTCAATAACTATAAAACACGTAACCTCGACTTAACTCTAATAACTTTAATAACTTTAATAACTCTAATAACTCCACACACTAAAAAACTTAACTTAAACCAAAAAAAAAAAAAATCAGAAAAAAGGAACCCCATTTTTTTTCTCTCTCCTTCTCCACCCCCCGACCACCGCCACCACCACGTACCAGCCGCCCACCGCCACCCTCTTGCGCCGACCACCACCAAACGCGACGCCACCACCACCACTGGGTGGGCGCCGCTCCGGCGACCACACATCGGCCGTCCTCTCCCCGCGCCACCACCTCTAGTGTCCTCGACATCCCTTTTTCCTTGTTTTCTCTCTCCTCTCCCACTCCCTTCCCCAGCCCCTATCCGCGACCGCCACCCCTCCCCCTACGTTCGCCGCCCCTCCCTCTACCTTCGCCGCCCCTCCCCCGATGTCGCCGCCCCTCCTGGCCTTGTTGCCACATCTCCTCCAATTTTTTAGGTGCAAAAAGGGGGAAATGGGGGAGAAGGAATGGGAGGCGGGGTGTGGGTATGGCGGACGCGAGGTCGGAGTGGCCGGCCGACCACGGTGGCTGGATCCGGCCGCCTATGGTGATGGTCGGCGACGCCTCCGGCGGGGGTTTGGGTGGTCGGGTGGGTTAGGGGGGAGGGGGTTGGGGGAGGAGAGAGAGAAGGGAAGAAGTGGGGTTTTGTTATTTTATTTTTATGTTTTCTTTTTGTTTATTTGGTTGAATCTTGACCATTGATCTTGGATAGATGAGTGGCTCAGGTTACTTCTGACCTTCTGACATAAAACTACTTCTGACCGGATACGCCCCCATATTATAATAATGTATTTTGTCATAATATAATTGTAACACCCCGGCTCATTGCCTGACCCGGAAGTAGTCACCTATGGCAGCTCGCCAGGCTGTGGGCTGACCTCACAGACCAACACGGGTCCTTTCGGCGCATTTTGACCTCACTCATGCGCACCCGGGGAAACTTCCCAGGAGGTCACCCATCCTGAAATTGCTCCCAGTCAAGCACGCTTAACTGTGGAGTTCTTATCACATGGGCTTCCTAAAAGGAAAGTCGACTTTGTTTGTATGAGTAGCACTATCAATCCCTTAAAGCACATCATATGAGCCCTTAATCTCTTAGAAACTTCCTCTGAAATCTGGGGTATTACAATAATATAGTGCCCATGGTATGAAACGTAGTTACTATCATCATTTTGTAGTACTTGTAGTAGTTATAGGTTTTTATAATGTGATCTTGTATCCTTAGAATAAAATAATAGTATATTATAGTATAATAAGATAATAAGATAACATAATTAAGGAATACTAATCCTTCCTAGTAACATGACTAGTTATAACAGTGAACGAGAGATTACCTTATCGATCAATAATTTACAGGGCAATCCTACACTTGGTTCCCAATTTCGTTACCCACGATGATAATAACTCGGTAAGAAGGTAATGTGATGGTCGTATAATGATCACATGACGATGAACGATTTCGGCGCGAACTAAAGCCGACGACAGGGAAAACTTTGAAGAAGGTAGTAGTAGTATTAGTAGTAGTAGAAGTAGTAGTAGTAGTAGTAAGAAATAAGGAAGGGGAACAACAAAAAGAAGAATAAGATCAAGAAGAAGAATTGATGAGAGGAAGTGATAACAAACTTGCTATTTATAGAAATGGAAGGACGTAAAGCCACTAATCTCCTCCATTCATGGTGGATTTCATCTTTACATAAAGAAGATGTATGATGGAAGTCCATTTCATTGTGTTTGTAGTAATGGAGAGAAAAGAAGAGATGATAAGGATGATGATAAGTGTGTTGATGATGAAGAAGATGATAAAGATGAAGATAAGATCATCTATGATGATTAAGATGATCATGGTGTCTATTACGTAAGTATAATTCAATAGAAAGGCAAAAGTATAATAAAGAATAGTAGTATCAAATTATTAATTAATATAACATAAGTGGTAAGTATTATTATAATGTAGGCCGGTACCGTTACACTGGTTTGGCTAGCAGTTTCGACCAGTGTTTTAAAAACCGGACCGGACCGGCCGGTTCAACCGGTTCAACCGGGAACCGGCCAGTGAACCGGTCCGGTTGGGTCCTAAAACCGGGCATGGTCAAAACCGGTCAAATTCGGGTTGACCGGGTCAAAACCCCGGTTTTGTTTCAAAAACCGGCCGGTTCAACCCGGTTTTGACCGGTTTTTGACCGGGTTTGACCGGTTTTGACCGGTTTTGACCGGGTTTGACCTTTAACATGTATTTTTTTTTTAATATTTTGGCTATATTTTAATTATTTAATATTTTTATAATTGTGACGTCATCCGGTTTTGTGACCCGGTTGAACTGGTCGAACCCCTTGACCCATCGAACCCCCGAGACTACCGGTTCGATGTCCGGTTCGGTTTTTAAAACATTGGTTTCGACACCTATTTGTACTAATAGACGTATTCGGACGTAAAATCATTGGGTAGAAAAATATATAATTACAATAATAATTTACGGTGCTATGAATTATTATAGTATAATTTTGGGGTATCACACTGCCCTTTTAAATCGCGTTGATGCTTTGGACCAAGCAAATGATGTGCTCGCTATGGAAACTAGTTTACGGAATCACATATGGAAAAACATTACTAGAAGAAATAGAGCAGATGTTGTTTAACATGCAAAATTTGGCGGAAAAATGTCATATTGGAAGGAATCATGTTGAGGAGGAGATTATGAGATAGTGGAAAAGTTTAACATTCTCATTAACAATGTTCGGTATAAATATCATTGTACAAGGTGTGAACATAATAACAATCTAACTAAATTAGTTAGGGTTATATCTACATAATAGGTAACAATATAAAGGCATTATCTTGATTACAATATTAACAATAATAATATATAATAGAAAATATATTATTTCCTTATACGCCCCCGCAAGATGGACATTCAAAAACCCTAACTCCTAAATCTGAAACTAGGGGCTACCAGTCATCAATTAGATGGTGGTAAGCCCCAATTTTCTTATTTATCACCCTAATTAGTTAGTTATTATCACTAGTTATTATCAATAATAACTCGTTTCTACCTCCTCGAGAGGGTATCTCTACCACCATATAGGTGGGTTTATACTTGAGATTCGCGAGATTTCTACCAGGTATGGTGTTCATTAATTTTGTCATGGTGCTGCGAAAGATGCTGACGGGATCAAATACCATTAACTTTGTCGGTTGCCTTTTCTTCTTCGAGTTACATAGATCTCCGATGCCGATGAAAGACGCAAAGATGTCGACGTGCAAGGGTTCAAATTTGTTAATTAGGGGAGCATTGTGTCAATTAGATTTAATTGATGATGTTTGTCTCGTTATAATTCTTGATGTAAGTGCCGTTTGGCGACTATATTAATGAATGTCCGTTTATTTCAAAAAAAAAAAAAAGATGGACATTCAAAGAGTATGACCAATCTTGGATAAAATCGAAAATGACTGCTTGGTTGTCGTTGATGTCTTGCACATTCGTGAGTAAGAGGAGTGTATAAAGTGCAGCGCAAAGGTTATTTGAGAGTAGGATGAGGTGGTGAAATTTTGGGAGATTGTGACATGAAAATTTGTAAGAATGAGAGTCTAGGATCAACAAATCGAATTCTAAGGGTGGCCTTGGGTGGAGTTTGGCCGAGAGTAAAAAAGTGCGAAGATTGGAATATTTGTTTTGTTGTTTTTTTTTTTAGTGTGAAATTTGAGAAATACGTGAGAGAGTGATTTTCTTTTCTTTTTTTTTTTTGGAAGGAGAAAATAAAAAAAATTATGAGTGAAAGATGGTAATTTGGAATTTTTGGGTTTTGAGACAAAATTTAAGGAAAGAAAAATATTTGAAAGAAAAAAAACTGATATGATCATTGGATTAGAGTTTGACCGAGAAGTAATTGGGATCAAAGGATAGTTTGGAGAGGAAAGAGAAAATATTGGGTTGATCAAAATTTAAGATCGAGAGTAAGATGAGCAAATTAACTCCGCCTGTGAGTGTTTTTTTGGCATTCACTGCCGGTCTCAAGCCCGGATAAAGGAGGAGAGTTGCGGTAGGTTTGTGGCGGCCAGCGTAAAACAAGCCACATCTTATGGACATGAATCGAAATTTAATAACCGTGGGGGCGTCCCCTTCACAGCGACGCGCTACACTTCCTGGACCCGGGTGTGGTGATAAGTATGCAAGGGTCTCTAGGTCGTCGCCCCGAAGCGACGCGCCACTTCGACGCCCGGGGGTGGTGTCAAATATGCAAGGTCGCGCTACACTTCCTAGACCTGGGTGTAGTGAAAAATATGCAAGGGTTGCTAGGTCGTCACCCCGAAGTGACGCGCCACTCCGGCTCCCAGGGGTGGTGTCAAATGTGCAAAGGTTTTCAAATCATGGACGGGAGCGGGCAAGGAAGCTTATTCATAATGGTAAGGGTAGTAGGCTTAGGTTTGGAACGTGGAATATCGGGTCTTTGACAGGGAGATCTTCGGAGGTTGTGGAGGTTATGAGGAGGAGAAGGATTCACATTATGTGTTTACAAGAGACGAAATGGGTTGGGGCGAAAGCTAAGGAGATCACACCATGGGGTTATAAGCTTTGGTACTATGGAAAGGATAAGAGTAGGAATGGAGTTGGTATTATTATTGATAAGGAGTACATAGATGATGTGGTGGAGGTTTCGAGGAAGAGCGATCGCATTATGACAGTGAGGTTGGTGATTGGGAATGAGATTATGACTGTTGTGAGTGCTTATGCTCCACAAATTGGATTGGATGCATCTATTCGTCAAGAATTTTGGGAGGAGTTAGAAGAGGTGGTGCAAGGGGTTCCTAGTGGGGAGAAGTTGATTATTGGTGGGGATCTTAACGGACATGTGGGCTCAACGCGGCATGGTTTTGAAAGCGTGCATGGAGGTTTTGGCTATGGGTCGAGAAATGAAGGAGGAACGAGTATTTTGGATTTTGCGTTAGCTTATGACTTGGGTATAATGAACACGTGGTTTGAGAAGAGGGAGTCTCACTTGGTGACATACATGAGCGGAAGTAATGCGAGTCAGATTGACTTCTTTTTGGTAAGGAATGCTTGGCGTAAGAGCTTTACGGATTGCAAGGTGATCCCTGGGGAGAGTGCGGCTACGCAACATAGATTGGTGGTACTAGATTTCAGGGCTAAGGGTGGCTTAGGGAAGAGGCGGCCACAGGTAGAGCCAAGGATCAAATGGTGGAAACTTGAAGGAGAGCACAAGGAGGCTTTCTTGGAGAAGATGGCAGGGACAGATGTCTGGTCTACTAGTGTGGAAAGAGATGTAGACTCGTTATGGGTTACTATGGCGCATAAGGTAAAGGAGGTGGCAGAAGAGGTCCTCGGTGAATCTAAGGGGAAAGCGCTACCGAGTAAGGATACATCTTGGTGGAATGAGGAAGTGCAAGAAGCAATAAGGAACAAGCGGAAATGTTATAAGAGTTTGGGGAAAGATAGAAGTGAGGAGAACTTCGAGAGGTATAAGGATGCAAAAAGAGCAGCAAAGAAAGCTGTAAGAGATGCAAGAGGAAAGGTGAACCAAGACCTATATACAAGGTTGGATACCAGAGAAGGGGAGAAAGAGATCTACAAAATTGCACGCATTAGGGAAAGGAGGACTCGGGACATTGGTAGGGTGAAATGCGTCAAAGATGTTGATCAAAAAGTTCTTGTTGATGATAAGGAGATTACGGAGAGATGGAGATCGTACTTTGATAACTTGTTCAATGGTGATCGGGTGAATGATATTGGAAATGTGAACATTCATCCAAGTATTGTTAATCGGGAGTTCAGGCGGAGAATTCAGAAGGAAGAGGTGAGGATGGCCTTGAAGAAGATGGGACGGAAGAAAGCAGTGGGGCCAGACGGCATACCTATTGAGGTTTGGAGGTGTCATGGAGATAGGGGTGTGGAATGGTTGACGACACTTTTCAACATGATTTGGAGAGGTAATAAGATGCCGGTGGAGTGGAGGAAGAGCACTTTGGTCCCTTTGTATAAGAACAAAGGGGATGTTCAAGAGTGTGCCAACTATCGCGGGATCAAGTTGATGAGTCATACAATGAAACTTTGGGAACGGGTGATTGAGCATAGATTAAGAAGAAGTGTGAAGATTTCAGAGAATCAATTTGGATTTATGCCGGGGAGGTCAACTATGGAGGCAATTCATCTCATAAGACAGACAATGGAGACTTATCGGGATAGGAAGAAGGACCTACATATGGTATTTATTGATTTGGAGAAGGCGTATGACAAGGTACCAAGGGAAGTGCTTTGGTGGGCTCTAACTAAGAAAGGAGTTCCGCAAAAATATATTGACATCATTAAGTACATGTATGAGGGAGCTAGCACGAGAGTGCGGACTAGTGTAGGGAAGTCAGAAGAGTTCCCTATTACCATTGGAGTGCACCAAGGGTCCGCACTTAGCCCGTTTCTCTTTGCTATAGTCATGGATGAATTGACGAGGTCAATCCAGGATGATATAACATGGTGCATGATGTTTGCAGATGATATAGTGTTGATCTCAGAAACGAAAGAGGATTTGGAGAGAAGGTTGGAGCTATGGAGGGACACGTTGGAGTCTCGAGGGTTTCGGTTGAGTCGGAGCAAGACCGAGTATTTGGAGTGTAAGTTCAGCGGCATTAGGCAAACGGAGACGGGGACGATCATGTTGGATGGAAAGATTGTTCAGGGATCAGATTTTTTCCGATATTTAGGATCGATTCTTCAAAAGGATGGAGAATTGGATGGAGATGTGGCTCATAGGATCAAATCAGGTTGGTTGAAGTGGAAGAATGCCACAGGACTTCTGTGTGATCGAGGATTGCCCAATAAGTTGAAGGGTAAGTTTTATCGTACGGCAATTAGGCCGGCACTGTTATATGGCACGGAATGTTGGGCCGTGAAGCAGTGTCACGTTCATAAGATGAGTGTGGCGGAGATGCGCATGTTACGGTGGATGTGTGGACATACAAGACGTGATCGGTTGAGAAATGAAGTTATTAGGGAGAAAGTAGGGGTTGCACCCATAGAGGATAAGATGATGGAGAACCGACTGAGGTGGTATGGCCACGTGAGGAGGAGGCCTAGTGAGGCGCCGGTTAGAAGAGTAGAAGGGTGGAGAAGTGATAATATTAGTAGGGGTCGAGGAAGACCCAAGATGACTTGGACGAAGGTGATTAGAAGTGATATGAGCTCCCTAGGGCTTGAAGAGAGTATGGTGTTGGATAGGGCAGGGTGGCGAGACTCTATCCATGTGGAGGAATTTTTCTGACCCCTTTTGATTTATTTGTTTGGTTTTTCCAACTATTTTTCTAAAACTTTTTAACTTGTGTTCAAAGTTCATCTGTTTTTTGCAATATTTTTTTAAACCTTTTTATTTATTTTGACGACTTTCTAAATTTCCTTTGAAATTGTTTAAATATTTCTAACATGTTTACAACGTTTTCGAAATTTCTTGGCGTACACAAGACGGTTACTGGATGACGATTCATGTTAGCCGACCCCAAATCATTTTGGGAATAAGGCTTGGTTGTTGTTGTTGTTGTTGTTGATGTAGTAAGATGAGCAAATTGATTGTCACCTTGATAGGAGTTGATTTGGCCGAGAGATGAGGGTGGCCGGATCTTGAGGTTCGCCGAAACTTGGGAGTGGCTGGAGCTTGAGGGTGGCCGGAGTAGAGGAGGGTGGCCGAGGGTTGGATCACCGGAGAAATCCAGGATTTTAATGCGGGACGATGATCAAGTCGACGATCGGTTGGTCATCCGTGGTTCGACTCGTACGAAATTTGGCGAGCGTGTTGAGCACACAAAGGTCTTTGATTTAAAAGGTGGAGATCGTGTTTAGAGCTTCAGTTTTGGATTTATGATAAATTTTCGAGAAGGGTGATTTTGAGTGGTTTAGGAGGGTTGTGGCCATGGTTTAGGAGTGTTTTGGCCATGGTTTTTGGAGTGGGACAAGGGTGGCCGGAGAAGAGGGTGGCCGAGGTTTTAGAGTTGAAACTTTTCGGAGGGTTAGGCCGGAGGATATGGTCTATGCTCTGATACCATGTTGAGAAGGAGGGTATGAGATGGTTAAAAACTCAACATTCTCATTAACAGAGTTTGGTATAAATACCATTGTAAAAGTTGTGAACATAATAACAATCTGGGGGCGTATCCGGTCAGAAGTAGATTTATGTCAGAAGGTCAGAAGTGATCTGAGCCATTCATCTATCCAAGATCAATGGTCAAGATTAAACCAATAATAAACAAAATATAAAAAATAAAAAAAAAAACCCACCATCTCCTTCCTTCTTCTCTCTCCTCCCCCAACCCCCCTCCCACCTTCCCCGACCACCCTAGCTCCGCCCACGGCCGTCCCAGACCGCCACCATTCCCGGCCCCGACCCCACCACAACTGCCGCCTCCCTGCCGCGACCATCCCTCCGCCGTTCCCACACGCCGCCGCCGCTTCCTCCTCCCCTAATATCCCCTCCTTTCTTTTCATCTCCCTTGCAATCCCTTATTTCAGGCGGTGATGGTGGTGTGTGTGGTCGGCTGCGTAGGGGGAGGGCCGAGGGAGGGTTTATGGGTGGCGACGGCTGACGATAAGGGGTGGGGAAGGGAGTGAGAGAGGAGAGAGAAAATGAGAAAAAGAGGACGTGAAGGAGGATGGAGGAGGTGGCGCGGGCTCCGAGTTGCCGCCGTGGTGTCTCCGGAGCGACGCGCGTCGTATGGTGGTGGAGGCGTCGCGTAAGGTGGTGATCGGTGCTGGTGGCCGGCGGTGGTTAGGTTTACGTGGTGGCTGTGGGTGTGTGGGTATGGGAGGAGAGAGAAAAAAAAATGTGTTAATTTTTCTGTTAATTTTTTTTTAATTTTAATGGATTGGATGCATCTATTCGTCAGGCATTCTGGGAGGAGTTAGAAGAGGTGGTGCAAGGGGTTCCTAGTGGGGAGAAGTTGGTTATTGGTGGGGACCTTAATGGACATGTGGGTTCTACGCGGCATAGTTTTGAAAGCGTGCATGGAGGTTTTGGCTATGGGTCGAGAAATGAAGGAGGAACGAACATCTTGGATTTTGCGTTGGCTTATGACTTGGGTATAATGAACACGTGGTTTGAGAAGAGGGAGTCTCACTTGGTGACATACAGGAGCGGAAGTAATGCGAGCCAGATTGGCTTCTTTTTGGTAAGGAATGTTTGGCGTAAGAGCTTTACAGACTGCAAGGTGATACCTGGGGAGAGTGCGGCTACGCAACATAGATTGGTGGTACTGGATTTCAGGGCTAAGGGTGGCTTAGGGAAGAGGCGGCCACAAGTAGAGCCAAGGATCAAATGGTGGAAACTTGAAGGAGAGCACAAGGAGTCTTTCTTGGAGAAGATGGCCGGGACAGATGTCTGGTCAACTAGTGTGGAAAGAGATGTAGACTCGTTATGGGTTACCATGGCGCATAAGGTAAAGGAGGTGGCAGAAGAGGTTCTCGGTGAATCTAAGGGGAAAGCACTACCGAGTAAAGATACATCTTGGTGGAATGAGAAAATGCAACAAGCAATGAGGAACAAGCGGAAATGTTATAAGAGTTTGGGAAAAGATAGAAGTGAGGAGAACTTCGAGAGGTATAAGGATGCAAAAAGAGCAGCAAAGAAAGCTGTAAGAGATGCAAGAGGAAAGGTGAACCAAGACCTATATACAAGATTGGATACTAGAGAAGGGGAGAAAGAGATCTACAAAATTGCGCGCATTAGGGAAAGGAGGACTCGGGACATTGGTAGGGTGAAATGCGTCAAAGATGTTAATCAACAAGTCCTTGTTGATGATAAGGAGATTACGGAGAGATGGAGATCGTACTTTGATACCTTATTCAATGGTGATCGGGTGAATGATATTGGAGATGTGAACATTCATTCAAGTATTGTTAATCGGGAGTTCATGCGGAGAATTCAGCAGGGAGAGGTGAGGATGGCCTTGAAGAAGATGGGACGGAAGAAAGCAGTGGGGCCAGACGGCATACCTATTGAGGTTTGGAGGTGTCTAGGAGATAGAGGTGTGGAATGGTTGACGACACTTTTCAACACGATTTGGAAAGGTAATAAGATGCCGGTGGAGTGGAGGAAGAGCACTTTGGTCCCTTTGTATAAGAACAAAGGGGATGTTCAAGAGTGTGCCAACTATCGCGGGATCAAGTTAATGAGTCATACAATGAAACTTTGGGAACGAGTGATTGAGTATAGATTAAGAAGGAGTGTGAAGATTTCAGAGAACCAATTTGGATTTATGTCAGGGAGGTCAACTATGGAGGCAATTCATCTCATAAGACAGACGATGGAAATTTATCGGGATAGGAAGAAGGATCTACATATGGTGTTTATTGATTTGGAGAAGGCGTATGATAAGGTACCAAGGGATGTGCTTTGGTGGGCTCTAACTAAGAAAGGAGTTCCGCAAAAATATATTGACATCATTAAGGACATGTATGAGGGAGCTAGCACGAGTGTGCGGACTAGTGTAGGGAAGTTAGAAGAGTTCCCTATTACAATTGGAGTGCACCAAGGGTCCGCACTTAACCCGTTTCTCTTTGCTATAGTTATGGACGAATTGACGAGGTCAATCCAGGATGATATACCATGGTGCATGATGTTTGCAGATGATATAGTTTTGATCTCAGAAACGAAAGAGGATTTGGAGAGGAGGTTGGAGCTATGGAGGCACACTTTGGAGTCCCGAGGGTTTCGGTTGAGTCGGAGCAAGACCGAGTATTTGGAGTGTAAGTTCAGCGGAATTAGGCAAACGGAGACGGGGACGATTAGGCTGGATGGAAAGACTGTCCAGGGATCAGATGTTTTCCGATATTTGGGATCGATTCTTCAAAAGGATGGAGAATTGGATGGAGATGTGGCTCATAGGATCAAATCAGGTTGGTTGAAGTGGAAGAATGCCACAGGACTTCTGTGTGATCGAGGAATGCCCAATAAGTTGAAGGGTAAGTTTTATCGAACGGCAATTAGGTCGGCACTGTTATATGGCACTGAATGTTGGGTCGTGAAACAGTGCCACGTTCATAAGAGGAGTGTGACGGAGATGCGCATGTTACGATGGATGTGTGGACATACAAGACGTGATCGGTTGAGAAATGAAGTTATTAGGGAGAAAGTAGGGGTTGCACCCATAGGGGATAAGATGATGGAGAACCGACTGAGGTGGTATGGCCACGTGAAGAGGAGGCCTAGTGACGCGCCGGTTAGAAGAGTAGAAGGGTGGAGAAGTGATAATATTAGTAGGGGTCGGGAAAGACCCAAGATGACTTGGACGAGGGTGATTAGAAGTGATATGAGCTTCCTAGGACTTGAAGAGAGTATGGCGTTGGATAGGGCAGGGTGGCGAGACTCTATTCATGTGGAGGACTTATTCTGACCCCTTTTGATTTTTTTGTTTGGTTTTTCCATTTTTTTTTTTTTTTTTTTTTTTTTTATTTTTTTTTTTTTTTTCAAAACTTTTTAACTTGTGTTCAAAATTCATATGTTTTTTGGCAATATTTTTAACCTTTTTATTTATTTTGACGACTTTTCTAAAATTCCTTTGAAAGTGTTTAAATATTTTTACAACGTTTTCGAAATTTTTTGGCGTTCACAAGACGGTTACTGGATGACGATTCATGTTAGCCGACCCCAAATCATTTTGGGAATAAGGCTTGGTTGTTGTTTTCTGTTTTTTTTTTAATTTTTTTTATTAAAGTTATTGGAGTTATTAGAGTTATTGCAGTTATCAAAGTTATTAGAGTTAAGTTAGGGGTTACGTGATTTATAGTTATTAGAGTTATTATAGTTACGCGTTTTAGTTAATGAAGTTATATTAAAAGACGTGTTTTAGTTATTGAAGTTATCGTAGTTATGTTGAAATTACGTATTTTAGTCAAATATTGTTAAGTTAGAGTTGTAAAGTTATTGAAATTATGTGCTATAGTTACTGGAGTTACGGAGCAACTAAAGTTATGAGAGTTAGTGGATTCTCAAGATGCGTGGTTGAGATTATTTCTGACCTTCTGACATAACTTCACTTCTGACCTGATTTAATTCCATAACAATCTACCTAAATTAGCTATAGGGTAAATCCTACGTACTAGGTAACAAGATCTTGATTACAATATTAACAACAATAATATATACTAGGAAATGTATTATTTCCTTATAATCTATACCGCTTATTATACAGAGAGGGACGATGAGATCCGCAAAGACAGTACATCAAAGCTTCTACCGATGACTACACTCCCCCCCAATGCTTACCAAGTTACCGATGACCCGCAATGTGTTATTTTCGCACAAGAAAATATGTGTTGGAATATTCTTGAGAATTACAAATGTCAAACATTGTTGATCGGATATGCTCTAGCATAATTGGTACAACTGAAGGTATGAGCTTAGCTTGCCTATACATTTTTATTTAGTCAAGGACTTCAATCATCAACACTAAGAATAAAAGAAATTGCTCAAATTTGTGTTGACTCGGGTCATCAGTGAGAATTGTTGTTGTTGGTTATACCTAGAGCTGGCAATCGGGTGGGTCGGGTCGGTTTCGGGTCGGGTCGAGGCGGGTCGGGTCATATCGGGTTCGGGTCTTGGCGGGTCGAGATGAACTTTCGGGTCGGGTCGGTTTTGACTCGGGTCGCTTTCGGTTCGGGTCATGTCGGGTAAATTTTGTGTCGGGTCGGGTCGGTTTTGGGTCGGGTCATAATCGGGTTTGGTTACTGATGGTTATCAATCCGCGTCATTTCAAGTTTTGGTTTATATTTTCTGGTTTTTTTGGCATAATTAGGGGACTTTATTTAGTTAGTAAGGTAAAACCATCAATAAGTATACTAAATTGTTCTAATTTGCATCATTATTAAGCTTAATTATTATCGGGTCATTAAACGGGTCGGGTCATTCTCGGATAACGGGTCACTACGGGTCGGGTCGAGTCATTGTCGGGTTGGACATTATCGGGTTGTATCGGGTCATGGGTCGTTATCGGGTCGGGTCGAGTCGGGTTCGGGTGATCACAATTTCGAGTCCAATCGGGTCGGGTTTTCGGGTGAGTCGGGTCGGGTCTCTCGGGTCGGGTCAAGGTTGCCAGCTCTAGTTATACCTAGTCCAAAAAACGGTGCACCCTTGTAAAACCTATAGTTAAAGGTTAAGAAGTAAGAACCTGTCAGGCGGGATGTGAGTCGGTGGGTCTACGGTAAGAATTGGACGGAAAGTTCACAATATAAAAACACAAATCGTCATCCGATTTCAACCATATAACGAAAAGGATAGATCATTTTCTTCTCATTTCTCTCCCTTTTTTTAAGTTTGTATCCAACGTCACTCTACCAAACAAGCCGTAAAACTCGTAAGTCCGAAATCGATTAAAGACAAAGGGAAGAAGATAAACAATATAATTTGAACCGGGGACCCATGATAAGCTTGTATGCCAAACATTCGTGCGAAACAAATAGAAAAGGTCTGAATTAGAATGAAGAAGAAAAAGGCGGTGGTTTAGGAGAGAGATAGAGAGAGTGAGTGAGAGAGAGAGTAACAAGAAAGAAAGCCATGTTTGATGACAAAGTCCCACAAACACGCCATCTTTCTTGATTTCATTCAATCATCACTCAAGTCCCCATCTCCCCCAAATCATACCTTTTTTCCAAATTTGCATGCATAATTACTTGTTAATTTTTAATTAGCAGGGAAAATGGTGATGAAGATGGAATTAATGGATATGATTAGTGAGATTATGGTGTTGGGAATTGCTGATCAAACTGTTTCGGAAAGTGGTAGCAGAGTTGCCTTTCGTTGGGGTGCTTCTTTCTCTGCCATGTTAGTTACTCCCTCTCTCTTCTTCATTTTGTTATTTTGATCAATGTTACATTCTTATGGCATGCGCAAGATGGTTACATATGACGGTCCATGTTAGCCGACCCCAAATCATTTTAAGAATAAGGTTTGTTTGTTGATTTTTGCATTTTAAGAGTCCGTGATTTGTCTACCACAACATTGTAATGTACTTTTTTTTTTTTTTTTTTTTTTTTTTTTTTTTTTTTTTTTTTTGTGGCCAATTGTTGTTTATAAGCTAGTAGACTACAAGTACTTGTTTTTATTGCCAATTGGTTTTAGGATGAGAATCGTACTTGTAATCTTCTATGGACTTATTGCGCATGGTCGATCAAGTATGATTGATGTCGGAGACTGATAGTTAGGGGGTTCAATTGAGTCCATTGAGTAACACTTGGTGAACTATGCTGATTCCTCGAATGCTATTTGGCATGTTATTTGGAGTAAACGGGGATCAATGTCTACGCTATTAATCAAAGAGTTACTTCTCTTATTGCCGATTTTAGGATGAAATATGTAGTGGTTCTATCCCACCTTTGGTGTGTGGCTCACTGGCTCATACCTATTTTTATACATTTCACAACCTGAAAACGCTATAGAAACTTTGTGACCGTTTTCCTTGGTAATGCATATGGAGATGGTATGCCGTTTTCAAGCTTTTTGGGGATCAATTGTGTGGCCTTACCGCCTTAGCCCTTTCCGTATTAGAGCTAAATTCAGAGTACACCTTTGGAATTGTCACTTCAGAGTTTTCTGATTTCTAAGCGCTTGTTGGACGGAAAATTGATCTTTCTCGAGAAGTAATTGATTGTCCCTTCGATATTTTTGGCAGGTCCCACTTCAACCAAACCAAAGAGAGAAATTAACCACATTTTTCCATTGCTCGTAGCCGAATAAGGGAAACTAAGAAAATCGTTTAATCCCACACCAAACCCTGCTCAAGTTGATCACTAATGTTATCTTTTCATAGTGAGATGATATTGCATTGTATCTGGTGTACACCATAATAATCAGGAGGGTCGATGGAACTATAAAGCTAATGTAGAAATGTAGAAATGTAGACGTAGGATTCCCCAAATCATATGTGGGCCTGATAATTTTCTTGTAATTTTCTCGATAAGCTGAGGCACATTCGTTTGTTTTTACTATGTAGAATCAGAGTGCGTTTGGAGTGATTGGGGTAAAAGTCTAATGTTAATGATCATGGTTATTCTGTCAAGAAACTAAGGATCATAATGATGATGATGATACATGGATACATGTTTATCTGCACTCTTCATGGCGTGATTCATGTGTAATGGTATATGTCTTCCGGTCTATGTGTGTCGCACGTGGATATCCCACATTGATAGATGAGGAGAGAATTGACAACTTTTTGAGCTAAGTGCTCTTCCCAATTCAAATTGATTTTGGGATGAACTCCGTTCGAGCTTGTCATCAAGATTGCTTCCTCCTTGTGGGTGTAAACCCAAAATCTAGTTGTGGGTTTTAAGTCTTTTTATCAATGAGAAACCATTTGACGAATTACAAGAGCATTTTTTTTTGGTGTGTGTGTGTGTGTGTGTGTGTGGATGCTAGATCAATCAATTGTTGAGGTTATGGTTTAGGAGTATTTTGTTTCTGTTGGCCACTTAGTCATATTTTTACAACTTTATTTGATCTGAGTGCGTGCCTTTGACTCCGGCTTAACATTTCCAGGGTTCTTTTAGTTCTGAACTTATTTGGAAGAAGATCAGGGGCGCAAGCCACTCTCCTGGCGTTGATCCTTGTAACAAGTCTCCCAGCAGTGTTTTTTCAGATCTTAAGGTGGTTCTAGAGATTCCTCGGCATATCTTTAAACTTGTCAGATACGAGTAAAAAAGTTATGTTCTGTATAATAAAAGAATTTAAAGGGAAATAGAACACTAAAGAATCTTTCCCTTGTGTTGCAGAGGACAGTTTGGTTGCTGGGTGGCTTTTCTTTCTATTGCTGCAAGTTACTATTTTCCTTGCATCTTTGCAGGTATCACTTCCCATAGCTGAAAATTGAATACTTTGTATCGTGTTGCGTATGCATCCAACTAGTTTCTCAGGAATCAGGATGCACTTGGATGTAAGTAAATGAATGCTGATGTCATGTTGGCTTTTTGCAGTTTCTCGCTTTCTCCTCTTTGTTGTCATACCGGACTGGCTGGCATTTGTACTACGAGAGGACATTGCTGGTGGTGCATTCTGTTTACTAGCTGGCATTTTACTCATCATAACAGAGGTACAGGGGATGGGTGGGTGCACTTGTACATGCAATTGGCGGTGCTTAGCATATTGGTTCAGTATGGTTCTGCTCTTTTTCTTTACGATTCTTTACCTATGTTTAGGACCTTGGTAAGAGGCTACATTCCTTGGCAGCCTTAAGATTCCTTCTGCAAACTAGGTTATGTCCTGAGTGTCAACGAGACTGATTTATAGACATTCTTTCTTTACTTTGTACATACTGTATATATGAAAAATTAATTACTTAAATAGATAACAAGAGCAATGTTTATATAATATGTTGTCTGATCAGTTCTTGCTTGTTTGTTTCTGTGCTCGTGTCTGGATCCTGTAAATCCTGAACCCCTGCCCCCTGCTGGTTCTTTTTTTCCGTTTTTTTTTAATTAATAGTTTCAATATTACATCTGTGAGGAATTAGGACAAATACATGCTTAAACCACGCTAATCACTAAACCTTTGGGTCTTGAGCAAGAGTTGCCAGCCTGGCAAAATCTACTCAAAGAATACCTTCAGGAAGATCAACCTGTCTTCAGCCTCTTATGACCCAAAAACCACCTGATCGAGCACCTTCTAAGCTCCACCTAACCCTGTGGAAAGGAATTCGAGGGGAAAGAACTACTTCTAATGCCTTGATAAACTAACTGGTAAGTGTTTTGGTTTGAGGGAATATGGTTGACGAGATAGTGACTCCTTGTTTGGTATAAATCTGTAAATGCCTCTAAGAATAGCCAAAGATGTTTCAACTTATATGTAAGCCTGTGAACTTATGATTGGTTTTCAGTCAGTCTGCGAGTATAAGAACCTCGTTGCAAGCTTATGTGTAAGACTTCAGTTCGAAACTAGTTAACACTGTAGTCATAGTCAGAGTGATCATAATAATGTATGCCCGAGGACACATTCTTACCTGTGGTGCGGAAAAAAGTGGTGTTGCTTCTCTGTGTTTTCATTCATTGACACAAACAGCCATTCCCTTTTGAATGTTTGAAAGGTTTTGTTGATGCCAATTGCCAATATATTAGCATATAAAGTGTAGGGAGGAAACCAGGTGATCTGAATTGGGTGATGCTCTAAGGCTGTCGCTACTTAACTTGTACAACTTCAGAGTATGACTTTCAATAGTTTTCACAATAAAAACTGTCTCGTACATTAATATCAGGTAAGCATCAATACTGGTTCCTGTGACAAGTATGTTAATAATCTTATTATAAGTTTGTCATAGCGGATAAGCTAGGTTGTTTTGAAGTGAATTGGAAGTAGATATTAATTAGCCTGTCATTAGCTTCAAGAATATGTCTCTTTATAGCTTTATGTAAACTCGAGAGCTTAAGGCTTTATGAACTTTGCTTTTGATGATCTGAGGGAAGGGTATGTTACTGAAAACGTTTTCGTGCTTCTGTTGAATTGCTAATGCGAATTCTCTGCAACAGGAAGCATGGAGCTATCTGACCAAGTACTAATTTGAAATTATGATCTAAATTTGGTTTAGGTGGACAGACTGTCTTGATTTCCTCCATGTTCTCTTATTTGGTTGGTTAGATCCCTTGCATTATGAGATCTGTGGATGATTTGCTACATGTTATCCGACTAAGTAATGTAAATTTCGTTAAATATTATCTGTAACTTCTAGCTGGATTCGGAAATACTCGTTGCTGTGTTGTGGAACCTGGTCGTATCTTTTCGCTTGCATGACAGGGTGGGTATCTTCTGTGAAAATTCAAGATGATTACCGTTGAACTTTCATTACTCCGATGTGTATGGTCCCGAGTCCCGACTCTTGTATCATATTGCAGCTTTACGTCGTTCTTATTTGTCTGTCTGGATGTACTACGTCCAATACTCTGAATATCTGACCAAGCCAAAAACTCAATAGAGTAATAAGTCAGCAAATATGCAAATCATGATGCTGAGTTACTCTATTCTGTTGGGCTTGTTCAGAGTATTGGATGCGGTTGCATATGAAAATGGATTAGTGGAAGGTGTCTGAGACTCGGACTTAGTACCGGGGTAAGGTTTATTTGACGAGTTATGCAAAGATGAGAACCTATGGATTTGAGCATGGTATTAGGGAGAGAATCTAGTTCCGTGAAATCGGAATAGCCTTCTTAATACTGGCCTGTCAGATCACTAAGTGCACTAGAGTCCACGACCCAGTGAACCCAGATTGCATGAACTAGACCCGGGTTTCCTGTTTCTTTTTCCAAGTCTCTTGAGGCTGTCACCTTCATCCAACTTTCCAAGCCCCGGGACTGGCTTCGAGCTTGCAGTCCGAATATTATCTACTATGCCTTATTCCCAAAAGGATTTGGGGTCAGCTAACATGAATCATCATAAGTAACCGTCTCGTATATGCCATATAAGTTAAAGAGGCTAAGGTAAGAGGCTAAACTGACAATTGCCGAACCCCACAACTGATCTTGAGGGCTGTGGCGTTACTATGTGAGCAGTGTTTGAACTCGATGTTAGTTTCGGCGCTTTTGTGGTCATGCCCGACTCTAATAGGACATACTCCGTACCCTTTTTGATTCCTTTGTTCTTTGTGTTCCATTGTTTTTTTACAGGAGTCTTAGATTTCAATAGAGTTGGTCCGTGAATTATAGGATCATATGACAAAGAAATATTGGCAACATTCATAGTACCATATCATCCCATAATATTATTTAGTTGCCAAACTTATCACATCATGACTTCAGTGTCTGGCATAAGTTTGACCATTTCTCCTGATTGGCTGATTTTTGTTGAAGATTGGTGCGCAAGAATTACTGTAAAAGAATGCCAACGTACCCAAAAAGACAAACTCATTGACTTTGAATCAACGCCCACTTCGCATTAATTTTCAAAGTAGTCTTTGTCAACCCAGCAATTTCCTGTACCTTTCCCTGATAAACCTCTCAACATTTCTTAGTTGCTTTCAGAGTTTCAGGTACTAATCACAGAAACTATGTGTTATATGACATCAGTACTAAGTAAAAGCTTACTATAAAATATAGCTCGTATATTTGCTGATCTTCCAAAATCGACCGGGTTTCAAATCCTCGTGTTCGCCTTCTCTTTCGAGCCCTTCATTCAAAGATAATATGGCTCTTAACTCATTTATCTCTACTTTCACTTTCTGCTTGATTTTTCATTGTCTTTCTTTGGTGACTGCACAGCAGCCTTATGCTTCTACAAGCTGTGCTAGATTTGCCAATACCTCTTCTGTTCTTGGCTACACTTGCAATGGAGTAAACAAGACCTGCCAGTCTTACCTCATTTTCAGGACTGTCCCTAAGTACAACACAGTGTCTTCCATTGCTTCCCTTATGTCTGTCAGCTCGTCTCAGATTTCCGCGATCAATCAGAATATCGCGGAAAATTTCACCATGGAGACGAACACTGAGGTGATCATTCCTGTGACTTGCTCATGTGTTGGTAAGTTCTACCAGTTCAATACTTCATACCTTGTTCAGGTCAATGATAATCCTGCTGTGATAGCTAATGACACATTTGGAGGTCTGACTACATGTAATGCCATTATTAGTCAGAAACTAAGTAAAGTAGTGGATATATTCCCTAATGAAAGGCTTACTATCCCTCTAAGGTGTGTTTGTCCTACAAGGACACAGGCTAATGAAGGGATTAAGTACCTTATGAGCTTTGTAATCCAATCAGGCAATGCGATTTCGAGCATTGCTACGAAATTTGGTGCTATTGTCAGTCAAACCCTAGAGGCGAATAAGAAATCCATGCAGGATTCCGTCATTCAGCCCTTCACAACTCTTCTTGTGCCACTCCAAGCACCACCAAACAGCTCTGTGATGAAGTATCCGCCTTTTGTAATGTCACCCTCGCCATCACCCTTACCACCAACTGTGTCATCCCCGCGTTTGTCAACAACACCTAGTACGAGTGGAGACAAGAAATGGTCTTATTTTGGGGTAGGCATGGTTGTAGGAGGAGCATTTGTTTTTGTGGCAGGAATGGCTCTGCTCTTTGTGCTGCTGAGGGGTCGCAGGAGGAGAACTGATCTTGTAGCATCGTCAGAGAGCTTTGAAGCAAAAGAAATGGCTCTGGCTACGCAACCAAAGACTGATTCTTTCGAGTTTTTAAAGAGCATATCTGGCATTGCGTCCTTGAAGGTATATAGTTTCAAGGATTTGCAGGCGGCAACAGAGAATTTCAGCTCCGGTCACTGCATTAAGGGATCAGTGTACAAGGGAGTTCTTGATGGTAATCAGGTTGCTGTCAAGAAAATTAATGGAGATGTCAGCAGAGAGATAAGTATTCTAAACAAGATCAATCATTTCAGTCTTGTTAGTTTACTGGGGGTTTGCTACAATGATGGGGTTTGGCACCTGATATATGAATTTGCTGTTAATGGACCTTTGAGCGATTGGATCTACCAAAATTCTCTTGGCGAGAAGAGTTTCAGTTGGGGGAAGCGGATGCAGGTTGCTTTAGATGTCGCCATGGGATTGAACTATCTGCATAGCTACACAAGCCCACCACTAGTGCACAAGGATATTAAGAGCCGCAACATTCTCCTTGATGGCGATTTTAGGGCCAAGATTGCCAAGTTTGCTCTCTCTAGACCGGTAAGTGGGAATGACGGTCAGTTTACCTTGACAAAGCATATTGTCGGAACACAAGGTTATTTAGCTCCAGAGTATTTGGAGAACGGCTTGGTCTCCCCCATGCTTGATGTTTACTCTTTTGGTGTTCTGTTGCTAGAGATGCTCACTGGGAAAGAAGTCGCGCTTCTTCATGAAGGTGTTAAGGTTCACTTATCAGAGGTGTTAGTCCCTCTGCTTAGTGATGAAGAAGGGAATGCTAACTTGAAAGAATTTGTTGATCACTCACTCGGAGAGGATTATCCCGCGGATGTGGCCATGTCTATGGTCGTACTGGTTGATCATTGTTTGAGGAAAGAACCAGGAAATCGCCCTTCTATGGATGATATTGTGCGGATTCTTTCACAGACATTGACTACATCACTCATCTGGGGGTCTAGTTCTGCTAGCACTACTAGTTCCATGGCTGTTCAAGGACTAGTTTAATGTAACAGCTACTACTAATTGTCTGTACTATGTCCGATAGTCTGTTCTAACGTAGTGCCTATGATCTTCCGAGAAAATTGAATAAAATTGTAGTATAAGCTCATAGAGTACGAAAACTTGATGCTTCACTTTTCCGGGAAACTGTTTAAACTTAATTAGTCTCCTACTCACCTGTCATTACTTAGGTTTGTATACTTCTTCTGTTTGTTCAACTTATATGATTTTGCCTACTATGAGCTAGTGAAAGGAAGGACCTGTTTTTATGCTTTTTCTTACAAACTCTTACCAACGATGTTTCTGTGAAGTTATGGCCTTTGTTGCTTGGACTCGGCTATAAGTATCCAGCATGGTATATGCTTCAGTGCTTGCACTCTCTTTGTATCGGGCTCTATATGTTTCTTGAAACCTTTTCATGGTTAGTGACAGCCCTGACAGGTGCGGACAGCTACAAGGGAAGTCTTCGGATTGAAGTCTCTGTGTAAGCTGTATGCTTCGGATAAGGAAAAATACAGATTTTTTTTTAGAACAATAGCAAATGGAATCATGCCGTGCCTTCCTTAATATCCACGTCATGATTATGTCTATTCTCAAGGCATCCTCATACTTTACTGTAAGTTCTTTTTTTGACGGGAAGTTCAACATCACATCATTGTTTTAACACTGTATCATGACATAATATTGCTTGTATGATCCCTGTATTTCACATTCACTTAATTCTTTTTTTTTTTCTTGACGAGGGTTGCCTGTTATCTTTAGCCTGGCAAATGTCATATAATACTAGGTAAGAATTCTGAAATTTTTGCCTGAGGACCACTATGATTTCTTATAGTCAACAGTTTATCAACACCCACCACTTTCATACAGGAGAGTAAACTTTCATGCCTTTTTTTTTTTCGTCAAATGATAGTTTGCTGACTTAAATGTAATTATTCTGATCTTATCAAAACAGACAGGCATTCAAAAAGGTTTCTGTTAGAATCACTTTGAGTCAGATTTGCTGAATCAAAGGGCAAAATAGAACGTGTCTGTGTCAGTGTCCGGAGGTTATGACATTGAACGTGTCAGTGTCCGGAAGGTGTCATACCTGAAATGTATGTGTAGAGAATACTCACCATGAACACTGTTCTCAGTGTCCCCCCTTTCAGTGTTTTTGAGGAAACTCAGGTTTGTAGTTAGAATCTGTAGCAAATTCTGTAATCATAGTTGGATTATACTTTTAACTGGTGTTCTTGAACAATTCTTGTTTCTTGAAGTTCAAGGGATTAGGTTCCTAGAATTATTTTAAGTATTTGTTTATCATATGTTCAACTTATCATTTATACAATTTTTATTCTTCTATGTCATTGTTAGATTTTTGACCATCATTATCCTAGGTACAGAACCATCCCAATCCGATGGTGACTGTCAATCAAGTAATTTCCGGCAGATTTCTCAACCAGATGTTTGAAATTCACCTAAAAGACCGCCGGACCAGAAGAATACATGAAATGTCATGTTAACTCGGAACTTTATATGTTTATATTATCTCATGTACCTATGTCAAACATTTGACACTTATAGTGCAAGCAACAAAGTTGAACTCTGTTATTTTCCTATATAAGTCGAGGAATACTATCAGAAATTTGCTAGGTTTTTTACTAAAGAATTTGCTGTCAGTACAAGTTCAGAAAATACCAAATGGCTTGTCATCTGTTGATTTATGCCTTCATTTTTCCCTTGATTTACTGTCCATCCCTGATCACTGCCCAGCAGTCTTATGTTAGTAATAATTGCTTTGCAAATAACACCTCTTCTACTCTTGGCTACAGGTGCAACGGCGTGAACCAGACTTGCCAATCTTATCTCGTTTACAGGACTCAGCGTCCTTATAACACACTGTTTTCCATTTCATCTCTTCTGTCTGCCAATGCCTCTCAGGTATCCGCGATCAATAACATCCCCGAAAACAAGACCTTGGAGACAGACTATGAAGTGATCGTTCCTGTGACTTGCTCATGTGCTGGTAACTACTCCCAAGTTAACACCACCTGGCTTGTTCGAGCAGGGGATAGCTACTACGTATTAGCCAACGACACATTTGAAGGTTTGACGACATGTAATGCCATACGACAGCAAAAGGTTAGTCCAAATATTGTGAATATATTTCCCAACGAAAGGCTTACAATACCCATCAGGTGTGCTTGTCCCACAAGCGAGCAAGTTAATAAGGGGATTAAGTACCTTATGAGCTTTGTAGTCCGACAAGGCCATGCTACTATTGCACCTACTGCTATAAAATTTGGTGCAGATGTTGGGCAGACCTTAGAAGCCAATGAGAAAACTGAGCAGGACTCTAACATTCAACCTTTCACTACACTTCTAGTCCCGCTCCAAACACCACCAAATGGCTCACAAATTATGTTTCCTCCCCCTATATCGAACTTTCCATCAGCTCCACCACGCCCACCTTCATCACAAATAGCACCATCCTCACTACCAATCCAGAGCAGTTCAAGCAAGAAGTGGGTATTCTTTGGGGTAGGACTTGTAGCAGGTGCTGTTTTTGTTTTAATTGTAGAATTGTTCCGGCTTTTAATATTGCCAAGGACCCGTAGGAACAAAGCTGATCCCACTGAGCCATCACAAACCTTTGAGAAACAAGAAAAAGGTCTTGGGAACCAGGTGGAGACAGATCCTGAAGAAGCTCTTAAGAGTATATCAAATATAGCTTCATTGAAAGTGTACACTTTGAATGATCTGGAGACAGCAACCGAGAATTTCAGCTCCGACAATTGGATTCAGGGATCGGTATACAAGGGTATCCTTGATGGCAATCAAGTCGCTATTAAGAAGATGAATGGAGATGTCACCAAAGAGATTAGTGTACTAAACAAGATCAATCATTCCAACCTCATCAGCTTGTTGGGTGTTTGCTTTAACCATGGAGTTTGGTACCTTGTTTACGAATATGCAGCTAATGGACCTTTGAGTGATTGGATCTACCAAGACAATCCCCTCGAGAGAAGCTTGAGTTGGGGAAAGAGGATGCAGATTGCTTATGATGTCGCGACAGGCCTGAACTATTGTCACAGCTATACAAGCCCACCCTATGTTCACAAGGATATAAACAGCAGGAATATACTTCTTGATGGAGACTTCAGAGCCAAGATTGCCAAAGTTGGACTCTCAAGACAAGTTAGAGGAGGCGATGATCAGTTCACCCTGACGAAACATATTATCGGTACAAAGGGTTATATGGCTCCTGAGTTCCTAGAAAACGGTGTAGTGTCGCCCATGCTAGACGTTTACTCGTTTGGTGTGTTGTTACTTGAGATGCTTACAGGAAAGGACGTTGCTAGTCTCTACGAAGGAGTTAAGGTTCACTTGTCAGAGCTCTTAACTCCTCTGCTCAGTGACGCAGGAGGAAATTTACTTGAATTGAAAGCTTTCATAGATCAATCTCTGGGAGAGAACTACCCATCTGATATTGCAGTCTCTATGGTCATACTCGTTGATCGTTGCCTGAAAAAAGATCCAGGATATCGCCCTACAATGGATGAGATAATGCAACTTCTTTCGAAGACTCTGACTAATAGTTCGGTCATCTTGGGATCGACTTCTGTGAGTACCTCGAGTTCAGTCATGTCAGGCTCATGATTTGGAGACTCCTTGTTAGGATCAGGAAAGGGTGTTGGTCCTGAGGCCCTGTCTTGACAACTGAATTGTACTGGTGTTAGTAGTGTAACGCGTAGTTTTAACAGTTTAAGCTTTTAGGAGTTGGGATACATTTTATGATTCCAGCTGCTCCGGTGAACTGCAGCCTGGATCTGCTAAAACTAGTAAAAAGTTTACGTGCACGATAACAAGAGTGAGAAAAAAAAAAAAAGAGTGAAAATAATCATGAACTTGTAATTATTATCTTATAATCCTTCTATACTATTAAAGGAGGCTTTTTTGTAGCTCTCACATCGACCGGAGATTTTTAAAGAGTTTTGAGAATTTTATAATATTAAAAGTATTTGATGTCCATCTAAACACAAAAACTCACCTACTAAATTTAATAATATTATTAAATTATTTGGTATCCATCTAAACACAACAACAAACTCTATTTCTAATCATACGTATATACATACACATACATACATACGTGTCTAAGGTCCCCATGATTCATATGACAACATCCAAACTGATATGGATTGGAGTTGTATATATATGCTGACATAAAGACAAGATTCAATGCTTCCGAACTAAAATTAACTACTTCGTATTTTTCAAGTTGTAACATAAATGACCTAATTCTCATATCCAATTTGATTGGACACTGGTCCCTGATTATATATAAAACATATATTATTTCTTTGGATGTTTAAGTGTTTAGCCGTACATTATCTCCCCCGGTAAAAATATACTTTTCATTTTATATATCATGTTTAATAGAGAACATTATCATGTGACCCGTGCAATGCACGGGCCTTCATCCTAGTATATATTAAAAGCTGTGTTAGAGGCAACGACCACGTTCACCGGCTTCAGTTAGGCCATCTGCCATGCCACGTGGCATGTCTCTTTAATTTTCAGTTAAAAAAATTCATGTAAAATGTCTTTAATGGTAAATAGTGTAGATGGACATTCCTTGTATGGTGATATACATATAAGTGACTTTCTATTTAAAAAATGTACAATATTTCTTTATTATAAAAAATCAATATTTATTATTAACTGATTTCATCTTTACCTTATCATTTTGTACATACCTTCCTTATTACTTAGTTGAACTGGAAACACATCATATATATTGAAAGTGATAGTTTTATAAACGAAAAAAAAAAATTATTGTTAAAAATATTTGTTCAAAAAGAAATAAAATGATACTATAAAATTTATTTCGGGCATAGCCCGTAGTATTCTAGTTATTCTTAATAGAATGATCTTTGCAAGTACGATAAATTCTACTCTCTCGACTTGAATAATAAAAAAAAACTTCTACTCTTCGTTAGTTAAAAATGGTATGGGAGTTCGGTGGAGTTCAATAAGGTGAGTATTTTTTTTTTTTTGAAGGGGAACACTTCTAACTTTTCATTACGTAATTGCGACTACGAAATCCGTAACCGCTAAATCAAGTACAATAAGGTGAGTATTAGATGGTAAAGTTTTTCAAAAAGACGGTAAAAAACCATCCAAAAAATCTTTGATTTAAAAAAAAAACAAATAAACACATGCAATTTTGGATCTATTTAAATTTCTCACTCTCTCTTGTGCACATTCTTATTAAAATGATTTTCAATGATTTAGAGTATTTAACAAATAATTTCTTTTGTTGTATTTAACAAATAAATTTAAAAGTTAGAAACATGAATGAACCTTCTGATACGAGTGACGCAGCGGAAATAACAAAACTAGAGCACATAACAGTAGTTTCTACTGTCCTAAGGATAAAACTGATAAACAGTACTCCCTCCTGTCAGATTAAACTTCCCGCTCCCTTTTGCGCACTTCAAAAGGAAAATTAATATATAATTCTTAATGATTCATTTAGCAAATAAATTTAAAAGGTAATTATCACCAACATCTTCATCTTGGCTCCCTAATTATTCACTCGACAAAAAACTTAATAGTTTGGAAATGGGGAAGACAAAGTCGAAACCTTAAAAAAGAGGATGGGAAGTTTAATTTGGATCGAAGGGAGTAGTAGAGAACATAGATCTGTAATTTGTACTATGGTTCAATCATCTCCAAAATGTCTCCAAGGTCTTTTGACAAGCAGCACGGGAAAAAATGATATCTACCTATCTCCTCTACTCCATTTATGGTCTTCGTCTTCCTAGTTAGGGACCGTTACAGATGTATCCTCAACATAACGGTTCCTAACCATCTTATTATGCTCCACAATACAACCACAGAGAGTAACCAAATGGCAAAGGGACCTACAAATGCCCTAAGTGTCCCTAACCTGCTCACACACAACACCCTCGTGAGCCTAGGTTCGGAATAATGACATCGGATCAAAGACTACCTCGATAAAGCCACCAACATCTCCAAACAACCAAGGGAATCGAGGATTTTCTATCCTATCACCTATACTATACAATCCAACCGAACCTCCTTATGCCATCAAAGAGAGACCTACCCTGACACGGCCTTCAAAACACCCTTCTTATGCATCGCCGGTACAGTAGCACACTCCACTCATTTTGCCTAGACGCCCTTTCGGGTATTCACCTAGCCTCTCGTTAACTTTTTCAATGCTCACCGACTTACTTTCTTCTCTCGTGTCTTTTCCTGACTTTCTTTTCACGCTCCTCTCTCTTTTCTGACTATTTTCTCTCTTCTTTTTTCCTCTTTTTCTATTTTTCAATTTTTTTTTTCTTTTTTTTGCAAAAAATACTTAAATCACGTACATATATTACAACAAAGATGATGACATCTTCTCCCCAATGCTTAAACCGAACATTGTCCTCAATGTGAACCACACCAACAATAAAAATGGACAACAATAAATAGGGGAAAAGATAAACAAGCTCATAAAATATGCACTTCTCCCTTGTCACTCCAAAAGTATGTAAGAACGAACACCTCCTCCTCATCATAATACTCAAGGCAATGGGCTCATAGAATAAAAACAGGGTGTAGAGCCACACTCAACTCACACAATATCCCAAACACCCTCAAGAAAAAGTCGTCACCAATCCACCACACATCTCACAGAACCTCCATACTCCCTCAAATAGCAAAGTCCAAAACACATAAAGGACCTATTCACCACTATTATGCAGCACACATACACCAAATCACAGAGTAAACGTCAAATCCATCCTCTTAGAACACCATTATTCGCATAAAGAAAAAACATTGGGGGAAAGGGTGTAAATGGTGATGGGAAAAGTAAAACAAGGTGGTAAATCATAGGTGGGAACAAAGAGAGATGGTCTATAAAACAGGTCAAGAAAAAGGAAGAGAAAGGTGAGAATAAATAGGAAGAGAAAAAGGGATATAAAGAATGCATACCTGAGCATCATCTTTTTTTTGGATTTTCTGTTTTTTTTTTTTAACCTACACAATAACAAACAAATCAAAAGGAAAAAGAAAAATAAAATAAGAAAAATACTTGGGTTGCCTCCCAATAAGCGCACTTGTTTAACGTCGTTGGCTCGACGCATATCATGACTCTCTTCTTGAATCACCGAGCATAGGTGAAATGACCTGACTTCAGGGCGGAAGAACTCAATGCTTTCAGGAGTTTGTCGAATGAGCTGGCATATATCTCAAAAACTTGACAATAAAAAACGTTAGTTAACAACAATGCATAAATAATAGAGGCCGCAATATCATGTAGATGAGTATTGTCTGGACCTTTACGCTCAAAACTATCTCCTATGTCACTATTGATGATATGTTCACTATTCGGTAAGGTGGGAGTAGGGTATGAAAGGGAATGGTGGTTTAATTTATAACACATGAAGTTTTAGGAGCTAACAGGGGACATACTCCAATCTTTGGTATGGCAGACTCTTCCTTGAATGGGAAAGTCTCAACTCTATCATCTTCAGTGTCACGCACTCCCAACTCCTCCTCCTCTATATGGACAATATCTCCTTGATCATCCAACATCACATCTAAGGGAACTCTAAGTGATGTATCATCTCGTAAATCACCAGTCAAGGAAGAATCATCCTCAACTCCAACAAGTTCAATCTTATGGTTCATGGAATCTCGTGCCTCCAATCGTACAATTGCAGTAGAAATTTGCTCGAATTGATTCTCCAAGTTTTCGATACTCGTTTGGGTTTGCTGTTGGAACTGTATCATACAACTTTGCATAGTGGTCATATTGGAGGCCAACGCACGGATCATATCCTCTGTAGACATGGACTTAGATGGATCTGGCACGTTACCTCGTGGGGATTGATCAATTTCATGGTCATGATTGACGTGTAAGGGTTCCTTCATCTTATCTAACTCTTCAATATGTGAACTCTGATAAGCCGTAAACTCAAAAAAATCCCAAATATCAACAGAATTCATAGAATAAAGTGTTTTGTTGCTCATGTAATTAGCCAATGCACGAGTTTCAGGGTTCATGCCTACCTTAATGACAAGACTTAATCTCCAGTTAGAGAAAACACAACCACGAGATTTTAAATAAGTAACATACTCCTTAAATCTAGACAAATAGTTATGAAAAGACTCATTGGCATATTGGCGAAATTTAAAAGGAATCATGATTACACACAAAGACAAATTAAACCGTTCCCCGGCAACGGCGCCAAAATTTGACAGGCTAAAGTCGTATGCCTACAAATATAAAATCTCAATACTACCCTAAAACGTAGTAATAGGCAAGTAAGGTTCGTATCCACAGAGAACGGTAATTATCAATGTATGTCAAGTAACAGATGGGGGGGTTTAATGAGTATAAGTGATCAAGTAATCAAACGCAAAAGAGTAATTTGCAAATCAAATAAGGGAAAAGTCTCGGACGATTAATATCCACTACAGTTCATTCAATTGATCATTGTCCTCATTGAGATCAACTATGTCGAGTACCTAGTTGTGAAAACGGAGTTTTCGATCGTTCCTTATTAATAGCTAGCAAGAGAGATCAGCCCTACCAACTAGCCCTAATCGGTGGATAACAAAGACGCGCGCCTAAATTCAATTCAACGAAAGCATAAAGTAATAGAACGATAACAACTAGGATAGATAAGATCTAGACACACGCGGTTTTGATCTTCAATCAATATATCAATTCTCTTCTAAACCCTAGATCTATGATCAGCACGGAATTAAGGTTTAGTTTCTACTAGTGAATCAATTAAACAAACAGTTAGTCCTTTGATTAATGATTCTAGCAATAGGATTTAACCTAGGGCTAATTAGTTTGCAACCTAATTAACGATAAATCAATCAATAAGCAATTGAAACAAAGAGAATGATAATACTCAACAATAATTGAAATAGTTAAGACTCACAATTGTCTGGATGAATCTGTAGCTTCAACTAATAAATCCGAGAATAAAGGTCTTTAGCCTTGCATAGTTTTCGAAAAATAGCTCTAAAGGTGCGAATACTGAATAATGAAAATAAAACGAAACTTAGGTTTAAATAGAAAAAGATTACAAAACGGGTTTAGGACATCCGTCCATACGCCGACACAGCAGCTGACGAGTCGTCCAATCCGGGATGACTCGTCCAGACGACTCGTCTAGATACAGACGAGTCGTCCAAATATCTTGTGGTCTCGGGTGAAGTCGTCCAACCTAGGACGAGTCGAAGGGACGACTCGTCTGAAGTCGGACTGGCTCTGGCGATGTTTATCAAACGGTCATAACTTCTTCGTTACTTGGCCTCTAAGAACGTGTGACCACTTCCTGAAAAGCTAAGATCATGAAATTTAATATGCCGTTGGTTTCAGTGCAAAATTCCAAGTCGTTTGAGAGTTATGAAGCTTCCAAGTTGACCTTCTGTAAATTGATTGAAATCTCTTTCAAACTTGCCCAAAACTTGGCATCTCGCTCCTTGGATCATCTTTCATCGCCTCATTGTCGTTCCACACAATTGCACATCAATCTTGAGGTCATAAATACATACAAAACCACTAATTCTTATATTAAAGCACAAATACACGAATGATAGAATTAGCTGATAAATTGAACCAAAAACAACCATTCAAATGCATCAAAAACCCATCTTTTACCACTACTAAGTGGTGTGTATCAATGGTATAAGCGAATTTAGACAACCTTTATGTGATTTTTGTGGTTTATAAGAAACGAAAGTTAAAGACAATAATAAAGTCAAAATATAATTCAACACCCACAAGTAATGAACATAGCCGAACTAAAAGTGTAGCAATTCAACTCTTAATTCGATCGCCCGCAAAGGCATTTGGAACTCACGCATGAGTTTGTCGCCCGCAAGCAAACACAAAATAATTTGAAGAAACTCTCTTCGGTTGTTCTATTAATTCTTAATTCAAAATCTGTATGTTTTCTAACGGTTACAAGCATCCTATATGTTGTGGACTGCCAAATCACAGGCTTCATAATATTAATTACTATGATATTGTCCGTTTTGGATAGACCTGTCAAAAACTGACCCGACCCGAAAAACCGCCCGGGACCCGACCCGAAAATAACCCGAAAAAACCCGTTTTTCTCGACTTGGACCCGAACATGACCCGAACCCGAAAACGACCCGAATGTCTGGGTCATAACCCGACCCGGACCGGGTCAACCCGTTGGGTCAAATGAATTGTGCAAAATATATATTATATTAATAAAAAAATAAAAAAGAAATAGATAAATATTAATTAAATAATAATAATTGATTAATTTAAGACATATAAGATGCAAATTTAATTAAACTATTATTATTATATAATATAATGTATAAAATGTTCGTAAAATAGTAATAAAATAATAATTTGATTATAATAATTACCGGAAAAAAAGACGCGAACATATATTTTTGACCCGTTGGTCAACCCGTAACCCGACCCGAACCCGTATAAACCCGCGTATAGTCAACCCGTATTTACTTGACCCGTATTTGACCCGACCCGTATTCGACCCGTATTTTACTGACCCGAACCCGAAACCCGCCCGCCCGACCCGTTTGACAGGTCTAGTTTTGGACCAAGTGGTAAGCCCGCACTGTTTTTAACATAGTACATCTTTCAACCCAAAAGGTCTCATACTAATTAACCGAGGTGGATACTTATATATCAATGACTTTTCCCTGCTTTCTTCAATGTGGGATTTGGGTTGATATCCCAACAGTCCACCCCTCAAACCAAGGCCCAGTTTTATGCCCATCGACCTCTTTCGTTCATTATTATACTGAGAAACACAGAACCAAGCCACATTTCGAGGCCATCGACCTCTCAAGCGATACTCCATCCATTATATAGAAACACGCAATCAAGGGGACGTCCAGAAAGTTGAAGTCCACTGTCCACCACAGGTTCCATTAACCGTGGCTATGATACCACTTGTTGTGGACTGCTACGCCATCGGCTTCACAATTAGCATGATGATGTCGCTTTGGGCCAAATGGCAAGCCCGCACGGTTTTGAACATGAGTCCATCTTACCCAAAAGGGCTCATACTATTTAGTATGGATGTGGACACTTATAAACAAGGATTCTGATCCCTGTTTCTTCAATGTG
This sequence comes from Spergularia bocconei, assembly GCA_963457585.1. Lineage (NCBI taxonomy): Eukaryota > Viridiplantae > Streptophyta > Magnoliopsida > Caryophyllales > Caryophyllaceae > Spergularia > Spergularia bocconei. The sequence continues at coordinate 8,693,327 of OY734943.1, forward strand.
TGACTTGGGTTGACACCCCAACACTATACTCCGTCCGTCCGAGCTCAAATACCCCATATTCCATTTCGGGACGTCCCACCTCAAACAACCCATCTAGTTTGGGACATATTTATCTCTCCTACTTTTATTAAATTATTACATTATCTCTCCTACTTTTATTAATCCTCACATTCTCTCTCCTCTTTCTTCCTAATATTACCCCACTCAACATACTATATCAATTTTTCTTATTCCACTACAAAAAAGGATTGGGGTGTTTGAGCTGAGACGGAGGGAGTATATACTATCAAAAGGTTTAAAATATTCCTATATATTATGGGAAAAATTAGTCATAAGACACCTATCATAATAAGAAAAATAGTACTATGTAATGATTCTCCTAATAACGCAAGGAAAACTACTCCCTCCGTTTTTCACTACGTCAAATATGGGCTTCCAAAACCAGCCTTTGAGAACGGAAATTTTAAAAACCGATCTCTAATAAAAACGAGAATGGGTACAGTAAAAACCGTTCTAAAAGATAATTATTGGAAAAGGAAAAATAAATATTAAATACCTACGAGAACGGTTTCTTTAAAAACCGTTCTAAAAGGTGCGGTTAATTTTGGAACCACATCTTTTAGAACGGTTGCTTAAAAAACCGTTCTAAAAGAGGCACCTAAGAGAACGGTTTTATGATAAACCGTTCTAATATCTACAGTAGAAAAAAAAAAAGGATAATTAGAAATAAACTAACTTGTGATTTCCGCCCCTCCTTCTCTCACCTCTCGTTACTTTATCCACCTCTCCCTCTCTTCTTTCTCCTTTCTCCCTCTCTTCTTTCTCTCTTTTACTGATTCATACTCCATTTCTAAAACTTCTCTCCTTTTCTCATTCTTTTCTTAAATTTCGTATACTATTCTCTTCTTTCCTCATCATTTTTCTTCAATTTCCTTTAATAATATAGTTGGTTTAATTTTCTGCAAACATCAAAGCACCCGAAAAATCTAAAACGATGAAAACCCAGATCTACGAATATCATAGAAGAAAAAGAAGAGAAGACGATGTTGACCAATGGTGACGGGCCGACGGTGGCGGGGACGTGAAGGGATGGGCGACGACGAAATCTGATCAAGCTATAATAAACTTTCAGATCTACCTTTTTGTTTAGCGAATTATTATATTTATGATTTTGATTCGTTGTTTTTTTTTTTTTTTTTTTTTTTTTTTTTTTTTTATAACTTAGATGTATTTTCGTGTTTTAATTGCTCTTCAATCTGATTCTTTAATTTTTTTGTTGCTGATTTAGTTTATTTTGTTATGTTGATTGGATTAGATGAAAGATGAAGAAAACAAAGTCGGTGGAGAGTAGACCATGACGGAGACGAATGTGATGGTGACGACGATGATAGCAGCGGCGGCGGCTAAAGTTGATAATGGCGAGGGCGACATGCAACGCAGTCTACGATGGTTGTGTTGAAGAAATACGAATTAAGGTTAACTGTTTTTAGATCTGTTTCTTTTTTTTTTTTCTTTTTTTTTTTTTTTGTAAATTTTGATATATAAAGATTTAGATTTTGATAGAGTACCCACTCTATTTTGATAAGGGTAATCTAATTTGTTATTCTTTTTGTTGTTGGAAATTTGATTTTAGTCATACATTGTTCTATTGTACCCAGATTTACTCCTCATGTTTCTTGATTGTGTAATGGTGTGTGTGTGTTGAGGGGATGTAATTCCCAGACTGTGTTGCCGTTGCCGCCGTTGATGTTGTATTGTTGTTGCCGCGGTTGATATCGTACTCTACAAGCCTAGAAAACTGCAAAATATCATAAAATCACCAAAAAAATTTTTTTTTTTAATTTTGGGTATATATAAGAGAACGGTTTTGACTGTGCACACATACAAGAACTGTTCTTTACATAACCGTTCTCTTAGGCCTAAGAGAACGGTTTTGACTGGAACCGTTCTAAAAAGGTACAAGAACGGTTCCCAACCGTTCTCTTACCCTTTAAGTACAGCGTCCTAGAGAACGGTTCTATAACCGTTCTCTTTAGCTTAAACAGACCCGTTCTTAAAGCCCATATTTGACGTAGTGTTTTTTGTTTCTTTACGTTTCGTTTGAATACGTGAGAGGAATTCAAACGAAATGTAAAAAAACAAAAAAAAAACGGAGGGAGTAATAGATATTAGGACTCATTTGCTGCTTGAGATTATCTTTCTTGCTACCCAAGTCGTACTCAAGCTGTCTTCAACGTGATAAAACGTATTTCTTCAACGAGACTCACAGTACAGATACTTGTTCGGTCTCCTATTTAATTAGGCAGTTTCTAAATATTTGACAAATTAGACCTTATAATACTGTTTTATATAGTAGCTCGTTTTCCACCCAACCACTCACTTAACCTTACCTTCAATTTTCCTTCCAACCGTAGCTTGATCTTGGTATTTGCCTTCTCCAAAAGCCTTGTGAAGAAAAGTCTTTTATGACATGTTTTAATTGTTGATACTCCTCAATAACCATAGTTAATTAAGTACTGAACTTTTATTTTTTGCAATATACCCATTCTTGTGTTGCTCAGCAATGTGGTTTACATAGATAAACTCAAACTAATATTTCCTTTCCATTGGAATTACCATAAAACTTTCAATAATTAATTACCATAAAACTTTCATCCATGAATTCCTCAAAAACTACTTCATGGGAAGAATTTAAAGAAAACTCGACCAAAGAGTTACTCACACATTGTGCGATGAGTTGTTCCTCGATGGACCAATATCTAATAGAGGATATATTAGGAATATTGTATTAGGAAGATAATAGGAATATTCTAGGTATAGAATATTTAGGGTTTCTGGAGTATTCTCCAAAACTTGTGTACTATAAATATATATGATTTATATAAATAATACACACACGAAGTATCCCGCAATCTTCATAGCATTAGTAATTCTATATGGTATCAGAGGTTTAGGTTTTCAAAACTAAAACCCTAAACTAAAGTACCTAGTGTTGTGCTTCCGCGCTCCCGGCCCGAGATGAATCACTCCAAGGCATCTCCGGCCAGGCTCTATTGATATATTTATTAGATGAATTATTCTCTTAGCCCTGATTTATTTTCAATACCAAATTCCTACTTCATCCACGTTCTACGGTGCCACACCTGTCATTGACTTTATGTCCGGTCTCAACGACGCCCTCGCGGACGGCCAGTTGTCATACCGGCAACCACCACAACTCTAGCCCTGTCATCCCACGTCGAGTCTTGCTCCCACTGATCACCACCGACCGCCTTGCACATCCTACGACATGCCGCCTTGCCAGTTTCGCCACTCGAGTCGCATATCGAGTAGTCCATGATGACACTCACGCCTCTCAGTCGCCATTGGTGGTGCTGCCCTCTTCGCTGATGAGCGTGTCGCCGATACGGGGTAGTCTATTGGCTCGCACAAGGGTCCGTCTACAGTGGTCCATGTTGTTTCTTTGTGGTTGTACTTATTTATAGTCGAGTCGTGCACTTGGATCCATCCGAAACGTCTGTTACCCTACCGTTTCGACTGCGGGGGAGTAATAGAGGATATATTAGGAATATTGTATTAAGAAGATAATAGGAATATTCTAGGTATAAAATATTTAAGATCTAGGGTTTCTGGAGTATTCTCCAAGACTTGTGTACTATAAATACACATGATTTATATCAATAATACACACGAGAATTATCTCGCAATATTCATAGCATTAGTAATTCTATAATATCTTCTTGAATTCCTCCAAAGGAAAATTTAGCTTTCTCTTCTTCTTGTACAAAACCCACCTTTGTTTTTCATGTTGTGCCGCATAATAAAGTTGCACGTACGTGTCAAACATCGATATAATCTCAATCACCAAGTTCTTAATCACTTGCTGTCGTTGTGCATCCCTTTGGTGAACTAGTTGAATCATCTCTTGCCGTTGTTCATTCTTTTCTTGAAATATTTGAACGTCATGATAAAATATGTGAGAGGAGGAAAAACAATACAGTATGACATGAATAACGATTGTATTGACTTGACTTCTAATTGAGGTGAGGGGTGAGCTCCTATTTATACATGAGATAACTTGAATGTTAAGACGTCGAATAGATCTAGAAGATACTAGAATAATACTGAGATAATATTCTGATCTTGCCATAACCCTAACACATCATACATTATGACAACTTTCCTAATCTCACAAGATACATATATATATTCCCTATATTATTCCTAACACGTCATGCTTCAATTGAAGAAATTGTATGTGCAGAGCTCATTGGTTGCCAAGGATCATAAAAAACATTATTAAGTTGTATGAGTCGAAACTCTGATACTAGATGATATGAGTGACGCAATGGAAATAATAGAATTAGAGAACAAAACGGTAATATGTACTATCCCAATTCAAGGATCAATATATATATATAAACGAATCTTTTTTCGTGGTCATTCAACGCGTCTAGAGAGTTTCGAATTTTCTCATAACTTTGTAATCTTTTCAATAAGGTAACGATAATATAAGTTAATACATTTTTTGCCATTAAGTAAACATAATCTTTGCAAGTTGGAAATCGCCTAAGTTTAGGTAATGGGAATATGGGTATATATACATGTTGAATGGTTTAACCTTAAATTATGGTATGCATTCTCTTGCTACCATGGTAAAATATTTTTTAGGGAAACCATAATAATAACCGAGCATGATATAAAGAACAAGTTATGTTAGTATTAGAATGTTTAGAAAACTTATGGTATATAATTTTTTGACATCAGACAAGTTACTTAAAAGTTGGCCTTGCTAATTGGTACTATATACGTTATTATCAATCACTAAAAAATTGCCCACCTCCTATCTCCACTTTCATCCTATTAATCCTGTGTATAATGTATTGAAATATTAAAGCTTTTGATTTTTGTTTTGATTTAATCATTGTCTTGTGGTTGTTGCAGGCTGCGAGCTCTTGCGTAAACGAATGCAAATCATCAAAGGTGTACACTTATCTTTTTAATAGATAAGTCATTAACATTCTAATTGACAATTTATAGTTATGGTTTATGTAATGTGATTTTTGTCGATTTTGCTAGGTCTCAATCCAAAGTAATAATAGATACCTCATATATCGTTTTACTTATGATAGCATATGTAACTTTATGTTGTGTAGTTTTGCAGATGTCATCGTACAATTGTAGAAAGACTTACCAGCAACATAATTATCATGTGACACTTGAATAAAAAAATTAATCATAGGATATCTATTAAGTTGATTAAAGATGTGAGTTAAAACAAACATTAAATCTACTTGCAAAAAAACAATTTTTGGAAAACAAAATCAGTATTTTGAATGCATGGCTTCCTTTTGATCATTACTTACTTTTTGTATTTGTATTACATTTTGTGATTTCGACATGGACTTAATTACGCTTATCGTCAACCACATACAATGTTAGTATTGTAATACATGTAGATAATTATTGTACAAGTTATAGGATAAAGTTGTAAGATTCGGAACTAAATTTCGAATATTAATCTTTTCTTCATTGTACATATATCTATGACTCCATGAGGCTTAATTATGTTGTGTGAGCTTTGTTAGCTAATGGTCAACTTACCCATACATGTTCTCATTCATAATAATGACAGTAAAACCATGCCTTTTATTATAGGATGTAGTTAATTAACCCGTGCAACGCACGGGCTTTCATCTAGTAGACTAATAAACTGTTGTACATGTACATAACCTAGATTTGCACTATGGTAGAAGCGAATATTGACAATCTTTATGGGTTTTATGGTTTATAAGAAACGATATATAGTTTCAGACCACAAAGTAAAGCTATGATTCAACACACGCAATTAATTGAATTTAGCCGAATTCAAAAAGTCGCAAGACTCGCAACCCTTAATTCGATCCCCCACAAAATACTATACAACAATTATAAAATACTTGGTTTGTATAATTTGCGTATTATATGAGTAATCATAATTTAGAGTTCACAGCTTAATAGTAAACAATAAGGGAAAAATATAATATAGTAGGGTGACAGAACTTGTAATACATTATTGTAAGTACTCGTCCAAACGGACAGTCGGAAAACGAAAATAAATGAAAAATGAAAAATGAAAATAATGATCATGCATGCATCGACAAACTTAAGTTGCAAAACACACGCGCAAACAACGATCCAGATCCTCTGGACCAAGTACAACGAAAAAGTAGTCAGACCGTCTGATAACTGATAAGCTCGATCAGGTAGTAGTGCTTCATTCTTGAGGATTTCACGTCTGATCTTTAGTTTTTACCGCGCGGTTATCCAGCGAGAATAACCTTCAATTTGGTGGTGATACAACCCAGTATAAATCCATCGCTGACGTTCCTTGGTGTAACTCTTAGTGTCGCGCTAAAATCCTAGTGGTTTAAGCAAATGATTATAAAGAATGGACAAAAAAAAAAATTAGTCAAAACATACAAATGCCGTAAATATACTCCATATTGAAAAGGAAAATAAAATGTAAAAAGACTTACCGTATACACATCTCTGGGCATAGTTAGGATGAAAGTGGCATTAAATTGGCTTTTGGCTGCAATGGGGCATGATTTTGTATGTGTGCAGAGTTCAGGATACTTGAATTTAGAGGAGGCCCGTGACACTACTAGGGAGTTCCTAATAACCTCCATGTCCACTGCTACACTCTTTCGTGGGATTGATTCATCTGGTAAATTGATAGTTAGGCATAGATTAGATTAATTAATTACCATGCAATAATGACGACCGTGTGTATATATTTTTGAGGAAAAGAAATTTCTTTATTTGGTACATATATAGGATCAACATGATATGTAGCGGGAGTAGTGGAAAGTAAATATGAGGGTTCAAATCCGAGACAACCCCATTTACGTTGATAACATGTTTTTAACATTGCAATTAATTAATGAAGTATACTCCATCGAGTTTTTGATGAATGTGTGAATGAAATATTAACCAATAGATTCAATAGTAAACAATATGAGATTAAACGTAGAGTGTGAAGCAAGCAAATTAAGGTGGTTAATCACGTACCCCTGACGGCCGTTATGATGATAGTAGCATTCTTGCCAGATTTTTCAGTCTCCGGAGAAATGTCGAGACCTAAAAACCGGGTTATTATCAGGATTCTCTGCAATAACTTTTTTCCTAATTGCGCGCGGCTATATCTTCTTCCAGTTTCTTCTCAAAAGCTTCTTGCTCTTTCTTTTGTTTTTCTAATTCAGCTGCTGTTGGTGGTGGAGGTGGTGTAGGTGTCTGATCATTATCAAAACTTGATGTTTTAAACCCATCAGCTATGGCGCTTATGGTATCAGACGATGTTGTCGTAGGATACAGTTTACTAAGACGGTCTTCTACTATCTGATCAACTGTTTTCTTGTTTTGTCTGCTGTAATCTGCATGCATGCAATATTATCATTAATCAGCGGCTGCGGCTTATTGCTATGTGTAAAATAAACGCTTCAACGATGGTATCGATTCTGGCTTTTTGTTTTTCTTTTCTCCTTTACAGAGTATTTTTCTACATCAAAATAAATCCTCTATTTTTGAAACTAGCATGTAAGATTAATATACAGTAATTGCTTATAAACTCAAACATTTATTTAAAGTTACGTCTATATATTCAGCCACTAAGAAAACACGCAAAATGCAAATAAACGACTAAACGAGTATGCATTCAAGAAGCAAGTAGCTAACTTCAAGACAAAAAAAAAAAGAAGCAAGCTAAGAGTAAAAACAAATGTATAGTGAGATCGCTCCATTTCTATTGTTGATGAATATTTTATTGCGATCCATGAAAATTTTCTTCTATTCCTTAATTATTTAAATAATGATCGTTCTATGTAATGTCGATATGTGTTGACAAAAAAAATGTATGTGTATGTACAAGAAAGGATCGAAGTATATCTAGCAGAACTATGACAAATTATTATAGAAAGTAAAGCAGTATTTCAGTAGTGACTTCATATTTAAGAAAGTAAGTTTTGTAGTTACAAGATAAATGAGACTTTACCATCTGAGCAAGTTTGGAAGGTACGTTTGGACGCATAAATGGAAGGCAGAACCAACAACATGCAAAAACAGAGGAAAGCAATGCGCTTGAATTTGAACGAGGATAATGTTGCAAGCTCCATGGCGGACTAAATTCAAACTAAGTAATATAAGCTCACGTTATTAGTAATAGAAACTAAATGAATAGTGATATCAGATATTTAATTTGGATTATACTCCATCAACCGTTAGAACTCCTATTTATAGCCTTTAAGATGGACGGCTAGACGAGTCTTCGTGGATAATGCAAGTCACTAACTTGTCTAAAATAGTAAAATAATTCGAATGTTATGCACAAACAATTAATATATACACACATATATATGCTAGCATATGCCAGCCAGGCAACACAATTCAATTTATTCATTTGATTGTCCGATAGTGTTTTCTTAAATCTTTCTATAATGGATTCAGTGTAGCTGAGTTATTAACTTAAGTTCACTTTCAATCATATTTCGTTAAGATCGTTGAAATATTGGAGTTGCTCTCACCCAAAGTCAAATAATGGTGTTTTGCTCTTTCCCACGTTAGGGGAATATATGTCATTTCCTGTATGGGAATAGTCGCGAATTCGAATCCCCGTACCCTTATCTACTCAACAATCAGGGACGTGTGAGAGAAAATATATAGGGACCTCGATCGAAACTCTAACTAAGGTTGGGGATTTGGGGCCCTTCAAATCCGGTAACTATATATTTACTAATAATCATGAAATCCATTCATAAATTCTAATCATCGTCTTTAGCCGCCCATTTTGGCATGACTTCTAAAAGTGTCTTGGGTCGTTATTTAGGGGTCTTTTTTAATGGTCCTCGACCAATGAATCTTGATTTTCAACATATTATAAAGTCTACGGATCAAAAATTGAATTCTTGGGCTTCGTCTTTTCTTTCTAAAGCAGGCCGTTATTATATGTTCTTATCCAAAGCAACCTTGAAGCCCTTCCGACCTTTGCCATGTCCACAGCTGCATTCCGAGTACTGTTTTAAAAACGTTAGATAGATCTAGTAGACAATTCTTTTGGAAATCTGACACTTCGAAAGATGGTCTTCCAATGATTGCTTGGAAAAAAGTTTGTCGCCCCAAACAATATGGTGGTTTAGGTCTTAGAAAAGCTAAAGCGGCTAATTTAGCGTTTTTGGGTAAGTTAGGTTGGAAAGTCCTTAAGGACAATGAAAATCTCTGGGTGAATATTATTAGGAAAAGATATCTTTCGAAAACAAATTTCTTCGAATATAAGCCGAAAGGCACGGATTCTTGGATTTGGCGGCAAATTCTCAAAAACAGAGAGCTAATTAGAAAGGGAGTCAGGTGGAAGGTTGGTAACGGTAAAAACATAATTTTTTGGCTACATAATTGGTGTTTTGGTAAAAGTATAGTGGAAATTATGCAGGTTGATTTAGAGTGCATTCCAAATATCAACCTTAAGGTGGAAGAATGTATCTCTAATGCTAACTGGAATATTGATCTCATCAGCAATTTAGTGCCCTCTTTTGTACTAGACGTTATAAGAGGCATTCCCATTCCTTTTATGCCGATTGAAGATGAACCTATTTGGGGTTTTACTACTGATCGATGGTCAATTTTCTGTAAAATCGGCTACTTGGTTGGGTCATGGTATCGATGATACTACTCCTAAGTGGGATTTTCATTGGTTATGGAAGGTTCAACTTCCTCCAAAACTTCAGATTTTTTGTTGGCAACTCCTTAATAATGGCTTACCCACTAGATACAATCTTCACTCTCGTATTAGTGAGATTAACGAGACTTGTCTTTTATGTAACGCAGGTCCGAAAACTTCTGACCATCTCTTCTTAAATTGTCCGACTGTGCGTTCTTTTTGGAACCTTCCTCGTTGTATTTCTTGGGTAGGTGCGCATCATTTTTCTACCATCACTCACATGTTCACTTATTTTGCTGGCCGTGATAAGAAGGCCCTCTGCAAAATGATTTTTCTAATTTGGAGCCTTTGGAAGGCTCGCAACACGGTCATTTTTGATAAGGTTGAGTTTCTTCCGTTCACGTGTTTCGTACGAGCTTTCCATCATATTAAGGAATGGAAGGCTCGGTGCGAAATGGACCTTATCTCTCCCTCTCTTTCTCCTTCTACTCTTTTTTCGGATCCGGCGACTTCAATTCCAGTTCGTTGGTATCCGTCTCCCTCGGGCGTCATCAAAATCAACTTCGATGGATCGGTTTGAGACAACAAGGCAGCTGCGGGTTTCCTGCTTCGCTTTTCGACTGGAGATTTTATTGATGGGGGTGCTATAAATTTGGGTTGTTGCTCGGTCTTGCTCGCTGAAGCGCAGGCTCTTCGTGGTGGTATTGTTTTGGCTCGTGATCTGGGTTATAAGGAAATTCAAATTGAAGGTGATAATCTAGTTATGATACAAGCTGTGCTGGGTCAACATAAAGCTCCTTGGTCGGTGGATTTCATTGTCAAAGATATCAGAAAGCTGCTTGAATCCTTTGATCGTTGGTCTTTGGTGCATATTTTTCGTGAGGCGAATCGTGCTACTGATTGTTTGGCTTCTTTGGGGCACCGTATCCTTAATTCTCGGGATGTTGCCCCGTCCACTTGGTTTAGTGATCCGTATTTTCTTGATTGTATTTCTGCTGATAAGTTAGGTGATACCCTGGAGAGAAGGGTTACCTAACTTTTCTCCTTCTTTGTAACGCTTACCTTAAAAAAAAAATTAAAAAAAAAAAGTTTCTAATCATCGTAAGCCCACACATAAACATAGTACAGTACTTCATTAAGTTTACGTGTGAAAAATGGATCTACAAAAACTAAAATTATGAGAAAAACAAACAAATAATGCTGAAAATGCGGATAATGGGATTGGAACACAACCAAAAATTCCTACCTATCATATGGGACTTTTCAAGATTCCGGCTACTCTTTGTGACGAGATAAATTCCATTATAGCACGTTTTTGGTGGGGGGCGAAGGAGGGTGAGAGGAAGATACATTGGGTTGCGTGGCAGAAGCTTTGTCGGTCGAAGGGGGATGGGGGGCTGGGGTTCCGGCACCTTGAAGCTTTCAATGATGCTATGCTAATGAAGCAGGCATGGCGGATACTGAGGAATCCGGATGCTTTAGCTACTAGGATTCTAAAAGCTCGGTATTTCCCTGTAACGTCTTTTTTGGAGGCGGGAATGGGGAACCACCCTAGTTACATATGGCGAAGTATTGTGGGGGTTCGAGAAGTGTTGGAGGAAGGGTGTAAGTGGGTTGTGGGTAACGGGAAATCGATCCGGGTATGGCAGGATAGGTGGACTTTGAGGAAACCGTCGGGCCGCTTAATCTCTCCGGTGAGGGGGAGCCGAGATACCATGGTTGCTGATTGGGTCGATGAGGATCTGAGGTGTTGGAGTGTGGGGGTTGTTTGCGATCATTTACTTCCCTGTGAAGCAGATGATGCTCTTAATATTCCGATAGCAGCTGATGGGAGGGATGACGTGTATGTTTGGGGCTATAGTCGCGATGGGGAGTATACTGCGAAGTCTGGGTACCATTTGGTTCGGGAGAGGGATCAACAGGAGAAAGGGCAGGAGGGCTCTAGTGATGGGGGCCAGGATAAGGGGTTCTGGAGTAAGTTATGGAAGATTAATGTACCGCCCAAGGTTCGCATGTTTGCTTGGAGACTAAGTCGGGGTGCGCTACCCTCCATGGTCTACATTAGTAGACGTAATCGTGAGGCTGATATCACTTGTCCTCGGTGTACTGTAGGGATTGAGGACGATTTGCATGCGCTCGTTAACTGTCCAGAGGTTGTGCGAGTGTGGGAGGAGTTGGGGATTGATACCGGGGGGTGGAGTTCGTGTCGTAGTGGTAGGGATCTGGTGGAGGTGTGGTGTGGGAGGGATTCAGAGGTGGAAAAGGAGCTGGCGTTAGTAGGGGCGTAGTCGGTATGGAACGCTCGTAACGAGGTCATTCATGGTGGGGAGGCGGTGAGTGGGGACCGTGTCGCCCATAGAGCGTCTAGTTATTTGGGGGCATATAGGACGGCAATTGCGGGGAAGGAGAAGAGTAGTGAGGGGGGTAGAGAGGCCGGATCGGAGGTATGGCTGCCACCGCTGAGTGGCTGTTTTAAGGTGAATACGGATGGGGCGGTCTTGGGGGAAGCTGGGTCAGGGATGGGTGTTGTGGTCCGGGATGCGGAGGGGGTAGTAACGCAGGTGGCGGTTAAGCAGGTGAAGGAGAAGTGGTCGCCGGAGATTGTGGAAGCTAAGACGGCGTTGCTGGGGCTTCAGATGACGTGGCAACAGGGTATCCAGCACGTTATTCTGGAGTCGGATTCTTTACAGCTGATTAATTCCCTGGTTTCGGGGGTTTTGGGTAGTTCCTATTTTGGTTTTACAGTTTCAGACTGTAACACCACGTATTTTTGGGACTTTATTTAGTTAGGGTCTTACGTTTATTTATCATTTTGAGGAAAATTAATAAAAGTTATTTTGGGGAATTTGGTGAATTATAGATTATGTTACTAATTGGGTAATTCTATTTTGGGAAGTTGTATAATTGGTTATTGGACTTGGATCGGATTTATGGATCACTCATCTCAACCGATTAATTAAGCCCGAAACCCGAGTCTACCCTCAAACTCATTCACACAAATCAAAGGAGATAAACCCTAGCTTATACTATATATAGTCGGCCCTCTCTCTCCTTCTCACAATCTTTTCGTAGCCTCCACCCGCAGAAGATTCCCAGCATTACTGTGTCAACTTCAAACACACATAATTCTCTCATACGATCTTCGATTAGAGCGTGGTTGGTGGCGTTAGAACCGTTCTTTCGACACAAATCCAGGAACATGTAGATCATGCCAAGATTCCATCGGATGATACTTGTGGGGATGTTTTAGTGGAGCTGTGTCTATCTACCCGAGAATCTGTTCCGCCCCTCGATAGTTTGAGGATTCCCGTCGATTCCTAAGGTATTTGTGGACGAGATTTTGTGGAGTTGTTCCTTAATATATCATTGACAACATATAAAAAATTGGTAAGACCTAGATCTGTATATAAAAAGTTATATTAGATTTCGTGGGGAAACCCTAATTCATGTTTATGGTTCAGTGCGAGATCGATTCCCGTAGATCCACTTGGTGTCTATGGACTAAATTTGGAGACAATGTTCCTTACATTATCCTTTATGTCATACTTAATTTTGGTGATCATACGATGTCAGAGGTAGAAGTTATCCATGTTTGAATGCCACTGACTTCTTTTAGCTTCATGATATATTAGTTAATTTGTGGAATTATGCCTTATGGTTACACCTTGTGAATTAGGGGATCATCGATTGAGTTTGTGATTGGTTGGACGTCTAGATTGTGGATTCGAGGAGGTGTTGTTCATTGACTTGATTAAAGAGTTTGATTTAAGGATTAGCGTTGAAAGGTAAGAACGTTGGTTACAATCCCAACCACGGTACGATGACCAATCCTCTAAACTATCTTTTCTTGAACTAACCTTGACTTTGATGACCATTGTTCATGATTATCTGACCATTGCTTTTGTACCTATACCTATCTTTTGAAATTAACCATGCAGCAATAGCCTTTCGGCTTTTCTTCCACCCGGCCCTTCGGCCTCTTTGTTCGACCGGTTCGGCCACTCGGCCGGTTCGGCCTTCTCGGCCACTCGGCGGCTTTTGGCCGAGTGTGCCTCTCTTTGTTTTCTTCCTTGTTTCGATAATGTTGGTTCTTGAGCTTATAATTATGATATTGATAATATAACATGATAATGAATGATATCGTAAAAGTGTACACTAATGTTGATGACAATGATTGATGATTATGTTTGACGATTACCACCTAGAGTAGATGACTCGGCGCTGACCGGTCATCCTGTACCTTCTTTATGAGGGGAGTCTGTGGTCGGTTCGCTACCGGCTTCCTATTTGGCTTCCTCCTAGAGGCTTCGCATCCTACTGGCCCTCTAGAGAGGGGTGTGCACACTCTGAGTCATTAGGGGTTGTTTTGAGTGCTCTAGCTCGCATTGGTTTGAGATTGTGGTGGCTGTGGGGTAGGAACCCGGCCTTAATGAATGATAATATGATATGACTTCTAAATTCTATATCGCTGTGATGATTAAAGTTGATGATGTAACCGTTGCTTCTTATTTGTTAGCTACGCGCCTTCAGGCGCGTATCTTTTGTCTATCTATTATTCTTTTGTTGTTCTTACTCAGCCTGTGTGCTGACGTTCTTATTCTGGTTCGTTCCCTACCTTATTTCTGGGGCCTACGTCATTCTCGATGGCGTAGTTGACAGGTTCTGTTGATGATGTGGATGCTTGGTTGAAGAGTCGTCTGCATGATGGGGATTTTATAAACTCTATTTAATTTATATTTCAGTTTGATTATGTAATTTAAGACTAGCTTTGAGAATAGTAGTTCGACATTTGTTTAAAACTTCCGCTGTTTCATTTTAGTTAATATTGTAATCGAATAAATAGCCTTGCAATTGACTTGGTAGTCAATTGCGGCGTGACAATTCTAAATTTACTGCAATTATATTTGAGTCAAAAATTTAGGGTTGTTACAGTTGGTATCAGAGCGTTAGGTTCTGATTCGTCGAGTCTAAAAATGTTTTCAAAATTTGATTTTTAAACTGGGATGGGATGGGTGCATTCATACGCATGCTGATTGCTACATGTTATGTGCCATTTAGTACCTAGCCCTTTGATTTAGTGAATGCTTTTGAGATCCCTAACCTTGATGATTTGACAGATGATTACTGACCCTTTTGGATTCGCTTGGACTTTCGGAATAGATGGAGTGATTGGAGACCCAGCGGTCGAATCAAAGACTGATACAATAGCTATGAATCCAGGATTGTTTTGCATACCTATAGGATGGGGAGAACCCGTTTCACAATTTGTTGACAGAGTAATAGCTAGACTTCAAGTGGCCAGAGAGACATATGCCTGGGCTCTGAATGAAGAGGTGATAATGTTTGTGGTTTTGGTCAACCTGAAACACAAGGCACGATGGGATCATTTACGCAAACGCCTTGAGAGGATGGTTTATTTCGCATGCCACTTTGGAGACTTGAAATATTTGATAACCGATTCAGGAGAGCCTTTGACAGTGGACGAATTGAGAGCCATTCTGAAGTATGAAGACTTGCTCTACAAGAAAATGGTAGACGATCTAGAGAAGTTGCCTGAGTATTTGGTGGAAGCCACAGTTAACCCTTTCTACCCTCATCCAGACCCTTATAAGATCTATAAGGATAAAGCCGAGGAGAAAAGGAAGAATGTATTGGCTACTCACCTTGCCAGCAAGAACATTACACCTGGAAAACGCTATTACATACCTTCCCCACCTAACTCGCCTGTACCAATTAGAGGGAGACCCTTATTCAGGCGCACTGCTCGAAAGAGCGTACGTCCATTCATCTTGCGTAGAGTCAACCCTGAACTTAATAGGAGGGAGGTGGAGGAGGAGAATGATAACCCGTATGAGCCTTTAACCTTTAGTGAATATGCCGCTCAAGAAGAGGGTGAAGGATCAAATGAAGTAGGAAGCCATGAGAGGAATGCTTGAAGTCATAACCCAAAATTATTGGGAGACTATGTGCTAAGATTTTATTATTATTGCATTTATTTTCGTTGAATAACGTGTAATGTGAAAATTAAAGACAAGTCACAAGTTACATGAGTCATAAGAGGGGACCGTACCCCAATATTACTATGAACTATGAAGTATGTTGAGTAAGAGAGATTTATGTGATTTATTTGCTATTTGAAAGTCTAATACATGTGATTTGATGTTATGATTGATTTTCGTTTTGGCCGATTTGATTCTGATGATGGCACGGCTCGTGCTACAGTGAACAGAGTCGTGTTCCAAAAAAAAAAAAAAAAAAAAAAAATCGAAAAGTTTCGTAAAGTTAAACTCGTGCGAGACGAGTAGCTGGATGTTGATTATCATGTATATATAATTCTGGAATGAATTCTTTACATGATTTACTGTTTTGTGATTATGCGTATGATTATTGATTGAAATATCTTAATTTTGATTATGAATGAAATGATTTGAGAATTGGGTAATGTGATTACAACTGATTCGAATGTTGATGCCTTATAGACAATGGTGCGAAACAACGTTTTTGACTTGACAGATATCTTGGCTCAGTTGACACAAAACCAGGATACGATGACTCAGGCTATGGCTCAGATGGCCAATAATGGGGAAAACGGGCATGTGAATAACAATAATAATGCAGGAAATGATGATGAAATGCGGTTGGCAAAGATGTCAGATGCCGTACAGAAGAAAATGCCTAACAATTTCACTGGAAAAGGGGAACCTAGTATACTTTTGGACTGGTTGGAAGACATGGAGAGGATCTTTCTAACTGTTGGATGTCCTGATAATTGTAAGGTTAAAGTTGCTGTGTTCTATCTTAAGGAAGTGGCTGGACGCTGGTGGATGAAGATTCAGGATGCATTCTTCAAACCAGTGCAGGAGAAGCTAGCTGATGGAACAATAGTAGAGCATTACAGGGATTGGACAGTTTTGTTTGATAGTGGTGAGTCCTATTCATTTATTGCAGATAAGATTGTGGAGAAATGTGGACTTAGTGATAGTTCAGCAGTAGACTTTGAATTTTCAATGCCTAATGGTTCTAATGTTGTATGTAAGAGTCAATTTAAGGACGTACCCATAGTGATTTGTGGTCATGAGTTTAAATCGGATTTGATAACATTTCCCCTAACGAATTTTGATGTTATATTGGGAATGGATTGGATGGGTCGATATAAGGCAAGGATAGACTGTTGGTTAGGGAAGATTTCTCTTCGAGGACAGAAGAATGCTCATGTGACCTACCGAGTACTTCCTAAAAAGCCAAGGTTAAAACTGGTGTCTGCCATGAATCTGAAGAAACAAATAGCTAGGGGTGATCCCTTATTCTTGTGTCATGTACAAGATACCAGCGTGGAATATCCAGACATAGGAGATGTCGAGGTAGTGAGTGAGTATCCTGATGTCTTTCCTGAGGAGATTCCAGGGATGCCTCCGAAGAGAGAGGTGGAGTTCAAGATCGAATTAGTACCAGGAACAGGCCCTATTGCTAAGACGCCCTATCGGATGGCGCCAGTAGAGATGCAGGAATTGAAGAAACAGCTTGATGAATTGGTGGAAAAAGGCTATGTGCGGCCAAGTGTTTCACCGTGGGGAGCACCTGTGTTGTTTGTAAGGAAGAAGGATGGATCGATGAGACTGTGTATCGACTACAGAGAGTTGAATAATGTGACTATCAAGAACAGATACCCCTTACCCAGAACTGATGATTTATTCGACCAACTAAAGGGTGCAAGTTTGTTTTCAAAGATTGATTTGAGGTCTGGGTACTATCAATTGAAGGTGGCTGACGAGGATGTACCAAAGACGGCATCCTCGACTAGATATGGGCACTATGAGTTTACAGTGATGCCCTTTGGGTTAACCAATGCACCTGCGGTATTCATGGACCTCATGAATTGTACTTTTAGACCATACTTGGATAAGTTTGTAGTTGTGTTTATTGATGACATTTTGATTTACTCCAAGGACAAGGAGGAACATAAGGAACATTTGAGGACAGTTTTAGAGATTTTAAGAGAAAAGCAACTCTACGGTAAATTCTCGAAGTGTGAATTTTGGCTGGATAAAGTAGCATTTTTGGGACATGTGATATCTAAGGATGGAGTTGCAGTGCATCCAGCTAAGATCAAGGCGGTCAAGGACTGGCCGACCCCTAAGAATGTGTCTGAAATTAGGAGCTTTTTGGGACTTGCAGGTTATTACAGGAGATTTGTGAAGGATTTCTCAAAGATTGCTAAACCAATGACTACTTTGATGAAGAAAGCCACAAAGTATAAATGGGATGAGAATTGTGAGAAAGCCTTTCAGATCTTAAAGGAACAATTAACCACGGCTCCAGTGTTAGCACTACCTGATGAGAAAATATACCTTATGAGGTGTACACTGACGCTTCAAAGAATGGTTTGGGATGTGTCCTAATGCAGAACAGGAGAGTGATCGCCTATGCGTCTAGGCAACTCAAGAGTTATGAGGAGAACTATCCGACCCATGATTTGGAGCTAGCAGCTGTGATTTTTGCATTAAAGTTGTGGAGACACTACCTTTTTGGAGTGACATTTAAGATTTTCTGACCATAAATTTACTGCAATTATATTTGAGTCAAAAATTTAGGGTTGTTACACAGACATTCTTAATTTTTCTCGTAGGTTTGATTCTTGTTCGTTTAAACATATACGTAGGCTAGGCAATAAAGCAGCTCATTCGGCTACTCATTTTGGTCCGGTGGAGTACTCGACCCGAGTGTGGGTCGATAGTGGTCCAGGAGATGTACTTGATATCGCAGCTGCGGATTTCGTAGCTGCTATGACGTAATACATTTTTGGTTTTCTCTCAAAAAAAAAAAAATTATGATTTATTTCAATATGTGCTTTTTAATTTATTGGAGTGAACCAAATAGGCCTGTCCAACGAGGCGGGGCGGGGCGGGGCGGGGCGGGCCCGGGTCAGTTTTAAACGGGGCGGGGCGGGTCACCTACTTTCATTGATGGGTCGGGTCGGGTCATGGGTCATTTCGACCCGCCCCGACCCGCCCCATATAATTTAGCGGTGCGATTTGTTCAAATAGCAAGGAGACAGAAAATTGGGGAACTAACTTCTTGTAAAAGCCAATAATTTCACCCATTTGCCTTTAATCCTTTTCTTCAACTGCCAGCCAACCTAAATGACAACTTCTTCCCAGGTCAACCTCCTTCTTTAATTCTCTCTCTCAAAATATCAATTTTAGGGGAAAATTAGGCGGCAACATTTTTATCACAGTGAAATCCAAATAAAAAAAGGATTGAAATTCTTTAAAAAAAATTACTAGGTTTGTGGAAGAATGAGAGATCAAAAGTATGTAATTTTATTTGATTTGCTGAAATAATTTGCTAAATTAGAGAAGAATTTGAGCAAAACTCAAACAAATTAAATAGAAAGTAATTTAATTTTATTGATTTTGGATGGGAGGGAAGTCGGGAGTTGCTGTAAACAAAAAAAGTGTGAAGATTTTTGTTGAGGAGAGAGAAGGTGAGAATCTGAGACATGATTTGTTTTGAACAAATAGGCAACAGATGGGCTGACCCTGAAATGAAAGCCAAAGCCCATGACCCGCCCCACTCCAACTATGACCCTGATTGACCCGCCCCATTTATACATGGGCCAGGCCTGACCCTGTATAAACGGGCTGGGTATGGGCTTCAAATGGGGACCCGCCCCATTGGACAGGCCTAGAACCAAACACCAAACTATAGGAATGAGATTCCAACCCGATACGAGATAAGCCCGATTCCACATCCCAACCCGATACAAGTTTTTGAATAATATTATGTCTTATTACCAAACGCAAAAAGATCGACGTGCTAAGATAGATCAGAAGACCCAAACTGCCTTAACTTGTTCTTTTCTTTCCAATAACTCTCACTGCCTAATAGAGAGGCGCGTTGCTGAATAGTCGGACCGAATTCTAACCAATCACCAGAACGGGATATAAGAACTATATCATTCTAATAGAAGTTGGACCACTAAGTTATGGTTCGATATAGGTCCGGACCAATACCTTGATTATGTTCAATGGATTTATTGGAGTAGATAACGACACACGCAAATGTGATCTAATTAACCGAGAGAAATATCCCACACTAAATAAATAGAAGATTGGAGACTACACCCTCCGTCTAGCTCAAACACTCCATATAAAAAGGGAACGGTTATTGTGGAAGGTGTACACACCAAAATTCTAAAAAAAATGCTAGAGGTTTACAGTGTAGACACTTAAAAGTGTCTACGATTAGCATTAATTTTACTACACTAGCAAAATTTTACTACTCGCACAAATAATTTTACTGCATGATTTTCTCATCACAAATTAATTTTACTACCCCATTCTCAATTTTACTACTATTAACTTAATTTTACATTGTAGACAAATTAATTGTGTCTATACTGTAGAGCTTTAGCAATATGCAAAAAAAAAATGCATGACTTAAACAAGTTTTTATTTTTTGGTACATTGGAGCAGCTAATGTTACGGGGGGTGGGCATATGGAGATTCGAACTCGCAACACCCCTAGGCAGGTTGATTTCCTAACCATAAATTAAGGTTAGTTCTCATTTAACTTGCTATGTAATTTCTTGTGAACATTGATTAACGACCGATTAATGTGTACACCCACTCAACTCAAGAATATTCTGGGCACGGGTGTTTGAGTTGGGACGGAGGAAGTAGTTTACTAGGTGTTGGGTTACTATTTTTATTGACAACTGGTTTTAGGATTGAACACTACCGGACTTGTGAGCTAGTCTACTATGTGGAGGCTAACATTGGTCCACGATGACTCTCACATTATTTGATTTCATACTAGAATGGATGATTTCGTTAAAAAAAATCATTAAATCATTAAGGTTAGGAACATAGGACTTAAAAAGCAGTGTATCCAGATTAGATTAGATGCATCCAAATTAGATCAAAATGTCAGAATAATGATCAATGAATTAGTCAATTTCTTGATAATTATTTGTCGAAATTCAACTAAATTTTCACCTAATCATAAAAGATCAAATCTTTTTAAAGTCATTTAAATTAGATCACATCGCATATATATGTTGAACTCAAATCTAGTTAGATCAGATAAGATCTGAAAAATACAGTATTGAGAATTTTACAGGTGTATCATATATTGTATAACATCTAGTTCTAGGCGGCAAAATACAATACTCTTCATCAATTTTGCCAGCTTGATCAAGGCATGAACATTATTGAGAATTTTAAAGCATCCAACCTTTATTTGTCAATTTACTAAGCTAGCAAAGAGCCGCTTATCGTGCTCATACAAAGATGGATGGCCATCATGAATTTTGCATACAAATTAAAAAATTTAATGTTATTACTGAATCCTAATAAATGATAATGCATGCCACCCTCTATCGTCGCCACTCATCACCACCGGTGGCAGTGACACAATATCATTATTCAATTCCATTCAGATTACTTTATTATTTTGGACAAGTTAGTGACTTGCATGATTATCTATGCTAATCCGTCCACAATATAAAATCTAATCTATATAAATAGGAGTTCTGATCTTAAGGTTGGTTCATACAAAACTCTTCATTTACTATCTATTACTCGTATATTCTTGTTAGTAAGTTGCATACTTGAACTAATTGGCCAGACACATGGCGCTTTCTACAACATCTCCTTTCAAGTACAATCACATTGTTTTCCTATGTTCTCTCATGTTGTTGGTTCTGCCCTCTATTCTTGCAAATAAGCGAAGCTTCCAAACCTGCTCAGATGGTGAGTCACCTTATCTTGTACATTACTAAACCCGAAGCCATTTTTTCACGGTTATTATAAGAAAATAGATTCATCGGCTTTTAGATAAACTGAAAACTTGAAACGTACGACACCAAAAATAAACCATCAGGTGTTTAGTGTTAGTTTAAACACCTAAGCATAAACTGATTCGTTGATACGTGTAATGCATGGATGCAGATTACAGCAGCCAACACGATGCAGACATATGGAAGATGGTGAACGACCGTATTGCGGCACTGTCTCCATCAGCACAACCTGATGTGAACGTAGGACTACCTGCTGCTGGTCAAGTGACCGGGAATTCTGATGATAATGTTGGACGATTCGGGGTACGTCCACAACAGAACCTTCCAAAAAGTTGGGAGGCTGTCCGGGCTGAAATGAAAAAGTTGGACGAGCAACGGGAGCAACTCAGGCAAAAATTTGCTGCAGAAAATCCTGATAATAACCCTGGTCGTATTCGTTTCCTAGAACTCGAGATTTCTCCGGAAGTCGAAATACCAGGCGAGAATGCTACTATCATCATCAAGGCCGATAGGGGTAACCACCTGATCGATCAACTGTTTTTTTTCTTTTTGCGTGCATTTCTTTTTCTAAGCTAAAAGCTCGGCTCATCAATACTAAAATTACCAACAGGTGAATTAATCCCACAAGACAGTGTGGCAGTGGACATGGAGCTTGTTTGGGCGAGCCTGATCCGATCAAATTCCTCTACATTCGAGTATTCTCTTTGCAAAAATACAAAAACATCATGTCCCATTGCAGCTAAAGACCAGTTTACTGCCACTTTCACCCTACCTATGCCAGTCGATGTCTTTGCGGTAAGTGTTTTTTTTCAAATGATTTTTTTAATGCATGGTTAATGTTATGCCCTAAAATTACCAATTAAGTGAATTTCATGAACAAACAGAAATTTAGGGCGCAACTTCGGATTACACCAAGGAACATCAGCAATGGATTTATACTGGGTTGTATCACCACAGAATTGAGGGTCGCTTTCCTACCCCGAAGCAAAGCGCCACCACCACCGTTGTTGGGGCCTACAGCGGCTGCTGCTGCCCCTACAGTATAGTGGCGGCTGATGCCCCTACATCAGCGGCTGGATCCCCCACACCGGCGGCTGGTGCCCCTGTCAGTATATACTTTGCTCCAATAGGTATCTAGGAGTCAGGACGACTCGCGAGTTCAATTACTGCCAGCGGCTTCAGTTGTTTGGATCCGAGACTACTTGTTCATCTTGAACCTATCGTTTCATTAAGCTCTTGTTTTACTAATTTTCATTGTGTTCTTAATTTTTTATGTAAAACAGCGAGGCAATCCCGTTGCCCATTTGTATTATTCCCTCGCTGTAAGCTATTCTTCTGGGTTATTTTCCTAGCTTACCTTGATACAATAACTAGTTTTTTCCATCCACACGAATCTCAAATGCATACCTTTTTTTTTTTTTTTTTTTTTTTTGAAAATCTCAAATGCGTACTTAGATGTGTACTACTCCCTCCTACGGTCCTACCCAGGCCCTGGGCGAACTTCAAAATGGGGCCCCTAATTTTTTTTTAATGCAGTCGCCATATGAAATATTGTTATCTGATAAAATTCATTCTATGAACGAAGATTAAATATTAGTTACCACCATTGAAGTTATTTTTTGAAGGATATTCAAAAGTTACATTATAAAGTATTGTCAAGAAATATATTTGCTGATGTCAATAAAGGTATGCCAAAGAAAAAAAAAGCTCATATACACCTATCTAAAAAGAATGGGAAGAAAATAATGTGTAGAAATCGAAGAGAAAAAAATGAACAAGAGAAAACGTAGCAAAATGGAACAATAGTAAGCGAAAAATAAGAAAATAAACTGCATATAAGGAATTAATAAAAAGAAGATGAAAATGCTCCGACTAGAAATCGAACCCCAGTCCTAGCATCTACTTCGTATCATCTTTGCCTTTGCCTTACCCACTGGACTAGCAAAGGTATTTACTACAAATGGAGCTTTTAATCTATTTGTTTGTTTTCTCTGATGGAGCCTTGGGCAGGGGCTCAGGTCGCCCATGCCCCGCCACACCACTGCCTACCCACTAAAATCTTCCCCTTTCATTTTGTTGTTTTGTCGGGCCATGTCAAGTATTACTTCTACACCAAATAACTTGTTAACTTGTTGTAAAAATTAATACATATTTTTATTATGCATTGCATTCTACAAAACCCACTTGATTTTACGACAATCGAATTTTTCATTTAGTCTAGAAATAACCTCCAACATGGTAAGTCAAAATAGCAAATGAAAGGGGGAGATTATTTCGGTTAGGAGGGAGTATAAGATGTTATTTAAGAGATACTCCCTCCAATTATATCCAATCTTCTTATTACTTTTTGCACAAAGTTTTAGAAGTGTATTAAAAACATTTAAAAGCAAGTAGGGATAGGAACATTTCAACTTTACAAGCATTTCATTGGTTTAAAAGTTACTAGAACAAGAAACAGGAAGATTGGATGTGGATTCCCCAAAAGGGAAATCAAGAAGATTGGATATGAATGGAGTGAGTATTAAAAAAAAGAAAATACAAAGAGTCTATGGGTCTGTTCAATAAAAGTAGCTGTAATTGTAGTTGTAGCGTTTTTGGTAGCTGTAGCATTTTTAGCAGCTAATAGCCATTAGCCGTTAGCTGGAGCTGTTTGATGTGGTAGCTGAAATCTATATGAGATGTTCGACAAAACTATCTGTAGGAGCTACTTCTAGACCAAAATGAATGCCCCGTTCACCTTAAAATTAAGTGGAGGTTGTCGAATGCAATGCAGAATAGAATATGTATTAATTTTTACAACAAGTTAACGATTCATTTTGTCTAAAACTAATTCCAAACATGCCCACTCAAAAACTGTTTTTAAAAGGAAGAAATCATTATGGATAGAAGGGAGTAGTATATAAAGGGTTCCATTTTTACAAAAACGGGAACTAAATTGCACAACATACACCAGTCGATTAAACCCAACAACTAAAATGCATAAGTGTAGCTGACGCATAAACTAAATTGCTAAGTCCAACCACTTAACTCCATAAACACGTAACTCTAGGTACACTAATCACTAATATTGAGGATCATGGTTGGCCTAATGGATAGGAACTCAACCTGGCTGGGGGTTGTCCCGAGTTCAAATCCTCATACCCCCACCCCCGTACCAAAATAACTAATCACTAATATTTTTATTGTAGTGTAAAAAGCGATAGTAAGCCGACTTTTTTTTCTTTTTTTGAGGTCATAAGCCGGCTTTATTTGATCAGGGTCAAAATCAAAATTTCAAATGTTGCGGGTCGACTCGGATTCGGGTGAAACTATTAAACCAGGTTTACACTTCTAAAATGACATTCCCACAACTGAAAAACCTGAGCAGCATTTGACCCTGATTAATGCGTCAGCGATATATCAGTTCCACATACATTGTGGGTAGTGGAGAGCTTGTCATGATCAGTAGAAGTAGAATAAAGGGGACATTTGCCTAGTATAAGACATGGAATGTTAGTGCCCATCATGTAACTTGACCCACGCCCCCTACTATCAGGTTGGATTTGCTCATTTTAACGAAGATATTAGAGATGGTCAACCACAGACAGTACGCACGACGAAATTCATAATAGAAGTCAGTATTTTGTTAAAGATTCTGAGGAGTTGTCACCCTGGAATTTGTCTCAAATTTTTGCTATCAACCATTCCAAATTTGTGACAAACAATATGAGCTCTTCTTCCAATCTTTCGCCCCTAGACGAACAACAGTAATTTCTTCCAATCTTTCGTCTCTTCGGACATTCTTAGTTCTGGGGATAGCCCCTGCATATTCATCAGAAGTCTTATCCTACACCATTCTGAATATATAGAGCTGCTGATAGCCTCTATATCTTTTACAAACCCGAAATAAGATGCCAGTTTACGCCATCATAGGACCTCTTGCTGGTGTGGTTGTTATTGTGGTTATCATAAGTTTGGTTTATTGTGTGTGCTCACAGGAAAAAAAGACAAATGCAGATGTTCTACCCACTGAGACATTTGAAGCCTACGAGAACCCTATTTGGAAGAAGACTGAGGTGGAGCACCGCGAATCTCTGGAAAGCTTAGCTAATATAGCTCAATCTTTGAAAGTGTATAATTTCATTGAGCTGCAGTATGCAACAGATGAGTTCAGCACTGGTTCCCTGATTAACGGATCTGTTTACCGGGGGAAGATGAATGGTGATTTAGCTGCCATTAAGAAAACGAAAGGGGATATGTCAAAGGAGGTCAGTTCTTTAGCCAAGATAAGCCATTTCAACATTATTCAAGTTCTAGGTGTCTGTTTCAATGATGGCTACTGGTATCTCGTCTACGAGTATGCCTCAAATGGGCCTCTCAGCGATTGGATATTCAGCGAAAATCCCAATGTGAAGTTTCTAAGTTGGACACAGAGGGTTCAAATTGTGTTAGATGTTGCTAAAGGGTTAAACTATATCCACAGCTATAATAGCCCTCCTATGTATATAAGGATGTAAAGAGCAGCAATATTCTCCTTGACAGTACATTCAGGGGAAAGATCAGCAATTTCAGCCCAGCTAAATCAGCAGAAGGACAGAAATCACATACCACGACAGAGAAGGTGTACCTTTCTCCAGAGTACAGAGACAAAGGCCACGTCTCACCAAAGCTTGATGTATATGCTTTTGGAATTTTAATGTTAGAGGTACTCACAGGAAAGAGGATTGATGTACTATATGAAAAGCTGAATGGAAATATATCGGAGATCTTACTGGGTGTGCTTACGCAAGAGAATGAAAAGGACCGACTGAGGAACCTGGTAGATCCTAAGCTAAAGGAAAACTATCCACCTGAATCTGCTATATCCATAGCCAGACTGATAGAATTCTGCCTAAATAGGGATCCATCAAGTCGGCCAGACATGGAGGAAGTTGTACGATCTCTTTCAAAAGTATTAGGCAAGTCAATGACCTGGGAAGCATCCATCTAAGGTCAAGGCAAGGCAAATCAATGAGGTTTGATGAAAATCAGCAGAACATTCATTGGTGTCATCCCCCGGCCATATTCTCAGGAATCTTCATTTGTAAATTAGCAGTTCTAGTCGATTCACTTTACAGTTTCTTTTCTTTCAACACAAAGTTACTAGTAGTTTATGTTTTTCAATGGTATTCTTAACACACTCGGTTTTAATAGAAAGGTTTGTACATCTTTTAAAAATTGTGATTGCAAATTGAGGTAAATCAGTAATCATTTGAGATTTAGTTTACATTTAGCTAAGATTGATGGCATTTGGCGAAAACTGAGAATTTAGTTGTGGCATTCATCCATTACTTTATATCAACACTACAGTTCATTTCCGATATCATAATCAGCTAGAAAACCAGTACAAAACAACAAAACAGTGTCAGAACTTCTAATGAGCAATTGAGCAGAAGAATTTTAATCCAAATAGCCACTGGCAGTTTTCAACATTTAAAAAAAAACAAGGAAGGGAAAGGATACCTGGAAATACAGGGGTATTTTTCATTAAAACTTGACAGCTTGCAGTCAGCTAAAAACCGGCAAAAGGTACACTGATTTCACCAGCGAAAACCTTTAAAAGGTGATATCCTGAAAGCTGTCACAGTATAACTTCTGTACACGCCCAAGATCTGCAGATTTGACATTGAATAAATGACTACCAGAAGGAAGTGGGGGGATATCTTTTGTCTCCATACAACTCCCTTCAACAACAGAGGCTTCTCTTAGTCTCCCTTCTTTCCATAGACATTTGACAAGCAATGATTTTGTTGCACTATCAGGCAGTAAATCAGAGTTCCTCATGTCTTCGAAAAACCTGAGTGCAAGAGTTGCCCTTCCAGACTTACAATAAGCATGGATAAGAGTCTTATACATGTAAGCATCAGACTGTACACCACACTGCCGATATAAAGTAAATAGGTTCTGCACTGTTTTAAGATCGCCCTTGATTGCAAAATGATGCATCAAACCTGAAAATGTCTGAGAATCAGGATGATACCCCTGAGACAACATCTGCTCAACCTTAGTTATGCTATCACGGTCCATTCCGCATTTAAGTAATGTTCGCAAAAGAGATGAATATAGAAACACCATATCAAACTCACTTAAGGGACCACATAGCATATTAACATCACTGAAAACCCTCAAGGCAGCGTCTCCTTCCCTGGAAAGGCCATAGAAGTCAATAACTTGTTTGACTGTGTTAATAGGGAGTTTAATTCCTTCACTCTTTACTTTCAGCAGAATATCATCAACTAAGTTGACCATCCCATGGCTCGAAAACTTCGAGATCACCACTGAATAAGTGTGAGTATCAGGTTTGAAACCAGGTTGGTCAGCAACCCAGCAGAAAAACTGACATGCTATTTGAGGTGATTTTAAATGCTTGATAATCTTACAAACTAAACGGCTAGTCCACACAACTTTAGCATCTTCAAGAGCAGACACATCATCAGGTTTCCAGTGCTGCAGCGCACTTGCTAGAGCACTCGGGTCCAGCCATGGCTTCAACTTAATAGAACCAACGTCAGCTTCACTGCCGCAGTCATCAACATCATCCTCATCCTCGTTCTCTTCTCTATTAGGATCCTCAATTAATTCTACTTTCTTAATTCGATCATCAGGCTCCATCTCTTCGACAAAATCATCGATCCCCTCCAAAAACCCCTCCTCACGAGCACACTGCAAGGACTCTAATAAACATCTCGGAGGCAATACCCCCTCTGTCTTCATTTCTCTAAGAAGACCCTTTACGACATCATAATGCTTAATATTCAAGAAAGCTTCCACGAGAACTGAATACTGCCTTGTTGTATGCTTGATTCTCATCAATGGCAACACATCGAAAACCTCTTTAGCCTTCTCTACATTTCCTGAATTCACTAGATGCTCAATAACAATCGTATATGTCCGAGAGTTGGGAATATCCCTTCCTTTCATCATGCTACAAAATGTTTGAACAGCATCCAAATCCTTTCCCATTTGTACATAAAGACCCATAATTACATTATAAGCCTCAATACAGGGCCGTTTACCTTGAGCACGGAACTCATCCCAAACAGCAAGCACGGAATCAAGATCTCCTGCAGTAGCATACAGCCTCATACTGTCCATAAAACTAATTGGCCGCACATTGGGGAATTGACGAGCATTGATGGCATCAAGGAGCTTCTTGAGCTGAGCAGACCGGCCTGCTTTAGCGAGAACTTTCGCAACTGCATGAAGGGTTTGTTGGGTATGAACAAAATTAGGAACCCTCTTAAGAGTTTCAACAAAGGACAGGGCAGATTCAGGGTTAGGTGCGGAACGAAAGGCATTGGAGACCACAAATGAATCCAAGTTCGGGTTTTCTAGTATAGGAAAAACCGAATCAGGTGACCTTGAACGAAGATGAAGGCGTATTGAGTCAATCAGTTTCGCTCGAGAGAAGTACTGAGAGACTTGATTCTGAGCAACTTGTTGGGAAAAGCTACGAGCTTGATCGGTAAGTATTTGAAACAAATTTCGCTCCCCGAACAACGATCTTTTAAACATTGGGATTCAGGATGTTTACACAACACCATCAAAATTAGGCATCATTCACAATGTCATCCAATTTTCTGAATTAGGTTCTCACGTTCGTTCAGACATAACGTCGAACAGTTGGTGCGCATGGAGCTACAAAAACCGGTCGCAGCAAAACATTGGGGTGAAAATTCTCAGAGTTGTTAACGGAGATGCGTAGAAGGGTAAACTATTCCGTTGCTCGTATAGTAGACAGGGTAATTGGCATAGATTTACTGTTTTAGTTGGAATGTTAAAGAGTCGAAGCGCGGTCAATTTCTTCTGGACAATCTTTTTCTTATCTTTGGCGCCACCTGAGATTATAAAAGTGGCCGTTAGCAAAATACTCTTCTTTATATTGGGTAAAAAATTGTGGAGTAATTAGTTCACACTCACGCTTGGAAAGTCAGGGGCGTGGAAACTCTAAACGGTTTTAAGTCAGGTAGAGTTATATCGGGTTAAACTATACTTCAACCAGGTCTTATTATTATAGGAATAAGTTTTCCCTAATATTAAGTTGTTCTATAAACAAGTCGCTTAGTCATATAACGTGGTGAGTCTAATCAGCGTTGTGTAAAAAGAGTTGGATCACTTGTCTTTTGCACCGTGTCTCTCTTCCAAAGTTTGATCAAGTCAACTTACTAGTAAGGAAAAAAATTGTATGTACTCTAAGCAAGCTATGTGGCATAGATAACAAAAAGAATGTCTTATTCTTGGTCCTGAAATGATTGATTGAGCTGTTGTAGAATACTAAGCTAGTAATACAGTTGGATAAATAAAAAAAAAAAAAAAAACCCTTTCAAAAATAGCTTAAAGTCTTAAACCTTTCACAAGAAAGCTACCTGAGTTGTACAAAAAAAAGTAGTATGCTATAATTAGGTTCGTCGAAATCAAAATACATGTATATTTTTGTGGTATTCATATTTTACATTCACGACTGAATACAGAAATCATCATGTCTTCATGTATGATCCCAAAAATCTATAATTGTTATTATATGCCTCTCTTTCTTTAATCTCTTCTTTTTCTTCGAATATGTATAGGTATAATAACAAGAAATTACATATGTATGCTGTAGAGTGTGGAGTGTAGTAGTGTATGTCTTCATCAGGGGAAGGTCCCGGTCAATTGTATATGGTCAAGGGTCCTTCTGAGTCCATACTTGAGTACTGCTTGGTTACCCATTCTAAATCCCTCGCCATAAGCAGTCGATGTATCAGACTCGATTTGGTGTTTAAAAAAGTCACCAAGTTTCCTCTCGAACTGAGACCGTTTCCCTTTCTTTGACGAGTTGTTGCTAGTAGAGGACGATCCAGAATCCGATGATGAAGATGAAGAGGTTGATGTTGTCGCACTGCTACTGGTTGAA
This sequence comes from Spergularia bocconei, assembly GCA_963457585.1. Taxonomy (NCBI): domain Eukaryota; kingdom Viridiplantae; phylum Streptophyta; class Magnoliopsida; order Caryophyllales; family Caryophyllaceae; genus Spergularia; species Spergularia bocconei. The sequence goes on from OY734943.1 coordinate 8,723,729, forward strand.
CCCGCCATTATTTCAGATTCCAACCACATATGGGCTAATACTTGACAGATCCCTTCTTCGACCTCAGGTCTCAGATTCGGGTAACCATTAAGCCTTAGCCATGCATGCATCATTTCATGGGCTAGGATTGATCCTGTCAACAGCCTGTCAACATAGGAAACATAAGAAGCCACAATGCCACAACTACTCAGACTTAAACCTCCTACTAATTAGAAATTGTATTTACATTCATTCTTTCGACTGAAGGGGAAACTAATATGCATTTGCTCGAAGAAAATGTTAAGGAGCGTACCTGGGAAGGCCAAACAGAATCAAAATAGCTGTGACTTCACAACGTCGGACCAGCCTGCATGGCTCAGTTATCATATCTATAATTCGATGACCTCCCCCAATTCTTGGCCGCCTCAAGATCTGATCATTGAGTTTACAAAAATTTATTAGACAACCATATATAACATCATCCCAACTTCTGGAATCACAAGTTGTAATGAGCTTCTCACCGTGCGGACAGTCTGTTCTTCTGATAGGCAGAGTCCTCTTGTCTCCGGCATGTGATGATGGCCCTACCATGAATGTAGATAATTAGTGAGAGCAAGAAAAAAGAACTCAAGTTATATGGAATCATGAGGGAATGCAATAGATACTTACTGGTTTCTCGCCTTCCATAGCCTCGTTCAGTGCTTGCCTCTCCACGAGTAGCAAGGGTATCTGCTGTTCTACTTTCATATTTAAACCTTCATAAAAATCTCGGATCTCAATGTACAGAGGTTGGCATTCATTGGTATCCATGATCGCAGAGTCAAGACACTCTAGGCAGAGCTTTCGGCCATCATCAAGTACCAGGTATTCAGTGTCCCTCGGCTGCATGAAAGTAGAGACGTCAATTAGCCACCACAAGTAACTACAACTCGAATTCAATTCTTCATTCTAAGATCAAGCCCTTTGATGATAAGTTTAGTTCATTTCCAACCCAGGTTCCATTACCCCATCCCAAAGTCCTTTTGAAAGGCGAAAGACATCTTTTTACTGACCTCCATTCTTTCGCAGCTACAGCACCTTGGAGTCATATCACGTTCATGAGAAGGACAGTATTTTTGCATCCAGAAAGGATGTGCTCTATACTCAATTAAGCCGGCTGCATTTGTTGGGATCTGTAAGAGCATGAACAAAGGATCAGAATATTGCTGCTTCATGTGCTTAACTGATCATATATGGTTCTCATCAAGCACATGCACATGTCTGCGGAAAATATATATTGTAGAGAATATAAAATCTAAGGTGAAGGCAAGACTGGAATAGAAACAATTAGCATATATGTTCAATTGCTCAAAAAGCTAAGAACTTTTCTTTTTGATGGAAAGCTATGAACTTCGTGACTGATGATGAAAGAACTTCTCTAGGAAAAGAAGTACGAAATTTTTATAAACAGAGTCTAAAGGCACAGTTCTGTGTATGCAGATTCTCAACATAAATGAGTACACAAAACTATCTTACGCATGTTAATTTCTTTCGTGATGCTTTGTGTTGCCTGCCTCAAAGAATTTAAAACACAAGTTTGTGTAACTGTGTAACCATTAAGCAGTATCTTAATTTTTTTTTTAAATTCAGTGTGACACAAAGCAGCATCAAGTTACATTCACATTTCATCTTATGTTAAACAGTACTGATTAAAAACAAGTATGCATACCAGAAAAAAAAAAAAAAAAAAAAAAAAAAAAAAAAAAATTCTAGAGACTTACATAGTGTCTGCAGACATCACACCTTGGATGATGCTGCTCCTTGTAGCAAGATTTATGAAAGGGACGATTCCGAGACATAGAGAACTGGTACAAGAAAACCGGAACGTTACAATAAGTGGAAATGGAGAGGAAACGAAAATCATCACACAGAGAGTGAACATGACATTCAGCTCTCTGCAAACATGTATAAATAACAGTGGTGCCAACCTCATAATCAGATATTGGCTCATTGCACCCTTGGCAACAGAAGCATTCCGGGTGCCAAAATCCTCCCATACAGCTTAAGTATCGTCCATGACCAATATCAGCACCGCAGCCAGCACAGGGCCTGCTATGAAATTATTATTTGGACATTTGAGATTTCAGCTTTGACCAATGCCAAAATCCATTAACTAAAGACGACAATATTAGCAATTGATAAACTAACTTGTATCAGACTAACTCATGACATTATATAAGAAAGGATGTTTCCCACCACACCATTGGGAATGATTGCATGTACTGATGTGCTAAAGGTGATAAGTAGTGGTGTCAAGAAAAATAAACTCAAAAAAAAAAAAAAAAAAAAAAACCTGTTCTATAACAATGGAAAAATTGTTTACTAAGAGTAATGTAATCTTTCAAATTCTTTGGGATGTTTTTAGAAACTAAAGGCGTATTTCTGTTTCAAGCAGATAGAGATAATCAAATGTACAAACAACTATGAAGGGAAAAACTAAGAGGCCAACTGCTGGGCCACTATAGGGAAAAAAAAAACTGAGACAATGTTGCCCTGTAAATCTGTAATCTCCACTAGCAAAGCAAATAATTTCTAGATGATTTTGGAAACAAAAAGCTCCTCAGAGTTTAATATTTAACTTGTTGTATATGATTTTCATTATGCTAAAAAAAAGAAAAAAGAAAAACAGTAGCAAGATAAGTAAAAAGATTTCAATATAAGCCTTCGGACGGCCACCAAACACTCTCTCATGAGGGCTGTATCGAGGCAAACTTTTGGGTTTAGAGATGATATCTTAAAGGTCTTGTGTAGGCATCAACTAACATTAAAGGTATACTACCACCACTTCTCTAAAACAAAATGGATAGCTCGTCTTTGTGAAGCTTCTCAAGCCAGCAGTAAGAATTCCATAATGCGTGTTGCACGAGTACAAGGACCATAAGAATGAATTTTGTGACAAACTATTCAGATAAAGATGGTAAGAACTATGGTATAAGACCTGAATCCAGAAAACAAGGGATATGGTTGCCCCATATTTCCACGATCGTACCGGGGAGGAGATCTGGGAGGAGGAGACGGCGGTGGACTTGGAGCAGGAGACTCCATGTTCAGACTTTCTTGAAGAGCTTTGGCAAGTAGTTCATCTTCCTCCAACTGACTATCTTCATCTATAAGACAACACACAGAAGATCCATTAATGTTTCATATAGAAAAATCTCCATCAGATCATAAGAAACACATTACCACAGCAATTGAACAGCTTACCTATCACCTTTTTCCCTTTAGTATCTTCTTCTTTAGTTTCTTGTTCTCTCTCCTCTTCTTCTAAAAGGGAAAGTGCAATCGCACGATCAATATCTTCGTTGTCATAATCTGACCAAGCATCCTGCATTTGGTGTCCCCCAAATAGAAATATTACGCTGATAATGACCACTGATTTTACACAAACTCAAATATCGGTGTCAATTAAGTCATCCACTTCCTCCATAGTAATGTGTACTGAAACATAATCAGAACTCTAGCCTTGTAAGCCTAACCCCCAACAACGGGATACCAATCCTCAAAGGACTCAGGGTTTCAGAAACAATCATTTGAACTCTCAAACCACCACATCCAATAAGAGCTGGCATCCTTCATAGAAATGAGTAACGATATCCTTATGTCGAGATTTTAATCAAACTATTAGATCATTCAGTCAAATCATCTGTTCAAAATACCATCTAACAGAAGCAACATCTAAAACTAAATTGCAATGCTCTCCAAAATTCACCACAAGCAATTATACTTCTGCTAAGGTTTGGCAATGACAGCGGGAACAGAACAACGAAAAATGAAATCATAGTGTTCATAAAGATCAAAGAAATTACCCCAGAAGTAGTCGGACCCTCCCAATGTGGATGTTCTCCATATCTACCATGATATTGCCCTTCTGAAATTCTATGATTATGGCTAGAACCTCCAAAAATCTTACTCAACCAACCCATAATGCTCGAAATCGTCTCCTCAAATGGGTTGGCAGGTATAATTCAGCACTAAACTCAGCTGTCAAATTCCATATACAGCTAATACAATCTGCAAATTGATCCCAACCCACCAAAAAACAGAATTTCTGTTAGAAAATGGTGCATCAAACAATTCAAACCAAGTACTTATGTTATTAATTCAGACCAATTGAGTAGAATTCAACAAGAAACAATCAAAAAAATCGACAAACTCGAATTTTACAAAATTGCATCAGTCACCCTCACTCAATGCTTACACAACCAAATTTCAATCAGAATTCACAGAAATTGCATCAGAATTATGATAATATCAAAGCAGGAAAGAACAAGTAAAAAATCACCTGAACAGAAAATGCTACTAAAAAATGCTCAGAAACTCATGATTAGAAGCAACAAGAAGAAACCCAGAATTTCCCAAATTAACAACAAACCAATGCATATCTTTAGCAAACAAGCAAACTGCAAAAGTGCCCACTAAAAAGATTAAACTAGAAAACTTAATTAAAAGGCAACAAAAAAAGAGTGCAACAAAAGTGATTCCTTTTTTGCTAAATATAGATTCTGAGTACATTATTAAAGTGCAAAAAAAGCTTAAAATTCAGCCAATTAATAAGTAAAGTTTCAACTTTTTTTTGTCAGAGAATTTTACTCACCATCAAAGATAAAAATGATGAAGAATGATCAGGAATCTGCAGAAAACATCCTTAGAATTTCAGACATAACTCAGATCAGCTTATAAAAGGAAATCCCTCACTTGTTTTCTGCTGTTTCTTTGTATTCTAGTGTGAATTATTATGGTGATTTATTATGAACCAAAACTAATCAAAGCTGAAAAAATAAAAATTGTGATTAGGAGTGATGTTTGTTTATTTCTTGTGGGGCCATGATTGAAATTGAATTTTATTCTGTCGTAATAAAGACTGAGATTAAGCATTTATTTTAAACTACGTCGATTACAGAATTGAGTATTCCTTTCAAGAAATATATTGCGAAAGTTTGTTTCATGTTCGAGGAGAGTCAGTGATGCGGTATTTAAATATTTCTTACACGATTTAGATGACTACAACGAAAGCTATAAAAAAGGAATGGACTTTCTTGGTTGATGTACACTTAATTTTGACGCTAAACTTTGCTGTATGCACAAAAATTGAATGACACTCAAAACTGCAAAAAAGTTCACATCAGGAAATGTAGGAGTGTAAGCTTTACGTGGGTTGGTGGTGAACAATGGAATTTTCCGGGTGAATTATGAATTATGAAATTAGCAACAGTTATAGTACATTTATTAATTTAATGAGGTAGTTATTCTTGCATGTTCGGACAACTAAACGGTGACAAAGAATAGGGCGCATAAAACGTCATGTTCGGTCCCAGTTGTATCCCACGATTATGGTGATGTCCTATGACGGTCCATTAAATAAGCTCAAATGAAAGACCCAAATTGACATGCTCTTTTTTTTTTTAAGAATAATTGTCGAATTAAAAATTAACGACCAAAAGGAAAATCCAAATCTCGCATACGATAAATGCATTCGGTAAGTTTTAGCAATTGTAATACCTCTCATTTTCCCAAAAAAAAAAAAAAAAAAAAAAGTGTGATACCTTTAAAAAAATACTACCTTCTATACTACAATTCCAACCGCAAGCCATACAAATTCATAATTTTTTATACTTCTACACAACCCAACATTTAGCCGCAACCCACAACCCAATCACATGTCATGCATTCATCCTAATAGGATTTAAGGGTCAAACTTAAAATTAAAAAATTTAGTCCAAATTCTCACTATCTTTCCTCATATCAATCTCACCCAAAACTACCCTCTATACTACAATTCCAACCGCAAGCCACCATGGTTGTGTGATCAAGGTGGGGGGGGGGGGGGGTGGGGGGCATAGCAAGGTGGGGAGGAGAGAGAAAATAGAAGAGGTAATGAGTTTTTTTTCTAAGATTCGGGTTGTAAAATGCAAAACATCTAGGTTTGGAGTAAAATAAAATGACATGTAATTATGTTCCGAAAACATTGGGACTATTTTTAGAAACAAAGTTGAAAGTTAGGGTTATTATGGAATAAATGAAAGATGCAATTATTTTAGGAGAGCAAAGCAAAGTTGAGAGAACAAAGAGTGAAGGATGAGTGAGAAACCTAGAGAGAGAGTGAGAGAGAGTGAACAACAAAAACAACCCACAAAAAAACCACCTGACCCACCGCCGGACTCCACCATTTCAACCCCTTCGGATATGCAGCCTTCTCAAGCACTCTCTTTCGCCCAAGTCCTCAAATCTAACAACACCAAAACATTAACCCCTTTTCCCCCTAACCACCCAAACCTCGCCCTTTGCGCCGAAAAACCCCCACCAAATTTCAACCCCGTTCGTGAATGTTTTGTGGCTTTAACGGAATCGATCAGATGCTGCCCAGATCTGTGAAGAATGGCATTTAGACCTTATAATTAAGGTGATTGGAAAGTCCTTTTCGAAGGACTACATCATTGAAAGGTTGAATGCAATGTGGAAGCCTAAGGGTCGCATTCGTTTTTCACCTTTGGGGAAGGGCTACTATGCCATTCGCTGTGCGGATACGAGTGACAGAGGTAAGATCTTGGAATCGGGTCCTTGGTTTGTCAATCGTTTTTTTGTTTCCATTCGCCTATGGAAGATTGGGTTTAATCCCACAAATGACGTCATCACATCCTTTCCGGTGTGGGTGACGGTGGAGGAGCTCCCAATAGAGTTTCACAGGCCCGACATCATCAAGAAAGTGGGAGGTGCGCTGGGTACATTCATCAGGACTGAATTTAAGTTCAGTGAATCGATACATAATAGGTTGGTGAGAGTTCTCGTGGAGATCGACTCGACCAAGACTCGCAAGGAATTCGTGTGGATAGGGAAGCTCCGAGTGCGGCTAAGTTACTTGGATTCGGTGAAATTCTGCAACCTGTGTGGGGAGTCGGGACATGTAAATTCTACGTGCCTCAAGAAACGTTCTGTCATGCAGAATGGGTTGTTGGTTGCGGAAAAGGGTAAAATTGGCAATGGAGCAAATTTGGAGGTATGTAAAAACTCTGAACCTAAACTGTTATGGATCGAAAAAAGGAACAACACTACTGGACCCGTTTTACCAAAACCATCCAATACCCAAATAACCCAAATCAGTATTGGGCCATCTCAAGTCCAAAGCTCAACAATAACCCAACAAAATGTACTGGAACCTTCTCTTTCACCAACCCACCATTCATTCCCGACAAAAGATCTCACAAATAAACAAATTCTCCTTCCAGAAAACCTTATCCGCATTTTCACCTCTTTCCTCACCCAAATCACTGTTCCCCGTAGCTTTCCTCAGACCGACCATGGCAGACCCACGCATGGTCATCCTGGACCCAGCAAAAATCGACCGCAAATTCATTGGCTTCCACAAATTTTTCTTCTGGCTCAGCCCCAAATTCTCCCAAGAATTTCAGAGACCACCAATAGAGCTCCCTTGGCCGGTTTTAGACATGGCGGAGGGGAACCCACCACCACTTGTTTACAGCAATCTGATGCCTCCCATTGCAACTCTTCCGGAGGTAGACTTCAACAACATGAATTTTTACATCAAATCGGGCCTGAGTTGGGAACGCCTACCAATTCATTACTTGAAACTGTTCATCCGAGAACCCGAGACTTTGAACTCCCCAATGTTGGAGATGGCAATGATCGAGAAGACGTCCCCTCAGGATCGGCGCCGGGTATTGCAGTTACCCGACATCTCCGACCTAGAGAGCATCTCAGGAGTCCTAGTCGCCACCGTGAGATGGTGGTTGGAATTCCGACAAGGACCAAGAGATCCTCTGTTTCCACCGGAGCTGCTATTCATCTGCGATCCGACTCCGCTCCTGCCTCAGGTTCGGAACAACTTTCTGTTGGAGGTGAAGAGAACCATCGTTTTTGCGAGTTACAGCAATGGGCTGAGCCTAGCAAAGATAGTGCACAAGGCATCAAAGACCCTGGAATTGCACGTAACCGGGGACGTAAGCCGAAGAGGAGTGGGAAGACTCTGCAAAATCACCTTGGAAATTCACCGAATGAAACCGGTGATACCACTTGCACTACAACAGAGAGCTATCAGCGGCCTGCTCTCGCGTCCGACTCGGGACGAGTTGGAAAATCCACGCAAACCAATTTATCCAATGCAAGTTCTCACTTGGAATGTTAGAGGACTTGGCCGACTGGGCCTCGTGGCGAATTCGAAACACTTGATTGAGGCCCACGAGCCAGACCTTATCATTCTCACTGAGACCCGTGTGGGGCTGGAAACTGCAGCCAACATTCTAGCTCGACTACCTTATGCGGCTTTTGAATATGCTAATCCGAAAGGGTATACTGGTGGTGTTGCTATCCTATGGAGGCCCTGCAAATTATCGTTTCAAATGATAAGGCGGGACTTTCATGCGATCCACGGCTTGGTTCAGGTACACAACTCGAATACATCTTTCTTTCTTTCTGGCATTTACAATAGCCCTAAGTTTAGAATTAGGAAACAAAACTGGCTGGACTTATGTGATTTTGCGTTGACAGTTGATAGGGCATGGTTAGTCATGGGTGATTTTAATGAGGTGACTGGCCCCGGTGATAAACTAGGGGGGAATCCTGTTAATATGAATAGAGTTAATTTATTTTTGGAGACCATGTCGGATTGTAATTTAATTGATTTGGGCTGTCATGGGTCTCGTTTTACTTGGTTCAATAGTCGTAGAAGGAGACCCATTTGGGTGCGTCTTGATCATGCTTGGGCGAATTCTGAGTGGTTATCTTTGTTCCCAAACACTTTTGTGAAAAATCTCCCTAAACTTGAGTCTGACCATAACCCTATTTGTCTTTTTACGGATCAAGTGGTTAAAATTTTTATTCCCAAACCTTTTAAATTGGAATCTTGGTGGTACGACAATGCTGACTTTGTGACCATGATAAACACAAATTGGGACTTTACTAATGGGGATCTTTCCTTGGGGTTGCAAAACATGGGGAGTCTGATCCAGGGGTGGGTTCGGGAAAATCTTTTGGATTTTCGTAGCCAAATCCACTCCTTGAATAGGAGACTTGCGGGTATTCAGAGAGGCCTCAATGTCAACAATAATAACACCTTTCTCCTCAATCTTAGCCTTGACCTTAATGATCAGCTGACATCTGCTCTTGCAAAGGAGGAGAAATTTTGGGCGATTAGAGCTAGAGAGAACTGGCTTTTGGGAGGGGATAGAAACACGGGGTACTTCCATAAATCTGTCACGATTCGTCGGAGTCGGAATAAGATTTTGTCCTTGAAAAATGGTGCGGGTGAATATTTTGGGGACGAGCCTGCCATTAGGAATCTTGCCAGAAACTACTTCCTTAGTCGATCTCTTTTCTTCTGAGCAACCGGTGAGTGCAGATTGGTTTCCTAGCCCTGACCGGAACCTTGACATTTCTACCATTCCTACCTTAGGGGAAATAAAAGTGGCGACCTTCCAATTGCACCCATGGAAGGCACCGGGACTGGATGGCTTTCATGCTTACTTTTTCCAACACCACTGGGACACCATTTACCCTGACCTTCAACTTTTCGTCAACAAGTGTTTCACGGACCAATGCATCCCCCTTGAGTGTAATGTCACCATTATCTGCCTCATTCCTAAGACTGACCACCCGGAAACCCTTAAGAATTTCAGACCTATTAGTTTGTGTAACAACAGCTACAAAATAATCTCCAAGATTCTTGTCAACCGGACCCGGCCTCTCCTTGATGCCTTCATCTCCCCTAACCAGGGGAGTTTCCTCCCCGGTCGGAGTACTACCAATAACTACATCATGGCAACCGAGATTCTTCATTCCATGAAAAAGAAAAGAGGTCGTAAGGGTTGGTTCGTTCTGAAACTTGATCTTGAAAAGGCTTATGATAGGCTAGAATGGAATTTTATTGAATATGCCCTTTGCCAGATGGGCCTGGACGTCAACTCTATTCGGCTTATTATGAGTTGTGTGTCGTCCCCCTCTTTCATGGTTAAAATTAATGGGACTAACACTGAGGGTTTTACTACCACTAGGGGCATTCGACAGGGCGACCCCCTCTCCCCCTACTTGTTTATCATTTGTATGGAAATGCTTTCCCGTTTGATTCATGGTGCTTGTGATAGAAAAGAGTGGCAACCTTTTTGTGTTGCGAAAAATTCTACCCCGTTCTCTCATCTTTTTTTTGCTGATGATATGTTACTTTTTGGTGAAACAAATGCCAAGACCCTTGATAGCCTGACCACGACCCTTGACTGTTTCTTCTCCGCCTCCGGCCAGAAAATGAACCCTCACAAAAGCCAACTTTATTTCTCCAAGAACACCAATAATCCTTCTGAGAGAAGCCTTTTTGAAAGCTCCCTGAGGGTGAAGGCGAGTGCGGACCTTGGTACTTATCTTGGTTACCCTTTGTGTGACAAACGTCCGACCAAAAGCAAATTGACCTTTATCCTTGATAGAGTCCAGTCTAAACTTAGTAGTTGGAAATGTGACACCCTTTCTCGTGCGGGGAAAATTGTTCTCATCCGTGCTACCCTCTCCACCATTCCCGGGTACACCATGCAGGCCATATCCCTCCCTAAATGGTTACTCAACGATATTGACAGGACCTGCTCCCGGTTCCTTTGGGGTTCGAGTGCTACTGGTCGCAAGATGTCTCTTGTGTCTTGGGATAGGGTTTCGGGTCCGACTAGCCAGGGGGGTTTGGGGATTCGGTCGGCTCACCTTATGAACCAGATTTACATGATGAAACTTGCGTGGAGGCTCACGAGTACCAAAAACCTTGCTTCTACCATCATCCATGAGAAATACGTCAATGGACGTATCTATCCTACCCCTTTTCATAAAGGCTCTCACATTTGGCAGGGCATCGCCAAAGGGGGTGACGCCTTTGCTGCGCACACGTCTTGGTCTGTAGGAAACGGTCGTCACATTAATTTCTGGGAGGATAAGTGGTGTCCTGGGGGGGCTCTTAGATCGAAATTTGTAGGACCGATTCCGTTGAATCTTATGTAGGGATCGGTTTTTGATTTTGATCAGGGGACTTTGGACTTTGACCTCAATAGTTTCTTTGATGCTGACACCATCCTCAATATCAATTCTATTTGTATCCCGGGAATGGGGGAGGACAGAATCACTTGTGAGGTCGCTCTTGGTAAGTTCTTTGATACCAAGACAGTCTACTCCACTCTGTGGAACCCTTCCGCAGATACGACCAGGGACCCTCGGCTTTGGTCCTTGATTCATGGCTTAGAGTGCTCCCCGCGTATTCGCTTTTTCCTCTGGACTGTGGCTTGGGATCGTCTTCCAACCCGAGTTCTGTTGGCTGGCCGTGGCCTGCCTTTCACCCCCTACTGCCTGTTTTGCCCCACGGTCTGTGAATCTGTTATTCACATTCTTCGGGACTGCCCCTTTGCGAATCAGGTTTGGTCTCTCCTTCCCACCCCCACGAATTGGTCCCTTTTGCAACCCCCTGAGTGGCTAACTTTAAATATGTCTAATTTTGTGGGTAAAGATTGGAATCAATTGTTTGGCATTGTCTGTTGGCTCCTTTGGAAACGAAGGAACACGTGGATTTTTGAAAGGAAAAATATCCCCCCTCACTCTTTATTATCTCAGGCTCAATCACTTAAAATCTCCCTCCTCTCGGTTGTTCTTCAACAACCAACCACTGGTCCGCTAAACACTAGTCCCCCTTCCCTCCATTTGAATTCGTCCTTGTTTGTCGATGCATCGTTTGTGGTGTCTAATCTTTCTGCAGGTTTAGGGGGCTGTTTTCTTGGGGCCCATGGCCACTAGGTGAAGGGTATTATCTCACATACCTTCGCTCGGGATTCGTATGATGCGGAATGCAAGGCCCTGTTGCGGGGTCTGTTGTGGCTTAACAAGAACCGTTACTTTAATGTAGATGTGTTTACAGATTGCCAGGTGGTGACTCAAGGAGTAAATGGGGTGTCACAACCATTAGATAGAATGAGTAACTTGTATCTAAAATGCAGGGAGCTCGTAAGGATCACACATGCTCGTGTCCATCACATACCACGGTCATGGAACCGGGTAGCTGACCATCTAGCCGCGCAATCGAGGCGGCTTCTTTATCAGACCAATTGGAAGGATAGCGATCCTGTGGAGCTGGGCCTCACAGATGTGGAAGGCATTTCAGAGTATTTTGACGAGTATGAGAATCTCGTACCTCCTTGGGGGGTTGTAATAGACTCGGTTTAGTTTTTGTTTTTCGTCTTGTAACCAAAAAAAAAAAAAAAAAAGCAAAGTTGAGATTGTTAAATTTTCCAAAAAATATAGGGATATTATCTAAGCTACCAATGAAGTTCCTGCCTTTCTCCGTGGTACCATGAGGTTTCCGAAATTCTCATGGTACTCCTGATATTTGCGTTTTGCCTGTAAGTGGAACGAAAACTTAACGGAAATTTCTATGGCTCCTACATGTACGTGGTGGTGTACTATCTCTCGCAAGCTTCTCCTGTCGTAATAAAGTATTGGCTACAAGGTTAATAATTTCAAAGCTATTATGCAAACTAGCATAACTAGAGGAATACGATCGGCTTCGAATTTTTGGAACGTAATGTTCTTTCCTGAAAATGTACATGCAAGTTGTCATCAATTTCTACTTTCAGCATTACAAGGTAATCCTAGAGATTAAACGACTTAATCCTCTCCAAATCATTCAAAAGCAGCAGAATGCAATGACAGCTACATGTGCTCCTTAATTAGATGATATGATTAGACAAAACAGATGAGTTCGGACTATTTAAAAGGCAGGGTAATGGGAGCACAACTGAGTGATATTACAATGGACATCGAAAGTTTACACAATTGCGTGTCTAAAGTTTAAGAGGTTGTAAATTATATTGCCAAGCTTCATAGTGTCATTTTTTTTTAATTTTACATAATTGTATGTCTCAATAGGACCAAATATACAACAATTGGACAAGAAAATCAGGTGCTACTAATACTAACCAATGGAACAAGAACTACTGAAATACTCTTTAACATTCGGTTTAAAAAATTTCAAAACAATATTGCAGAGACGACAAGAAGTGGACGTCTAAATTCCAGAAAAAAACGTCGCGATTAAACATGGGTTAAGGAAACGACTACTCAATAATTCAAAAGTTGAAGTGAAAAAAAATGAATGAAGAATAAACCCCGTGATTTCACGGTGTAAAAAATAGCTAGTGTGATTTTGTTTAGTTAATTGATTTCGGAGTTACATGACAATCCAAATGGATATATCTTGTGTTAAAATAAATTTTCAATTGTGATTTTCTCGTCAACTCACTATAAATTGATGCTTAAAATTTTTAAGCTTAGCTCACAAATGATAGTTGTGGGTCTACTTGTCCTTTTTTTTTTTTTTTTTTTTTTTTTTGCAAGAAATTTAGAGCTTTTATTCATCCCATTGTGCGAAAAAAAAAAAAATTTACAAAAAAATAGAACCACTAATTAACCATTGAGACAATCTGGATGTCTAAAAGAAACGTCCTAAAGATTAAAATGATGAGAGAGAAACACTTAGAGAGAGAAACCCTAAATCACGAAAATTAGGATCACAAATCGCGTAAATTTTCTTTGAATCTAGATCTTCCTGTCAATCCACCTCCTGCAATGGCTAGAGGACGATCAAACAAGAGGAGTCAAGGATCAAAGAAGAGTAATAGGAAGAGGAATCAAAATAATAACCAGAAGATAAGCCTAAAAATGGCGCCATCGACGTCGGATGCCACCAAATTCAGACAGATTGGGGATATTCAGGGGATCCCCCCCCTGATTTATCTGATATCGAGTCTGATGACGAAGAGACAGCAGAGAATCAAGAGGAATTGGTTCCGGAGGCGGCTACTCACGATGAAGGAGGGGATGGGGAAGGGTGGACTACAGTTCAAAGAGGTAAAAGTTCATCCCTTTACTCTACTGGTAATCCAAAAAATTCCAATGAAACACCTATGTTGACTCTTACTGCTGAGGACATAAAAGAGGGTGTAAACTATTGGAATAATGCTTTGGTATGCTATGTGTTGGGAGCTAATTAATCCTCCCTTAGATGTGATGCAAGGTTATTTCAATAGAATTTGGGGGAAGAAAGGGGCTAGACAAAGTCTCTAGTATGCCTAATGGTGTGTTTGTTGTTAGATTTAAATCATTAGAGGATAGAGATGTTGTCTTGAAGGCAGGTCATCATTTATTTGACAACAAGCCACTTATCATCCAACCCTGGACTGAAGAGTTAGAACTTAGTAAGGGATTGGTCAAAAAGGTGCCTATTTGGATCAAACTTCTGGGTTTGGAATTAAAGTTCTGGTCTTTTTCCTGCATCCAAAAGATCTCAGGGATGATTGGCAAATACTTGCATAGTGATGCCGCCACAGTTGACAGGACTAGACTAGGGTATGCCAGGGTTTTGGTGGAGGTGGAAGTTGGGCAAAATTTCCCTAACTTGCTTAAATTCAAAGATGATAAGGGGCAAGTTATTGAGCAGAATGTGAAATATGAGTGGAAACCTGTTATTTGCAACAAATGTAAGGGTATTGGACATGAGGATAACCAATGTAAAAGAAGGATAGGTACCCTGAAAGGTCCCAAACAAGAACAACCTAGAACTAAGCAAGTATGGAGGCCTAAGCAAACCCAGCCCCCTGAAAAAGAAAAAGGAAATGTTGATAAAGTGAATGGGGGGAGCCAATTTTCTACTCCAGTTAATCAAACTACTATTCCTCCAGCAACTAGTTCAACTAGGCCTGTTCATAGACAACTTGTTCTATACAATCAGAATGGGCAACTAAATATGCAAGTAGGACCAGTAGAAAGTAATAGTTCTTATGCTGCTATGGTTAGACTTGGCTCAACATGAGTGAGGAGTGGTGGGGAAAATGGTAGTGTTAACCATGATCAGGTGGATCATGGCTAACATTGGGTTCTGGAACATCAGGGGCCTAAATAGTTCTACCAAACAAACTGAAATAAGAAAATTCATGGATACACATAAGGTAGGACTTTTTGGGCTCCTTGAAACAAAGGTGAAGCCTAGTTCCCTTAATAGGATTCATCTGAGAGTGTGTGAAGGCTGGAGCTTATGCACTAATAATAGTACTCACCCTGGAGGGAGAATTTGGATCTGTTGGGACCCCTCTAAATACAGTGTTCAGATTCTCAGGGTGAGCCCACAGCTTATTCATAGTTTTGTGAACCAAGTTGGCACTAATAATTCATTCTGTATTACCTTGATTTATGGATTCAATGAAGGGAGAGACAAAGTTCAACTTTGGAATGACTTGATGGACATTCATCTTAGTATCCAATCCCCATGGATTTGTATGGGTGATTTTAATAATGTTTTGAATCTAGAAGAAAGAGTGGGCACAAAAGTCACCTTAGCAGAAATTAAGGATTTTCAGAATTGTGTAACTCAGTGTGGACTGCATGACCTAAAAGCAGGGGGCTGCTACTTCACATGGAACAATAAACAGGATCATGACAAAAGAGTCTTCACAAAGATTGATAGAGCGATGATAAATGATGAGTGGAGGGTCAGATACCCTGACAGTAATGCTATGTTCATGCCTGAAGGTCTTTTTGATCATTCTCCTTGCATTGTAAAACTTTTAAAGGAAAGGATTATGGGTAAAAGGAGCTTCAAATATTGTAACATGTGGAGTATGGTACAAGGGTATAAGGAAATCATTGAGAAGGGGTGGCAGATTCAGATACAAGGGAGTGATATGTTCCAGATTGTCAAGAAGCAGAAATTGTTGAAATACCCTCTCGAACAGCTCATCAAAAACAAAATCTCAAATGTAGAAGCTGCTACTTGCAAGGCCCTGCAGGAACTTGAAGAGATCCAACAAGAGCTCAACAAGAATCCTAAAAGCCTGGAGTTGAATAAAGAGGAGAAGATTGCATCTGAGAAATACTTATACCTAAAGAAAGCCAGTATGAGCTTCTTGCAACAAAAATCAAAAGCTCATTGGCTGAAGGAAGGTGATGAAAACACTGCATACTTTCACTGTACCATTAAAGCCAGAAGAGCCAGGAATAATATCATCCAAATTGAGGATACTAAAGGGAAGCTTCACACTGAGCCTGATAGTATCCAAAAAGCATTCCTGGAGTTTTACATGAACCTTCTAGGAGAATCTAATTCAACTCAGAAGGTCCATGTCCCTACAGTCAGGATGGGCAAGGTAGTAGATGATGAGATGGCCAAATCCATGAATGAAAAACTTACTAAGGAGGAGATCAGACAGGCTATGTTTGATATTCATGGTAATAAGAGTCCTGGTCCTGATGAATTTACAAGCCAGTTCTACAAGGATAACTGGAATGTGGTAGGTGATCAAGTCCGTGCAGCTATCATGGAATTCTTCCAAAATGGCAAGCTGTTGAAACAACTCAACAACACTATTCTGACTTTGATACCTAAAACCACCCATCCTAGAAGTGTCAGTGAGTATAGACCTAATGCTTGCTGCAATACTCTATACAAATGCATTTATAAAGTGTTGTGCAACAGAATTGGTCGAATTCTGCCCCATATAGTGAGCCAAAACAAGGGGGCTTTCATACAAGGTAGAGACATTGTTCAAAATATCATGGTCTGTCAAGATTTAGTGAGGAAATACAATAGAAGGTCCATATCCCCAAGATGCTTGATGAAAATCGACCTCAGAAAAGCCTATGATACAGTGGAGTGGGAATTTGTGAAAGAAATGCTCCAAGCTCTTAACTTCCCTGATCAGATGACTAAGTTAATCATGGAATGTATCACTACTCCTGCCTACACCCTAGCTGTCAATGGAGATAGTTTTGGATACTTTAAAGGTAAAAGGGGTCTAAGACAGGGAGACCCCCTATCACCCCTGCTTTTCACTCTTTGCATGGAATACCTTTCCAGGGTATTGGAGGTGGTTGCAGGTAAGCAAGAATTCAGATTTCACCCAATGTGCAGCAAAACTAGGCTAACCTTTCTGTGCTTTGCTAATGATCTTCTGCTATTCAGCAAAGGTGAGATCAAATCTGTGTTCTTGATGTTGAGGGGGTTTGCTACCTTCTCCAAAGCTACAAGCCTGTGCTCAAATACTATGAAATCTGAGATATATTTTGCAGGCATGAGTCATAATGTAAGATAAGAGATCCTTCAACTGTCTGGTTTTAAGGAAGGTAATCTTCCTTTTAAGTATTTGGGAGTCTCAATTACTGCAGGCAGGATTTCAGTCATGGAGTGCAGTGTGCTAGCTGAGAGAATAGTAAAGAGAATCAGAGCAGTAGGGGCTAGAAAGTTATCATATGCGGGAAGACTTACGCTGGTTCAAGCAGTATTGAGTAATATTCACTCTTATTGGGCTAGAGTGTTCATTTTGCCTAAGCTGTGATTAAACAAATTTCTGTTATCTGCAGAAACTTCCTGTGGGATGGCATAGAGCACTTTAGAAGAGTGCCCTTAGTTTCTTGGGAGGGTGTGTGTTCTCCTAAAGACGCTGGAGGACTTGGTATAAGAGATGCAACTATTTGGAACATCACCAGCATTGGAAAATATGTGGCCTGGGTTTTTGAAAAATCAGATTCCCTTTGGATAAAATGGATTCATTCCATTTATCTGAAGTCTTGTAGATGGGAGGATTATGTACCTCCACTTGATAGTAGCTGGCACTGGAAAAAGATTTGCAGGATCAAAGACAAAATGTGTCAGGAATTTGTAAATGGTAAATGGAGTAGTGCAAAATACTCGATTGCAGAGGGGTATGCTTGGATGAGAGGTGTCTTCCCCAAAGTAATATGGGGGAATATTTTGTGGTGCAGATACAACATTCCTAGAGCTATCTTCATCACATGGCTAGCTTTGAAACAGAGACTACAAGTTAAGGCTATGCTGAAAAAGATTAGAGTCTGCAGTGATGACACCTGTTTCCTGTGTTTGCAGAAAAGTGAGGATCATGAGCATCTCTTTTTTAAATGTGATTATAGTAGCAGATGCTTGGAGGAACTGAGTGCTATTTGTAACAACCCTAAATTTTTGACTCAATATAACAGTATTAAATTTAGAATTGTCACGCCGCAATTGACTACCAAGTCAATTGCAAGGCTAATTATTCGATTACAATACTAATCAAAACGAAACAGCGGAAGTCTTAAACAAATGTCGAACTACTATTCTCAAACTAGTCTTAAGTTACATAATCAAAATGAATTATAAAATAAATATCGTTCATAAAAATCCCCATCATGCAGACGACTCTTCAACAAGCATTCACATCATCAACAGAACCTGTCAACTACGCCATCGAGAATGACGTAGGCCCCAGAAATAAGGTAGGGAACGAACCAGAATAAGAACGTCAGCATACAGGCTGAGTAAGAACAACAAAAGAATAAGAAGACAAAAGATACGCGCCTGAAGGCGCGTAGCTAACAAATAATGAGCTACGGTTACAATCATCAACTTAGTCATCACAGTGATATAGAATTAAGAAGTCATATCATAATAGCATTCATTAAGGCCGGGTTCCTACCCCACAGCCACCACAATCTCGAACCAATGCGAGCTAGAGCACTCAAAACAACCCCTAATGACTCAGAGTGTGCACACCCCTCTCTAGAGGGCCAGTAGGATGCGAAGCCTCTAGGAGGAAGCCAAATAGGAAGCCGGTAGCGAACCGACCACAGACTCCCCTCAATAAGAAGGTACAGGATGACCGGTCAGCGCCGAGACATCTACTCTAGGTGGTAATCGTCGAAACATTATTATCAATCATAATTATCAACATTAGTGTACACTTTTACGATATCATTCATTATCATGTTATATTATCAATATCATAATCATAAACTTCAAGAACAACAATATCGAAACAAGAAAGAGAACAAAGGAAGGCACACTCGGCCGAACCGCCGAACGGCCGTGGAAACCGAGCCGACCGAAGGGCCGAGCCGGTCGAAGGCGGAGGCCGAAGGGCCGTGGTCAAGTTAGCCGAAAGGCTTATGCTGCACGGTTAATTTCAAACGATAGATGTAGAAACAAAAGCAATGGTAAGATAAATATGAACAATGATCATCAAGATAAGATTAGGGCCAAGGAAGTATAGATCAGAGGGTTGGTTAATATGGTTGGGATTGTAACCAACGTTCTTACCTTCCTTGCAATCACAAATCAACACAACACTTCTCAGAAAGGTACTTCCTCGAACACACAACCTAGAAATCAATAGTAAATCACTTAATATCAACCATGATTCTACCAACACCATTAAGACACCTCTAGACTTATATTCCAACACTCAAACGATCTCCAAACACAACCAAATTCGCACAACACCTTACTAAACATACCAACAACATAATTCCATTATAATCTCATCAAAACCATCATGATAACACTCAAATTAAGGTAAGACCAGATCTGGACATCATGTATTTTCCATCATTAAATCACCACAAAACAACTTCAAACTTAAATCATCAATTACCTAGAGTATAACGATCAATCCCCTCAAATACTACACAATTCTAATCATAGGATCATCATTAAATCATCATAACTTTAATTATGTAAACCCTAATTCATAATATCATTATTCCATGCTTCAAAACACAATTAAACACGCTCATAAATCCAATAACAATTAATCATCATCTAATTCATGCTTAAACTCCAATTAACATGAATAATAATTAATACCCTAATCTGAAAATCATACTAAGGCTTAGAAACTTACGATTCTTGATTGCAAAACTAAGAGAAAAGGACAAAAGGGCTCGGAAATCGGGCTAGGGTGGCGGACGGCGGCGTTAGGCGGCGGCGAAGGGCGCGCGGCGGCGGTCTCGGGTCGCGCGCGTCTTCTTCTTCTCCTTCTCTTCCCGCGGCTCTTTCTCCTTCTCTTCTCTCTTTCTTTTCTCTTGGGCGACGGGTGATGTGAGGGAAAAGGGTTTGGGTTTGTTTGTATTTATAGTTTATGGTGAGAGCTTAAAAGACGGGTTTAGGTAAGACGGTTTACGGTAAATAAGTAATTGGGCTACCCAATTAGGAGATTAGCTAAATTAGGAAAGTAAACTCTAATTTCCCAAAATAGAATTAAACACCCTCAAAAATGATTATTCTCTATAAACTTCCATAAATAAATATCTCTAAAATACGGGGTGTTACAGTCTTCCCTCCTTAAAACAAAGATTCGTCCCGAATCTTTAAACCCATCCTTAAAAGACACGCTCCACACTAAAACGTTGATCACAGGGTAACAAGAGCATTCGAAACTGGTAGGATGTGAACATAGAAATGTGCTCAAGTCGAAATACGAACAAGAGTATAAAAAGATAAGAAATGTGGCAAGGCTTTGTAGTTGAGGCATAAAGCAACCAACCACAGAAAGAAGAATCAGAATTCACACGAATCACAATTATCAAATAACAATCACATCACACAAAAATAGTCAAAAGTAAAACGCGCAGGGTTCTCACCCCCCTTAAAATAAAGGTTCGTCCTGAACCGAAGTACCTTAACCGAACAAGTGAGGGTACTTTTCACGCATAACCGACTCTACTTCCCAAGTAGCTTCCTCAACATTATTGTTACACCACAACACCTTCACCATAGTCGTTTCTGTACGTCTAGTCTTTCGCACCTTAGTGTCCAAAATTTTCAGTGGTGCTTCTTCATAGGTCATAGTTTCATCCAACTCAATTGTTTCTGGGTCCAAAACATGCGATGGATCACTGACATAACGTCTGAGTTGAGAAACATGAAAGACATTGTGAACCTTATCCAGATTCGCAGGTAGATCCAGTTCATAAGCGACTTCCCCAATGCGCTTAATCACCTTGTATGGTCCAATAAACTTGGGGCTCAATTTCCCTTTCTTTCCAAACCTCATAACACCCTTGGTAGGTGACACCCTCAACAATACCATATCGCCTTCAGCAAACTCTATATGGCTGCGAGTTTTGTCAGCATAACTCTTTTGTCGATCCTGTGCAGCTTTGAGTCTCTCCTGAATCAGCTTTACTTGCTCAGTCATCTCCTCAATATAGTCTAGACCCAAAACCACTGTCTCACTTATATCATTCCAACAAATTGGACTCCTACACTTTCTTCCATACAGAGCCTCAAATGGTGCCATCTTTATTGAGGCTTGGTAACTGTTGTTGTAGGAAAACTCAACCAAAACTAGCTTGTCTTCCCATCCTCCTTGATACTGCAAGGCACAAGCTCTCAACATATCCTCCAATACTTGATTCGTACGTTCCGTCTGTCCATCTGTCGCTGGGTGGAACGCAGTACTCATAAGAAGTTTTGTACCCAAAACTTCCTGCAACTTCTTCTAGAATCGAGAAACAAAACGCGCGTCACGATCAGATACAATCTCCTTTGGAGTACCATGAAGTCGCAACACATTGTGTATGTAGGCGTCAGCCAACTGTTTCTTCTTCCATGTGTCCTTCATGGGTATAAAGTGTGCGCATTTCGTCAATCTATCTACTATTACCCAAATCATATTGTTACCTTTAGGCGTCCTAGGTAATCCGGCAATGAAATCCATGGATATGGAACTCCATTTCCACTCTGGCACTGGTAAGGGTTGTAATTTACCTTGAGGTCTCTTATGTTCACTTTTAACCTTTTGGCAAACCAAACACCTAGAAACAAAGTCAGCCACATCCTTTTTCATTCCTGACCACCAAAACACCTTTCTCAAATCTTGGTACATCTTATCTCCTCCTGGATGTACTGAGTATTTGCTAGCATGAGCTTCTGTCAAGATCTTACTTCTTAATGTTTCATCATTAGGTATACAAATCCTTTCCTGAAATCGAATTACTCCATCTTCACCTCTTTTGAACAACTCAGGCTCCTTTGCCATCTTGTCCATTATTACCTTGTCAGATTCTTGTAATCCTTTGATCTCTCCAACCAAATCATTCTCAATCGTAGTTGTTCCTGGGTTTAATCCTGGTTCTGTCAACTGAACTCCAAAGTTGACAAATTCGTTCCTTAGTTTCTCTCTTTGAACAACCATTTGCACTGTATGCAGAGACTTTCTGCTCAGAGCGTCAGCTACGACATTGGCTTTTCCTTCATGATACTGTATCTCCATGTCGTAATCGTTGATCAACTCCAACCATCTCCTCTGTCGCATATTCAACTCCTTCTGAGTAAATATGTACTTCAAACTCTTATGGTCAGAAAAGATCTTAAAAGTCACTCCAAACAAGTAGTGTCTCCACAACTTCAACGCAAAAATCACCGCTGCTAACTCCAAATCATGGGTCGGATAGTTTTCCTCGTAACTCTTGAGTTGCCTAGACGCATAGGCGATTACTCTCCTGTTCTGCATAAGGACACATCCCAATCCATTCTTTGAAGCGTCAGTGTACACTTCGTATGGTATCTTCTCATCAGGTAGTGCTAGCACTGGAGCCGTGGTTAACCGTTCCTTTAGAGTCTGAAAAGCTTTCTCACAGTTTTCATCCCATTTGTACCTTGTGGTTTTCTTCATCAAGGTTGTCATTCGTTTAGCAATTTTGGAGAAATCCTTCACAAACCTCCTGTAATAACCTGCAAGTCCCAAAAAGCTTCTAATCTCAGACACATTCTTAGGGGCCGGCCAGTCCTTGACCGCCTTGATCTTAGCTGGATCCACTTCAACTCCATCCTTAGATATCACATGTCCCAAAAATGCAACCTTGTCCAGCCAAAATTCGCACTTCGAAAATTTACCGTAGAGTTGCTTTTCTCTTAGAATCTCTAAAACTGTCCTCAAGTGGTCCTTATGTTCCTCCTTGTCCTTGGAGTAAATCAGAATATCATCAATAAATACGACCACAAATTTATCCAAATAGGGTCGAAAGGTACGATTCATGAGGTCCATGAATACTGCTGGAGCATTGGTTAATCCAAAGGGCATCACCGTAAACTCATAGTGCCCATATCTAGTTGAGAATGCAGTCTTTGGTACATCCTCATCAGCCACTTTCAATTGATAGTATCCAGACCTCAAATCAATCTTTGAAAATACACTTGCACCCTTTAACTGATCAAATAAATCGTCAATCCTGGGTAAAGGGTATCTATTCTTAATGGTTACACGATTTAATTCTCTGTAATCGATACACAGTCTCATCGACCCATCCTTCTTTCTTACAAACAAGACAGGCGCTCCCCAAGGTGAAACACTGGGTCGCACGTAACCTTTTTCCACCAATTCATCAAGTTGCTTCTTCAGTTCCTGCATTTCCACTGGTGCCATTCGATAAGGCGTCTTAGCTATAGGGCCTGTTCCTGGTACCAACTCAATCTTGAACTCCATCTCTCTCTTCGGGGGCATCCCTGGAATCTCCTCAGGAAACACGTCAGGATACTCACTTACTACCTCAACATTCCCTAAATCTGGATACTCCACGTTGGTATCTCGTACATGACATAAGAATAGGGGCTCACCCTTCGATATCTGTTTCTTCAAGTTCATGGCAGATACCAGTTTAATCCTTGGTCGCTTAGGGAGTACACGATAGGTAACATGAGCATTCCTCTGTCCTCGGAGAGAAATTTGCCCTATCCAACAGTCTATTCTTGCCTTATATCGACCCATCCAATCCATTGCCAAAATTACATCAAAATTCGTCAATGGAAAGGCTACTAGGTCTGATTTAAATTCGTGTCCACAAATCACTACAGGCACGTCCTTAAACTGTCTCTTACATATAACATTAGCTCCATTAGGCATTGCAAATTCAAAGTCCACTGCTGAACTGTCACTAAGTCCACATTTATCCAAGATCTTATCTGCAATAAACGAGTGGGAGGCACCACTATCAAACAAAACATGTGCAATTACGGAATTAACAGGAAATTTACCCGAGACGACATCTGTGTTTTCAGTTTCCTCAGCATTCATGGCGTACAGCTGTCCCGAAGCTTTCTTAGCTGTGGTGGCCACACTAACTGATCCTGCTTGCTTAGCTGGGGCTGCGGAAGCAGCCCCCTTAGTTGGCGCTGGGTTTCTGTAGGTGTTATTTGAACCAACATAACCACTTGGAGCTCTGAAGTTCTGAAACCTGTTCTGAGCCGTAGGCCCTTCTGTAGGCACTGACGGTGGGTCCCCTCGCATCTTAGAATAGCATTCCGTGACCTTATGTCCCGGTTTGCCGCAATGGAAGCTAGTTATCTTCTCTCCTGTGCATGTTCTCCCAGCATGGTATTGCTGACATCTCTTACAGGGGCCACTCTTGGGTATACCCGAACTCTGAGCCTTATTGGCAGGAAAATTCTTGAATCCTGGGTTCCCAGTCCCTGTTGACTGTGTTTTTCCCTTGAAGTTCCCAAAATTTCCTTTCTTGGGAAGATTGCTCATCAGGTCAAGAGGACTCTCCTTTCTCTTTCCTCCAATTTCCGCACTCATTGTCTCCATATTTTGCTCCACTGTTGTGGCCTTTTCATAAACCTCCTTCACAGTGTGAAACCTTTCGGAGACAAACCATCCCTTAATGCTCCAAAGTAGTTTTTTCCTGAAACTATTGGCCCTGGCAGATTCAGTTGGGGTCACACTCTCAGCAAACCTGTTCAAATCCTCGAATTTGTCATAAAATTCCTTGACAGACATCCCCTCAGTCTGCTGCAAAGCTTCGAATTCAGCCACCTTTTGTTCTTTCAGATGTTCTGGGAAAAACTCTGTCTCAATTAGGACCTTGAAAACTGCCCAGTCCCTATAGTGCTCCACTATGGTTCCATCAGCTAGCTTTTCCTGTACTGGTTTGAAGAATGCATCCTGAATCTTCATCCACCAGCGTCCAGCTACTTCCTTAAGATAGAACACAGCAACTTTAACCTTACAATTATCAGGACAACCGACAGTTAGAAAGATCTTCTCCATGTCTTCCAACCAATCTAAAAGTACACTGGGTTCTCCCCTTCCAGTGAAATTGTTAGGCCTATTTTTCTGTACGGCATCAGACATCTTTGCCAACAGCATTTCATCATCAACCCCAGCATTGTTATTTATCTGACCATTCATCCCATTGTTGGCCATCTGTGCCATAGCTTGGGCCATCGTATTCTGGTTTTGCACCAGTTGGTCCAGAACAGCTGTCAAATCAGGTATGTTGTTTCGCACCATTGTCTATAAGGCATCAACATTCCAATCGATTATAATCACATTCAAACAATTCACAACTCATTTCATATATTTGGAATCATAAACAAGATATATCAATCGATAACAAATCGCATTATCACATAAATCAGTAAATCATATAAGGGATTCATTCCAGAATTATATATGCATGATAATCAGCATTCAGCTACTTGTCTCGCGCGAGTTTAACTTTTCGCAACTTTTCGAAATTTTTTTTTTTTTTTTTTTTTTTTTTTTTTTTTTTCCGGAACACGACTCGTGTTCACTGCAGCACGAGTCGTGCCAGCAACAGAACCAAAACGTTCGAAACTCAAAATCAATCGTAATATCAAATCGCATATAGTAGACCTTCAAATAGCAAATAATCAAATCGACTTTATTAATCAAGCATATAACATAATAATTTTGGGGTATGGTCCCCTCTTATGACATCATGTAATGTCTAATTTGTCTTTAGTTTCACATTACACATTATTTGACGAAAAGTAAATGCAATAATAATAAAATCCTAACACATAGTCTCCCAATACTTTGGGTTATGGCTTCAAGCACTCCTCTCATGGCTTCCTACTTCATTTGACCCTTCTCCTTCCTCCTGAGCAGCATATTCACTAGAGGTTAAAGGTGAATAAGAAATACCATTTTCCTCCTCAACTTCCCTCCTTAATGGTTCGCGGTTGGCTCTACGCAGTACGATGGGTCGTACACTCTTTCGAGCAGTACGCCTGAGTAAAGGTCTCCCCCTAAGGGATACTGGTGATTCAGGTGGGGAAGGAATGTAATAGCGTTTTCTAGGCTTAATACTCTTACTAGCAAGGTGGACTGCTAAAGCACTTCTCCTCCTTTCCTCAGCTTTGTCCTTATAGATCTTATAGGGATCTGGATGAGGGTAGTTAGGGTGAACTGTGGCTTCTACCAGGTATTCAGGTAGCTCCTCCAAATCATCCTTAGCATTCCTGTAGAGCAAGTCCTCATACTTCAGCACAGCCTTCAGTTCCTCTACAGTCAGGGTATCTCCTGAATCAGTGTATAAGTATTTTAGGTCTCCAAAGTGGCAAGCATAGAAGGTCATTCTCTCGAGTTTCTTGTGCACGTGATCCCATCGTGCCTCATTCTTCAGGTTAACCATTACCACAAACATTATCACTTCTTCATTCAAAGCCTAGTCGTGCGTTCCTCTGGCTATTTGGAGCCTATCTATCACCCTGTCCACAAAGTTTGTGACTGTCTCTCCCCATCCTATGGGTATGTAAAACAATCCTGGATTCATGGCTATTGTGTCTGTCTTAGCTTCTACTGCTGGATCCCCAATTCGTCCATCAACTCCAAAATTCCAGCTAAATCCAAGTGGGTCAGTATGCATCTGTCAATTCACCAAGGTTAGAAATCCCAAAACAATTACTTATATCAAATGGTTAGGCACTAAAGTCACATAACATTTAGCAATCAGCATGCGTATGAATGCACCCATCCCATTCCCAGTTTTGAAAATTTTTTGAAAACAAATTTGAAAATTTTGTAGACTCGACTAATCAGAACCTAGGGCTCTGATACCAACTGTAACAACCCTAAATTTTTGACTCAATATAACAGTATTAAATTTAGAATTGTCACGCCGCAATTGACTACCAAGTCAATTGCAAGGCTAATTATTCGATTACAATACTAATCAAAACGAAACAGCGGAAGTCTTAAACAAATGTCGAACTACTATTCTCAAACTAGTCTTAAGTTACATAATCAAAATGAATTATAAAATAAATATCGTTCATAAAAATCCCCATCATGCAGACGACTCTTCAACAAGCATTCACATCATCAACAGAACCTGTCAACTACGCCATCGAGAATGACGTAGGCCCCAGAAATAAGGTAGGGAACGAACCAGAATAAGAACGTCAGCATACAGGCTGAGTAAGAACAACAAAAGAATAAGAAGACAAAAGATACGCGCCTGAAGGCGCGTAGCTAACAAATAATGAGCTACGGTTACAATCATCAACTTAGTCATCACAGTGATATAGAATTAAGAAGTCATATCATAATAGCATTCATTAAGGCCGGGTTCCTACCCCACAGCCACCACAATCTCGAACCAATGCGAGCTAGAGCACTCAAAACAACCCCTAATGACTCAGAGTGTGCACACCCCTCTCTAGAGGGCCAGTAGGATGCGAAGCCTCTAGGAGGAAGCCAAATAGGAAGCCGGTAGCGAACCGACCACAGACTCCCCTCAATAAGAAGGTACAGGATGACCGGTCAGCGCCGAGACATCTACTCTAGGTGGTAATCGTGGAAACATTATTATCAATCATAATTATCAACATTAGTGTACACTTTTACGATATCATTCATTATCATGTTATATTATCAATATCATAATCATAAGCTTCAAGAACAACAATATCGAAACAAGAAAGAGAACAAAGGAAGGCACACTCGGCCGAACCGCCGAGCGGCCGTGGAAACCGAGCCGACCGAAGGGCCGAGCCGGTCGAAGGCGGAGGCCGAAGGGCCGTGGTCAAGTTAGCCGAAAGGCTTATGCTGCACGGTTAATTTCAAACGATAGATGTAGGAACAAAAGCAATGGTAAGATAAATATGAACAATGATCATCAAGATAAGATTAGGGCCAAGGAAGTATTGATCAGAGGGTTGGTTAATATGGTTGGGATTGTAACCAACGTTCTTACCTTCCTTGCAATCACAAATCAACACAACACTTCTCAGAAAGGTACTTCCTCGAACACACAACCTAGAAATCAATAGTAAATCACTTAATATCAACCATGATTCTACCAACACCATTAAGACACCTCTAGACTTATATTCCAACACTCAAACGATCTCCAAACACAACCAAATTCGCACAACACCTTACTAAACATACCAACAACATAATTCCATTATAATCTCATCAAAACC
Organism: Spergularia bocconei; assembly: GCA_963457585.1. Taxonomy (NCBI): domain Eukaryota; kingdom Viridiplantae; phylum Streptophyta; class Magnoliopsida; order Caryophyllales; family Caryophyllaceae; genus Spergularia; species Spergularia bocconei. The sequence continues at coordinate 8,751,774 of OY734943.1, forward strand.
ATCATGATAACACTCAAATTAAGGTAAGACCAGATCTGGACATCATGTATTTTCCATCATTAAATCACCACAAAACAACTTCAAACTTAAATCATCAATTACCTAGAGTATAACGATCAATCCCCTCAAATACTACACAATTCTAATCATAGGATCATCATTAAATCATCATAACTTTAATTATGTAAACCCTAATTCATAATATCATTATTACATGCTTCAAAACACAATTAAACACGCTCATAAATCCAATAACAATTAATCATCATCTAATTCATGCTTAAACTCCAATTAACATGAATAATAATTAATACCCTAATCTGAAAATCATACTAAGGCTTAGAAACTTACGATTCTTGATTGCAAAACTAAGAGAAAAGGACAAAAGGGCTCGGAAATCGGGCTAGGGTGGCGGACGGCGGCGTTAGGCGGCGGCGAAGGGCGCGCGGCGGCGGTCTCGGGTCGCGCGCGTCTTCTTCTTCTCCTTCTCTTCCCGCGGCTCTTTCTCCTTCTCTTCTCTCTTTCTTTTCTCTTGGGCGACGGGTGATGTGAGGGAAAAGGGTTTGGGTTTGTTTGTATTTATAGTTTATGGTGAGAGCTTAAAAGACGGGTTTAGGTAAGACGGTTTACGGTAAATAAGTAATTGGGCTACCCAATTAGGAGATTAGCTAAATTAGGAAAGTAAACTCTAATTTCCCAAAATAGAATTAAACACCCTCAAAAATGATTATTCTCTATAAACTTCCATAAATAAATATCTCAAAAATACGGGGTGTTACACTATTTGCCAGGTCAATCTCCCTGTGGATAACACCATGAAATGGTGTGCACAAAAAAGGCTTGGCTCAAGAATCAGGAATCAGGTAGCTGGAGCTATGATTAGCAATCTGATTTACCAGATTTGGTTGGTAAGGAACAAATGTAGACTTGAAAACTTGGTCATTTCTCCTAAGATTCTAGCTAAAAAGGTTGTGGATGAAGTTAGAGCTAGGATTAGGAGTAGAGCAATTAAGCTAAAGAGCAAGGATTGTAAGTGGCTTAGTGAGAGAAGTCTCTTGTAATCCCTAGATGGTTTTCTGAGTTGGAACCTCTGTGGAGGAAATTGAGTAAGATCGGGTTGTTTTGCTCAGGGGTATGCCCCGGTGTCATTGTATAAAACCATATTCATTTATACAAAGTTACATTTCAAGCAAAAAAAAAAAACCATTGAGACAATCTTTGATCTCCTCATGATCATTAGGATTTGAATTGCCTAGGAGTCTAACACTTACAAGAAATTTTAATTTTCTTCACTAACTTATCTATGCTTCGACTTTCATCCCTGAAAATTCAATTGTTTTAGCATAAACACAGTAGTTGTGAGGCTGCAGATTGCCATTTTGGATTTCCAGTGCCTTGTATTGATGTGCTTAATGAACCAATTCACTACACCAGCTAGAGTAGTAGAATTCTGAGTAATCTTCAGCCATTTTTGAATTTGACTCATAACTTCATTGGAGCGAGTAGCAACAATTGAAGAAAATGTGCGAGTGATCTTCAACTACTGCTACACAACAGAGACAACATCTATTTATAATGATCGTGCCTCTCATGCAAAGATTATCAACAGGAGTCCTGACTTATGCTTGTAATACTCCAGATATTCTTTGTCTAATTAGGTAGGAATTAACCCAAGCTGTACATAGTCCCTCCTCCTTGTTTTGAATTTTCCGAATCCATTTCGGGTCTACTTGTTATTTGTACCGACTACCGAGAAATTATATCAGACATGTCTTACAAAAAAAGTATTTTAGTCAAATACTCAAAACCTCACTTCAAGTTCATATTTCATATTTTTTTTTTGTCAATAACAAGTTTTTATTTTTTTTGTAAAAAGGTAAAAGATATAATTCATCCAAAATGGGTATAAAACAAATTTCTTACAAAATTAAGAACCCCTTAACGACTTAGGTGTTAAGGCATTCACAACCTCTTCACTTACAACATCTCTCATCCAACTATAGACCCTTATACAAAACTAAATAATTGATATTGTTGATAATAGTATGGGCGGGAACTTCCGAATCCGCAAATATTCTTCTGTTTCTCTCGAGCGAAATGCCATATATACAGTGGTTGATAAACGGCATTTGCACCATTTTGCTCTCCTACTCTTTTGGTTTCTATGTTTAGCAAACCAGATTGCTTCATGTGGCAAACTACAGTTCCTTTGTCTTATATATGCCAATCCACTTCAAAATCTCAGACCATATATGAGCAATAAATTTGAATTTGAAAAACAAATGCATGTGTGATTCAACAACTTTTTTACAAAGCACACACTTGTTGATTATTAGCACTCTCCTTCTTCGTATGTTATCACTATTGGGATGAAATAGTTTCCATTAGCTATATACTCATTTCCGAGTTTCTTATCCCATGTAGAGCATGAAATAGTTTCCAAAATAATATTAATGATAATTGTCATCATCACCATGATTGTTGTTGTTGTTGTAGTAGTAGTTATAACACCAATATTTAAAGTCATGCATGCGATCTGATTCGAAAAATAAAATGCACTTAGTTTGACTCTCATTTTGACCGAACTTGACAAAACAAATTATAAATGATCCAATTGACTCGAAAATGTCCAGTATTTCAAAATATAGATCACAATTACGATTACTAAATAACTAATGAAATTTCAATCGTCTAAGATAGTATAATCACAGTACAATACAACCTGCCCGCGGTTGTCCCGGGTTCAAATCCTCATAACCCCACCCCCGCACCATTAGCTGCTCCTTTGTACCAAAAAAACAATAAAAAATACAAACACAATCTCATATTTAATCAATCGAATTGACCTGATGTCAATGGAGCAAAAATAGCTATATAATTTGACAAATAAAGAAAAATATGTCATTATCGGAAATCATTTATTTTTGTTTGAAATCTCTAAACCGTATTTTGTTATCAGATCTTGCTTCTCTCACCATGAGAAACATAGGTGGAAAAAAAATGATATACATATTAATAGTTATCATCATTAGTGTAATTGAATCATGACTCATGAGATACATGCATTGTACAAGAAATATCAAGGTGTATTTTCCTACTTTGAAATTCTCTTCATATAGAATCAATAATAAAAATACTTGGAAAATTGTCCATGTAATCAAAAGCCATCCATGTTCAATTCGTTTAATCATTATCTACCTTAATCATCTCTTAATTGTATCTTCCATTTTATTTGTTCGCCATTTAAGGATCAAATGTGATTTTGGTCATGAAAATCATGATTTTCTAGCCGACTTACATGGAAAAATATTTTCTCCCTTCTTATTTATACTTCCACCATATATACCCTTCGAATATATATTCAAATTTTACAAGTCTTTTGTATTCCCTTTTACCTCATTACAAAGCGAAAAACAAAACAAAAAAGTTTATCATGGATTTTACAAAAAATACCACTAAAGTTTTCTCTATTGAAGTAATTGATGAGCAAGTTTTTTGTCAGGTATTTTCTAACTATTAGTACTTTTAGTACACATGATTATTTAACGAATAATTGGTGTTAAATTAACTTTAGTTCTTAATTAGCAACATGATAAATAAAAAAACTAAATCGTAAAGGGCTTAGGTTACGACTTAGTTTGGGAAAAAAGAATATACATTTTATTTTTCTGTTTGGTGCTCAGAACTAAATATATCAATCTTCATAACATAAACAGATCCTAGTATTAGTTGAATCTGGTGTTTTTTTCATCAAATTATGGTATCTTAGAGATAATAATAGTTAATCTCGTTAACGTCGTTATGATTATATTTTCAATTATAAAACCATCGTTACAAATATCGGTACTACCGTTAAGAATATGCTCGTTTCCTTAGTTTATACAAGTAATTTAACTGATTACCTTAGCATTCTTATCTTTCTATTCTTTTTGGATAGGGAATTATATACTTCTGTTCTAGTTCAACCAAACACCTAAATGCATGTAATAAAAATATGTAAATTAACTTCAATCATTTTGTATATCAGATAACGGACACAACAAACGCAAGACCCATCAAATTTAGATCATCTGAGATTTTCGTAATTTAGCAGAATGACAAAATCTATAAAACAAGACCTAAGTGAAGAAATCAAAAGGCTAAATACTTGAGTAAGAAAATGAAATGTATTTTTTGGAATAATTAGTGCGCATTATATTTCACTATCGATCCTGATGACATCATTCATTTCTCTTATGATCACATTTTAGTATGTGTTTGCGCTTAGCATTAAATATGAATTTATGAAGTAAAAATAGGTACTAAGCAAATTAGCAACGGATATGTTAAACGAAAAAAAACGTGACCTTATCATGTTAATCGTGTGAAATAATATGAATTATATCTATTTAATTAATATTTTTTGTAATTAGAAACATAGCTTTTATAGCTTTAAAACTTAATGTCTATATTCTATGTATTATTTACTATCCTATTAAATAAAACGAAAAGAATCAAGACAAACAATTTGATTATGGCAAAAAAAATAGCAAAAGATATTTCATTTGTTTCAAAATTGAACATGTTGTGTATTTATTAAAAACTGGTTTAATTTTCTATAGTGTATAATTTGATCTCTTGATTTCAAATTTAGTATGATTTGGTTGTTCATGCAATTTTTAAATTTGTACGAGATTTGGCAAAGTAAGAAGAAAATACTACTTTCTCAAAATTAACATTACTATTGGCAATTAGTTTCTTATATTAAAAACTTTTTTTCGAACCCTAAAAGGTATACATTTAGAAAAAAAATATTATATTCTATATATGAGTGATTTAGTTTAAGAAAAATGAATCAAGAGATCAGATACATTGAATAATGAAATGTACATAGCCAACAAAACTTATTTGTATACCTAGAATATCTTTTACTATAGAAATAAATAAAATTTGATTGGGTAATGGATAACAACGCGCTTTTCATTAATTTAAATACGGAGTATTTTTTTTTTGGTTCATTATTCTAGCAAAATAAGTACTGACGAAAGCCAATGTGGTCATGAAAAAAAAAATTCTAGTTGTCTATTTTGAAAGTATTTCTTCTATCTTATTTATAATGGATGTAATCCAGATTATGCTTAATCATTCCAATTCGTCTCCCTTTGTCTCGAAATATATATGTTTGAAGAAAAACATGAATTTTATTGAGCGTTTCACTCAATTTTATTTTATCGTAAAGATTGACGAACTAGACGCTTTTCAAGTATTCAATAACTTTATCTAATTATTTCTGTTTTTATTATATTCATGGTTACAAATGAACACTTAGTATGAGTTTTCTTGAGTTGTTTGATTGTGTTTTGTAGTACGTTTGGTTCTCGTCAATACATTACTCCTAAATTTTTACTGTAACATGAAGGTTTTTGTGTTAATGTTTCTCAATACTTTACTCCTAAATTTTAAATGTAAACTCGTTTTCATGAGATTCTGGCCAATATTAAATATATTCATAGATAATTCATCGCATTATGACCAAAACCTTTCAAGATCTACTATTATGCAACCACAACAATTATTTCAATTCCTTCAAAGTCATGTACACGAGCTTTATTGTATATTTGGACATGAGAATGAATTTAAATCACACTACAACAAATGCAGGTGGTGCGGAAGAAATCGGAATTCATTCTACACCAACGTCTAAAAGGTTGGTTTATAAGGAAAACAGGACGTGCCGATAACCACCGACTCGATACGGTTTGTTCCCTATAAACTAAATTTAATTTGTTTGTTCTTTCATTGATATGTTGTATCCCGAATTGGGTGTAAAATACAAAAAACAGCTTTCGAATTAAAAACTTTTGGAAGAAGGTTATCTTCATTTTGAGAATGTAAATTGAAATCACACGTTCGCTAAAGCAAATCCATTTTGCAGGTTTATATTCATCAAGACGCCGACATCCAGTTTCGGACAAAGGGTGAGGTAGATGATTTTATCCAACACGGGTTGCATCCTATGCGTCCAAGTAAGAAGCCGATCATTGGTAAAGAAAAGGTGAGTGTTAATCTAGAGCGAGTTAAATAATAACCGTTTAGGTAGTAGGCAAAATCATTACAGTTCTAGTGAATTATAGAAAGGCGAAGTTGTTTCTGTTTTTGAATTATTGAGAAAATTAAGTTGGAGATGTTAAATGAACTAAAAGCATGGGAGTTTAAACATTTCAAGTCAAGTTGAAGAAGTGAATTATCTAGTGTGTCTTGCTAATTAAGATATTCATTTGAGAGTTTACTTTTTTACCATTGGACCAATCACTTTTAAGATAGATTGACATGATTTTTTAGCAACTAAAACCCGTTTGATAGGATAGCATCTTTTGATCGGATCTGATTTGAATTAATTTGAATTAATTTGAAGTTTCTGAAAATTTAGTTAGATTTATACATATTAATACTAGGAAATTGACTAGATACATTTTTCTTTATTTAAAATTTTAATCTGATCTGATATGATTTGAATGAGGCTGATGAGATCTAATTTAAATACAATGTTTATTAATTGTATCAAACACGTCCTAAGAAAAAAAATTCCATGCAATTTACAATTTCATACTATGGAACCAAATTACCACTTAAACAAGCTTTTTGCGACTTTAGATAAAGAATTTCAATTAATTCCATCTGTATTGGGGGTCTCAAAATGGGTGTCAAAGAGAAGAGATAACGTGTATTCCTAATGGAGACAAATTTGATCAGTCCCGTCTTTAAAGACAATCTGTAATAGCCCGACCCATCGTCCGTCGCAACACAACCCTATAAGATGGGAAATCACCCTTAAGCGCATAAATCCTCGCTTGGGCTTGAAAGGTGAACGCCTTGTTGATAGTATGATGGTAGGAATCTATTATGAACTAATCATAAGAGCCATAGTTTTCCAATGTAGTTTCATACACCACTTTTCATATATAATCCTATAGTGTTTCATAGTCTATGTTTTCAAAGGACCCTTTTTTTGCCAAAAAATAAATTTATAAATAATTTAATAATGAGTTTTATTATTATAGAGACTCATCTTAGCTTGAAGTCTCACAAATGAAATATAAGGTATCAAAAATGAGTTTAAATAAACAAGACAACACATTTTTGGAAATAATCTTAATTTGAGACTTAAATTGAGTCTCACCAATAAAGATGCTCTAATGATACTGATTATTTTTTTTTTGCATAGGGCACTCTTCAAAATATCATTACCAAAAGAAGAACACGCAGAATGAAGAGTGTTCCAGTGGAGCTTTCAGGCTACAGGTTTTCTTAATAATGGTATAACCCGTATACATGACATCAAGTTCCACGATGAAGGGCATTTGACAAATCAATGTTTAAATTGCATGATACCGAGAGAAAACTTTAGTGCATTTTATTGATTATTGATATGTCGTTATATGTATTATAGTTTTTGTAATTGTACAGTTGATAGTTTCCCAAATTCTGACAATATAATACCATGTATTTGAACCCATTTTTGAGCTTTACAACATGCACAATAAGTAAGTTAAAGATCTACAAAATTGAATTGATTTCAGGGTCATGCGAAAAGGCTGAGGATTTAGTCAAGGCGAAAATTACGAATGTCAAGTCAATATTGTTATAATAAACATAAGACTCTATATGCATGCGCAATTGCCTTGGGGATAGTAATATCTACCTTGTCAAAATCATCCTCTATGAGAAAATAGAAAGATATAAAATTCTATTATTAATGGCATATATTATATTTGGGGTTTATTCAATTCAATCCTATACACCAACTCAATTTATGAACATGAAACATTGACAATTTGACAAGTATCATCTTTTTTTTTTTGCAAGCAAATTAGAGGCTTTATTCTTCCACGATGGGGAAAAGAAAAAAAGTAAGAGTTTACAAAAAATGAAACCACTAGAGTTTAAGCATTGAGGAAATCGATTATTTCTTCATTTTCTTCACTATTACAATAACTAAAGATTCTAACACAAACATAAAACTTAATGAACATAATCCAATCTGTGCTGTGCCCTTCTTCTCTAAATAATCTGCAATTCCTCTCATACCATACCATATAGACAATGGCATTAAAACTGCATTTCACCCACTTACTCTTCCAATGTTTCCTCCTAGTATGCTTTCCTATCCATTTAGCAATGCCACTGATGGTCCTGGCATCCATACTAATCCTTAGCCAGCTTTTAACCTTGCACCAGAGATCTTGAGAGAATGGACACTCAAAAAAGAGATGCTGGTGGCATTCTGCATTACATTTGCAGAGGCAGCATCAATAATCAGACCCTTCCTGGTCTGATTATCACTAGTAGGCAAAGCATTCTGTGCAGCTAGGTTAGCAGTAAAACTGTGTTTTGGCACACTCAGTACATTACAAATAACTTTGTACTTCTTCTTTCTCTTGAACTTGGTTCTGAAAGTTTCATAAGCTTTACTCACATGGAACTTCTCCCCTGTGCTCAATGAGACTAAAACTCTGTTGGCATTCTCCTTAGACCCTTCTTGAACCAGGATAGTATCCCTGACAGTGATAATACTTTTCCAGAGCTCTGAATCCTGAGGTTTGGCTTTGATATCCCACACAGATCGACCTTTTAGCACATAATTCCTGATCCAAGTACACCATAAATTATTATGATTTGCCGGAAGAAACCATAACCACTTTGCTATAAGAGCCTTATTCCAACCAAGAATTTCTTTTATATGGAATCCACCCTCATTCCTTGGTGCACAAGAGCTAGACCACCTCTTAAACATCAGCTTTATATATCCCTCAGCAATACCCCAAACAAAATCTTTACACATTTTGTTAATGATTTTGGTAATTCCTTTAGGCAGTAAAATGCTTGAGCTCCAAAAGTTTTGCAAGCCAAATATTACTGAGTTCACCAGGAGACACTTTCCAGCATAGGAGAGGAACTGATTAGACCAGTGCATAATTTTTGCTCTTATTTTGTGAATTAGAGGGCCATACATCTCATAATGAAGTCTGGCACTATTAAGAGGAATACCAAGGTATCAAAAGGGGAAAAAACCCTCAGAAAAACCAGACTCATGGAGAATTTGCTGCTTAAGGCTGTCCTGAACTCCTCCAAAATAAATATATGTTTTACTTGGATTTGCCCTTAAACCAGAAATAGCAGCAAAATTATCCAAACAATTCACCACTACATTGACTGAGGGAGAATTAGCCCTTGCAAAAATCATCAAATCATCAGCAAAGGTTAGGTGTGTCAGCTTTAATCTCGCACACTTAGGGTGGAAGGATAAGTTGGGAACTTAGGTAAATTCCTGAGCAACCTGGAGAGGATCTCCATTCCCATGACAAACATATAGGGTGAAAATGGGTCACCCTGTCTGACCCCACTTCTACCAGGAAAAAAACCATTGACACTGCCATTAACCTTAAGAGAGAACCAGGTGGTAGTAACACAGACCATGATCAGGTTTGAGAACACAGGAGGGAATTTGAAAATAGCAAGACATTTTCTGATGAATTCCCAGCTTAGAGTATCAACAGTCTTTCTTATATCAACCTTAATCAAGCATCTCTGAGAAACATTTGTCTGAGTATATCCTTTCACTAATGTTTGGGAAAGAGCCACATTCTGAAACAGATTTCTCCCAAGGGTAAAAGCTGTTTGCTCTTCTCCTATGATAGTAGGGAGCACCAGCTTAAGTCTTTCAGCCAACAATTTGCTGATGGTTTTCTATACTGTGGTACAACAAGCAATGGGACGGAAATCCATGACTGTAGCAGCATTTGCTTTTTTAGGAATTAATGCTAATAGGGTGGTATTGACCTGCTTGAGCATTTTACCTGTCCTTAGAAAATTTTGAATAGCTGCATAGAAGTCACCTTCAATAATATCCCAATTAACTTTGAAAAATCCAGCAGAAAAACCATCAATGCCTGGGCTTTCATTAGCATCAATGCTGAAAAGAGCCTTTTTAATATCAGCATTAGTGTAAGGAGCATCTAGTATTTGTCTATGGTCTTCACTGATGCAGGCACCACTCAAATCAAATTTGCTAATATCATCAACATCTTTTTGCACCCCCAGGATATTCTTATAGTACTCAATAAAAGCTTTACTAATATCCTCTTCCTCCTTATGAACCACAACATGCTCATCAGTAATAGATCCAACAATATTATCGTGAATTCTCTCTGCTATCTTGCTATAATAGTACCAAGTGCTGCAGTCAGCTTCCCTGATGTGAGTGAGTTTTGCTCTCTGAGCAAGCATACTTAACTCTCCTTTTTTTAGCTTACAATATTTCTCCCTCAAGACCTGCTCCTCCTCCATAAGCTCTTGGTTTCTTGGATGGAATTGCAGCTTTGATTGACAGTCCATCAACTTATCCTTAGCTTCCAGCACCCTTTTAGATAGGTTAGAGAAATGCTTCTTATTCAACTTTTTCAGAGCAGCCCTGACATTTCTCAACTTACCAAAAAGCCTATACATTGGAGTGCCCGCCACCTGTATGTTCAAGGCTTGAGAGACAATGCTACTATACTCCTCATTCTCTTCCCAGCATCTAAGGTATTTGAAGCTTTTCTGAGTTTTAGCTTGTTCTTTGATGCAGACAGTGATAGGGCTATGATCAGACACCCCCGGATTAAGGACATTAGCATATAAGACAGGGAATTTGCTAAGCCACAGTGGGTTTATCAATGCTCTATCAAGCCTAGACCACACCCTGTCAGAGCCATCCTGATGATTAGACCAGGTAAACTCCCCACCATTGCACCTGGTGTCTTCAAGCTCACAACTTAACAGACAGTCAGAGAATTCCTCCATCCCTCCTGTATCTGAGTTTTGAGAGCTAATTCTCTCATCCTGAGTTTTGATGATGTTAAAATCTTCCAAAACAATCCAAGCCTCAGTCATATTACTAGAAATATCAACCAAATGCTGCCAAAGATCCAATCTCTCTTGTCTTGACTTGCTGACATAGATGACTGAAAGAAAGAAAATTTCCTGATTATGAAAGTTTTCAATCTTGCACCGTATGTATTGGGCATGCTCCTTAACCACAGTCATTTTCAGATTATTTGCCTTCCAAATGACCCAAATACGACCATTATAGTGATGATTATAATTATTAATAACACAAAAGCCACTGAAATTTCTCCTCACAATCTTATTGAAGTTTTTCTCCTTAACTCTTGTTTCCAACACTCCCAAAATATCAATATTATTAGACAACATGAGGCTCTTCACCTCATGTTGTTTGAGGCCCTCATTGAGGCCTCGAATATTCCAGGTAGCTACAATCATGTGGAAAGCAAGTCAGGTGGCCTGACTCTCTCCTCCAAACCCTCCTTAGCCAACTCAATGAAAGCATTGTTCAACTCAGCACCTCTAATTCCACTGCTATACTTCTGATCATACTTCCTCCCTACAGTGTGGTTTAAACTTGATCCGTTCTTAGAATCTCTCCTATGATTCCTGTTAAGGACCATTTTAAAACCCTGATCATCCATCTGTTCATCAGGTGGGGGTGGAGTATTTGGGTTAATCACTGGAGAATCAGGCTCTATCAATGATTTGCCATTTACTTCCATTTCTTCCTGAATTACAGTTTCAACAGGCTTTTCCAAAAATATTTCCTGCTCAGTTGTTGCAACAGTTTGCTTAGGTCTATAAACTGCATTAGGCTTATCAACTCTTTTCTGAAGCTTACAACTCTTAATTTGATGTCCTAGTTTACCACAGCAATGACAGTAGTATGGTATCCACTCATAGTCCACACGCTGTACTATATGGCCACAGTACGGAGGGTTAATGGTAATGTAGTCTGGCAAATCCTTAGTAACATCCACTTCGATCATTACCCTAGCAAAAGCTAGCTTTTCTTGAGTAGTTGTTGTATGATTGGCATACATAGGGGTTCCAATTTTACTGGCCAACACACTAAGAACTTCTTTTGACCAGTAAAAACGACCCAGATCAGAAAAGAGTACCCAAACAATGCAACAATAAGGGTGTATTTGGCAAAAATAATTATTTTTGCTCAAACTGCTTGTTTTTTTTTTTCTTTTGATAGTTGTAGCGCTTCTAGTAGCTGGTATAGTTTACTCTGTTAGGTGACAGTTGTAAAAGAGTTCCTCATTCTATAATGTTCATACATTTCATTCAAACTTGTGAAACGAAGAATGCGTGTTTTTCTATTATATTTTTTTAAGCTTATTATTGAACTCTAGTGAAACGAAGACGATTGTATATGTTAGGATTCTCATATATGTAAACCAAATGACATTTTAAAACTCATACTTATCCTTTTCCATTAAACATAAAAAGAGAAGAAAGATGTGATATTAAAACCAATCTTTCACAAATGCTCCTAAAATGCTACATCGTACATTTTAACCTAATTGCTACTTAAAAGAAGGACGGTGAAACATGCACCATTCTACTCTAAATATTACTTACTAATGTACTGCCAAACACAACCTACCTTTTCTACTTTTCATATGATAACCGTAGAGCTTCCTCCTTCCCACTTATTTTTTGACCTTCATTTTGATATAAAGGCCAATGCAAGGACACAAGATTATTAGAAAGGCAATCGGTTGGGTGTTAATCTTCTTAATTAATTAACCCCACCCCATAGTTTTCTATCTCCTCTCTCCAAACAACTCATCTTCCTCCTCACAACCTACTTAGCCACCAGAGTCCTCCTGGCCGACCCTTGTCGTCGCGTCGTTTACGTTTCTAGAGTTTCTTTTTAACGTATTTATTTATTTCTTCTTCTCAAGTCTTTTATGTAGAAATCTGTTAAATTAACGAACTATCTCAACCAAACGTTTACGGTGATAGTTTATATACGTACCGATAATTATTTTATACCTCAATATGATTATAAGCTACGTCACGCGAATGTCCTTTGGGTTTTACGTGGATAAATTAAATTAAATCACATGCATCTCATAGCCGTGTGCTACAAGAGTCCACTTGATAGAGGAGGGGCTACTGTAGCAGTACAGATTATGGAAATTGGTTTACGGAGTTCATTTGTCCCACAAGAAGTGGACGTCTAAATTCCAGAAAAAACACCGCGATTAAACATGGGTTAAGGAAACGACTACTTAATTATTCAAAAGTTGAAGTGAAAAGCAATGAATGAAAAATAGATCCCGTGATTTCACGGTGTAAAAAATAGCTCGTGTGATTTTGTTTAGTTAATTGATTTCGGAGTTACATGACAATCCAAATGGATTTATCTTGTGTTAAAATAAATTTTCAATTGTGATTTTCTCGTCAACTCACTAAATTGATGCCCAAAACTTTTAAGCTTACCTTACAAATGATAGTTGTGGGTCTACTTAACTTTTTTTTTTTTGCAAGAAATTTAGAGCTTTTATTCATCCCATTGTGGGAAAAAAAAACAAATTTTACAAAAAAAATAGTACTATTATTTAACCATTGAGACAATCTATGATCTCCTCATGATCATTAGCATTTCAATTGCCTAGGAGTCTAACACTTACAAGTAATTTAATTTGCTTCACTAACTTATCTAAGCTTCGACTTTCATCCCTGAAAATTCTATTGTTTTAGTATATACACAGTAGTTGTGACGCTGCAGATTGCCATTTTGGATTTCCAGTGCCTTGTATTGATGTGCTTGATGATCCAATTCACTACACCAGCTAGAGTAGCAGATTTCTGAGTAATCTTCAACCATTTTGAATTTGACTCATAACTTCCTTGGAGCGAGTAGCAACAATTAAACAAAATGTGCGAGTGATCTTCAGTTGCTACACAACAGAGACAACATCTATTTATAATGATCATGCGTCTCTTGCAAAGATTATCAACAGTAGGCAGGAGTTCTTACTTCTGCTTGTAATACTCTAGATATTCCTTGTCTAATTAGGTAGGTATTAACCCAAGCTGTCCATAGTCCCTCCTCCTTGTTTTGAATTTTCCAAATCCATTTTGGGTCAACTTGTCATTTGTACCAACTATCGAGAAATTATATCAGACAAGTCTTACAAAAAAAGTATTTTAATCAAGTACTCAAAACCTCACTTCAAGTTCATATTTCATAGTTTTTTTTGTCAATAACAAATTTTTTTTTTCTAAAAAAGGTAAAAGATATAATTCATCCAAAAATGGGTATAAAACAAATTTCTTACAAAAATAAGAACCCCTAAACGACTTAGGTGTTAGGCATTCACAACCTCTTCACTTACAACATCTCTCATCCAACTATAGAACCTTATACAAAACTAAATAATTGATATTGTTGATGATAGTATGTGCGGGAACTTTCGAATCCGCAAATATTCTTCTGTTTCTCTCGAGCGAAATGCTATATATACAGTGGTTGATAAACGACATTTGCACCATTTTTCTCTCCAACTCTTTTGGTTTCTTTGCTTAGCAAACCAAATTGCTTCATGTGGCAGACTCCAATTTCTTTGTCTTATGCCAATCCACTTCAAAATCTCAGACCATATATGAGTAGTAAATTTGAATTTGAAAAACAAATGCATGTGTGATTCAACAGCTTTTTTACAAAGCACACACTTGTTGATGATTGGCACTCCCCTTCTTCTTATGTTATCACTATTGGGATGAAATAGTTTCCATTAGCTATATACTCATTTCCGAGTTTCTTATCCCATGTAGAGCATGAAATAGTTTCCATAATAATATTAATGATAATCATCATCATCACCATGATGGTTGTTGTTGTTGTAGTTATAACACCAATATTTGAAGTCATGCATGCGATCTGATTCGAAAAATAAAATGCACTTAGTTTGACTCTCATTTTGACCGAACTTGACAAAACAAATTATAAATGATCCAATTGACTCGAAAATGTCCCGTAATTCAAAATATAGATCACAATTATGATTACTAAATAACTAATGAAATTTCAATCGTCTAAAATAGTATAATCACAGTACAATACAACCTGCCCGGGGTTGTCACGGGTTCAAATCATCATACCCCCACCCCCGCAGCATTAGCTGCTCCTTTGTACCAAAAACCAATACAAAATATAAACAGTAACAACCCTAAATTTTGACTAACTATAAATAGCAACAATTTAGAATTGTCACGCCACAATTGACTAGCGAGTCAATTGCTAGGCTAGAAATTCAATTACAATAGACCAAAAGAAGTAATACAGCGCAGAATTAGTAATATATCGAAATCAGTAACTAACTATTCGTCTCGCACGAGTTTAACTTTCTAGAGACTTTTCGTTTTTTTGAATACCCGGCTCGGTTACTGTAGCACGGGTTGTGCCGGGTTCAGAACCTCAGCCGCACGAGATTTGCACGGGCCGTGCCGGGTTTAGAACCTCAGCCGCACGAGATTTCAACAAAAGTAATAATAATCACGCAATTAAGATCAAATAGCATTGAATTCGCAACAAATCCGTGTTATAATTGAAATAACATAATAGTATTGGGGTATTGTCCCCAATTTAGAGTACATAAACAATGAAAAAGCTTGTCGAAAGTATAACAAAACATCAAATGCTAAAGTTTAACAACAAAACACACTCGAAGTCTAACTGTAGCTAGGCCTTATGCCTTTATTTGTAAGTCTATATATTATCTCTTTAAGCATCAAATCTAGGGTCATAATCCTCATCGTTAGGAACTTCTCCTCCATCGTCTTGCTCCGAGTCGCTCGACTCCTCATCTGAACTGATGTCAACTATCTCTTTAGCAGGAGGCTCAAGAATAATAACCTCCTCATCTTCGCTAGGCTCCTCTTCCTCAGTTTCCTCAGGCACATCCTCGCCTGTTTCCTCAGGCACTTCCTCTCCTATTTCCTCAGGCATATTCTCTCCTGTAGGTGAGGGTGAAGGGTTGGATTCCTCAATCTTAACTTTCTTCAATCTCAGCTGGGTAGATCCCTCATGCCCTTGGGACTGAGCTCTCTTTCCACTCATCGAATTGGTTCCATGAGGCTCCGGAACAGGGTTACTGATGTGTGGGTTTATGGGCACAGGGGGTATGTAGACTGGAAGATTATCAGGTGCAAGAACTGGGCTAAGGGATACCTCATACTCCCACTCTAAAATTGCCTCCAATCGATTGAGGGTAATTGGTCTACCTGATCTATCCCTCAAGTACTCAAAATTTCCTGAGAGACATGCATAGTAAGCATTTCTTTCATATCTAGCTCGAACCTCTTCCCAACGGGGTTGTGCCCTCAGATTCACCAATGTCACAAACACTTGGACCTCATTTCTACCCACCCATGGAAATCTTTCAGCAACCTCCACAAATTTGGCCCTCATTCTGGCAACATAATTCTCTACAGACTCTCCAATTCTCATTCGATCCTGGAAAGTTTCAGAAGAAAAAGCTATGTGATCCGTTATAGACCAAGGACCATCCATTGAACTCACTCCAGATGGACCGAACTCCCAAACATAAACTTGTGAACCTGCCATTCTGTCAGTATTCCAAAGAGATCAACTAGGTGCGTTAGTATCCCAAACTGTTTGTATACTCCAAGTAAAACATAGGTTAATCTTTGTCAATATGAACCTCCTCTCTAGTAACACGTAGCAGTTAGCACATAGCATGCGAATGAATGCACCCATCCCATTCCCAGTTTAAATTATTTTCGAAAACAAGTTTGAAAACTCTTGTAGACTCGACGAATCAGAACCTAACGCTCTGATACCAACTGTAACAACCCTAAATTTTGACTAACTATAAATAGCAACAATTTAGAATTGTCACGCCACAATTGACTAGCGAGTCAATTGCTAGGCTAGAAATTCAATTACTATAGACCAAAAGAAGTAATACAGCGGAAGTCTTAAAATGACGAACCTACAGTTCTCAAACGAAATATCAAATTACAACTGAAATGAAATAAAGTCTTTATTGAAATATGTCTTTTGAAATAAATCCCCAGTTATGCATCAGTTTCACTAGCACGCAGCCACACATCAAGACCTGTCAACTATGCCATCGAAGATTGACATAGGCCCCAGAAAATGGTAGGGACGAACCAGAAACAGAACGTCAGCACAGGCTGAGTAAGAAGAAATAAGCATGCATAAAAGATAAGATACGTGCCTTGAGGCGCGTAGCTAACAAGAACGAATTGATGTTATATCATAAGAATATTAATGACAATAGATATCATAATTAAAGGAGCATCGCCGCTCATACAACAGAGTTATACGTTTTATATTGGCCAGGGTCCTACCCCATAGCCCCACTTATCGAACTACGTTCGAGCTAGAGTCGTAGTAAAAGCCCCTACTAATCCCTAGTGTGCACACCCCTCGCTAGACGGGCCGGTAGGACGAGCTCCCATCTAGAAGTAAGACTAATAGGAAGTCGGTAGCTAATCCGACCTACAGTACCTTGGTCAGAGGTATATAACAGCGGCCGGCCGAGCCGAACATGCGCTAAGACTCTAGGTGGTTAATATATTATCTTTCATCCATTTTATGTATATTATTTGAGGATGAATTATTTAGCAATTATTTCATAATGATCTTATACAAGACAAGATAGAAAACAAAACAATACACAAAGGAAAGAATCAACGCACCACTCGACCAAGTGGCCGAGTGGGTTGCTCGGCCAAATGGCCGAGGGCCGAGAGGGTAGCAAGGGCCGAGAGGCCATGGAAACCACACGGCCGAGCGGCCGAGGGTCAAGTAGACGGCCGATAGGCCAAGCATGCACGAGGATAGCGAATCAATCGATCAAACGTACGAAAACAAGATGATTCAAGTTATGAAATTGAAGTGATAGCATGTGAGGTATAACGATTTGAGCGAAACAAGGCACAAGATGATAGATACAAGATTATCAACAAATCGTTAGCAAGTGAGGGAGTTTGTGATCAACGTTCTTACCTTACTAGCGAATCCTCAAGATTAACCCAAGACTTAAAATGGAACTTCCTCGAACACACAACCTAAAATCATACAACAACACACTAATTACTAACCACACCCTTCTAGTACATTCAAAGCAACCTAAACTTAGATTTCATCAATCGAATGAGCTCCAATTGACACCAAATTCGCACAACAACCCCCTAAGCATATTAACTTCATGAATCTTTCATTAAATCATCATAATAATAACTTAAACAACCATTTAGGCTAATTTTCAGAATTGGGCAGAATGTATAACCACCTTTATGACATCATAAAACTCCATAAAAACATAATTCATGCTTACCCATCTCATAACAATCATACCCATTCAAATTCCTCATGAATCCACCCATAAAATCATTCATAAATCCACATAAGCCCTAATTACAAAACCCTAACTTCATAATCAATCAATCATGCATTCAAAACCACAATCTAGCATGATCATAAATCAATAGGACCAATTCTAACAACCTAAACCCAAATCACAATACAAATTGATAAAATCTAGGGATGCCCTAATTAGAAATAATGATAAAAAAAAAAGGGTTTAAGACTTACTACTCTTGATCATAAAATCAAGAGAAAGCGGCTAAGGTGGCGGTGGTGACCGGCGGTGGCTCGGTGGTCGGACGGCGGTGGCTCGGCCCCCCTTTCTCTCTCCTTCTCTCCTTCTCTTCTCTTTCACGCGTCTTCCTCTTCTTCTCTCTCTTCCTTTTTTTTTCTTCTCTTCTCTGCGTCTATGCGTGTGAAGGGTTTGGGGAGGGTTTTTTTTTTTTATTTATTATTTAAATAAAAAGATAAAATATCATTATTAATTTCCACATTACAAGAAATTGGTTGGGAGTCGCGAAACAATCTGGGCCCCCACACCCTTGGCTATAGAGAAACAAATACGAGTAAAAATATGTGCCGCAGCCTGCGCACCAATGTCCTGCGTCCTGGAATACCGCTGAATGCGCTGAAGCAAAGCAACGGCACCTGACTCCAATTCTCCTAAAGAGGAGAAAGAGAAAGGGAGGAAGCCATAACCCAAAGAAGCGCACCGAGCATCATACTTAGTACGCTTACGATGAGCCGCAGCACACACAACCCCGCCCGGCTCAAAACCTACCAAGCCAGACTGAGTTAAGGGCGATGAACCAGTCAAATCGACACACACGTCACGCCCGCCATCCCACGAATATAAAAGCACATCCGCCGGACGAAGAGGCCTGCCATCAGTGCCGACCAGCCCAATATCCACCTCCTTGCCTGCTGAAATCCCGGACCGATAGCAGACGTCTACCAAAATGTCGCGAACAGCATTGTGACGATGCTTGATGCCCACAACCCCGGCACACGAAACTGCATGATCCCCAAATATATCCCCAGCGAAAGTCCTGGAACAAGCAGAACACGGCCTGTCCAAAGAGAACAAAGGGACGCCCAAACGATAGCATAGGACACAACGATAAGTCCGGCTATTCATTGTCTGCCCTAAACCAGAAATAGGGACCACCCGTAGCCAATCCGAACAGTGCTCACCCTGCTGTGAATGCCACAAGGCCAACTGACGCGGTGTGAGAGAGAAAATAGAGGCAGCAGTCTGAGTGACCCTCGTAAAATATATGTCTGCCAATTTCTTCATGAGTCGGGGGGCAGCAATATCACTCGAGTTTCTCAAAATATCAACCTCCATAGTCTGATTAAACACACCAAGAGCATCATCAAAAGATGGGCCGGAAGACACAACACCAGCACGCCGAAGAAGCTTATCCTGTAGGTCAGCGGACTGAAGACGAGACGCTAAGAACGCATAATGGACAGCATCACCAGCCGAATAAACACCAAGCCCCCCATGGGAAAAAGGCAAGGTGGCCAGCCTCCACTGCCAATCACCAAAACCCGGCCCTGAAGCAACAACAATACGCTCTAAGGAGGAACGAAGTGCTGCATCAAAAATAAGCTGAGCCGACTCAAAGACACGAGGTGGACAAGTGCGCAAAGCAAAGTAAAGTTTAGACACACCGGTACAAGCCCGAAGTAACAACAACTCACACTGGGGATCGCGAAGTGTTGCAACCGCATCCATAAGCGCAATGGTTTTGGTGACCCGCTCCAAAACAAGAGAATGACAAAAGGTAAAATCAGCACTAACCGGCCCACCTAAAAGCTTAACCCCACGGAGAGGTCTAGCAATATTAGGAGGAAAAATACCGTCGAGCCTACTCCGAGGGTCTTCACGAGGCCAAAACACCTCTGTCTTATCAACATTAAGATGAAGTCCCAAAGGGGGGCCCGCCAGCCGAATCAACTCCAAGACTTGACCAACAACCAAGGTATCACCGACAATAGTACCATCATCCAAATACCAAGCCTGTAAGGACAAATCAAAGGAATCCCGGATCCGACAAACCAAGGGATGCAACACTAGGGCAAAGAGCAAAGGCCCAAGGGGATCGCCCTGTTGCACCCCCTGACAAGACCAGAGTGTGTGCTCCCCATAAAACAAACGAGCAGGACTAGAATAACAAAACTCAACCCAACGCGAAAGAGTAGGGCAGCGAACCCGAACCTCCCGAAGCATAGCAGCCCGATCCACCAAGTTGAAAGCATTCTTAAAGTCAACCAACAACATAGAAAGACCGATCTCATCACCCCTCGCCTCGATCAAACGATTAACCGCATGCAAAATTGCCTCCCCTCCAGCAGACACACCCACTCCAAATTGGAGATCAGCAAAGTAAGCACTCAAGGAAGGGCCTATCAAACTAGCACCAACCTTGGAGACTAGACGTCTCCAAATAGTACCCACCGCAATGGGGCGAATCCCACCCCCAGGCTTGACCAGCGGAGTTAGAGGAAATCTAGTAAAGGGTATTTTGGTAAATAGAATAAATATAGTAAAGGGTATTTTGGTAATTTTGCCAAACAGCTGCCAAAACGGGAAAGTGTCTCCAAATGTTCAGGTATGCTCTAAATTCTTAAAATGAGGCTTTATAGACTTAAAATAGACTCTCCCAAAACTTAATACCATTTAAAGTAACCCAAAAATGTGGGGTGTTACACAAACACAATCACATATTTAATCAATTGAATTGACCCGATGTCAATAGAGCAAAAATAGCTAAATAATTTGACAAATAAAGAAAAATATGTCATTATCGGTAATCATTTATTTTTGTTTGAAATCTCTAAATCGTATTTTGTTATCAGATCTTGCTTCTCTCACCATGAGAAACATAGGTGGAAAAAAAATGATATACATATTAATAGTTATCATCATTAGTGTAATTGAATCATGACTCATAAGATACATGCATTGTACAAGAAATATCAAGGTGTATTTTCCTACTTTGAAATTCTCTTCATATAGAATCAATAATAAAAATACTAGGAAAATTGTCCATGTATTCAAAAGCCATCCATGTTCGATTCGTTTAATCATTATCTACCTTAATCATCTCTTAAGTGTATCTTTCATTTTTATTTGTTCGCCATTTAAGGATCAAATGCGATTTTGGTCATGAAAATCATGATTTTCTACCCGACTTACATGGAAAAATATTTTCTGCCTTCTTATTTATACTTCCACTATACACTTCGAATATATATTCAAATTTTACAAGTCTTTTGTATTCCCTTTTACCTCATTACAAAGCCAAAAACAAAACAGAAAAGTTTATCATGGATTCTACAAAAAATACCACTGAAGTTTTCTCTATTGAAGAAATTGATGAGCAAGTTTTTTGTCAGGTATTTTCTAACTATTAGTACTTTTAGTACACATGATTATTTAATGAATAATTGGTGTTAAATTAACTTTAGTCGTTCTTCATTAGCATCATGATAAATAAAAAAACTAAATCGTAAAGGGCTTAGGTTACAACTTAGTTTGGGAAAAACGAATATACATTTTATATTTATGTTCGGTGCCCAAAAATAAATATATCAATATTCATAACATAAATAGATCCTAGTATTAGTTGAATTTGGTGTTTTTTTTTTTTGTGTCAAATTCTGGTATCTTAGAAATAATAATAGTTAATCTCGTTAATGTCGTTATGATTATATTTTCAACTATAAAACCATCGTTACAAATATTGGTACTGCCGTTAAGAATATGCTCGTTTCCTTAGTTTATACAAGTAATTTACCTGATCCTTAGCATTCTTATCTTTCTATTGTTTTTGGATAGTGAATTATATACTTCCGTTCTAGTTCAACCAAACACCTAAATGCATGTAATAAAAATATGTAAATTAACTTCAGTCATTTTGTATATCAGATAACGGACACAACAAACGCAAGACCCATCAAATTTAGATCATCTGAGATTTTCGTAATTTAGCAGAATGACAAAATCTATAAAACAAGACCTAAGTGAAGAAATCAAAAGGCTAAATACTTGAGTAAGAAAATGAAATGTATTTTTTGGAATAATTAGTGCACATTATATTTCACTATCTATCCAGATGACATCATTCAATTCTCTTATGATCTCATTTTAGTATGTGTTTGCCCTTAGCATGAAATATGAATTTATGAAGTAAAAATAGGTACAAAGCAAATTAACAACGGATATGTAAAACGAAAAAAAAAAACGTGAACTTATCATGTTAATCGTGTGAAATAATATGAATTATATCTATTTAATTAATATTTTTTTGTAATTTGAAACATAGCTTTTATAGCTTTTAGACTTAATGTCTATATTCTATGTATTATTTACCATCCTATTGAATAAAACGAAAAGGATCAAGACAAACCATTTGATTATGGTAAAAAAATAGCAAAAGATATTTCTTTTGTTTCAAAATTGAACATATTGTGTATTTATTAAAAACTGGTTTAATTTTCTATAGTGTATAATTTGATCTCTTGATTTCAAATTTAGTATGATTTGGTTGTTCATGCAATTTTTAAATTTGTACGAGATTTGGCAAAGTAAGAAGAAAATACTACTTTCTCAAAATTAACATTACTATTGGCAATTAGATTCTTATATTTAAAACTATTTTTCGAACCCTAAAAGGTATACATGTAGAAAAAAAATATTATATTCTATATATGAGTGATTTAGTTTTAGAAAAATGAATCAAGAGATACATTGAATAATGAAATGTACATAGCCAATAAAACTTATTTGTATACCTAGAATATCTTTTAGTATAGAAATAAATAAAATTTGATTGAGTAATGGATAACAACGCGCTTTTCATTAATTTAAATACGGAGTATTTTTTTTTTGGTTCATTATTCTAGCAAAATAAGTACTGACGAAAACCAATGTGGTTAGAAAAAAAAAATCTAGTTGTCTATTTTGAAAGTATTTCTTCTATCTCATTTATAATGGATGTAATCCAGATTATGCTTAATCATTCCAATTTGTCTCCCTTTGTCTCCAAATATATATGTTTGAAGAAAAACATGAATTTAATTGAGCATTTCACTCAATTTTATTTTATCGTAAAGATTGACGAACTAGACGCTTTTCAGGTATTCAATAACTTTATCTAATTATTTCTGTTTTTATTATATTCATGGTAACTAATGAACACTTCGTATGAGTTTTCTTGAGTTGTTTGATTGTGTTTTGTAGTACGTTTGGTTCTCATCAATACATTACTCTTAAATTTTTACTGTAACATGAAGGTTTTTGTGTTAATGTTTCTCAATACTTTACTCCTAAACTTTAAATGCAAACTCGTCTTCATGAGCTTCTGGCCAATATTAAATATATTCATAGATAATTCATCGCATTATGACCAAAACCTTTCAAGATATACTATTATGCAACCACAACAATTATTTCAATTTCTTCAAAGTCATGTACACGAGCTTTATTGTATATTTGGACATGAGAATGAATTTAAATCACACTACAACAAATGCAGGTGGTGCGGAAGAAATCGGAATTCGTTCTACACCAACGTCTAAAAGGTTGGTTTATAAGGAAAACAGGACGTGCCGATAACCACCGAATCGATACGGTTTGTTCCCTATAAACTAAATTTGATTTGTTTGTTCTTTCATTGATATGTTGTATCCCCAAATTGGGTGTAAAATACAAAAAAAAAAAAGCTTTCGAATTAAAAACTTTTGGAAGAAGGCTATCTTCATTTGAGAATGTAAATTGAAATCACACGTTCGCTAAAGCAAATGCATTTTGCAGGTTTACATTCATCAAGACGCCGACATCCAGTTTCGGACAAAGGGTGAGGTAGATGATTTTATCCAACACGGGTTGCATCCTAAGCGTCCAAGTAAGAAGCCGATCACTGGTAAAGAAAAGGTGAGTGCTAATCTAGAGCGAGTTAAATAATAACCGTTTAGGTAGTAGGCAAAATCATTACAGTTCTAGTGAATTATAGAAAGGCGAAGTTGTTTCAGTTTTTGAATTATTGAGAAAATTAAGTTGGAGTTGTTAAATGAACTAAAAGCATAGGAGTTTAGACATTTCAAGTCAAGTTGAAGAAGTGAATTATCTAGTGTGTCTTGCTAATTAAGATATTTATTTGAGAGTTTATTTTTTTACCATTGGACCAATCACTTTTAAGATAGATTGACATGACTTTTTACCAACTAAAACCCGTTTGATAGGATAGCATCTTTTGATCGAATCTGATTTAAATTAATTTTTTTTGTAATGATCAAGATTTTATAAACCCGGGAAAAACCCAAAAACCATTACAAAAAGAGGGTGCTAGCCTATGCTCAGACCTGTCTACAAGGTTGACAAATCAAAGCATGGTAGCCATAGTATCTTCACTAATTCCTGAATTAAGAAACATCATTCTAACAGCTACAGTATAGCTAATCCTTCTTACAATTTCAGCAACTCCTCGTTGTTTCTCTTGAAAAATTCTGTGATTTCTTTCCTGCCACAACTCATAGATAGTGCAGAGTAAAGCACATTTGTTTCTCTTCTGTTTCCAACCCCTTGCCTTTGTTGTATATGTGGAACCAGTTTGCTTTGTCTGAGAGTTGAAATGCCATGAGGAATATGATATTTAGAAATCATAGTTCCCCAAACCATTCTAGAGAAGCTGCAATTAAAGAAAAGATGGTTGGTGGTTTCAGCATTACTGCAGCATAGAACACACCTGGTAGCTAACTGAAAGCCTCTCCTGCAAAGATTATCCAGTGTAGCTAAACTTTTCTGCACAGCCATGATGCCTATGAAGCCATGCTTTGGAATAACAGCATGGTCACAGAAAGTTTTCTGCCAGAATTTTTCATTTTCCTTGTCTCTGAAGATATTGTAGATGTCAGAAGTTTTCCTTGCTTCAGAGATTGTTTTTCTAGCAGCATCAACCCCTCCTGTCCTGGTAATAAGATTATCTCGGACATGAATGAGGTTTTTCAAGCTACAAGACCAAGCAGATTTTGGTTCAATTGTCCATAGGTCCTGGTTTCCAATTTGATAGGCTCTTATCCATTTAACCCAAATGCTATCAGGCTGCTCCTCAAGCTTTCTGATCCATTTGATCAGAAGAGATTTGTTCCAGCTAAAAATCTCCCTTATGTCAAAGCCTCCTTCCTTCCTGGGTTTGCAGAAGCTATGCCAAGACTTGAAAACCATTCTCCTTTCTCCCTCTTTAATACCCCAAACTAGCTTTTGGACCCGTGAAAATCACGGGCTATTTTAATATCCGTTTCTTTACCTATTTTTATTAATATAAAACAAAAGGATATGCATCATGACACACCTCTTTGCTGCCAAGGTTATTTTAACACAACTAATTTGAGTGTAACAATTTTTTTTTCCAATTTACGTCTTTGAGTTCCTCTTGTCTTCTACTCCGAATTTAAGAAATTAAGTCAGAATTGACAACCCGATTTAATCAAAAATCGAAAATGATTTCACCTGATTCATAAATGAACCAAACAAAGGTTGGACCAATGCAGGCCCTGCGCGAACTTGACCCGGTCATTGCTCACCTTGTCCAAATTATTGGATCCTTAAATGATCCAATTAACACAATAACTGAAACTTTATCAATAAAATTTCAATTTAAGATAATATTATGCTACAAAATCGGAATTGTTAAAATTCGTTTATTTTTAATGTTTCATGAAGTGAATAACGCCTTGAAACACGAAACTATAATTCCATATAACAATAATATTTACCTTAGACTATAAAAAAAGGTAGGTGAGAATATCTAACATGGCGAATATTGCGACAATAACGTTATTTTTATTATTATTAATGTGATTTTGACATAAAAATTAGAGGGTATTTATGATCAAGATTTTCATTTAAATGTCTAGTCTTTTTGAGTTCTTGTAAGAGAAAATAGTAATGAGGTATATGTAAGACATTTCAGAAAGTGTTAAAAGTTAAACACAATAAGAATACTTTTGTGAGATTATTGTATAACTTTTTCGTAGTCGATTGATTCTTTGTATGATACTCTTTTGGTGTTAAGTGCATACTTATCACTCATACACACCGAATATAACAATTACTACATAAAGGATTGGTGTCAAGTATATGTAAGACATTTCAGAAAGTGTTAAAAGTTAAACACAATAAGAATACTTTTGTGGGATTATTGTATAACTTTTTCGTAGTCGATTGATTTTGATACTCTTTTGGTGTTAAATGCATACTTATCACTCATACACACCGAATATAACAAATATTACATAAAGGATTGGGTGTCAAGTGATCTTGTATTGGTTGTTGTATGAAGGAGTACGCCTTGCAATTTTGAAAAATGAAAACCATAAAGATCAAGATCACACTATATTGTCAATAGTTTCCTAAAAAAAAAAACAACAAACACATCAACTTTCGTTACAATAATCACGGTACAATATATACACTACTACAAATTCCGTGTTTTAGCGACTCATTTTAGGTGGTTTCTTGACGCTTTAAAGCGTCGAGAATTATTTTTTTGACGCTTTTCAAAAGCGTCAATATTTGAGGTGTCAGAATATTTCGACGCTTTATTGTGTCAGATTTGTCGACGCTTTTTTGTGTCGATTAGTGATTGTGACGCTTTATAGTGTCAGTAATTTCTGACATCATATTGTGTCAGTTATTATTTTCGACACTTTATATAGTCACAACGAATTGATAACTAAAAGCGTCAATAATTATCAAATGAGTTTTGTCCAGTGACGCTTTTACCTTTAACTTATATAAGTATAAATGTACGAAACTCAATTTCATAAATGAATATCGATATACAAAACATGATTTATCCTCAAAATCACTCATTTTCATAAATGAATATCGATATACATAAAACTCCATTATTAAAAACATGAATGTTGCATAGTTTGAAATGAAATTGATCGTGAAGAAAAAACTTCATTTCTATGAAGCTACTAACTAATACAAAAAACTAATAAAGCTTAGAATCTTCTACTTCAAATGTCAAGTTCACTACTGCACAAGAAATCCATAGTCAGAATGCATATTGCAATGCAAAAGCGACAACCAGCCACGCTTTATGAGGAAGCCCATTAATCGCCTTGACTGTCGAAAAATGATCAGCATTACCACCATATCCACGATCTAAAACCTGCAAATCAAAGAGTGAAATAAAACATGTCTTAGACGCGGTAAAAACATCAGAAACAACAGAGTACGGTGTTGTGTGACCTCCAGAACAGGGGACTGACCTGATGTCAATCAGAGGCCCATATCTCGCAAACCATGATGAATTTTTGGGTCATTCGTTTTTCAGATTAAACCTAAGATCTGTACCTTTAATTTTGTATGTTATGGGCTGCATGAATAGTCTTGAGCAGAAAGTTATGAGTACTGCAAGGGAGAAGTAGTGCAAATGAGGATGCAATCAAGTTGTGCAGATCACACAAAAAAAAACTGCTAAATGAGGAAAATCAGCAATTCTGATACAAACTGCCCAAAATAGATATACGATTCTACAGGAATTAAACCCAAAACACATTATTGAACACTAAAATCAAATAAGTACCTAGAAATCCAAAATCCCAAATTTACAAATAATAAGAAATCAGAAAATTATATACCTTAGGCAAATGATCATAAAGCAGATGTTGATGCGGAGAAATCGATCTCTACCACGGCGTCTATGGGTTGTTTGAGAAGAACATCGAGCAAACAATTAATTCTGCATCAATTGAGAATTTTAGCGAGTGAGATATGCATAATTAACGAAATTGAGATTACTTTCTGGGAATAGCAAAGGTGAAAAGATCGGAGGATCGGATTCTTTTCCTAAGTGACATAAAAATCCGGCCGTTCGCAGCTTTTCTTTTCATTAATGAAACCTGCCCTGGCATTACCTGTATAAGACGAGGAGAGGTTCAGGCCTCGGCATCGGCAGTCATGTGGTTGGGATAAGTTGTGGAGTTGAACACCTGATTGATTAAGACAACTGTACTAGAGTTTGAGAAATTAGAGAAGAAGAATCAAACTTGCTGAAACAAGTAATAATAAATCAAAGAAAAACATTAAGGGAGAGAACCCTCACATATAGTAGAAGACGTTTATCAGACGTGTACCAATCCATGAGAATGCTCATTGCAATTATCACCCCAAAAAAAAAGGCATCAACTCATGTAACCAAGAAGAAAATAATAATCAGAATGACAGAAAACCACAAGCTCGTTACTTTGGCCTATATATTTTCTTTCTCAAACTATGTGTGTGTTGTAGTTTAGCTGAAAGTAGAGATAGATTCTCCTGATCAATCAGTTCCAAGGAAAAAACAAAATCAAAGGTGCCCAGATATAAACTTTACCACATCCAACAGCACAACTTTTACATGAGAGGCTCTTTGAACAAGGAGGCTCTAATTAGATAGGAACATGTTCAGATGCCATATAGTACAAGAGGATCAAACTCAAAGCATTAAACCCAAAGATTCCTTTAAACATTAGTAGGCTGGAAGAGAATCTTAACTTTTCTCATCAACTTACTAAAAGAAGATTAAAATTGGTGATGCATATTTCTAAAAAAACAGTGGCATGCTCAACAACTTTCAACTAACTTCGGAGCTTCATATCTTCAGATGTAGAAGGGATATGGCTATGGTTGTTATACTGGCGGAAAGTTCATTTATCAAGCTTTCAAATGACACCTGTTAGGACTCCATTGAAGTTATGATGTAGATTTTATAAAGGGTTAAAGTTGGGGGACAGAATGCATGACCTGCAGAACAGAGGGCTGACCTGATGTTAGTCAGAGGTCTATATCTCACAAACCATGATGAAGTTTTAAGTCATTCTTTTATCAGATTAAAGCTAAGGTCAGTAGCTTTAATTTGATATATTATGGTCTCTATGAATCATCTTGAGCAGAAAATTATGATGACTGCAAGGGATATGTTGTGCACATGACGATGCAGTCCAGTTTAATTTTCGACCAAGAGCATGAGGGTCGTTTTAATTGCTTGAGTTTTTTTTACTAGTGTCCACTTAAATGATAAGTTATGAACCTAGGACTAAAATCGTGAGCTACGCCTATGTTTATGCTGCAAAGGTGTCTACTTATGGACGATAACAAACACAAGATCAAAAGCAACAGCAACTAACAAAGCCTTTTATGATGTGCATATTCTATAGAACACGAGTCACATCTATAAATATTCGAAGAACACCAAAGATATGATTTTCTATGCATTATTTCAAAATTTTCTGAATAAATGTTATGGATACTTGATGCTTAATCCGTATGAACACATAAGACTAGATCAACCAAGCAAAAGACAACACACAACACCCCCACGCCAACTTTGTACTAGTCAATCAATTGTTCATAAAAAAAATCCCCAAAAATGATTGATGACCAACACCAATCCAGATACAAAACACCCAGATTACATATAACATTCTAACAATATCATAGCACAAAACACGAGATTTGAAAAATACAACCAAATGATAAGTACCCAGAAATCAAATTGCCCAAAACATAAGAAATCGAATCATACCTTGAGAACGCAAGTGTTGTCGCCCAAAAATAAGATCGCAATCCGTTGTTGAGAATAACATGAAGCAAGTGATTCTCCTTCAATTAGAAAATACAGCGAGTGAAGATATTCACCGTTAACAAAATTGAGCTTAATTCAAAGTGGGTAAGTTGTGGAATTAAATACCTGATAGATCGGAACATTTGATTTAATCTGCAAAAACATTTGATGGATTAGAACAGAAGAATCAATGGCGGTGCTTGGATAATTTGGAGTTGTTGTGGGAGAGGCGAAGTGAGAGGTAAGAGAAAGAGAGGAGAGAAAAGTTAGGGTTTCTAAGCAGTTTTTTTTTTTTTCTTTCCTTATTCCCATTTTCAACGCGCGGAACAAACCACTTAAATTCTTTTAATTTTTGTAGGAAATTTAAGTGGCGGGCGGTTTTACCTCCAAAAGGCCCAATTTTTAGATAATAGGTCTCGACACTTTTGAAAGTGTCGATGCTAAAGTGTCCAGAAAACAAGGAGATTGTAGTAGTGATAACAAAAAAACGCATATAGAAACAAATGATGATAAATATGAGATGAATAATACAAACTTGGGATAGCATTACTATGAGGGACTCCTAAAACTAATAGGTATCTAATACCTCTTGAAATATTGATAGAAAAGCATTATACATTCTGTCTCTATGTCATTTCTCAAGCTCAGAATATATGTGAAGTGTATGTATTTCTCACCACAATCAAACGTTTATATACTATCTTGAATCACCTTGTAACCGCAAACTTGGCAAAACAGGAGCCAAATGTCACATTGTTTAATGCCTTAGTAATGAAAAAACTTTTCAAGTAACCTCTCATTCAATATTGAAAATAAATTATTAGTAGGGAGATTTTGACAATGGTGAAATAAACTTTGGAGAATTGATTGGGTGAATATGAGCACGACATATAAGCAAGTGAGGTGACATTTCCACTTTGACACCTAAGCGAATGCTCTAAAAACTCGACACGCGGGCTGTGATGTTAACTAATTAAAGTAGAAGTATAGAATGATAATTGAAGTGAAAATTGAAAACAGTCAATAAATTGAGAAGAAGTTGATGAGGTGCGTGTTTGATTCTCAAGGTTGATGACTTGATCATTGACTGTTTGACCACAAATTCTCTCCATTTTTCTTTCTTTGATTGCCACGTGGAATTAGTTTTGCTTGCCTTTTAATAGTTGTATATAGATAAAATCTTTGCAGAGCTTATTTATTCTTTTGATGATGCCTTTGGGCAGGAGTATGCTTGCTCCCCAAAAATTCTGCAAACCAAATATAACTGAGTTGATCAATTCCACTTTCCCTGCATAGGAGAGGAGTTGATTTGCCCAGTGACTGATTTTCTGCTTAATTTTGCTGAGCAGAGGCTGAAACATACTAGCTGTGAGTCTAGCATGGTAGAGTGGCACTCCTAGGTATCTAAAAGGAAAGGAGCCTTCGGAAAAGCCTGTAGCTTCATTGATTAGCTTCTTAACTTCCTTTGAGACCCCTCCATAGTAGACATCAGTTTTCATAGGATTTGCTTGTAGTCCAGAGAAGTCTGCAAACTTCTCTAAGCAGTTGGCAATGGCTGTTACTGAAGGCAAGTCTCCCCTTGTGAAAACCAATAGATCATCAGCAAAAACAAGGTGAGTGAGCTTGATTCTCACACATTTCGGGTGGAAGGAAAAACCTGAGCTTGAAGGAGTATTTCTCAGCAGTCTTGAAAGGACTTCCATACAAAGTACAAAGAGATAAGGAGACAGTGGGTCTCCTTGTCTCAGACCCCTCTTCCCTTTGAAGAAACCTTCCACAACCCCATTAATGTTCAAGGAAAAATAAGTTGAAGTAATTCAGGAGATGATCCAGTTTGTGAATTGATCAGGAAACCCAAAATCATGTAGAATGCTGTAACAGCCCGATCCATCATAACTCGCAACACAACCCAATAAGATGGGAAGTCACCTCTTAGGCCCATATATCCTCTCGTGGGCTCTAAAAGGTGAAGGCCTTGTTGGTAGTATTATGGTAAGAATCTATTATAAACTGATCATATGAGCCTTAGTTTCTTAACAAAATCCCATGAAACAGAATCAAAGGCTTTTTTAATGTCAACCTTTATAATACATCTTGGGGAGATGTTTTTCCTACCATATTTTCTTGCAAGCTCATGAGCCAGCATGGTGTTGTCAAAAAGCTGCCTGTGTTGCACAAAAGCAGCCTGCTCCATACCAATAATGTCTGGAAGAACCTCCTTCATTCTTGTAGCTAGAATCTTACTAATAGTTTTGTAGATGGTGCTGCAACAGGAGATAGGTCTGAAGTCTGCAACACTAAGAGGAGTTGCTCCCTTTGGAATGAGAGATATAAGGGTGGAATTTGCCTGTTTCAGCATTTTCCCTGAGTGAAAGAATTCTTTAACAGCTTCACAATATAAGTCTCCAACAATATCCCAAGCATCTATGAAGAAACCAGAAGAGAATCCATCTGGGCCTGGACTCTTATTTATATCAATTGTCTTCAAAGCTGCTTTAATCTCTTGGTTTGTTATTGGAATCAACAAATCCTTCTTATGCTGGTCATTTAGAATATCTCCTGAAGTAATTATGCTTGCAGGGTAGGGGTGAGTAGGATAATCAGTCCCGAGAAGAGATGTGTAGTAGCTAACAAAAGCATCTGCAACATCCTTATGCCCCCTGACTTGCTCTCCATTGGGTGTTTGAATAGCCCCAATAGCATTCTTCAGCTTTTTCTCAGCAATCTTAGCATAAAAATACCTAGAATTTGAGTCAGCATACTTTATGTCTTGGACTTTTGCTCTCTGAATCATCATACTCATCTCTGCTTTCTTGAGTTTAGAATATCTGGAGTTAAGATGCTTTTCCTGCATAATCTTATTTATATTCATAGGGTCATTTTGCAGCTCAGTTTGACAGGAAAAAAGCTGCTCTTTGATATTTTTGACTCTAGAAGGCAGGTCTGAGAATTCCACCTTGTTCATTTGTCTTAGTTTTATTTTAACTTGCCTGAGCTTGTGCATAAGTCTGAACATGCTGCAGCCCCTAATTTCAACCTCCCATGCTTCTTCAACCACATCTCTAAACTGATCAGAAAGGCTCCAGCAGTTTAGATACCTAAAAGGTCTAATAACAGGCTGTCCATCAGAGGGAACATTTACCAAAATAGGAGAATGGTCACTGATTCCAGGCTCCATAAACTGAGTGGTTGTTTCAGGAAAACTGTTGATCCACTCCAAATTAACCATGGCCCTATCCAATTTGCACCAGACCCTATCAGGGGGCTCCTGTTTGTTTGTCCAAGTAAAATAATGACCTTGGGCTGGCAAGTCCATTATACCACTTTGACTGACAAAATCAGCAAATTCATCAATATCTCTCATAGCTGGTTCAGTCTCACTAATTCTCTCCTCCAGACTGAGCACTACATTGAAATCTCCCAATAAGATCAAGGTGCATTAATATGAGCTAACCCTAGAATGTCTCTCCAAAGATCTCTTCTAAGCTCTCCTCTATTTGCTGCATACACAAAAGTGACCTGAAATTTCCTTTGTGAGTTCAGATGAGTGATGATACAATGTATCATCTGAGCAGTTTTGCAGGTAACTTCTACATGGACTTGCTGAGGTCTCCACAAAATCCATATTCTTCCATTATTGTGCTTATCATAATTATTATCAGCACTAAATGACCCAAAAGCTCTTTTAAGAATAGCTTGAGCTTTATGAGGCCTGATTCTAGTCTCAAGAACTGCTAGACAGTCCACTTTATTTGCAAACAGGAAGTCTTTTACTTCCTGCTGCTTTAGGGGGGTCGTTAAGCCCCCTAATGTTCCATGTTGAGATCAGGGCCGTTCCTGAGATTTGGTAGGCCCTAGGGCGAATCTATAATAAGGGGCCCCTTAGAGGATGCGCTATCCAAACAAATACTCGGTATTAATTCAACAAATTAATCACACCAATTTCATCCTTGCGCATTACGGTACTTCCAAAAAGAAAAACCATTCTAAATGGTGCCACATTTCAACAAAAATTTTCTTTGTATTGACAATATAATTAAGATTGGTTTTTGATTTGTACCAAACAAAAAGATTGGTTTTTAAAGAAATAATTAAGATTATTGATCCACCTATACAATTAAAAGTAAAATGCATAGAAAGGAGAATTTCTGACCTTGAGAAATCAACACCTACTCATGATTCAAGAATTACACCCAAGAAAAAAGTTTGGATCCAAGCTAGATGTTTGACATCCGAACTCGTGATATTAATTTTCCCTTCCTCTTAACACTAAAAATTACACCCCCATTTTGACATACAAGTATACAATAGAGAGGGAAAATTTAAGGAAATCATACCATCAATAGCTGCTTGCTTAATTGCAGTTGACTAAGAGAAAATTAAGGAAATGATACATGGGGAAATTAGGAAGGAAAAAGGAATGCATATACCGTCAAAAGTTTTCAGAGGGGTTTTCACAATTTCAATTTAGGAAGGAGAATGGTTTGCTCAAAGGTACATCACGCTATACTGCTATAGCAATTTAGATAATTTTGGGCCCTTTCATGATCTGGGCCCAGGGCGACCGCCCCTCCTGGCCCTAGCTCAGGCACGGCCCTGGTTGAGATAATCATGGAGAGTGAAGAGGCTCTTCACCTCCTCCAGGGTCTTCCATCTCTCCCACAATATCCTGATGATCCAAGAAAAGCTCCACAGGCTCCACTAGCAGTGTCTGAAAACCCTGACTAACAGGTGCAGCATATTTCTTAGATGTCTTCTTTGTAGCACTTTTCCTTTTTGCTACTACTGTGAAACCATCAACATCCATAAAGGAGGATGAAGGGGTTGTGATTACAGTTTCAGGTTGCTGAGGAGCTACACCCTGCTGTATTTCAGTTTCCTTCTGAGTTTCCTCCTCAACTGGCTTCTCCAAATCTGATTTAAATTAATTTGAATTAATTTGAAGTTTTTGAATATTTAGCTAGAATTATACATAGTAATACTAGGAAATTGACTAGATACATTTTTCTTTATTTAAAATTTTAATCTGATCTGATGTGATTTTAATGAGGCTTATGAGTTCTAATTTAAATACAATGTTTATTTATTGTATCAAACACGTCCTAAGAAAAAAATTCCATGAAATTTACAATTTCATATTTGTGGAACCAAATTACCACTTAAACAAGCTTTTTGTGACTTTAGATAAAAAAAATTGCAATTAATACCATCTGTATTGGGGGTCTCAAAATGGGTCTCAAAGAGAAGAGAGAACGTTTATTCCCAATGGAGACAAATTTGATCGGTCTCGTCTTTAAATACAATCTGTAATAGCCCGAACCACCGTCCGTCGCAACACAACCCTATAAGATGGGAAATCACCCTTATGCCCATAAATCCTCGCTTGGGCTTGAAAGGTGAACGCCTTGTTGAAAGTCTGATAGTAGGAATCTATTATAAACTAATCACTAGCTTTTGGACCCGTGAAAATCACGGGCTATTTTAATATCCGTTTCTTTACCTATTTTTATTAATATAAAACAAAAGGATATGCATCATGACACACCTCTTTGCTGGCAAGGTTATTTTAACACAACTAATTTGAGTGTAACAAATTTTTTTTCCAATTTACGTCTTTGAGTTCCTCTTGTCTTCTACTCCGAATTTAAGAAATTAAATCGGAATTGACAACCCGATTTAATCAAAAATCGAAAATGATTTCACCTGATTCATAAATGAAGCAAACAAAGCTTGGACCGATGCAGGCCCTGCGCGAACTTGACCCGGTCATTGCTCACCTTGTCCAAATTATTGGATCCTTAAATGATCCAATTAACACAATAACTGAAACTTTATCAATAAAATTTCAATTTAAGATAATATTATGCTACAAAATCGGAATTGTTAAAATTCGTTTATTTTTAATATTTCATAAGTGAATAACGCCTTGAAACACGAAACTATGATTCCATATAACAATAATATTTACCTTACACTATAAGAAAAGGTAGGTGAGAATATCTAACATGGCGAATATTGCGACAATAACGTTATTTTTATTATTTTTAATGTGATTTTGACATAAAAATTAGAGGGTATTTATGATCAAGATTTTCATTTAAATGTCTAGTCTTTTTGAGTTCTTGTAAGAGAAAATAGTAATGAGGTATATGTAAGACATTTCAGAAAGTGTTAAAAGTTAAACACAATAAGAATACTTTTGTGAGATTATTGTATAACTTTTTCGTAGTCGATTGATTCTTTGTATGATACTCTTTTGGTGTTAAGTGCATACTTATCACTCATACACACCGAATATAACAAATATTACATAAAGGATTGGGTGTCAAGTGATCTTGTATTGGTTGTTGTATGAAGGAGTACGCCTTGCAATTTTGAAAAATAAAAACCATAAAGATCAAGATCACACTATATTGTCAATAGTTTCCTAAAAAAAAAAAAGAACAAACACATCAACTTTCGTTACAATAATCACGGTACAATATATAACAAAAAAACGCATATAGAAACAAATGATGATAAATATGAGATGAATAATACAAACTTGGGATAGCATTGCTATGAGGGACTCCTAAAACTAATAGGTATCTAATACCTCTTGAAATATTGATAGAAAAGCATTATACATTCTGTCTCTATGTCATTCTCAAGCTCAGAATATATGTGAAGTGTATGTATTTCTCACCACAATCAAACGTTTATATACTATCTTGAATCACCTTGTAGCCGCAAACTTGGCAAACCAGGAGCCAAAGGTCACATTGTTTAATGACCTTAGTAATGAAAAAACTTTTCAAGTAACCTCTCATTCAATATTGAAAATAAATTATTAGTAGAGAGATTTTGACAATGGTGAAATAAACTTTGGAGAATTGATTGGGTGAATATGAGCACGACATGTAAGCAAGTGAGGTGACATTTCCACTTTGACACCTAAGCGAATGCTCTAAAAACTTGACATGCGGGCTGTGATGTTAGCTAATTAAAGTAGAAGTATAGAATGATAATTGAAGTGAAAATTGAAAACAGTCAATAAGTTGAGAAGAAGTTGATGAGGTGCGTGTTTGATTCTCAAGGTTGATGACTTGATCATTGACTGTTTGACCACAAATTCTCTCCATTTTTCTTTCTTTGTTTGCCACGTGGAATTAGTTTTGCTTGCCTTTTAATAGTTCTATATAGATAAGAGCCTTAGTTTTCCAATGTAGTTTCATACACTACTTTTCATATATAACCTTTATGTGATTCACAGTCTCTGTTTTCAAAGGACCCTTTTTTTTGCCAAAAAATAAATTTATAAATAATTTAATAATGAGTTTTATTATTATAGAGACTCATCTTAGCTTGAAGTCTTACAAATGAAATAAAAGGTATCAAAAACGAGTTTAAAAAAACAAGACAACACATTTTTGGAAATAATTTTAATTTGAGACTTAAATTGAGTCTCACCTATAAAGATGCTCTAATAATACTGATTATTTGTTTTTGCATAGGGCACTCTTCAAAATATCATTACCAAAAGAAGAACACGCAGAATGAAGAGTGTTCCAGTGGAGCTTTCAGGCTACAAGTTTTCTTAATAATGGTATAACCCGTATACATGACATCAAGTTCCACGATGAAGGGCATTTGACAAATCAATGTTTGCTTGATACCGAGAGAGAATTTTAGTGAATTTTATTGATTATTGATATGTCGTTATATGTATTGTAGATTTTGTAGTTGTACAGTTGATAGTTTCCCAAATTCTGGCAATATAATACCATGTATTTGAACTTACTTTTGAGCTTTACAACATGCACAATAAGTAAGTTAAAGATCCACAAAAATTGAATTGATTTCAGGGTCCTGTGAAAAGGCTGATGATTTAGTCAAGGCGAAAATTACTAATGCCAAGTCAATATTGTTATAATAAATATAAGACTCTATATGCATGCGCAAATGCCTTGAGGATAGTAATATGTACCTTGTCAAAATCATCCTCTATGAGAAAATAGAAGATATAAAATTCTATTATTAATGGCATATATTATATTTGGTGTTTATTCAGTTCATTCCTATACACCAACTCAATTTATGAACATGAAACGTTGACAACTTGACAACTATCATCAATGCAACAATAAGGGTGATTTGGCAAAAATAATTATTTTTGCTCAAACTCCTTGTTTTTTTTCTTTTATTAGTTGTAGCGCTTCTAGTAGCTGGTATATGTTACTCTGTTAGGTGACAGTTGTAAAAGAATTCCTCAATCTATAATGTTCATACATTGCATTCAAACTTGTGAAACGAACAATGCGTGTTTTTCTATTATATTTTTTTAATCTTATTATTGAACTCTAATGAAACAAAGACGATTGTATATGTTAGGATTCTCGTATATGTAAACCAAATGACATTTTAAAACTCATACTTATATATCCTTTTCCATTAAAAATGAAAAGAGAAGAAAGAGATGATATTGAAACCAATCTTGTACAAATGCTCCTAAAATGCTACATCGTACATTTTAATCTAATTGCTACTCAAGAGAAGGACGGTGAAACATGCTCCATTCTAATCTAAATATTACTTACTAATGTACCGCCAAACACAACCTACCTTTTCTACTTTTCATATGATAACCGTAGAGCTCCCTCCTTCCCACTTATTTTTTGACCTTCATTTTGATATAAAGGCCAATGCAAGGAGACAAGATTATTAGAAAGACAATCGGTTGGGTGTTAATCTTCTTAATTAATTAACCCCACCCCATAGTTTTCTATATCCTCTCTCCAAATAACTCATCTTCCTCCTCACTGCCTACTTAGCCACCAGAGTCCTCCTGGTCGACCCATGTCGTCGCGTCGTTTACGTTCCAAGAGTTGCTTTTCAACGTATTTATTTATTTCTTATTCTTAAGTCTTTTATGTAGAAATCTGTTAAATTAACGAACTATCTCAACCAAACGTTTACGGTGATAGTTCATATACGTACCGGCAATTATTTTATACCTCAATATGATTATAAGCTACGTCACGCGAATGTCCTTTGGGTTTTACGTGGATAAATTAAATCACATGCATCTCATAGGCGTGTGCTACAAGAGTCCACTTGAAAGAGGAGGGGCTACTGTAACAGAACAGATTATGGAAATTGGTTTACGGAGTTGATTTGTCCCACAAGAAGTGGACGTCTAAATTCCAGAAAAAACGTCGCGATTAAACATGGGTTAAGGAAACGACTACTCAATTATTCAAAAGTTGAAGTGAAAAGAAATAAAGGAAGAATAGACCCCGTGATTCACGGTGTAAAAAATAGTTACTGTGATTTTGTTTAGTTAATTGATTTCGGAGTTACATGACAATCCAAATGGATATATCTTGTGTTAAAATAAATTTTCAATTGTGATTTTCTCGTCAACTCACTAAATTGATGCCTAAAATTTTTAAGCTTAGCTTACAAATGATAGTTGTGGGTCTACTGGTCTTTTTTTTTTTTTTTGCAAGAAATTTATAGCTTTTATTCATCCCATTGTGGGAAAAAAAACAAATTTTACAAAAAAAATAGAACCACTTATTAACCATTGAGACAATCTATGATCTCCTCATGATCATCAGCATTTGAATTGCCTAGGAGTGTAACACTTACAAGAAATTTAATTTGCTTCACTAACTTATCTGTGCTTCGACTTTCATCCCTGAAAATTCTATTGTTTTAGCATATACACAGTAGTTTTTTTTTTTGTAAGAAGGTTGGTAATTTTATTCCTCCACAATGGGGAAAGAACATTGAGATCTTACAAAAATTAGGGTGTCTCAAACTAAAATAAAAGCTCTAGCTAGCAAGGCTATCGATCCATTACATTCCCAGGAATGTCATTTCCTAGCCAATTATAGAGTCGAACACAGGTTATGTACTTGATTTGGTTTGTTAACTGGGTTTCCTGATGCTCTTCATTTCTGAAAAGCCTTGCATTTTTTTTCATTCCAAATCAAGTACACAGCAGCTCCAAGTGCACATTTGGTCCATTTAGTAGTCCAATGTTTTTTCCTTCCTCTGCTAACAACCCATTGCAGCTCTGTGTTTAAACTCCAGTTTCTTCTAGTAATGCCTAACAAATCTAATATAGAAAGCCAGACATTCCTTGAAAATCTGCATTTGAAGAATAGATGTGTGTGACTCTCTTCCTCAGCTTTGCAAAGAATACACCTATTCACAATGATCATTCCCCTCTTCTTCATGTTATCTACTGTAGGTAGACAGTGTTGAGCAGCCATATTAACTGTGAAACTATGTCTCGGCATAACCACATTGTCCCACACTGCTTTACTCCACCTTTTCTTGTCATACTTATGCCTGAAATACTCATATGCCTTGGAAACTTGATATTTTCCTCCCCTCTCCCATGATTTAACAAGCTGTTCTGAGGTTGCAGTGCTGCCACATTTTTTTAGAATCTCATCTCTAATACTCAGGATTCCCCTCCAGCACTCTAAATCTGTGCAGGTAGAATTTGTCTCCCAGCAGCTTTCTTCTTTCATAATGTAAGCTTTACACCACTTTTGCCATATCCCTTCCTTTATTTCACAAAGTTTCCAAACCCATTTAGCTAGCTGATCCTTATTCCATGCTAGGACCTCTTTAATACCCACACATGCCTCACTTCTAGGAGCACAGCAACTATCCCAGCTTTTATAAACCATCCTCCTCTGATCTTCTTTTATTCCCCAAAGAAATTTTTTGCAAGTTCGTTTGATTTTCTTCAAAATGCCAATGGGTATAAGCAAACTTGCACTCCAAAAATTCTCCAGGCCAAATATTACTGAGTTTATGAGTTGTATCTTACCTACATAAGATAAGAAGTGCGTAGTCCAATGCTGAATAGACACTTCCAGCTTTCTTATCAGTGCTTGATAATTTTCCGAACTCAGTTTGCTGGCATGAAGAGGAATTCCTAGATAACGGAAAGGGAATTGACCCTAAGTAAACCCTGATTCTTTGAGAATGCTTTCCTTAACAATATTCCTCACTCCCCCGAAGTATATATCAGTTTTTGAGGAATTGGCAATCAGTCCTGACATCCCAGCAAACTTAGATAGGAAACCCAAAACTGCTTTTACAGAGGGGAGATCTCCTCTTCTGTAGATCATCAAATCATCAGCAAAAGTTAGGTGGGTAAGCCTTAACTTAGCACACTTAAGATGCAGAGAGAAGTTTTTCTGAGCTGGCATTTGTCTAAGAACCCTGGATAGGATTTCCATGCTGAATACAAAAATGTATGGTGACAATGGATCACCCTGCCTCAGCCCACACTTACCAGGACAAAACCCGTCATAGTTGCCGTTTATTTTCAGAGAAAACCATGGACTACTAATGCAGGCCATTATCCAGTCCACAAACTGCTGAGGAAAGCACAAACCCTCCAACATACTCTTCACAAAACTCCAATTCAGGGAGTCAAAAGCTTTTTTAATATCTACCTTGATCAAGCATCTTGGTGAGATGTTTTTCTGCTTATACCCCTTGACTAAGCCTTGGGAGAGCATTATATTGTCGAATATGCACCTCCCTTTAACGAATGCTGCTTGTTCCTCCCCAATAAGCTTAGGTAGGATGTCTTGGATTCTGTTTGCAATCAATTTGGTCACTGTTTTGTAGAAAGTTGAGCAGCACGATATGGGTCTAAAATCAGATACACTGGCTGCATTCTCTTTCTTTGGAATCAATGTGATTAGGGTACTGTTAGCTTGCTTAGGCATTTTGTGGGTGGTGAAGAATTCCTTTACTGCCTGAGTATAATCCCCTTTAATCATGTCCTAATTTTCTTTAAAGAAACCTGCAGAAAACCCGTCTAGGCCAGGACTCTTGTTTGAGTCAATACCAAACAAGGCTTTCCTGTGTCACCTCCTAATTAATAAGACTACTGCTATCCTCCTGACTGGTTTTTGGGCCATGCTCAAAGACACTTTCATCTATCTTCTCAACTTGGTGATCTATTCCCAGGAGGCTTTTATAATACTCCACAAAAGCATCAATAATACCCTTCTGATCCTTATGAATTGTTCCCTTCATGTCACTAATCTTGCCAATCATACTCTGGTGTTTTCTCTCTGAGATTTTTGCATAGAAATATCTAGAACTGCAGTCCCTTTTATTAATCTGTTGCACCTTAGCCCGTTGATACAACATGCTCATTTCTGCTTTTTTTATCTTTGTGTATTTCTCTTTGAGCTTTTCAACCTCTCTATACAATTCTGCATTCATCCTTCTCTGTAATTGCTCTTGCTTGCATAAAAGCTCCTTCCTGCATTCCTCAACTCTATCAGAAAGCCTAGAGAAATGATTTTTGTTCATTTCTGTCAGGGCTATTCTAACACTTCTGAGTTTGTGAAAGAGTTTTTGGATTTTGCTGCCATTGACTTTAATACTCCAGGCTTCACCAACTATATTCTTGTATTTCTCATGACTTTCCCAGCAGTTAAGGTACCTAAAACATTTCCTAATTTTAGGAGGCTCAAGTACTCTAACAATAACAGGAGAGTGGTCAGAAACTCCTGATGGCATGAATTCAGCAAAAGAATTAGGCACAATTCTGATCCACTCTGCATTAACCATGGTTCTGTCAACTTTACTCCAATTCCTAGCTGTTCCATCCTGATTGTTTGTCCAGGTGAAATAACACCCTTGTCCATTTATATCATCTAACCCACATTGCTGCAAACAGTTGTTGAACTCTATTATATCAGAATGCACTGGTGGATGGATGCCATTCTTCTCTTTACTGTCCCTGATCACATTGAAATCACCTAGTATGAGCCAAGCCTCATTCCCAGGATTTAATCTACATAACTCCTTCCATAAACTCCTTCTCTCCTCAGGACCATTGCTTGCATAAACAATGGTGACATAAAAGTCTTTATTTGTAGTTATATGGGTGACTTTACAATGCACCAGTTGGGGATGAGCATGAATGATGTCAACCTTAAGCTGTTGTGCTTTCCAAAGAACCCATATTCTACCATTACTATGATATTTATAGGTAGTGAAAGTCTTATAATTGAGAAACCTTCTCCTTATTATGTTGCTGGCTTTTTTCTCCTTCACTCTTGTTTCTAATATACCCATAATGTCAATCTTATACTTGAGCAAGAAATCCTTGACCTCTTGCTGTTTGAGGGCTTCATTCAGCCCTCTAATATTCCAGGAGGAGGCTATCATTGGGATGGAGGATCAGGTGGTTCCTCTTCCCCTAGAAAGTCATTATGTTCTCCCAGGATGCTCAATCCCTCCTTCTTACTTTCATTAATCAGGCTGGCAAAGCTGTTTTCTATGTTGGTTGGGACAATGTGGTGGTCAACCTTGCTTTTCCTCTTAGTTTGCCTTCTTGGCATTATGGTGAAACCATTTTCCTGCTCACTACTGAGATTAGTGCAAGTCTTGTCTAGGAGCTCTTGTTTCTGATCTCGAGTAGTAATCCATAACTTATCACCACTCTAATCCAGTCCAGCTTCCTTGTTTCTGTTTGGAGTTTTACCTCCTGGTGAGTCTCCTTCTCTGTGTATCAGGTCATCCAATATGACTTCCTGCTGAGTGTCATCTACACTAGGTTCAGGTGCTACTGCTCCCTGTGTAGCATTCTCAGAGCTTGTAGTCAAATCTGCCTCATTACCCTTTACCACTGGTCTATATACCTTCTTTTGAGCTTTGGCATGTTCATTTTACTGCAATTTGCAACTCTGCACTTCATGACCCAGTTTTTTGCAGCCCTTGCAGTAAAAAGGAACCCACTCGTACATTACTGTCTGCATTTGCTTGCCTGAGAATGGTGTGTTTATCAGGATGTCAGATGGTAAATCCTTAGATACATCTATCTCCACCAAAACTCGGGCATACCCCAGTTTCTCTTTATGTGTAGTCATGTAATCTGCGTACAGTGGCTTCCCCAATTTGCTGGCTATCTTGCTCAATGCATTTTCCGACCAGCACCAGGGTTCAAGCTCAGGGAGCATGACCCAGACTGGTACAGTACTGATTCTATCCAATTGCTGTGCAATTCCAGGCTCCCACTGCTTAGAATGAGCGTGTTAGTTCCCATTCTCCATGGTCCACCTTTGAGCACATTAGCCATTCCCTCCTTTGTGGCAAACCTGAAGCTAAACCATCCTCTTTTAAAATACTTCACATCAGGAATTTCAAACCCTTGCCAGTTCTTCCTCACAAAGTCTTTCATCCCTTTGATTGTACGCTTGGCTCCGATGACATTCCCAAT
Source organism: Spergularia bocconei (assembly GCA_963457585.1). Classification (NCBI taxonomy): domain Eukaryota; kingdom Viridiplantae; phylum Streptophyta; class Magnoliopsida; order Caryophyllales; family Caryophyllaceae; genus Spergularia; species Spergularia bocconei. The sequence continues at coordinate 8,795,896 of OY734943.1, forward strand.
CAGAGTATGATCCTAATAAGCCAGCTCATCCTTTATGTCCTCCATTTCTATTATAATTTCCTCTGCCTCTATATTTTCCTCGTAGTAGTGCAAATCCATCCCTCTCTTAGGTTTAGTTTTGACCACTTTACTCCATGTTTTAGCCTGATTCCCATTCTTCAAGTTATTGTTTCCAGAATTATTCTCAGTTACTACTGTTACAGTATCCAGAACTTCCGAATTCTGATTTTCAGTCACAGTATGAGGGATGTGGGAATCATTTTCAGCATTAATTCCACTAATTTCTTCATTTCTAACTGGACTAACAACAGTATTTAGCTTTGATTGTGATTTCATACCTGATTTGACAAAAGCTTCATCAATAAGCTTGTTCAGAGTTGATTGCTCTTTCGGTTTCTCTCTCTCTGGTTCTCCATCTTTCCCGATGCTAGTACCATTCTCTTTCTCTGAGTCTGACGAATCGGTTGGTGGTTTTTGTTTCCGGGGGCGTCCTCTACCTCGCTGCTCTTTGGCCATGATCAAGTTGTACGGAACTACTTGGAGAAGAAGCTTCCTCTCACCATGACTTTTTTATTGTTTGTTGGTTTTATTGATAATATGAATGCCAATCCAATTATTCATCACAGTTTGAGATTTTCGGAGTCATATACACAGTAGTTGTGAGGCTGCAGATTGCCATTTTGGATTTCCAGTGCATGCCTTGTATTGATGTGCTTGATGAACCAATTCACTACACCAGCTAGAGTAGAAGAATTCCGAGTAATGTTCAGCCATTTTTGAATTTGACTCTTAACTTCCTTGGAGCGAGTAGCAAAGATTGAAGAAAATGTGCGAGTGATCTTCAGCTGCTACACAACAGAGACAACATCTATTTATAATGATCATGCCTCTCCTGCAAAGATTATCAACAGTAGGAGGAGTCCTGACTTCTGCTTGTAATACTCCACATATTCCTTGTCTAATTAGGTAGGAATTAACCCAAGCTGTCCATAGTCCCTCCTCCTTGTTTTGAATTTTCCAAATCCATTTTGGGTCTACTTGTCATTCGTGCCGACTACCAAGAAATTATATCAGACAAGTCTTACAAAAAAGTATTTTAGTCAAGTACTCAAAACCTCACTTCAAGTTCATACTTCATATTTTTTTTTTGTCAATAACAAATTTTTTTTTTAAAGGTAAAAGATATAATTCATCCAAAAATGGGTATAAAACAAATTTCTTACAAAAATAAGAACCCCTAAACGACTTAGGTGTTAAGGCATTCACAACCTCTTCACTTACAACATCTCTCATCCAACTATAGACCCTTATACAAAACTAAATAATTGATATTGTTGATGATAGTATGGGCGAGAACTTCCGAATTCGCAAATATTCTTCTGTTTCTCTCGAGCGAAATGCTATATATACAGTGGTTGATAAACGGCATTTGCACCATTTTGCTCTCCAACTCTTTTGGTTTCTATGTTTAGCTAACCAAATTGCTTCATGTGGCAGACTCCAATTCTTTGTCTTATGCCAATCCACTTCAAAATCTCAGACCATATATGAGCAGTAAATTTGAATTTGAAAAACAAATGCATGTGTGATTCAACAGCTTTTTTACAAAGCACACACTTGTTGATGATTGGGACTCCCCTTCTTCTTATGTTATCACTATTGGGATATAAAAGTTTCCATTAGCTATATACTCAATTCCGAGTTTCTTATCCCACTAGTTTGCATGCACGGCTCGCGCCCGGGCTACGTAATTATACTGTTTATACCCGTTTCATAAAAATGTAGGTTTATTTTGTTATAATATTATTCGGAACGAATAATTTACAATATTTTTTTCTTTCAACTATTATCACTTGTCATATTATATTATTATTTATTTTTGTTAACTTATCGTACTTTTATTTTCTTTCTTTCTACGTCTCCCGTTACATTATTTCATTTTCATTCCATCTTATGTCACCTGTTATACTATTTCATTTGCATTCCACTATCACATCAGTTGTTATACTATTTCATTTTCATTTCACTATCTTGTCACCCACTATATTACATTATATATCAAATTATTTTCTTACCATAATTATCTAACTTATGTAATAATTATATAAGTAATGTTTTCCATAAATTATGTAATAATTATCATATTATATAATGCCTTAGTACTATCTAATTAATGTTTACCATAAATTAGCTAATAATTACCATATTATAGAATGACTTAGTGCTATCCAATTAATAAGTACCAAGTGTCATCACGTGAAAGACTTGGTTTCACGTTTTAATATATAGTATTAGATTAGATTAGATGTAGAGCGTGAAATAGTTTCCATAATAATATTAATAATAATTGTCATAATCACCATGATTGTTGTTGTTGTTGTTTATAACACCAATATTTGAAGTCATGCATGCGATCTGATTCGAAAAATAAAATGCACTTAGTTTGACACTCATTTTGACCGAACTTAAAAAAAACAAATTATAAATGATCAAATTGACTCGAAAATGTCCCGTAATTCAAAATATAGATCACAATTACGATTACTAAATAACTAATGAAATTTCAATCGTTTAAGATAGTATAATCACAGTACAATACAACCTGCCCAGGGTTGTACCGGGTTCAAATCCTCATACCCCCACCCCCGCAGCATTAGCTGCTCCTTTGTACTAAAAAACAATACAAAATACAAACACAATCTCATATTTAATCAATCGAATTGACCCGATGTCAATAGAGCAAAAATAGCTATATAATTTGACAAATAAAGAAAAATATGTCATTATCGGAAATCATTTATTTTTGTTTGAAATCTCTAAATCATATTTTGTTATCAGATCTTGCTTCTCTAACCATGAGAAACATAAGTGGAAAAAAAATGATATACGTATTAATAGTTAGCATCATTAGTGTAATTGAATCATGACTCATGACATACATGCATTGTACAAGAAATATCAAGGTGTATTTTCCTACTTTGAAATTCTCTTCATATAGAATCAATAATAAAAAATACTTGGAAAATTGTCCATGTATTCAAAAGCCATCCATGTTCGATTCGTTTAATCATTATCTAGCTTAATAATCTCTTAAGTGTATCTTCCATTTTATTTGTTCGCCATTTAAGAATCAAATGCGATTTTGGTCATGAAAATCATGATTTTCTAGCCGACTTACATGGAAAAATATTTTCTCCCTTCTTATTTATACTTCCACTATACCCTTCGAATATATATTCAAATTTTACAAGTCTTTTGTATTCCCTTTTACCTCATTACAAAGCGAAAAACAAAACAAAAAAGTTTATCATGGATTCTACAAAAAATACCACTAAAGTTTTCTCTATTGAAGAAATTGATGAGCAAGTTTTTTGTCAGGTATTTTCTAACTATTAGTACTTTTAGTACACATGATTATTTAACGAATAATTGGTGTTAAATTAACTTTAGTTCTTCATTAGCAACATGATAAAAAAAAAACTAAATCGTAAAGGGCTTAGGTTACGACTTAGTTTGGGAAAAAAGAATATACATTTTATTTTTATGTTCAGTGCTCAAAAATAAATATATCAATCTTCATAACATAAACAGATCCTAGTATTAGTTGAATTTGGTGTTTTTTTCAGCCAAGTTATGGTATCTTAGAAATAATAATAGTTAATCTCGTTAATGTCGTTATGATTATATTTTCAACTATAAAACCATCGTTACAAATATCGGTACTCCCGTTAAGAATATGCTCGTTTCCTTAGTTTATATATACAAGTAATTTAACTGATTACCTTAGCATTCTTATCTTTCTATTCTTTTTGGATAGTGAATCATCATATACTTCCGTTCTAGTTCAACTAAACATCTAAATGCATGTAATAAAAATATGTAAATTAACTTCAATCATTTTGTATATCATATCAGATAACGAACACAACAAACGCAAGACCCATCAAATTTAGATCATCTGGGATTTTTGTAATTTAGCAGAATGACAAAATCTATAAAACAAGACCTAAGTGAAGAAATCAAAAGGCTAAATACTTGAGTAAGAAAATGAAATGTATTTTTTGGAATAATTAGTGCACATTATATTTCACTATCTATCCCGATGACATCATTCATTTCTCTTATCATCACATTTTAGTATGTGTTTGCCCTTAGCATAAAATATGAATTTATGAAGTAAAAATAGGTACTAAGCAAACTAACAACGGATATGTTAAACGGAAAAAAAAAACGTGAACTTAACATGTTAATCGGGTTAAATAATATGAAATATATCTATTTAATTAATATTTTTTTGTAATTAGAAACATAGCTTTTATAGCTTTTAAACTTAATGTCTATATTCAATGTATTATTTACCATCCTATTGAATAAAACGAAAAGAATCAAGACAAACAATTTGATTATGGTAAGAAAATAGCAAAAGATATTTCATTTGTTTCAAAATTGAACATATTGTGTATTTATTAAAAACTGGTCTAATTTTCTGTAGTGTATAATTTGATCTCTTGATTTCAAATTGAGTATGATTTTGTTGTTGATGCAATTTTTTAAATTTGTACGAGATTTGGCAAAGTAAGAAGAAAATACTACTTTCTCAAAATTAACATTACTATTGGCAATTAGTTTCTTATATTTAAAACTATTTTTCGAACCCTAAAAGTTATAAATTTAGAAAAAATATATTATATTCTATATATGAGTGATTTAGTTTAAGAAATATGAATCAAGAGATACATTGAATAATGAAATGTACATAGCCAACAAAACTTATTTGTATACCTAGAATATCTTTTACTATAGAAATAAATAAAATTTGATTGGGTAATGGATAACAACGCGCTTTTCATTAATTTAAATACGGAGTAATTTTTTTTTTTTGGTTCATTATTCTAGCAAAATAAGTACGGACGAAAGCCAATGTGGTCATGAAAAAAAAAATTCTAGTTGTCTATTTCGAAAGTATTTCTTCTATCTTATTTATAATGGATGAAATCCAGATTATGCTTAATCATTCCAATTCGTCTCCCTTTGTCTCGAAATATATATGTTTGAAGAAAAACATGAATTTTATTGAGCATTTCACTCAATTTAAATTTATCGTAAAGATTGACGAACTAGACGCTTTTCAGGTATTCAATAACTTTATCTAATTATTTCTGTTTTTATTATATTCATGGTTACTAATGAACACTTAGTATGACTTTTTCTTGAGTTGTTTGATTGTGTTTTGTAGTACGTTTGTTTCTCATCAATACATTACTCTTAAATTTTTACTGTAACATGAAGGTTTTTGTGTTAATGTTTCTCAATACTTTACTCCTAAATTTTAAATGTAAACTCGTCTTCATGAGATTCTGGCCAATATTAAATCTATTCATAGATAATTCATCGCATTATGACCAAAACCTGTCAAGATATACTATTATGCAACCACAACAATTATTTCAATTCCTTCAAAGTCATGTACACGAGCTTTATTGTATATTTGGACATGAGAATGAATTTAAATCACACTACAACAAATGCAGGTGGTGCGGAAGAAATCGGAATTCGTTCTACACCAACGTCTAAAAGGTTGGTTTATACAGAAAACGGGACGTGCCGATAACCACTGAATCGATACGGTTTGTTCCCTATAAACTAAATTTAATTTGTTTGTTCTTTCATTGATATGTTGTATCCCGAATTGGGTGTAAAAAAAAAAGTAGCTTTCGAATTAAAAACTTTTGGAAGAAGGTTATCTTCATTTTGAGAATGTAAATTGAAATCACACGTTCGCTAAAGCAAATCCATTTTGCAGGTTTACATTCATCAAGACGCCGACATCCAGTTTCGGACAAAGGGTGAGGTAGATGATTTTATCCAACACGGGTTGCATCCTAAGCGTCCAAGTAAGAAGCCGATCACTGGTAAAGAAAAGGTGAGTGTTAATCTAGAGCGAGTTAAATAATAACCGTTTAGGTAGTAGGCAAAATCATTACAGTTCTAGTGAATTATAGAAAGGCGAAGTTGTTTCTCTTTTTGAATTATTGAGAAAATTAAGTTGGAGTTTTAAAATTAACTAAAAGCATGGGAGTTTAGACATTTCAAGTCAAGTTGAAGAAGTGAATTATCTAGTGTGTCTTGCTAATTAAGATATTTATTTGAGAGTTTACTTTTTTAACATTGGACCAATCACTTTTAAGATAGATTGACATGACTTTTTAACAACTAAAACCCGTTTGATAGGATAGCATCTTTTGATCGAATTTGATTTGAATTAATTTGAATTAATTTGAATTTTTTGAAAATTTAGTTAGATTTATACATATTAATACTAGGAAATTGACTAGATACATTTTTCTTTATTTAAAATTTTAATCTGATCTGATGTGATTTGAATGAGGCTGATGAGATCTAATTTAAATACAATGTTTATTTATTGTATCAAACTCGTCCTGAAGAAAAACAATTCCATGCAATTTACAATTTCATACTTGTGGAACCAAATTACCACTTAAAAAAGCTTTTTGCGAGTTTAGATAAAGAATTTCAATTAATACCATCTCTATTGGGGGTCTCAAAATGGGTCTCAAAGAGCAGAGAGAAAACGTTTATTCCTAATGGAGAAAAATTTGATCAGTCTCGTCTTTAAATACAATCTGTAATAGCCCGAACCACCGTCCGTCGCAACACAACCCTATAAGATGGGAAATCACCCTTATGCCCACAAATCCTCGCTTGGGCTTGAAAGGTGAACGCCTTGTTGAAAGTCTGATGGTAGGAATCTATTATAAACTAATCATAAGAACCTTAATTTTCCAATGTAGTTTCATACACTACTTTTCATATATAATCTTTATAGTGATTCACAGTCTCTGTTTTCAAAGGACCCTTTTTTTGCCAAAAAATAAATTTATAGATAATTTAATAATGAGTTTTATTATTAAAGAGACTCATCTTAGCTTGAAGTCTCACAAATGAAATAAAGGGTATCAAAAACGAGTTTAAAAAAACAAGACAACACATTTTTGGAAATAATTTTAATTTGAGACTTAAATTGAGTCTCACCTATAAAGATGCTCTAATAATACTGATTATTTGTTTTTGCATAGGGCACTCTTCAAAATATCATTACCAAAAGAAGAACACGCAGAAGAAAGTTCCAGTGGAGCTTTCAGGCTACAGGTTTTCTTAATAATGGTATAACCCGTATACATGACATCAAGTTCCACGATGAAGGGCATTTGACAAATCAATGTTTGCTTGATACCGAGGGAGAATTTTAGTGAATTTTATTGATTATTGATATGTCGTTATATGTATTGTAGATTTTGTAGTTGTACAGTTGATAGTTTCCCAAATTCTGGCAATATAATACCATGTATTTGAACTTACTTTTGAGCTTTACAACATGCACAATAAGTAATTAAGTTAAATTAAAGATCCACAAAAATTGAATTGATTTCAGGGTCCTATGAAAAGGTTGATGATTTAGTCAAGGCGACAATTACTAATGCCAAGTCAATATTGTTATAATAAATATAAGACTCTATATGCATGTGCAATTGCCTTGAGGATAGTAATATGTACCTTGTCTAAATCATCCTCTATGAGAAAATAGAAGATATAAAATTCTATTATTAATGGCATATATTATATTTGGTGTTTATTCAGTTCAATCCTATACACCAACTCAATTTATGAACATGAAACGTTGACAACTTGACAAGTATCATCAATGCAACAATAAGGGTGATTTGGCAAAAATAATTATTTTTGCTCAAACTGCTTGTTTTTTTTTTCTTTTATTAGTTGTAGCGCTTCTAGTAGCTGGTATATGTTACTCTGTTAGGTGACAGTTGTAAAAGAGTTCCTCAATCTATAATGTTCATACATTTCATTCAAACTTGTGAAACGAACAATGCGTGTTTTTCTATTATATTTTTTTAATCTTATTATTGAACTCTAATGAAACGAAGACGATTGTATATGTTAGGATTCTCATATATGTAAACCAAAAGACATTTTAAAACTCATACTTATCCTTTTCCATTAAAAATGAAAAGATAAGAAAGAGATGATATTAAAACCAATCTTTTACAAATGCTCCTAAAATGCTACATCGTACATTTTAATCTAATTGCTACTTAAAAGAAGGACGGTGAAACATGCTCCATTCTAATCTAAATATTTCTTACTAATGTACTGCAAACACAACCTACCTTTTCTACTTTTCATATGATAACCGTAGAGCTACCTCCTTCCCACTTATTTTTTGATCTTCATTTTGATATAAAGGCCAATGCAAGGAGACAAGATTATTAGAAAGGCAATCGGTTGGGTGTTAATCTTCTTAATTAATTAACCCCACCCCATAGTTTTCTATATCCTCTCTCCAAACAACTCATCTTCCTCCTCACTGCCTACTTAGCCACCAGAGTCCTCCTGGCCGACCCATGTCGTCGCGTCGTTTACGTCCAAGAGTTGCTTTTCAACATATTTATTTATTTCTTATTCTCAAGTCTTTTATGTAGAAATCTGTTAAATTAACGAACTATCTCAACCAAACGTTTACGGTGATAGTTTATATACGTACCGCCAATTATTTATAGCTCAATATGATTATAAGCTACGTCACGCGAATGTCCTTTGGGTTTTACGTGGATAAATTAAATCACATGCATCTCATAGCCGTGTGCTACAAGAGTCCACATGAAAGAGGAGGGGCTACTGTAACAATACAAATTATGGGAATTGGTTTACGGAGTTGATTTGTCCCACATTGGGAAACTAAGAGTGTTATGATCAGTTTATAATGGATTCCTAGCATCATACGACCAACAAAACCTTCACCTTTTAAGCCCAATAGATGATTAATGGCCTAAAATGTGGCCTCCCAACTTATTGGGTTGTGTTGAATGCGACGTATGATAAATTAGGTTGTTACAGTACAGATGGTATCAGAACAATCTTGCGACCGCGTGCTGGGTGCTGGGGCAAGTCCCAGGCCAGCCGTCTAGCGGGGGAGATCTTTGGCATGTGACTTGTATGGATTGGTATAGCCTCCAAGGGGACGTTGCGTTCTTTAACTTAGGGAGTTTGTAACACTACGAATTATGGATGGTGGTTTACGGAATTGATTTGTCCCAAATTGGGAAACTAAGACTCCTATGATCAGTTTATAAAGATTCTTAGCATCATATATACTTCCGACAAAGCTTGTTGTTTCTACACCTATTACTCATAATTTTCAGATTAGGGCTTTTATTTTATCATGTTGTTTGAAGTTAAAACATGATTGTAGTATTGGGTGTTGTTTGTTTATTTGGATTGTAAGCATGCTTATTATTGGTTTTGATGCATGAATTATTGGATTAGAATTAGGGTTCTTATGATTGAAGTTATGATGAATTTATGATAATTTTATGATTAGAACTGTGTAGTATTCGAAGAGATTGTTTATTATGGCTTGAGTAATTCATGATTTTAGTTTGGAGATGTTTTATGGTGTTTTAATGGTGAAAAATATATTCTGTCCAGATCTGATATTGCCCTAATTTGAGTGTTAATATGGATGTTTTGATGATTTGATGATGGGGTTATGTTGTTGGTATGATTGGGAAAGTGTTGTGCGAATTTGGTGTCGTTTGGAGGTCATTTAGGTATAGAAATTTGAAACTAGTGTTGCTTTGTTGTGCTAGTAGAAGTGATGGTTAGTAATTGGTGTGTTGTTGATGGTTTTAGGTTGTGTGTTCAAGAAGATACCGTTCTAAGCTTTGAGTTGATCTTGTGACTTTGTTAGAAAGGTAAGAACGTTGGTTACACTCCCAACCACGTAATCTTAACCTCCAAGATTGTCTTTTCCTTGATACTAACCTCGTTTCCGACAACCATTGCTCACAGATTGTTCTTATCTTTTGTCCTACTATCCTCGAATTTATCTTGCTCGAAATTAACCATGCAGCAATACGTCTTTCTGCTCACTACCGGCCCTTCGGCCTCCTGGGTTTGCGCCCGGCTCGGCCCTCGGCCGGCTCGGCTCTTCTCGGCCTCTCGGCTGAGTGTGTCTTTGTTGTTGCCTCTTGTTATTCGTTGACGTGATTTCTGTATGATTAATGTTGTATTGTCAATTGTATAGTATGTTATTAATGCGCGTATAAATGTGTACACTAACGTTAATGATAATGATGTTGATATGATGTTTACCACCTAGAGTAAGGTGATGCGACCCGGATCGGTTACCTCTGAACCTTTGATCAAGGTTGTTTGGGTTGGATTAGCTACCAACCTCCTAGACCAGTAAAACGGGTCGGGCGGTCGGGTTTCGGGTTCGGGTAGATTCGGGATCGGGTGGATTCGGGTTCGGGTGTATTTCGGGTTAGGGTCAAAACGGGTTCGGGTCGGGTTACGGGTTGACCAGCGGGTCGAAAATACAGATTCGCGCTTTTTTTATCGGTAAATTTTAACATGAAAAATATTATTTTATTCTTATTTTCCAAAATTTTTATGTATAATATTATATAATAATAATGATTGCATTATATGTATGCTTTATATGTCTTAAAAGAAAATTTTAATTAAAGTTTTGTTAATATTAATTGTTTTATATATTTTTTTATTATTATAATATTTTTTTACTAAATATGTTTGACCCAACGGGTTGACCCACTCGGGTCGGGTCTTGACCCTGACATTTCGGGTCATTTCGGGTGCTTTTCGAGTTCGGGTTTAAAAAGTCCGGGTTTTTCGGGTTATTTTCGGGTCGGGTAGCGGGCGGTTTTTCGGGGTCAGAAACTTACAGGTCTACAACCTCCTAATTAGCTTTACCTCCTAGAGGCTTTGCATCCTACCTGGCTCTCTAGAGAGGGGTGTGCACACTTCAAGTCGTTAGGATCTATTTTCTAATACTCTAGCTCGCGCTCGTTCGAGATTGTGGTGGCTGTGGAGTAGGAGCCCAGCCTTGACGTAATAAATGTAACGAGACCATTGGATCTTGTAGCGTTATGGCGATTATCGCATTTGTTTTATTATTGTATCGTTTGCTTGTTATTTGTTAGTTACGCTCCTCAAGGCGCGTATCTTTTGCTTCTTATATTTTTGTGATTCTTACTCAGCCTGTATGTTGACGTTCTTCCTTCTGGTTCGTTCCCTACCATGTTCTGGGGCCTATGTCATTGTTTGATGGCATAGTTGACATGTTTTGTTGATTGTGGATGCTTGCTTGAGGGACGAGTGCATGCTGGGGAATTTATAAACATTATTTAAGTTTCAGTTTCATTTGGATTTTGTATTCAGGATTTGGTTTTGAGAATTGTAGTTCGTTATTTTTAAGACTTCCGCTGTTTTATTACTCGTTTGGATTATTGTAATTAAATTTCTAGCCTATCAATTGACTAATCTATATCTATACTTATCTATTAATAGGCTAGCATCCGCGCTGACGTGGCAAGATTTTGGCTGCATTGTTTGAAAAAAAAGCCAGCAAATCGCTGATGTGTCAAACTGTCAACCCACTACATTTTGAGCGCGTGTGTGACACTTTGACCCCATCCTCCTTCCGGCTGATGTGTCTTTTCCCTTTTCCATTGATGGTTAGATTAATAGCTAAGGTTTAACGCTCCGTCTACCTTCCCTCTTCACTATCTCTCCTTCAGCCAACCTCATTTGAATGAAACTGAGTGGTAAGTTTATTGATGTGTATTCTTCTCCCTTATTTTTTTTTTTGAGAGGTTCTTCTCCCTTATTTTAATTGATCTGAATTGTTGTGTTTGTGTTTGGCATCACTATTATGTTTCATTGCTTTCCCCCAAAAATCTAATATCATTTCTTATCAAAAAAACAAAAAAAAATCTAATATCATTTGTTCTTATAATTTCAAGATCAGTTAATAGTTGTTGATATTTTTGCAGAAAAAAAAGATTGCTTTGATGTCGGCGATTCGGCATACATCAGGTAGGGAACGGAGGACGCTTGTGGATGACTGAATGGTTCTTTTGTAAATTTTCTGGTGCGTTACAATTTCGAAATCACCAATTCTTTTTTTTTTGTTTGTTTAATTCCCTCAATTATATGCTAAAATTTATTGATCAGTCAAGTTTAATTTGCTTGATTTGAAGGATCCGGCCGCGGGAGTGGGTTGTAAAGGTGGTTCTTGGGGTTCCCAGATTTTGGGGGCGGTTATTGTACGGCTAACAAGGGCGGCGACATCTGGGTTCAGGGTCCAGGTGTGGTAGTCAGGGTTGGGCGACGTGATACCGTATGTGGTGGTGGTGGGGTGCGGTTCATGGCCTTCAATAATAGCTTCTACGTGAGGCTGTCAAGTAGCGTACGAGTCGGGGGGTGAGGCAGACATTAATGCTGATGTCACTGTTGTTGGTTTCTTTGGTGGCTGTCGTCATGGTTGCTACGATTAATTTGAGAAAGTGGGCCATAAAAGAGGTAAAGATGAGGTTTTGGCAAAATGATTTGATTTCCATTTATCAAGGTATGCAAATATTAATAGATGTATTACAGGAGACAATAATGCTACTACAATTAGGCTGGGATCAAATAATGTCATGTGCGTATTACTATATTAGTACATGTCTTGGACAATTGATGCTTAATTAAGTTAGCGACAGTGTTGTTGGACATTATGAGTAATTCGTATTTCTTTGGCAATCTTCAATGTAAATGGGTTGCTAAACTGAGTAATTCATATTTCTTTGGCAATCTTCAGTGTTCTTGGAAAAGTTGGCATCTTTTGTCCTTAGAATTGTACAGTTCTTTTCGAATAGGAGCACTGATCGGTTGCTCTTAATCCCTTTAATTTATATGAAGAAGGTTCTATCGTCTCCTTTTGATACGAATCATGTTTAGGCTACTTTGATTAAAAACTGAGTAAACCATGTTAAAAGATTACCGTGGTAAACTGGTAATGGTCTTCGTTTTGCTGTATATGTATGCTAACATTATTGACGGGCAGTGAAATAATTAATAAGACATGCTAATGAACAACTCATATCTATTGGCTGATAAGGAAAAGGTAAGTTTTGCAGCTAGCTTTTCCATCTTTGTTCTGGGCTTGATCGTCACACTCCCCCTCCTAATTTCTCTATGTAACCTGGGTTTCAAGTTTCAAGCTTGAAGCTCTTGCTGCTCTTCTTCACTGAGTTCTATGCACACGCACTGTAACAAAATCCTGTTTTTTTTTTTTTTTTGTAAGTTTTTCGATTTGGGTTTTCTGGATTTGGAATTTTTGATGTGGGTATTTAAATTTGGTGTGTTATGAGTTAGGCCATTATTTTAGAAAGGAAGCAGGAACCCTGATCAATCTAAAACCACTATTGGAGAGAGCTAATGAATCCATATTATTGTCTACATCAATTTTAGGACTGTTCAGACTTCAGACCCTCCGAAAAAATTAGGACCGTTCTATTGAGATCCTATTCCACGTCTACTGTATTCATGTGCTCTGGCTACAAATCTTTTGTCCTGCTGTTAAAAGACATAAACCGACTTTAAGTTTTGGCTGAATTGATTTCTTCTCTTGGTCAATTTGTTTGTTTCTATCCCGAAGTCTTCTAGACTTCCATTGTAAAAGTTAGCATGATGTGTTTAACTGTCAGTCCCCTTATAAAGTTACCAAGTTTAATGCTTTAAAATGTTGGTTTAATCACTAAGCTAGACACGAATGGCTTTGAATATTGTTATGATCATTTTAGTTCTTCAACAAAAAATGTTTTATCACATGTCGTTGCCAGAGGCAAATAAATCAGTCCACGTGAAGTTGGGGCAACCTTCTCTAAGACAAAAAAGATCAATGTTTTTAAAAAACTTCTACTTAATTTAACTTTTCCGGCAGTGTTTTCGTTGTAATTGTTGTTCCAAGGCCGTGAGTTGTTAATTAGGTTTAACACAAATTTAGTTTGATAGGAAGCCAGCAAATCGGAAGAAGGTAAGGAGTTTTTGGACACTATGGTTGTTGGGTTTTTGGACAGTGAGCTTTATGATCACGCAATTATGCTAATTTTTCTCTTTTTTTTTTGGTAATAATGTATTCATATATAATGATTCATGTTGTCAGCTTAATTTTTTAGATGTATGCTATGGTTGATTGATAAGAATACTGGCTCAATACATATTTTGCTATAGGCGGAAGCCTTTGAGGCACTGCCGCACTGGGGTTTGTTGCTTATGTCGTTGTCTAATAATACAGAATCTTGGTAGGAATTTTGACTGTCAGCTACCTGACTGAGATTTTATAAATTTGAGGGAATGTGGTTTAAAGTATACTGGTGTTCATATTTCAAACTTCAGACCATGTCTGATGTCTCTTAAATTTCTATGCCATGTCTTTCAGTGTTACTGCAAGGCTAACTTGCTCTTTTTTGTTGATCTTTATAGACTACAGCCTACAGGGTCTCTGTATTTTTAGGCAGCACATTTAGCAGGGCCTAAATGGGGTCCTTTAGCGTCTTGGTACTGCGCCTGGGACTATGTCCACGTGGAAAAGCTAACTCGGGCGTCAATTGATTCAACCCAATTTGTATTTTGTTAAGGTTGGAATAGTTTTACATTTTTTGTCGAATGTTGAGTGTTATAGCCATAGGTTCAAGTTTTTTTTAAGCTTAGTATGTTTCATAATCACGCTTCCTATCAAAAAGTGTTCTAATTCATCCTTTTTGGGATAATAATGTAGGTTCCAAGTGAATTTTGGCAAGCGAGAATTCATCTCTAAACTTGGGCAATAAAAGGTATGATGCAACGGAACTTACTTCCTTATATGTGCCATCCTGTATTTCTTTTTTTTTTTTGGTAATTTGATTGGTAGCTGTTTGTGATTAAGTTTATATGTTAGTGGTGTAGTGATATGTAGTTCGCTTGATATGATTGATAGATGAACTATGGAGAATATCAAATTTAAAATACGGGAATATGACTCATGCCGAAAACATGAGATGTGTTAGCCGTGAAATGGTACCATTGTGGAGTAATTTTGAGGTAATATGCATGTCTTAGGAGCAGTTTAGAGTAGTAATTGTGTGAAGGGCCTGTGAGAAATAACCTTTACCATCAAATCTCAGAATGTTGTTTAAGGCATACGTGAGCCGTGAGGCAGAGAGTTGATAATACTTTATTAGGACGTCGAAAAAAAGGCCGACTTCCATTGGATCGTAGACAGATTACTGCCGTAAATGGTTCTGTTATCACTAATTGTGGTTTCATTGGAGGTAAATATCCTTTTGTTGATGGGTTCCTGTGCACTTTGTTTAGTGGTCCTGTGTGTTTTTTCTTCACTCAAGTTCACTATTCCGAGGTAGACTAACATGAATCGTTATGATATAGAGTACGATTATGAGAGATAGTTTTTAGTTTATGTTTGGTTTTGATTTTGGATTGGTGAGGCTGGGGGCTATTTGGGGTTTTGAACAGATCCCTTCCTCTGATTTTCTTGCTATAATCGTCTCATTTGCTAGAGTAGGATAGGAAGAAGGTGGAGGGTGAACATGGTAATAGAGGAAAGAAAAACGGAAAAGAATTATATAACTCACGCTTTAACTGGAAATGCATATTTCACTCTTGATCTTGGGGTTGTCAAATCTCAGGCTGCATTTGCCGATGTCACTGGTAAAAGGTGAATTTTTTTTTTTTTTTTTGAAATGAGGTAGAAGGTGAATATCTCAGACATTATTTTGTCGTCTTTGTTCTAAACTTGAAATGATTTAAGTTGTTGTTTTTTTTACTCCTCTTTTACACGTCCATTGTAGTGTTGGATAACAAGTAGTAGGGGTCGATAGTAATTATGTCTTAGCTACCTGTACCTAGGTTACAGCTTGCTTTTGTGCAACTAACCATGGGGCAAACCACATAATGAATCTGATTTGCTGACATGTAAGAGAGGCGTGCTAGCTTCCAAATTAGACAATGTGACTTTACTTCATTTAGTTAATTGAATGGAGTATTTCAACGTCTTTGATATTACTACTTCCTATCGTGTTTTTAATCCTTGACTGATACATGACAGTAAAAGTGAAGTTTTTTTTTTTTTTGAAATATAGTAGCTAAGAGTTTACAAGTTACACATAAGTGTTACGACATGACCTTCTGCCTTCGGTCCATGTCCTTTTTTAAAGGAAGGCGTAAACTGGGTTTCTTCTTTCAAGATCAGAAGGAATCTACCCACGCATGCCGGTTGGGTACTCGGGGTTCAATTCCCTGGTGGCTTTTTTAGATCTGGTCATATGCGTTTGGTGTTGTATTTGATTGGGAGAGGAAGTTAGGAACATTGAAAGGTAAGTGCGAATCAAACTAATTACTGTGATAAATAACATAGCTTTCATGATTCATTTGGTGATGATTTTGATGATTGTGATGATCCAGTCTGTATTCTGCAATTCATTTTTTACACTTAGCCTTCATGTAGTTAGTGTTGGTCATTATTTATAATTGATATGTTTGATGTGCACATTTGGTTCTTGGGTTTTGTTTTGATACTTGCTGGCGGAGATCAGCTGGGCGTTTAATTTTTTTTTTTTTTTTTAATTAGTTTGTTGATTGCCTTACTAATATCTACTTTGTCAACCAATCAGGGACAACCAATTTTGAAACTGACCAAAAATTAAATTAATCAAACTGAGGATCTTTTAGATAGTTGTGTTGGACAATTCAGTAATCATACGCTCCACGGACCAACGAAAGAAGAGACGTCTAGGGGGTATCAAGCAAGTATACGCTGGAATTGTTCTGGAACTACTTTTTCGATTTTGGAGTGCAAATTAAAATATGTGTATTGCCAAGTATTATCATTAGTTAAGTGCATAGATTTCTAGCCTTTATGCTTTCTTTATTGATCGGGCTGAATTATTTTTTTTGCAGGTTAATAAGACTGTCCCTTGAATCTAAACCAATGATCAAGGTGAAAAGTTGCTCTATGCCCCCTCTCAATCGAACTATGCAGTGGACGGTGTAGATAAAACAGTGCAAACAATGTCATTTAATTTTGTCATTGGGGACAAGCAAAATGTGTTCCATAAATTCCCACTTGAGAATGGAAAAAAGGAAGAAAACAAGATAAGTGATAAAGAGTTTGACGTTGGAAAAAAATAGGAATGCAATTAAAATGAAAAAAGAGGAAAGAAGCCAAAAAAGGCGATTAAACAAAAACCAAAACCCAGAAAAATCCTCAATTGAAACACAAAATCACATCAAAAATCTTCCTCATCAGTTCTTCAATCGTGATCGTCAGGGATTTTCCTTGGCTCTTTCATGCGCAAGCTATGAGAAAGTGCTCAGAGGTGAAACTGTGTACTTTAATCAAGCTCATGGCTCTTCTATACTTGCTGTGTCGGCGAAATCCCCAATCAACTGTGATTCGGGGCCGGAGTCAGCTTCGACTCCGTTCAATCAACAAACCGATGATAAAATAAACACATCCCAGGAGGATAAACCCCAGAAATCAAGGCAAAAGAGGAAAGCAGCTGATTTCGAGTGCCGCTTGGAGCCTTTGAGACTTTTAAACTCTGGTTCCTCTTTGCGAAAACATAGAAGAAAGTTTCGCTCCATCATGGATAGTTGCTTGCATGAGGGGAGGCCTGATACTTCTCCTACTTGTCGTAATCAGGTAACGGAACAATTTTATACTAATTTCAACAATCAAAAACCTAATTCGGGGAAATCTTCGTTTTCGGGGCTGAAACGGAGAGTTACTGATTGGGCATCTGATTGCACCAAGAACTCTAAGAGGCCTTGCTGGGGGGATTTGAAGTTGTTGAATTCCTGCACAAACCCTCGTAAACGCACCTGGCTTTCCGATTCTGATCAAGCTTTTGTTAGAAATAAGAAAATGAAGTCTGATTCATCACCTAGTTTCTCAGTAAGCCCAAGTTCGTGCTGTGCGGTGCCTCGTCGCAAACGGAAACTCTTCTTTAACAGTTACTCAAAGAGACGGAAGAGACAAAAGATTAGAGTGGTTGCTGCCGGTGATATTTTTCCATATTCTGCTGGACCTTCTTCAGGTGTGGTGACTCCCTGCTTTGAGTCACCCACGAGTCAATGAACATAATCTCTTGGAACTGTAGGGGTATGGGTTCGGTGGACAAGCCTACAGTTCCTTACATCAAGTGGATGGTCCACAAGTTTCATCCTGCACTCTTGTTCCTTATGGAAACTAAGTCTTCGGTATCAGAGGTATTTTCTCTCTCGGGTTTAGTTAATGTATCTTGTTGTGCTGGTGTGGATGCTGTTGGGTCTAGTGGTGGTTTAGTGTTGATTGCTTTTCATCCATGGTGTGTGGAGGTTCTGTCAACCTCCCCAAACATTATACTGTGTAATATATCTTCTCCGACAAGTAAATGGGTTGCTATGTTCCTGTATGGAGCACCTGATCTTGAGGATCGTGCTATGGTCTGGAGCATGATTTCTTCTCTGTTGTTGCAGTATCCGACTTGTCTCATATTAGGTGATTTTAATCAAATAGAATACTTTATTGACAAGTTAGGGGGCTCCCCTTGCATAAGGGGTTGGTTGGATTTTGTCTCATGGAGGCTAACTGCTGGCCTGGAAGAAATACAGTTTGAGGGTCCAAGGTTCACTTGGACTAATAATAGACAGGATGGTGAGCTCATTCTGGAACGACTTGACAGAGCTTATGCAACAGGACCTTGGCATGGTTTATTTCCTGATGCTTTGCTCTTTCATCAACCTATTGTGTGCTCTGACCATGCAGCTATAGTTCTCCAGTTAACCCCTCCCTCTCGTAAGAATTGTAGGCCTTACAAATTGGAGAATTGGTGTCTAACTGCTCGTGATGTAGATTTGATAGTCCGCCAAGTTTGGAGATGTCGGTTTGTAGGTTCGCCCCCATTTGTGGTTTCACGTCAGCTTGCTCAGATTAAACATGAGCTTATGAGATGGTGTCTCACTCATAGGAAACTGTGGGGGGTTAACTGGTCTGAGATGACTCACGACCTTGCTCAATCTGCAACGAGTATTTCAGATATTTCTAGTGCGCATCTTTTTTTGTCAAGTAGAAACACTTGGATCTCGAAAGCAGAAACTGCTCTTAATTACTGGCATCAGCGTTCGAAACTGAATTGGCTAGCACTTGGTGATCAATGCACAAAAGCTTTTTTTGCTCGTGCACGGAATAAGCGCAAGCAGAATACAGTCTCCACCCTGCGTAATGAAGAGGGTCATTGGGTCTCTGATCCAACTGAGCTGACTGCACATATCTTTAATCATTTCCGAACGCTGTATACTAGTAACATGTTGGTGCCCTCCACCTCCAGTGCCTCCTCGGCTCTTGAGGATTTCATCCCAACTAAACTTTCAAGGGCTGATATTCAGGTTCTTTCTGCTCCCTTTACTCAATGTGATGTTAGAAATGCACTTTTTAGCATTGCTAAGAACAAAAGCCCTGGTCCCGACGGGATTACTGCTGATTTTTTGCAACACTACTGGGATGTTGTCGGTGCACGAATTTCAGCGGCTGTTCTACATTTTTTCGAACATGGTTTTTTGTTAAAGGAATGGAATCAAACGTTTATTTCGCTAATTCCCAAATGTGACAAGCCAGAGTTGGTTTCTCAATTGCGTCCGATTAGCCTCTGCAACGTCTTGTACAAATGTGTTTCAAAGTGCTTATCTTTGCGTTTACAATCCCTTATGCCCCATCTGGCGGGAGAATTTCAGAATGCTTTCATCAGAGGACGCCTTCTAGGTGATAATTGTCTCATTGCAAATGAGTTACTCACAGCCATCAACAGAAAAAAAGGAGGAAAGACGGCTTTGGGGGTTCTTAAGCTAGATATGAATAAAGCATATGATCGAGTGGATTGGTCTTTCTTGATCCGGGTTCTTCACGCTTATGGTTTTCCTCTAACGTGGGTTCACTGGATTCAACAATGTGTCACCACCGTTACGTATAAGGTGTTGGTTAACGGTGTTCCTTCGACTTCCTTTAAGCCGTCTTGTGGGTTAAGGCAGGGGGACCCTTTATCCCCGTATCTGTTCATTCTTTGTATGGAAGTATTCTCTAACATGCTCTTGCAGGCAGAGAAACGTAAACAGTTCAGTGGTGTTAAAATTTCGCGTGCTGCACCCTCTATCTCTCATCTGTTTTTTGCAGATTATGCGTTATTGTTCTTCGAAGCTTCTGATTTGAAGAGTGCAAATTTGGCAGCCGTTATTTCCCAATTCTGTCAAGTTTCGGGGCAGACATTGAATCTGCAGAAATCTTACATTAAGCTGTCACCGAATGCATCTCCGGAGCTCCGTAGTCGGATTTTGGGAATTTTTCGTGTGCCCTGTGTTGATCAGTTAGATCATTACTTGGGGCTTCCAGTGGATATGAGCGCTTCTAAAACCAAAGATTTCAGGTTTTTGATTGACAAGGTTCTTCATCGTCTTGATTCATGGAGCTCAATCCCGTTCTCTCCACCGGCAAAATTACTCTTAATCAACTCGATTTTGATAGCTTTATTTTCACATGTTAGTTCTGTCTTCAGGATTCCTGCCTCGATTTGTTCTAAAATCGACAGCTTGGTCACAGCCTTTTGGTGGAAGAACAACGACTCCCACGGTATTCACTGGCTGCCTCGAGAAAAACTACAGCTCCCAAAAGGCCTAGGAGGTCTGGGCTTACGTAGCTCGGGCACAGTGAATTCCGCATTGTTAATGAAAGGAGCATTTCGGATTATTCAGCACCCACAACTTCTTCTTTCACGGCTACTCTCTTCAAAGTACGGCCAACTTCATGAATCTTCGAAGAGCCGACATTATCCCAAGCCTAGTTCTTGGGCTTGGAGAAGTGTTTACCAAGGCTACCAGGATCTACAAAAGGGTTTAGCATGGAAGGTGGGCAACGGTCTTTCGATACCTGCACTATCGTCCTCTTGGCTACCATCTGGTGATATTAAAATCAAAGATGATGCTCCCCTTGGAGGTTTTCTCCAACTGCGTGTGAGCGATTTAATTGCTTCGGGTACAAATTCTTGGGATTTACAAAAGCTCAGGATTCTTTTTGAGCCCGAAACTGTTCGTCGTATATGTTCAGTTGAACTCCCTTCTTCGAGTGAACATGATTTCTGTTACTGGGGACTTTCGCAGACAGGTGATTTTTCAACAAAATCAGCCTATGCCATGCTCCTTCAGGATTCTCATCGGCTTGTGCCAAATTCAGAACAGAAGTTTTGGAAGAGGTTCTGGGCATTTGATCTACTGCCCAAGTGGAAAGTCTTTATGTGGAAGCTTGCCAATAATGCCCTTGCTGTCATTGACAATCTTAGAGGCCGGGGAATTACAGTTCCTGGAGTGTGCTGTTTTTGTTTTGGAGGCGAAGAAACAGTGGATCATGTGTTCCGCCAATGCGGGTTTGTCCAGCATATATGGAGAGCTTCGGACTTGGGTCTTCAAATTGCTCCCTCTGATGCTCCATTCACGTGTTGGCTCATGGATGTTCTTACTTTTCTTTCTACTTTACAAAACCCCGTCCCACTGATCTCTTTTTGTGCAGTTTTATGGTCAGTTTGGTTGCATCGCAATAATATAATCTTCAGGGGAGATGCTTGTGATCCGCGGGTCGTGCTCATACAAGCGAATCGCTTTACTCGAGAGGGTTTGGCAGCATCTTCTGCTTCCAATGTTCACCAACCCCTTACAGTGGACTCACCTCCGGGGTTTTTAGCTGCTTATCTCGGTCAGCATCACAATGATGGGCCTTATGACATCGTTATACATACAGATGGGGCTTGGGATCCCAACAGCCTACAGGGAGCTACAGCGTGGACTGCTGCTGATCCGTCCTCTCTTGTCCTCTTAGGATCTTATTGTGATTGTGGGGTTATGTCTTCAGCTTTGCAAGCTGAAACAATGGCTGTTTGTGCCGCTCTCGCTTGGGCGATTCAGCACCAGTTTTCGTCGGTCTCTATTTTCACGGACAACTCTGTTTTGGTATCAATGGTTCGAGGTAGGTGTAAAGAGGTTATCTCTGTGCTTTGGCGTATTCGACAAATTCGTTCAAGTGCAGCTTCTCTTCAGTGCTGCAACATCTTCAAAGTCAATCGTGATTGCATTTCTGATGCCCATGCTTTGGCCACGGAATGTCGTCGTAGTAGGATCGTGCCTTTTTCTTTTACTAGTGTGTGTCTTTCATAGTTTACTTCATGTAATTGTTATTTTGCTTGTTATTTTTAACCTCTGTCAAAAAAAAAAAAAAAAAAAAAAAAAAAAAAAAAAAAAAAAACAATTGTCATTGGGAAGTGGTACTCACAAACTCTCTAACATGTGAGAAGTGGGATACTTTATGCATGTATGTTGTTGTAAAAGCTAACCTGCCCTTAAATACGTTTTGTGAATGATTGGATCTCCTATTTTAGATTGACCTTATGTTTGCTTCCAACAAATTTGAACCGGATTTCTTATTAGCTGTAGTCGATGGTAAGTTGATCGACAAATTTGTATTTTCGCTGATGTGGAGAAATGACGGTTTGTGATGTGGAGGCTAAGACGTGGCTCCCGTGTACGTTAAATGTTTGTTTTGTAGTAAATTAGCAGAATTTCATGTCAATTTCTTTTTTCATTGTTAAATGCGAAGTTGTCTTTGTCAATGTGAATGAAAAACAAGTGGCAAAATGTACGTTATTTATACATTTCTAGAGGAGTCGTGAAGTAAGCATTTAGTTTGTGAGCTCTTTCGTATTAGATGAAACACTGTAGACCTGTAAAACTGGTCGGGCGGGCGGGTTTCGGGTTCGGGTGTATTTCGGGTTAGGGTCAAAACGGGTCGGGTCAATACGGGTTCGGGTCGGGTTACGGGTTGACCAGCGGGTCAAAAATCCATATTCGCGCCTTTTTTATCGATAAATTTTAACAGGTAAAATATTATTTTATTCTTATTTTTTTAAAAAATTATATATTATATTATATAATAATAATGATTGCATCATAATATCATATGTCGTAAAAGAAAATTTTAATTAATATTTTTTATATATTATATTATATGATAATAATGATTGCATCATATATTCATATCATATGTATGTTTTATATGTCGTAAAAGAAAATTGTATTAATTATTTATTTTTATTTAGCTCTACTTTGTTTTTGTTGTTTATGATTGTTTCGGCACACACAAGTGACACAATAATTCAAAACTAGGTATACTAATTCTGCATTCTCTTCATATACTGGATTCAAGATGATTACCGAAACAATTATAAGCGTTGCCCATGAAGACCAAAGTGTTGCCATAGCTTCGATTGATGCGTTGCATTAGATAGTCACTTGTGTTGCCTAAGATTAGAAATAGAATTGTTGCTATAGACAATCAAGGGCAACAGTTTCCATAAGTGTTGCCATAGCCTACAAAAAATGTTGCCTTAGACCTAAGGCGACACCCCCCTAAGCCCTAACGCAATGGATGGACAGTCGTTGCCTTAGACCTATGGCAACGTTTTAGGCACCTATTGCAACAGTTTTGGCCATTTGCATTAGGTCAATTTCCTTGTAGTGTAAAAGAAAATTTTAATTAATATTTTATAATATTAATTGTTTTATAACACTAAAAATATTATTTTACTCTTATTTCGAAATTTATTTTTAAAATGAAAAGCGGGTCCGAGCCCCTTGACCTCGTAAAATATATGAGAATTCGCAAGTCAAAGTCGCTTAAAAAAAAGGGAGAGAGTCAGAGTCGCATTACAAATTTTAAATTTCGACATATTACATCATGTTACAAAAAGTTAAATAAAGACTATGGGATTTCCCGTTGTTGCTCGTGCTCCTGGTGATCACCATCCTCATCATCGTCCTCATCATCTTGATCTTCACTAATCCGCATATTTGAAAAAGCATATTCAAAACCATCAAGTTCTACATGTTCATTGCGAGCTGCAAAATGCATCAAATGGAAAATGTAAACAATTCTTGCGAGGCGAAAATAATTTAAGAATTACATTTTTATGTGATTATATTATAATCTAGACGCAGAATACCTCCACCTTTTCTTTCCACATAGACAGGAAAAACAAGAGACACAAGTCTCAGTAACAGCAGAACAACAGAATAAGCCAAACATTATCATTCTGCAGATAACTAACCTGCCATAACCACCTATCTTCACATCAAATTCATCTCATCAACCATAACAAATTTCTACCACACATACGCACATCACATGATCACAATACCAATTTACAAAAGAAATTCACCATCTGTCAAATTCCTATGTAACATCTAACACGAACACATACAAACGTGCAAGACAAAGATTCCACATGATCAACTCGACTTATTTCTTCACCCATTTTCGACTAATTTTACTACTCATCTCGTCATTTCTCCACCGCAATAAACCATCCAAATTAAAAATACATTAGCTTGCAGTCCACACTACTTACTACTACACTGCCACATTTCGCTACCTTCTTCGCCTATTCCTTTACTCGAACTACTTGTTTCACAAACATAACAAAAACCTTATCAATCAAATCATACTGTTATAAACTTCTACTCATTTCTTCCGTAAAATGAAACAAATTCGACAATTTCTCACAGGAATTTCATTAAACAGTTGTCCAAGTGACCAAGTACCTAAAGAGTATCATCAACATGCCGAAGAGACAAGGATGCACAAATTAAGAATAAGGACAGCCAACAATTCATAAGATAGCGTAAGGAAGAAATTCCAAAATAAACAGAAAATAACTCCCTAAGACTCAAGCGTAATTTTGACATTAACACAATTAATTATTAATTTAAGAAACACAAGGGGCTGATTTCTCCAAACAAATCACAGATCTGAGAATGGAAATTCGATAGAAATAGAATTAAAAGGATAAACATAGGAAAAAAAAAAGATGAACTCAAAGAATAAGGGTGAATCATACCCAGGACTTCTCGAGACGTTGGCGGAGATGCGGAGGAGTGATGTCGCAGGGAATGACAGAGGCGAACTTCAAATCGAAGAAGGAATGAACGATTGGGTACCGTCGTCGTGAAGGCTGTCACCGGCGCTGTAGTCGGCGACGAATATACGGCAGATGGGCAACTTGACGGAGGGTTCGAGGGTTAGAGAAGATGTGTTTGGTTTGGCTAGATTTTTTATTTTTTTTAGTTATGTGTAATTAAATCGGAGAAACCCAAGCAGTGAAGCAGGCAAGCAATGAAGATTTTTTGTTGTCCTTGACCCGTTGGGTCGACCCGGACCCGACCCGGTATTTTCGGGTCATTTCGGGTTTCGGGTGCTTTTCAGGTTCGGGTTCAAAAAGTCGGGTTTTTCGGGTTATTTTCGGGTCGGGTTTCGGACGGTTTTTCGGGTCGGGTCAGAAACTTACAGGTCTAGATGAAAGACTTAATTGGACCTTCTAAAAATAAATGACACTCATATGCTTTACAAAGGAGCAAATTTTTTTTTTGTACCAAAAGCGACCGACAATTGGCCAACATGGCGAAGAAACATATATTGAGAGTTTTTTTTTTTTTTTGAAATGAAACATATATTGAGAGTTGAGAGTTGAGACTTTGAGATGTTTGATGTTCATCCTACAAAACCAAAAAAAAAAAAAAATCATTTCCACATTTGACAAAGCACAGTCCCGTGAATTCACGGGAACAAAAACTAGTAATAATATTAATAGGCTAACATAAAAGTTTCGATAATCCTACGTGGCATGTTGAGAGTGATTTAGCTATGTCATCACCTTATGTATCACTCCCTTAAATAAAATAAATAACATCTTTTCATATCCCTTATTGAATGTTTAAACACTTCAACTTCTTCAAATATATTTTTATTATTCAAATCATTATTAATTATGTATTAAATTTGTCTCTTGGCTTTTCGTCTGCCAAATTTGTCAGTTACATGTTAGTTTAAGGCAGTATATATACCACAATTATTTGTTTGGAGTTGGTAAGAAAAGAATGCATGTCATACATGAAAGGCATGTTGAAATAGAGAAATTATGTTAGGAAATTAGATATGAAGATAGTGATGTCGATAATTTTCTGTTACAAAAGGGATATTAGCATCGTTTAGTATATTTATGAATCAATTATAACTAGATTTTAGGTTTTGTATGTGTTTGTTCATCTATCAAAAAGAACAATCTAATATTTGTGTTTGTACTATCAAATAATCATTGTTTGTAGATTGGTATACATATAGTTATTTATGCTACTCATATTGTTATATTAGAATTTGGTCATTTGATCAATTATATTTTCCATTGCAATTGAAAATAGTATGTATGATTCATCATTCTCACTTAAAAGAAGCATATAAAAATATAACAATAATTCATTCAAGAACTTCTCCAAAAAAATTAAACATATATATTTCCTTTTCAGTAATAAGTTAGAGGAGTGAAATGATGAGATATATATTTAATTGTTACTTTCCACAATTCTTTGGTTCATAATAAAAATGAAATTATTTCATCACTTACAACAAATTAATAAGTTTATATTATCACCTAACTAAGACATGCACAGAATGATTAGGCTCAGAATTAATAACTTAATAACTTAATATTAGTAGGCTTACAAAATAGTTCCACAAATACCATGTGGCATGCCCAGAATAATTAGGATTAGTTGTCTAAAGTTTAGCTCAATGTCATCAGCTTACGTGTCAATCTCATATTAAATAAGATGAATAACATCTCTTGACCTGCCTTTCCTAGAGTTTATAAAGCACCTCCACTTATTTAAATTTAATTATCATAAGTTTCATTATTCAAATAATTACTCATGATCTTAATAGTGGTATTAAATATTGTGTCTCTTAGATTTTCGTTTGCCAAATTCGTCAAGTACATGTTTGATCAGCATGCTATATATACCTGAGTTGTTTGTTTGAAGTTAGTTAGAAAAAAATGCACGTCATACATGAGCGGCATGTCCAAAGAGAGAAATGAAGTTACGAGAGGAGAGATGAAACTGGTAGTGTAGATAATTGTCTCTCACAACAATTTAGAGGGATATTGACAACTTTTAGTGATTTTATGTAAAAATCGTAGTCATATTTTATGTAATTTAAATGTTTATACATACTTATAAATTATTGTTAGTTATAAATTGGCAAATTATTAGGTAGCCCGGGGGTACCTAGAGGTACAATACCCCCGGTTTATTGCTCACGCATGACAAGTAATGAGCGAAAATAATGAGTGGAAATTGGGAAATAATGAGTGAAGGTTGGGAAATAATGAGAGCAAATTGTGAAATCATGAGTGAAATTTGGGAAATAATGAGTGAAAATTGGGAAATAATGAGTGAAAATTGGAAAATAATGAGTGAAAATTGAGAAATAATGAGCGAAAATTGGTTAACAATGATTGAATATAAATAATGACTCTAAAATCGTATATACTCCCTCCGTCCCATCTCAAACACCCCATATTCCATTTCGGGACGTCCCACCTCAAACACCCCATCTATTTTGGGACATATTTCTCTCTCCTACTTTTATTAAATTATTACATCCTCTCTCACATTATCTCTCCTACTTTTATTAATCCACACATTCTCTCTCCTCCTTTTTCCTAATATTACCCCACTCAACATACTATATCAATTTTTCTTATTCCACTACAAAAAAGGCTCGGGTGTTTGAGCTGGGACAGAGGGAGTAATAGTGAGTGAAAATTGAGATATAATGAGTGAAAATTAAACAATAATAATGACTGGAAATAAATAATGACTATAAAGTGGTACATAATGAGTGAAAATTGGAAATAACGAGTGAAAATAAATAATGATAATAAAGTGTTATATAATGAGTGAAATTTTGAAAATTAATGAGTGAAAATTGGGAAAGAATGAGTGAAAATATATAATGACTACAAAATGGTATATAATGAGTGAAAATTGAACCGAGGGGTACGTAGATCTACGTACCCCCGGGGTACCATTTACTGGTTGTTATAAATTAAGATAACAAAAATATTTCAACTTATTATGCTGTACTGAAAGTCTTTTTTTATAATGAAAGTTGATGTTGTACCCGAGGCGTTTATCACTCATGAAGTAACCAAATGACTTTAATATTCCTACGCATAATGTACTCATTAATTTGCTTATTAATTAATTTTTTATAAATTTGGCTTCAAATTATATAACGAACTCTATTTTGTTAACTCTGGTCTCTTTTCTCATCCTGCTTACACAATTTCAAGAAGGGTACACAAACAAGATATCAAGAATTTAGATACAATAATGTTTACGAGCGAGTTCAGATTATACATATGGTACTTTCTTAGGTCAGAAACCTAACTTTTGGTGAAATTGGCGTAATGATAGATAACGCAAAGTTAGTCATAGAAATATCTACAATTTTCACTTGAAAGGAAGAAAAAAAATAGACCCGTGATTTCACGGGTGCAAAAACTAGTTCTATATTATTTCTAGTTATAATTCAATCAAAATTTAGGGTTGTTATAGCCTTCACCTTTTAAGCCAAATAAGGGATTTATGGGCCAAAAGGTGACCTCTCATCTTATTGGGTTGTGTTGCGACTTATGATTGATCCGGTTGTTAAGGTTTCAAGCATGTTAGGGTTCAATCAACCCCTAGAAAACAACTACTCACACAAATTAAAATTAACAACAACAAAACCAATTAAAATAAAGCAATACATTATTTAAGAGAATTGGAAGAATTGCAATACTGTGAATTGTCTGAATATTACTCTGGATAATAATGAAAATTAACCTTCGAAGAAAAATAAGTCTTTTGAAAGTTGAAGCCTTGAAATAACGGCGTATGCAGAAAATAATGAAAATCAAGATCGAGTTGCAAGGGCTCAACTAGGTATAATTATCTAGGCGGTAATTTAATTTATAAGTTCCTAATTAAAAATAGGAAATAAACCCCCGAAAAAGAAATAAAGAAAATCCGGAAAACCTGACCTATTTAGATACACGATCGTGCAAAGACACGATTTGGTCTCGGATCTGGGCACGACTCGTGTAAAACTTGTAATAGCCCGATCCATCAGTACGTCGCAACACAACCCAATAAGTTGAGAAGTCACCCTTAGGCCCATATATCCTCTCCGAGCTCTAAAAAATGAGAGTGTTGTTGGTAGCAAGAAATCTATTATAAATTGATCATATGAGCCTTAATTTCCCAATGTGAGACAAACCAACTTCATAAATCACTTTCCAAATTCCGTAGTAGTACAAACTCCCCCCATTTAAAGAACGCGACGTCCCCGGCGCGCCTAACCAAACCATACCAACATGAACACAGGTCCAAGATCTCTCCCGCTAGACGGCTGGCCTGGGCCTAACCCTAGCACTCAGCACGCGGTCGCCGGGTTGCTCTAATACCATCTGTAATAGCCCTATCCATCAGTACGTCACAACACAACCCAATAAGATGGGAAGTCACCCCTTAGGCCCATATATCCTCTCCGGGATCTAAAAGGTGAAGGCCTTGTTGGTAGAAAGATAGTAGGAATCTATTATATACTGATCATATGAGCCTTAATTTCCCAATGTGGGATAAACCAACTCCATAAACCACTTCCCAAATTCCGTAGTGTTACAAAACTACTCCGGCAATCCAACTTCAAACACCTCTAATTTCTTCGTTACTTATCCGATTAGGGTGTGTGACCACTTCTTTGAAAGCTAAGATCATATTGCGCATCTGATTTCAGTCCCGCATCTTAACTTCTCCAAAATGTCATCTTTATTATTCCCTAAAAAGCTCAAAAACCAACATATATACAAAGGACTTGAAATATTGTGGGAATGAATGAGAAACAAGTGTAAATGGGGGAAATGATAACAAATAGAACATTGGTAAAGGCTTATATAATTATTCAAAATAAGGACTTATCCGTGGTAATTAAGGCGGCGTGACCACCGGTGTTGGCTAGTCACTGTGGTGGTGTCGATTTGGGGGGGGGGGTTTGTCATGGACTCGTGGTGGTAAGATCTAAGGTTGACATGGGGTGAGAGGGGAGGAGAGAGAATGTGAGGTGAGATTTAATTAGTTGGCATGAATGGATGAGTTAATAAATTCGGTTTTTCTAATGTGTGCCCACATGGCACATGTTAAGAACGCATTTTCTAATTTTAAGAAGATTTTCCTTTATTGATCAATGAGATCCCATATTTTGTTTTTCCAAGTGATAATTTCACTCAATTAAGGAAGGTAGTGTGCCTTTAACATGTGTTTTGTAGGCACAAGTTAAAAACACCGTATCAGTTAATATCACGTTCATGTTCGATGAGTGTTAATGCTCATAATACAACATTTACTAATAAACAACAAAAATACAAGAAACGAGAGGTGGTCATCAAATAAGTAAGGCGACGGCCCAAAATGACAAAAACTGACAATTTATCGGGCTAGGCGCAATGATTCTATGGTGATTGTCAGTTTTTGACAATTACGATAAAGATAACTATGATTAAAAATTAATAATATATATTACGTAATCTTTTAAAAATATTAATTTAATAGTCCTTTTCATTTTTTAACCATAAATACTTTATTTAAATGGTTGAGATTTTCTGAACATAATTTAATGGTCCTAATTTTAGATCTAATCCTAATTGTCGAAAGCTAGCAATTATAAATATAATAGAACTAGACGAAAAGCCTGTGCACTGCACAGGAAAAAATTTTATATTCTTTTTTAATAATTAGTTAATCTCAAAATAAATAAATTATAATAACTGATTAAATGTTGGCTTGTTAAGATGTCTCCTAATCTCACTACATCACATACGGAGTATATCAATGTATGGAGTATTACTTTATCTTTATATAACACTTTTTTATAAGCATTTTTCAAAAGTATGTGTAAATCTATACATATTTATTAATAGGCTAGCATCCGCGCTGACGTGGCAGAGATTGGGAGCATTTGTAGCAAAAAAATACCAGCTCAAAACTGACGTGTCGGTTCCAAATTGCATTCCATTGTCTTTATCCACGTCAGTTTGGGCCTGTGTTCTTGACTTTCGAAGAGCAGCCCATCGGTAATTACTATATACTCCGTAACTGCTACAGTCTTTCCCTCTCCCGCGTGTCCTGAAAAGAGCGTTCCCACGCCAACGCTTCAGTCAAAAAATCCGACATCGGCTTCCCCAATTCAACCCCTCACCTCCTACACTGTTTAAACCCCTCAAATCCTCGCACTTCGTCAAAGATACTACTCTCTCTCCTCAACTTATTACTGTGAGGAAGAAGCACAAAAACCTAAATGTTTCAACTACCCATTTTTTTCATACAATTTCCAGTATTTCTTAATTGATTTTCAATGAACGTGTGAGTTTCAGAGTTTGTGATTCAATTTTCGCCGTTTCTTGACAGTCCCGCAGGAACCATATCAACTCCACATCCTTTGCCGTTTCTAATTTTAGTTTCCACAAATCATATCAATTCAGTTTTCTAATGGTGATGGATTCGTCTTGCGGTGGTGATAGCTTGATGGGGTTGCTCTTAGCTCTGGTGACGCCTACGATTGGAGGGCTCGGCCAAAACTTTTGAGGATGATGGTACGCCTAGCGTGCAACTTCGCCTCCATTCGCCTAATTTCTTCGCGATCGAATTCCTGTTTCCTACGGTATATGTAGATTGAATTTCTAATTATGATTTAGATTTTGAGTCTTATTTGGTGAGTTTGTTCAATGTCGAATCAAGAAAATTTATGGTGGCCATTTTCGAATATTAATTACTTGCATTTTGCACTAAATCAAATCTACTACAAAATATGTCTTTTGGCCTCTTTTTGATTAATATTTTTTGTTAAAGCTAATCCTTCTTAATTGCTGATAGATTTAGCGGCTATTAATTTATCGACGCTATTGAGAAGTTCACATGGTAAGCATGTTTCTATGTCAAGGATTTCGAAGAAGTTTTAAGGGAACATTTGGTTCCTGGCAATACCTCAAAATGTAGTATCAATGCTCAACCTTTGATAAAAAGGTATGTATTTTGCAGTGTTTTAGATTTATGTGCATGTTTTAGGTATTCGATGTATATTATGATGAATAAGAATCCCCTACTATTTCATGCAGTATTTTTAGGCCTTGATCAAGTATACTTTCCACTGTGTCAATGTTTCTTAAAAATCAGAAATTCAGGTAGTGATAATTCCAATATACAGAACTACATACTATGCAGGCCGTATACCCTAGTCCCGGGAGGAGGTACCCCACGACGCCACGTCAGCGCTACGTCATCGACACGTCACGGTTCAACTTAGAAACCGGTTTAGTTGTAAAAGAATTAAAAAATGTTTAAAAACAAAACAAAACTCCCACCTTTTTCTCGCGACACACCGCCCCCAAGGCCCAAACCACCGCCACTGTAAGCCACCAGAAAAATCGTCGCCGGTGAAGCCCCTAGAGTTGTATCACGACGCCGGTCACACCTCTGCGCATTATTATCGAAGCTTCTTCTCCAACTCGTCGGTGGCATTGACGCCAGCCAGATCCGAGGTGGTGGTGCATGCAAGGTGGTGGTGGTGTAAGACGGGGGGGTAATCGGGTGGGGATGGTGATTGGGGAAGACTGAACTAGTGAAGATATGGAGGAGAGATGAATGAGGAGTAATGAGAGAATTGAGGAGGAGAGAGAAATGTGGCCAAAAATATATGAGTAGTGGGGGCCTCGTAAGTGGAGTTTGACAAGATTTTATTCATTTTCATTTTGATTTTTGGTTTTTATTTTGGTCAAATGACTTTAGTTTTTGTGATGTGCTTTTTTTCATAAAATTTTGTTCAGCATGTTAGTTAAAGTACATTAAAAAGCATATAAAGTACATGACATATATGCTAAAGTACATAATTAAAATGCTATACTCTAAAGTACATAGCATATACGCTAACGTACATAATTAATATGTAAAAGTACATAACATATAAGCTAAAGTACATAATTAATATGTGAAAGTACATAACATATAAGCTAAAGTACATAACTAATACTAGTATGTAAAAATATATAACATATACGCTAAAGTACATAATTAATATGCTAAAGTACAAACATATACGCTGAAAATAATTTACTGATATGTAAAAGTAAGTGTAGCTTATACGTACATATTTATATGACGCTTAAGTGTAAGTAATTCAAAAAGTACGTCACTGACACACTAAAGTACATTTGTATACGTCAAATGTACATTAATACACAAAAATACTTTTTTTTTCTACCCTAATGTACATAATGGATACGTTAAAGTACATGATGTGTCTTCAAAGTTCATAATTTAGATGTTAGAGTACATTATCATCATCTAAAATGTAACATTTTTACGCTAAAGTACACAATCTTTAGGCTAAAGTACTTCAATTTGTATAGTGCCAATTAAGTAACACACTAAATACATAAATTTTACGTTAAATACATAAAGTTTATGCTAAGGTACAAAAATTTGTATAATAACGTACGTATATTTGTATACTAAAGTACATAAATCATACATTGTAATTCATATTTTTACATTAATATAAAACGCGGAGTTATAAAATTTTTATTTTTAATTTAGCAAATTAGCAAAATGGTAAAATGAAATGACATGCGTAATGGGTCAATCCTCTCAAATCTCACCCACAAGTTCATTTTAAATTGCTACAAATACATAGGATACTACTCTTATTATCTTGTTCATCAATAATAAAGAAAAACAAAATCTATTAATGTTCACCCACTCGTGGTCCACACATTTCTCTTATCACATCCCTCTCTCTCTCCCAACTCTGTTAAAAAACAAAAAAAAACAAATCTATAGTCTTCCTAATTCATTCACCCCCAAAATAATCTCACTTTCTCTCTCTTATCTCCTGCGCGAAAATTATGGGAGGTGCTTGGTCGGCGATAATTAGGGTGGGTGGTGGTTGGGGACAGTGTCATGTGGAAAGGGGAGAAAATCGGGAAAAAGGCTGTGCATGGCCGAGGAGCCGAGGCCGATGATGCGGATGAGTTCGCCTGAGATCGGCCGGAATTCGGTTGATGTCGCCGGCGGTGGGTGAGGAGAGAGAAGAAAGTAAAGTGGGTTATTTTTTTTTTAATTTGATTTGGGCCGGTTTGAAATATTTTTGGTCCGGTTTTTTATTTTATTTAGACCGGCCGCTTGGTTGACACGCGCGCGCCAGCTCAGCGAGAGCACCCACTCTCGACTCTATGGAATAATTTTCCCATACTATGTATCTCTTCTTTTGTTTGGATCCGTCATTGTTTTAGCTTTTCCATTTAAAGATGATAGAAAAGGCCCACTTAATCTGGTCAAGGTATAGAGCTGTTCCACTTCGGTTTTTGTTGGAGGCATGGATTCGGCGACCTCGACGACGGTGCGGAAGCTGGACAGAAGGTCGGCGAGGAGAAGAACATCAGTGATAATATGACTATCTGAGTATCTGGGGTTAGTTTTTTCCTTCTTTTTTTGATTATTTGGTACGCTTTTTTTTTTTTATTAATTAGTATTGAGAATTTGGGTTTCATTAAGGATTGAGTTTAAAGTGTTTAAATTATGAAAGATGATGTTTTGTGGAGTTGTCATTAATGGGTATGTGCCTGTTATCCGCAGGAAGTGAGATTAAACCTGTAAAACCATTTACTCTCCCTCTGGTGATTCTTTCTCTAGGCTCCTAATTACCCATGTTATTCTTTTCTACTTTCTATTGGATTGGATTGGATTTTATCAAGTTAATTTATTTTGTGAAATTTACTGTCGTAATTTGTTTTAACCTTGCTTGCAACTCATGAGTTTTCTACATGCTGCTGAATGCGAAATTGTGGTAGAATATATCTATTCCCCTCTTCTCTTCCTTTTATCGTCATCAATTCTTTTTCTTTTTTTGGAGGTAGTATCATCATCGATTCTTTTGGTGGCACTAACAATAGGCCAACACCCCTTTCAAAATTTGACAGTCCATTCTTTTGGTCCATTTTTTGTCGCATTATGAGGCTCAACAATTCGCAGCAAAGTCGAACTGTCGAAGGCCATTAATTAAATTAAGGGGGCATTTGGTATGATATTAAGGATAGTAACGGAATGGAATGGGATTAGGGGTGGAGTGGTAACAAGTTCCGTTACTTTAAAAAACTTGTTTGGCTCAACCTCAAAAATTAATTGGAATCACTCTAATGGATAAAAATGTATAAAAAACAAAAAAAAACTACCCCAACCCCTTCCCCTTTCTCTCTCCTGACCTCCCCCTATCCCACCCTTCCACCACCACTAAACCGCCGCTTCCAGCACCCACTTCCACCGGCTCCGGCGAGGACATCACCGGCTGCCTCGTCCTGCGCCGGCGACTCTCCGGCACAGCCCACAGTAGGTGGCCGACGGTGGAAAAATTGGTGGTCGGCGATGATGTGAAGGAAGTTGGAGAAGAAAAGAGTGAGGAGAAAGGAGAGAGAAACTAGGAAAATGGGAAAGGAGGCCGCCGCGGTGGTCGCCGGAGGTAGATCGGCCGGAATGCGGCGTTCCCGGCGAGTTGGGTGGCCGGCCGTCCACCGCCTTCGGGGTGGTGGTGGTTTGGCAGTGGTGTGGGGTGAGGTGGGGAGGTGAGAGAAAATGAAAAAGGGGGAATGGAATGGGATACCTCTAGTTTGAGGAGGGATTCATTTGGGGGGAGTGGGTTAAGGGAGAGTAATGGAATGGGAAAAAATTATTCTAAACCAAACAATAAGAAACGTAATCGGAGTGAGACTCCGTTACTTGAACACAAATTTTGCCTTACCAAACATGCACTAAATTAATTAATCTTTTTGTCGTAAATTTGTCCATTTCTCCAACTCTATGCTATGTCCTCATCATGTGGTGCAATAGAAGTATAGATGAGTGTAATCAAAACAACTTAATGGTATGTCCTCACGTTTTTTGTTGGAATGCAAGATCAGACTCTTTTTGTACCCTAGACGCCCATTATTACGGTAGATTTGTATAAGAAAAGTAGGCGTGCAGGAACCTTTTAAATCAATCAAAGTTCAAGCTATAAATCTGTTAAGTTAATTAAGTTTAGTTAGCACACATCATGAGGAAAATTTGTTTCGATCAAAATTGAAGTTAAATATATGCGAAGTAAGTCGGTTATTAATTAAATTTGTCGGTGATGTGTAAGGATCATCTCAGTTAAAAATCTAAGTTGATATCGATGATTGAAACCAAATCCAAGAGATATTTATCTTGCAAATTAAACAGTGATAATTTTGTTTGCGTTTTAGCTAGCTACTGGTGATTTAAATAAGAGCAAGAATAGGCTGGTATTTTGTTTGTGAGTGATTTCTAAAGCAATATAGTGCCCACAATTGTATAGCTCTTTACCTGCTGGGTGCTTTCACCTCTAATTAGTTCAACTTAGGTATTTCATACATGACTTAATATCAGTCTATTTATAACACAATATGGTGTGATACTTATGTGGAGGGGGTGGGGTAGTGGACATATCACAACTCTATCTGCTCAGGCAGACATATCATCTTCACTTACAAGCTACTATGAATGGCCATATTATTTCGCATCCTCCTTTCTTCTGCCATCTCCTCATCTCACCAATGTGTATATACCTAGCACGACCAACTTGCCAAACCTTGGGTGATTATCATCTCTATATCCGGCTCTACTTGCTGTCATTGGGAGGAATGTTCATGATTTCCTTGGGATTCCTGTTTCATATCTACGTAAAATAGAGCTATTGTTCTAGAATTTCTATGATGAAAGGGGATTCTAAGGCTTGAATGTAGGTGATGTCAAGAATGAGCTGTTCGCAATTTTTACATAGATTATGAGTAATTTTCAGGCCTGAAATCAATGAATGTACTCATGTAGTTCTCAAGAACATGTTTGCTCAATCTGTTAGCTTTGTATTGACCTTATCCACTCTTATGTTTGAGTTTGAATTCCAACTCATGTTCCTTTCTTTATTTTGCAGCAAGGATATTAGTACAGTCAAGAAATTGGTGGATGATTGTCTGGCTAGCCAGTTGTCTTCTTCTCTCCGCCTCATGATGCTGTTTCAGCGTTGGGTGACTTGGGTCCAATGTATGATGTCCATGACAAAAATCACATACCAAAGATGGTATCCTGTGATTCTTCAATTTCTGGTCTGCTTGATTATTACACGAATAAAAAAAACAAATGAACATATTTGTGCATAGTTACATGCAGAAGATAGCTTATATTCAACATACATTAAAGATATACGTTGGCAGTTTAATGCTTTCTCAAAAGCACTGAAGCGGCAAGATGCTGTGTTTGAGGGCTTAAAAGTGATCCGTAATTTAGGCCCTGCTTACAAAGCATGTCTTGCAGAAGTTGTGAGAATAAAGGCTTCTGTAACAACCCTAAATTTTCGACAAAATGAAACAGAAAAATAAAGGACTGTTATGCCGCCGTTGACTACCAAGTCAACGGCAAGGCTTATTAAATCAAACTCTGAAAGAAATACAATGTCAGCGGAAGACTTATAGTCAAGATTACAAATGCAAAGTCAAACCAAATGGAAATAAATTACAATCGTTCATAAAAATTCAATGTTTGACGAATTATTATAAAATTCCCCATGCAATTCAATCGGCATCCAAGCAGACAAGCAATCACCTTCAAGACCTGTCAACTACGCCATCGAGAATGACGTAGGCCCCAGAATAGGGTAGGGAACAAACCCAAACAAGAAGAACGTCAGCACTGGCTGAGTAAGAAAAGAGAACAATAAAAGAAAATAAGATACGCACCTTAAAATGGCGCGTAGCTAAAAATAACTGAACAAACTACGCGAAAAGAAGCAAGAACGCTGGACACGACTCGTGCTCTACACGTGCACGACTCGTGTACAGGTCAGAGGCGGAACTCAACGATCACATTCTTTGCATAATTATTGATTGGTTTATTATTCGAGGGCCTCCGAGAGGTCCCTAATCGAGCCAAGGGTCCTACCCCAAGACTACCACATCTAGAGTAAACAAGTAACGTAATCCAAATGACCCGAGTGTGCACACCCCTCGCTAGGGGGACGGTAGGACGTACAAGTCCCTAGGAGGAAGCCTATTAGGGGGTTCGGTAGCTGATCTCCAACCCTATCAACACAAGCCTCTCGTCAGAGGTTTAAACATAGTAAAATCAACGACACAAAGGTCGTTCTCTAGATGGGTTTTACAAGTTATTTCAACTTTTACTTTCAATCTTTAAGGTACATTACTTGTGCTTGCGCTTTTCAATTTATAGATGGCCATAGCCGGAAACAACAATATTCGAAACAACAATGAGAGTTGGCAAAGCCATGAACAAGATATACATGAATATGGAATTCAAAACGGAAAGCATGAGATATAAAGAATACGATCATGGATGAAACGAATGATTTGGTTTATAGGAACAATGGTATAACATGCTCAAGTCTTAGAAGATCAACGTTCTTACCTTCAACACTCACAAATGCTAGTAAAGTATCAAAAGTCCACGAACGGTACTTCCTCAAAGTCACCACCTAAACAAACGTTGAGTACAAAAGATTACTACAACTCACAAGGTAGACATCCCCAACCATTTACACCATTATTACAACTCATACACCGCACATTCCACAACACACAACCATGAAAACAACAAAGAAACTTTGATCATAAACTTCACAAACATATTAACAATGTTTTCAACCATTAAAACCCATAAAACATCAACAATAGCACCCAAAACACCCAAAAATCAGCCTTGGACAGAATGTAATTTAATTACTCAATTCATCACCAAACGTTCCCAAATTAAAAACGTAGTCTACCCAACTCATAACAAACCTCCCCTCCAAATTTCATGCGAATCCACCCACAAAATCATCATCAAACAAGTATAAAACCAAAATTATAAACCCTAATTCAAAACCTCATAAAATCATACTCATAACCTCAAACAACAATGAATAAAACATCAATAACAATACTACAATCACAATCATGTTTTAAATCATCAATTAAACATGAATTCAAGAAGCCCTAATTAGGTTTATGAGGAAAAGGGGTTAGAATCTTACTACACTTGATCAAGGACCAAGTGGGTGAGAGGGGGAAGAAGTGCGGTGGTGGCTCGGTGGGGTGCACGGCGGCGGCGCGGTGGTGGCTCGGTGGTGGCTGCCGCTGCCTTCTCCTCTTTCTTCCTCCTTCCTTCTCTTCTTTTCTCTTTCTCTTCCTTTCTCCTTTCTTCTGCGTGCGACTAACAGAGGGTATGGGTTTGTTTTCTTTTTTTTTTTCTTTTATATAGTGTAGGGTGAAGGAAATAAGTAAGGGTATTTTGGTAATTTCACCAAATAACTGCCCGATTAGGAAAGTGCCCCAAAATAGGTAAATATGCCTAAAACCCAAATAGAACTACACCCTAAAATGATCCATGAAACGTAACACCCCAATTTAACTAACAATCTTAAAATTTACGGGGTGTTACAGACTTCCCTCCTTAAAACAAATCTTCGTCCCGAAGATTTAGGTCCCTCCATTAAAAGGTAACACAGGCGCTCACAAGCTCAAGTTAAGACACGAGGCACGTAAGGGAATGCAAAAGATAAACAGGGTGGAAGTAAAGATGTAAGGGTATAGTAGTTCATAGAAGAGAGAGTTGTGTTTAGAAAGAAATGCATCATCAATGCATTTCTAAGACATCGCGCACATTGCAACAGTGAATTAAGCACATTTAGAAATTGAAACAGCACATTAACTACGGAAGATGGAACGCACGAGGTTCTCATCCCCCTTAAAAGAAAGGTTCGTCCCGAACCAAAAGTACCTTAATCGAATAAGTGGGGGTATTTCTCGCGCATGGCGCACTCAACCTCCCATGTGGCCTCTTCAACGTTGTTGTTACACCACAAAACTTTGACCATGTTGGTCTCATGGCGTCGCGTCTTTCTTGTTTTGGTATCTAAAATTTTCAAGGGTGCCTCCTCGTAGGTCATTGTCTCATCCAACTCGATCGTTTCCGGGTCGAGCACATGAGACGGATCACTAACATATTTCCGCAATTGGGACACATGGAACACGTTGTGGACTTGATCCAGTGTCGCAGGTAAGTCCAATTCATAAGCCACCTCGCCAATTCGTTTCAAAACCTTGTATGGTCCAATGAACTTTGGACTTAATTTCCCTTTCTTGCCAAACCTCATTACGCCTTTAGTAGGAGATACTCGCAGCAACACCATGTCATCCTTTTCGAACTCGATATGACTACGAGTCTTGTCAGCGTAACTCTTTTGTCTGTCCTGAGCTGCCTTGAGTCTATCTTTGATTATCTTTACTTGGTCAGTCATTTCCTGGATGTAATCAAGCCCCAAAACTACAGTCTCACTGATATCATTCCAACAAATCGGGCTTCTACACTTTCTCTCATACAACGCCTCATAAGGTGCCATTTTGATCGATGCTTGATAGCTATTGTTATAAGAGAACT
Source organism: Spergularia bocconei (assembly GCA_963457585.1). NCBI lineage: Eukaryota > Viridiplantae > Streptophyta > Magnoliopsida > Caryophyllales > Caryophyllaceae > Spergularia > Spergularia bocconei. The sequence continues at coordinate 8,836,267 of OY734943.1, forward strand.
CAATTAGGTCCAATTTGTCTTCCCATCCTCCTTGAAACTGTAGAGCACAAGCACGAAGCATATCTTCCAATGTTTGATTTGTCCTCTCGGTTTGACCATCAGTAGCCGGATGAAATGCAGTGCTCTTTAGGAGTTTGGTGCCCAGGGCTTCTTGTAATTTGGACCAAAACCTAGACACAAATCGCGCATCGCGATCTGAAACTATCTCATCTGGAACTCCATGTAGTCTTACAACGTGATGTATGTAAGCATTGGCGAGTTGTTTCTTCTTCCAAGTGTCTTTCATGGGTATAAAATGAGCACTCTTTGTTAGTCTATCTACGATCACCCAAATCATGTTATTTCCCTTAGGTGTCCTAGGTAGACCAGCAATAAAATCCATTGATATCGAGCTCCACTTCCACTCAGGTACTGGCAGTGGTTGTAGCTTGCCTTGCGGTCTCTTATGCTCACTTTTCACCTTCTGACAAACTAGGCATTTAGCTACGAATTCAGCTACGTCCTTCTTCATTCCGGACCACCAAAACACCTGTTTCAAATCTTGGTACATCTTATCTCCTCCAGGATGTACTGAGTACTGTGTAGCGTGAGCTTCTGTCAGAATCTTTTCCCTCAGTTGAACATTGTTAGGGACGCATACTCGACTCTGAAAACGAATCACACCATCGCCAGTCATCTTGAATGACTCGCCATCTTTCTCCAATCTCCCTTTGAGGTACTCATCAGAACTCTGAAGTTCCTTAATCTCCCCTAAGAGGTCATTTTGAAAAGTAGTGACTCCATGTTCCGACAACTGTATCCCAAAGTTTAGGAACTCGTCTCCCAGCTTCTGTCGTTGTACTACTAGCTGAATATTGTGCAAGGACTTCCTACTAAGAGCATCTGCCACCACATTGGCCTTACCCTCGTGGTATTGAATCTCCATATCATAGTCCTTAATGAGTTCTAGCCATCTTCTTTGCCTCATGTTAAGCTCCTTCTGAATGAATATGTACTTGAGGCTTTTATGATCAGAAAATACCTTAAATGTTACTCCAAATAGGTAATGTCTCCACAATTTCAAAGCAAACACCACAGCAGCAAGCTCCAAGTCGTGTGTTGGGTAGTTCTCCTCATAACTCTTGAGTTGCCTAGACGCATAGGCGATTACTCTACGGTTCTGCATAAGGACACAACCCAAGCCATTCTTTGAAGCATCTGTGTAAACCTCATATGGAGCGTTCTCATCAGGTAGTGCTAGAACTGGTGCAGACGTCAACCTAGCTTTCAGGGTTTGGAAGGCCTCCTCACAAGACTGATCCCATTTAAATTTGGTAGCTTTTTTCATCAACGTTGTCATGGGCTTAGCTATCTTTGAAAAGTCCTTAACAAACCTTCTATAATAGCCCGCAAGTCCCAAAAAGCTCCTAATCTCAGTTACACTCTTGGGTGTAGGCCAATCCTTGACTGCCTTAATCTTGGACGGGTCAACAGCTACTCCCTCCTTGGAAATGATGTGACCCAGGAATGCAACTCTATCCAACCAAAACTCGCACTTTGAAAATTTACCATACAGCTTCTTTTTTCTCAAGATTTCTAGTACAATCCTCAAGTGTTCCTTGTGTTCTTCCTCATTCTTCGAATATATTAGGATGTCATCAATGAAAACCACTACAAACTTGTCCAAATAAGGCCTAAATGTACGATTCATCAAATCCATGAACACAGCAGGTGCGTTTGTCAACCCAAACGGCATCACAGTGAACTCATAATGACCAAACCTAGTAGAGAACGCTGTTTTGGGAACATCCTCTTCTGCAACCTTAAGTTGATAGTATCCTGATCTCAAGTCAATTTTAGAGAACACACTCGCACCCTTCAATTGGTCGAACAGGTCATCAATTCTAGGTAAGGGGTATCTATTTTTGATCGTTACATTGTTAAGCTCACGGTAGTCAATACATAACCTCATACTCCCATCCTTCTTTCTCACGAACAAGACAGGTGCGCCCCAAGGTGATACACTAGGTTTTACATACCCCTTCTCCACAAGTTCATCCAGCTGCTTCTTAAGTTCTTGCATTTCTGCTGGTGCCATTCTGTAGGGTGCCTTAGCAATAGGACCAGTTCCAGGAACTAACTCAATCTTGAACTCGACTTCCATTTTTGGTGGCATCCCAAGAATCTCCTCGGGAAAGACATCCTCGAAGTCCCTCACTATTGGTACATCACTCAAGTCAGGATACTCCACACTAGTATCTCGCACATGGCATAAGAATAACGGGTTTCCTCTAGAGATCTGTTTCTTCAGGTTCATGACCGAAACCAATTTGACTTTCGGTCCCTTTAGGCTAACACGGTAAGAAACTCTAACATCCTTGGATCCCCTCAATGATATTTTTCCCAGCCAACAGTCTAATCTTGCCTTGTACTTGCCCATCCAATCCATTCCCAAAATGACATCAAAATAGGGTAAAGGGAATTCCACTAAGTCAGTTTTGAACTCATGACCTCCAATTACTACTGGTACGTCTTTAAACAAGTTCTTACAATTAACACTCGCTCCAGTAGGCATTGAGAAATCAAAATCCACAGTTAAACTAGACTTAAGACCACACTTCTCAACAAACTTAGCAGCAATAAAAGAATGGGAAGCACCACTATCAAATAAAACATGTGCAACAACAGAATTGACAAGGAAATTACCAGAGACTACATCGGTGTTTTCAGCTTCCTCTTGGTTCATCACATATAGCTGACCCGCAGTCTTCTTGTTCTTTGTTGCAGCATTAACAGAACCACTCGGTTTTGCAGGTGTTGTAGTCACATTCCCCTTCGTAGGGGCCGGGTTCTTATAGGTGTTGTTGTTGGACCCCACATAACCACTCTGAGCTCTCTGGTTTGGGAACCTAGGTGACGCGACCGAAGCTCCTGAATCAGGTACAGGTGGGTTCCCAGCCCATTTTGAGTAACAATCAGACGCCCTGTGCCCAAGTTTTTGACAATGAAAACACTGAACCCTATCCCCATTGCAGGTTGTGGCGTAGTGACTACGATTGCATTTTACACAGAAATGTTTTCGCTCACTCCCCTGACTCTGAGCACGGTTTGCCTGAAATCCCTTGTTGGGGTAGTTCCCCACATTGGCTGACTGTGCTTTCCCTTTGTGACCCCCATGATTGCCCCTCTTGTTAGGGATCTCCAAAAGGTCCTGCGGGCTCATTTGTTCCTTTTCAGCCCTATGTCCAACTCCATCTTGGCCACCATCCTCTCAGTATTGTTAGCCTTAGCGTACAGTGCCTTGACGGTCGGAAAATCTTCACCAACAAACCAGCCCTTAACCTTCCAATGAAGCTTCTCCAAGTACCTGTTGACTTGTGCCTCATCGGTAGCTACAAGATCACCACCAAAACGGCTCAGATCCATGAATTTCTCATGGAAATCCTTAACAGTCATCTTTTCGGTCTGCTTAAACTCCTCAAACTCATCCCTCTTTTGTTTCCTCAAATGCTCAGGGAAGAATTCAGTCTCCAGATACTTCTTAAGATAGAGCCAGTTCCTCTCATAAGAAGCTACGGTACCATCAGGTGCCCTCTCCACTATAGGCTTAAAGAACTCGTCACGAATTCCTTGCCACCAACGCCCAGCTAAGTCCCTCAAATAATAGGCCCCGATTCGTACTTTATACGCATCTGGGCAGCCCACTGAGAGGAAGATCCTCTCCATATCCTCAATCCACGCATCTAACTCCACAGGATCACCCCTTCCAGAATAATTTGGGGGATTCTTCTTTTGCACGGCGTTAGACATCTTCGCTAAAGTCATCTCTTCATTGTTTGGCGTGGCAGTAGCCTGATTTGTGGTAGTATTGTTGTTATTATTCTGCTGGTTAGCAGTTTGGTTTGCCAGAAACTGAGTCATAAAGTTGGTCATGGCCGCCATCTGTTGGTTTGTGGTTTCCTGTCCTGCAGCCAGCTGTTGCAGGATAGCGGTCAACTCTGGGTTACCCTGGTTAGTAGCACTGTTCCCGCGTGCCATGTTCTATATGATAGTAACGAATTTAATTAGCAGCAGAGGCAAAATACAAAGCATTTCACAGCCTGACGAAAGTAATTAGAAGTGATAAGGTAGAAAACGATAAATAATCGAAACAGACGTCTAAGAGTTATTCGTCTCGCTTAGTTCTGACTTTTCTGCGACTTCTCGTTTTTTTTTTTTTTTTTTTTTTTTTTTTCTCGGGGACTGTACTGTACACGACTCGTGGCCGAGAGGGCACGAGTCGTGCCGACATCAGTAGCGACACGGCACAAAGAGGACGATTTTGAATCGATTGAGTCACAACAAGCTCATTAACAACACACAATTAGCATGCAATACATCTCATGACTTTATTAAAGCAACATAGTAAGTTTTAGGGGTGTTGTCCCCCAATTCAAGGTACTAAAACGAAATAACAAGCATAAGAATAAAGAGTACGCGTAACATCCAACTCCAAATACTTAGAATTAAACTTAACAATTCTATAGGTATCTAGTAGGCCTTATTATGCCTTTATTTGTATTTAACTTCTAGCTTGATCCTCTTCATGCATCGTCACTTGGATCATAGTCTTCGTCGCCTTGAACTTCTCCTCCATCGCCCGTATAGGAGTCTTCTTCCTCTTCATCCGAGCTAATGTTAATTATCCCATCATCCTCATTCTCTTCTTCACTCTCATAATGCTCGCTGGGGTCCTCTTCCTCATCATTCCTCTCATCATTGTCAACTCCTCCATTAACAATATTGACCACACCATTATTATCGCCATTTTCTCCATTATTGGCGTTGATATTATTATTATCCCCAACCTCATTGTTATTCCCACTCGTATCCATAGGTATGTCCCTTGGTTCAGAGGGTGGTGGTGGTGGAGTGGATTGATGGTGCACTTCTCCAAGTTTAAGCTTCTTTTGGTTTAAATTCTCAGCCATTCCAGTCTCCTGTGGTTGAGCTCTTTTCACTCCCATCCCATAAGCTCCATAAGTATTTTGATTTGGGTTGGTGGGTTTAAGAGGCGTGTAGAACGTGTAACTGGGAGGGTTATCATACTTTGGTTTAGCCCCATAAGTTAGTTCTTGCTCCCAGCCTAAAATCACTTCCAACTTGTCAAGAGTCAACACCTCACCCTCTTCATCTCTAAGATAGCGCATATCCCCCGTTCGGCATGCGTTAAAAGCATCTCTTTCCCATCTACCTCGAACTCTCGCCCAACGCTGTTCTCTCCTTAAATTAACTAGAGTCACAAAGACTTGCACCTCAGGTTTAGTTGCCCATGAGTATCTAGCGACCGCTCCATTCAGTTTCGTTCTAATCCTGGCGACATGGTTCCTAACGGAGTCTTCGGGTCTCATTGTATCTTGAAATGTTTCTAATGCCAAAGCTATGAGATCAGGTATTGTTTCGTTTCCTGGGGTTGATTTCACTCCAGAAGGTCCAAATTCCCAAAAATACGCTCGAGAGCCTGCCATTCTGTTAGTTCACCAAGGAAAATCTCCAAGTAAGTTAGTTACTCAAATATCCACATTAGAATTCCCAAAAGTTAGTTCCAAAGTAGCCTAAACTCAATCGTTAGAACACATAGCATTTAGCACATAGCATGCGTATGAATGCACCCAACCAATCCCTTGATTTTCAAAACATTAAAATTTTGGTTTGAAATCATTTTGTAAACTCAACTAACCAGAGCCTAATGCTCTGATACCAACTATAACAACCCTAAATTTTCGACAAAATGAAACAGAAAAATAAAGGACTGTTATGCCGCCGTTGACTACCAAGTCAACGGCAAGGCTTATTAAATCAAACTCTGAAAGAAATACAATGTCAGCGGAAGACTTATAGTCAAGATTACAAATGCAAAATCAAACCAAATGGAAATAAATTACAATCGTTCATAAAAATTCAATGTTTGACGAATTATTATAAAATTCCCCATGCAATTCAATCGGCATCCAAGCAGACAAGCAATCACCTTCAAGACCTGTCAACTACGCCATCGAGAATGACGTAGGCCCCAGAATAGGGTAGGGAACAAACCCAAACAAGAAGAACGTCAGCACTGGCTGAGTAAGAAAAGAGAACAATAAAAGAAAATAAGATACGCGCCTTAAAATGGCGCGTAGCTAAAAATAACTGAACAAACTACGCGAAAAGAAGCAAGAACGCTGGACACGACTCGTGCTCTACACGTGCACGACTCGTGTACAGGTCAGAGGCGGAAACTCAACGATCAAATTCTTTGCATAATTATTGATTGGTTTATTATTCGAGGGCCTCCGAGAGGTCCCTAATCGAGCCAAGGGTCCTACCCCAAGACTACCACATCTAGAGTAAACAAGTAACGTAATCCTAATGACCCGAGTGTGCACACCCCTCGCTAGGGGGACGGTAGGACGTACAAGTCCCTAGGAGGAAGCCTATTAGGGGGTTCGGTAGCTGATCTCCAACCCTATCAACACAAGCCTCTCGTCAGAGGTTTAAACATAGTAAAATCAACGACACAAAGGTCGTTCTCTAGATGGGTTTTACAAGTTATTTCAACTTTTACTTTCAATCTTTAAGGTACATTACTTGTGCTTGCGCTTTTCAATTTATAGATGGCCGTAGCCGGAAACAACAATATTCGAAACAACAATGAGAGTTGGCAAAGCCATGAACAAGATATACATGAATATGGAATTCAAAACGGAAAGCATGAGATATAAAGAATACGATCATGGATGAAACGAATGATTTGGTTTATAGGAACAATGGTATAACATGCTCAAGTCTTAGAAGATCAACGTTCTTACCTTCAACACTCACAAATGCTAGTAAAGTATCAAAAGTCCACGAACGGTACTTCCTCAAAGTCACCACCTAAACAAACGTTGAGTACAAAAGATTACTACAACTCACAAGGTAGACATCCCCAACCATTTACACCATTATTACAACTCATACACCGCACATTCCACAACACACAACCATGACAACAACAAAGAAACTTTGATCATAAACTATCCAAACAAACTCCGATTCGCACCAAACTTTCACCACAACTTCACAAACATATTAACAATGTTTTCAACCATTAAAACCCATACAACATCAACAATAGCACCCAAAACACCCAAAAATCAGCCTTGGACAGAATGTAATTTAATTACTCAATTCATCACCAAACGTTCCCAAATTAAAAACGTAGTCTACCCAACTCATAACAAACCTCCCCTCCAAATTTCATGCGAATCCACCCACAAAATCATCATCAAACAAGTATAAAACCAAAATTGTAAACTCTAATTCAAAACCTCATAAAATCATACTCATAACCTCAAACAACAATGAATAAAACATCAATAACAATACTACAATCACAATCATGTTTTAAATCATCAATTAAACATGAATTCAAGAAGCCCTAATTAGGTTTATGAGGAAAAGGGGTTAGAATCTTACTACACTTGATCAAGGACCAAGTGGGTGAGAGGGGGAAGAAGTGCGGTGGTGGCTCGGTGGGGTGCACGGCGGCGGCGCGGTGGTGGCTCGGTGGTGGCTGCCGCTGCCTTCTCCTCTTTCTTCCTCCTTCCTTCTCTTCTTTTCTCTTTCTCTTCCTTTCTCCTTTCTTCTGCGTGCGACTAACAGAGGGTATGGGTTTGTTTTCTTTTTTTTTTTTCTTTTATATAGTGTAGGGTGAAGGAAATAAGTAAGGGTATTTTGGTAATTTCACCAAATAACTGCCCGATTAGGAAAGTGACCCAAAATAGGTAAATATGCCTAAAACCCAAATGGAACTACACCCTAAAATGATCCATGAAACGTAACACCCCAATTTAACTAACAATCCCAAAATTTACGGGGTGATACATCTTCAATGAAACTATACATGGGCATGGTTGGACAATTGGCGGAGAAACTTGCTGTGAAGAGGGAGGAGGAAGTGAGAAGACGAGAGAACTTTCTGAATGTGCAAAAACTGTATATACCAAGGGATTTATTATCTCCACGAACATGATATTAAATTATTGATGGAGTGAATTGTTGTTGAGTAATGGTCCCCTATTTTGTCCCAAGGCCCTACTTTATTAGTCATGACTTTTAAAATTTTAGCGTATGATAGTAATTAAGAAAAATGAAACGATTTATTTTGTACAAATGTTAATGGGACAAACAAGATAGCACGGGCCACTGTTCGATTTAGATTAAGTCGTTCAGCTTTATAATTTCAAGTTCATGTTTGTAATAATTCATTAGTTGTTAATTTTTTTACAAATCTTAATAAACAAACTTCTTCTGTCATTACAAATCAAAAAAGCATAATACAGAATAATCAAAAACAGTCCCGTGAAGCCACGGGTCGAAAAACTAGTTGAAGTATTATTCTTCTTGACATATCACAACCAAAACCATACTTCACTTTTCAAAAGTATGTATAAACTGATCTTATATTGAAATACATTTCGACATGAACTTAATGATACATGTATCCTAATATTCTGATATACGTTGCCAAGTTATAACAGTTTATATATTATGTTTAATGTTGATAACTTTATCACGAATTTTTTTTACATATATTTGACTCCTCTGTGCATTTCTTAATGTTTCATGTCCCGTGCGCTCACTTTATCACTATCGCCTATTATTAAATACAGTATAAATTAGTTAATATCTAAATAAATGAATAAATCATGATATCTACTTTAATGTTGTTAGTTAAGATGTCTTCTAATCTCACTAAATCACTTATGTCATTCTAGAGATTATTACTTTAACTATTATATAATACTCATCATTTTTTTAAACATTTTTCCATAAAAAGTTTTAAACTTGTCGATATATCTCAAATAAAATCATACTTTACTCTTTGAAAATATGTGTGAATGGATCTTATACCGAAGTACATTTCGACACGAAGTTAATGATACATGTATCGTAATATTCTGATATACGTATCACAAGTTATAGCAGAATATATTATGTTTCATGTTGATTACTTCACTACAAATTGTGTGAGAGTATGGAAATCATGTGCGCTGCACGAGACAATTTATCATATTCTTATTTATTAACTAGTTAACCTCAAAATAAATTAAATATGATAAGTATTACTCTCTTCATTCATATCCAAATGCCCCATTTTGTTGCAGTCTTTGACGGACCACATTTGGGCACACCTCTAGATCAAATGAAATGTTTACTTAGTGTAAAAATTAGCAAGTACTCTATTATGCAATTTAATATCCCAATTCCCCTATAAATTTATACCAACTGAGTCATTCATTTGGTTGATATGTGGCGCACAATATGCTAAGTCAAAAATTGCGAGGTTAATGGGCCATTTGGATATGAATGGAGGGAGTACTTTATTTAGATAATACTCTCTTCAAGCATTTTCTACAAAAGTCTTAAACTTATCGACATATATCAACCAAAATCATACTTAACTTTTCAAAAGTATGTGTAAATGGATCTTATATTAAAGTACGTTTGGACACAAATTTTGGACACGAATTTAATAATACATGGATCGTAATATTCAGATATGGGTAGCCCAAATTGTAACAAGTTATGTTATGTTTCAGGTAGATAAACTTAGTATACTTTATGTTTATTTACAAATATTGGATTTCCTTGTACATTTTTTAACGTTAAAGAATGTAGATAACTTTAATATTTTATGTGAGAGTTTACAAATATTGGACTCTCTATAGGCATTTTTTCACTTCCGAACACCCCGAACACGCTCCAAATTATTAATTTTTAGATATAAGTGTGCTCATAGGGCACATGATAAAAGTCTATTTATTTACTTATTTGAGTGATATTCACCTTAATAAATCAATGAGATTCATATTTTGTTTTTTTCAAGTGAGAATCTCACTTAATTAAAGAAATAAATGAACTCTTTCTTTTTTTTTAAATAACTTGAAATTCATTAATATTATCGCCAAACGGCACTTAAATCAAGAATTATAACGATATAAATATCATCAAATACATCTAACGGCAAATGCACGTGGTGTCCCTGAGTTTTGACGTTTTGCACATGGTGTCCCTGCTTTTGAAACTATTACTCTCTGGTTTCCCTCAGTTTTACACAATGCGGCATGTGGTGTCCATGTGTCTAAAAGTGTTAACAAAGTTCCGTTAAGTGATGACATGGACGTCATTAGTGGTTTGAGGGGAAATAATTATTGTTATTAATTATATTTTAATAACAAATTATAATAAAAAAACATACAAAATAAAAATTCCAAAAAAATTCCAAAAAAATTCAAAAAAAAAAATCCAGATATTGAGTTTTCTAAAAATTATTTGAATATTGATTTTTCGAATTTATTTTCCCCGAAATTATATTATTGGTGAAAACCACAGTGCACACGGTGTCTCTGAGTTCTACACTTTTGTGCACATGGTGTCCCCCAGTTTTACAATTTGTGTATGTGGTGTCCCTGAATTTTCCAATTTAATGCAAATGGTGTCCCTGCTTTACATTGAATCCGTTTTTTTCGTGAAATTATTGCTCCAATTTTGAAATTTCGGGCTATTAACATTTGGAATCTAATATAAACATAAATTTCAACTATGAAGAGATTGGAAAACTTATGGACACCACATACACAAATTGTAAAATTGGAGGACACCATGTGCACAAAAGTGTAGAACTCAGGGACACATGTGCACTGTGGTTTTCACCAATAACATAATTTCGGGGAAAATAAATTCGAAAAATCAATATTCAAATTATTCTTAGAAAACTCAATATCTTGATTTTTTTTTTTGAAATTTTTTGGAATTTTTAGAAAATTTTTATTTTTATGTTTTTTTTTATTATAATTTGTTATTAAAATATAGTTAATAACACTAAGTATTTCCCCTCCAACCACTAATGACGTCCACGTCATCACTTAACGAAACTTTGTTAACACCGTTAGACCCAAGGACACCACGTGCCGCGTTGTGTAAAATTGAGGGACATTAGAGAGTAGTAGTTTCAAAAGCAGGGACACCATGTGCAAAATGTCAAAACTCGGGGACACCACGTGCATTTGCCGTAAATCTAATTGACACAATTCTTCCCTAATTAACAAAATTGATCCCTTTCACTTCGACATATTTGTGTGTTTCATTGGCAATGGAGATCCATGTAACTCGGAGAAGAAAAAGGAACTAAAGTAGTTAATGGTATTGGATCATGAATTCAGCATCCATCGCAACGACATGACAAAATTAGTTAGGGCAAATCTCAGTATAAACTCACCTATGTGGTGGTAGAGATACCCTCTCAAGGAGGTAGAAACAAGTTATTATTAATAATAACTAGTGATAACTAATTAGTTAGGGTGATGAACGATGAGAAAATTGGGGTTTACCACCATCTAATTGATGGCTGGTAGCCCCTAGATTATGATTTAGAAGTTAGGGTTTTTGAGAGAAGAGGAGGAGGAGAAAAAGGAGGGGGGCATGGGGTAATTATAAATAAATGGACTTTTATCATGTGCCATATGGATACAAGTTAGAAAAGTCCTATACATATTAGATCAGATTTTACGTAACATTTTAACCAAGGCAATAATATAATATGATATATTTATTAATAGCAGTGGATTTACGAGCTTCTTAGCATGTCCACGTAGGATGCCACGTAGGTGATGATGTCAAACGAAACCTTCCCGAAATACCACTAACAATAAAACGCGTGCTTGTGATTAGCACACGCCTTACGGATATTTCGATTCCAAAAATAACAAGATTCACTGCAATATACGGAGTGTACAATATATCTCATATCTCAAGATTATTATTAGAGAGCAAAAATCATTCCGATAATTGGGCAAGAATATAATTGACAACACACTTCTCCGTACATCCGGAAAATACGTCATTTTTCTATAATTACATTCAATCAAAATTTTAAAAAATAAAATAAAATTCACAACCGAAAGTATAGAAAACAAAAGGTTGTCAAATCTTAAAAAAAATCTGGACGTATAAACCGCAGAGACTCATGATATAAAGTTATATAAACTGAAAGAAAAAATAATATATGGATAGAATAAACTGTATATATGATTTCGACCAGAATCCTTCTATACTATTAAAGGAGGCTTTTTTGTAACTCTCACATTAACCGGAGATTTTTAGAGAGTTTTGAGAATTTTATAATATTAAAAGTATTTGATTTCCATATAAACACAAAAACTCACATACTAAATTTAATAATATTATTAAAGTATTTGGTATCCATGGCATCTAAACACAATAACAAACTCGATTTCTAACCATACGTATACATACTAAGGTCCCCATGATCCATCTGAAAACATCCAAACTGATCTGAATTGGAGTTGTATATATATGTTGACATAAAGACACGATTCATTGCTTCCGAACTAAATTAACTACTCCGTATTTTTCAAGTTGTATTATAAATGGCTTAATTCTCATATTCCATTTGATTACACTATTCCCTCATTATATATAAAACATATATTTGGATGTTTAAGTAGTTTTTAGTCGTACATTATCTCCCCCGGTGAAAATTATAGTTTTCATTTTATATTTCATTTTTATTAGAAAACATTATCATGTGACCCGTGCAATGCACGGGCCTTCATCCTAGTTTTTAGGAAAGTATGATTTAGCGTATACTGTATTGATATCCATAATTTTTTTCTTGTTTATTGCTGTCGTATTATGACTATTATCTCATTATAATATTATGACTAGTTTGCATGCCCGTGCCACGCCTGTACTATATATTTATATTGTTTATACTCGTTTTATAAAAAAAATGTTGTTTTATCTTTGCCCTAATAAATTACCATAATGATTAATTTCCATAAATTAGCTAATACTATATTACTCTATAATAATTTATTACCATATCCTAACCGATAATTGTATTTAATGCTATTTTTATATTCTATCCAATTAATGTATGATAATTTATTAACATATCCTAACCGGTAATTGTATTTTAATGCTATTTTAATGTTCTATCCAATTAAGGTATGCCAATTGTCATCGTAGGAAAGACTTGGTTTCAGGTTTTAATATATAGTATTAGATATAGTATTAGATAGAACGTTGAGCCAATAATTTAGAAAATAAAATTATGCAAGATTTCCGGCCCTCAAATATATAAGCAAAAAAAGCTTCATCAACAATATGTAAAATGATCAAGAACATGCAAGTCAAACCTAGAGCAACTATTCGTTTTGTACACTAAATCTTTTTTTTTTTCTTGAAAGATCTTTATACAGTAAATGCATGAATTTATTCTACTACTCGAATTCATCCTTTTTTTTCTTATTTGGCCTCGAGTTCTTAATTCGGTTATGGCTTTGAGCTAAATGCACGATAAGCAGGTGTATCTTTGATTTTTAGATTAGTGTAATTCTAATGGACTGTACATGTAATTGAGTTCAAAACTTCAAATAAGTCGTTTTGTTTAAGTTTTGTTCGATTATCAGAAAATCAATGTACAATTCTGCCATGACATACTTTTCTCCCTTGATCTATTAGTTGCATATGGGCCAAATGACCAAATTGGTATATAAAAATACACCCAAATATCAGATTGGTATAAAAAAAACTTCAAGAGACAGATTGGTATAAAAAAATGTCAATAGAGTCAAACAAGCCTAACTTTTTGTCGGGGTTGAAAAATCGACAAAAATAATTGCTTACTTTTAAAAAAATATGTAAAACAGTTTTCTATTATTTTTACAAAAATAAGTTGTACCATGAAAAATATTTTATAATTTAGTAAATAATCATTTTTCTTATTTTCGAAAATGAAAATTAATTTTTTTGTGTCGATTTTCCAACTCTGGAGAAAAAATAGGCTTATTTGACTCTTGTTGTTTATTTATATACCAATATGTCTCTTGAAGTTTTTTTTATACCAATCTGGTATTTGGGTGTTTTTTTATATACCAATTTGGTCATTTGGCCGTTGCATATGTAAATTATGTAACAAGTATTGTTAGATGGTCTCTTTTCGCCATCTAATGTTTTAATGACATTGTACAGTATAAGCGTTTCATTATAACGAGACCATCAGACCACCAACTAATGTTTATAAAAATGTACAATGCTACTAAATGTATATTTGCTCATGAATTTTATATATGTCAGCATATGAGCCAAAATGATTTTGCTAAGCTATCATGTACTACACCGACAACGAGGCAACACAAGTGTTGTAGTCCTTTAGATTTAGAAGGCCAAGAGGAATACAAGTCCTTAGACGTATAGTCATTCTACCATATCAAAGAATAAGACAAGATAATAAACTTCTTTTTTTTTTTTGTTAAAATGTAAGTATATTGAATCAAAATCTCAAAAAAAATCTGGGAGATGGCCCAGATCAGTACATGAATTTACAAACTAAACACTAACCCTCACTTCTTAAATTAGCTTAGCATTTTCAAGCCAAACTCTATCTCTTTCTTTCAGATTCTTCTGACCTTTCCTGCTAATTCTAGTTCTGACTTCTTGGAACATAGTGTCTATAACAATTCTTGGTCGAGCAACTATGTTTTTAATTTGTAATTATTTACACACCATGTGAGCATATCAAAATTTGTAATTATTAGTTTAGTAACTGATCCATTTTGCTCACATTAGTAATGATAAATTTTGTGCTCAAGGACTACAGATGTTGTTCTATAAATTTTGTGCTCAAGACTTTGGCACGGGTTTGTGAAAGTATTTGTTAAGAACTGTATTAGGGGGTAAGTAACTTGAATCATAACTACATAGGTTCCCAATGGGTCAAGTCTTGAATATATGGGTCTAAACACAGGTACAGGCCAGGTCACTACAAGTCATAAAAAGTGGGTACAATACCCATAAAAAGTGGGTCATAATATATCAAATTACTGGTTGATTAAGTTTTTCAAATCCTTCTTTTTATCCGGAATCTATTCATGCAATTAATTAAAATTTTGTATCTAACATTTAAACATTGTGGGTAATTGCAATTCTTATAAGACATTGTGTACGGGTAACACGAGTGTGGTTAACAGGGTAAGTAACCTTAACATGACCTACTAAACACATAGCAACTACCTGTGCAATTTCACATGGGTAAACATTGTAGGGATTTGATAGTTTATAGTGATCTTGACACAAATAGTCGGATAGTTCACATGGGTAACACATGTTTGGTAAATTGTTCTAATTTTGGTCTGACCATATATAATGTGTTATTGGGACTTTGGATGCTTATTACCACGTATACTTCAATGTGTTAAATTAAAGTTAGGATTTTTTGTGGAAAACTACCTCCCACTTTCCTCATTTTTTGGGGAAGCACGTTATTAATTTTTTTTATTGGGGAACCACCAAATAAAATGAAAATTGAATGGTAGCACCACCTTTAGCTCTTTTAGTTGAAATTTTCACCGGAGCTTTCCTACATGGTGGCCTGAACTTTGCTGACTCAATTAAAAAAAATTAAAAAGAGAAAAGGTAGAAGCTAAGAGTAATACGTCGGGGTGGCTGTATCATTCTCTCCCTGCCCCTACAAAAAAAATTAAAATCCTTGAACTCTCCAATTCTCCATTACTCACTCCCCTAACCTGAGCTTGATAAAAATCCCCAAATTTCTTCTTGAATATTCTTGCCAATTGGCGTGAGAGCCTTGTAGGTATGTAAATATGGTTTTAATTTGGTGAATAACTATTAAATCAACAAATATAATCAACAAAATCAATTTGTTTTTGTTTTCTTTTGGGTATTTAATCTCAACATATCCTAACTGTTATGGAGACTTGAAAGCCTAAAAATTCAATTGCAATGATTATGCTCATTTTAATTGATGATAGACCAAGAAATTGTTGGAAATTGAAATTGGGTCGATAAGGAAGACGATTAAGTGTGTTTTGAGGCTACAATTAATTAACCTAATTGGTTTTTGCTGTTTAGCGGGGTAAAATTGGGGGAAAACAGGTAGAATGTAGAATTGTGCAGCTCTTTTCCTTGATGGGCCAGAGTAGGTAGATGCCATCGTGGAGTTCCGGCGGCCACGTAGGGATGCTCAGACAGAAATTTCAAGTGAAAGGAGCTATAGGTGGTTCTACCCTTCTATTTTCAATTTATTTTTTTTTTTTTTGAAATGATATTTTCAATTTATTTGGTGGTTTCCCAAAACTTTTTTTTTAAAAGGTGGTTCCCCAAAAATTGAGAAAAGTAGGAGGTGGTTTTCCACAAAAAATCCTTAAAGTTATTATAAATTGTAGTGGTTAGTTGTTATAAATTCGATTTTCTACCTTATATATGGAAGTAATCAATAAAATGAAATTTAAAATCACGTAAAGGTAAATTTTTAGTATAACACCCCGTGCAATATTGCACGGGCTAAATAACTAGTTAAACTAATGCATGGAGAAGAGAAAAGTTGCATCGTTTTGGGCTCCTGAATGTTTGTCTTTGCATCGTATCTTGAGCTTATTTGGTCACTCAATCACTAAGTAATGAATTACCTTGGTTTTTATTCTATTAAAATGGAAACCGAGATATGCTCATTGGTCTCATTTATAGTTATACTCATCATATCCTAATGCATAAAAGGAAGTAGATAATCTCTTGATTATTCCTCCCATCTATTTATACAATTGTAAGTTGTAAATCTAGAGGACCAAAAAGATCAAAATAACAAAATAACATGAACACAAGTTGCGTACAAAGCTGTTTATTAGACACTGAAATGCCCATAAGAGTTAGCTTCATGCATCTTTACCAGTGGCCTCACTCAGATGCAGAGTTTTTGCGGGAGGTGGCCAAAAGAAATGGTGCACCCGCAACATCACCGTCCTTGTCGAAATCAACGTACCATGAGACCTACGCTTGTAGGCAGAGGTATCTAAGGAGTTACACCTTTTCAAAGAAAGAAGAAAGTGCTGCTCAAAAGACCAAGAACTGGTTTAGGGTTTTGTTTCTTGTAGAGAAAGATGGGACTAGTGTGGTTATTGTTAAGGAGAAGAGCCCCAAAGAGAAACAAGTTAAGAAAATTGTACGTGGTGGTATGTTTGATGTTATGCTTAAGTTTTTTCTTTCTTGTTTGGCCAGCGTTGATGTTTATGAATCATAATCGGTCTAAAGTTGTGCTCCATTATTTCCGTCTTCTTGGTTTATGGTCTATATATATGTAGTAGTATGAAACAGGATTCGATCTTAATACCAAGTCTGGCCATGGTGCATTTTATCTTGGTCCATTAACGATTGAGGCAGTTGCAAAAAAAAATTACCTATGTTTTTGGAAAAATTTAAGCAATTTCTGGATGTTCTACGGGAATTTGGTGTCAGGGCCGTTCCTAAGGTTTTAGGGGCCCTAGTGCGAAATAAAAAAAGGGGCCCTCCAACTAATCTATTACGGAGTATTATTAAAAAAATTTATGCATATATATACGTGTAAGTGACTGTCGTTTTCTTTGTTTTTTTTTTTGACATAAGATGGTGCAATAAAATTACATAAAGAATGAATATTGTATATTTTGGTATACTCATATTCTCAAACGATTACTACACAGACAATCAAACTATATATGAACTTTAACAACGAAAAAAAAATATCTCCAAGAGAAAGAAAGTTAGAGAGAGAAAGAGAAAACCCCAAACACTAAGTCATCTCCTCTGCCTCTCTTCACAAGGCTCGCCGGCCAATATTCAATCATTTTCAATCGGAGCCGGCGAGCCTATCCCACCCTTCGATCAGTCGCAGTTGCCTAGCTTGCCAACAATCACAAAAATTCAAGGGAGTTTGGGGCTATCGCACCTAGTCTCTACCTCGCAACCGCAAATACTCCGGTTCCGGTGACCGCTGAGGTGATCGGAGAGGGTCCTAGCAGCGCAACTCCTTTCTATCGATCCATCGTTGTCGCTCGATTTCCGCCGCCCCCTCCGCAGGTTCGTCTGTTTTCCTTGTTTGATTCGGGGTGGGTTGTTGGGGTTGCTTGATTGTTCATACAATAATCTGGAACCCTTGAGGTGGTTGTTGGCTTTATTCTCTGTTCCTTTAGTTTTAGTATCGGTGTAGTTTGGCGTACTTCTTCGCGTCTTCCTGGTGGTTGTTTGATTGTAAGATGTCTCTTGAATCAATTCAATCAGATTTGATCTCTTATCATATTGATCTTGGTGATGCTGTTTGTGAGGATGGGGATTTATGTGCAATGTTTACCCAATTGAAGGGTCCGGAAGAGGTTGTTGGTTATGCCTCTTCCTTGAAATTAGATGGGACTTCTTTGTTCAAACAGGGCCGTTTCAGAGAAGCTTTTTACATTTATCTTAAAGCTGTTAAGGCCATCTGTTTTGTGGTGTCTTTAGACGAGGACGGTCAGGTGCTGTTTAGAGATCTTGCTGTGTCTCTGAACCTAAACTTAGCAATTTGTGCACTCAAATTCGGCAACTTTACCCAGGCCAAAAATCTGTGTTCATTGGTGTTAGGTTTTGATTCTCGTAACGTTAAAGCTCTCTTTCGTAGAGCGTCTGCATTTGTTCATTTGGGTCAGCTTAATGCTGCTTACAAAGATTTAGTTCAAGCTAAGGGTGTTGAGGCTAATAATTCGGAAGTGTTGAAAGAGTTAGTTAAGGTGGAAGGGTTGTTGCAGTCGTCCAGTAGTAACTGCAGCTCGACTACTAGCTCTGTGGTTTGTTCCAACGACAAAAGCAAGAATGCAGTTGGAACTGGTAAGGATAAGGTAGAGTCCTCTGCTGTTCTGGGCTCCAGTAAGTTTGGCCCTGTTGATGCCCATGGCCCCGGCGCCTGCTCCAACCTCCGGGAGCAAGGGGACCCTGGTTTTAAGTTGCGGTCCGATGATTTTAGCCGCTGCAAGTTTCCCCCTGATCATGTTGGGAGTCCAAGCTCCGTCTCCAATTCTGTTACCCAGGAGCAAGGGGAGAATTCTGATCTGATGCCTCTTGAAATAGTGGGCGGTACTAAGATAGCCCATAGTGAAGTTTGTAGTTCCGCCTTCAACCTTGAATTGGAGAAAGTGGAACTTGTTAATGAGCAGCCTGTTGATTGTCTTAGCGACTCAAGTGATGTTAGTATGGCCTGTTTGCATGACCCACTTCCTGCGGCTAGCGACGCCACCATCGGTACAACACAAGGGGTGAAAGTCGTCCAAGAAAATGTATTTGTCAACCGCAGGAAGCCAAATGTATTTGTCAACCGCAGGAAGCCGTCCTCTGTTCTGCGACTGACTGGGTCTGGTTTGGAACAACTGGAAGAGGGTAAATCCTTAGTTTTCTTTCACAAACGTTCGTGTTCGGTGATGTACGTTCGTGCGGTCACCCCAACAAATCAAATCATGACGGAAGCCCCCCACGACTACGCCTCGGGGGAAGCAGTGGCTTCCAATATTCTTCCCTGCCCGGAAGAAACTACTTGTATTCCAGTTGCGCCACATCCGATTCCGCCACCTCCTGATGTCCCGTCCATTGTAGACACTCCCATGAGGGATGCTCCAGTTTTCCCTTCATCACAGGTAGTGCTCTCATCCCCTCTAACATTTGTTTTTTGTGCAGTGTCGCGTAAGTTTTATCGAGCATCCGTGCACCGTCGTAAGTACGGTACCCACCTCCGTAAAAGGTTGAAACTCGCATCCAAGTCCCCTCTGCCTCGTGTAAGTGGGGTGAAAAGAAAGTTCATTTGCCACCACCAAGTTGATGTGCTTCCGTCTAAGAAGAAGAAGTTAACGTCGTTTTTTAGTCCTTTTAGTGTGTTCAGTCTAGGCGGTTCAGGTTTTGATCCCGGCTCATTTCATTTGAGTCGGGAAATGCCTGCTTTTGTGTAAGGCCCCCTGGAACATGTTTTTCGTTCTTGTATCCCCCTTTCCCCTGTTGTATCCTTTGTCTAAAAAAAAAAAACAAAAAAAAAAAAAACAATTAAACTATAGAAAAGAAGGATACAACTTAAGTAAAATGTGACAAAGACATTGTTAAAAATTTGCTCTTATAAAGACATGCGAAATGCTGAAAAATAATAACAAACATGTGTACTGCATGTTTCGAACCGCGGGGTTGTGGGTGTACATAGAAGATTTACCATAATTGATCTTACCACTGGGCTGTTGAAGAACATATAACATAAATGTGGGCTTTAAATCATATCTTCTGTATATACTACATATCTAGAAGCCGGGGCCCCTCCCAGACATGGGCCCTAGGCCTTTGCACCCCTGGCCTACCCTTAGGGCCGGGCCTGTTTGGTGTTTTGAGGGTATCAATTTTGTTTTAGGTCAGAATTACTCTATCAGTTCATTTCCAAACTCTCTGCAAATATGTTTTTCACCAAATTACACAAAAAAAAGGAAAAAAGAATTGTTATTCCATCCTATTTTTGTTACTTACTCATCCTATGATTTAGTTCGGAATATATTAGAGTAAGAGCTAAGAACTTAAACGATTGTAGCCACTAGCCAGATAGCCCCACAAGCTCCGATCGAGCATGTCACAATCTGACCGTTGAAGTTGATCTAATCTACCTCTTTTATATTAGGCTCTGGTAGAACTAATAAAACTTACGACATCAGAGAATCGGAAAACCTGATGCCTATAAAACCCAAAAATGTGAGCAGCTGAACTCCACTTTTCCCGATCATGAGTCAAAACCTTATACATTCCCATAATGTCATATCGTCATCCCACCCAAACCCACACCTAGTGACCTAGACAATCTGAAATGACCTATAACACGAGAATGACTTGACCCATTTGATGACGCGACAATGATTAAACTTAATCTCAAATTAAAAAGATTCAATTACCATTTAGCAATGAACTGAACTTGAGACTAATGCAGGCCAAGCCCAAATTTGTCAGGCCATTTGCGGCCCAAACTGAAAATCTAGAACTGGTCAGACTCAAGACGTTGGCTAGACAATGCCCAATTTAACTTAGCTACATTGAGCATACGCGAACCCAACCCGACCCGATCTATCCAATTGCTATCTCTAAAAGGTAAAAACCACGCACACCATAATACATCCAAGTGACAGTAGCATGTCTACTTCTCCGGCTTGACCAACAGGGCCACAATTCCCACGTTGCCTTGGCCACCACCTGCCTGTTTCCACCTCGACTTCTTCCCACATTACCGTTTTAAGGACCACCGTGCCCTTATTAAGTTGAGTAACAAATTAAAGAATATCTATCAAAATTTGAACTACCTGATTAAGTAAACCGTGGACATCATTAACATAATAACATTATCTAGTGGCTAATTAACTTTGTGCTGCGAAATCTACTCAACATTGAGCTATCTGCTTAAGCAGACCAACATTTTTACTTTAACTTATGATAAAGAGGTTTAACATTGATAATTATTCCCGAGTTACTACGTACTCATTAGTCTAAATAACGGATATTGCGCCCGTACATTTAATATTGATGGAAAAAAAACATTATTACATAGGATCACAAATGCAGAGACTATAACTTCACAGAGAACATGTTTTATTATGATCCGCGGCCATATTGCCCATAAAACATGGCATAATTTACCCCATGAAAAGTGACCTAATTAAGAGGTTGACAAATGACAACTATCAATTTATACGTCTTCCTTCCACAAGTGTTTGCTGTAACTTTCTATTTTGGGACCATATCCTAAAGTTGGCTCAATAAATAGTTACGGAGTAAATACTACCCTTTGGGGGTACGGTTCAGTCCATTGCCTTTTCATCGGAAAAATTGCTCTTGTTTTGTTTAAAGTTTTGTTTATAAGTATGTGGTCACAACAAATTTTATATCTTCTACTGAATTTTGAAGTAAGACATTCAACTTAATAAAATGTGTCTATATCAGTTATAATAATAGTAAATGAATTAAGTCTTGATGTCACCTTGTTGGTATTAATTCACCTAAATTCAAATCATTTTTCAATAGTTCAAATTAACTTAGATCAAATCAGAGATTAGGTGAAAAATACGCACGCATATTATACAAGACCTAAGAGGGAAAAATAATACGGAGAAAGAGCGTCACAGATTAAGATCTCCTGAAATCCAACAATGCTTGCTAATATGCCATGGCGAAGGCCATGTATAACTGACCATAAAAAAAAAATTGTGGATTCAAATCAGCTCAAAGGCATTTAAGTCGTATTATATTGGATCAAATTCAGTCAAATTTTACAAGATGAAAGTCGTCACAATAACAACCAATGAATTTAGTTTATTTCTTTGTATTTTTTTTTTTTTGTAAGAATTTAGCTTGATTTACCGAAAATCTAAAGGTGGGAAAAAGAACCACCACAAACTTACAAAAAAAAAGCAGCAGACCACTACGAGGCTAGTTGCAGAGGGCTTCTACTGCTTCATCATAGTTACAATTACTAATCGCGCAAAAATACGAACACTAGTGGTATACTTGATAGAGCGAACAATTTGATCAACTGTGCGCTCCTTGTCTTCGAAGATCCTCAAGTTCCTCTCAGACCAAATGAAATACACAGTAGCTGTGAGACAACATCTCATCCACTTCTTCCTCCAATGTTTCCCTCTAGTATGGTTTGAATGCCAAAGGGCTTCATCTCTTAGGCTGTAAGGTGCGCGAGTTAACCCATTCCAAGTCAGTATACTCTGCATAATTGACTTAGAGAATTCGCACTCAAAGAACAACTGCCTCGAGCTTTCTGCATCCTTTTTGCAAAGAGGGCATCTGTTGACTAGACAAAAGCCTCTCTTTGCAAGGTTATCAATTGTGGCTAGGCTATTCTGAATTGCCAAGGCAGTAGTAATAGAGCGTCTTCCCATACTAGCAGCATCCCAAACTGATTTAGCCCATTTTATTTCTTTGTATTAATTAGCTTGTATTCAACTAATTTTCAATACATTCAAATAAGATGAAATCAGATCAAATACATTCATGCTAGATCGATTAGATTAAAAATATGAGATTATATCATACGGAGTACATGATCTAAAGAGGTGAAAATGTGAAATAATGATAGTGAAATAGTTATCTGCAGAGGCAGTCCATACCATGAGAATGTTGGTCCTTAGAAGGAAATGATTTGCTGGGAAAGAGACCCTCTTTGATAAGGACAGTGTCTTTCATTGTTCCTTCGTGCTTCACGCACTCTCCTTATCATCTTTTACCCTTCCCTAGGGAGATTAAAGTATTGTCCATTTCGTTTATTTTTTTGAGCAATTATCAAATAATTAGATGGCTTCTTATGAATTATGTCCATTGTGAAATCAGCTTAAAACTAACAAAACGCATAAGAAAGAAGGCTTTGAAAGAATTAGTCGTTCACGTTGGGCTACATCCTGAACAAGAGGGGGAGAATCAATTTCACAAGCCCAATGGTTCCAAAGTCCTGCAAAAGGTACTTTCTTTGTCAAGTACTCCAAATTTCATAACCCTTCTTTTGCGAGATGCGTAACACATTATTTTTTTTATTTAAATTTTATTAATTCAACAAAACCTTTTATGTTTTAATAACACTTGATAATACCTATGATTAAATTTTTTGACAAAAATCAGAAGAAGAAGTGACTTTTAGCTATTGATCTGCAGAGTAGATCTTCTGTCACATCTTGTGTTCATTATTTGTATCACACTACATGAGGCAAGGATTTCATAATATAATTCTAGTAAATAATATTTTAATGGTAGTTTGGTGAAATCATTGCCTCCCATTGGTGTGTCACACAGAATGAGACACAAAGTGGGACGGATCAAAGTGGGACAGAAGATCGTCCACTCTCTGTCCCACTTTGATCGATGTGCTAGGAAACATGGTGTATACTGTAATTATTAAGAAATCTACACTTTGATTTAAACACCCCAATTCTAAACTTTCTAAATTCGATAAGTTTTGAACTCGCTTTCTCTCAGTCACTAGTGGCCACGAATTTCGCTATTTCGATTTGCTAGTCCTTGGGAAGGCGTCAGAGTCAACAAGGACTAGAGTTCCTTTCGGAAAGACCGGAGCTTTTTGTAGTGCTAGCAAGAATGCAAGTGAACAAATTGCATGACCTGTCGGGTGCCTATGTACAGCCGTACAGGTACAAGGAGGCTAGTATGCTTGCATACCACCCATCAACACTTCTCTGTCTTAAAAAATGATAAACAAATTACTCATTGTCTCTAAGGCTATGTTTGGTAAAACTAGCTGAACGCTGAAATAGTAGCTGAATGCTGAAATAGTAGCTGAATGCTGAAATAATAGCTGCAATAGTAGCTGAAAGTTTTTAGCTGATAGTCATAGAAGTGTTTGGCAAAATTAGCTGATATAGGAGCAGATATATATAAAATTACAAAAAATTGCATTTGTTTTTAATCTCATTTTATTTTAGTAAATAATCAGGGCTAAAATAGGAATAAAATTATGATAAGCTAGCTTATTTTTTAATATGTTACATGGGGTAACATCTTAAGGGTGTGTTTGGTAGTCGTAACTGTTCGAATAGCTTTTAACTGTTGAGGTAGCTTTTAGCTGTTTGGCTAGCTGTTAGCAGTTAATTAGCAGGTGGAGTAGCTGTTAGTTATGGCCGAAAAGTAGCTGCTAACCATGACGTGTTTGGCATGATCAGTAGCAGTTGATATATTACATTAATATATATATCATAAAATTAGAAAATCAGAAACGCTACTTTCTAAGGGAAATGCTACTTATAATAGCATTTGCCAAATGCTCCTTAAAACGTTAAATGCTACTTCAAATGCTAATAACAAATGTATAGCCAAACATGTCAAGTAGCATTCTGACTTAGTCAAAACGCTAAACGCTACCTTCTACTTGGTTACCAAACATACCCTAAATAAGCTAGCTTTTTAATTAAGCTAGTGGTGGTACCAAACAAGCTTATTTGGTCAAAGAGTTTAAAAAACTAGTCAAATAAGCTACTTTGGCCAAATAAGCTAGCTTATTGTGCATACCAAACATAGCCTAAAAATAATAAACAAAACACTCATACATTATCCCAAAAATCATAAACAAACCATACTACCTTAATACTGGTGCAAAAGGCAAAGTGTTTAAACAAAATAATACACGAGATTGAACATGGTACTGATCAATAACAACCATACTTAGCACGATATGATGGAATAACTACCAATGTTTTAAAAACCGAACCGGACATTAAACCGGTAGGCTCGGGGGTTCGATGGGTCAAGGGGTTCGACCGGTTCAACCGGGTCACAAAACCGGATGACGTCACAATTATAAAAATATTAAATAATTAAAATATAGCCAAAATATTAAAAAAAAATACATGTTAAAGGTCAAACCCGGTCAAAACCGGTCAAACCCGGTCAAAACCGGTCAAAAACCGGTCAAAATCGGGTTGAACCGGCCGGTTTTTGACACAAAACCGGGGTTTTGGCCCGGTCAACCCGGGTTTGACCGGTTTTGACCATGCCCGGTTTTAGGAGCCAACCGGACCGGTTCACTGGCCGGTTCCCGGTTGAACCGGTTGAACCGGCCGGTCCGGTCCGGTTTTTAAAACACTGATAACTAGTTTCGAAGTGTAATTGACATTTTGGAAGCAACTGATAGTAATTCTTGCAAATTGAATTGGTACCAATGTTTTAAAAACCGAACCGGACATTAAACCGGTAGGCTCGGGGGTTCGATGGGTCAAGGGGTTCGACCGGTTCAACCGGGTCACAAAAACGGATGACGTCACAATTATAAAAATATTAAATAATTAAAATATAGCCAAAATATTAAAAAAAATACATGTTAAAGGTCAAACCCGGTCAAAACCGGTCAAACCCGGTCAAAACCGGTCAAAAACCGGTCAAAATCGGGTTGAACCGGCCGGTTTTTGACACAAAACCGGGGTTTTGGCCCGGTCAATCCGAGTTTGACCGGTTTTGACCATGCCCGGTTTTAGGAGCCAACCGGACCGGTTCACTGGCCGGTTCTCGGTTGAACCGGTTGAACCGGCCGGTCCGGTCCGGTTTTTAAAACACTGATTGGTACTAAACCCTAAGGCAGTTACATGTGTCTTTCAAACGTCAACCTCCCTACATACAAACCTAACTCCTTCATAAGACCCTCAACCAAATGGCACGTTGCCATCAATAAATTTTAATTTGTGTAATAGCTTTTCTAAACTTTACTCATTGATGTTCTCATCTCGTCAACTTTTTAAAAAATCGTGGTCTCCGATCCCCATCACTCGGCCGGTGCTCTACTCATCTCCACTTGACCAACACTCTCTTGGATATACTAGTCTTACTTACAAGTTATTTGACATAACTACCCTTATGGATCGGACTGTCTACTTCTTTGTGTAGGGGCCATGCATGCATGTTAGGACGCATTAGAAGTGCTTTTGATTGTAACAGTTACCGTGACCTTTTAAACACCTATAAGATAAAACTTAATGTTAATATGAAATTCAAGCAAAAGTTAATTTAGTATATTTAAAATTAAAAATGTGGTTTACGAGGTTAGTTTGCACGATATATACTATTCCTAAGGAAAGACAATGTAGCTGGTGTATGTCCTTCCGAAGACTGAGAGAGTGGCAGAGTGCCCTCCGTAATTATCATTTGAGATGACCGTGGACTATCCCATCTATTTTTCTCATGCTTTAATTTTCCTTTCAATTCCAGAAATTTGTTTCATGAGTCTTACTTCAAGTGAAGAAGCTGACAATTATTAACGATGAATCGATGATGTAAACCCCAATTGTGAAATGCTAGCGGAATAATGTGGTACTCATATAGTATTTGCAAGAGAAAAGATTGTTTTTTATTTTAATTTTTTTCTATGATGCTTATACATGTTGAGTTACACAAATTTGTGAGATAATATGAATACATTGACTTTTATTAAACTTGTTCATTTGGCTTATTGAGGTGGATTAATGAAATTAATTATTTCATCTCAAAAGAAAACCCGTCATGATAATCAAGGTTGAGTTAGTGTTTAAAAAAACCTGCCCGATGGTTGTTTCGATTCGTATCCTTATGTCTCCCCCGCAGGGCTAATGTTATGTACTAAGAAATTAAAAACATACAAGAATTGAAATGTTTATCTATATTGTCAAAAAAAATTGGAAATTAGATGTATATATAAACTTATCATTTAACCCCACTATTTTTAAAAATTGAGTTGAAGAATATATATGATCATATTCGGAGGACACATTTAAATTAGTGCGTATTATCGTCGAAATTCAGAACATTACTCCCACAACAATAAACTAATTAATCTCTTACAATGTGAAAGCATGATATGCAAGACTACATGGTTTCTTAAAGAAAAGAAAACTAAATTAAATACTGATAATAATCCTCCAAATGTAAGTTGTAGTCAACATCCTAAATACATCTTAAACAAATTAAAATATAGTTTAAGACGCCATATGATTACACATAAAAAACAGTGAATTCAAGTTAGATGAGATTCATTCAAATAAGATTACATTAAATTCATTCAAATCAGATTAAATTAGATTCATTCAAAACAAATTGATCAAAATCATATCAAGTCTCGTATGAATCAATGATGATTATTTAGATCCGGTGAACCCGGTCTATATTTTTTTTTATCTCAATTCAGCTGAATTCGCGTTATTTTTCAAGATCAAAAAATGCACACATCAGTACATAGCACATTATTAGTTTCATTTTAATAATATTAGTTCAAATAAGATCAAATTGATGGAATTGAATCAAACAAAGGCCTAACTCCGATCAACCCAGGCCACCCTGATCCTGGCCTAGATTGTTTAATTTAGGTACATGCAAGACCTATATGAATGTTTAACCAAGCAACGCAGATTCTAGGAGAACTTGTAAAAGCCGACACAATATTGGGCCGGCCGACCATCTCCGGTCAATACTATAACGGGATCACTCAATCTAGAACAGAAAATAATGGATTTTTTTTTTGAAGGAAGAAAATAATGAAATTTACACATCTCCCTTTAGACGCTCTCAAATCCACAAGAATTGTCTGCATGCCAACAAAATATAAGGCAGAGTCAACCAAATTATTAAACAAAAAATTAACAAAAGTTTAACCAAAATAATAAAATCAAACACCCAATTAGCTCCCAGCCTATAATAGTGACAAAGGTAAATAAGAGTTGGTGACAACAAGCAACCAATTGATTAATTATATAATTGTTATAATATTAATGATAATATGAACAAGTCTTTTTCTTGCTTAGAAAACTCCTTCCAAAAGCTTTGGGCAAATGAAGAAATAACAAATGGTGTAGTAAAAGTTTTATTAATTAGAAATACAAAATCAATTAATTATAAAAAAAATAATGAAAGGATAGAGTGAGAGAGTGAGAGAGTGGGTGAAGAGGAACAAAAGCGACCTCTTCTCTGCTTCTCTTTCTATCCCCACCTCTCAACACCTTTCCCTCTCTCTTTCTCTCTCCTCACTTTAATTTTGGGTTATTGTGTTAAAGAAGCTTTCTCTCCCAATTCTCTGTAACAAGTCCACATATATAAATTTTATTTGGTATTTGTTGATGATACCGATCTCTTTCGAGAAGGCGATTGAAGAGAGAGCACACTTAACTACAAAGAAAATCACATACCCAAAAAAAAAAAAAAAAAGATAGATAGATAGAGAAAGATTGAGATAGACATAGCCAAGACAAGGTTCAGACACACCAACAGCAGAAATTATAGAGCTGCTTAGGTATGTACTTTCACTCAATATTATTATTTCATGTAGTTCTGTAGTTATGTCATTTTTGTAATACGATGTTCATGTATTTGTTTTTCCATTTGGAATCATGATCATGGATTGTTGATAGTAACGGGTGGATTTTGATTGTGGTACGTGTTTGTATAGCTGAAAGTTGAAATAATAGCGAGAGACGGTAATAGATGACGAAGATGATGAAGAAAAGGATAGTAATAATATGGGTATAGGGAAACCAACGGCATCATCAGTGAAGAAGAATAAGACGGTCTTTACAAAACCAATCATCATCGAATTACAATCAACAATTATTATTGATAAGTCATCAACATCATCATTATCTGAGAATTCTATGTCCCAAGATTATAATCATCATCTTCACCAGCCTCCTCCTCCGCAGCAGCAGCAGCCACAACCGCAGCCGCATGTTAGCAGCAATATCTTTGCTTATAACCCGAATGCGGGGTTCGACAATAGATCCGTGGAAGACCAGTCGACGAGGACCGAGGACCAGTCCGCAGGCGGGATGAACCCGGCCGCGTATGAGTCGGCTGGGATGTTGTCCGAAATGTTTAATTTCGGACACAGCCCCGGGAGTAATACCGGCGGGGGGCCGCCTCCGGAGTTGTTAGACTACCGGAGAGCGGGCGTCGGTGACCTTGGTGGTACTCAAGACTGGTATGGGCCTAGACAAATTGGACAACAACATCAACAACAACAAAGACATGATATTGGGGACCATCATCAACAACAACAACACCACCACGACCATAATGATGCTCCACCTCATCATCATCATCATCAACATCATCAACAACAACAACATCACCAAATGGGTGGTGCAATAAATGCTCACAATTCAGTTGATGCAGGTAGCATGCAGCTGTTTCTAACAAACGCGCCGCCACGGTCACCATCACCACCTCCTCCGCCACCGCCACCCAGCATTCAAGTCAGCGGCGGTGGCGGGTTTCATAATACTATACAAGGCGTAGTCCATCATCACTCACCAACTAGTACTACAACAAATAATAATAATAATCTCAATTTTTGGGCAACACATCATCCTCATGCTCATCCACATAATCATATGACTAGTAATCCGGGAGAATTGGGTGGTATGGTTGAAGTACAAGGATTGTCGTTGTCGTTGTCGTCGTCGTTGCAACACTTGGAAGCAGCTAAACAAGTAGCGGAAGATAATCATATTATGTTCTTTAATCAACCAGCTGGAGTTGGTCCGTCATCAAGTGCTACCAACACATCTTCTCCTACACATTTCTTCAAAAACTTGACGACTACTCCGGGCCCACAAGCCCAACACCCGGTTATACTACACAGCTTGCAACCCGTGGGTGGGTTTGCGGGTCCGAGTACAAGCAGTGTCGGTTTTGGGTCGTCGGCGTCCACGTCGGCCTCATTGGGATTGGTCAATGTGTTGAGGAATTCAAAGTATGCAAAACCTGCGCAAGAGTTATTGGAGGAATTCTGTAGTGTTGGGAGAGGTCAATTAAAAAAGCCCAACTTAGGTAGGCAAAATTCGTCGAACAATCCAAATTCCGCCACCAGTGGCGGTGGTGGAGGTGGCGGTGCTACGGCAGGGTCGTCATCGTCGCCAAGAGATCCACCACAATTGTCACCAGCTGATAGGATAGAGCACCAGAGAAGGAAGGTCAAACTCCTAGCAATGCTTGATGAGGTATGTGTGTTAACTCTTAGCTCCCTCTGATCTTCTCCTTTGTTCCAAGAGTCAAGACCAAATCTTCCACTTGTTTTAATTAAGAGACTACTTTTCTTAACCAAACCTATTAGTTTAATTCATTAAACCATCCAAAAGATTAGCAAAATTTCCAGTATGCTTCCACTCAATAATTCTAATTAACAAAACTATTAAGCGGGCGGCCGAAATAGTATTTTTGTTAAGCATATAGAGTATCATCCTCATTGATTCTCCTTATAAAATGAATCTTGAGCAATAATTGGTGGTAGAAATGTAAGAACCATAGAAATATTCCATGCAATGTATTAACACTACGAATAGCGAATTTTTGGATAATGAAATTGTCTACACAGTTACGTAACAGTTTTAATTACCGTCGAAATTTCAATATTAGTTATGAGGCAAGGAAGGTGTCATGCTACACACTACACCATCAATCTGATTTCTTTTCATATTGTTGACTTATATGATTAAAATTAAATTGATTCTTCTCAATCCTAGGTCTTCTATAGGTACTTTTTTTTTTTTAAAGTATAGTCTATGTACAAAATTGAATTTTATTGGCTAAGAGTGAGAGGGCAGGCAAAGAAACACTAGAGGATATTCCTTCTTCCCACCCTCCATTAACACAAATGATTTTGTCTGTACCCTGAAAACTTGGATTTCCTACATTTATTTTTCTCTATACTTTTGGTACCCCTTTAAGAGTAACAATTTTAGCTTACAATTATTTAACTTAGGGTTTAACAATATTCTAATAAAGGAAGCCACCACCTAGACTACATATACAATAGTACTCTCCAACCCTTGCTTCATTTATTATTTAATCATGGACTTTGTGTATATTTAGATGTACCCAACAAAGTTAGATGAAATGATTGGTACTCAGACTCACCATTGTACCAAAATTGTCTAATGTATGTTAAATTATCGCTAATCATTTACTTAATTGTATAATCGGATTCTCAATCATACAGTCATTGGGATAATAACATTTAGCTTATATACGGGCCATTATCATATCGCTATCGTCAATTATTTTTCTTAAAAATGGTAAGAGTCTTGAGGTTCCCTTACGTTTCCTATAAATCATATACTCTCATATGTCATATCCTATAATACAAAATAATTTGTTCGTGTGTCATATACTAGGATTTGAATTGAATAAAAAATATGAAGCCATCTTCCTCCTCTTGGCTAAGTTAACTTTTCTAAGGTAGTTGAGTGAAAACAACCTTGTAACCTCCTTAACACCTTACGTACACCCATGGAACTTGTGACTGCTCATCAACCTCCAAAACACCTTTTCATATTAATAACTTCAGTCTTTAGTTTTCATTAATTAAGCCCAATAATAACATGGTTAAGATTGAAGTATCGATACATTAAAATTCATTTCAACTTTTACTTTGTTTCTTATACCGACTTTTACGCCTAATAATTGAAAAGACGTTCATTTATTCTTAGGTGGACAGGAGATACAACCACTATGGCGAGCAAATGCAAATGGTAGTTAACTCATTCGACCTAGTAATGGGATATGGCGCTGCAATACCGTACACTGCGCTAGCGCAGAAGGCCATGTCACGGCACTTCCGGTGTTTAAAAGACGCAGTACACGCTCAGCTCAAACACAGCTGTGAGCTGCTAGGAGAAAAGGATCCTACGGCTAGCTCAGGGCTAACCAAGGGTGAGACGCCGAGGTTGAAGGTGCTAGAACAAAGCCTAAGACAACAAAGGGCGTTCCACCAAATGGGAATGATGGACCAAGAAGCGTGGCGGCCACAACGGGGGCTGCCGGAACGGTCTGTCAACATACTCAGGGCTTGGCTCTTTGAGCACTTCCTTCACCCGTACGTTACCTTTCTATACTTATCTCTTTCTAAGCTTGTTCTTATGTGTTCTATGTTCATTTTTTGACACTGAATAAAATTTTCGTACCACCTAGTCAAAAGTTAATTGGATTAGAATTTAGAAATACAGTACGTGTAACGTGTTTGTGTTACTGTGTGGTCAAATATTCAAATCTCATTTGCTTAATAAACACATAAAAAAAATATAATGCTATCAAACTAATATCCCCCAAATTTTTAATTATTATGACCTTTATTATAGTAATTACACAATGATATTTGGTGAAAATGTCAATGAATTATTACAAGATGCATGGAATAATACTGATGATGGATCCAAGGTTACTTTAGAAAGTGTCCTTGCATTGGTGCATAAAAGAACGGTCCGGTCGGGCGGGAAAAAGGCTGCGTTAAAGGCTTAAAAGCGAAGCTCATCACTGAACAATTGATGATGATCATCAAAATGTTGTTATGTCAAGTCCCTTTTCTCCTCCCCTCCGCCCAAGGAGATATTACTGTCACTACAAACATCATTATTTGACTTATTCTCATCATGTTTATTTCTATGTATATCCATCAACTTACCTTCTCGATTTCAATAACAATTTGTTTTAATTGCCTAATCAAAAAATAGAGATGAAATTAACAAACTAATTACCCGATATGTTACCTTGGTTAAATTTGTTAGCGTTGTCAAGAACTGATGTCACGTGCTCAAATCATAACTCATTCAAAAGAACAATCAAAAGGTTTATAATGAAAGAGGGGTACACAACAACACATAATACAAATGTATAAATCTGCATAACAATCGCCTAATTTTAAAGAATTGTAAAAGTGAAAAATATAACATGGTAGCAAATATAGTTTCAAAGTATTTAGTCACATATAATGTCAATGACTTTGACACAATACGCTAACTGCTTAAGTATAATCTCATGTACAAAATGTTGAAAATAATATTAGGAGGATTAAAAAGTATTATAATTGAATTTTGTAGCCCTTTAAATTGATCTATTTATGATTTCAAATCAACGTTGACAAGCTTGTTTTATGTGGGTTAAATATAATTTCATTTCATAGTGCGCATGTCCTTTGTGACTTGTGAGACGGCCTCATATTAATTTATTGGGATACCAATGGAATAAAAAATTATCCTATCTTTATACTCCCTCCTTTTATTCCATTTCTTTACGTTACTCTGGGTTTTCGGTCCAACATATAGAAATGAAAAAAAATGTAGGGAGTATAAAAATGATGCTCTTTCTAAAAATTCAAAAATAGAACTATCATTAATTATTTGTGATGGTTTGAAATATAAAATGTGGTTATTTAGTGATTCCGTAGTAATTGTATTTATCATTAATTATTCAATTACCTAATTATTGGAAACATTAACCTAAGTAACTTTGCATCTCCACTTACCTATCATGTTATACATTTCTGAGATTCTAGCAATAAGGCAAAGGACATGCACTAGACAATCTATCAAACTTCAAAAATGTTAGGAGTCTTATATGTAGACAAATAAATAAAAATGTCTATGGTTAATTTGTAGTAAAATTATCAAAGGTGCAGTCCATTTGTTGCATGATTTAGGAATGATGTACTATAAGCTAAAAAAAAAACAGAAGATCAGAATTACTGCAAATATGTGAAATTTACTACATAACCATATTTTATACTACTTGTCATCTTTAATTTACCACACTTGATATGTTATACACAAATTATTTATTGTCTACATATGGACACCTAGGATCATCCATCAAAATTACTTAAATTTTACTAAATTGTACTCTCTTTTATCCCTTTTTTAGCTATAAGCCAAAAGCTAAATTTCTCTACAAAATACAGTTAGATCTTGAATACATGTACAATATTACAATTCCTATAACATTACTTCAATTATATTGTATTGACGTACTTGAATATTGAATTGAAGGTTCGATTAACACTTTTGATGAGTGATACATGTTGAAATTCTATGAAAACATAGAGCTTAGCTTGATGCTTGATTTGTATAAAAAAAAATGTTTTCACGAAAGCATTTTCACAGTTTTTCTCATATCCGATCCTTATTCCAAATATAGGAATCGGGAATAATGTAATCTTTTAAGGTATAAACTTATGAAGGAGCAATTAAGGAGTGTTACTATAATTCGTTGACCGTTAAAAACATAAGTGATTGACTTGCCAATATCCTTAGTTTTAGGACCAATGTTGTTTCAGCTTTCTCGTGTATAGATGAAGCAAATAACACATGCTTTTCGATAACTAAACAATGACAGCATACATCCAAAATGACAACCAGAAACATCAACTAGTAACAAATGTATTTCGCTGACCTTTAAAATACAAACATGTGCTCTTTCCCCAATAAATAAATAAATAGATATTGAGTGGTTTATCATTCTTGATAAGTGATATAATAGTTGTCTTCTTGTGAACTTTCTCCGGCCCCTCTCCGATCCCTTAGATTCTGACGTCAATGTTATCAAAATTCTGAAAGATGTAGAGGTCTTGCAAAAATATTATCAAAGGCTACATTTAGAGCTAACAAATACCCTATTAAAACAGTTAGTACATCGGAACAGAGCTTATATGCGCTGTGAAGATTGAGGTTGGGCTAACGGTTAGAAAGTTAACTTCTCTGGAAAAGAAAATAGAACTTATTGAGTTAGTAAAAGTCATTATTTTTTTGCCTTCTTCTAATTTAAAAATCAAGGAAAGGTTTCGGAGTTGCTAAATTATTTCTTTACGATACTGTATGTATACTATATACTAAGTCCGATGTTAATTAAATACACATACTGTATGTGTTATGGTTTATGTCTCCCTAGCTATCTCGCCACTCCATCGTAGCTAAGACCCTGAAAAACTCGTAATTATGGTATGTTTCCTTTATCATATTACCTGTTAGAGGTATTCGCTTTATGTGATTGTAATGAGTTGTAGGTAGGGCCGCGAACTAATGTCATATTGTGGTGATTTCAACAGGTACCCAAGCGACGCAGATAAACATCTTTTGGCTCGACAGACAGGGTTATCGAGAAATCAGGTCAGTCCATATGATATTATCTTTCTTCTTAGCGTTGCTCTATGCTGTAGAATTGTAGAGGGGAGGAAAAAAAACGAGAGTAAACCATATGGAGAAGTTTACCGTATAAACTAACTCATAAACTTTCTCAATTATTCTCAAATAACAAGAGGCCCTTAAATAGGCTATACAACATATCAACAATGAACAAAATCCTAAAACCTAGGAACTAATCCCAATTCCCACGTACACCAAAACCCACTAAACCACTACACTAACAATTAGGAACCACTAACACATAATTAGGAAACACTAAACTAATTTTGACTAATTAATTATTTTGGATCATAATTCAACACACCCCCTTGATCCAAACAATCTTGGGAGCAATTTTCATCGTCCGCGCGTTAAGCCGAACACACTGTCACGTCCTTTGCCGCAACGAACGTCATTGCAAATCTTGCACTTCTTTGACACTTGAATCTCGATCACGCTTGGGACCTCGATCGAATCGGGTTCTGCACACCCATCATCTTCATGGAGCACTTATCTCCATAACCAGTGAAGCACTTCTCTTCACTTGTGATGCACTTCTCATCACCTTACGATGACGCACTTCTCGTCACCTTGCCGATGCACATAATCACCGACCATACATTGGAGCACTTCTCTCCAACAAACCTTGATAGAGCACTTCTCTCTACCTCTCTATTTCGTGGTGCACTTCTCACCACCCTCGAACATGTTCTTGTCGGAGCACTTCTCTCCGCAATCGATAGAGCACACATCTCTCTATCTCACGATTCACTGCACGTACTTGCGTTGTGCCGCACCAAAGGCTGCCTTGCCTTCATGATCTTGCCATTCTTTTTCTCCTCCTGTTTGATTCCAACGTCATTTGTTTCGACGGCTACGTACGTGCGTTGCCTTCTCTGCTTCTACATATGTTGTTTGATCCACAAGGCTGTCGCACCCAATTAAACAAACAACTCACACATTTTTTTTTTGTTTTGATAATTTGTTTACTCTCAAACACTCTTATCTCTTGATATTTCTTTTGTAAACACTCACCCTCAATTGATTTGATAGCAGCGGAATCTTCGTTCGCCCCATTTCAGAATCGAACTTGGCTACTTGATTGGAGGTGATCAATCTCCATCTCAAGAGCTCTGATACCATGTAGAATTGTAGAGGGGAGGAAAAAAAACGAGAGTAAACCATATGGAGAAGTTTACCGTATAAACTAACTCATAAACTTTCTCAATTATTCTCAAATAACAAGAGGCCCTTAAATAGGCTATACAACATATCAACAATGAACAAAATCCTAAAACCTAGGAACTAATCCCAATTCCCACGTACACCAAAACCCACTAAACCACTACACTAACAATTAGGAACCACTAACACATAATTAGGAAACACTAAACTAATTTTGACTAATTAATTATTTTGGATCATAATTCAACATATGCATATTACTTTTACCATTTTATATAGCAAATTGATAGAGGTCTACAATGTAGACACAATTAATTTGTCTACAGTGTAAAATTGAGTTAGTAGCAGTAAAATTGAGATCAGAGTAGTAAAATTATTTGCAATGGAAAATTCAGGTAGTAAAATTAATTGTGTAAGTATTAAAATTTTGATAGTGTAGTAAAATTATTACTGATTGTAGACACTTTTGGGTGTCTACACTGTAGACCTCTAGCATTGTCCATATAGCAAATTGATAGTACACAACAGAACATTAATTAAGTTCGTTTCAGTGAGAATATAGAGTATAGATTAGAGTGAGGGGTAAATGAAAGGACGGTGAATTTATAAGTAATCTGTATATGTATACTTGTATAGTAGTGCATGGGCGTGACCGTTAGATAATGAAATGTAGTTATAATCAGTGCATGATCGACTGACCAGTAGTACAAAATTAATACTTGTGGATCTTAGCTAAGTACAAGTACATTGTCTAATAAGCTAAGGTACACCATGCAGTCATGCACGTATAAAAATGAGGTTTATTGGTGTAGTTTGAAATTCATATTTCACTTAGCTTGTTAATTAGTTATATGGAATGTGATCTAAGTAGGTGGCAACTGGTAAAGACCTTACAAGGAAAATGTTGATATTAAAGGACAATTGTGCATGGACTAGTAATGTCTAAAACTCCAAAGGATAATTGTGATATTCAAATTTTGGGTATTTCAATCTCTAAGTACTTAAAAATCGAGAAAGGCTGCATATGCATTAAATGTATATGAAATCCTCATACATTGCGTATGTGACAACTTGGTATTTGTTGTGCTCTTAAGTTAGGATGCGATCCAGCTTATTCTCATTGATATTTTAAAAGCAATGTGTAATATGCATGTCCGTATGTATGTATAACTATATTAATATGGTTTGATATGCACATTTTTGAGATTTTTATTTAAGTATTTGGATATTGAACATGCCATCAAAAACTCTGTTATATGTATGTTTTCTAGAATCTCTCCTTTAAATCTCAACTCTCAAGTCAAGAGATTTCAATCTCATTAGCTTGTAAACAAGTATAATCCAATCATGCATGCCTAGTAAAAAAAAACATTGTTTTTTACAAAAATGTACAATAAGTTTACTACTCCATCAGACCATCATCTAACAATGAGACGAATGAGTCATCTCGACTAAACAACTCAAGTGTTTCAAGTGGTACTTCATTTTATTAGCCAGAACAACAAGTCCACTTGTAGTGGTAAGGACCACTGTAGAAGGTAAATGATATGTAGATATCTTTAAAGCCAACAAGAAATAGCTCAACTAGTTAAAAAGCCAATGAAAATCTCCTATGTTAT
Source organism: Spergularia bocconei (assembly GCA_963457585.1). NCBI lineage: Eukaryota > Viridiplantae > Streptophyta > Magnoliopsida > Caryophyllales > Caryophyllaceae > Spergularia > Spergularia bocconei. Next base: position 8,874,365 of record OY734943.1, read on the forward strand.
CTGTTTGAGCACATATCGTAACTAATAATCGAGCTTGATATCATGCGCATTGTGTGAGTTTATTATTTGACTGGGAAAAAATACGATTAACTTAGTTGCATGATTATTTGCTAGAGACTATCATATACGGAGTAGTATATTCTGTAAAGTTTACCTCATATGCACCTATAGTAGCAATTGTGAAAGGTGAATATTATACCTTTCCTAATGTGGTTCATGAAAGAGACCAACAACCTAGCTATTGTTTCCCAAAGAATCACTATTGTGAAAATGTAGTCTTATATATCACTATTTTTGTCCTCATTCCCTAAGAGAGGCTAAGAGGAGCCCTGATGTATAGGTTTCTAAGCAACTTTCTAGCCCTATTTGAAGTAGGATATATACCATCAAAACTTATGGTCATTTTGCCCTTTGTCAGTCACATTCACGTACAAAGACAAATAATACATACTGCAATTATAAGGACAGCTTCAACAAATGATATGGAAGACAATCAAATTGCATCATCACACTCTTTTTCATCCAAATTTCTTCTTTCCTATTTTTTTTTTTAAAAAAATTTATTGGGGAAAAAAAGTAAAATATGTGGATCAAAGTATATCTCTGGGTACATTGTCAGAGAGCTAAGATCTTTATCCTGTAGACTAGGGCCTCTTACTAAAATTGTTACTACACTGTTTTTTACTGTTTCACTAACATTTTGGATGACGAGAAATTCAATGCATGGCCTGTTTTATCAAAGTTTTATTTAATGTGGTCAATTCCCAAATCATCGATCAGTACATCCAGTGCAGCAGCAGTGCAACTCATTCAGTGTCTGCCCTTGATGATCTCATTGACTGTCTCAGTTTTGCAATTCCAATTAATATTACTACTCCTATTGTCCTCTGTTGTCGACTTTTTTCATATATTCAAATTAAACGTTAACAAATAGAAAAAACAGAGTCTACTAAACATAAGCTCGTGATTATCCTTTGTTTAGGACCACTACACAAATCCCAACTCATACATACATCTTTTACCTAAAGAAAATACAGTACAGTGTTAATCAATCACTGTCATGATTATATGGAGTAGTCTGTATCATCATCGTGATCATCATATACTCTAAATCTGACACAATTAATAAATGTGAAGATGACACAATTTCTTACTGGTACATTATGATTATTGATATATACAGGTATCAAACTGGTTCATAAATGCAAGAGTACGGTTGTGGAAACCCATGGTTGAAGAGATGTACCAACAAGAGGCCAAAGATCGTGAAGACGACGACGACAACGACGACGATGATCATGATCGGGATGAAGAGATCAGATCAGGAAACCAAACAAGCAGCAGCACCAGCAACACCAACAACAACAATACCAACAACAGCTTCCCAACTACGCAACAACAACAAAATTGTGCTGTTGCACAAAACCCAATGCCTTCCTCTTCTGCAACAACATCAGCAACGACAACAACCATGTTGACAGAAGGCATAAGATCCGCTGATACGATGCACCCTACCCCGCCTGATTGCGACCCTTCACTTCTCGCAATCAATAGACACCACCACCACCACCAACAACAACAACAGCAACAGTTACAGTTCCAGCCACCGTCACAACCACCGTCGCAACACGCCGGCGCCTCCGGACTTCCTACAGTTTCGCAACAGGCGTTTCTTCAAGGCGTGGATGACACGTGTCATTTCGGCAGTGATGATGGGACTGACAATGTGGGTGGCCCCACCACCATGATTAGGTTCGGGGCTGCGGCGGGTGACGTGTCCCTTACGTTAGGGCTCCGTCATTCCGGAAATGCCCCTGATCAGAAAAGTGCTCCTTTTCCTGTAAGGGATTATGGGAGCTTCTAAAGCATGCATGCATGCATGCTATGGGTAAATTTATTTTTATTTTATTTGGGAGGGGTTTATTATCATTATTATATTATTTGATATTGATCAATACGGGGTATAAGTAGAAATTCAAATAATAATACGCCATATTAAAAGCGAAATATTTCATCGGAAACAAATACAATGGGTTAAATGCAGCTAATTAACTAATATAAGGTGGTCTATAATGATAATTGATAAATGATGTCATAAGAATGTTGTAATTAAATTGTATAGCAGAAGTTAGAAATAGTGGGAGGAAAATTGGAGGGTACGGTAAAAACGTACGATTTGCAAACAACAATGATCATATATTACGGAGTATGTGGTTGAATTGGTTGATTATTGAAGGGTGTTTAGGTCTTTTACATTAAATTCCAACCATGAGTGGTGATTGCTGAATGATTGGGGTTTGGCTGATGATGGATTGATTGAGTGATTGATAAGACTAGAGACGAAATGTTCGTATATATCTTTGTAATTACTTCCAGTAGCACAGAAAACTAAATACATGTGTACTGAACTAGTGATTAGCTTGAAGCCTTGAACAAATTGCTTTTATTTCGTCTACGCACGTTTGGTTGATAATTATCGGATAATTCGAGAACTCAAATTTAATTATTGCATTCAACAAGCCTCATATATTGTAATTATTACTTTGATTTCGCCCACATTCGGACAATTCTATATATTAAATTATTGATCGCGTCTAATATTGTGCCAAAACCCAATATGAAATTCGGACCTAACATATTGCAAAATGTAGCTCTGAAGATCATACTTGCTTTAAGTTTCATTGTTAATCATCACAGAGACCTAGAACACCTTTTCCATCCTTTTTTTCCAATGCATTTTTAAATTTTGATACATGGTTGATTGTATACGTACGTGCCTCCCTTCGAAGTAGCACAAGAATGATCAACCGAATTAGGGAATCAATTTGAGAGATTTGAGAGGGTTGGTCTAGTGATACTGGAATCAATGAAGAACTATTACACTAAATTGCTAGCGAATTAAAGTTGGTAGGCGGAATCATTTACATGATACATCATGGCAAACTGCACCTTAACAGTGTCGCATACGTGAATTATTATACTTATGAATTATCATCATAACTCATGAATTCATGGACCACGTCCCGAATCTGATTTCGTGGTATAGGCTTTTCCGATATACATAGACATTACCCCGTTCCGTTCTAAAGCTATGAACTTACATGACCACGATAAATTGGATCAACATCGTACTAGTTGTCACTTGACGATCCCTAATACTACTGTTACTATGAGTTCGCAGAGCTACCAGACTAATAACACCATGATTGAATCACAATTAATTAAGAAATATGGAGTACAACTTTAACTTTTACTTTTGGTACAAATTATTGGTTAGTATTTTGTTCGTACAACGTCCCGAGAAAGACATGCATAAGCTAAGGGTAAAAAAAACTATGACATTTACCATCACAAAATCTAACGAAGGATTTTGGCCTACGGAGAATTAAAGACGAGATTTCGTACTCGACGAAACAGACTAGGCCACAACCCCACAAGCCAGGCGGGGCAAGGTGCAATGAGAACTAGCTAGATCGATCAATGATGCCATTAAATACAATGGTGTGGGGATAAATTTGTAGGACTAGTATACAAAAAATAAAGGTTTACAGTGTACACACAATTAATTTGTCTATAAAGTAAAATTGAGTTAATAATAGTAAAATTGTGATCCGAGTAGTAAAATTAATTGTAATGAAAATTTCGGGTAGTAAAATTAATTGTTTGAGTAGTAAAATTTCAATAGTGTAGTAAAATTAGTGTTGATTATAGACACTTTTGGGTGTCTACACTGTAAACCTCTAGCATTGTCCAAAAATAAATAAGGATCGGAAGATAGATAGAGCAGAATAGTATGGGTGGCAGTAAGTAAGTATATCGTTGTCAAAAAATCTTGGTTGTTTAGGAAGAGGTCCCCTACACCCTGATCGTTCATCAAAGCATAAACGAAAGGCCAGACTAGTTGTCAATTAAAGAATATAGGACCAAACCATGCATCATCATAATAATTCAAGGGGGGGTTCTCACTCCTCCCTACACACCCCCACCTTTCAGGCCCACGTCCGATTGCGATGGCTCATGCTCCCTTTCGATTTGGGCTCGACCTAGCCCCGTACCCCACTCTCCATACTACGCGTTGTAAGATTCTCTACAACAACAACATTACCCCAACGCTTTAAAGGCTCTCCCATAAGACCGGATAGGGAGGATCAGATATAACACAAGCCTCACCAGTCACCCACTCACTCCTATTGAAATATAGAGGGGCTTTGCACGGATGATCCAAAATGGAAATTGTATTGAGAATCATAATAGTAGTTACGGACTTACGGAGGAATGTTAATGTAGGCGGATTTTATGATAAACGCAAAAATATAAATTTCAACTTAGAACATAACTTTATAAAGGATCAAGATCCATGAATGTCTTTCTTTAAACAAGGAAAAACTCTACATGGTAAAACGATGTTTCCATTTCAAGTAAACTCCAGGGATCTCTAGGAAAAATAACTCCAGAGATCTAGATCCCTTTATAAATAGAGTGTGTTATGCTACAAAATGCTTTTGATATATAACAAGGGAAAGTAGAAACATTTTCCTATTCTTTTTGTTTTGCCCATAGAATTATTGAGTTGTAGGAAAAGAAACAAAAGGTACATACATCACTGCATGAGATAATGTTTTGTCAAAACAGGCACATTTCAAGTGGCTATGTCAAACATAAATGGGAAATTATGAATAAAGACTATATTCTTATGTTCGACTACTCTAGATTCCTACTCTTGTGTCGTACGAATAATTACGTTTGACTTGAATGTGTGAGAAAATTTGAATATACCTAAACGTCTTATAGTTTGAAAGGGGTAGTAACTAGGATGTAAGCATCCAGAATATGCATGTGCAGGCCGCACATGAAGGCCCAGATCCGGAATGAGCCACACAGTGGGGCTATTTCAGATTACCTTACCTTGTCATCCGCCCCTTCAATATGTCAGCTATCTTGAGTATATATATTAGAGGAGATAATTTCAATAGGAAGGTTTTCGAACTTTGATCATAGACACCATCCCTTACCGGAATTTCGATCATAGATCTCCAAGCTATCGGACACTTTCAGAATTAATACAGAAATGTGACTTTAGCTGGTAAGATCAAAAGAGGGATTCGGAGGCCCATACAAAAATCGAATTAACATATATATTAGAAACTTTCTACCAATATTGTCCCAGGTACTAACTCTTGCATTAGGCTCAAACTTACAAGTTAAGAACACTCCAAGAACCTTATGCTTAATTACAAATGCAGGCTTACACATACAAGCATCTAGTCAGTGTTAAACATCAGCGTCACTCGAAATCAGTATACATTTTCACATACTGTCCAATAGTATCAGCATAGCTGCCAGCAGATCGCTCAAAGTTGGAGTCGAGGTTGCATAGGGTGAGCTAGCATCCTCAATCAATAAATCAGCTGATGCAGTTTACTGCTAGACTATATATAACTTACAACTTCTCAAGCTAAACACACAACTCACACACCAAAACAGAATCAACCCTCATAGTTACTACTTACTAGGCACAACTATTCTAATCTAAACCCTGTTATGTCATAAGATTTATCGGACTGACCTTGATTCAGACGTGGTTCAGTAAATGGTGTCATAGAGTTATCCGTCTGAGCTTGATTCGCTCGTGGTTCAGTGTATGGCCTAATGAAGGTCCTCCTCCACCAGACCTCAAATGCTCTTTGAAGATTTGGGCAATTATCACCAGATTTTAGAAAATTACTCAGCCAGGACAGCAGGATACTCTGCTGATCCTCCAATGGCAAGGTCAAGATTGTCCTTCCAATCCCTTCCTCCACAACCTTCCGATCAAATGATCTGCAGCCGTGATTAAGCCAGCTGTAGTCATTGCTCAATGGCTCTAACCATGTTTGCAATAGCATGTGCCGAGTGTCCTTCGAAGGAAGCAACTCACCCTTACCTATACCAACAAATAACCTTGCAGTGATGCAGCTGACGTGGTAACGGGCCATAGCAGGCAGCTTATGGTGTAAGCCCGCTAACTCCTGTTGGCTTGCCCACATGAGGGCAAACTTGTCTGCAACTTGCCTTTCAGCCAAAATATCCAGCAACCAGGCAAGATTGTCAGCTTCTAGAGCAATCTGTTTGGCAACTGGCTCCTTGCAGTCCTTCAACTTCTCACTGAACTCCGGCTCTGTGGCCTGCCTGAAATGGGCTAGTAATGAGTCTATACAGCTTTGACAAGAAGCATAAATGGCCTCATAACAGACATCAGGTGAGATATCAGAGTCTGAGCTGCTACTATTTTCCCTAAGGAGCTTCAGAACAATAGATTTCATTTCGCGCCGTCCTCTCTCTTCATTGCTCTTAAGAACAAGTTCCACAATCTGCGATAGAGTGTCTTTGGGAGGTTTGCAGATATTAGAAGAGACTCTTTTCAAGACAGGATTTACACCAACGCCCTCACGCTTAAGTTTTAACACAGAAGATACAACTTTTTCCTCTTCCTCATCCCCAACCCATGGGACAGCTTCCAGATAATCTAAACATGACTTGATACAAGAACTGTAGTCAATTACTTCCGCAACCTGCAATATTGAGGTTGCAAGGTTAATAAAAACTGAGGAACTTGATTAACCGGTTAAAGGGTTGTAAAAAATGAGAAGAAAATAAGTCAAAATCAATGCAAAACACCTTAGGGCAACGTTTTTGGTTTTCTGTGTTCTGTTTTTTTGAAAACCAAAATTCCGTATTTTAAAACCAGAAAAAGCGGTTTCAGGTTTTAGTTGTCAGTTTTCATTTTCTATACGACTAATATAGTTACAACCAATCTAATGTTCATTTTGTAACTTATTCAACTAAATTCTATGACACAAAAAACCAAAACACAGAAAATGGTAGTGATATCGAACGAGCCCTTAGTTGTTTGATGTCTGCAAGATACAACAAAATGCGAGTACAGACAAAATCATTATATATACCGAAGAGATAGTAAGAAACACTAAATGTGGAGTAAATACATCTTCAGGTTTAACATGGCAATTCAAAGACACTTGGGTATACCTGAGGTCAACATCAATGTCTTTTGCTCTGATGCATACATCTTCTTCAGGTCTAATAAGCCCTTAATACTATTCTTTGGTTCTGGATTACTCTACAATGGAATAAAGCAAAATGACTCACAAAGCTATATGCACTTCTTTTATTGTGAAATAGCAGTCAGTTGGAGTGATTCTCGCTGCAAATTTCATTATGGGTCATTTGTAAGCAACGTCTTTATGTTTTCGAAACAGGGGTAAGGCTTGCGTACATCTACACCCCTCCCCACTACCTCACAATTGGCAGGAGCCTTTGAGGCACTGGGAAATGTTGTTGTTATTGTAGTTGTAACACTGAACTGAGTAATTACATCCAATGAATTCCTCTGTATGGACTCACAGGAAAATACTCCCGAACGATCAAATAATCAATAATACATCTCAGAGGCCTCAATCTTTTAAAAGCATTAGTAAATGTTTCCATAGGGAACTATAACCAAGATCCAAACCACCAACCCAATCTTATGTTGCTCTAGCCTTAGATATGGTCAGAAAGAAAAGGAAAGCAGCATCAAAGAATTTTAACTTTAAGGACTTAGGTTGATATGCTAGACTCCCATTCGGCAACTTCACATTTCAAATTCATTATCCTGTTCTACAGGACTTAAATTTATAGCATGCGGTATCATGTCAAAATCTGTGAAATATTCATCAGATGATACCTTTTAAGGCTGTAACTCTTCTTCATTGACTATTTGACATCACTCTCCTCCACAAAATATGCGATCCCAACAAATTATGGCATTCGATAACTCTGATAAGTAGATATATACATTTAGGCCTAAGATTGAACAGATAAATATATAATGGTTCATTGCTGCAAGTATACGACAGAAAGATTTTAAAACTGCAGCACATATCTACAGGAAGCCGGGAGCCTCCCAGGTAAGCAAAAATCTAAAACACAAACCCAGAGCCAACATACCTTCAGAATACGGAGTACTCGTTGAACGCTTTGTTTCATAAGCCTCTGCTTCATGTCTTTGCTATACATTAAACCAACAGTCTCAACGTAGATTTCGACATCTTCACAATCCTCGATTCGAAGACACTGAACATCAGAATCCCCCTGATCACCCAATTTTTCAGCAAAGAAACTGCTATTATCCACTACAACATGTTTATGAACATTCAACTTCACCGAAAACCCATGTTTCCCATACAACACAACCTTCAAATCACTAGTTCCAGCCTCGCCAAACTCAATGGACACCTTTCTTGGCAAATTCTCAGCCTTATTCTTCGCAGTCTTCTCAGCTCCCACACGCACATCAGGCTCAGGAGGAGGAGTAGCAGTACCATGACTAGAGCTCTTATGATCATCAGAAATCACTGGCATAGCCGGGTTTTGTGCCCGGTTTCTGTCATTGGGATGAAGGCTATGATGCCTATTGTGAGCTGAAGTGTTTGATGGTGGTGGTGGTGGTGGTGGCGACGAAGGCGGTGGCGGTTTCGATTTGTTCACATGATTATGTTGTTTAAGATTCTTTTGGAACACAACAGGTGAAGGGCAGCACCAAAACCCCTCTGGTGTTACAGCAATTGGTACATTCCTAAGTTTAGCATGACCTTTGGGAAATTTGATTTCAGCCATTTTTCACACACCCAAAGTACTCAACTTCCCAAACACACTACCTTTTCAACACTCCTAAAATCCAACAGTAATCAATCAAAAGCTCAAAACTTTGAACCATAAAACTTGTAATACAAGCTCAACAGATACAAACACACTACTTCAGCTGATCATACACCAATTAACACTGAATCACTAAATCAAACCCTGAAATTCATCAACTTTAACCAACCCAATTCACAAAATATGCTCAGAAACATGAATTATTACCAGAAAATTGCTAACCTTGGTTGATAATGAAAGAACTCACCAGAGCTTTTCCTTCAATCTGAAGCTATCACAGAAACCCCAGAAAAATTAAAGCAGCTTGATTTTCTTAAAGAAAACAAAAATGGGAAACCCCAGAAAGAAGAAAAACAATCCAAAAAGCAAAGAACAAGAGGGAAAAGTACAGTCACAAGAGCTTGAGATTTTTATAGAAACAAGAAGTGTTTGCTTTTTTTGAGGTGGGTTTTTCTTGCTGTGTTAAGAGTGCATATGAAAATGATTTGGCTATCTCTTTTGAGAGTGATGAAACAAGCATGCTCAGTTTATGCCTTTTTTTTTGTTTTAAAATGAAATGAAATTATTATTTTTGGAGTATGATTTATTCCCCCTTTCTCTTTCTGAGAACAGTTCAGCTTTTGGCTTTTGGTTTTAATGTGCATTATAAGTTTCACTGGAGCTGGATTCCTCTGTCCCCATCCCCCATCCCCAACAATATCTGCTACTAGTCCTACAAATTACAAAATGTTAAATTTGTTTTCGAGGTATAATCGACACAACACTGATTAGTCTTGATGTTGACCGTTTGGTGCATACAATATGAGTTAGTTTCGTTCACTTACTGAATTCTAACATCGAGTATCAATGTATATCACTATAATTTTGTGGTATGTGTTGGATTGATCATACCGCTTCATTTCACGATTTTCGTATTCATGATAAGTAGGAATGCAACACAAATTCTGTTAATGGTAATTTTTTATATTGACACTTTTGTGAATGTCTAAAGGTGAATTCACTTGTAGAGGTTGTGGGTTGGGGATGTTTAAGAGTCTAGAATCCAATGTTAATGAATCATGGATTTCTTGCTAGAGGGGGCCAAATTTGACAAAAACATCAACTAATCAATACATATTCTAGCATTCATTTCTTCCACTATATTTGTTTGTGTTTGTTCCTTTCTCATGCAATGCTAAATTACTAGATAAACATCTGATTCACGGCTACAATCCTACAACAGTATCACAAAACAAAACAAATCTCATATCCTCGTTTCCCTGAATTTCCTCGGATAGGATTCGGATCTACTAGCATCAAAAGATGTACTCCCTCCGTTTCTTTTGTTTCTTTACGTTTCGTTTGAATTCAAACGAAACGTAAAGAAACAAAAGAAACGGAGGGAGTAACACAAATCGAAAAATGTGATCACGCTCACACATGTACTAGGAATCGAGGATGCAACATCTCATATAATCTCCATTTATGTTCACGTTGGAAAATAGAGTGTAACACAAAGCAATTACAAGTTGAACTGGCTCATTAGCTGGATCAGCTGGACCAAATAGGCTACACTATATTGCACCATTAATTTCACAATAAAGTAAGGAGCTTTATGCAAATAACAAGCAGACTAATAATGAGCATTGTCCCTCTGCTTTTAATTGCATTTAATCATGCAGCAATAAGAATTAAGAAAATCGTATTCTGCATTAAACTAACGTAAAGTGTAGGGAATAATTTTGTTCATTACGAATATCTCACACTCTGTCACACTGACATAAGTTTATGCCTTCTAAATTCTAACGTTGCATTCTGCTTTTTATTTATTTTAGTTAATTTGCTAGCTACTCCTTACACACTTACAGCATAATATAATGATAGTTGTTGATAAAAATAATACAATCTGTCAGTAAAATTTGATGCTATTTGCCGTCTACGCTATCTGTAGGTATAAAATATTGAGTATTTTTCTTGAACTTTGGTCATCTACAAGGGCGCGCATAAGCCAAATTGTTGTCTTACACAAAAAGATTGTATTACGATTTGTTAAATCATTACTAAACCGTACTTTTATTGGTTAACTGTATTTTCTTATTAATCGTTAATTTGCACAATAGAACACTTAACAAATTGTATCAAAACAAACTGTAAATTACTCTAGCGTGTTGTTTATCAATAGCTTATCACACGCTCTTATGAGCTTAATTTAATTTTCAGCAAATTTGTCAATATTCATTGCTCTTCAGTCCCTCCATTATAGTCAAATACAAACTTTCCAAAGTTACTTGACATATTCTAACAGATAAAAAAAAATGTTAGAAATGGAGGGAAAATCTATAAGAATACGAATACCCACACAATATAATGTTTTTTTTATTATTGATAATAAGATGTGTATTTATACTACACAATGACTTGGAAAATACTCCAAGGTTTCCTAGATCTAGAATATTCTATAGTCTAGAATATTCCAAATTACAACCTAAATAATATCTATTATATTATTAACTATTACACCCCCGCAATCGTAGCGGTATGGTAAGGACGCTTTGACTGGATCCAATAGTCGTAGACGCTTCAGCAGGAGCTTGTAGGTGACGACACGTCGGCAGGAGCCAATAGGGAAGATGCTTCGACCTGAGTCATTGGGTGAAGACAATGCAGCAAAGCACGACAAGAGTTCAACAAGGATCCAAGGTTGCAGTAAGACGTCGCACAAAGAGGAGAGACCCCAGCACAAGGACCAGCAGACGGAACAATCACACGAGTCGCGAGAAGGAGGGCGAATCCTCGTGAGAAAGGGGTGGCGAGTCGCGAGAAAGAGATTGCGAGTCGCGACGCCCCGCTGGTGCTGAGAGGTTGAGGACGCTAGCGAACCAGGTAGAGAGGTCACACCATTACGGGGACCATAGTGTGTGAACCAAACAGATAGATGGGAAGAAGGAGAAGTCAAACTGGCGAACCAGGACCAAAGTGGACGAACCACGGAGTAAGAGAGGAGGAGAAGAGGGAGAGACAGAAGAAAAAGAATCCACCACGAAGGATACAAGCTTGGTGTTGTCATAGCTGTACGCCGATGTCAAACCACGGCTCAATCAAGAATCATCAACTTTTATTTTTGTGAGGAATAAAAAACCTGAACCTAATATGCGTGGGACTAACATAAAAGGGGAAGGAGAAGGCTGAAGTATGGCCAGCCGGAGATGGGAGAGGTGAAAGCCATCTCCGGCCAGAAACGAACGCACAAATGACTTGATAATAAGATGTGTATTTATACTACACAATGACTTGGAGAATACTCCAAGGTTTCCTAGATCTAGAATATTTTATAGTCTAGAATATTTCAAATTACAACCTAAATAATATCTATTATATTATTAACTATTAAAATCGTCTCTCAAAGTGAAATGAGATCGACATTAAGACCGAGAGAATATTGATATATTTATACGGAGTACAAGACAGACCACGACATGAAACTAAGTCAACAAACATGAAGAAAATCTAACGTCAAACAGCATTAGTACATCGCGTCTATGAAATTATACACCTTTGGCATTTTACAAAACATGTCGCTCCTAAAGTCCTAACTGCTTTGCTGCACATGTGGCATGTTTTACAAACAGATAAATCGTTCAGTTGGTAATCCTTCATCATGTTTCTTGCTTCGTCCCTAGAGAAGTAACTAGAATATGCAAAATTATTGAACCACCCATACTTTATAATTCCTATTTTCAGAGTATGGTTGGTCAAGCGATTTGTTATTCACTTCAAGCCATCTATGATTTTCTCAAAGTTCGAACTTTCATATCATCTTATTGTCACAAACCACAACATGGTTCCTCGCTAATGTATAAACAAATGTTAAAACATGATGTGTGACGTACACTACTATATCAGCAAGTGCAATTTATTTTTATTCTTTACGACCTAAGTTAACAACTGTTTTGACTTTGAGGTGCTTCCACCAAAGCCAAGCACATGCCATATCAGTATACCCCTTCGTTGCATTGAGTTAATTAATGCTGGATAAGAGCAACTGAGAAAGTCCCAAGTTCCAGAGTAGAGAAAAACATGGAAAATCTCTATGTAATATGCTCTGCACTGATGGCTGCCCTTTTCATTATATCAGCATCTGTTCAGTTTAATGACCCTGGTATTCTTCTAACTTGTTACCTTTACTCAACTTTTTCATGCGTATACTATGGTTTTCTGTTTTCTGTATGTGTTCATTTTTCCTTTGGGTTCAGATTGGTATTTCTGGATTGCCCTATATGTTGGTGCTGCTTATGTGAACCTGATGAATGTCATCGCGAATGTCAAAAGAACAGCAGATGTAGGAAACCTCATCCTTTGCCTCGGGCAGTTCTTGCTCAGTAAGGTTATTTTAGAAGACATGCCAAGGATCTTGTCACTAGACATGAGAGAAAGGGTTGTCAGGGAAAAAATTGGAAGTGTTTTGGTCAGTATCTGCATGATTTTTCAGATATCAGCTGCTGCAGAATTTCAGAAGGATCCTTCGAAGAGGGTAACAATGCAAGTTGCACCGGCTACGAAATATGGTAACAAGAAGTTCCTGGTCATTGTTGATAGATGAACTACAGGATTCCCACTGATTAAATCAAAATAACTGTTGGCCTGTTGCTAATGCAGGAATGGGTATCCTGCTGACGATGAGTTATTGTCTCTCCGTCGTCTTTCTGGTGTTTCATGAAGAAGAGATGAAGTACTGATCAATTTAACAGGAGTCGCAGCCACACCTGGCAGACGTTCTCCGTTTCCACATTTAGTCAATATCTATCTATGACAATGATTTCCGCGGATACCGTATGTTAGCAGCTTCCTAAATCAGCTAAAATGGACGAAATCAAGAGAAACCATTGCTAGAATTTTGGAAATCTTCATTCTACCAACTAAAATTTTCGATTTCAGGGTTCAAAGCTGTACAAACTACAAATTTATGAAACATGTACTGTACATTTATCTCAATACTGAGAAAGAATCTATTACTACAAAGGCTCTAGAAAACCAGAACTCTAAAACCATGACCTAGGACAACAAGTTGGATTCGGCATTAGAGGTCTCTCTAGAAGGATGATCAATAAAGCGAAAAATAGAGACAGCTTTTAGATATCTCTACGCAAATCATCTAGAGACCACATAGAGCTAAGCAAGGGGTTCGGGGAATAAAATTGGAAATCTTTGTACAAAGAAAGAGGTAACAACTACCAAGGCACAAAGAGCTGCTCGATAGCTTATGATTATGAACAAGAAGGAGATCACGCATTCCTGATGCACTACCAACGGCGCTCTACCCAGGAAGGTGATGGAGATGCCCTCGCGAACAGCTTTTACACAAGGGGGCTGGCTTCTTCATGTTGTAAGTAGTTCCTTGAAAATTGGTATGGAGAGTTTTACAGTTACAGTTAGCGGAAGCGTCCCCTGCAATTTGTAGCTCCACACAAACAAGAGCATCCCTCTCCAGGCTGCAGCTCACAGCGGTAATCAAAACACAATTCTTCACCAGCGTCAATCTGCTCCATAGTGTTATAGTAATGAAAACCCAATCACACAAACGCACGTAGCAAACAGGCAAACTAAAGAGTGCTTCCAACTTTAGAAAAATGTCGTTTTGAATCTTTGCATATGTACGGATATGGACATATTTTGTTTCATGTAATCAACAACACTAACTAAAAGCCTCACTTCAAAGGGAGTAAAAGTTCAGTACAAGGATAGGGAAAAGGACTAAATCACTTACATCTTGCTTTGCATAGAGTCCAACGTGGGCAAGCTGCAAATCCATGCTTTCCACAAGAACCAGGTGACTCGCAAGGTTCGGAGAGCAGCTACATGAGACAACACAACGATGTAAGAATCAACTTAAGGCAGCAATAAACAAGACACAAACATGCAAACATCCACAAAATCATTGGTTATCCGCCAGTTGCTCTATATGTTATCCTTAGCCACTACATATTTCAGGTATTTCTCCAGATACATAACTAGCCAGAATAGAAAATCAAGGTTGGCCATGGTTAGGAAAACAAACTTCTTTATCAATTTATTCATTACAGAGTCCAACTCTTTGGAGGAAAGATATGAGTGACAAGTAGGATTCAAGATGCTCATTATCCCAACATTGGCGGCTAGCTTGTAGCAATTGAGCTAGCGACCAGTATCACAGCTAGAGAATCCTAGCTGACAAGTTAGTTGATTGAACAACTCAACATTGCATAAGAGTGAAACAAACTAGTTGTTGATCAACAACCTAATCAAATGAATGTGTCTACTACAACTATGTTCAGCACCGGCTTCTCTAAATTGATGACTCACTGAATTGCCATAAGCTGCTTACATTCTACAGCCCAACCAAACCACATGATCCATCCTCTAGATGGATCAGAACATTAACCTAATTCTTCTGCCCATTTGATCATGGCCAACAATCTACAAGCGAAATATACTACACAGAGCCTTAAGTTCTGAAATGAATCCAAAGGATCAAAATTAAATCCCCCCCCCCAAATAACACACGCCTATCCCCCCAGACAGCACCTGCAAACTTAATATGCTGTTTAAATACCTTCAGCTTCAGGTATACTCATCAGCACCCAAAATAAGCCTCACATGTTATACGCAAAAGTTTGCAAGAGGATGCCATAATATTCGGCAGAAGTTCACACACAACTGCTTCCTCACCTGTGATTTATGAATCGTGAAACATTCCCATATCTAGATGCATCAATGAGATACCCAGCTTGCCCTTCGATCAAAACGCTCATATTCTTGACATGGACCCCGGTGTCATAGATATAATCACATGTATCCTTTCCGTACCTAACAGTACAAACAATCGAACAAGTTAATGTGCTGTCGAAATGCTTTAAAGAAATGAGCTGGTTATGCTGTGAACCTGTTGCGTCTTTTGCTCGCTTCCTGCTCTTCTAATACCTCGCCTACGAACTCACATACAAATGTACCACGCGGAATTATTTCACTGGCTCGGACTGCCCAGCCCTGTCAATTAAGTAGCACAATTTAGCCTTTGACTTTAACAGTCTGACAATTTAAGTAATCTTTGACCATTACCTTCTTAACAGTTTTGAAAACTTCCAACTTCACTCTCACACCATTCTGCAAAACCCTATTTGGACAATTTCTATCACATTTGCACATGTGATTGCACTCATAGACAAGATAATCATCCTGCACAACATGAACATAGCTTTTAGATTTACGTGTCCATGCAGAATAATCACATGAAAATCAAAGAAAGAGACAGGAGAAAACTTATCCCCAGCAACATGTACTAGCGAAAAGACTTTCCTTCACAAAGAAAACTAATTTCCCAAAATTCGTGACTAAGGAACTAGAAATGAATGATTTAGTAGAGAAGAAGATTGTCACTAAGTGGACAACATATCATAATTAAGAAACTCAATTGACTGGAAAAAGATCAGCTAATAGCATGCCAAATCGCAAATATCTTGCCCCCGTAAGTTTACCTCCAGCATTAATCTGCCTCTATCATCATATGGGAATCTTCCTTCCATTAACTTCCCATCTATATCCTTTGCATTGTCATAATCACTGTTGAATAGGTAGACATGATCACATGCCTCAGAAGAGCAAGCTGACTGTGAACATCCACACCCCAACTGCAAATTCTACAATGAGAGAGAGAGAGAGAGATGTGATTAGCACATAGTAACACAAGATACCTACACCAAAGATAAACCATTTTATTACAAAATGCTGAAGAAAAGAAGAAACAATAACAATTATGATGCAGTCGTAACCGATAGCATTTCTATTCCGGAAGTTTGTAAAGATTTTTATGTATTCATTACAAAAATAGGATT
The DNA here is from genome assembly GCA_963457585.1 of Spergularia bocconei. Lineage (NCBI taxonomy): Eukaryota > Viridiplantae > Streptophyta > Magnoliopsida > Caryophyllales > Caryophyllaceae > Spergularia > Spergularia bocconei. The sequence continues at coordinate 8,890,909 of OY734943.1, forward strand.
ATTTGTCAAACACTCTCTTATAAAAGGTTGATTTTTATAAATTTGTCAAACTAAAGTTTAGCCATTTGCCAAGATTCTAAATCACTACACTTACATGGCTTCTGAAAAAAGATGAAGCATAAATACAGAATTAGTCTGTTTCAGAGAACAAGAATTATTCTCGCTTAGTGATCAGGTGTTTGCATGTCATATATTAGTCTTATAACTATTGTTTAAAGAAAGACGTTCAGGTCTTCTTACACATTATCAGACTAGAAGTCGACTCAGCTTAGCTTAGCAGTCCCCTGCAGTGGTACTTACAGCTAGGCAAGTCTATGTACCACTGCCTATTTTCAGTTCTTACTAAGTATGAAAGCAGAATCATTCAACACCCTCAAATATTGATAATCGTCCAAATTTCCAAGTTTAGTTCTTACTAAGTGAGTATGCTGCTTGGATATATATATTTATTACAAAATTTGGGTCAAATGACCAGATTGGTATAAAAAAACATTAGAGGACATATTGGTATAAAAAAATGCGATGAGAGTCAAATAAGCCTAATTTTTCACCGAGTTGGAAAATCGACAAAAAGCATCATATATTCTTTTCAAAAAATTGCAAAATAGTGCTTTCCTATTTTTTTTTAAATATTTATACTCTCAAAACTTTTTTTCAAATATTATTAAAGGGATTTTGCATATTTTTGACAAAAATATATACATTTTTTGTCGATTTTTCCAACTCCGATGTAAAATTAGGCCTATTTGACTCTTGTTGCATTTTTTTATACCAATTTTTCCTCTTTGAGTTTTTTTTATACCAATGTGGTAAAGGCCTGTGTTTTTTTATACCAATTTGGCTATTTGGCTCAAAAATTTGTATGAACTTATTTCACATCAAGTTTGGGTCTATATTGCACCTGGATTAAAAGTGCTACTCCTTTGCTAGTTAAAGTTGACCCCCTATGACCATATAAATCCATTATGACCGTAAATTTGAGGCTTGAGCTTCATGCTTCATATTGGGAAAGGTAGTATATGATTAGGATGCATTACTCATGCTTCAAAGAGTTAAAAGTAGTGACGCCACGGAAAAAAATGCTCTTAAAAAGTCTAAAGATAAGTTTGACGAAAAAGTAAGAGAAGAAATACTAAGCCACTATGCGCGAAATATTGATGAAAAGGTTAAAAAAGACCGGGAAACAAAAAAGGTTTATATAAGTAAACAAAGAAAAAGAAACGCAATTACAAAAATAAAGTCAAGACTCAAGAACCATAAATAAAAAAGAAAGGGCACTCTAAAGCATGCAAGTGCAAAAATTTCCCACACAAAACACAAGCACTTATGAAGCCTTTTTGCAGCCTAACTATTAAGCAAGATAAAGTGAAATTTTAAAAATTTGACCCAGGCCTATACAATTTACATGCACAAAATCAAATGTCAAGCGGAAATGTCCTCCAAATGTTAATGTGTCACTGTTTATAAAAGCATAACAAAGATGCATAATAAGAATAGCTGGTACCTGAGTATCGGCATCACGTGAAGGGTCAAATAGTGGCTTCGTAACATATGTAAAGCCTTCCCACGGTAGGAAAACAACTTTACCATTGATAGCATAAGTTGGGATATGGAGCGAATCTATCAGATATTTCTCTACAACGCAAGGAACAGGTACTTCTTCCTGCCCAAAACTTATATCATCACACAAGATGATGGTAGTTTGCAATTGCTTCTGTTTAAAATGATGCGAGTCAATGACATAGTGACACTCATCCATTTCACACTCCTCCAGTTGAGAAATTGGAGAAGATGAATACATCTTTCCACATTCATTTTGGGGACAAGTCAAAACAGCTGCTAAGCTTTGATCTTCCAGTGCTTTGCATCCTCTGGAGCAATTGAAGCCTTCTTGATGCCAACTTACTTGAATGTTATGTTCACTGCATAATTTGGCCGCTTTTAAGTACAAACGTTCTGGAAGCGCTCCATATTTCTGCTCTAAAGACCTCTGAAGGCTAACCTTGCAGCATGTAGAGCGAGCCATAGATAAAATTTCATGATTATTGGGGCGGGCTTTTGTTTTGTGCGCTTCAGAGCACAACAATTTTGCAATAGCTGAGCAGTGAGCCTCTGTAAGTCTAGCAAGACTAGCAGCACCCATTACATTAGACTTCATATTGATACCATCACCAACTGAACTAGCAGGCTGTAACCGTTTCTTCAAAATTATGCCACCCGGATTTCTCAGTCTATAAGATGCTCCACCAAGTCCTTTTTTCAACCTAGGACGGCTTAATCTTCCTGATTTTAGCCTATAAGTATAGAAGCGGAGACCCTTTTTCTTGGGACGTGAGCAAAGTGAACTTGCCCCCATGTGAGCTGCTTGATGATGACGACCTAAATCAGGAAGCAGGTCGAATTTCAAGCCACAAAACCTACAAATAAACCTTCTGATACTGCTATGTGTCCCAGAATTATTCCCATTGGAGTCGGGTTTTATGGAAAAGGGTCTCTGCTGAGAAGCTGCTGATGGACAAAAATCGTCCGCTGTTTCTGACTGCCTAAAACGTTCAGTGTGAGCTGAAAGAACATGAGACCACAGCTCCTCAGAATTACCGAAATGGCTACCACAAGGAATACACTGAATGAGCATGCAATGCTCAACAAACTGAGCATGGTGTCTCTCCTGCACATGAGTCTCAAGAACCTTCCGGTTAGTGAAAGAATCGAGGCAAATTGCACAAGCATAGCCCCTGAAAAGCCACTGAGCTTCCTTATTGTGGCTATTGATCCAATGTGCCCCAAGCGTTTGATCATCATCAAACTCTTCAGAACATATTTTACACTTCAAAATTTCATTATTATCAGTCCCCTCTTCTACAGGTACCAGGGCTTTTTCCTCTACATGAGAAGAAGAAAGATGTTCAGTCTTATTCAGCTCAACCCCCCATATCCTACGCAGCCTCTCCTTTTCTCTAGAAACCAACTTCATAAGAAGATCAGCAACATTCGGATCTTTAGAAGCTTCAGACAAAGTCCACTGCAACTGGATCTCCTTAGGAACTTGATTTCTCACTGAGAATATACTTTTAAAGAGCTTGTAGAAAATCTCACATGCTTGATGTAACTGAATTTTTTGCTTCTGCGATGAGCATGCTTTTAAAAGATCTAGAAATACGTCTTTCGAGATTATCCTACTTTTGCCATTTCTGGCACGTTTTAGCCAGATTGGTATATGGTCCTCACAGTATAATGAATGTCTCTTAGGACTATCCCGACAGACACCACCATTGGCCCCCAAGCCCAATCCAACGCAAAAGGCTGTCTCGATATTATTACTGTTAAACAATCCAGCAAAATGCTCGGACATCTGAAGGGAATAGTTCGCTCCAACTATATTTTCTTCAGCCATGTTGAGTGAACACTCCTCGGGAGGTTGTTGAGCAATGACGATGTCCTTGCAAGAATTAAGTTCTGATTTGCCCGACAGCTCACCATGTTTTCTCTTCAAATGAGTCCCATGTGAAGTTGGAGACTTCATTTCATCACCATGGGGACGGTGTTTTTTACAGAAAGAGGAACCTGGCAGAGAGCGGTGTTTGCATCTGTGACCAAGAGTGGTGGTTCCTTGACACATAGGTGCATCAGCGGGTGGGGTGCTGTCCACCTTCACAGTGTCCGCTGGAATACGAGACGACAGATGAACACAACAGTAGTCATCCCCATCATTTGCCCACCTCACACACCGCCTCCCTTTAGCTTCTACGAAAGCAATACATTGTCGGCTTCGGGTTTTTGGAACAGCAAGATCAGTCTCAACCGCTCCATTCACAACCACACCTTGCAAGTGATTGTCCTTTTCGGGGACCGACTCTGCATTCAAAGTCCCAGTAACAAGTTTATCCCATCTATCTATCCTATTGCCTGGGGAGGAGACTTCTGGAGTTCCCTGACTTGTAAGTTCCTCTCTAAAAGGTACAACTACGTTATTAGAAGTGGCATCGTGCATACCTGTGAAAAATGCCGAATCAATCTCGACAGGTGTAATTTTTTGAGGGCTCTTATTATCGAGTTGTGAGTTATTTGCCTCTGCACGACGAACTTCCAGCTTAGGTCTTTTCCGGCTAACCTGAGGACTTGTTATCAATGACACATCAGGACTTAATCGTTCTATGGTATCATTGCCAGGCTGCTGTGTGTATCCCCCAACTAACAGGGCAGCCGTTGTTGAAAAGCATTTTATGACTTCATGCTTCCACAATTTCCATTCAGAACCCAGAGCAGGTTGTCCCTCACCATCTCGAAGACTGTCGACTTCACTCCACAATACAGCCTCTACCAATTCCTGAACGTGTAAGGATATATACGGTCATAACCAAGAGATGTACAAGAATGGTTCCAGGCACATGCTAGATTGACATAAAAAGAAGTCAATGACTCCTATACTGGAAAATAAATGACAAAGACTCAGGAATGACTCATCAAGTAAACACTGCACGATAAGGTGACCAATAACTCAATAGGTATCATTGAGCTTGACATTGGTATGCGCAGAACTCTTTACTATCAAACGATGGAGAGAGGACACAATGCCCTGTGAACATTAATCTGCTACACCAAAACTAGGGGCAATGTCAACAATTCTTAGAAGGTTTCATGATCAAATAATAAAAAATGCAGATGAGTTTCAACACTCCAACCTATACGGACGTAAGAACATATAATCACGAAGATTACATCAACACAGAGGTGGATCTTAGGCAAGCGGGGCAGGGGCTGCACCCCTGACTGCCTGAGTAGACTACATGAAGTTGCTTCTAGCCTAGTAGTAAAACGGTTAATGTTATAATCAAGAGGTCAAGGGATCAAGAACCCCCCCCCACCCCCCGGCCCTCATTCTTTTTTGCAAATTCCGCCACTGCATAACCAACAGCCATGAACTCGTGATCCTAATTCCTAGCAGCATTGACTCCAATGTTAATTGCATGATACTAGAATTGACATAGCATGTTTTCAACAGTCAACCACTGAAATTTTTTTGTTTGTCAGAAACCACTGTTCACCATTAATTTTTTAGTGCCCATACAAGGACCAAAACTTGACCAAAATAATTTCGAAACTAGCCTTTTGGAAACTATTGTTGACCAAACATGTTCTATAAACATTGATTACCCTATTCAGCAGACAATGCCTAATTGGTAGGTACTTCCAATAATTCCATATTACAATAGGATGCCTTCATTAATTATAGAGACCCCTCGATAGAATCCAAACTAAGAACTTGTTTCAAGTTCAACATAGGTTTGTCCGTTTGTAGCTTTTCTCTTTTGTATAAAGGTCGAATTCACTTGATAACATACTGATACCTAACATTAGTCAAATTGTTTTAGAAAGAAGCGAAAAGTTGACAGTGTAAGCAAAAGTTAAAAAAAAACATATAAGGTCAGGAGAATCAAGGACAGTAGCGCTCGACTACAACTAGTGCTTGATTTGTTCAAAATGAAATGTCTGGAAAAGTAGCAAGTCTTCATTGGTGTAAAATAGATTCCTACGCTTGGTTAGTGGGCACACAAGAAAAGAAGTCCCTTGGGTGTTTTCATTTCCTACAAATAAAAAAATTCACTTATCCGTTGGCCCGTTGCACAGCCCAATCTCTTGGGAATTTCTACGTCCCATTACCAGCCAAACACTTTTACCTTTTTCCGTAGATTTAAGTTTCACGAAAATTCCAATTTCGTTAATATCAAATTCCTAAGGTGAACAATGAAGCACTTAAAGAGCAATACATTAACAAAGCCTTCACATGAATAAAAAATCCACACGGTTATCTCTATGGACTAAAGAACTAAAGCATTCAATGTCTTAAACCATTCATTACCCAAACCCACTCAGGAATCAGGTTTATTTCCTTACGCTTCACGAAAAAACCCTCACCGTCAGCCATTAACTCCTACCCCATCTTCCGTTTTGTATTCGCGTATATGTATTCCTCGTGACTTGACAGTTTTGACGTTAAGGATCCCAACCTTAGGATTACAGCATATTTAGGGACTAAGATAAGAACTAACCTCCTTCAGTAGTTCAATCGAATCCGCACTTAAAGCATTCTGGCACTTATCTGCCCACAGGTGGAAAGAATGCTGCAGCCAATTAGAATCAATATACAGCGGCAATAGCATCTGTAACCAAAAAATAAAATAAAAAAAATTAAACAAAATAGTTAGTTCGAGAACAGTCACCATGTTAGCCTTAATCACAAAATTGCCATTTCGGCTTGTCACTGAAATTGCTGAAACAGTATACAAACAGTCACATTCCAGACTAAGATATAAAATTGGCAATGCAAAACCAAATAAGGGCAAGACGTAAAACTCACACCCACTATAGATTTATACTACTCTTACGTATGTCAGCTACACAGGAGACGGTATACTTCCCGTATAAGATGAAGGTTTCTCCAAAGAACGATCCCACATATTAACATGAAGAAGAAACATCAATTGCATTGTTCACCAGAAATTTCATTGCAAATCAGTGCTGCTCAATAAAGAGAAAAACCAACTATTTGACATAAAGAAAGCAATACTCATGGTATGTAAGATACACGTTAAACTGACAAGGCTAACATATTAAACTAATAAGACTAGCACAGAGGGCATCAAAACCATGAGAGGTTTGTGAAAAGTACTCAAACGTCTGTCAACTGCGGTAAGCAAAATGATGACCAAGTGAGAATGGTTCTCGCAGTTCGGGTTTCATTGGATCAGGTGAACGAAGGCAACTACGATACAGACCACGAGACGATGAAATATCGTCGTACAGTGGGTATCACTGTGTACTTTCTAAGCTTACTATTGTCATAGTGCACTCCTCTCAAAAATCCAACAACGATATCTCAGTGCCTTAAAGGCTCCCTATGGCAAGGTAGGTCTTACCCATAAGTTGAAAACATTAAGAGGTTGTCTCCCGATAACCGAAATTGATGGCATAAAGAAACTTATAGGCTGACAGCTACGTCACAGCATAAGCAAGCAAAGAGATAGATGAGCCATTTTGATTTATTCAATCATAGCTCTTCTCTTTTTTTCCTTTTCAAGGATAAATCGTTGAGCTACTGCAAATAAAGCATGGTGACTGTTTGAGTCCATTGAAAACAAAATCAACTTCGAAAGTCCAATTTATAAAGAATAGTTTTGCACATAAGTTACACAAGCACACAAAGGAACAGTTCAAAATAGGTTGCAGACAGAGGAGTTACATTCTGTAGCTTCAGGAGCAATCTTCCAACATCAGGATAACCTTTACAACGAGAAGCTTCTGCAGCGAAATCCTTCCACACAACTATATCACGAGCAGTTTCTGCCAACACCTAAATCACAATTTGCCATAATGAGATAGCATATAACACGAAAGTTTAAATGAACATAAAACAGGATGAGATGCTTTAAACTTAAGAAATTCAGAACACTGTGTATGCCTAATTGAATATTTTCTATGTCTCTTAACATTTGCTTCTAGTTCCCTTTTGGTATGTCCTAAAATGCTTGCACGGTTTCTACATTTATCCCATCAGACAACTTTTCTAATTCTTTGTGTAGATCCACTCAATGTGAATCAAGAAACAAGAGTAAAACTGTCTCTTGCGATAATTCTCACCCCAACAAACATTATATTAACATTTCTAAGCTCAGGGTAAAGATGTCGACGACAACTGTTTAGACAACTTTCTTAGCTTGGCAAACCGTCTAAACATTGTGAGACGGTTGCAAATGCATATACAAAATCATGGCATGGGTTCTAGCAACAGGTAATTAAGCTGACCCCAAATCATTTTCAGACCAAGGCTTTGGTAATGACGGTGGGGATGTCGGAGCTCAGAACCATAATTTTTATTATGGTACATCAGCGAGCACCTAATACTGCGAAGAGAAAGGGATATGAGAATTCAAAAGACATCTCCTAGGTTGAACTCCATTAGGCAATCTTGCTTCTCAAATTAACGGAATAAGAATGATTGCAAGTAAACGAGCAACAGAATGGAGACCATGGAACTTTTACCTGAATATGTAGCTGATCAACGATATTCAGCACACCAATTACTAGCTTTTTCATGATGAACCGCCGCGCGACAGTCAAATCTTCTACAAGTTGCACTCCTGCTTTATGTGACCGATGTGCAATAGGCTGCGGTAATTCATCAATTGCACAGACAAGCAGCGTATCAGCCCAAGAGTAATTTCTTGTGTGTGGAAAGAAGATGACAATATAGCTCTTCCTGTCGTGAGTTGGCTTTGCTTTAACAGTTGCTAGTGGCCAGTCAGCTCTCTCGCACTTGATACCTGCTTGCCACTTCCCTCTCCACTATACTTGCAGAGTAGAGTAATGCCAACATAAAAAATAAAAATGAAAAAGAAGGGAAAGACAGAGTACGTTTAGCTCCTGCTTTTCAATTTGAGAAGGAATAAGAATGATTTTACATCTAATAACGTTATATAATCTATTAGTAGAATGTAAAAGAAAAAGGCATTCCATAAACACACTATGGGCGCAGACTGGCAAAGATCAAAATTCTTCTTTTTCCTATTTACCATCCTAGACATAATCTCCAAAGAAATCATAATCAGAAGATTACAACATGCCTAAGAAGAGCACAAAAAAACTGGCACAACCATTGAACTCAGCATGAATATCTATCACCATAGTAATTACAGCTTAAATCAGAATTTGAATTCAAATAGAAACAATACCTTAACCCATAATGCCAGAGCTTCATCGTGCTCCGGCCACTTGGATGCTGAAATTGACAACCCTTCCTCTCTATTATCACAAAGTAGCTCACTGTCAATTGTGTTAACGTCTACATGGGAATTTTGAAAATCAAGGCAAGCTTGTTCCAATTGGTTTTGTTGCTCAAAATTATCCTCATGATCACAAACATCTACAGATTTCTGGCCATTTTCACCAAGGACACAGCTTGGGTTAGCATCGCAGATCTGTTCTACCATAAAAGGTTCTCCATCCGTGCCTTGGACATCACAATGCCCTGGTTCCATAGCTTCTTTCACATTCGTGTCATTCGTGAGAAGACAATTGACTTTTGTATCCTCAGGTGACACTAATTTGGCATTCTCAGCACAATCTGTATCTGCATAATCCATTAACTCCGTGACTGAATTCTCTTGAGGAAGATGAGACTTTTCACCATAGGCGAGAGCAGAACACGCGATCACTTCCATATCACCAACGAGAAAACCAAAAGGCCATTTATTGTGTTCACATAGCCTTTTATCTGATCAGAGAAAATAGCAATGAAACTGATGTGATATAAGAAAAGAAATCAAAGTAACAATACCACAAAGGTCAGTAGCACTCCACAATCACTTTACAGTGACAAAATGTTTGCTCGTAATTTGCATCATCATTTGTAGTCCCGATCATCCACAAAAATGTGCGTAGTCTATAAATTCTGATACTAATAATATAAGGTTGAAGCTATAAAGAAAATATCGCCACCCAAAATCCTACCACGAAACTTTAGTGTAATCAAACGACGAGCCCTCACTTGGCCTAGTAAAATCTAAACAATCAAGAATCCGCAAATATGTACCGAGAGATACAACAACCCCACACGACATTATATTATACATGCAAACCGGAACGTTGACAATTAACATCTACCCTTAGCGTTTTTTTTATAATTACCAAAGAGTACCTTTACGATTGCCCAAAAACGGACAAGACTGTATTCCTGATCGCTAGCATTCTGAAATCTAAACCTCATATATCACATCCTCTATCAGAGAAAGCAATTCTTGCAGAACAAAGTATAGGTTTTGGAAGAAGCACACCCCTAAACTACAAGCTTTGAAGCCCCTTCTACAAACCTTTCCATAATATATAGTTTAATTGTCAGGAGTTGTATAACAATTTTACAAGAAAAATCTCTCTAGACCATGATTGACATTACGTGCAAAATAGGCTATCACATATTCAAGTTCATGTGGAGTTCAGAATCAAAGGAACCTTAACACAACCAACAATTGGTGCGTATCACCTCCTTTCCTACATGTCAATGATCGCCTCTTTTATTTCTATTCAAACCTTAATCGGTCTTTTCCACCACTTTTCTCCCTTTGTACTCTCTTGTTTTCAATTAAGGCATTCTCGCTTTCTGAGGTAGCGGTTTCAATTCCAATTTAACATAAAACTCCAAATCGTTTTTGCCATTCTTAACCGTTCCGATAAAATTACCAAAGTTGAACTAATATAACCAATAAGACACATCCATTGAGCTAAAGTTGTAAACTTTACCAGTCAAACAAAATGTTAATCACTAATTTTTCTTTCTTTGAGATGATTTTAATCACTGATCAGTACCAAATCTGCATAATAAATTGCACAACAAAAAACAGCACAAGTCCATTAACTAGTAACTTGTAAAGGTACCTAAACCTTGGACACATAATTTCTGCAACAAGAATCAATTTAATTTTTAATCCAAAACCCTAATTTTAGAACAAAAAACCCAAATTGAGCTAAAACCCTTAATTAAATTTACCAAAGTTTAATTGCAGAGAAACCCTAGAATTAAATTAACCAAAGTTCAATTGCAGGGATACCCTAGCATAAACAGATCTATAATTAACCCAGAACACCCATTTCCACAACACAAGAGGTAAGTCCAAAATCCAATTAGACATGAGCTTAATTACAATCACATAAAATTAACATCTGGGTATTTCATAAAATCATAAAATTGATTAAGGGTTTCTCACTTTTAGGACCTTAATTAAAAAAAAAAAAATTAATCATCTTGAAATGGGGGTTTTTGCCCTGTATCTGTATGTGACTGTGGCAAAAGATGTTACAGAGAAATGGTCACACACACATAGAACACAACGTGACATAATAATAATGAATAAAAATAAAATAGAAAAAGACATCAGGTCGTAACAACAAAATAATTATACAGATAAGATAGATAGAATAAAAATGCAGGTCACAAAAAAAAATAAAAATAACAATGTGGATAAATAATGTGCAACATATAAATGTACCTTTTTTCCATTGTTGTTGTTGTTGGTAGTTCGAGTTAAAGTGTTGTGTGTGTGTTGTGTCTAATTGAAATGTTGGGTTTTCTGATTCTCTCTCCTACGATGCTAGACAAATAAAATCTAGGATAGCAACCTATGGAATGTGAAAGTACAGTATACAACACGCTACAGATTTAATCTTGTGAACGTTTTTTTGGAAGGGTGGAAGGGGGGGATGGGGAGATGGACATGTCTAAGGTCCAAAACCTGGTGACTGGTGTTATTATAAACAGAAGAGAGAGAAGATGTGAACGAAACTTTTTTAGATAAAAAAAGTTGGGGTTTTGTGGGCAGGTTTGGGGTACTAATTACTAAATGAAAACCTAGCAGAAATTGTGTATACCACCTATTGAACGTTTTTTCTTGACAAAAAGAGGTTAGGCTGCTTGACTTTTCCGGGTTTGCGGTGGTGAACTTATGTTTTTCGTGTCAGAAAACGTGTTTTGGGCTAGCTTTATACCATTAGAATGGTATCTTTTGTACACTTTGAGTTTAATCTCTGTGATCTGATATTTGGGTTCTAGTTTTTAAATTTTGATTGATGATTTGAGAATTAGAGTTGAGATGAGATCTTAATTTTTGAGCTAAATCAGAAGTCTTTTGTCACCGTCGACTAAAATCTTCTCGTGATCTTTACAAGTCGGTTATTGTCATTATTATCTAAGATTATGACCATGATTATGGCCATAATTTACTCTTTGTAACGTCTTATTATCACCCTTAATAAACGGGCATTTCTAAATGTTTTGATAATCCAAGTAAATACAAAGAGAAAAGCTTTGCATTCGATCTCATTTAATAGCTAGCTCATGGAGCTTTTATGGGGAGTGTTGTGCTATATCGACACACGCAGGGGCAAAGCTAGGGTGGAAAGACAAGGGGGGCCACAACTAACATTGAACTAGCGGCATAATAGGCCTTATGGTTATTTTTTTGTTCGTCAACCATTTTTTGACATTAATAAAAGGTAAAAAATATTGTTCAAGTCATGAGTGGCTTTCGTTCGTGTGTGCTTGGATGACTTTGGTGTACACTAATAAATTACCACAATTGTTCTATGGTACCACTGAGGTACCAATAGAATGGTATCCCAAATCTATTTTGATAAATCAGCCCAATAAATAACAAACTGGGCCATGTAAATTTCAGCCCAAACAAAAGCAAAAAACAAAAAGCCCACATTCTCTCTCATACCTCTTCCCCTCCCCCTCCCCAAATGCAACCACCACACGAACCACCACAGCCGCCACCACCTTCATTACCAACCGCCACCAATGAAATCTCCGACGAACTCAAACCACCGCCTTGCTCCGGCGACCCAATCACCTCATTCCTGCGACACCGAATCCTCCTCCTCCATTTTCTCTTTCTCATCTTTTCTCTGTCCTCACATTTACTCAAAAGCGACGTAGTATGACTGGCGGCCTGCGTGCAGTGCGTGGGCGAACCTAGTGGTGCAGTTGGTGGTTGTTGTGGTGGGGTGGAGTTGGTGGCTATGTCGAACAAAAACTAATCATCCAAGGACAAAAACGAACCATTTCTAGACAAAAATTATTCATCCCAGAACAAAAACTAATCATTCCGAAACGAAATTCGTTCATTCTAGAACAAAAGGCAATCATTGTAGGACAAAAAGTAACTATCCCAGAACAAGTATCAACTATCTCAGGACAAAACCAACCATTCCTAGACAAAAATGATTCATCCCAGAACAAAAATTAACCATCCCAAAACAAAACTCGTTCATTCTAGAATAAAGGCAACCATTCTATGACAAAAATTAATCATCCCAAAACAAAAAATAACCATCCTAGGACAAAACCCAATTATTCCTAAACAAAAATCATTCATCTCAGAGCAAATACTAAACATCCTGAAACAAAAAGTCGTTCATTCCAAAACAAAAGTCAAACATCCTAGAACAAAAAAACAACCATCTCAAGCTCTGTTCGGCTGCACTAGTTGTTTGAGTAGCAGGTAGGTGTTTCAGTAGCAGGTAGCAGCTAGTAGGTAGTAGGTAACTGTTAGCTCTAAAAGTAGCAGTTGATGTTAGACATGTTCGTTAAAAGTAGATGTTGAGTTTATCAAAACTATATATTACATAGAAAAATAAAATAGAAATGCTAGTTTTTTTTTTACTCAAAATGCTACAGATGCCAACTACTACTTAAAATGATACTTTCAAAATGTTAGCCAAACAGGTAAAGTAGCAGTTTGACGCGGTCAAAATGCTACTTTCTACTTGTTAATGTGTTGCAGAACAGGGTCTCAAAACAAAAACTAATCATCTTAGGACAAAAACCAACCATTCATAGACAAAAATCATTCATCCTAGGACCGTATTGCATGTGTGATCAAGAAAAAGAAAAAAAAAACAGAGTTATAGATTAGCTTGATTTATTTTGTAGATTTATTATTTTGTTGTGTATGTCCCCTTACTATGTCCCCTATTTTTTTTTTAAAATAATGTTTTTTTATTGATGATTGATGAATAGAAAATTTGCAATTGTTGGATATGGATGAGAAATTTTGATGAATGAAATAGTGGAGTAGTATAGTGGGTATTAGTCGGTGAAAGTGAGGCATAGCCGCATAAAGTTATTAAAAATATACGTTTATTAGATAGATTGATGATCTTGCGTTTGACTGACCTTAATTCAGCTAGCAATAGAAGTTTTTCTTTTTTGTCACAATATATTGTTTACAGTGTTAAGAAATCGTCTAAATATGAGTTTGTCAGAAAGCGGATGAGTATTTGTATTCGTGATACAAGCTTCAAATTTGCCAATAGATGAGTTCATAAGGTGTATGGCTTTTTTGAGACCATTTGCCAATAAATGAGTTGATATGCTAATTTTAGTTCATTCTGTGGCAGGAAACTCATAATGCCCGTGAAGTCTGTAGCGAGAAAACTTCCGCAATCACGACGTCCACGCCGGACAGTTGTGGCAAATGAACCATTATTTCCGGAGGATCCTGAATCCGAAGAGGTTGAAGAATCTGAATACGAGGAAGAAGAAGACAATGATCTTGATGGAAATTTACAGGTACAGCCTGATGGACATTTTACAAGACGGATGATTATCCATCTGATGACTAGAATCTGGTCAACACAAGGCTTCATATGTTGTACAAGGTCCTGCTAGAGCTTCCACCACACCGCCATGCCCTTATAGGCGAGAGTCGCGCCTAAGGGTTTAGGACTCCCTAAGGCGCGACAAGCACTTGTGAAGCGCAACACACACCAGCGAGGCACTGCGAGGGTAATGGCGGTTTAGCCAAGTTTGAGAGTTTTTAGATCATTTTTAGACTCATTAAGCCTATTTTCGTCCCTAACATCCTAAAGTCCCCCATCTATAAATACTTATAAGGGCACATTATGATCCCTTATCTATATTATACCTTTAATTGTCTATCATTCACGCTGACATGGTAGTTTCTAGACGAATACTCTCAAAAGAAAGTCACATCACCGCGTAGTTGTCGTCTCCAGATTTCACGGTTAAATGAAACTTTCAAGAGGTCTTTCATCTTCCTCATGACATAAGTTATTTGCATTTAAATTTATGGTTACTTGGAAAGACTTTTTTTCAATATGATATTAAACATGTGTTAAACATAATGTCTTTTGACTATTGGTTTGCCAATTCTATATGTTACATTTTAATTCAAGGTACTATATACTCCCTCCGAACCAAAGACATTTTCATGTATTCCTCTTTGGGATGATTCACTAAGATTTTCCTCTTTCTAAATTACCTCATTTGGCAAATATTTGGACTAAACTACATACCCTTACTTAGTTTCTATTTTGGGGCTAAATCACAAAAAAAAAGATAATTAACTTCCCATAGCCCAGATTCTCTCTCCTCTAATCGGTACGCCTCCCATGATCTTCGATCACCCCAATCTCCCTCTCATCGAAAGATTTCCACTTGTACCATCATCATGGACTACCCATCATGAGGCGGCGACCACCATCACTGGCTATCAACACCATCTCGCCATCGTTGCTAGATCTGCGCCGACGACGAGATATTGCCAAACAAAGGGAAGAAAGTTGAAGACAGAGGAGAGAGACTTGCGGGAGAAGAAGAAGAAGAAGAAGAAGAAGAAGAAGAAGAGGCCGGCTGCAGCCAAGGGAGGGAGTGAGATGACGCCCGACGGACAGGGGGACTAAAGGGACATCGGCTACAATTGAGGATGTAATCCGATAAATCATTTTGTGATGGGCAAATCGACATAGGAAGGGAGATCGACGGGAAAAAAATAGTACATGGGTGTCGCCGTCGAGTGATTATGTGGTTTAGGGTGGAGGTGGTTGGTCACCGGTGGTTTTGGTGGTTGAGATGGGTTGATGAATGGTGGTGACGGGATGCGTGGGGAGTGTGGGATTAAATGTTAAGCATTTTGTTTTGTCAATTAATTATTCACTTACTAATTAATTAAGGTTTTTTTATTATGTTTGTTGGTTGTTGTGTCCAACCAAAAGAGTAAATTTTTTTTACCTCGGAGGGAGTATATACCTTGGTATTTTGATAGATATTGGGGTGAATAAAATTTTATTTCCTACATATGAAATGAGTTGGTCAAAAGAGAGAAATTTAGTTTGGCAGAGAGATATAGACATGTTATTTAGTGATTTACTCATACAAAGATTTAGATAGGTCTTAGAATCAGTATTTGTTATATGTGTCCATCGTATCTATATTTTGTTGTGTGATTCTAATATAGCTATATTGTATCTGAACTATTATCATACAATAAGATCATCTTAGTTGTATATATTTTTTATGTTTTAATTGAGGCGAGTATATTTTACTTTTATTTTTTTAGTTTTCAGCTTTCAATATTGTAAGGACACCAAAACACATCAATTATTACAAATTTATCCAACAAGAATCTTAATCATGTACTCAAAAGCGATTTGACACATCTCTTTGAATTGAATATACCATATTAAAATCCGCTTAAGTCGTTGTTAATAAAACAAGAATGATGTCTCGCGTTGTTAAAGTTTTTGCATTGTTGTCGAGTAGAAATTTTCACGTTATATATCTATGAGGGTCATTCTTAGAATAAACGAACATTTACTGAATGCAAAGACATTCTTTATCATATTCATATGGAGACGATATGGAGACTTTAAATCTTCTTCAAACATGAATCTTTTATACATTAAATTTTAAGGTAAGTTCAAATGTTTTTTTTTAACAAATAAATTAAAAGTTGTCTCTTAACTTTTGGTTTGTCAAATATTGAGTTACATGCATGTTGCTTCAAAGTAGTATATCTACATTTGTGTTTTATTTAATTTTTCTAAATGAAAAAAAAAACCCCCTTTGCGCATAAATTTTGAATTGTTCAATAGAGCATTATAGTTAGCATCACGGGATGATGAATCTATAAGGTGATTATTGATACACATGTTATACTTATGAAATATGCTATAGGGTGTTAATGCCTATATTGGTTTAATATACTATATCCACCACGGTGATCTTTTTAAACTCTTTACTGACAAGGCCAAAAATTATAAAACCATTATATTTTTATTTTTTTATAAGTATAAAACCATTATATTATGAAACCTTATTTCGATACGAATATAACGAGTATAACTTTGCTCATATACATTCTATTAGTGTTTTGTTAAATCGAAAGTTAATTCCTCAACTTGAAAACCTATAACGTTATATATTTTGACAAGGAGTGAGTATCTATTAAGTTGTTGTGGTACGAAGGTGAACTTGTATTTTCAAATACCAAAAGGTCATGGGTTCGAGCCTGTAGAATAAGTCGATTAGATAGATAGATAGATAGATAGATACATAGATGACATTGCATTGTGTCTCTTGGGTAGAATATCAAATTTGAAATTTCAAGACTTCAAAACAAACAAACAAAAAATTGGATTTTAAAGTCTGTTTATACCAAAACAATATCGCTTAAGCCCAGCTCACAAGAACCAGATTATCCTTTCAAAAAGATATTAGGGGATTTCAACCCAATGTGGCCCAAGCCCAAAGTCATACATCCTTGCTAACAAATACTAGTATTGTTTCTTGAGCCCCAACCTTTTGAGTTCATTACTTGAACACTACACAACCCATCAGCAAGAACCTTTTTTATTTTTTATTTTTATTTTTATTATTAGATAATTCTTTAAGAAATTCATTCATAAAAATTTGACATACTGCATATATAAAGCTTTACCGAGATATCAAAATGTACAGGATATGATAATATGATATCTTCCTAATCCATATCATAATGTTGCTTCTTGGTACAATTTGACATGAGGGGGCCCTATTTATTTCTTGCAGTGAGTTGAGGTTTTTCGGGGAGAGGGAGGAGGGGAGAAGATGGAGGCGTTTAGATTACTTTGTGTCGAATATCTTCGCATTCTCCATCGAGGTACTGACTTATTGGACAAACCTACACAATGCAAAACCATTCCCAATGACGATTAACTATTCATCCAAACTTTTTTTTTTTATCGCATCACTTGTTATTGATATTACTTTAATAAATCGACAAATGGAAGTAAAATGAACAGTAGAAATAACAATAAAAAAATTTATTATTTAAAACATGATCGTACTCTAGACAAACCTAAAAATTAGCACGGAGTATATTAATGTAATAACATGGTCAACTCTTTTGGAATTGGGTTTGTGTTAAGCCAGGTCTATTTTGGGTCGGGACATTAGCGAGGCTCGTTGGTGAATGGGTACATGGTTATGTAATTGCGTCATGTTGAAATTTGGTCTTGTAACCAAAAAAAAAAATGTTGAAATTTTGGTCAAATTTTTGGTTCTTTGGGATAATTAGATAAAGTTATTTTGTCATACATTTGAAATGGATTCAGATCCCCTAAAATTATTGGTAGAGTTTGCTATAAACGGAAAATATAATTTAAAGTGTATATATGAAAATAAGAGATAAATGCACATGTTACAGTTAATTTTCCATTTAAAGTAAACTCTACCGTGTAGAGTTATTTTTCAACTCTAGAGGATTTCAATCCATTTGAAATTATCGACATCCAAACCAAATAGCTATAAAATTGATTATTTTTAATCTCAATTATTAATTATCAAGACATCAAATAGGTGAGGTCATTGTTCTTGTTGGGGCACTACACATGTCATTTCGGGTAGTTTACGTCATGCATTATCGGGTTGTATACTTGTATTGAGTAACGATTCACTATTAAAACGCATCTGGTCAATATGGTTCGACTAATCACAATCTCGAGTTCTATCAGACCGCGTTTGTTTGGCCCACGAGTCGGGTTTCTGTGCTTAGCTTAGTTAGTTCACTACCATTTAGGTGACCAAAAAAGTATTTGATTGTCTTGTTTTTCGGATTTTGTTGTGTATAATTGATAGAAAGAACTGGCTTGTGAGATCTAACTATGAATAGTGGACGAAAATGACCCTTTTGATCCAAACACAAGATATAGAGGATGAGAATGACCCTTCTGATCATACCACAAGGGTATGTCTGTCCACTTTCACAGAGAAATATGTCGGATGATATGATATTATCACCTTATTTTTTCTTTTCCTTTTAATTCAAACCAACGGAGAAATGAATCAAAGAATTCAAGATTTGGATTGTTTGAACCCCGGGCATCGAACTTCACTCTTCTGAGTTCTGACTCCCACAAAAAAAAAGCATTAGTTTTTAGAAGATCCAATCTTTGTTTATTTATTGGGAGCATAATTACTCGTTCCTAAGCTACTAGACGTCCAAGATTTTGTAGAGACTTGCTCTAAATAATTCCAAAAAAATACTTGGACTTTATGCTGCCTTTAATTGCCAACCACAGGTTCCAAAACATCTTTCAACTCCAAAGCAGCTTAGCCAATAAACTACACTAAATAATAATTCATCTAATTCAAATCAGAGGTAATATCATCATTTTGCTCAATATAACATTCTTTTATGCTATAGTTATTAACGAATTTTTGAAATCAACTCAGGGTAGTGTGTATGATGTTTGCGGGCCAAACTACCAAATTGGTAAAAAAAGTGGAGGGCAATTGACAAATTGGTAAAAAAAAAAACTCCGGCGACAGATTGGTAAAAAAAAATGAGCCTGGTCACCAAATTAGCCAAAAAACATGCCAAGTGCCGGAGCGTACCTTCCACACGCATAATTACATTGATTTTCTTCATTTAATTAAAATTTCTAACCTAACATTAGATTGGCTAATATCATATTGCGACTTTCATTTTCAATTAGATTAACGAGCTTTTTTTTTGCATTGTACCAACATTTGATGTGGATTTCTTATGGAATTGAGATGACACATGATAAAAACTGTCTTTTTTACAGTTGTGCCAAGTTTGATTTTCTCATTTGAAGCATAATTTTTTTAAATTTTTTTTTGAAATGAATAAAATTATAAATGACACATTATAATCCTCAATATGTTGCTAATAATTCATATGCAAATTATCAAGGTCATATTTTTGGCTAATTTTTTTAATTGCAAATAAGAGGGATAAAAAAATAGTTGTTTTGCTTAAATTGATTGTATTGTTTTGCATTATGAATATTTATTAAGAAATTTTTAAAAAAATTTATTAAGATATTATAGAAAAAATTATTATTAGGTTAATAAATTTAATTAAATGAAGAAATCAACGTAATTATGCGTGTGGAAGGTACGCTCCGGCACTTGGCATGTTTTTTAGCTAATTTGGTGACCAGGCTCATTTTTTTTTACCAATATGTCGCCGGAGTTTTTTTTTTTACCAATTTGTCAATTGCCCTCCACTTTTTTTACCAATTTGGTAGTTTGGCCGATGTTTGCGGATGATATCGTATTGATTGACGAAACGAAACAAGGTATGAATTGAAGTTGGAATAATAATGGATCACTAAGTTGACCATGAGTGAAACTGAATATTTAGAGTGTAAGTGCAGTGAAGTTAGAAATACGATGATAACGATTACTTTAGATTATGAGAAGATTGTTGAAGTGTAGGATTTTGTTCGGTATCCGCTTGAATCCGATTTTGAAAAATGATGGAGAATTAGACGAAAATGTTATCAGTCGACCCCAAATCTATCCCGCACAACATCTGTTACACTTCCATATTACACTCGCACTAAATATATAGATCAACTCATTTTCAATTGCAAATCAGTTGCAAAATTGATTTTTTACAACCATATCTTCAACGGTCGTAAAAATCGGTCGCAGTTTTTTCATGTACGGTCGAACATTGGCATTATGGGAGGGGAAATCCAAGCAAGTCCATCCAAACCAAACACAGCTCGAGACATACTTATACACGTACTGATGAAAGAGTTACTACGTTACATGCTTACATCTAAAAACAAAAATATAAAAAGTGGAAGAAAAGCAAATTACATGAACCTTTTTATTATGAATGACTCCACATCAAAGTCACCTCAAAAGGGCTGAAATAAACAAGAGAAGAGGTTAAAGGGAACATTGCGACATTGGATGCTAAGATTAAAAAAGGCCGGGCAAATTAAATGAGGTTTTTTTTTGTGGGGTTTCTTTTGTCTAATTGTGAAATTTCGTGTTCATTTTAACCCTTTGATTGACAAAATGTAAAAGGGAAGATGCCCAAATTGTCCTCGAGTTACAAGGAGAGTTACGTTTGTCATAGAATCCTCTTCAACTGAAAAAGAACAAAGGAGAGTATAGATGTTCTTTATGTTATGCATGTTTGTATTTGGTGAGGCTTCTCTTTTTGTCGTCATCTATTGTTTTTGTGCGTTTGTTCAAGGCTTAAAGCTTGGCACATTCACCCAATTACCTACACTTTCTACATAACATTATTTGGATGCTGCGAAAAATTTTAACAAATTTCCACCACGAGAACTTGAATCTCATTTTTCTCATGGAATCGTGATCGACTCGACCTTATTGGACAAACTCTTGGAAAAAAGTATAACGAGCTCAAACTAACTGCTAATTAACAACAATTAACTACTAGTAACACATAGTACTATAAATTACCAAAAAAAAAACACATTGTACTATACGGTATATATACGGAGTATGTTGGCAAGAACTTGAGAATTAATTAATTATTATGTTTTCCATGAAATCTTTTGCGAAACTACCAAGTACTAACTCATGATCATCTGATCTTTAAATGATGGATTTTTTGTCTAACACTACGTACCTAATACAATGTACTTTTTGTGAAACACTCCCTAATACACTATTTTTTGTCTAACACTACCTAATACAACGTATTTTTTGTCTAACACTACCATTAATGATTTCCAGCAAAAAAAAAAACTTAACTTTTCGGCTTAACCGCCTGTGCACGTGATCTTTTACCTCTCCCTCTTTCTTTTCGAAAGTTTTGCTCCGAAACTTACTTCCCTTCCATTTTATCCTCCAATATTCTGGCATTTTTCTCTCTTTGATTTCTTTAATACTCTATATCTCTCCATTTTAATTGCATCTAGGATTAATTATTTCCAGGACATTTTCTCTCTCCGTCCCTCATTAACTTTTTATGGGATTTATTGATGATATTACGAATTAAACCATGATCACGTGCACAAGTGGCCGGAAAGTTGACTTCTTTTTGGCCGGAAACCATTTATGGTAGTGTTAGACAAAAAATGCGTTGTATAAGGTAGTGTTAGACAAAAAAAAGTGTATTAGGGAGTGTTTCACAAATTTTACGTTGTATTAGGTAGTGTTAGACAAAAAACCCTTAAATGATTGTGTGGTGGACTTTACTGAAATACGATCGTTTGACCCACTTGACCCATGAACTAGTTGTTCTACTGACGACGGTGGTTTGAGATGGAACTGTTTTAGGTGAGGTTGGGTTGGACTAGGTTTACAGCCTTAAATCGTTTTAAGTTAGGCTTTCGAATGCTAATTTGAGTCAATTTATTATCCTACTCTCGAAGTTGAATCGAGTCACATCCGTTTTGAGCTAGTTATTAGTTGCCCCAAATTCACCCATTTCATCTACGGAGTACATAATTACCTTGTTAGTATGCTAGTAAATTCTAGAAGGCTATGATTTCAGTTGGTGGGAAACATATGATGATATGCATTATGATTAACTACTTGGGACACGTTGACTTGGTCTTCAGTGTCGATGATAAATCATATGGGAAATGAACTGTATATCACTATGAGATGGTAATTAATCAAAGCAAATTGCTTCGTATGATTATTACCGTGAGTCCGTGACTCGTGAAACAGTAAAAAGTGTAAAACTTCTACTATATTCAATTCAGCTCATTAGATAAATAAGTTGAGCGACAAAATCTACTGTTTGCCACACTTGCTGACTATTGGGTGAATTGACGACTATTTGACAATTCAGGCAACTAAAGTCAACGACAAGGGTGGTATCCTAACTCAACTAATACCATACTTGCCTGATTTGCACTATACTCCGAAGTGGAGAACAAGGAAGTGAGTCAAGTGATACGATTAAGTGATAAGCGGTTTAATTTACTTAAAAACTCATATCACGAGTTAGAGCACCACCACGTAAGGATATTTGTTGGGAGATTCACTTCTCGATATAGTGTGATAATGAAGTGAGTTAAATAATTTTAGTTCTAGGCAAAACTACTCTGGTGAACAGTTCGGGGAGAAAAACTGACTAGGAGCGTGGAAAAACAACAACAACAATGAGCACAACACTTTGGAATCGCTATCCCATATTCCCATCGTCTCCACAAGAAAAAAATTCGGAGCATGTGCACCTCCAAAGTTTTTGTCCACTTTACCTAATCATGCAATTTACCATTTGCCAATGCCGGCTTATTATGGAGGGAATGACCAAGTTAGATCCACAATTCTATCATTTATGGAGTCTGTGTACAATATGTTAAAGGTGGTAGGTGATTTTTTTTTTTTTTTTTTTTTTTTTCTTTTTTTTGGGAAATGAGTTAAGAAAATTCGTAACAAAAAAATGAGTTAAGATGATTAGATTGGATTATTAATTCTATAATTTATTAAAACACAATTTTTTTTCTTTATAAAATAACGTGATTCTATTTTATGTTGTGTGCCTGTGCCTCTGGACTATAATATTGGTACCAATTGGTAAAACACAAATTCTACCGTGAGACATCATACAATGAGACCTCTCACACATTTCAAAAGTAACTATTACTTTTCAAAGTCAACTTGTAATGTTAATTTAGCAAAAGTAACTCATTAATTGGTCTCATATACTAGTATACGATAAGACGGTCTCACTGTAGTATTACGGTTGGTAAAATACTTCTATCATTTGTATGTCAAACCAAGATCTTATTCTTCCACAAAAGACGAGATGATGATATAATCATGATTTGAGATCATCTACTAGTATATTTCTATTGGCTATTGTCACCAACAAAAAAAATATGTACATAGAAACTTTGAGCAGAATCGTTGCACTTTTTTTTTTGGATAACGGGTTATGAATAGGTCAAAACATGTCACCAACATTTCAGATCATCGATACCTTAACTTCAGTCAATGATTATATGGTTGTTGAACGCTAAAATTAAGGACACTTATATGAAATGTCTGTCCTAAGAGCACTTAATTTAGACTGACCGCGATGAACTAAATGCCATGAAATAAAAGTACTAAAATGCAAAGACAAAAGACGGGTTCTTACAAACTAAAGTAGTAACCATTAATTGAAAGTAAATGTTAGGTTTGCTAATGAAGAGTCCAGGAAGAGATGGAATCAATTACCTCCATGCCTTCTATCTTCACCATGGAAAAGAAAAAAGCTACGCTAAAACATGAACTGCTCGCGCTACGGGGCGAGGCCACCCGATGTACACTAAAAAGAAAGAACTAAAAAGACTTTGATAAATGTTGTTGATGCTTGATTGTTGTCTTTAATGCTGCTCCTTGCTCCACTATTTATAGGATAAATCTTCTGGCGGTTACTTCAACTTCCCAAGCTTTTCCAAACGTGGGGAAGAATACTTGCTAGCAGTTTACATTTCTTACTTCAACTGCTCTCGTGCCTTGGCGCCTTCTCTTAAATTTGAAAAGATGGACTTTGTATATTTACTGTCAGCCCAAACTGAGTATTGCATCCAGGTGGGCTTTTCCTTGTTTTCAGCCCATCGAGGTTACTGGACTAAAAACCTTCCATCGCTAAGACAAAATTATTTTTTGTCATCAACAAATGCCCCCCTTTTTTGTGTTGCTGGGTATTTGAAGCGACACGAAAAATGAATCTTATCTATCGCTGTCGATGGAGTTTGACTATCGTGAATCAAACTAATGGTTTGAAGCATTCGTTATCGCTAAGAGCAGTACTTAAAATATATACTCGTTTCGTGAATATATTTTAAATAGAATTAACATTTCATTTAAACAATCTCATTTAATCTGAAATGAGATGAGTAAATACAAGATCGACAAAATCCCATTAGATCTGAATGAGATTTTGATTTTCTAAGAGGAACTTCGCTTTAGAAACGAAGTCTTGTCTCACCAACTCGAATTTCTGTGGGCCAAATTTCCACCATTCCTTCGTTATGAATGAAAGAATGTGACCAGATATGTACATAGCTCTCATTGGCTGGAGCGATGTAGGTAGTCCTTGGTTCCCCTTTCCTTTTCACCAAACTAAGCTTTGGTCGTGGCTTGAACTTGTTCGAGTACTTCTTGAACTGGAACACTTCGTTGCGCTCCTTTCCGTCTGCACCTTCGTCTTCGAACTCGTCATCGCTGCACGCGCTCAGCCAGTAGGCGTTCTCGCCTTCCTTTGCATACTCGTCCCATGTTTGGCAAGTGCAGAAGTATATGATTCTCTTGCCTCCATTCTCAATTCGCCCCCGATACCAACCAGACCAATAAGTGCGCTGGTAGTAAAACAGAGAATTCCGATAGACGAGATTCTCATCGGGCTTAAGGAAGTTTTGCGCCATGATCTTCCCCCATCTTTTACATGTGCCCATGACACTCATTCCATCTTCATACCCAAGTTTTGGGATGATGAATTTGGTCATCAAATCCTCACTTGAGAGGACTGCCAATCGGCTGTCATGGCTACCATCGAGAGACTCCATGCTCGGCAGTTCCCACTTTTTCAATTTGGGGAAGAATTTGTCCATTGTTGCCTGCCACTTTTTCGTTACAGCAGCCTCTTCAACAAATTTCTTTTGATCATCCTCCATGATGTTGCACTGGAGGTGATGGTTGGGGCACTCTTCTCCATATGGTCCCAAATTCTCTTCTTTGTAAACATAGGGGAAGAATTCCAAAATCTCTTCTCCAGTCTCTAGCTCTTCTCGAAAGGCGAGTCGATACTGGTAGATATTGATGCGCCCCTAGAAATTAGTAACTGGTTTGTCGTAACCAGGGACATTTAAATCATTAGTTGCATAAACTGCCATTTTCGTTTGGAAGTTTACAGAAGAAGTAGAAGGGAGAAAAGAAACGCTTCAAATATTGCTGATATTCGAAGTGTCACTTATGATTTTGTTCATCTGAACCCTTCCTTTTATATTAAAATTCCTTGGCGGTTTTTCGCCATGAATTAATGACGTGTGGTAGTGGAGCGGTTTTATCTCGAAAAACTGCTTTTAAGGTGGTTAAATGAATTTATCATTATCCCACTCATGATTTCCAATGAACCTAGATTAATTACGACCCTTGGCTCACCAAATCATTAAAATTTGAGAACGCATTTTACTAAATAATTTTTAAATCTAGAAAATGCAAACTTAAATTGAATAATCTGATTCAATAAAAGTTTTTTCGAATTACAAAGCAAAATGAAATAAGCGTACAATAATAAGAGGATCAATTATGCCGACCCCTTATATTCCTTACTTATCAACAATTGTTCCCGCCATTCTAGAAAGACTGGCGCGCTGGGAAATGTGGGCATAAACTTCGATGATCGTGTATAGAAGCGATGGACCCCATTCCCGATACTCTCCCACTTCTCATCTTCCGCTGGAGCATACAACCACCACGCGTGATTGTAATTATCGGCTCTAGCCTTCCAGAGATCGCAGGCGCATAAATAGACTATCGGGGATCCGCCCAACTCTATTTCCTTGGTATACCACCCTTGCCAAAAGGTTCTGTGGTAGAAACAGATTGAATTCCTATACGCCAGATCCTCATCTGGTTTCAGAAAATTCAATGCCATAAGTTTCCCGAAAAACTTACAGACTGCCAAGAAGTTCATACCATCTCTTCCGCCCAATTTGGGGATGATATGCTGGACCATGATGTTTTAATCGGTGAACACATCATGTTTGCTTGAAATGCAGCCCCGATCTGCAAACCTTAGTTCAGGCATCGGAGCCTCCAATTTACCGTAGTAACGATAAACTGTTGCCTCCCACATTTCCACAAGCCTTGAGATTGCTTTAAATCTCCTTTTATCTTTTTCCAGCTTGTTACACCGGTGGGCGTGATTGAAACACTTGACTGGGTAACGGAAACCAGGCCTTGATTCCCCCATATGCACCTCATGAGTATAATCCAAGAGGCTCGATGGTTGGTTCTGCCATCTCGTTGGCCGATGGAACCAAAGCTCTGAATTTTTGACTGTGGGTTTGTCAAAATGTGGCAACTGGGTGTCTGGGTTCACATGGTGGTGTTCAGTGAACAAAGGGGCCAGAGCCACGGGTTCCATAATTTGTTGATGGATTTTTGTAATTGTTTTGATTCTTTTGGAAATCAAATTTGTAGAATGATGTTAAAACTTTTCAACTGAAAATTGAATTTCAGAATTAAGTTGAGAAATTTAAAGTCGGCTAGATCTAGGTTGAGTTCGCAGAAGCGCGTGTTAAATTCTCGGGAAAGCAGGGTAATTTAATGTGAATTACCTCCCTAACCGTATACACAATAAATGTTTCAACAAGATAAAATTAATTGGATAATCCACCTTATTAAACATTAATGAACCAACTTGATTACAAAAGTTTCGTCTTTGTAAACCAAACGTCACATGCGATTAAATCCTTAAACCAGTCGTGGCACATCGGTAATTCTTTGACCCAATGTGGATATCGCGTTCTATTGAACTTTTGGGCATTCTCCCATTCTTGACACAAGCATCTGAACTTGATCAAATTTCCACCTTTACCATGTTCTCCCCTATATATCGCAGTATAGCTTGGCGCTACGTACGTACATAGTTTGTTCGCATAATAAAGGGTTAAGTCAGGCTTTAGGAAGTTAGGTGCAATCCAAATGCCCCAGGCTTTGCAAACCGCAGCCGCGACAATTAGATCATTCCTATTTAATCTTGGAAAAATGTGTTCCAACATTAAATCCTCATCGGACAATACTTTCATTGCCCCATGACTTGCCTTGTTAAACTCAACTACCCCTTTGGTAATCTGACCAAAGCAGGCTTTTATCGTACTGGTCCATCGCTCTTCTAACTCGCGAGAGACTTCTTGTTTGTCTGCCTCAGTTTCATCATGCTGAGATTTGTGATTGAAGCATGGTAAATCTGGTGCAGGCCAAGGGACCTTTTCTTTCAAGATATGCCCTTTAATATTGACATTAAAGTAGTAGATATCCTGAATGTAATCTGGATCATCATGAAACAATTCGTATGTTTGCAAGATATCCTTATCTTCCTCTTCCAACTTGCCATGTCGCCTGGTCAAAGTTGTTTGATACTTAAATTCCGTTTTGCGTTGATCAAAAGGAATTGATTTGAGAGCAAGATGATGAAAGAAAAGAGGATTCCTATCTGGGAATACCTCCATAACTTTATGATGAATTTGAATAGAATTCTCAAATTTGTGAGAAGCACAGAATAGCGCTGAGGCTTTAAAGGCTTGAATTTGTCAAAAACCCTTAAATTCCGGATTCTGTTTATATTCAAATTTTAAGTTTTAAGCAATTAAAAATTCGGTTTTAATCACTAAAAATTCATCAAGATAAAAGAGGACTTTATATTAAATTTGTAATACAAAGCACTTTTACATTGGAATTAGAATTAAACTACGATGCATATGAAAACAAAAGTTCCTAAGGCGATGGCCTTTTGTAGTCACTATTATTCTCGCTATCGTCAGCATCGGAGTAATATGGTTTCTCCACGCGGTCTGGCTTAAAGCGACAGTTTGCCTCTGGGAGGTCCCAATCAATGAAGGTCTGACTGTCGTCGGAGTCAGTTGCCTCACTGCTTGGACTGCTATCACTTGGAAGATTTTCTTCCGCAGCCTTCTTCGCCATCTGTAAGGCTTGTTTCGTCGGCCAATCTTTTCTTGCCCAAGCCCGCTTGGCAATGGTTCCCCTGCCTCTCTTTACGTTGAGAGTAGAGCGGGAATGGCTTCCTGCCTTCTTCTTGCTTGAAGGAGCAGCCTTCTGTGGGCGGTTTGTGTTAGCAATGTCTCGAGAAATCGGGGTAAACGCCGACTCCGCCACCTCTTCCATCTTATCGTTGATTTGGGGTGGTATCGCCTCCTTATCCTTTCTCCTCTTAGCGCTCACATTTGTTCCTTTCGTGACAGAGTTGAACTTCCTTGAAGACATCTTAATTGTTCAGATGCAATTTGGGAAGAGAAAGTATTTTTGTGAGAAGTTTTTGTTGTGAAATATGCATAAGTCACTCCTTTATTTATAATTTCCAAGAGACTCATCGTGTTCTAGTGATGGGTCTTTTCAGAGGAAAACCAAAAGTCATTTTGCCTCGACCACGCATTTTCTTAACGGGTGAAAATGAACTTTGGAAACTGTAACTAATGATGATTTTCGCCTTAAACAAGATTCCCTTTAATTAAAAAAGAAAAAAACCGCTTAAGTTCCCCTATCAGAGGAGAGAGAAACAAATCATCAAAATTAAAATTATAGATAATTTGTCTATAATAACAACTCTTAACCGTTCCAATTATCCAACGAATTTTAACCAAATTCGGAAAATAACTGTTTTGTCAAAAACGGTACCGTTTTGTCCCTTGAAATTAGGTTATAAAAAGGGGAACTGGGTTTCTCAATTGACAAACACCAAATTTTCAATTTTATTACATTGCTTCCTACATTCGAGTAAAAAGAAATTCCCCTCTTTCAATTAATCAAAATGAAACAAAAGCCAGAGATTCAACTCAGCCTTCGTTGGCCCGATTCTTATATCGGGGGTGCTCGGAAACTTGTTGACGCAATCAACAAATACCATAAGATTTATTACCCAAATTACTTCTGGCACTATGGTTCTCCTACCGATAAGGAACCACTTCCGAGCGGGCAAATTGGCCCATGTTTTATCTGGAAGCGCGGAGTAATAGAGAATACTGACTCCGCTGAAGTCAGAGAGGCATTAAACGACATAATGTACACTCCTGAATCACGACCTCTGGCGTACTGTGAGAAAGTACAGCCCTGCCGCCTTCCTAACGTGACCAAGCCAATCAAAGGATGGGTTGGTGTGTCACAAGCAGATGAATGGATGGAACGACTTTCCTCTTTTCATTCTCTTTGGGAAAAACAGAGGCTACTCCATTTCTTAAGGTTAGCATGCTATTCCCACATTCCATTCGATGGTTCATTCTCGACTGCTTTCCTGTTTTTATGGGACCCCACTGTGAATTGTATTGTCACAAAGGCGGGTTATATGACTGTCACTCTGGCTGACATTGCCTGTATCACGGGTCTTTCCCCTAACGGAATCAGTGGAAAAGAACTGTCAACCGTAGAATGCGTCCCAGCGGCAGAAAAACTTTATGCCGGGGCCAGTTCCATTTACGATGGAATGTTGAAGGCAAAAGCCTATGGCCTGTCTTTTTCAACCTTGATTAGCGCATATGCATCCTCTGAGGATGAAGTAACGCTGGAGGAAGTCGTACTCTTCCTCACCTTTGCCCTGAGCCGCTTATTCATGTCGCGCTCCGGCAATGTTTCCAAGGCTTTTATGGTTTTGGCTGCAAACTTGTCTGTCGCAAAGCCAGAGCCTCTTGCTTTAGGCCCTATGTTGCTAGGATCTCTGTATAGATGCCTCTATCGCGGTCGTGCCCTGTATCTAGGGGATGAGGATCCACAGGTGTCCCAAGGACTACTCCCTCTATCAGGCCCATTGTGGCTTCTGACTTGTTGGGGAGTGATGTACTTCTACCATCTGCTGAATTTCTCTTCAGATGTGTACATTGAAGACTGCTTCTGCTATGGTGATTTCGTCTTCCGCGCTGTCGATGACAAAATTGGTGTTCATCCTCGACAGATCCTTGGGTATTTAATGGGGGTAACTTCTTACGGGTACCCACTCCCTGTTGCCTGGAACCTATTTCTTTTGGCCAAACAACAAGAATTAAAAGAGGATCACTGGATCTATCGTGCCCTTCCTCTTTGGATGCAAAGTCTTGACATCACCCCTCTCGGGATTTTTATATCTTCTGAAGCAAGGAGTGCTTCTTTCGATGGCGGTTTCTGGTCTAGTGTACTTCAAACAAAAGACCTATACGCCTTCGAACCTGGATTCCTTGGGTTTGAATTATACAACCCACAACTTGTTGCTCGTCAGTTCGGGTTGGTTCAAGGGTTAGCCGTCCCTTATTATCAAACTCAGAACAGGCCTTGGTGGAATAGAAAAGTTTTTTCTGAGGACAGCATCCTGAAAAGCAAAACTGTGACAATGTCGTCTCTCGCTCGTCCAGAATCTTGGCGCTGGTATGCTTACAAGACTGCACAGTTCAGACTTTGGTGGCGCCAAATGCCCTACCTCCAAAACTCAATCCGTCTTCCTGCTCATATGCGGATCACTCTGACCCTCAACATGGAAGGTAAGTTTCTCGCCTTACTTTCGATAATTCAATTTATTCTCTAACCATTTCGTGATTAGATATTGACCTTATTTTTTATTTTCAGAAACCCCAAACAAGCAAATAAGGTCACTGGTAACTTCAACGCAAAAAGAAGAAAAAGTCCCTGATAATTCTGACCAGGAGACTGATCTTGCTTCGGGCTCGGCCAATGATCTGTCATTGGTGGTCTTTGAGGAGCCTGAAATATCCGTTCCCCAATTCGTTGAGGAATCTGATTTTGCTGTCGCTGAAGAGCAAGCTCCATCGCGGCAGAAGCCTTCAAAGAAGAAGAAAGAGGGCGTAGTGGTAAAGCCAGACATCGATGGGTCTGATGATGACCAACCTTTATCAGCCTTTTTGGACAAAAAGGTGAAGACATCGCCTCCAGCCACTCCTCTTTCAACTGAACAGCCTGCTGCTTCTGTAGCCCCAAAGCCCTCTCAAAGCAAAGGACATTTTAAGACTGTCCATCCAAGGAGGTCTCTTAAGCAGAAGCAAAAAGCGTCAGGTTCGGCGAAGGTCGCCTCCAAACCTGCTTCAGGGAAGGGTTCAAAGAAGAGGGAACGAGAGCCTCCCGAGTCTGCACTTGACTCCCCTCAAAATCCTCCCAAAAAGACAGCCATTTCTGAACCATCTGAAGAGAGTCCAGTGGAAATGGTGGTTGCGACTACTGTTTCAATACCAACTCCAATTGCAGCAGTGGAAGTGTCTCCTCATACTACAACTCCTCCTTCACCGTCGCCAAAGGAGATTTCAAATGCTGTTAGTCAGCCAATCGCTGGGGATCAACCAAGCAGCGCATCTGTTAGCCCCGATTGTATCGTAAATCAGGTATGACTTAAAATCTCGATATTGCATTCAATATTACTTTCAGATTTATCATTATTTGCCAACTCTATTATTCTTGTAAATAACAGGTCCTTGGAGAAATAAATGAAGAAAATCCTCTTTCTCCTCCGAGAGAAGTGAAAGATAACATTGAAGATACGAGCAAACAAGTGCTTGAAACAGGTATGTTCTTTATATTTAAAGGAGCAAAATCACTGTTTCAAAATTATAAACTTCTGTAAATAACAAAAATTTACATTTGTATTGAAAGAATCGCTGGAAACTCTATCCAGTCAAATAGGGAGCCTTCTTGAAGAGAGCGCATCACCCATTAATGAACAAGTTACAGTTCCAGATTGCCTTGCTGCGCTGAAGTCTGATCTTACATCTGAGTCAGACGCTCTCGCATTGGTTGATTATTTGAATCAACTGCAAGGGAAAGATGAAGTAGTTTGGCGCTCTCTGGTCTCTCTGTTGGAAACAGAGGTAATTGGGAAACAACAACGGTTGGTTGCCCTCCAACAACAGGCTGATCAAATGGGTACTGTCTTGCCCCAGTTGAAATCAACTCAAGACCAAGTATTGCCTCTTGTAACTGATGTCGCAGCCAAGAAACAAACCGATGCAGAGATCAAGGCGAGGCTTCTCAATATCCAACAACAAATGGATCAATTAGAGGCTGAGAAACAGTCCCTGAACCAGCAGCTATCCACAAATCAGGCTGAACTTGGTCAACTTGAAGTGCAGACAGAGACTACTCGAAAGCATGTGAAAGAGTTGCTGACTCAAGCACAAAATCTTCAACAAATCAAGAAAGAGATCCAAGGTGTACGCAGGGCCATGCTCATCGCGCTAGGTTTGGTTGCTCAAACCTTTCACATGACGACAACAACTGCTCTACCATGAAGCTGTGGGCTCCTCTGGAATCTCAAAGAATTGTTCTTCATAGGATTCTAGAGTACTTTTGTTTAGTTCATGCCCTAACTCTAACTCTCTCTTTTGTTCTTGTAAACTATCATATAATTGAATATGTAGCTTTTTGAATTCTAGACCATGTTGCTCCCATATCGATGGGTAAAACTTCTTAAGGTATTTTGCATTTAAAGGCCTAGTTGAGACCTTCCCTTTTCTCGAAACCAGAATGTATGAATTTCCAAGACATTCTTTATGGATCTTAAAAGGACCTGCCCACTTAGGTGTGAATTTACCCCAAACTGGATCCCTGTGACCAGAAGGTAAAATCATCTTCCAAACCAAGTCTCCCTTATGAAAAGACTTAGCTCGAACCCTTTTGTTGTAGGCCTCCGCTACTCTGAGTTTTTGTAACCTCATTCTTTGTGCGGCTTCAAACTTGGTTTCTTCGGTATCTAAATGTTCGATACTCATTGCCTCCACGTACTCTTTTCCGAAGAGCTCTGATTGTTTGGCAATTCTTGCTGATTGTACAACAACTTCTGCCGGAATCACTGGGTCGTGACCATAAACTAACTCAAAAGGCGATATGCCAGTTGCATCTCTCTTTGATGCCCGATATGCCCACAGAGCGTATCGCAGTTTTTCATGCCACTTCCTAGGATTCAACTCAATCATTTTCCGGAGGCCGGCAATAATAATTTTATTTGTAGATTCGGCTTGACCATTTGACTGTGCATAGTATGGAGTAGAGTGTATGACTTTAACTCCAAATTTGGCCAAGAATTCCACATATGGGTCACTGCTGAAAACACTCGCATTATCAACAGTAATAGATTCAGGAATTCCAATCTTACGAAGATTTTTTCTTCCAAGAATTCTAAGACCGCTTTTGTATCGAGCTTCTTAAAAGGCTCGGCCTCAACCCATTTGGTAAAATAATCTGTAATTACCAACAAGAATTTGTGATTCTTGTTTGAGTTAGGTTTAATTTCCCCGATTGCATCCATCGCCCAGCCACGGAAAGGCCAAGGTTTCAAGACACACTTCATCGGTGCTGCAGGTGCTAAGACAATAGGACCAAATTTTTGGCATTTCTCACACCCTTTTGCATATTTAATGCAATCTTTCCTTATTGAGGGCCAATAGAAACCCGCTTTATGTAATGCCCATCGCATTTTTAAGCCATTTTGATGAGCGCCACATAAACCATCATGGATTTCGGCCATCGCGGTTAGTGCTTCTCCCGCGTCTACACATTTCAGGATTTGGCCATCAACATCTTTCCTAAAGAGTTCGTTTCCTACAAGGAAATAGTTATTAGCCGCCATTTTGACCCTGAAAGGTACTTCCCTATTATACGGATCCTTGAGATATTCGATTATCTCAGCTCTCCAATCTACATCAGAGCTAAGCATGTCAATGCTATTGATAGCATTGATGGGATCATTCTCACTCCATTCATCGAAATTTTTCAATGGATGTAGAGTTCTTCTCAAAAGAGTTACTGAATCGTCCGGAGTTACAGCCATCTCTTTTGATGATGCAAATCCAGCTAACTCATCCGCAATATGGTTAATATCGCGGGGAATATGGTGAAACTCAACTTTCTTGAAAGTACTCACCAAATTCCTTACCTTTTGAGTGCCATATAATGCTACTAAAGCATTACACTTATACTCTCCCGTTACTTGGTTTATGACCAATTGGGAATCACCAAATACACGGACTTTTTCAACTCTCATGTCTTGGAGAATTTCAAGTCCGATAATCAAAGCTTCATATTCTGCTCGATTATTCGTACATTCACCCTCCAAAGTTATGGTCAACTTTGTAGTGTGTTCCTCAGGATCAATGATTACGACCCCTGCCCCAGCAGTCGTCCTGGTTGATGACCCATCGAAAAACAAAGTCCAAGAATCCTTAGGATCCTCACAAACTTGCTCATCGCTTGGGTGCAAGGCCAAGAAATCCGCTAGTACTTGACCTTTAATTGCCTTTTGTGGCAAGTAAACAAGGTCGAATTGAAGCAAGTGGAGATGCCACTTGCACAACCTTCCTTTTAGAAAAGGTTGTGAAAGGAGATACCGAAACACATCTGTAGATGACACCACTTCAATCTTAAAAGCCATGAAATAATGCACCAATTTGACAGACGCATCGTAAAGACACAAACACCATTTTTCCGCCAGTGTGTATCGCTTCTCAGTATCTTGTAAAATCCGACTTAAGTAAAACACTGCTTGCTCATGCCCCAACTCATTTTCTTGGGTCAAGAGACTCGCAATGGAATCTTGGGTGACGGAGAGATAGATTCGTAAGGGTCTACCATCTTGCTTTGGTGGCAAGATAACAGGAGGAGACGCAAGTTGCTTTTTAATTTGGTCAAAAGCCTCTTGATGTTCCTTTTCCCAAATAAATGAATCTTCCTTTTTCAATTTCAGAAGGGGTGAGAAGATTTTTGTCTTCCCGGCTAGGTTGGCCATGAACCTCCTTACATAATTAATTTGCCCCAAGAATCTTTGTAATTCTTTCTTATTTGAGGGCGGCGATGCAGCTAAAACAGCTTTTGCCTTATTTTGGTCAATCTCAATTCCTTTTTTATGAATGAGAAAACCAAGGAAATTTCCCGCTTTTACTCCGAATGCACATTTAAGTGGATTCATTTTCAGGCCAAATTCCCTCATTCTCTGAAGTGACTGTCTCACATGGTTCCGATGTGATTCCAAATCATGTGATTTAATCAGTACATCATCAATGTAAATCTCCATAGACTTTCCGATCATGTCTTTAAAGATCGTGTCCATGGTTCTTTGATAGGTTGCCCCTGCATTCTTTAATCCGAAAGGCATGGCAACCCATTCATAAATTCCCATTGACCCAGGGCATCGGAAGGCCGTCTTGTGGCAATCTTCCTCGGCTATCCTAAATTGATGATAGCCAGCATACCCGTCCAACGATGAGATGTATTCGTATCTCGATGCGGCATCTATTAGCATGTCCGCGACAGGCATTGGATATTGGTCTTTAGGAGTTGCTTTATTCAAGTCTCTGAAGTCTATACAGACCCTGACTTTTCCATTCTTTTTAATGACGGGGACTATATTCGCAATCCAACGTGCATATTTAATTGGTCTTATAAAACCAGCTTTCAATAACTGCTCCACTTCCTCCTGGATTTTTGGCAGTAATTCAGGCGCCAACCGTCGAGGTTGTTGTGCAACTGGTTGAAATCCCGGCATAATCGGTAACCGATGTTCAACCACTTCTCTGCTCAAACCTGGCATTTCACTGTGGGACCAGGCAAAGCAATCTTTAAACTCATGAAGAATCGCAATGAATTTAGCTTGCTCTTCTTCAGGGAGTAATTTACTAATATAAGTAATCCTTGGATTCTCTTTTGATCCGAGGTTTACTTCAAGTAATTCATCAGTTACGTTTTGTCTGATGTCATCACTTTTTGCCCATACTTTTTCTTCTTCTTCCTCTATTTCAAAGAAAGAATCGTGGTCATCCGGTGTTTCTTCAACCGACATAACATAAAAAGTAAGGCCAAATTTCTCCTGGTAATGAGACCAGAAAATTTCGTCTATTGTTTCATCGTCAGCCAAACAAGGATCTTCTTTACAATCATTAATATTAAAATCCATTAATAAATACAATGATTATTTTAGAACAAACAGAGCTAAAAACTAAACTCTGCATCCTTATCGCCACTGTCCGAGCCATTCAAATTGTATCGATGACTAAAACCGTGACCAAGGCTATTTACAATAGTAGATACTTCCCTAAATTCTGAGGGAGGGGACTCATCCGTGAGTTCCCGTATCTTAATCTGATTCAACTTCAACCGACTCGTTTCAGCTTCAGTTAAATATTCCTGAGCAGGATGGCTCGCTTCATCCTCGCTCTCAACTACGTCCGTGTAGTCTTCATTCTCTATCGCCGATATTTCTTGTTCTATCTCATCAGCAAGATCAGGATATCGGTCCGTCCTGAACTTGTAATCTCTTCTGGCTCTTAGAGCAGACCTGGGAATTTCAAATTCAATTGTTAGAATTGTGAATTCTTTGTCGGCCTCAATTATTTCAAATTTCTTGCCATTCCACAGGACTAATAATTGATGTAAAGACGATGCAATTGCATAATTACGATGCAACCAATCTCGTCCCAAAATGGCGTTATAACCAGAATCACCATCAATTACAAAGAAAGCCATATAATTGACACAATCTCCGACTTGTGTTCTAACTTTAACAATGCCCTCAACTGCGTAGGGCTCACCGCTAAAACTAATAACGGTTGCATTAGTTTTCTTAATATCTTTCCTTGTCTTTCCTATCTTTAATAAAATTGACAAGGGAAGAATATTAATTGTTGCCCCAGTATCCACTAACACTTGGCTAATGAATTGGTCCTGGAACTTAGCGGTTATGTATAATGCCTTTTTATGATTCGTATTAAGATCAGGCCGTCTAAACAAAGCGTTTAGAATCTTTTGTGCGGTTGGGTCATCCAGACTATCGGCAGCTGGAGAAAAACCCTTACGCCTTTTAGGAAATGCTCGACCGTTTGTGGCTAGAGCAGGTTCCGTATTTTTCTTTTGGGTATCGTCACCCGTCGCGACTTTAGTATCGCTTTTGTTTCTTTTACTGAGCGCAAAGACTGAAAACTCTTCAAGCCAGGTTGCAGTATATTTATGCGTACCTGCTTTTTCGGCTTGCTCTACCTCATCGGCCCAGGACTCCGTTCCTGACTTCTCGAATTCGGTAGTAAGCACCCTCTTAAAGGTTGATGGTAATGTGACTACATTACACTCCGGCGAGATTTCCCCAGGTTCAGGCTTGGACCCGAAATCTGAGAACTCCTCATCGCAGAGTAAATCATCGTCATCATTGACCTTGAGATCAAAATCATCACCGTCTGAATCTTGATCACCATCCTTATCTCTGAATTGATTCTTATCTGGTATCGAACCAACTAGATCTTCATGCAACATGACCTGTTGCAACTCTTCCATCTTCCGTTCAACACCCGCGCTATCTGTTTTTAGTAGCGCTTCTGTTTCAGCGGGAGATACCAAATTCAAATCTTGGACTGGCCTATCTGTCTCCATCGCCACGGGTCCTTCTTGAGGTTCCTTCTTTTGAGAAACTTCTTTCTTACCCTTTCCAAGGGAAACTTTGTTAACTGACAAAGCTTCCTCCTCTTTGCGCAACGGAGCAATTTGTGCCTCTTGCTGCTGCGCCATCAAAACATCCTTCCAAATTTTCAAGGCTTTTTCTTGCCTGCCTCTTCGGTAGTCATGTGAACCACTTGTCAGATCAGACTTTGCTGATCCACTTGAGTCACTTCCTCTTGGAGTAGAGAAAGGAATAGGTGACCGATGTGATCCCCTTCCTCCTTTAAATGCTCCTCTTCCACCCCTGCCTCCTCTACCCTCCATTCGTGGAGTGCCAGGCCTGGGTGTTCCGAAGTACTCAAAACTTTCGTTGTTCATCCGTACTCGCTTGTTTGGTACCTTTTTATATGCAGGTATCCATTTTGGATCATTCTCAATGACCCGAGTCCTAATCAACTCAAGGTGGAGTTGATCAGCACAGTTCGGACACAAATGGTGTTGCAATGTTTTCAACCCCTTTATGGCCTCTTCATGAAGAGGGTTATGCTCTAACGCCTCTTTATAAGTTTTCGCCTCCGATATTTTTGCTGTATCGGACTGCTCTTGCTTCAGCGGAGAAGGCTTTGATTTTCCATCGCCTTTCTGCTTTTCCTCCTTGAATGGAGCACGAATCTTGTCGAGATCCGCCTCTAACTCATTCAATCTCAGTGCCTTCGATTCTTTCTTGGTGATGGTAATGAATTTCTTTTCACACTTCCTCTTCACCAATCCTCTGAAAGAGACACAATCAGCAGTGGAATGAGCAGCCGTTATATGCCACCTGCACATTCCCTCCATTCCTTTTTCATCGACTCTTGGCAGAAATATGACGCCATCATCGATTAACCGATGCAATACTGTGATTGCCCGTTCTTCACGTTCATCATTCTCCTGGAAAGCCTGCAAATCTTTTAAAGCAACCTGATCAACAGAAATCATATTACAGACAACAAACTTTCCTTTTCTTTCAGTCTCATCGGCAAACAACAATTTGCCTTCATCGATAAGATCCTGAAAACAGTTTTTTGCGTGATCACATTCCCTAGTCCAGTGAGTAAAAGTATCATGCCAAATACAATATCTCCTATTCCCTATTTCCTCTAAGGACTTGACCACATGCCCCTCTCTGGGCTTAACAATACCCTCCTTAAGACAATATCGGACCATATCATCAAGGCGGGCTATCTCAAAGGTATACTTTCTTCTTTCCTTACTCTTGAAACTTCTTTTACTGAAAGTTTCTTTTCTTTTGAGAGCAGGACAGACGAGGGGTGTGTCGAACTTAACCACCTCCAAAGCATTGACCTCAATTTGCATATTATTATATGTTTCTTCGTCAATCTCCTCATCAAATTGTTCGCCAATCTGATCAGGTTCAACTTGTGCAACATGAGCATGATAAGCAGTTTTCTGTTTGCTACCATGTTCCTTATGATTAACCTCTTCTTTTTAGCATTTTCTCATATTTGATTGCACATCGGGTCAGTTCTGGAAAATCAACAAAGGTATCGCCACCGAATTTCTTTCTAAATTCGAGTAACAATCCTTCTTGTGCCATTTGCACAAATTCATGTTCCGGGACTGACACTGGGCATCGCCCTTTTAGACTCTTAAAACGATTAAGATAGTCATTAACTGATTCTCTAGGCCTTTGCGTTATCCTAGCTAATTCACTAAGAGTAATTCCTGGATCCATTCTCAAGAAATGTTCCACAAATTTGTCTCTAAGGTTTTCCCAACTGAAGATTGAGTTAGGTGGTAAATTTATATACCAATTAAATGCATTTCCAGTTAACGAACTGGAAAACAACCTCAATTTCAAGTTTTCATTATCGGCGGCCTCCCGACATTGGGTCGTGAAACGAACCAAATGCTCTGCAGCCGACATCTGATCGTTACCCGAAAAAAGGGTAAAGTCAGGGATCTTAAACCCTCTCGGAAACGGGTTATTTCTATCAATATAGGCTGGATAAGGGGAATGGTCGAAACTCTTATTCTTACTCCTACCGACAGGAATACCCATTCTTTCCACTATCGCCTCAATCATACCCTCAAGCGCGTTTTCCGCTTGTCGACCAACTCCAAAGTTGGGCGCGACATGGTATTGATTTTGGTAATCTCCACCATAATTAGGTATGTTAGGTTCAGCCCTATAATGACCTGTAACATTGTGCATCACAGGTGGCTGTTGACTTTGGAAATTATTATGCCCCGATCCTATACTATTGTGAGTATAAGTCTCTGGGTTCTGATAAGGCATTCCAAATCCTCCCATAGAAACTCCTTGACCTCTCCCCGAGGCAGGATATCCATATTGCCCCGATGTTCCATATGTGCTATGAACCGGGATATGGTTAGGGTTGGCGTAATGTATCCCACTCGTAGGGACCGACGCTGTAAAACTTGTTTGGGTATTGTAACCCCCTAAACCAAAACTGTAATGATTATATGGTTGTTGAACGCTAAAATTAAGGACTTCTTATATGAAGTGTCTGTCCTAAGAGCACTTAATTTAGACTGACCGCGATGAACTAAATGCCATGAAATAAAAGTACTAAAATGCAAAGACAAAAGACGGGTTCTTACAAACTAAAGTAGTAACCATTAATTGAAAGTAAATGTCAGGTTTGCTAATGAAGAGTCCAGGAAGAGATGGAATCAATTACCTCCATGCCTTCTATCTTCACCATGGAAAAGAAAAAAGCTACGCTAAAACATGAACTGCTCGCGCTACGGGGCGAGGCCACCCGATGTACACTAAAAAGAAAGAACTAAAAAGACTTTGATAAATGTTGTTGATGCTTGATTGTTGTCTTTAATGCTGCTCCTTGCTCCACTATTTATAGGATAAATCTTCTGGCGGTTACTTCAACTTCCCAAGCTTTTCCAAACGTGGGGTAGAATACTTGCTAGCGGTTTACATTTCTTACTTCAACTGCTCTCGTGCCTTGGCGCCTTCTCTTAAATTTGAAAAGATGGATTTTGTATATTTACTGTCAGACCAAACTGAGTACTGCATCCAGGTGGGCTTTTCCTTGTTTTCAGCCCATCGAGGTTACTGGACTAAAAACCTTCCATCGCTAAGACAAAATTATTTTTTGTCATCAACAATGGTTTGTTGATGGCTATTGACTTACCGTTAACTCGTTCATTCCACATGGAACTTGTGTGAGAGATAATAAAATCTGTATTTTATTTCCATGATATGCTTGTTGTATTTTGTTAAAAAGCTACTAACACTAACGAGCTTCTCATGTTTTACACGATCTTAAAGCATATATATATAAATATATTTTGAATCAAAAATTGGATGTCATATTTGTATTGACTATGTAGAACCACAAAGAGGTCAGAAAAGATGTCATGGATTTTGTCTAATAGCCACACCAATACCTTCATCATTACAAACCTATTTCTAGTTTCTATTCGTAGCAATGTTCCAA
Organism: Spergularia bocconei; assembly: GCA_963457585.1. NCBI lineage: Eukaryota > Viridiplantae > Streptophyta > Magnoliopsida > Caryophyllales > Caryophyllaceae > Spergularia > Spergularia bocconei. Next base: position 8,932,090 of record OY734943.1, read on the forward strand.
AATACATCACTCAAAGCCACAATTTCTATTACTACCCTCATTATTATTCATTTGTTTGCTGAAGTCAAACCTCATTAGTATTCTTGACCAGTCACCAAAGTCCAAATGTAGAACACTATTGCTAATATACCAAACTAGGGTATATTTTAGACTCATAGTTTAGGGGCCCAAACATCTGAGTAAGTAGTAGTATATGAGCAAGTATCTTAGAAAGGCAATACAAATGCAAGAAAACCATGCTAACAAGAAAAGACAAAGAGTTGAGGGACGGTCACCAACTCCCACTTGCTTCACAACAAGAGAATAGAATGTGGCATTTGTTGGTGCTTCTGACATTTCTCTCCCTTTTACCCTTGAATCCCATATCATTAAGTACACATTTGATCTATAATCCATCTCACATCCAAGGATAATACAAAAACAATAATACCGTGATATCAGACGCAAACGCTGTTCTTCCTATAGTTAATTGATTTTACGATACACTCAGACACGTTTATTAGTGACCGATATCCTATTGTTTTTTTTTTTTTTGAAATGAGACCGATATCCTATTGTTGTTATCTAGCCTAACAATTAAATCCTTATTTTAACAACTAACTTCTCCCCACTTGATATGCAAACAGCTATATCTACACCCCACATCTTTGTCCTCTTCTAGTATCTTCCCCTTTACAATTGAGTACAACAATATATACAATAATATACAAAACTTCATGTAGAAAACTCAACCCTTTTGGTTTCTGGACCCTTTGACATTTATAGGATTCTGGGATTTTAACTTTTTACTAGAGTCACATATGTATAGACTTATATTATGTGTAACATTTGTATGTAAGACTCTTTCACAATTTTTATTTGATACAACTTTTTATGCAAAAAGTTGCAAAAAAGCTACACAAGATTTGGTAAACCTTTCTTCTCAGATTAGAAGAAAAAAACACTCTGAAATTAGACTCATTGGTCAAAAGGGATAATCTTTATTTAGTAGTAGTATATTGAATACTACTGTACTTAGTCTTGGACCTGTATTTATGGGTTTGGTTTTGCTAGGCAGTCACCATTATTACTTCTTCTTTCTGCTGTAGTTTTGCATTTCAGTGAGACTGTCCCTTTCTTTTTTTCTCTCTCCTACTCCCTGCAGAAATTGCTGATAAAAATGTGAACAAGACAATTTGGTCATTTGAAGAATCTGATTTTGGATGGTTTTTTTTTAGCAGCTTTTTTTATTTGTTTACCAATCTGAAATATAGGAAGTTGTTTGTTTTCACACCAAAGTTTGTATCTTTCTCAATTTTTTTGGTTTTTTCAAGCACAAAAAAAAAACCCTAAAAATTTCCTCATTGTGATCCTGGGTTTCTGAAAATGGGTTTAGATGACAATGGTGATGTCAAAGTTCTTAAATTTAGGTTGATTCAGAGGCACAAGCGTTCAAAGAGGTTAGTTGATCTTCTTTTTTGATTCTTTAGTTTTTGTAATTTGTTTGTTGTGTTCACTAGAAGTACAGTATTGATGCAGACGAGTTTCGAATCTTGTCGTATGTTTTGTGGGTTTTTGGTGATGGTCATGGTACTGAAAATGATGGAGGGAATTAATAGACAACATGGGAAAGAAGTTCATTAAATTGTGGAAGTGTCACTCATTTTTCCTGACTACATTAATTTCGCTCTCCTTAGGAACAAAATAATGGGCACACTAATTACTTGCATTTATAATTGGTGCCCCCTCATTGATATGTTGCTTGCTTCTTGTGTTATACTATGTCTGCTGTACAAAACAAGGAGAAATTTCCTGATGTGGGTTTTTGTTAAGAAATTGTAGAAAATATGAAGTGTTGGACAAGCAGGTAGAACTTTTGATTCTTATTTTGTAGGACCAATTTTTTAATCTGATTTAAGCAAACACCCCGGTCCGTTCTTTTAGATTGTTAACATTTGATTTGAATATGTGAGAGCGATTCAAACAAAACGCTAAAAATCTAACGGAACGGATAGAGTGGAAGCCATAATGGAGGGTTGCAAAGTTATGAAGAGTAATCTCTTTTTAGCTTTGTTCTTTTGATTTTACTTTGTTATTGAAAGAATTTTAATAAAGGAAGAGTATATCTTGTATATTGTGTTTTTGCACGAGGAAAGTTGGTCGAAATTAGAAAATAAATGCTTATTGAGTTAAATTCAACTAGTTTTACTTTGCTAAATCTTCCTAATTTTGTGTGTATTTCTCTCTTTATTGTCAGCTTTCCTGATAAAAGAAGAGTTGAAGGTGGTTCGGATGATTCTCTTGAAGAGTCTCCTCGCTTAAAGTTGGTAAGGCTCTGCCTCCTTTTCTTTGCTAACTCTCCTTTCTACATTTTGTTAAAGCATACTAAAGCTTTGTGTATAATTTTGGGTTATGATTGTTTAACTGTTCGTTTGACTTATAGTCTGATATCTTAGCATTCATGAATATGCATGGAATCCTTTATTTATGGATTATGATGATATGCACTTTATCCCTTTTCTCTTTGCTTAAGCTTTTCTTAGTTCTTTACAAATTGCCGGCTTTTTCCATTGATGTCACTTGTATGTGGGAATTTTATCAATATAAGGGAAAAGTACCAACAGTGTGTATGGTTTGTAGTTCCTTATATTGGTTTAAAGAGAGTCGTAAGGGTTACATTAATGTAGACGAGTTTTAAACCTCGGTCGTGACATGAGTAGCGCTTCTCAACGAGTTTAGTGTGTAGTTGATACATCATCGCTTGCTCAAAGTAGGTTCTTTTTCATGGAGTGTACTGATGATTCTGTCTCAATTAGTCATTACTTGTCAAAGGTAAAAAAAGGCATTTGTTTTGAGCTTCCTTATCTCAAGTGGTTGTTGTAATGCTTTTGGTTCTGAATCTTCAATTGGATTTGTTACTAGGACGTAGGACGAGTAAAAGGCTCTCTCAAATCGCAAAAGCAGCAATCTCCGAGGCTGGAAACACAGAATTGCCTGAAGCAAGAGGTATGATAATATGATATGAACTGTCTGTGTTTGTGTTTGTGTTTCTCATTTTGCCGTGCGTTCCCCTTTTCTCCTATAAACACGTCCTTTAGAAATTTTCCCTGGACCTGTAATCTTATATTTCAGGCTGTTAACATCTGAATTTTGAATTCAATATTGATTGTAGATTATACTGCTGGAGAAAAGGTTGCAAAGCCAATTTGCTGTTCGCCGTACATTAGAAACTGCATTGGGTTCGAGCTCATCTCCTTATGAGACAACTGAACTTTCTTCTGTACCCAAGGTGTGTTCTGTCACGGATTCGATTTGTTGGTTTTCTGATATATCTCCTTATCTAGCTGACTGATTATGATTACCAATTTACCATAAACTACTCTGTTTCGGTGTATCAGTGAGGTACTCAGCTGTTGTTTCCTGTAATAGATTTAACAATTGATGTTTCTTGCTTTCAGTCTGCTTCAGAATTGATCAAGGAAATTGCCGTTCTCGAAGTTGAAGTGGGGAATCTGGAGCGTTACCTTCTCTCCTTGTACAGAAAAGCATTTGATCCGCAGATTTCCTCTGTATCTCCGGCAGCTAAGGATCAGCATGTGTCCTCTGTATCCCCAACTAATAGGGTTGGGAGAGTATTATCTGTATCTGCATCTGCCAAAGATAAGAAATCTCCTCCAATGACCCCAAGGCGACTTTTTGTTGACGAAGATGCAGCTGAAACTGCAACAAAGGGCGAAACTTCTGCACATCAGGAGGCCCCTAAGAGACTCTCGAACACAAAGAAAGAAGCCACTGAAGATCACACTCTTGACTCTAGTGTCCTCCGTTGTCACTCTACTTTATCACATCGCACCACACTTACAACAAAGCCATCTCCAGACTCTGTAGCTAAAGCTTTACGTGCCTGCCATTCTCAGCCGTTATCCATGGCTGAGGTAAGTCTTTCAGAGTATTTCTTTGCCTATGTTTGTTTAAATTTCACTGCATTTAATGGCGTAAGATTTTCTGTTAGGTAAATGACAATCTAGATGCTACGGTGCAAGCTTAATACGTGTAACTAAATGAACTTCTTCTCTCTGCAGTTTGCAGCTTCAAATGTTATAAGTCTCGCGGAGCATCTTGGTACACGTATTTCAGACCATATCCCAGACACACCTAACCGAGTTTCAGAAGATATGGTGAAGTGTATGGCTGCCATATTTTACAAACTGGGAGAGCAACCATCAGCAAATGGCCTCTCATCACCCAACTCATCTTCATCCTCAATGGGCGCATTCTCTCCCCATTATCAATGTGATGCATGGAGTCCAGGCTTTGGCAAGGTTTCATCTTTTGATACGCGGTTGGATAACCCGTTTAACGTGGAAGGACTCAAGGAATTCAGTGGTCCATACAGTACAATGGTTGAAGTCTCATGTATATATAGAGAGAGTCAGAAATTGGGTGATGTGGAATATATGTTACAGAATTTCAGGTAAGGCATTGCTATTAGTAAGACATACATCAAATTATTTCTAAATATATTGGACATCATGGCATGAATTTTCAGAATGCTGATTTCTCTTGTATTTCCTGTTGAAGGTCACTCATATGCCGATTGCAAGACATAGATCCCATGACTATGAAACATGAGGAGAAGCTTGCATTTTGGATAAATGTTCATAACGCCTTGGTGATGCATGTAATAATCAATACCCATTACTTGTTTACAAGTTTCTCTTTATGATCTATTGGCTTAATGTTCACTTGCTCTATGATTCTTGACAGGCATTTTTGGCTTATGGCATTCCGCAGAATAATGTGAAGAGAGTCTTCATGCTCTTGAAGGTAAGAGTTATTGAATAGGTATTTTTTATACGGAAAGTTGTAAGATTGTGTTCTTAGTTCCTTTGGTATGTGTGCAGGCTGCCTATAATGTTGGGGGTCATACTATAAGTGCAGATACCATTCAGAGTTCAATATTGGGTTGTCGGATGTCTCGTCCAGGACAGGTAAATAGTAAATAGATGCCAAGTATATTGTCTGGACTCTCATACAGCATTGTGATCGACTTTTCATTTCGTGTACGAGGATGCTTTTTGCTTCTCATCTCTTGTTTAATTGAAGTTTTAGGACTATGCGAGAGAAACTTGTAGCTAGGAACTATTTATACAAGAGCAGCGAAAGTATGAGCAATGCTTTGTCTGAAAACTGAGTATTAAAACATCAAAGCTTGAACCCGGGGATAGGTTGCTCCTGGCCCAGGATCCTTATTTGACACAACGATTACCATGTGGTTCTCTTAGAGTAGTAATGTTAGAATTTTAAATAATTTTGTTTGGTTTTTCTGTGGGTATAAACTACTGGTCTACTATTGCTTAATTGAGTAATAATCACAACACTTTTTTTGTTTTTTTTTTTTTTTTTTTTTTTTTTTTTTTTTTTTTTCTTATGCAGTGGCTAAGGATGTTATTTTCTCCAAGGACAAAATTCAAATCAGCAGATCAACGACAGGCTTATGGAATTGAGCATCCAGAGCCTCTTCTACATTTTGCTCTGTGTTCGGGAAGCCACTCTGATCCTGCGGTATGTTAACTTTAGGGAGTCATTATTTCATGTGGTCAAAACAGTCTAAACAGGGCAGAGTTCTACTCTAACAATTGAGAAATGAGTTAGTCCCATTAGGATCAGTGTGCCGTCTGGTGGCACTGTATGCATGGTTGTAGTAATTTGTTTCCTGAACTATTGCCTACTTTCCGTTACAGATTCGAGTGTATACTCCCAAGAGAGTGTTGCTAGATTTAGAAGAAGCAAAAGAAGAGTACATTCGCGCCTCATTTGGAGTGCGAAAGGACCAGAAAGTTGTCCTGCCGAAGTTGGTGGAGTCATATGCCAAGGATGCAAGTTTGTGCACTGCTAGTATCCTGGAGATGATACAACAATCTTTGCCTGATTCTCTGAAGAAAAGTCTTAAGAAATGTCAGCTCAGCAAATCACGCAAGAGCATCGAATGGATGCCTCATAATTTCACCTTCCGTTATCTGATATCAAAAGAGCTGGTAAAGTAACTATATATTGTGACGCGGTTTGAATGGTCTATAGCAATTTTTTTGTTCGTAAAGAGTTCTTTGAATCACAGTAGTGATTCTGTACAAAAATCTAGTAGGGGGTTAGACTTAGGAAGTACAGAACAGAAGGCGGATGCAGCCTTCACTTTTGTAAATGCAGGCATGCAGCTTATTATCATGTAAGCTTAGGAAATGCAAGTATGAGTGGTCTTGTTTCATATGTACATCTTTCCTTTTTGTGAGTGTCCCCTAGACCCGATTTCTGGTACGATATATTAGACACCGCACCCTGGTTCTTCATTGACTAGATAATGATCACGAAATGGCTGATGATTCGAGTTATCGGATCTTGTCTTACTATTGAGTCAAATAGAATAATACATCTCTGCAAGACTTGCTAGTATTTATGTAATGAAACTGGTTGGTAAGAGTAGCAATCAGGTAGACAAAGATTTGGAAATGACTGATTATTCTGGTCTTTCCATAAAAACTTCGATATAAAGATTGAAGATCATGTGATTTAACCCTGCGAAACTGACAAGGAAACTGCAGACTACCACATACAAGCTAATATAGCAAGCATCTTCAGGGTTGTTTAGGCCAACCCTACTTGTGAAAAGAACATTTCAGGCGACATCACTACTCCATAGTGCATTACTGCATGTTCAAGTGTAGTGCTAAGTCCTAACTATGCATTGAGGTTGATTCCACCTTGAGCTAAATAAACTAGCTTTAACAAAGGCTATTAAGTAGTGCCTTTTTGTTGGAAAAAGAAAGGTGTCCATATCAGTGACCGGACTTAGAGCTAGACACGGGCCGGTCCATGAAAACACCAGAGCATCAGACCGTAAACTGGGTGGTAACTCAATTTTCGTACCTCTGATTTATTCGCTCATTGTGCCAGGTGAGGCCATGCGCCTGAGGCGTAATTTTTTTATTTTATTTATTTATTTATAAACAGGTTGAACTCAATTTATTAAAGAGATGAATCGAGGTGATCCTTATCGGCTTGAGTTTTTGGGTTAATATGGACGTCAATGTACTTGCGAAACAGGTCTGCCAGCTCAAACCACGGACTGGGATAGTTGGATAGGACAGCGTTAGGTTGCTCATACCAATCATCCAACAAACAGTCCTCCTTTGGCACCCTGTTTGTATACCTACCAAGTCCCCTATATGCATGCTATCTTTGCAACTTGCTTGCTTTTCAATGTCCAATCCTATATGCCGACCACGACTCTTAGGCTCTTGTCCTCATTTCAGCTTCTTGACTTGAGAGTAGAGACGTTCATCGGTTCATGAAGAGATTCGAGTTACTTGCACAAATTCGCCTCAATCATACACGAAAACAAGAGCACCACTCGACTTTGATGTGAGCTTATAACATCAGTTCTCATACAAATCATTCCTATACTTGTTCTGTGACAAATGAACCTCTGTGTCTTATTCGGGTTTGAGCACTTTGATCAATTGGTAAAGGATTGCGTTCCTACTGTCTTGTATTCGGACTTTTTTGAGGTAACACGATTTCAAGATAGTAATCCATGTGGATTAGTAAATGATGCTGCTGCGGTGTCTATGTTGATACAGAAGAAAAATAAACAGCTGAAGAAGGGCAATCTCTTCAATTACATACAAAAGTTCATATATCATTATATAGACATAATTCATGTACTCACACCATAGTTTGTAAGCAGATACAGTAGTAATACAAGGGACAGAACAACACGAACACTTACAGGTCTACAGGCAAAGAACTGAAAAACACACAATGGCAAAGTCATCATATTGTTACACAAATTCAGTAGTTTTGATGGCACCATCATAATCTGTGCCTTATTCATGGCCTTCTTCCTAGTTGTAATAGCACAAGTGCACAACAAGCGGCTGTTTAATACAAAGATGCACACAATTGTAGGGCTGATTTAGCGACGGAAGCTCCTGACAGGGCGTGGCGCCTCTGTCTCGTGCTCGTGCAGCTGAACCAGTTTGTAGATTGCTGCTCCCCCTAAAGCCCCAAGGGTTGGTGCTACCATGTAGATCCACACTGCCCTGTAATTTCCTGCAGCGACTGCCGGTCCTAGGGTCCTTACCGGATTCATCGACGCACCACTTGATGGACTGCACCATTATATCCAAAATCAGTTAACTAATCTTACGAAAACAAAAGCTGTACTGAATAAATCTAAATATACAGCCAGGGGGGTCAATTATGTGAATTATTTGCTATCTAACATCTGCAAAATGCTACTTGCAAAGGTTGGTGAAATAATTAAGAGTGATTCACAATTTCACACACATAACAAATTGTCTAAGAAAAAGAATACTAGCTTTCAAGGAAATATCTGAGGACTCACCCTGCGACAAGAATATTCAGCATAACTGTTGCACCAACTGCAATGCCTGCTAATTCTCCAACCTGTAACAAAAAAATCACAGCTCAGCATAAGATGCCTTTACATCATAAGGTTCATAGCTCATGTGTTACGCGGTAGTTTGATAATTTATGATGCATATATAGTTAACAAACATTTAAATGAACACGTTCCTCGAAATTAGGTTCGTGAAATGGCCTATCGATGATAGCATACATGCATTTCTTTCATGATAGCATACAGGTGACAGTTTTAGAACTACTGGTTACAATTTTATTGAACTACTGGTGACATTTTTAATTGAACATAGAGGTGACAGTTTTAGAACTACTGGTGCATTTCTTTCATGATAGCACACATGCATGACTAATGCTTATGTATCATATATATGTACTTACCGCCCGTGTATCAGTGGCAACAGCAGTGACAACAAACATGAGGTTGAAAGTGATGAGGAACTCGAGAGCGAAAGCTTGTCCGATACCCACAGAAGGAACTGTCACCCCACCAGACATGAAAGGGTGGAAGACACCCTTAAGGGCTAGAGAAGCCAGGATAGATGCTGCAATCTGAGCAGCAATATAGGCTGGGACTTGGACCCAGGGGAAGTGGCGCAGAGCTGCGAAGGCGATGGTAAGAGACGGGTTCAAGTGAGCTCCTGATATGTGGCCTGTGGACAGGATAATAATCATCACTGCAAGTCCAGCACAAGCGGCATTTCCGATCAAAGACTCTGCTCCATTGTACTTCTCATTCACAATTGGGCCGGCTGTTGCAGCGAAAATCAGGATAAATGTCCCCACAAATTCTGCTGCAAGCTGTGTACAGATTGCAGAATTCTCAATGTGGGTAAAAATCCTGGACAAAAAGAAGCATTCTAATGCAATGTAGCAGAATTTTACGGTTCACAACAATAAAATGATCATAGTCTCTGTCCTACCCCTAGGATCTTTTGGATTGTTAACGCCTTATTTGAATATGTGAGGGCATCTCGAACAAAACATTAACAATCCAAGAGAACGGGGATACTATTCAACTCTGAAAAGTCATAACGTAACTGATAGAGGATAATATAGGAATAGTTCTAGAATACTCTATCAGTAACTTTCACAGGAAAGAAGCTTAAACACAAACACACCATAGTGAGATACTTGCAGCCTCAGATCCGACTACTAATGACTAATTAGAAAAGCCAGACAAAATGAATCCACAAATTACAAGTAAGAAGCAATGCAGGAGCAAAAGCAAAAGCAGATTAATTAAGAATTTCGTATTTGTATGTAAAATTGCATTATTAATTCAACCGATACTGTCTAATTAACTATGTCATGCCCATAGAAACTACTCCATCTTTAGAATTAAATCTTATAAACTAGTCAAAAGCATTAGGTGAAGATTGCTCTAATTAACTCGGTAAGTATCGTTCACATTTTTATACCTAGCTAAATCCTTTAGCTGATCAAGTCAAACAAATTTACTAAACTAATTCTTTCAAAAGACTCATTTAGTAAGCCATGGTGAACTTTAAAAGCTACACGGAGTCACGGAGTAAGACTTTGTTATCGAGTTATTTTCCAACATTCGAATCACGAGATTAGTATTGTACGGAGTATTTCATACCGTCTTACCGATAATTAGTTATGTGTGCCGGAAGTTATGTCAAATTCGTTCGAGCATTTAGTTTGCACTGAAGTTTTTGTAGTTAACAAAGCCCAGAAAGCCGGCTAATAATCTTGCACGTCTAAAGTACGCAACGCAACGCATGCATGTCATGCTGCTACAAATCAAGCATATAATGCCGTAGAATTTCATAACATGGAATAATAATTGCATTATTACGTTAGCTCGTACGACTTCTCAGCGTGCTCTTTCCAAAATGCATGTGGGCTCAAGTTTAGGCCCCCCCATTTGATTTATTATTTGATCTAAGTATCATATTGCATGTTACTGCATATCATTCATTCTTTCCTGCCACATTCCATCTACTCCGTAACTCTTTCTTTGAGATTTCTCCCCCGGGAATTTCGTTCATGGCAATCATAACCTTAAGCTAACTTTTGCTACATTGAGTAGGTTTTTTCATTAGTTCTGATTTTGATTAATAATTGTGTGCAATGAGTCACAAATATGCCAAAATGTGTCTCTTATAATAAGTCGAAATATGTCATTTTATGTGACAATTTTCTGAATTTGGCGGGTAGTCTGAAAAGGTTTAAATAGTTCTAAAAGGTTTACAACGTTTTCGAAATTTTTTGGCGTACACAAGACGGTTACTGGATGACGATTCATGTTAGCCGACCCCAAATCATTTTGGAAATAAGGCTTGGTTGTTGTTGTTGTTGTTGGCGGCTAGTCTGAAAGATCGATGACAAATTTCGACTAAAATCCTTCGTCTATACACTACAGACTACAGTACTCCCAACTTGATGTGTAGAGAGAGGACGACTCCAAAACATGAGTTTGTTTTATGCTATAGCTTCTACGAAAAAGCAGAAAGTACATTCTGTATTAGATGCATACCTATATATTAGATGCCCTTTTCCATCTAATCACTAATCACGTCAAATTATCACACATGATATTAGCTTTTTCTAAGACATTATTTTGTGCAAAGATGGAGCTAACCCTACTTACAAATGGTTTGTGCAAACCTCTATCATAAAAGCAAGATCATTGTGTATATATCAAACTTTTGGTGGGTCTTACTATTATTTTTCTCAGAACTCAAACAGTACTAATTTTTCTTTTGTTGCGATCAGATGATCAAAGACCATCTTAAAGACCATTAATGTTATTATTAACCTTGTCCATATATGGATTAATTTCTCAAAAACTTTGTTACTATTATATACTCCGTAAGATAGAAGATTAAAAGTGAAGGGAATATAGTAATATCACAAACATATAACCCCCTATATAAGAAAATGTCAACATTTCACTAAGAGCAACTTCAATGGCAAACTACAAACCTTGTAGTTTCGATATGCCTTGTAGGAGAGAAGGAAAGTATAAGCTAATTTCTTAAAGGATTTTTCTAACGTGTGCCCTATGGGCACATGATAAGACTTAATTTCTTTCCTTAATTAAGTGATATTCTCCTGAATTAATCAAAAAGATTCCACAATTTGTTTTTTCAAGTGAGGATATCACTTAATTAAGGAAATAAATGGAGTTTTATCATGTGCCCTATGGGCACACGTTAGAAAACCCGTTTCTTAAACTACAATGATTTGCTACAAGGCTATAATGGTAAACCACAACACATGTAGTTTACGGTGGAATCCAATTTTTTTTTTAAAATAAATTATTTTTCATTTAATTTGGGAATAAAGTAATCTTTTCATCAATTCTTTTTATTTTAATTTTTTCTTTTATTGTCAAGCAACGTAGCTTGAGGGAGCATCATGGCTTGCCAAACTACAAATAAAAAGTTTACTCCAATGGTGCAAGCTGCTTACATAATCGGTTTTCCAAGCCAAACTATAAAGAATGTACACCATTGGAGATGGTCTAAAACACCTCAAAATGTAGTAGTCCAACATCCTAGTGGAACGGAGGGAGTATACTTTATTGAGGATGCGTTTAGATAAATTAATCAATAGTAATTGCCCCAAAAGTCAAAAAATTGGGCTATCTATGCCACATGACATACAACCTTACACTATGCATTTTAGAGTTTCTCTCTTTAGAGTACCATGATGTTGTTTTCCTTGTATTATTGAGCTTTAAAAAAAGTTAGAATGATTTTCGTTTATCCTTAAAGACCAGAAAATGTGATTATTTCTACACTTTCTCAATGTTTTTAATTTGCTACAAATAAACTTGGTTTAAATCTTACGAAATAATTAAACATACCTTAATTACTATACATAATAATTAGTGCAAAGTATTAGTGGTTATATATTCAAGGTCGATAATGTTCATGGGGATCGGAGATGGCTACTTTTTATAAAGTAGCAAAAATGTCCAAGCTACGCCACTGTTCTTGCGGAGTACAAACAGTAATTACTAATGACTAACTAACACACAAAGTGCGGTAGAGGATAATACAAAGGACGGAGAAGCTGCAAATCTCAACCTTTCTTCTTTGACGAAAATGACAATTGACAAGTACTCCATTTTACAATTCTCTTTTGTTAAAAAGCCTTTTTTTTACCTCTTGTAGTAATTATTAACTACCCCATCAAAAAATAAAATAATGATATTAGTCAACACATATCTACACTTTAATTTTTCTTTATGAGATAGTGAAATTTAATCAGCAATGCAACAACAACAAAAAAAAAGTTCAAATAAAAAGAATATTTCATGGTCGTAACTCTTGTGTCCATCGTTTTAATTTATCACGTCATCCTACATTATTAATATGTCATGTCGTCCTATTATTTCATCATTTAGTAATAAGTTTTCTTAATCTTTGAAGGTTCCCATACTTAATGGGGTCATGGGGATATTCAACCTTGTTCATGTTTATACAAAAAAGTTTACGAGCTAATTAGCATCTACATATTTATGAGTTGATAATGCAATCGACAGATTCTAGACGATTAAAAATACCGTTACTAGCTAGGCACATTGTGTCAATTATTTTCCACATTTTAGTATTTTACGTGGAAATAACATTATTCCACTATTTGTATTGGCATTTTTCATTGTGTGGAGTTATATATAGTTACACGGCCAATTCAATTTCGACTTTATATCGATATAAAATAACAAATTTCCAAAATCAAGAACTAGTATGATTGTATGAATAAGATAGACCAACCAATCACTTATTGAACATTGTACAAATTACTCTCATCATGCAACTACATTTTTAATTATAGGTCAACCTTTTCCTACCGTTAATTAGAATCAACACGTCGGCACGTAATAAACTACAACCACAAGTAACAAATAAATAACCCAACTTTTATCTAAGAATTTCAACTCTTGGACTCATCACTGTGACGGTACTTAATTTAACACACGTACACCGCCCCTCCTCACTTAATTAATCTAATTATTCTCATTATTATTAGATGCAAATGTTAATTATATTTATAGGCATATCCATCTCTTGAGTGCAACCGTTACACGCAACCTTCTACATCGAACATACTAATAAGTAAATTCTCTCGAATGCAGCTACAAATACAATCACAAACGGGTCAAAACTCGTCATGGATTAATATTGTGTTGAACCATTTTTGTATACGTTGATAATTGGAGGGAAAAACAAGGTACTGTAGTAAGTATAAAAAATTGCCGGGAACATGTGTGGGGTCCAAAAAGAAGAAGGTTCAGTTAAAGTTACCTTTCGGGTGAGAGTGACGTCAGGAGCTTTGAAGTCGGAAAAGCAAGATTGACCCGGGCCCGAGCCCATGCTCAATGGCCCACCAGTAGGGAAGCAGTGACACCGTGGCATCGACGATCTCTCGTACGACACTGAGTCAACTCGCCTGCTCGAGAACAGTGGCAACGGCGTGCCCTCCGGTGTCGGCGGTATCGACACTGCCACGTCATCCGCCGTCGCTCCATTTTCTCCACCACTGTTTTTCAACTCAGCCATTTTTTTTTTTTATATTACTACAATAATAACAAGAAATAAATTTTTTTTGGTTTTTTTTTTTCTTTTTAAGAAGAAAAGGGGTAGATTTGGGAAGAAGAGCCTTACATACTTTGAAGGTTTTTATAAATGATAAATTAAGGTTTTATATGAAGGATCGCCACTACAAGTAACACAAGCAAGAAAATAAAGATAGCGAAAATCAAATAGACATAATCATAACCATATAGTAAAAATCAAATCAATAAAAACTTTTTTTTGGTTTTTTTTTGGTGGGGTGGGATCAAAGAGGGAAATAAGCCGAATTTACATAATTTGCAGAGTTTTTATTAAGGTTTATTTACGTTGTAGAAATTGTGAAGTTTGGATCCACGATCAAACTTGAAGAAGAAGCTAGAGATTAATTAGTGTAAGGATTGAAGGTTCATCAAACTTAAGAAAATAAGATGGAGAAAAGTGTAAATAAAAAAGATATCTTAGCTTAGCTTGGAAATAATATGAGGGAGAATTTGAGCAAAAAAAATGTGAGTGAGATGAGAGGTTTGAGTAAGTTTATATGGGAGTGAAAAGAGGGAGGGGGAAGTGGGGGGTAGCCAGGAAATGAAGATTAATTATTAAAAAGAAAATGAACAGTCTGTTGAGTCAAATACTTTGCCCATTTCCAACTCTTTTTTTTTTTTAAATTTTTTGTTTTAAATGCAGTTTTCCATGCTCCCACTTGTATTTTTATACGATTTCTGGTACAGTATACTAAGAGTATTGTACGTACGTGTTACTACTTGTATTTGGTGTAATAGGTTCTAGCTAGTTTTTAATAATGCAAGGTAGAATAGAATCAAAATACATTGGTGTTATGTACTCAAGTAATATTAAATGTATTTTTGATGAGAAGATAGAAATGAATATTCTATGATATCCTCCAAAAAAACTCAACTTAAGTGAAATAATATCATGATTTTTGTGAGAGATTGTCAAAGCGTAGACTTAGAGAAGTTGTTGTATGCTGCCCGTCACCTGTTAATGTTACGTGACATTAAACTTCTTTTTATATTCAGTTCGATCAATAAGTAATTTTTGCCTGATGGCCTGGGGATCGTGTATATGTGCATAAACTATCAATGAAAACGAGTAGATACTTCATTTTCTATATATTAACAGTAATTACTCGTACTTGACTTCTTTGCAAAAATGATCTAGTAATTACTCGTACTTGACTCACAAGAAAAGGCAACCTTGCATATAAGATAAGAATTGGGTTCGATTATTCCAGATTTTAATTATTTTTGTGTGTAAGAAATAGTTTTTATTCTTCCACTTTGGGGAAGAAAAAACTACTCTCTAGACTATCGCTCAATGGTTTCTAAAGAAACATTGTCACCTAGCCAGCCATATAATCGATCTCACACAAATTATAACTGAATTTTGTCTGTTTACCTCCTTCTAATGTACTATACCCTCATTGTTTCTCTCAATCTAGATCATGTAAACAATTACGGTAATGCTACACTTACTTGGCTCACTTGGTCTTCGAACATCTTCTTTTCTTTCTGCTAAGCTATTTGAGCTCTCTTTGTAGATCCGGATTCCCACTGCATATTCACAGCAATTGTAATATAGAGTGTTATACTTCCTTTGAATAATAGCATTTGAAAAGAAAGATGTGAAAGTGATTCACTAGCCTGCTTGCATCTGTTAATCATATGCAATCTCTTTTGCAGATAACAACTGTGGCCATGCCTTGCTTTGCTCCCAGGGCTATGCTGCTTTGGCACTGTGTTTAGGCATGACAATGCCATTCCATACTGCTTTACTCCTAGAAACCTTAGCATGCTTAATCCTGAAGAACAACTTTTGCTTCTCTGAAAGTGCCTCTAGTTTACTAGGATTTCACTTCACCTTCACCTAGCTCTTTGTTTCCCATACTCATGATTACCTCATCTTTTAATACGATAATATGTTAAACCACAATTGGATCTGGGTCAAACCTGTAATACCCCAGATTTCAGATAAACTTTATAAGAGATTAATGGCTCATATGAGTTGTTTAAAAGGATTGAGAGTGCTACTCATACCAACAAAGTCGACTTTCCTTTTAGGAATCTCATGTGATAAGAACTACACAGTTAATTAAGCATGCTTGTTGAGGAGTAATTTCAGGATGGGTAACCTCATGGGAAGTTTCCAAGGGTGCGTACACGAGTGAGGTCAAAGTGCGTCAGAAGGACCCATTTGGTCTGTGGGGTTAGTATACAGTCTGACAAGCTGCCATATGTGACTGCTTCCGGCTCAGGTGATGACCCTAGGTGTTACAAAACATGTAGGAGGAGAAATAGTCCGCTTTATAAACCCAAGGAGATTCCATCCTAAAACCAATTGGCAATAGGTGGAGTTAGTCCTTGTTTTATAAACATATCAACTATCTGTTATTTTTTTTTCCAATGTGAGACACTCACAAGTGGAGCTCATTTCAACATAATCTCTCTCTAGATTCAGTTTCAGTGACTTTATGACTGATATCCCAGCAATTATGTTGTTTCATAACATAAGCATGTAGTCCACTTAGCCCAAATACTATCGCTCATTCATCAACTTCCATATCCATTATGAAAACATAAGGCTTTGTTCCATGAAAAGGCATCCTTAATACTGAAACCAACTTCATTTCTAGGTGCACAAATATTCTAGCTTGTGTAAACCATTTTTCTTTTGCCTGACTCAATGCACCATAGAAAATCCTTACATTATTCAAATTTTCCAATATTCCTTTAGGGATCAAAATGTTAGCACTCTAGTAATTTTTCAAAGCAAAAGCCAAAGAATTGACCAGTTCTATCCTCCATTATAAGAGAGGAACTGAGTAGCCTAGTGATTGATGGCACCCTGCATTTTGTTCATGGGGAGTTGATACATGTATGTGCTAAGCTTTTTAGCATGGAGAGAATCCCTAGGTATTTATAGGGAAATCACCCTCATTGAATCCAGTAGCCTCGATGATTCGCTTCTTAATAGTTTTTGAGACCCTGGCCCACACACCAAAATAAATGTCGGTTTTAGAAGGGTTAGCTACTAATCTTGAGACTCGAGCAAATGTATCCAGGCAGCTCATGAGGTGTGAAAATATGAAGTAAAGTCATCATATGCTTGATATTAGAAGAAATCCGAAAAAAACCTAAGAGGTGAGACTACATGATCAATCAAAGGAGACACAAGCGGCATTGGAAGGCCAAATGGATTGTCTACAGCTTTGTTTTGCAATATATATACGATTTGGCAGGAAGGGAAGCGAGACTCTTTGCTATAAAGAGAATAGTATGTTCTGGACTGCTAAGCCACAAACTCCACATTAGTATCACATTGTCCGCTTTGGGCGAGACTCAAGCTCCACATGGTTTTGAAAGTAGGTCATTCTTACCCAGATTGCCTTATACCGATGAGCGAAGGTAGACACTTATAAACTAATGAATTATTCATTGTTTCTTCAATGTGGGACTAAGGTTGACACTTCAAAAATTTTGCCCTCAAACCAAGGACCAAATACGTGGTCCCCCTCAAGCGAGTCCATCGCCTAGTTATAAAGAGGGAGGATGCCCAAATGCTAGTCCACTTGCCATAGATCATATTCAACTGAACCATGGCTTTGATACCACTTATTGTGGACCGCTAAGCCACCGGCTCCACAATTAGTATGAGATATTTTGGGTTTAAAGATAGTGAAAAGTATTAAGAATGTTGTTAGTGTGAGGATTTGAGCACCCATGAAACAATGATTGGCGCTTGACGTAATTGAGAGTTTAAATGCTTGACTAAGGTAGTTTTGATCTTGATCCCTTAGTGGTTCTTTTTGTAAGGTTCTCTCATTTTTATTCCCAATTATGGATGAATTGAAAGCAAAAGTTCGTACATAAAATAAAAAAATAAAAAAATAGTGTGGAGTACAGGGATATACCTATACAAGTCCTATCAGTCATCAATTCATGATCAAAATCTGCATCGGACCTAAACAAATATATAGCAGCAGATGAGTCAAGATAGTCAAACAAATCGAATCAGTCATAGGATAGGTCAATTAATTATGGGCATTTTAGCTAAAAATTACCAAAGCTCCACCATACATTGTTGTGTATTGTGGAATAACACTTTTTATTTTGGCAAATTTAATGAAAATAACTCAACGTTTGCAACATCTTCATAGAATAACCCAACCTTTTCACTTTAACAAAAATAACCCAACGTCTTACTATGCGTCACACTAATATCCCGAACCTACTAAAATGGAATTTCTAGCACTCTAATTCTCAAGGGTTACTTTCTATTTCACAAATTTATGATATTTTCATTAACGCCTTTTTTTATCTAGCTACATTGTTCTATGTATTTTGACTTGTTTGACATTGAACTTTTGTCTTCATCATTGGTTAAATTGCCAAACAATATAACATCCCAAATGCACGAACATTTTTATCATGCCAATGAATCTTTAGAATTAACAAAAATAGACTTTTATTTAGAGGTAATTGTGATTTTGATATAAGTTCATTTCGATTGAGGTTGAATAGACGTGTTCTACATAATGAGGGGAAGGTAATTATTATAAATTACTTATAAAATAGGGGGAAACAGAAGGGAAAAAAATCATCAAGGAAAGAATCACATAAATTTGTGCAATATGCTTAATTTTTTTTCCTTTTTTATCTGGCCCCTTGAGATTTAAAATGCGAGAAATTCCTTTAGCAAATCTGGGATATTAGTGTGACGCAAAATAAAACGTTGGGTTATTTTTGTTAAAGTCGAAAGGTTGAGTTATTCTATGAAGATGTTCCAAACGTTGGGTTATTTTCATTAAATTTGCCTTTTATTTTATTATTTCTTATGCATTTAATAAGAGATAGACTCTTATATCAAGTCTTATTTGGTGAAACTACATATAACAACTAGATGGAATGCTTTACAAGTATTAAACGGATTGATCCAAAAATCCTAATCCAGCCTTATGTATGCATGTATGTATACGTATCTGGTTGTGAATAGATACTATGGATTGGTTTTCTATACATCAGCAACTTAGATAGCCAATAGCAAAAATCCAAATAAGTAGTATAGCTTCATGCCCTCGATCATTCATCATTCTAAATAATAAACTCTTTATTACCACCAAATGGATCGCTTTCTTGGGATTAAAGAATAGCACTTTAAAAAAATTGTTAGTAATGATGTTGTTGAGAACTATGGAACAAAAGTTGTGAAGATGAAATAAGCAAATCACAATTAGTAGACTAGTGACACGACATTTCGAAACCTTAAGGGGTCTTTCCCCGTACTTTTTCCTTTCTTTAAAAAGTTCTTGTGTGGGGATTGCGAAGCTCTCGGCCATCCATATAGCTTTGATACTCCTCATACATATATTCTGTAGGACATGACCGGCCCCTCTATATACTGGAGTACCTTCACTTTTTTTTACCACTAAAACAGAAGGAAATATGGATCTCGTGAGTAATCCTTCGACCGAGCACTAGATCGATTGTTTAGGAATTCAGTACATCTGTACATGCAGCCCTTAGCTTGATGAACCTTTTCTCTTCTTCCGAACACTACTAATATACTGTACCACTGTAGCAGTGCGGATCACCCGTTCCACTTTTGTGTCACACTCCGTGTACCACTCCAGTCACGTGCTACCATTTGATAAATCTTTTCACAAAATATAATTTTTAAAAGATAAAATAATGAAATGGTGGCACGTGATTACTGATTAGAGGGGTACACGGAGTGAGACACGAAAGTGGGACGGGTGATCCGCACTGCCACTGACCACTGTAGTACTATTCTATGTGTTTCCATCTTCCAATTCAATTTTATACTTTTGATTTGAATTTTTTGTTGAAGTGTCCATTTACACTCCACATGTGAGTGTCTCACATTTGAAATGAGTAGAGAAATCTTCTAATTTATTAATTAAGGAGTTACTGCACCTATTACCAATTAGTTTTGGGATAGAATGCCACTAACTTGTGAGGTAGTCTTCCACGAGAGGGCCGATATTGGCCCATGGCGACTCTGACATGGTATCAGAGCTCAAGATTGATCTTGAGTTCGACGATTTGGTCCATGGATTTACACAGTTTGGGAGCCAGCGAATTTAATTGAGATTTGACCCAAGGCAAGGGTTTTGCGAACTAACCTGACGCGGACAAGGGCTTTTGACGAATTTGAGTGTGACGAACTTAATGGGTTCACATGTGAGGAGGCGGCCGGTGTTGGAGTGACAACGACACACATGTGAGTTGTGAGATAATATATTAATATACCACATTGAAGAAATAGAAGACTAGAGACTTGTTTATAAGGTGGTGGGTTACTCCCTATATTGCCAATTGTTTTTAGATTGAAACCCCACCAACTTGTGAGTACACGAGAGAGTTGATATTGATGTACGGTGTTAAAGTATAAAGTCATTGTTTGGTCCCTAACCATCAGTCTAGACTTTTGGTTGAGTTGACTCTTTAACATGGTATCAGAGACTCAGCGATCCTGAGGTCTCAAGTTCAAATCCTCGTAGCCCCCTCCTCAATCAAGTGCACGTCAAGCACAAAAGTCGTCGTCTGTGGATTGGTATATAGTCCACGTTTCATGCCCAAAGGGCATTCACGTGAGGGGGCGTGTTAAAGTATAAAGTTATTGTTTGGGCCCTAACCATCAGTTTAGACTTTTAGTTGAGTTGACTCTTTAACATACGGCGACTCTAACATTTTTCTTACGTTGGTGAAGGGGGAGAAATGCAGAACGTATAGAAAAAAGGGGTATGTCTTATGAGTGATTTCCTTAATCATATGAATGTCGTCCCTCCCGCTCCGCTGGCCACCACGTCTGGCCGGGTTCTATAATAATGGCAATCAAAGGAAAAATCTAAAGGTACAACTATTTGTGTTGTGCCGTTGACTTTTTTGTTTTTACCTTAAAATGTCCATTCAAACGCACAGTCGACACATTACAATGATTAATCCAATGAATTTAGTCAGAAGCATGGACAAATGATATTATTTCCTATTGCAATTTGGAATTTGATAAAAAGAGAATTTGCGAGTAATCATACTAATCAATCGATCAAATTTGACCCTTTGTTGTTCTTAATAATGATCTCCATAATAATAATAATAATTCCATAAATGTAGGAAATGTGGACAAACACTAATATTTCAAAAACAACCCTAACACTAGAATTGTTTTGGCATTTTGGCAACTTTTGATTAGTAATACAATTAGTGCTTTGGATTAATTTAATTCATTCACCCAAAAGTTGTTTATTTGTGAAATAAAATACTAGTATGTGGTACATGAAATAGAACACGAAAGTGGTACATGAAATGAGACACGAAAATGTCACATTGGAGAATGGAGGGTGCTAACATGAAGGTGTGTGGATGATTTTGATCACATGATGAGTGCTTACGATGGTAACCATTATATAGGATATACATAAGAATGATCACCAATACGTGTAATGAAGAAAGTCCATCGTCTCGTAAGGCTACGTTGATTATAAGTTTACAGATTTCCCTCTATTTTGGAACTAAATGGTAAAAGCGATGATTTTGACAAGGAAGTAATTACTATTGTCAAGACAGATTAATTAATATTAATCCATATAATAGACATATCTGTCTTGAAATATAATGATTGGCTTTGTAAAATCATCACCCAATGGTAATTCCATTACATTATAGTGGTCTACAATGTGTCAGTGTAGACACTTGAAAACATCTACTATCTGTAATAATTTTATTACACTATCAAGATTTTACTACTCATACAAATAATTTTACAACCAACACAATTAATTTTATTACTTGAATTTTTCATTACAATTTATTTTTGTATTCTAATATCAATTTTGCTATTACTACTTAACTCAAATTTACATTGTACACAAATTAATTGTGTCTACATTATTCACCTCTAACAATTTGAATATAATTAATCATGCCGCTAGCGTAATACAAAAGAGTAATAAAAACAATAATATAATATTATAATGAAACAAGAGTTGATGAAGCTCCAAGTGGGTTTAGTTCTTTTTGAAGTAAATAAAGTAGATATTAATTAAACTGGATTAATACCAAGCCAATGAAGCCATCATTTAATTAGCAAAAGCGGAATCTTGAACTTTCATTAGCGTTTCAAAGCGACTAACACTGATTATGCCAAATATGAACTAGTAGTGTTAAAGGCCTCTGATCATCAGCTTGCTTACGTTTTTCTTTTTTCAGGAGATCCAAGTGATTGGCGGAATCTTCTACCAACAAGTAGTTGGTGGTTTAAGCTAAGAATCTCTACCACGCACTAATAAGATGATTATTCAGCCCTTTTTGTATTAAAATGACTTAACTATTAATCACCCCTTTCTTTAACTTGCTCCCTTCCTCGCCTTTCAAACATATACACTCCTTGGAGTCGGGGTCTCCAATCGAGTACAAATCGATTTACATAACCATAATTAACCTGTTCAGTTGTTTGATAGACTTTTTTGCATGGCAAGAATACACATTGCATATGACATACCACAATGGGGAACAAGTGCGTGACTTGGTGTAGTTCGTTCTCATGCTGGTAACGTGCACAGTAGAGATACTGATTAAGCCACAATATTGCACATGAGACGAGTCCCCAAATCCCACTGGAACGTTCCTTGCTCCATCACTCTTCCCTTTTATTTTACGTCTGAATGCACCTGATCCAAGATGCCTACACTTTGATTTTCAACACCATATCTTTTGGGAATTATTAATCATTAATATTATACATAAAAACTATTCTTCGGAATTCAATTATTGGCTTCGACGTGAAATAACTATTTCACGAGACATTAGAGCCTCAATAGTCTTGAGATTTCTAATGTTGTAATCTATTTTACTACTACTATATGGAGTATATAAGGAAATAATATATTTCTTAGTAAATAATATGTTGTGAATATTGCAATCTCATGTATTAGTATAGTCAATATATTGTATACCTATCTTAGGTAAATGTATATCTCGGAATCTTTGTTATGTCGGCTACCCTAGTATTAACCCTAATTGTACTCTTGTATAAATACTCACATATGTAATAATACAATACAAGCTTTTCCCTCAATCTCATACTCTTACATGGTATCAGAGCATAGATCCTATGCTCGGCCTAACCCTCCGAAAAGCTTCTACTCCAAACCCTCGGCCACCACCCTCTAATCTTTCCACCCTTGGAAAACCCTCGGGCTCCCTCTAATCTGGCCACCCTCGGAAAACTCTCGGCCGCCCTCCAACACTCTCGGCCACCAGCCACAATCGTGGCCATACTCTATACCGGCCAATCCTCACATGGCCATACTCCAATCCGGCCTATCCTCGAACAACTCCAAATAAAATCATGGCCCTCGGCCAAACCAAAAAAAAAAAAAAAATCCCCTAATGTCAACCTTTTAATCACACCCACCTTCTGATCATTTTGATTCAGGGGTGTTCCTGAAATCTTGATAAACCAAAACTAATTATGTCCATTTTTTTTTTAAAACTCCACCAAAAGTCTAAGATTCCACCCTTTTTCCCACGTGACATCACTCTCTCACAAACTCAAAGAAAAAAAAAATTTGAAACCCAAAAACCCTCCAACTCTCGGCAAACTCTTTGTAAAATATAGTCCAAAACTCCAAAATCAATCTCCACCGTTGAGATCACCCTCATATCATCAACGATCTCCCCATATTTCGTACGAATCGGACCACGTTTGGCCATCCGATCGTCAACTCGATCAAAACCGTGCACTCTAGATTCGGGAACACTACTAATCCCAAACTCCATACACATCGTGTCAAACGGCACACCTCTCGAACTCTTTGTACTCAAAAACTCCTTTGATGTTATTTCCGCTACAACCCAAATCACAACACTCCTACTACTCTTTTCCTAAACCAAAATTGAGATACCCTCTCACAAACTCCAAAACCCTCTTAACTCAAAATTCCAAAAAAAAAAAAAAAAAAAAAAAAACAAAACAAAAAAAGAATCCAAGTATTCTCTCTTGCCGCTGCCACATGTTACAAGCTAAGTCACAACTCATCAAGCGCTCACACGTCACAACCTCACAATGATTTAAGTTATCTAGCGGCCACCGAGCATCGTTATTCATGATTATATCCAAGATCGGCCTTACTCTACGACCGTCCGTCTTGCGGGGGCGTATAAGGAAATAATATATTTCCTAGTAAATAATATGTTGTGAATATTGCAATCTCATGTATTAGTATAGTCAATATATTGTATACCTATCTTAGGTAAATGTATATCTCGGAATCTTTGTTATGTCGGCTACCCTAGTATTAACCCTAATTGTACTCTTGTATAAATACTCACATATGTAATAATACACTACAAGCTTTTCCCTCAATCTCATACTCTTACAGAGTACTCCCTCCATTTCAATATATATGACTTTCAATTTCATAAAAAATATCTTGTCAAAAATTATAAAAACTATACGATTGGATTCGTTATGAAATATACTTTCACAAGATCATAATTTCATAATTTTTACCCTTATATTTGAGAGATATCGAAGGTCAAAGAAGTGTCTCGTAACTTGTAAACCGTCATATATATTGAAATGGAGGGAGTATTATTTTACCTCAGTTTTAGTGTCAAAGAGCTATTTAATACAAAATTTCCCTTGTACTTATTGACTCAATGTTACAATGATTGTTGATGACAATTATAATGATGAGTATATTACGTGAGGATAAGGGTACACATACACTGATCTTCATACACTTTACCTTTAGCAATTTATGTGATTGACTTTGAGTGTTAATAACAGACTAAAAGAAATTGCAAAACCCAAAAGAACCACCCTCCCACAACGACACAGCCACGGAGCCACCCATCTACCTATCACCACCACCGTCCACCCCCATCCTTATCGCCACTTGGTCATAGTCGGCAACCGTCTCAACCTCGGTGGTCCACCAACTAACCATTAACCACCATGCACCTCTCTTTCTCCTTCAATTTTATATCCTCGCTCGCGATGTTGCTGCTGTCGCTCATCCATAACCACGTGGCCACATGACCACCGCGAGGCCGCCGCATCCACCAGACCAACTCTGGCCGCCCAGATATGCCGGTCGCCACGGCCACGGCCCAGCCATTACCTAGGTCATTTTCCCCCAAATTGATTGTTTTTATATATGTCAATTAGGGGCGGATTCTATGGAGAGAGAAATGTCGAGGAGGGGCGGAAGAGTCTTCGGCAATGATCAATGGTGGCTTTCTTAGATTCTTATATATGAAACGGTGGTCGTCGGTGGTTGGGGCTGATGGCGCGGTGGGCAAAGTGGTGGGTCGGTGATAATTAGTAAGAGGAGTTTGGGACTTGGGGGGTGAGGGTAGAGCCGTAGAGAATGTTGCTTGGCTGGGTTAGTGGGCTATGGCCGGTCGGAATGGTGGTCGTTGGTGGTTGGGCTGACGGACGCGGTAGTCAAGCGGTGGTTGTTGGTGGTGGTTCAAGGTTGAATGATAACTTGACAAGGGAGGAGAGAGAGGGGTTGAGGATGAGGGAATAGAGTGATACTTTTATTGAGTCAATCACAATTATTAGCATCATGGTAAGTGTATTTGTTCTGAGTTGTCATATTTTTAGTGATAGTGTATGAGATTCCTCATACACACAATGTATGTGTACCAGCTTCCGTTTGAATCCTCTATAATTGAATATAAAATTCATTTGGTAGAGTTTACCTAATAAATTAAAGTACAGACTAAGAGTTGATCATTTAACATTTTATTTGTGCATTCTAAGATCTCTTTTGTCTTATTCCTAACTTTGTTAAACTCTACTAACTCTACTAGAAACAAACTCTATAGGATCCACACCCGTATCTTACAATATATATATCATATCTATATAATATAATTAGTGGTGCATTTCCAGCCTTTTCAGGCCGTCCACATCAACGTTGACATCAGCGACACGTCATAGCTGATGTCCTCAACGTCTATTTACGGCAATAATATCATTCAAAAAATGGCAATTATCTTAGTTAAATTGTATTTGAATTAATTTAATATGTGATATATGAATCTGTAGACATTTCCATAAATTTCGCCTGTAATAATCTTAACAATATAGATAAAAGTACGAAAAAATCCACACTATCCTAAAATAGTACCATAAAATCCGAAATTTGCTCTAAAATCCACACTATCCTCGCAAAAATCGTTGGCAATATCTACAATGATTTAAAATATAATGTGAAAATTTAAACTTTCTTAATCAAACAAATTCAATAGAAACCGTCATCTATGCAGTAGGGAAGCAAAAATATTAATTTTCCTAAAAGATATCACGAAAATTATGCTAAATAGAAACAAATCTAATTTTTACCCAATTTAAAAAAAAATGTGTTTATTTTACCCAAATTTGAAAAGGAAAATTGATTTCACTATCACTAATTTAGGGGGCAATATCCATTGTAATTTGGACCTGTAATATTTTTTTCGCCTTAAATATATAAATAAAATCAGTAATATTTTTCATGATTTACTCCTTTTACACAGCTAATGAAATTTAAGAAAGAAAATACTAGCTAAATCAACTATTATTGATATACTAATCTACGCAAGAATTTCGGGCACAAAAGAAACTTCCATACGCTACTATCAAACAGCCTCCCTCTCCATTCCACCGTTACATTCATTATATTTCCCCTCACTCTCACTCCTGCATGCCCCAATTCCACTCATCATCGCATCCATTCTCTTCCTCTCCTCCTAACTGTTTTAGGTTATATTAATTTAATTTGATCGCGTTTTCTCCACTTTTGTTTCAGGTAGATCGATCCGAAATGACTGCTTTCTTCTTCGTGGTTTCATGGTTTAAGTTCAGGTAGTGCTCTGAATTTGTTCTGCATTTAATTTCTCCAATTGAGTTTTCTTTTGTTGTTGTATCATCTGCATGAATCATTTGAATCTTTTGATTAATTGGTAGCGTAATAATAAAGATATGTGTATAAGATAGAGTAGATTATCAGTATCATTTTTGTTAAAATTTTGGCAAATGATTTCATTGATTTTAGTAATAATAAACAGATTTGTTCGATTGAATTTGGTTTCAGCGTCAAGTGCCCAGAATCGAGATGAATTGGGATCCCAGGAAACCGGCAAATCGAACGACTTTGCAATTTGACATAATCTGTACGACCAGATAAGGAAGGTCAGAGTCCCTGGCACCCTGTATTTTATCTCCTCCCTGGTACGTAGCGTATCTCTTTGGGTGTACATGTTTTGATATGCACTTTACATATAGAAGAAATTCCTATATAATATCAAATACTTCTGCCAAGCATCAAGTTTTTGGAGAACCTTTCTCCTGATTTTCATATCTTTTGTACAATTGTTATTAGAATTCAAGGTGTGAATTCAATGGTTGATCTCATGGTTGTTTGATTTCACGACTTACTTATGGGATATTATGATTTATGAGGGGATTCAACTCTCCAATGCTGTACAGGGGAGTCATTTCGTTGAAGGTTTTGTGTATGCAATTTTATATTAAGGATTAAAATCTTTCCTTTAATTTATTATCCATCTAATTTTTTGTATGGCCTGGGTCTTATCTTATTATATATATGTAGCCATTTAGGCGTATGAACTGGTCGTACCATGCGAGAAATTTGGTTGCCATGGTGAGCACCGTATTCACATTTATGGCGTCGTTGATAGTGAATCAAATGGAGAAGACAACACAAGCAGAGACATCAAGGAGGACGAAACAAGCTCGCCTTTTTGAAACGCGAACCATGATGATATGCGAGGCTACTCAAATTGGCTTGCATCAAGAGTTTTGGATTGATCTGAGCTCTCTTATAATGATGTTACCCAACTTCTCACCTTGCTTCTAACTTGAAGAAAATAGACGATTGTCCACTTTGTCTATACTGCCCTTTCAAGTTGTGAGATTGAAACCGAGTTAAAGGATTTGTTGATTGAGCTACTCATTTTTCTAAGGTGATATGGTGTGACCTTTTTTTCAAATACGTATTTGGGAGCTATCAATTAAGTGATTGTACCTATCATTTGGTGTGTACGTAATTATTTTTTTTATGATCTTTTGTAAGTGTGTCATTGAGTCTCATAGATATATTACAACCTTTAATTTTTGATTTAAAAATAATATGTACCCTCTCTGCCTGGGCCTCTTACCAGACAATAGTCAAGGCTCTCTTATTTTGTTTTCGCAGATAAGCTTACAAGGAGTGCAAGGCATTCAACTAGAAGAAATTCATGTGGACATTAGAAGATTTTTTTACTAATAACATGTGTAAATGCTTTTTAGGTCAATTAAACATTGTTTCACAACCCAGTTGATTATCAGGTCAATTAGTTTATTTTAAATTGTTTTATTGATTTTAGGTTCTCATAATTCATTTTTCGGCTTAATTTTATCGTAATCAATTGCTTGATTGGTAAACGGGTCTGGTCAAGTTAGAATCAAATATATGAAGGTTAAACCAGTTTGATTTAATAAGAGACACATGTCTTTAAAAGCAAGCTAGAACATGATCTAAAAAAAGCGGGTCGGATTATGTCGAGTTACCGAGTTGTCAAATTTTTAAACGGGTCTAACAATGCTACATGTTAAATAACTTTAATCACACCTACTATATATAAGACATTACTATTAATACGTTGAGAATATCCACCGTAAAAGTCAGTGTATAAACTTTGCGACGTTTGTGGACTCTTTGTTGGCAAGTAATCTTAGTTAGGCCCTTTTTAATAGGACTTGATAAAAGTAGAATTCAGATCAGTTCAAAATCATTCAGATTAGATCAAATCAGATAAGTGTCATTCAAATTAGATAAGAAAAGTTTAAATTTCTATCAATGTATTTGGTCCATAAATGATACTAATTCGTTGAAATTCATCCAAAATTCAACACATTCAGATCAGATCATATCAGATCAGTTTAGAGTTATTCAAATCAGGGTCATTCAGATCAGATTAGATCAGTTCAGAAAGATGCAGATTGTGAAATATTGAAATATTCAGCTTAATATGCTATTAATTTTATATCAGATTAAGCGGGCAGTCCATTATTTTTGAAATATTCAGCTTAATATGCTATTACAATGGGCGGCTCAAGTACGTATTGAGTTAGCTAGATTAATAATGGATTCAGATTCCTTAAATTTATTTTTTCATAGAGCTGGTAGAGTTTACTATAAACAGAAAATATAAACCAAAGTCCCGTTTTTGAAACCCAGAAAAAGTGGTTTTCAGTTTTCAGTTGTCAGTTTTCATTTTCTTTATGACTATTATAGACCCAAAGAATTTAAAGTTATTTTTGCAACTTATTTAGCTAAATTTTTTACGCAAAAAAATCAAAAACTGAAAACAGAAGTAATACCAAACGGGCCCTAAGGGATCATGTCGGGTTAGGCCGGTACATGTGAAAAGTACATCATTTTTTCTACTCTTATTTTCAGCCACATGTTGTTGATTACAATAAAAACCGTGTCTAATCAAATGTGAAACTATTGCGAGTCAAAGGAGTATACATACTTATTACGTAAGGCTTCCAATAATTAGATGGACAATGCTAGAGGTTTACAGTGTAGACACCCAAAAGTGTCTACAATCAGCAATAATTTTACTACACTATCAAAATTTTACTACTCACACAATTAATTTTACTACCTGAATTTTTCATGACAATTAATTTTACTACTTCGATCCCAATTTTACTGCAACCAACTCAATTTTACAGTGTAGACAAATTAATTGTGTCTACACTGTAGACCTCTATCAATTTGCTAATTAGATATAGACAATAATAAATTAGAAATCAGATCTTACGATTGTGAAAACCGGAGAAAGTCGGGATTCCGTCGATTACCTTTTGAATCAAAGTAGCAATGAGTTATTATATGTGAAGTTTTTATACTTCTAATTCATTTATGAGCTTAACACGATTGCTCTTTTTTTTTTTTGTCTTAATTATGTCCTAACGGGACAGGTTGGTTGACCCAAAAATATGTTGGTCATAACGTGTCTATGTCAGTATTGGCCGTGGATATTAAAAGTTGGGTTGGATCAAGTTGATTTACGAGGTTGGTGGTTCGAAGCTGGAGCTAGGTCTAATGTCATGAATCTTATCTAATTTAAATTAGCACGCATCGATCAATTTGACTAAATTACTAATATCATTATCATACTATAACTAAGATAGAATTTTTAACAATCCCATACAACAGCCCGTGCAATTTTGCACGGGTCATTAAACTAGTATAAATACAATAGCGGTAGAATTAGCAGCTTTTTAGGCCGTCCACATAGGATGTGACATCAGCGACACGTCATATCTGACGTCAACACCCAGTATTTTAGGCAGTAAAATCTTCATTAAAAATGACATATACCATATTTAAATTAAAATAAAATAAGTTTATATAATAACAAAATGGAAAATTACACAAAAATAATCCCAAGTTTGCCTCATCTTCCAAAAATAATCCCACCTTGCATATTTAACAAAAATCCCAAGTATTGCTTTGTGTCACAAAAATGAGCCCATTTATTCCGAACCTATGGTTATCCATCAATGTACAATTCCCAAAGCTGAATTTGTTTATAATTTAATATTTTTTTCCTTTCAAATAAGTTATTCTTATTTCTTTCAAATGTAAATTAAAAAAAATATAATAATAAAAGAAAAAACAAACCCAACAGCCCGACCCCCTTCCTTTCACACTCCTCTCTTGTCCCATGCCATCATCGTGCACCGCTCTGCACCGACCAGCAGTCAACACCTCAAACGCCACGGCCACCGCCGCCTCCGCCCGACGCAAACGAAGACGTCAAAGCCTCGCCGACCCCCACTTCGCTCTCCGCCCATGTTCTACATCATCGATCAACGAGTTTTTATCTCTCTTTGCCTCCACTATATCTTTCCCCTCATTTAATTTCCAGCCCAAGATCGACTGCTCCGCGGCGCCAGATGAAGGTGATGGTAGGGTGTAGAGTAGTGGTCGATTGAGGTGGTAACGGTAAGGGTGGTGTAGAGGAAGGAGGACAGATAATGGGAAGGGAAAGGGTGGTACGTAGTGTTTGCTGTTGAAGTTTGTTTTGTTAATTTATTTAATTTCTTTTATTCATCTTCTAATTTTTGTTAATCAGCTTCGGGACTGCCATATTGGTGAATAATCATAGGTTCGGAATAAATGGGCTCATTTTTGTGACACAAATCAATACTTGGGATTATTTTTGTTAAATATGCAAGGTGGGATTATTTTTGGAAGATGAAACAAACTTGGGATTATTTTTGTGTAATTTTCCTAACAAAATTTCCGTAATATTACAACCTGCCTATATTGGATAAATCAAATAATTCCGAGAATAATTCATATAAAACCGTAAATTCAGAAATAAAATTGACGACGGATTTTGCAATCAATCATACGGAGTATCATATACTGTATTCCATATATTCTATACAAATCGCTGTAAAATATAATCATTCCAATTTTAAGAATATTGATACTGTATGTAAAAGCGAAACACTTTGTTAAGAAATCTTAGCAAATCATTCTTTTCTCTTATAATAATCTTCCCCCTAATAATATTCATCCAAATTTGGGAACATGACGAAATGGTTTTGATATATACCCAGATTGCGATTATTCAGAATCACATTTTTCCAGAAAAAAAATTCAGCGAATCACGGCAACCCCCTATAAAATCAAGCCAGTGTTATACTATGACAGTAAAACAGAGGAATTTTTTTCGTCAATTCAATTATGCTGGTTTTTCATCGTGATTGCTTGCTAATTTTCTTAGTTTTGATAATTGTTGCATCTGTATTATTGTTGCAATGTATTTTTTTATTGAATTTTGATACGCTATAGTTTTGTGATTATAGTTGATCTCCATTGACAGAGTCGGTGTGCAGATTGGAAAGTACCACTGATAATTTGATTTCGTGACGGGAAATCACGAAAAAAGGGTAAGAAATTGAAACTTAAACTAATGTCGTACAATTGTGCATAGTATTTACCGGAAACAACGTCGCCAACGAGGACAACAGTGGTAGAAGAACAAGCCCAGAAGAGCCCTGTAGCAGCGCGTTTTACAACCCGCCTAAGCTAAGTCTCACGCGGTTGGACGGAAGTCGCCTGAGATGAAAACGGCGAGACTAAGCGGCCCAGAATACCAAGGACGAGGACGTCGCGAAGAATGGTGTAGCAGTTGCCATTCTAGAACAGAATAAGCCGGTACTGATGTCGAAGAGCTTGCCGAGGAGCTCCTGACGCCTGTAAACGAGAAAGGGACCGGCGAGTGGGTGGAATTGGACGGAGCAATTGATCTGATCAATTTGGTGGTAATACCAAATGAGGTAAATGACGCTAATAGGATTAGATAGAGATGGACAAATTAATTTGGATTTTCAATAATTAACAAAATTAATTTGGGGGTTTTCCAAATTTATTTTAGTGTTTCACAATCATGTCTGTTGCATCGAGCTCAAATTCCTTGAATCTGTACATGTGTAAGTTCATGAATTTGTTATGGCAAGTAAGGCTGCTAGATGGTGATGTTGCTACCGTTGAGGAGTTGTATGATAGGTTTGCTTACGGAACAATTCAATCTGGAGTATCTGGTATCAGTAAGACACACAAATTTGCGATTGTCTTTCTCATCTCTTGATTTCTTTCTCTTAGTTATATTAGTCCAAAACTTTGAGTAAACACCTTACAAATTAGCTAGGTTTCAATCACAGGTTTATCACTTCGTATCCATTATTTCAAAGAGACCTTTAACAATGAAGAAAGGATAAGCCATTTTAGACAAATAGAGAATAATTAACCATACAGAGATGGCGAGCCCGAACTGTCGTGTCGTCGGACAGAGTGAGGAAGTCGAGAGTGATTGAGCTAGGAGTCACGGGAGACGAGAAGGCTTTAGATGAATTCCGAAATTATTAACCAAATCTAATCATATACAGTAACATGTGTTTATGTGATCTAAAGGTGTTTTGATCATTGGTCATTGTATTATTCTTATCTTTTTTACATTAGTACATCAATAGGTACGTATGTAAGTGTATAAGTATTAAAAGAAAAAAAATACTTATCATACCTATGATGTATACTAATCAGCATGTACTTGACCATCTAATGGTCATAATTTCTTCGTTGTTTTCCCTTTCATACCTTTAACAATCACATTTCGATATGCACGCTCTTATATATTATCTGAAATGGTAGATTCTTGAAAATATGATTCTCTACTATTGGGTACGGGTCTGAAGTAGGTAACACTGTATAGAAAAAAAGATGCCGAAAGTAAATCTACTACTTTGCACGCGTGAGTAATTATCAGTTATCATATAGGACATTGTTGTTGACATGTCAATTGGGTCATACGGGTTTGATTAAAGTCAAATTAAATACGGGTTAATCTTCACGGGCTCAAGTCTCGGTCAATAGGCTTGATCAAATTAGACAAAAAATTATTTGGGCAAAGACAGGTTCGGATAGCGAGGGGTCACGAGTCACATATATCATTGACATTAGTTACCAAAAACGAGTTTGATTGAGTAGAGTTACTCGGTTAGTTAACCTCTAAGTTTGAACAGGTCTATTAAAATACAGTTATTAGAATATCTTATAACAGCCCATGCACGTGTCACAACAAAATTAAACAAAAACTATTCATTATAGTAAAAAAAAATTCATTAGTTATGCATTATTTCATTTACATTATTTAATATTGAAACTATAGTGAAAGAATTTTGTTTCCTATTTTTATTTCCTACTGCATGTTATTAATTACAATAAAAAATTTGAAATATCAAATAGGAAAAACACAGTGAGTCTAAGGCAAATACATACTTATGACTTTAAATAATTGAATTAAACGATAGTAAAACAAAATTTAGAATTTGAGGGGCTGTTTGGTATTATTTTTGGTTTCGATTTTGATGGTTTTTGGAAACCCAAAATCCTCTTTTCGATAAGCAGAAAGAGTGGTTCCATTTTTCAGTTTCCATATGTTTATTGTATAAAGACATGTCAAATGGGTCATACAAGTCCGATTGAGGAAAAAATACGGGTTAATTTGCACGGTGTCAAATCGAGTCAATGTGTCGTATCGAATTAGACAATAAAAATTGATGGCTAAGACAATTTCGGGTAGTTAAGAGTCACAAGTTGTGTAAAGCATTGTCATTACCCAACAAAATCGGGTCGGATTGAGTTGAGTTACTTACTTACTTACTTAAGTTTTTATGTTTTAACAGGTCTAAGAAAATACAATTTTGAGACGTATACTGATCCTCCTTACTTCAAGGCTAATTTATAGGAGTATAGCAACTACCATATTTGATTAAGATTACCTAGAGTTGAAAAATAACTCTATATGGTAGAGTAATAGAGTTAACTCAAAATGGAAATTTAACTTTACCATATAGATTTATTCTTTTCTTTCAACAATACATTTCTATTAATATTTTCCACTTATAGTAAACTCTATCAACTCCAGAGGATTTGAATCCTACCATATTAGCATAACTTAGGGAGCTAATTACGGGTTTAAACGGGTCCACAAGTGAGTTTATCTTTGACTTGAATTATTATAATGTTTTATATTATTCTTCTAATGTGGGTATAATCGATCATTGGGTCGAAAGAAGTTAGACTACAAAAATATGCACAACCAAACAAGTAAGGGTCAAACACGGGTTGGGAGAAATGGGTGGTGATTTCATGAGATTCAGACATCGAGAAATGTTTTTTTAAACTATATTTGTCTTTCTTATATTTTTTAAGTGATGCCACTTGAATTCGTTCATTTTAATTTCTTTAATGACTTTTTTTTTTGTATTGGGATTACGACATCGTGTTTTTTTCTTTCAAACAATCTCTGCCATAAATCACTATACTGACATCATCAATAACAATCAGTTGAAATAGAAGAAGAAAAAATTTAGCACTATAGGTATGATATCATTTTATATTATTAATTATTTAAATCAGTGTACATAATCGTCTATGTTCAAGCAGCCAGTGCAATTTTGCACGAGTCAATAAACTAGTATTTTATAAATAGGCGTGCCTTTGAAGCTTAATGAGGCACGCCATGTAAGATGCTGATGTCAAATGAAACTTGACATAAATACCACTCACATTGTAAAGCAAGACACACGCACCCATACGCAAGACACACGCACAAAAAAATGGCAAAAATGCTAATGAAAATTTGGCAAGGATATATGCAGAGCTATAATTTACAAAGAAATGGAAAAAAATATTAACAAAAAATTGGAAGGAATCTTATAAAAATCTTATGAAAATAATATTAGTACCCAAAATATTATTTACCTATCCAATTTCCCGTTGTGATATGTTTAGTTTCCATAAAAATTAGTAACTCATGAATTATGTTAATTTCATAACTAAAAATCATAAAAAAAAAAAAATTGAATAAATGGTGCACGGCAGTCTACTTTAGACTAGGGTTCACATCCCTTCCAAGCCCATCACGTGTAGTATACAAATACTCCATTTATATATCTTAATTAAGCTCCATGATCATAATTTTGGTTGAACTACAACATTTCCACCAACATGTACCTTTAACAATATTATTCCAACCATAATATGAATGATTCACATCACGTTTTCGATGAACCACCACTTCCACTGTCATTTACACACCACCACCTGTTTTAATAGCTTATTTGTACCCAAAAACAGGAGCTTATGAGATATGAACCCACTGACATTGACTTTTCGTATCAAGAACAACAGATGTGGCATTTCTACCTTTTGTGCATATTGTTCCTAATAAGAAAATTTAGATTTCAGGTTTACATCTATGAGCGGATGACAATATGTAGTTGCTATGTTTGTTTTATCGCGCAGAATTGTGTCTAAAACGCCTTATTGAATTTGAAGTAGAGACTACTCACGTCCAACTATATTTTTCCTATATATTTATTAATTTTTCACATATTCAAATTAAATAGGAAAAATAAAAAAATGGTGAGGGAGACAGGATTTTTAAGGTTATAACCATTACAATATGCTTGATATAGCTTGCAAATATTCACAAGATACTAAACTAAGGTCGATATATGTGTAATTGTGTTGCTATATATGTAAACAAAGCTATATATCTTTAGACTTAGATGATACTCTTAGCATTGATATATCTTAACCCTTTAGTGTCGGATAAAACAAAAAATCAAGTCAAAAAGTTTTTATACCCAGCTACATGGTCATGGGAATGCATCATTATAAGTGATTAAGATCGGTATATTCAATGATGCACGTACACTACGTTAGTATATGTCACTCTATGTTAGAATTTTAGTTTGCTAACAAGTTAATTAAGAAACCTTTAATTTGATAATTTATTTCTAGAAGTTTCTATACGTACACATTTTTGTCGCTCGACCGTTCAAGTACGATTTCAAGTGAACTATAGGTTGGCTCAGTACGGGTCTGGATTGGATTTAGGGTACGATAAGGGTAACATAAA
Organism: Spergularia bocconei; assembly: GCA_963457585.1. NCBI lineage: Eukaryota > Viridiplantae > Streptophyta > Magnoliopsida > Caryophyllales > Caryophyllaceae > Spergularia > Spergularia bocconei. The sequence continues at coordinate 8,968,613 of OY734943.1, forward strand.
ATTTGTTAGATTAATGTAAAAAGATGGAGTGTGATCAAATTTGGAGTCTACAAAGCCTCACTATATATGCCTAGAAAGCGCGTCATCAGCCACGATGAAAAACGAGTTCATGACTCGAAACAATGGAAATACAAAAATTACATGATTAATCTCTCTAATCACGATATCTTGTGTAAAACATTATGGAAAATCAAATATAAGATCTAAAAATTACAGATTACAACTATTATGTGTCAATATAAAGAATGAAATCGAGTGACTACAATTCATGGAAATAGTATTAAATATACCGATATAATGTAAGGAAATAACAAACATGTCGTTACTGATATAATATAACGACATAACTACGGATTCAGGTGAGAAACACAAATGGGTCGGGTTACAACTAAAGATTACTTGATCTCGCATGTGCATTAAAATATAAGATTAAAGTGTCTACCTAACATAGTAGCTAAATCCTGACTTAGAATGCATGGTGAAAAGTAACAAAGAGATTGACATTAAATAAAGGGAGTAGAATTAAAAATAACTACACATGCGTCTATGGTTAAGGCGTTAGATAGATTAGGTCGAGTCAACGAGTGTTAGTTAATTTTTAAATCTTTAAAATAAAGTACGTAAAAATCCAGCGTATACTTTTGATTTTCCCTATAAAGTAAATTATGATCTTTATTTTTGGTTGCATTATTCAAAAGTGGGTTAATGACATACAAACACACTTCAGATAGATTAGGTCGATTTAATAGTTATTGGTTAAATTTTAAATCGTATGATGAAGTATGTTACTACACAAGCATAAGTATAAGGATGAACATATTGATTCAATATTCAATGTATACTTATTTTCGTTGTGAAAATATGATATTACTTTTTTCATTTTTTTTTTTTTTTTGATGAAATGTAAGAAATTTTATAGCTCAAAAAACCATTCTACAAGTTTTCAAGGGGCATTCCCCAGGATTACAAAACACACAAGACAGACAAGGGAAGAAAATAGTACATCATATCAGCCCCCTGCTTCTTAGCCAATTAGTATCTTCCAGTTTTACACCTTGAATAACAGCCTGCATTCTCCGACTAACTTCTCCAACAACATTCTCAGCAAGCTTCTCAGGAATTATGACAACTCCTTCAAGCCTACACCTGTTTCTGCTCCACCAGATATGGTAGCAGAGATTGCTGATCAGGGCACCAACTACCTGTTTCCTGAGTCTAGACCTCCATCTCTTTCTTGTACACCATAGGAAAGTGTTTTGTTCGGGCATTACAATACCTATTTTTGTGCTAATCAGCTCTAGGCACCTCCTGCTATATACACAGCCAAAGAACAGATGGTCATGTGTCTCCGAATCTACCTGGCAAATCAGACAAAGATCATCACTACAGACACCAATTTTCTTTAGTTTATCTTTCAGCTGCATTCTATTCCTCATTACAAGCCAAGTAATGAATCATGTTTTTGGAATAATGTGTCTACACCAAAGTAGGCCACCCCATTCCACCTTTGTATGTCCACCCTTCATCCACTCATACCCCTCTGCAACTGTATAGTTCTTTTGTTTCCAAATACCCTGAGTGAATTGCTGTTTAACCTCATCCTTTATCTTGCAAATCTGCCTCCAGTGCCAACTAGTATTTGCTTGTGGGCTATAATCCTCCCATTGCTCATTATGAAGATAGATACAATGTATCCACTTCACCCATAAATTATCTGCTTTGTCAAAGATCCACCAAACATACTTGTTGATGCAGGCTTTATTCCACACCACAACATCCCTCAAACCTAATCCACCTGCTTTCTTAGGTGTACAAATATCATCCCATGCCACCAATGGACTCCTTATCATGTGCTCACACCCATCCCACAGAAAATTTCTACAAACTGCTACAATTTTCCTTAGAACAGTTTTTGGCAAAAGAAAAATTCTAGCCCAGTATGAGTGAAGATTAACCAACACTGATTGGACTAAAGTCAATCTACCAGCATATGAGAGTTTTTTGGCACCCAAAGCTCTGATTCTGCCTACTATTCTTTCTGACAACATGTTGCAATCCATTATAGAGATTTTACCTGCAGTAATAGGCACTCCAAGGTATTTAAAGGGCAGATGGCCCTGTCTGAATTGAGAATATTCCAGGATCTCTTTCATCACTTCCTTTTTCATTACTGCAAAATACACTTCTGATTTTGTTATATTGAAGCATAACCCTGTAGCTTTGGAGAATGTGGAGAATCCTCTAAGCATGAGTATAGCAGACTTTACCTCCCCTTTACAGAAGAAGAGTAAATCATCTGCAAAGCATAAATGGGTTAATTGCATTCTGCTACATAAGGGATGAAATCTGAATTCCTCTTTCTGGGCTACCACCTTTAAAACTCTTGATAAGTACTCCATACAAATAGTGAATAGAAGAGGGGACAATGGGTCACCTTGTCTCAAACCCCTCTTCCCTTGAAAAAAGCCAAAATGATTGCCATTAAGAGCTATTGTGTAAGATGGAGTTGTGACACATTGCATCACTAGCTCAATTAGCTGTACAGGGAATTGTAATGCCTTCAACATTTCTTCCACAAAACTCCACTCAACTGTATCATAGGCCTTCCTCAGGTCTATTTTCATTAAGCACCTAGGTGATATTGCAGATCTATTGTACTTCCTAACAAGATCTTGGCATACCATAATATTCTCCACAATATCCCTACCTTTAACAAAGGCTTCTTGATTCTGGCTTATGATTTTGGGGAGAATTTCACCAATCCTGTTGCAAAGGAGCTTAGATATACACTTATATATAGTATTACAACAGGCTATTGGTCTATACTCCAAAACTGAAGCAGGTTGCTTTGTCTTGGGAACCAAAGTCAAAATAGTGTTATTGATTTGTCTCAGCATCTTTCCTGTCCTAAACACCTCTTTGATTGCATCACAGATGTCTGTTCCACAATGTTCCAGTTATCCTTGAAGAACTGACTTGAATACCCATCAGGGCCAGGGCTCTTATTACCAGGAATAGAAAACATGACCTTTCTAATTTCATCACTAGTCACTGGTTTGAGGAGTATCTGTGTCATTTCCTCATCTATTATAGGGCCCTACCTGACTGTATTGACATGAACCTTCGAGCAATCCCCTGATTTGCCAAGCAGATCCTGATAGAATTCTAAAAAAGCATGTTGAATGCCCTGCATATCATTTTTCAGGTTACCATTACAATCCCTGATTTGTGAGACACTATTCCTAATTCTTCTAGCTCTGATTGAGCAATGGAAGAATGCAGTATTGGCATCTCCTTCCTTTATCCAGTGCATCTTGCTCTTTTGGCTCAGAAAACTGTCCCTTGCTTTGGCTAAATACCTATACTGCTCAGCTTCTCTCCTTTCTCTTGTTTTTAGCTCAATATTACCAGTGTCACTTTGTAGGAGCTTCTGAGTCTCTATTAGCTTGTGATAAGCCTCACTAGCTGCTGATTCAACATTAGAAAGGCTGTTTTTACTCAAATTTTTCAAAGGTCTTTTTAGGGCTTTTAGCTTCTTAATGATCTGAAACATTCTTGTCCCTCCAATTCCTGTATTCCATTCCCTCATTATGACTTCATTATATCCTGGGATCCTACTCCACATGTTAAAATACTTGAAGCTCCTCTGCCCCATAACCTGTGCTTCCACAAGCTTAACAGTGCATGGGCTATGATCAAAGAGCCCTTCTGGGTGAAAATAAGCATAGCTGGCAGGAAAACCAATAAGCCACTCATCATTGATCAAGGCTCTATCTATTTTGCTAAACACTCTATTATCACCCTCCTGCTTGTTATTCCAGGTGTAAAAACAACCCTTGCTTTCAATATCAGTAATGCCACACTTCTGGGGACACATGTAGGTCGAAATTGTATTTTGGATATCGCAAAAGAATATCCTGCTATTTAAGAGACCTTGAAATCTATATTTCATTTGGTTTAGAAGTAGGCAGATACATAATTAGGATTTCAAGAAGATCATCGTTTTGAATGTGACTTTACAAAAATGAAGAGAGAGAAAGGTAGAGAGAGAAAGTTCTGAAAAAAGAAAAAACCCAGGTGAATCTTAGACCCTGCCATGGCTAGATCTAAGAGATCATCAAAGAAAAATAAAAAAAGTAATAAAAATAATAATAAGAATACGAGTGAAGAACATGACCGGGAGATTCAGGTGAGAGTTGGTCCACAAACGACGGAAGTTACGAGACATAGATCGATTATGGAGATTCAGGGGATTCCGCCGCTTATCCTATCAGACGTGGAAGATGATGAGGAGCAAACGATGGAATCGATTGTGGAAGAAACGATTGCAGAGGAGGAAATTCAGCAGGGTGAAATGGAGTGGCAGACTGTTTCACGCCGAAGAGGTAATATCCCTAACCCTAATTCTGAGAATCGTGTACAATTGATGCAATTAACTGTAGAGGAGGTTAAGGAAGGGGTAGAATATTGGAACAATGCTGTGATTGCTATGTGATTGGGGCCAATCCTCCTCCTGATATTATGCAAGGATACTTTAATCGAATTTGGGGGAGGAAGGGGTTGGACAAAGTTTCTTTTCTGCCTAATGGTATATTCATGGTTAGATTCAAAACATTAGGGGAGAAAGATGCTATCTTGAGTTCTGGATATAATTTGTTTGACAACAAACCTGTGATTGTGAAATCTTGGGTTGAAGGCATGGAATTGACAAAAGAGGCAGTTAAGACTGTCCCTGTGTGGATGAAACTCATGAGACTGGACCTCAGGTTTTGGACCCCTACCTGTATCCAAAAGATTGCTGGTTTAGTAGGGAAATATGTTAAGGTTGATAAAGCTACAGAGGAAAAGAGTAGACTTGGATATGCCCGGGTCATGATTGAAGTTCAGGTCAATCAGGAATTCCCAACCTTACTTAAATTTCTAGATGAGAAAGGTGGAGTTGTGGAACAGGTTGTTGAATATGAATGGCAGCCTAGCATATGTAGCATATGTAAAGGAATTGGCCATAAGCCTGAACAATGTAGGAAGAAACCTAATGATAAGCAGCAGCCTGTGCAACCTAGAGGCAGACAAGTTTGGAGACCAGTTCAGAGGTCACAACCTGTGGTCAATAGTAGTCCCCAACCTGCTATGGCTAATGAGAACAGAGATAACCCTCAACCTGCTGCTACCAATTTTGTTACTCCTCCTAATTCCATGCCTATACAGACTAGCACTGTTGGAAGGAATGTTCATAGGCAGTTGATATTGACTCCTCAGATGGCTCATACACAGTTTGGTCTTATTGGCTTTGAAGGAACAAGCTTTGCAGATATGGTTAGATTGGGTGGAAATGAAAATTCTGCAAATGGTAATGCTGGACATGGTCAGGGTGACCATGGCTAGCATCGGTTTTTGGAATGTGAGGGGGCTAAATAGCCTTGCAAAACAGCTAGAAATTAAGAAATTTTTAGATGTGCAGCAAGTGGGGCTATTTGGTCTCCTAGAAACTAAGGTGAAGACTGCTTCCCTTGGTAGAATTCACCTTAGAGTTTGTGAAAACTGGTCTATTTGCACTAATAACAGCTGGCATGATGGAGGCAGAATTTGGTGCATTTGGAATCCTGATAAGATTGATGCTCAAATTACAAATATGTCAGCCCAATTCATTCACATTCAGGTGAGTGATAGAAGTTCTAAAATGGAGTATTCGTGGGAGAAAAAAAGAACCATATATTCATAACCAACATATCACTTTCTAAAGTTTAGCATGAGTGTGTGAAACAACTGTTGTCTTATTCGTATAAAATACTAAAATCCTACCACCTACGGGTTAAGTGACCTAAATTAAATTTGAATTACTAAGAAATTTCTACAAAGGAAGGCAATATACTGAGATACATTTAAAAAGGAGTGACAATTGAAACAAAAAAAGGGTTAGAGTATAAATAATGCAAGTCTAAGACAAATGAAACAATAAAGTTTGAGGTTTCGTTTGAATTTAGGCAGATTTGTGTTAATAAGGGGTCATTTGATCAACGGGTCAGATCGATTTTGAGATTAAATACGTGGTTCAACACGGGTGACAAATAATAATAAAAAAATTAGTTTGACCTGTAGTTGATAAAAAGGACACTATAATTTTAATTTGTTGTTTATTACACCTATAATTAGAAAAACAATTTGGTTAATGAAAGATTAAAGTCTTTCCTAAATGGTAAAAATAGTAGTTTGACCTGTAGTTGATAAAAAGGACACTATAATTTTAATTTGTTGTTTATTACATCTATAATTAGAAATTTCCATTGAGTAATTTGCAAATCGAAATGGAGATATATGTCTTTTGTGAATTTATCGCTGGTCAACGTCGTACAATTATTCATTATTCATCGAGTGTTTATTAGTATTTTAAAAGCCTATTTATTCGAAAATCTAACTAATGTCATTTTATAATCCATTTTATCACTGGTCAACGTCGTACAATTATTCATTACTCATCGAGTGTCTATTAGTAGTTTCAAAGCCATATTTATTCGAAAATCTAACTAATACCATTTCATAATCCAACATTCAATTTAAGTAGTATTCAACGATAACCAACATTTAGACAATAAAGGATAAACGGCCCGTGCAATTTTGCACGTGTCAAATAACTAGTATACTCTGTATTAGATTATGCGAATAAACAGTATGCTTATAGCTAGCAGCGTCCTCATAAACTTTAGACAGATCATTGATTTACTAACGCATCTGATTTTGTCGATTAATAGTGTGAATGGAGTAGTGCTTTACTCAGAAGACGCAAACTGATGATCGCTACGGCCTGATAAAGCTAAGAGCCAAATTAATTAAGGGAGTGGTTTATCAGAGATTAGGGTCATCATTAAGGACAAAATTAAGGTATACAGCGAGCTTTGGAAAAGCATTCTTGAACTAAGTAAAAGATATTCGAATCAGATTAATTTTGTCACATAAGTAATCCACGCACTACTTAGTTTAATTCTAATCGACCTATACCATTGGTTACAAGGGAAAAGCAACATTTTGTCAGAATAAAACGCATTGTCGAGAAGTACTATGAAGAAATAATAAATCACCAAGTTGGCAAGTGGTGTATGTCATACCCGAATCGAAATTTGTTTTGACATCCCGAATTTTTATTTGAAGGGTAGAGAGTTAGAGACCCCCGAAATAATTAAAGTGATCGAAACGACTAAGAAAATAGCTAAATAATATTTCGATATATCTGCTTTTTTCTATAGATGATCGATGTTTAGTTTGAATATGTAGGATTGTAGAAGAGATGCAAATTATTAACAACACAAAATCTCTGACTAATCTATTACAAGACCAAGGATACACACAGGGGCGTGGAGGAGCCTGTGCGAGCTGGGCCCACGCCCAGGGCCCCAAAAAAAAATTCAGCGATCCAGCCCAACTTAAAAAAAAATTAAAAAAATTAAAAAAAAAAGAAAGAAAAAAGAAGGAAACGCGCAGAGCAGGAAGCACGACACTCCTTTCCCCAAAATTTTCCCCTCTCCTTCCTAAATCAATTTCCCCCAAATCCGAATTTCCTTCACTCAAATCAATTCCCCCAAATTCAGTTTTTCCTTCTCTATAATCAATCCTTTTTTCATCTTTCCATATCTCAATTTTCCTTATCTCAACCCTTATAATTACCAAAAAAATGATATGAAAACTGGGCGATTTGGGGTGAAATTTTCCGTTTGGTGTTCAAGAAATTCGAATCAAGATCTCCCATATATAGTTGATTTGATCGATAACGATTAATATCTTCAATTTTTATGAGGTAAATCTATAATATTCTCTTCGTTTTTTTAACAACTTTAGTTTTGATTTTATACTTTGTAATTGTTTGATGATTTGATTGATTTTGTTTGTTGTATTAATTTGTAAGAAAGTTCAAAAATTCAGAATTAAATTGGGGGAAAAAAATTCGAAATTTGATTTTTTTTTTTATTATTTGAAACGAATTTAAGAACTAATTCAAATGATTATGACAAAGGTTAGAATTGAAATTCAGAATTGAATCGGAGATAAAACAGAAATTTTGTTTTTTTTAAAAAAAAAAAAATTAAATGAATTTTCGAATAAATTGAAACAATTATGACGAAATTCAGAATCGAATTGGTAATAAAATCGAAATTCTTTTTTTTTTTAATTTTAAATCGAATTTTTGAATTACTTGAAACAATTATGATGAATTTTGGAATCGAATTGGGGGAAAATCGAAAATTTGATTTTTTTTTTCTTTTTTTATCCAGAATTCCCGCCACGTTTGCATCTACGGAAAGAAGCTCTTCCAATTTGAAGTTGCTAAAGTCGTATTTGTGCTCTAAAATGTTGCAAGATCGACTTAATGGATTAGCGATGATAACAATTGAGAATGATATATTGAATAAACTTAGTTATAAAGACTTAATTGATGATTTTGTATTTAAGAATGCAATGAGGGCATCTCTTTTCCCATGATTGTAATTTTCATTCTTTTATGACATTGTTGTTCATAAAATAGTAAATTTTTGTATTTGTAAAGGCCCCGGCCAAAATTTTCGCCCAGGGCCCCGGATCGCTCCCACACGGCCCTGGATACACATATTTGATATAACATTAATACTTCATTTCTTAGCTTAATTAAGTGATATTTTCAATTGAAAAAACAAATTATAAAATCTTACGGAGCATTAATTAGTTCAGGAGAATATGTGGGTCTCACGATAAATTATCATAAGATAATGGTCTCATACGAGAGTTTGTGTAAAAAAATAAATAAATTGTATTTTAACTAATAAGTAAGGTGATACCCTCATAAGTCATAAGTACTTACCTCAAAACAAGAAAAAAAAAAAATAAAGAAAAAAACATGGTTGCTAAACGCAACTTTTTTTTTACTAACGTAACCTATTCAAATACCTATAATACCCTCATATTCTCCAAAATTACAAACCATAGCCCAAGTTCTTTCATTCATCACCTTCATTATTGACTTCTTCGGATCATGTTATAATGACATAAAATTTTATTGGATCATCCTTTATTCTTACTCATCACGTGTGTTGATCTTCAAACTTCATGTCACGTCTTACGTTTTCACTTGTTTTTTCTTCCTTTGACTTAATGTAAAAAAAAAAAAGATAAAAAGGTTTTCAATCGACTTCACAACCAATCACCAAATAAAGAGTAAGAATAAAGGATGATCCGATAAAATTTATTAACTCTTCACCTCAATTTCACCATTACTTTAGTTTGAACGTTTTGTAATTTTGTTTATACTTTAATTTTTTTGGTGTTGCAATACAATCAAATGTAAAATTTTGTGAAATTCATTAGTGGAAGTTACTTTTAAAAGTTGTAGTGAGTAAAGATTATTAAGGGTAAAGAAGGAAAAAAAGTGGAAAAAATAGGTTACGTTAGTAATATTTAGGTTACGTTTAGCAGTCCCCGAAAAAAAGGGAGTGCGACCGATTCACTTATGTGATTGATGTAGTCATGACTCATAAGTTTGCAAGATAGCTAAGCCCAAATGAAATTAATCCAATTTTTTTTTTTTTTGAGATCGAATTAATCCAACTTATAAAAGCCCAAATGTAAAAGTCCAAATAAAATCCATGAGCCGCCCTCATATGTTGTCTACTGGTTAACTTGGGCCTCCACCGATCAAGTAACCCAATAACAGGTCCGCCACCACCAAACGACACCCATGCGGTCAAACCGCACCAGCGCGCGCGAGGCATCACCGCATCAGCCATTTGTCGACCTTTAACCAGCGGCTCGACACGTGTCCTTCCACCCAAACCTTACTATCCGACATGCATGATCCGGCAGAAATATGGTACCTAATAATTACCTATAAATACCCGAATAGTACGACATATATTCTACAAGCAAAAATAAAAGCATTTACATCTTATACCAATAGTCCAATACTACATATATTAACATATTACATCATCAAATATCAAGTGTAAGAATTTTGGAAGTAGTGAAAGATGGTGAGCATGAAGAGTTGTGCAGTTTTGGTTCTCCTGATCACCCTGCCTTATCTGATGGGGATGACAACGGCGTTCCAATGCGGGAGACAAGCAAACGGCCGCCGTTGTGGCGGGGGGCTCTGCTGCAGCCAGTATGGCTACTGTGGCACCACCTCGGCGTATTGTGGTCGCGGCCAATGTCAGAGCCAGTGTGCACTAGATGTGCCTGACCAGACTCAGACTAAGACTCAACAAGGTCGACCATTTGTTGCAAGTGACAACGGTCAAGTTCAGGGTATTCCTACTGCTAAGGTTGAGGCTGCTGCCGGGGCAGGTGCTCCTTGAATGACATAAGAGCCGCCACATGTGGCCTGGTTTACTTAGCTTGGCAAATACGCTTTGCCTGCCTGTTTACGTAGTTAATAAGTTATGAACTGAAGTTGATCTTTGTTACCTCTGTCAAAAGGAAAAAAAAAGTTGGATCTTTGTTGGATATAAATAATCCCATTGCATGCAAGTGATGCAACTGCAAGCGTAGTTTAGTTCTTTTTAAAGCTTTAATGTAATAGCCTAAGGTAGCCCTAAGCCCGTATGTACTTAATTAGAATCAGACAGTAAGTTAATGATAAACAAATTTTTATTTCCACTCCGTACTGTTGATCTTGTCCTTGTACTGTCTCAATTTTATCACATGCCTTGTCTATACCCCTTTGAGTATTATCCAAGTTTGATGACTATTTATAAAATTAGGAATTGAATCAGTTCATAAGTAAAGTTATGTTAGAAGGTCAGAAGTAATTTGAGCCACACATCTTAATCTCCACTAACTCTCATAACTTTAGCTACTCCGTAACTCCAGTAACTATAGAACATAACTCCAATAACTTTACAACTGTAACTTAACAATATTTGACTAAAATACGTAACTTCAACTTAACTCCAATAATTCTTCAATAAATAAAACATGTCTTTTAATATAACTCCATTAACTACAACGCGTAACTATAATAACTCTAATCTAATACTATATATTAAAACCGGAAACCAAGTCTTTACAACGACGACACTTGGCATACATTAATTGGATAGAACATAAAAATAGTATTAAATACAATTATCGGTTAGGATATGGTAATAAATTATCATACATTAGTTGTATAGAACATAAAAATAGCATTAAATACATTTATCGGTTAGGATATGGTAATAATTATTATAGAGTAATATAGTATTAGCTAATTTATGGAAAATAATCATTATGGTAATTTATTAGAACAAGACAACATTTTTTTTATAAAACGTGTATAAAGAAATATAAATACATAGCCCGGGCGTGGCACGGGCATGCAAACTAGTAACTATAAAACACGTAACCCCGACTTAACTCCAATAACTTTGATAACTCCAATAAATTTAATAATTCCAATAATTTTAATAAAAAAAATTAAAAAAAAACAGAAAATTAAAATTTAAAACACGTAACACCCGACTTAACTCCAATAATTTCAATAACTATAAAACACGTAACCCCGACTTAACTCCAATAACTTTAATAACACCAATAACTAAAACCCCGTAACTTTAATAACTTTACGCAACTCAAAAAAAAAAAATTTAATAACTTTAATAATTATAAAACACGTAACCCGACTTAACTCCAATAACTTTGATAACTCCAATATTAATTTAACCATTAGCCACCCTATTAGGGTTCAATTACACTATCCACGTCAGCAGTGATGTCATCAATGACATCATCGCCACCTCATTATTGCATGTATTTGACTACATAAAAAATGAGCTTGTGAAGGCTTGAACCTGTAACATCAAGGTTATAATATTAACACTTCAACCACCAAGGCAACTAATATTTTTGATACTTTTATTAACAAATTTATGTATAAAGGATTTGAGATTTTAGGAGATAATTTCGGAAACAACTTTGGACGAGATAATATAAGTAATATCAAATCATTTTATTTTTGGAGATAATTTAGGAAGTAATATATAGGCGCAATATATTAGAAAATAACACATCTTGGGTTTATTCCATTTTAACTCAAAATACGGGTCCACAGGTGGGGTCAGAGTTAAAAAAAATGTGTTTAAATTAGTCGGGTTAATATGAATTACAGTTCACAAAAACGGGACTCGAAAATAGCGGGTCACGGGTCATAAATTTTAGTTCGTACATAACCATAAAGTACTGAAATAAATTCGCTATACTTATTAAATTGTTTTCATTGAATCAAACATAACTTCTCTAAAATGTTACCAAATTAAACACGTTTCTTTTCGTCTTAATTATAGAAAAACTGGGACAACGGGTCATCTCAAGGTTAACCCAAAAGAATACTTGTTAATATGAGTTCGAGTTATATATGGCCAGAACTTGATCAGGAAGAATATGGGCTATTAACCTGGAACTACGGGTCACATCTGGTCGGTTAAGTTTTTTACAGTTCTATTATTTTCCGTTAATTATGAGTAATAAATAGAGTTATAACCAAGTTCAAATAACAACCCGTGCAATTTTGCACGGACCAATAAACTAGTAACTTTAATAACTCCAATAACTAAAACGCGTAACTTTAATAACTTTACGCAACTCAAAAAAAAAAAAAACAGAAAATAATTTTTTTTTTCTTCTCCTCCCTTTCCCCACCCCCTCCCCCTCCCCGTGCACCACCACCCACGGTGGCACCCAGCACCGACCACCACCAGGGGCACTTCCACCACCACCAACAGAGGCGGGTCCCTCACGCGACCTCAACCCCGCCCTCTATTCCACCCAACCCAGCCCCACAACCACCCCGCGACCACTTCTCTCTTCGTTTCTCTCTCCTCTCTCTCGCCCTTCCCCAGCCCCAATCACAGGTTTCCGCCGACCGGAAACCATTCCCCGCCCCTCGTCCATCGTCGCCGACAACACACACGCTTCTACCCCTTCATTATTGACGCCGTCATGTCATTTTGGTAGAAAAAGAGGAAAATTGGGGGAGAAGTAATTGTCGGCGGCGTGTGGGAACGGCGGAGCGGAGGTCGCGAGAGTGATGCGGTCGTCGTGGCTGGGTCATGGCCGGAGACGGTGGTGGTCGGCGGTGACCGTCGACGGAGCAGGGTGGTCGGGGAAGGCGGGTGGGGGGGTTGGGGGAGGAGAGAGAAAAGGGAAAGGGGAGAGTGGGTCTTTTTTTGTTTTTGTTTATTGGTTTAATCTTGGCCGTTGATTTTGGATAGATGAATGGCTCAGATCACTTCTGACCTTCTGACATAAATCTACTTCTGACCCGATGCAGCCCCTATAAAATTATATATCTATTATTCAATTCGTATATAAAAATGCCTATGTTTAGTTCTTTGGGTATTTTCGTTACTTTTCCGATCCCATCATATAAAACACTCTCATTGATATCAAATGACTACGCATAAACAGTGGCGGATCCAGAAAAAATCTCTCCGGTGTCTTAACAATATTTTCCGGCGTCCCTCACTCGTTTTGTAGGACTTATTCATAATTTCTAGTTCAAATATTTGCATTTCGGAAAAATTTTCTGGTGTCCCGGGAGCCCCCTCCCTCCATAGATCCACCACTGCTCATAAACTTATATGTCTGTTATTCGTATACGAAAATGTCAATTCACAGTATGTCAAAACAAAACTATTCATAAATGAGAATATCAATTTAAAATAAACTTTCTATAAGATATGGAGTGGAATTGAGTAGACAAATTGGAGATATACATTTGTTGGAAGTGTATTTCAATTCAATGGGTTGCGTGATGTGCAAGTAGTTAGAGGGCACTTGTTCGGATCTGTAGAAAGCAAAATCACAATCATGATCACAATCATCAACATTGTCAAGAAGGTTCTGGGAGCTTGAGCACCAACTCATCTCAACCAAGTTCACGTGCAACAAACAAGACAATTGTGAGCTTTAATGAGCTGAATACAACCTACAAAGCACCCAGGCTGTCCAATCAACAAAGTATGAAGAACAAGACAAAGGGAGACAAGATAAGTTAGATGTTCAAGCTCACTTTGTTCACTTGAACATCTTGTACTTTCCAGAATAACAAGTATCTGTTATGCAACATCACTGTCAATGCTTTAACTTAGTTTTGTATGAATTGAACTCATGTAAATCAGTTTCTGAACAAGTGAAATACAATTACAATTTCCCTCAATCTTCTTACACACATATCTGCAATTCAATCTTACAACTCTAATGGCTTCCTCAACCTCAAGGCCGGTCTCTTAAACTCTTCATGGTATCAGAGCCATGAGGTTTAAGGGAGCCTAAGTAGTATAAGTTACAGTTTATTACAAATTCTAAAACCAACAAAACCTATCAAACAGAGCCGAAGATCTGTCCAAATTACCTTAATCAAATTTCCGCTGCAACTCAGTCAAGCCAATGCCTGACACTGAAGGAGAAATTCACAATACTGGTGAAGCTATCTTCACAACCATGTCTTTGAGAGGCATGGACCTCACAGATTCATTGTTTCTCCACCCCTCTGACCTGTCTACAGGGCTTGTGGTAGATACAAAACTCAAGGGTATCTCCACCTACTACCAGTGGAAGAGGGAGATGGAGATTGCTCTTACAACCAGAAGAAGCTAGGATTTCAAACTGGAGAAGTGCAGAGATCATCAACTGATCCTGTCAGGGCAACTGCCTGCTGGGACTGCTGTAACAGCATCATTGCGGGCTGGTTACATCTAAACATTGAGAAAGATGTCAAAAAGGCAGTGTTGTACACTCAGAAAGCTAAAGATATATGGGATCATCTAACAGTCAATGAATACTACACTCAACTGCAAGGCCTGTGGCAGACTCAAGAAGTCATGGATGACTGGCCTCCACTCACTGAAAGTAAGCAAATAGGAATTACCTTACTCTAAGAAGTAAGCAAGTAAACTAACTGACACCTAAAATCATCAAATATACAAATGATGTTTACTAGAAAGAAGAGGAGAGAAGGCTGTTCAAGTTTCTGAATGGATTGGATCCATACTACTCCACCATCAGAAGCAACATCCTTCTCATAACTCCTCTGCCAAAAGCTGATGAAGTTGTGTCCCTGCTGCAACAAGAAGAAATTCAGAGGAGAAACCTGAATTGAGACAGTCAAGGGTCAACTGTGAATGCTCAAGCTTTCTTTACTCAACAACAATAGAGAAGAACTGGTGATATACCTATGTGCAAGAAGTGCAACAGGAAAGGGCACAAAATAGAGCTGTGCTGGGATGGGATTTCCAGCTGGTCACCCCAAGGCACAACGCAAATTTCAAGCCAGGTGGAGGAGCAACTAGCTCAAACAATTACAACAACAAAGGGAAAGGTGTGTACAAGGGAAAAAGGCCATGGAATGATCAATCAGGAAGGGTGGCTGCATCTGCTCAATCTAATGAAGGTGGAGATCAGGAAAGGATGATTGCTTTTATGGAACAACAATTCAAAAAGATGATGACCAGCTTTGAAAAGAGTCAGTCCAGCTTTCACACCACAGATGATAAAATGGAAGTAAATTGTGCATGTAACACTTCTGAACTCCCCTCATTCAATAGAAAATACTCAGATTTATGTTGGATAATGGACACTGGGGCATCAGATCACATGGTTTCCATCATTTCTGATTTGTATGACATATGTGTTATGAGTAAACAACCCAAAATCACCTTACCAAATGGGAAAATTGTCTGTGTTACTCACTGTGGGTCTGTGAAGCTTAAAAATGGGATTATACTGAGAAAAGTGAAGTATGTTCCCATTTTTAGACATAACCTGCTGTCCATATAGAAATTAACCAATGATAATGAGTGTTTTGCTTCATTCTATAAGAATTTGTGTGTTGTTCAGGACTGTGCCATTACGAAGATTAGGGATGTGGGAAGAGAACCTAAGGGCATGTACTACCTGTGTGATAAAGCTATGGATCAGCTAGACAATGATATGATTAGTATAATTGCCTCCCTAGATAAGTTAGTGAAGTTAAAGGGTGGTTGTAACTTAGTTGGTGAGCACACAACTCACAATGCATCTAGAAGTGCTTTTGGTACTACTTGTGAAACTTCTCATGCAACTTGTAATGAATCATTTGAGTTGAATAATAATTTGTCTGGCTATGATTTGTGGCATTATAGATTGGGACATGCATCTTTCAATAAACTCTCCCATATTCCTGAAATAGCTCAAACTTGCAAAGTCAAACCCAACACAGTGTGTCTAACCTGCCCTATGGCAAAATTGACTAAATCTCCCTTCTTCGCAAGGGAAAATACTGTTGAAAATCCATTTGATCTAGTTCATATTGATACATGGGGTGCTTACAGAGTTGAAAGTAGGACAAGGCACAGGTATTTTCTGACGATTGTGGATGATTATACTAGAGCCACCTGGGTCTATCTGATGAAAAACAAATCAAATGTGTTATATAATTCCCAAATCAATTTGCAAAAACTCAATTTGGAAGGGAAATTAAGAGGGTCAGATCAGACAATGCCCAGGATCTCATTGAAGGAGAATGTGGAAAGTTTTTAGCTGAAAAAGGTATTTGGCACCAAACCTCCATTGCTGACAGACCACAGCAAAATGGAGTTGTTGAGAGAAAACATAGACACTTACTCAAGATCAGCAGGGCTTTGAGGTTTCAAGCTGGCATGCCACTCCATTTTTGGGCTGACTGTGTCATGGCTGCAGCACACATAATCAACAGGTTGCCCTCCACTGTGATACAACAGAAAACACCTTATGAAATGTTGTTTGGGAAACAACCCAAGTACAGTGACCTTAAAACCTTTGGATGCCTTGTTTTTGCCTACAATCCTAGTAGAGACAAAGATAAATTCCAACCAAGAGGGTTGCCTTGTGTGTTTATAAGATTCCCCTTCAATCAAAAAGGTTACACAGTGTATGATCCAAAGAATAGACAATCATTTGTTTCTAGGGATGTGAAATTCTGTGAAACCATCTTCCCCTATCAGTAGACAGCAAACATGAAGTATGTACCTCCTCAAATGAACTCACCAAACCCTATACTTGTCTCAGATGAAGTATTTGAGTAAAAAACGTCAGAACAGCCCTGTGACACTTAGAGCAATGACAACTCACCTGATGTAGACAATACCCAAATCACCTGTGATAGTAATTCAAATGAAGCAGATCATGAGCTACCTGAGACTAGTCAAGCACCAATGCTGAGAAAGTTTGTGAGAGAAAGACAAGCACCAAGGTGGATGAAGGATTTTGTAGTCAGCAGCTCTACTCTGCCCCAATCCATAGCAAACCTGGTTCAAACCAATGTTTCAGAAGGATTTGCTAACATGGTAAGCTCTCTTACTCACCATGTTGACCCTATCACCTATAGTTAAGCTGTGAAAGATGAGAAGTGGATAAAAGCCATGCAAACTGAACTAGAAGCCTTGGAAATGAATGACACTTGAGAAATTACCAATCTTCCCCAGGAAGACATCTCTGAATTTGGAATTCCACATGAGAGACTTGGGTGAATTAAACTACTTTCTTGGGCTGGAAGTCAGTCATGCATCATCTGGTATATTTGTCTCACAACACAAGTATACACTTGACATGCTAAAGGAGTTTGGTCTGGAGAATGGAAGACCTGTGAAGCTGCCACTCAGTCCTCATCTTAAGTTGACAGCTGATAAAGGTACTGTGTTACCATAACCTGACACTTATAGAAGATTGGTTGGAAAACTTATATACCTTACCCTCTCCAGACCGGACATTGCATACTCTGTACAACTCCTTAGCCAATTTATGCAATCACCCAAATCTGATCACATGCAAAGCTGTAAAGAGAGTGTTAAGATATCTCAGATTGAACCCAGGGCAAGGAATTTTATTTGCCAACTCTAAGTCTGTGCAGCTTACTGCATACTGTGATTCAGATTGGGCTTCTTGTCCTTACACCAGGAGATCCACTACTGGTTATTGTGTCCTATTGGGTCAATCTCCCATTTCATTGAAATCTAAGAAACAATCAGTGGTTGCCAGATCTTCTGCTGAGGTAGAATATAGGGCTATGGCACTGACTGCCTGTGAAGTAACCTGGCTCACATCTCTTCTCAGAGATTTAGGTGTTACTCAAGATCAGCCTACTCATCTCAAATGTGACAACCAAGCTTCCATTGCCATTGCAGCTAACCCAGTTTATCATGAAAGGACAAAACACATTGAGGTTGATTGTCATTTCGTATGAGAAAAGATACAACAAGGCACTCTCAAAACCTCCTATGTTCCTTCCACTGAACAACTGGCAGATGTGTTTACTAAAATCCTTCCAGAACATCAACAGTCAAAACTGCTAAGCAAGCTGGGAGTTACAGTCTCTCCTCACTCTCAGCTTGAGGGGGAGTGTAGAAAGCAGAATCACAATCATGATCACAATCATCAACATTGTCAAGAAGGTTCTGGGAGCTTTAGCACCAGCTCATCTCAACCAAGTTCACGTGCAACAGACAAGACAATTGTGAGCTTTAATGAGCTGAATACAACCTACAAAACACCCAGGCTGTCCAATCAACAGAGTATGAAGAACAAGACAAAGTGAGACAAGATAAGTTAGATGTTCAAGCTCACTTTGTTCACTTGAATATCTTGTACTTCCCAGAATAGCAAGTATCTGTTATGCAACATCACTGTCAATGCTTTAACTTAGTTTTGTATAAATTGAACTCATGTAAATCAGTTTCTAAACAAGTGAAATACAATTACAATTTCCCTCAATCTTCTTACACACATATCTGCAATTCAATCTTACAACTCTAATGGCTTCCTCAACCTAAAGGTCTCTTAAACTCTTCAGGATCAATTCATATATTTTCAGCATTTCACATGCATTCATCATATGATATGAAGTTGCTAATAAAGCAAGTAAAGAGATCGAGTTAGGCAAGATACTCGTTCCCATATATATAGGACCATGTATTCTCATACATACAATTATCTGCTAGGACCATACATGCATAATTGCATATCATGAATTATTATATCGTACTTAGACTTTGCTAGAGGCGAACAACCTTGACCCTGCCATGTTTCATACGAAGAATTACGGATGCATCAGGAACAATAGGTAATCCATCAACAACCTGAATACGGTATGTAGTTTCTTAGCACAGTTGCCGCAACACTCTTCATTTGCGTAAAGGCCATGTCCTTCCCTACGCAAGTCCTTGGCGCTGGATTAAACGATAGGAACTTATACGACGACTCATGCTTGATTTTCCCTTGCTCAGTTATCCATCTCTCCGGCTTAAACTCGCAAGAATCATCCCCCCAAATCGACTTCATTCTCCCCATCGCGTACATATAGATGATGATTTGCGTAAGAGGCGTCACTTGGTGTCCACTAGGGAGCACGTCATGCTTAGCAGGACTCTTGGCCTCGAACACCACGGGAGGGTACAATCTTAAGGTCAGAAGAAGTAATAAAAATGGTGCAAGAAGCCATGGAATTGTATAGAGGAAGCTTCAGGAAGAAGATGAATGTAAGAGTAGGTTGTAACTGATTTTGTAACAGAAATGTAGAGTGAACAAGAAGCTAAATAGAATAATTTTGTATTCATGAAATTGTAAATTAATTCTGTACAAACTAATGCTATTTATATACAAAGTGATGGTGCATAGTAACAGAGTGTTCCTGCACTACTGCACACATCTTATTACTACTCTACAAATATCTCTAACTAACTCTTTGGAAGCCGTGCAAGACGGTTATGCTTAGCTGGCACCTGGGTGTACTTTGACTTAGCCTTGACCACTGGGTACAAGGTGACTTGAGCATATGACTTGGCTAACTTGATGATGCTGCAATGCTTGGCTTCGAACAACCAGCTCACCTGGCTTCCTGGTTTCATATCCCCCCTTCAAGGTGGATCTCGGAAGAGACCCAGTTTGGAACACAGGAAGGAATACTGCTGCTCACTTAAGCTTTTGGTCATCCATTTCTCTTCCCTCCCCTTACAAATATGTATCAAAACAAGGGATTCAATTTCCCTCCTTCCCCCTCCCTCTCCCCTCCCCTTCCCTCCATTTCCCTCTATCCAAACAAGCTCTAAGATATCCGGCAGTGAAGAGAATGATTTTTTTTGGTAAGAATTGGAGTAAAAATACCATAAACACTCATGAGAGCAATAAGATCGGCAACCCTCTTCCTTAAATTGAGGTGATTTTTTTTACTGTATGGTGATCTTTGATTTGGGATTAATCTTGATTGTGATCTAGCTGTGGCTGTGATTTTTGGATGACTGAGGACACAAACTCCATTTAGAATGGATTGGCGAGATAGGAGAGAGGAGAGATAGAAAGGAAGATGGGGATGGGAAGGCTAAGAAATTGATAGCAAATAGACAGACGTTAGCTAGTTGAGGTCCTTAAGAGATCAAAAAAAACGTTAGAGGTCCTTATTTCAACAAAATTGAAAAAGTTAGTGCCCGATTTAGTAGTATTCAAGAAATGGGACTGGGCCACGCTTGTGAAGAAAAGGAGAGAGAAACCTTACTCCCTCCATGTCACTTTAAACACCCCATTTCAATTTTCATGGCATTTGAAACGCCATTTTAGCCGTTACAATTTATATAATCGCGATTTAGCCGTTACAGTTGAATTTGGTGAGATGATGTTGGGCTGTTGGAGTGCAACGATGTAACAGCCCGATCTTCTAATCATTATTTAATGGTGTAATTAAGCCGAATAAATTCAAAGCGGAAACGTCTTTACTTTAATCGGATATGTTATCGCCGTATCTCCCTAAAAGGTAGACACAAGGCTGACAAAATTAAGCAACACTATAGAAATTGGTTTTAGAATGTACATCTTTATTCTTATATCACAAGGGTTCAGTACTTGAAAGTCGTACGTTTGTGACTTCAGTTATTACAAACGTACGAGTTCGGTTATTAGTAATTTCGGATATATGAAATAAAGGTATATCTGAGATAAAAGTATGTACATATTGCATGGACGGTGTTTTTGTTGAAGCACGTTCGGGCCTGAGCCACACCTGGTAGGAGGAGAGAGAGTCCACGTTATAAACCCAAAAAGTTTCCATTCTAAAACCAATTGGCAATAGGTGGAGTGACTACTTGATTTATAAACATATCAACTCTCTCCTCTTTTTCCAATGTGGGACACTCACAGGTGGAGCTCTATTTAACACTCCCCCTCATGTGTGAGTTCCTCTTTTACTCGCACACTGGGCTGAGGGGCTAGCCGGGGCTCTTCTACCTCTCTTCGACTCCCTCATATCTTTTCCCATCTGCGCAGACTGGACGTTCACAGGCTCACCGGGGCTCTTCTACCTCTCTTCGGCCGCGCAAACTGGACCTTCACAGGCTCACCAGGGCTCCTTTAGCTCTCTTCAGCTCCCTCATATCTTTGCCCATCTGCGCAGACAGGATCTTCACAGGCTCACCCGGGCTCTTCTAGCTCTGTTCGGTAGCATCGCAAACCAGGGCTCTTCTAGCTCTCTTCGGCTGCGCAGACTGGGCTCTTCCCAGGCCCGAACGTGCTTCAACATGGTATCAGTGGCTCGGGTTAGTAGTCCATATTTTTCCACCACAAGAAACTAAACAAAAAAATACACACAAAAGGCTACAACCACTAAATGCAAAAGTTAAAGTAGGAGACAAAATTTCATTCTCTACAAATCACATTTCTTTGTGCAACAACCACCCCAAACTTTCTCCATTTCAATTCCTAAATTCCCTTCAAATCCAAAACCAATTTCTTGACAAAAATGGCCAATAACGGCACAAATTCCACTTCTCAACCTCTGATTCCCCATTTTAAAGGGGAAAAATATCATCTTTGGAGTCTTAAAATGAAAACTATGTTCAAGTCCCAGGAGCTATGAGATTTGATTGAAAACGGTTATACGGAACCGAACCCGGCACCAGCTGTACCTGATCAGCAATTGAGGGAGACACGAAAGAAGGATGCCAAGGCGTTGTTTCTCATTCAATCGGCGCTGGACGATGATATTTTCCCGCGAAAATTCGACGCAACAAGTGCGAAAGGAGCATGGGAGATACTCAAGCAAGAGTATTTGGGTGATCAGAGAGTCATTAAGGTACGATTGCAATCCCTCCGTCGTGATTTTGAGTCTTTATCTATGGGCCAAATTGAACCTGTGCAAGACTATTTGTCTAGGGTGAATCATATTGTTAGCCAAATGAAATCCTATGGTGAAACAGTTAGTAGTGAAATTGTTGTAAGTAAGGTGTTAAGGAGTGTCAACAAAAGTTACGAAAATGTTGCTACTGTAATTGAGGAGTCGAAAGACTTAGCCAATTACACCATGGAGGATTTAACAGGTTCTTTATTAGCTCGTGAGGATAGGATTAGGAGGAGTAATGAGAAGGTGGAGGAGAAAGCTTTTCAGGTGAAAGGGGAGACGTCTTCCAAGGGGAAGACTGACAATGGCCGTGGAAAAGGCGGTTTTCGCGGTCGTGGTCGAGGTGGAGGCAGAGGAAAGGGACGTTCCGGTGAAGGGCATCAAGACAAGAGTTCAATCCAATGGCAATATTGCCGAAAAACTAGTCACAAAGAATCTTATTGTTGTGCCAAACAGAAGGACAAGAGGGCCAACTTTTGCAGGGAAGGTGGAAGAGGAGGCCATGTTATTTATGGCTCACTAAAAAATCAGGGATCATACTGATGGTGTATGGTTTGTTGATAGCGGATGTTCGAATCACATGTCCTGTTCGAAATCGCTGATCAAAGACCTTGATGAGACGTTGAAGAGTGAAGTGCGTCTCGGAGATGACAAGCCAGTACAAGTCGAAGGCAGGGGTACAATTGCAATTAGCACAAACCAAGGTGATGCTAAACTCATTCATAATGTTCAGTTTGTGCCTAATCTAGCCTATAATTTGCTGAGTGTTGGTCAGTTAATGAGTAGTGGTTACTCTGTAGTCTTTGAGGATGGTATGTGCACTATTAATGATAGAAAATGTGGGAATAGCATAGCTAGAATTCGTATAACACAAAATCGAATGTTTCCGCTTAATGTGTCCACTGCTGTGTGTAGTGCACTGGTTGTGAAGGGTGATATTGCAACTAGGTTGTGGCATTTGCGTTTTGGTAATCTTAATGTTCAAAGCTTAAGAGTCTTGAGTAACAGAGACATGGTTATTGGGCTGCCAAAAATTGGTGAACATGCCTTCTGTGAGGGGTGTGTTTATGGGAAATTGTAGGCTGCCATTTCCGTTTGGAAACTCGTGGAGGGCTTCCAATTTTCTGGAACTTGTTCATGCTGATTTATGTGGTCCTATGAGAACCGAGTCTGTTGGTGAGAGTCAATATTTCTTACTGTTTACTAATGATTATACCCGAATGAGTTCGGTTTATTTTTTGAAGCTGAAATCTGAAGCCTTTGGCAATTTCAAGAAATTTAAGATATTAGTTGAGAATCAGAGTGACAAGCATATCAAGGCTTTGGAGTTCAACAAATTCTGTGATGAACATGGCATACGAAGGGAGCTCACAGCAGCTTATACGCCTCAGCAAGATGGCGTGGCAGAGCGCGAAAACAGAACCGTGGTTGAGATGGCAAGAAGTATGCTGAGAGCTAAAGGTTTACCAAACAAGTTTTGGGGACAAACAGTGGCTACGGTAGTGTATTTGCTGAATATTTCACCAACAAGAGCAGTCATGATCGAACTCAGAAGCTTGGAGAGGTAAGAGGCCTAAGGTAAACACTTGAGAATATTTGGTTGTGTAGCTTATGCTTTGATTCCTGCTAATTTACGCCATAAACTTGATAGCAAATCTGAAAAATATATCTTTGTTGGCTATAGTAGTGAATCTAAAGCATATAAGCTGTATAATCCGGCGAATGACAAAGTTGTTGTTAGTAGAGATGTCATGTTTGATGAAGAAGGAAGGTGGATATGGAGCAATAATGAAGTCACATGCACTAGGCTTGACATTGATGAAGTTGAAGAACCTCTAGCACTTGATGAGCACACCAACTCCTCTCCTGACTGTACACCTCCAAACAGTCCGCCACACAACAACAGCCCCTCAACGCTTCATGGCTCATCCACCAGCAGCCTAACTCACAGCAGCAGTTCATTCCCACCAAGTTCACCTGACAGTTCCTGTAGTGGGACGTCTCCAAAACATTACAGATCACTCCGAGATATTTACTGATCATGCAACTTTGCACTGTTTGTATCTGATCCTGTCACTTATGAAGAAGCCGCTGAAGATACAAAATGGTAGGAGGCAATGAAGGCAGAGATGCAGTCTATTGAGAAGAATCAGACTTGGCATCTAGTTGATCAACCGGAAGGCAAGAATATCATTGGGCTCAAATGGGTTTTCCGCACAAAATACAACTCTGATGGCAGTATCCAGAAGCACAAGGCTCGGCTCGTTGTCAAGGGATATGCACAGCAACAAGGTGTGGACTTTGATGAGACATACTCACCTGTAGCTCGGTTTGTGACAGTGAGAGTATTTCTTGCTATAGCTGCTCAAATGGGGCTACTTGTGTATCAATATGATGTGAAGTCTGCGTTTCTTAGCGGTGACTTAGAAGAAGAAGTCTACGTCTCACAACCAGAAGGTTTTGCTGTGGATGGCAGTGAAAGTAAGGTGTACAAATTGAAGAAAACTCTCTACGGGCTAAAACAAGCTCCGCGTGCATGGTACAACAAGACTGACACTTTCTTTCACACAAGTGGATTCGAAAGGAGTGAAAATGAACCTACTCTTTACTTTAAGCAAGGTAATGGTGACTTTCTGGTGGTTTGCATTTATGTTGATGATATGATTTATATGGGTTCGTGTGCATCCATTGTTGAAGAATTCAAGTCATGTATGATGAAGAAATTTGAGATGACTGATTTGGGTTTGCTCAAATATTTTTTGGGTCTTGAGATAAAACAAGGAGCTGATGGTATTTTTGTGCGCCAAGAGAAATATGCTAAGGATTTGTTGAAGAGATTCAACATGTCAGATTGTGAAATTGCAGCTACACCCATGAATCCCAATGAGAAGTTGCAGCGTGATGATGAAACTCCACAAGCTGATGGTAGTTTGTACAGAAGCATCGTTGGTGGATTGAATTATCTTACACACACTAGGCTTGATCTTGCTTATTCGGTTAGTGTTGTGTCTAGATATATGCACAATCAACAGCATTTAGGAGCAGCAAAAAGGATTTTACGCTATGTGGCCGGAACTCTCAATTTCGGCATATGGTACACTTCTGATACGAGTGAGGTAGCGGAATTAACAAAACTGGCAGAACAGACTGGGGTTATGTTCTCTCTTAGATAAAACTGTACTGACAGCAGGATAGTACAGATCGTGGATCTGTTCTAGTAGGACTGTTTTTGTGTTTTTTTGTGTTTTATAGGTACGAAAATAAGAACAAATAAAAACAATAAAGATAAAGCTAGAATTCACACATAATTGAAGGGAAACTCTCCTTTCGACTCTTTGATATTAATTCTCAAAATAATGTTTGTCTATTCTCTATCTTACAACAATACCATAAGACTCTCTATTTATACTAAATAGAAACATCTAGACCCTATGAAAATAAGGTAAGGATCTACAAGATCTTTCCTTAACTTCGACTCAATTGGAATTAGAGAACTTTCCTAAAAACTTATAGAACAACTCGGAAACCTCATAGGCTCCTTTATTATTAGGCATATAAACTATTGAGAAGCTTCATTGGACGTGCATTGGTCGGAGCTTATTCCATAACTGGTCGTTAATGTGTACCCACGTAGAAAGTGGACAGCTCAACTTGAGACGCCCATATCTCCTTCATTACTTAATCAAGTAAGGCATATGACCACTTTTCGGAAAGCTAAGAACATGTAGTTTCTTATCCAACAGGAAACAACACGAAAAACCTTGTAGTTTTTGAGATATTGACCTGTAATGTCAGCAGCACGTACTTGTAGTTGTAATTTGACTCTTACTTGCCAAATCAACATGAAAGCTTGCTTCTCATGTAACAACTTCAGTAGCAAATTTTGAATTGATTGGGCATACTGACGGTGATTGGGCTGGCTGTTTTGATGATCGGAAAAGTACTTCTGGGAATGTGTTTACCCTTGGTTCAGGTGCTGTAACATGGAGTTCAAAGAAGCAGGATATGATTGCTTTGTCATCTTTGGAAGCAGAGTATGCAGTAGCAAGTTTAGCAGCTCGACAAGCATTATGGTTACAGAAATTACTTGTTGATTTTCTACTTGTGCAGCAGAAGGCCACTGTGATCTACTGTGACAACAGGTCTGCAATTGCGATGGCGAAGACTCCGGCTTTTTATGGGAGAACCAAGCACATAGATGTGGTGCATCATTTCATACGCAAGCTGGTAGCTGATGGGGACATTGTCCTAATGTCTCAGTTACGAGTAAGTGATTTTGAATCAAGGGGGAGTGTTGAAAACTGATTCAAAAATATCTTCTATTTTCTAGGAATGTTGTTTACTTAGTTAGCTGAAGTATTAGGTTATTGGAGTATTCTTAGGAGTCAATAACTAAGTAGTGGATTGTTTTAGTTAGTGGTTTAGTGCCTAAGATCATTGGATTAAGTCAGTTTAGTTACCAATCCTATTTAAGTTGATTGTACTTTGTTATTTCGATTAATGAAAATCTTTATCTCTTTCAATCTGTTTTGCTTTGCTTTGCCACAATAGTTTCGTTGTATACTGCCTATACTCCGTGTATCCCTTAAGAGAAAGCTTTTCGTATATACTTACAAATGTATCACATGTCTTTTACATTACTATTTCTCTCTCCTCAATCTCACCACATAAAAGTAGAAAAAAAAAAAAAAAAAAAAAAACTCAAATTACCCCTGGCCTATAGGGATGGCAAATGGGTCGTCGGGTCGGTTCCAGGTCGGGTGATAGCAGGTCGATTCGTAACAGGTCGGGTCATACCGCGTCAGATGATCCTTGGAGTCGGTTTTGGGTTGGGTCGGGTCAGTTTTGGGTCGGTTCTATAGGGGAGATTTTGCGCCGGATCGGGTCGATTTGAGTCGGGTCACAATCGGTTATAGTTGCTAATGGTCATTTATGAACGTTAATTCTGTTTTTGGCATTACCGGTCGGGTCATTGTCGGGTAATAGGACGTCGGGTCGGTTATGGGTCGGGTCATCCTCGGGTTGTATCGGTTCGGGTCATCATCGGGTCGGGTCTTGTTTGGTTAGGTTGATTACAATTTCGGGTCTTATCGTGTCAGATTTTCGGGTCAACGAATCGGGTCGGGTCGGGTTTACCAGCCCTAGCCCCCTATATATGTTTTGGAATGAATATGGCATATACAATTAGCCTTACTCATTGACTTCTTTAAGGGGACTGCTAAACGTAACCTAGGAAATACTAGCGTAACCCATCTTTTGTATTTTTATTCCTCATTTGCCCTTAATGATCTCTTCCTCCCTACAACTTTAAAAGTAAACTACTCTAATCAATTTCACAAAGTTTGACATTAGATTGTATTATAATTGCAATACCGAAAACAATGGAGTACTAACAAAATCATAGGATGCTTGATTGAGCAAAAAATATGATTGAACAATAGTTTCATGTTCCCGTCAAACAATTTCATCACTTAGTTACTTGATAAATATGTAACTAATTGGGGATTTATTTACAACTAATGAAACTAAGATAAAAAGGAAGAGGAAACATGTGAAAGGGAAGCATTTACAAGAAGATATATATAACTTGGCCCAAGATCAATGGAACTACGAACAACAATGGATGATGATGAAGACAATGGCACATGCATATAGTGAAGAAACTAACACAGGGAATGAAAAGGTAGTTAGTGCCATGATTTGTAATTTTGGAAATTAGAAGGGTAATATAGGAATTTAGACAAGTTACGCTAGAAAATAAAAGGTTACGTTTAGCAATCATGTTCTTTAATATGTCATGAAAGTTTTGTAAGAGACTTAGGTTGCTGAATTGGGCTTCTGACAGGAAGTGCCGATGGGCTTGAACGTATAGTATTTCCGCTAAATTGATTGCTCGTCTAGTTAGAGCGGTCAAATATGTCACAAGATTCGACAAATCGATCTAGCAACATGATAAGAAGCAATTACGGAGTACTACAAATCACGGTTGACTAACCCGGCCGAGTAGCGGGATTATGTAAATGAATTGATCGACTTAATGTTGTAATTTGCAACACAATGATAATACGTTACTACGTTATTAGTAATTTAACACAATTGTATAAAATGGTAGATTGCAAATGAGGAACGGAGCTAGGAAATGAAGTTGAGGGGGGCCGAAGTCCAATTACACATATGTTGAGATGTATAACCTCGATTTGTATTAAGCAGGGTAATCTAACAAATCTTATTAGATGAACTTGTGAAATATAATAACAATTTCAACATTCATTAATGCCACAATCTTTTGATAGAAAAGCCTTTAATAGATCTACTTTAAGTTTAACTACATCCGAATCGTTAAACGCCAAACAAAAACATCAAATACAAAGGGCGTGTTCGGCGCAACTTATTTTACCAGCTTTTAGATGTTTGAACAGGTCAAACCACTACTTTGCTAAAAGTGGCGTGTTCGGCGGCGTAGATGATTGGGTAGCTTTTGTCAGTTATACAAGCTTTTCTCAAACGCTGGGTAAACCAACGTTTTACTAGATGATATGTTTTGAGTTAAAAAATACCCCTATAAAAAATCCTAAAATTAAGGGCTTGTTTGGTATCGTTTTCTGTTTTCAGTTTTCTGTTTTTTTGAAAACCAAAATCCCGTTTTTGAAAACCAGAAAAAGTGGTTTTCAGTTTTCAGTAGTCAGTTTTCATTTTCTGTATGACTATTATAGACCCAAACAATTTAAAGTTAATTTTGTAACTTATTTAACTAAACTCTTTACGCAAAAAAAACCAAAAGCTGAAAACGGCAGTGATACCGAACGGGCCCTAAGGGATTTTAATTCCTAATTAATCTCAGCTAATTCCTCCACTTCTCTCCAGGCTCCAGCCCATATGATTTTTCAGTTAAACTACTGAGTATAAATAAATCCTTCAAAATAACTCCATATTGTCATATAGTGCTTCCTTAATCCTTATATCAGGTAAATGTAAAATAATTTCATTGTAGATGTAAAATAATTTCATTGTAGATGTAAAATAATTTCATGCACTAAGGATGTATATTTATTTTAGGAAATAATTATCAATGTCCTTTTAAGTAAATTTGCTTATTTAACAGCTAGTTTTAGCGAACACGTCACATAGATTCCAGCTACCACGGCAAACAGCTCCAGCTAGCAGTTATCAGCTACTAGAAACGCTACAGCTACAAAAAACGCTACAGCTACAGCTACAGCTACTTTTGCCGAACATACCCAAAACTACAAGCCCAGAAGAGAGTATGTAGCACTACGTACGTCTACATGTCTACGACTCTACGGTTGACATAGACCAACATGTTTTAATATAGAAAGAGGAACAAAGTTGGCATAATAGTTAGATGATCACCTATCTCAAATTATTTAACTCATCCCCTTCCCCGCAGCATTAACTTTTCAGCTTTTCGCAAACGGTGCGAAAGACGAAAATTTCTAATAAGGTTTTTCACCAATAACATTTCCAGGAGGATTATAGAAACAAACAGTTAAAGTTGACCCGTCTTTAACACAACTCGCCTGTGCACACCCCATCTCCACCGAATTACGCCACACCACCTGCTTATACACTCCACAGTGGTGGTTCGCCACGCAAGTATCGCCGGAATAATTATAAAACTTCTTCTCCGCCACCCACGCTTCCACCACCATCCGCGGGCTCACCACCTTACCCTGGGCCCACAGCTGGTTCGCTCCGTACCTCGTTTTGTCGCTGCTCAAATCCGCAAACTGGCAGTTATTCCTTGCTTTCTGTTGCGCCACCACACTCGCCGCCACGCCCGCGAGACCTGCGTTCCACTTCAGTGGAGATACCCGGACCGCGGCCCGGGCCCGGTTGTGGGCGTCCAGGAACTCCTGAGCGGGTGGTGGAGGTGGTGATATTGGGCCGGGCTTTACAGTGGGTCGGGCCCGTGAACCATGGGTTATGATTAGGAGTTGGAATAATATTAGTAGAGGAGTGATTAGCATATGATGATGATGGGCCATTTTTGGATTTAATTGGACAGATGTGAAATCACACTTATTGGGATATATTAATAAGATGGGCCAATTTTAGGTTACGATATCGTCCTCGGTAGGATGTGGATGAGACGGTGTAAGTTGGGGGGTATTTTGGAGATTTTGAAGGGGTGGATGTGAGATCATGAAAATGATATTTTCACGTGGGGAGTTGAAGATCTATGTCTAAGATCACGTGAATCTACACCGGCCGGTGATCTGTTTGACGATTATGGACGTTTGTTGCCACGCACGAAGCAAGAACATTTATAAAGAGTTAATGCTAGTAAAGGGTTAGATGGTTCCAAAATTGTTACATAATTTGATGCGTCACTTATTGTTGAAGTATGAAACGATTAAATTACTATGAGTGATCTTATCAATCTCGGCTGGATTAAGGGTATTGTCGACCTATTACGCTAGGCACCTATAATTGGGATATAATGCTTAATGTTATTTTAGTTGTTGGCCAAACTTCAAGTATAGTATTGTCGGAGTCTTAATTAGGGGTGTCATCGGTCGTGATTGTGCAACAACGGCTAGGAAGGTGTTTCTCAATGGGATAGAGATAGGAAACGAGGGTTTAAGTGGGACGCTTAGCTTGCAGATGTTGTCGAGTTGAAACCAATGATTAAGGCACAATTAATGATTTCATACTCTAACATTAGTAACACATAGAGTAATATTTGATATAGAGATCATATATGTTGGTCATTATTGAGCTAGCTAGTTTCAAAGAGTTTGATAGCAAGGATTTATCATGCATTTAACTTCAAGAAATTAATTGTAATGAGCTAATGAAGATTTGTTGGGTTAGGCTTAGAATTTGAACAAATAATTTATTGGAGGTAAACTTCTGAGTACTTATTTCTCCAAATGTATATCCCTCATTTCTCTATCACATGTTCCCCACATTTCTATCTCTCTCTCCTCAATTTCACCATATAAAAGTAAAAAAATATCTAAACTGCCCCTATATATGTTTTGTGATGGTATTGAGATCCTCTAGAGTTTGTTTTTGGTAGAGTTGGTAGAGTTTACCAAAACAAGTAATAAGACAAAATAAAAAGAATTTTAATGGTCACAAGTAAATTGTTAAAAAATTTATTCTTGCCTTTTTAGGCAAACTCTACCAAGTAGAGTTGAAAATCAACTCTAGAGGATCCTTACATATGTCATACTATACAATTACCCTTACGCATAATAATGCAATCTTTGATTGGACATAGATGGCCATTTAGTTATAAATTTGGTTGTGATGGTTCACTCAATAATACTTACACTGTACGGAGTATAAACTACATACGATGAACTTTAGTTTTCAAATTAATACAGTATATTATGAAACGAGAGACTAATTTCATTGAAATCGCTTACAAAACCTTTTACAAGGTCGTTTAGCTTTAATTTGTTTCTTAAGAAAAATGAATGATATTAAAACTAGGATGATGTGATCCGTGAAGCGGCGACAACGGGAAGTATAGGAGCAGAAATAACGAGATGGCGGGAAGGGCAGGTAATACACCTCACAAAGGCGGGAAATGTCGTTGACTTTGGCACTGCTGCGCGCACGAGGCCGGAATATTGTGTGCAGTGTTGCAGTTAGACATGCCAGCTCTTCCATTTCTGTTATGTTTCTGTGTCTAAACTTTATTCAATTTGCTAAGAATGATCAACTTGGCCTGGTTTGGATCTTTCGTATGAAATCTCCGATCTCTTTTATATACAATCGCGCATAATTAGAGTTAAAGATAATCCTCCCTTTCTTTTAGATGGTTGAAACTTGGGTTTAAGTAACGCAATATAATTAAAGTATACAATGAATAACGGAAAAGTACAATACCTGATTAATGGGATCTTATTTTACGTCTTGGCCTGGTGAACAATAATAAGCAGTGGCCAGTGACTCTTATATGACTCCGTTTGGCCAAATTTTTATATATGTTTTTTCATACTCAATTTTTTTCAAAACTGTTTTTAAAATGCTAGAGGTCTATAGTGTAGACACCAAAAAGTGTCTACAATCAGCAATAATTTTACTACACTATCAAAATTTTACTACTCACACAATTAATTTTATTACATGAATTTTTCATGACAATTAATTTTACTACTTTGATCCCAATTTTACTGCAACCAACTCAATTTTACATTGTAGACAAATTAATTGTGTCTACACTGTAGACCTCTATCAATTTGCTTTTAAAATAAATAGTGAGCGTGTGGTTAATCATACTAATAAATGCATTTCATTTATTATTTTAATCTTTTTTTTGCCAAATTAAAAACATCTCACAAATATATTATTGTTAGAGAAGTAGAAATAAAAACACCAATTTGGTGCTTTTATTTTTTAGGGTAAATATATAAGGAAGCGCTTTTATTAATAAATACTAGTAGTTTTAACTTCTAAAAAACACTATGTTTGGCCAAATTTATAGTTTTAAGGACTAAAAATAATTTGAAGACTTAGGCCAAACACATACTATATATAGTGATAAAAACTTACTGAACATCATCGTAAAGGTTAAACTTGCTCGTAAGGCCAGGCCAACATCAGCTATAATATTCATAGTCAATGTTCATTTTTGTTTTAGTCTTTTCACACACCAAACAATTGATCTAGTCTTGTACATCTATTTTTCTTTTTTTTTTTTCTTCTTTTTTTTTTGACAGAGTTGTACATCTCTTTGCAACCAAAGTACTCCAACAAAATGTAGAAAAACTTACAAAATCGTTGAGCATAAAATCATATGTATGTAGAACAAGACAACTTGTCGTGTTTAGGGTCATATGTTGATTTATAGACAATCCTCTAATAGATTGTAGGAAACTGGCTGAGGTAATTTGCTTCTATGATTAAGTAGGATTTCCACTTGAAAAAAAAAAACAAAATATGAAATCTCATTAATTAATTGAGGAAATCATCACTTAAAAAAGGAAGAAATTAACTTTTATCATGTGCCGCCCTATAGACACATGTTAAAAAGGTCGTTTTATATATTATTGTGTTTGTCAAGCATTTTAGGAGTATGAGTTAAAATAAGTAATCTGGATGCACGTAGTAAACTTACGAGTTAAGGCTCAACTTGGTGTCCAATGTTTCCAAAAAATTATCGATCGGGGTCCAGGAGTTTTTTTTGTATCGATTGGGGTCTGGGGTTGGGGGGGTCCGTTACTTGCCGTCAGTTCAAATGTTGATGGCAAAGAAAGCTTTCATTTCCCCATTAATTTTCTATATCTCTCTCCTCAGTCCTATCTCAATAATCTCTCATACTCCGATCCCATCCATTTCATCTCACCTCCCACCAGGCCACCACTCCGTCACAAACCCAAAGCCCGACGAAGCTGACCGCCGCCGTACCACCAACAAAGATGCGTCTCATTACTTCTACCCACCGCCACCGCCACCGCTGCCCGCGTATTGATGCACAATAATATAGGAGATAGAAAATCAATCCTAATTTCTCCTCCATCTTCTTTTTTTTTTCTTCTAGTTGATCTCTTCATGTGTTTTGTAAGATGGGTTTTTTATAGCTCATCCCGTGATTTCTGGGTTTCTAATTTTTGCATTGCTTTTTAATCGAGAAGATGAGTTTTCTGGGTTTGTTGCTTTAAAATTGAGAAGATGAGTTTTCTGGGTTTGTTAATTGTGAAAGTGAGTTTTCTACTTTTAATTGGTTAGAAATTGAATTTTTATTGAATAAGAATATTGGAAATATAGGTTTTTTTTTTTTTTTTTTTTAAATTTCGAAAAGTGTTAATCTTGCTAGGTGTTTTAAATTGGATAAAAGACTTTTCTGGGTTGATGCCAAAATTCGGATGGAAGAGAGGAGGTGTTGTTGTTTGATTTGTTGAATTTTGTTATAATTGATTTGTTTTGTGTGATTGCATGTTGGAGTAAAGGTAATTGATTATCCAAGTTAGATAGGGAAACATATGAGAAGCTTAGATTGTATACATCAGAAGCATCATAATTATTTTGTGTGCTGATTTGGCCATTGTTGCCGGCTTCGGGTTGTGCTAATGGAGTGGGTGTTGGGGGAAATGGTGATTGAGGAAGGAGAGAGAAATCAGAGTATGGGGGGTTGAACCAACAAAACGTTGGACCCTGAAAATTGCCACCTCACTAACGGCGTTACTCCCAGTCACCTAACGATAACAAACTGAACTTCAGACCCCAAACGATAAAAAAGTTGAAACATTGGACCCCAAATTGGGGCTTAACTCGTAAACTTACTTCACTAAAGGTAAAAAATGCTAACCAAAATGATAAATGGTGTCTATCTGATCGATTTGGTACCTCCATAAAGCCTATGTGTTCAGGAGATTTAAAATCATGTTGTACGAAAACATTGTTCTGAACGTACATGATATGCAACATCGGTTATATTTGCTAATAATCAACAACATAGTGTCTAAAAGATAATTGAAGATCATCAATACTAAGATTAGAACTAGCCTTAATTGCAAGCTCACACAAATCCTCAAGCGACAAGGGCTTCTGAGCCAGAGACTTAGGCAGCACAAAGTATAGATGACCGGGCTTGAGCTCTTCAGGTTCGGGCAGGTGAGTCGGGTTTGCATCAATGACCATGGAGTCTGAGCTGCAAAGGAAACACCCCGGGTTGTGGAACAATATCTGATCGACGCAAATCGGCGGGTTGAACTCCTTAACCTTACCATCCATGTTGATCACCTTAATGACGGGTGATACCGGCTTTTTACTCGGTTTTCTACAGAGTAATAATCGTTGTCTGGTTTGAGTTGATGCACAAGTACCCATTGTTTAGTGAGGAAAAACTTGAGGAGAGTATGTATAGAGAGATAACTAACTTAGAATTAGTGAAATGTGTAGTGTTCTTTGAAAACTCTGCTAGAAAATTGGTTATGCTAATAATTAAGTAGAGAGTGATAGTACATGTTTAGGTAACGAAGAGTACCGATTAATAAGTATAATATGAATTAGTTGGAGACAAAGCGGTGAATCTTGAGCCGATTCTTCCGGTAACCTAGATTAAGCAAGATCAAATGGAGCAGTTAGTAAAATAATGAGTCTTACATACATACAAAAGGAATAGGCCGGGTACTGTAATTAATTGCTCAACATAATGGTACCTTCCTCCAAACGCATGAGTCTTCCGATCCTTCTGCGTGTTTGGATGTTGCCGAAGTGGGATATGAAATAATATTAGCTGTGAGACTTGGAGAGTAACATAGAACTCCGTATTACCAATAGTATATGATTTACTAACATAGAAAATCGCCCGGGGACTAAATTTCATTTATCCATTTTGTTACCTTTACGCACTTAGATCAATTATTATTCTCTGTGAGGTCGAACCTTACTTCTCTTAGGTGTCGTTTGGATACCCTCAAATTGTGTAGGAATTTTATTTTCCTGGGAATTGAATTTTCTTGAGTTGTTTGGTTATCATAAACTGTAGGAATTGGAAACTCCCGGGCATTTCCAATTCCTCCAAAGTGTAGGAATTTAATTACCTTGGGGGGGCTAGGTAAGTAGAAATTCCCATGGTAATTGAATTCCCTTGTTCATCCAAACAAATTTCCCCAATTCCCATACTTTATTAATTCCTAGGATTTGTAAACTCATGGGTATTCCGACTTTCCGAGTGTATCCAAACGACACCTTATTGTCTATTACTACGTTTTAGGTTAGTCTTGAATTAAATATATTTTTTAGGCCTAAGACCCCTAAACATTATTATCTCGACTTAATTAACCAACGTAACCTAGGAACAAACTGTCGTTTAAAGTCCCTAAAATAACATTGCAAAATATCAGCCCTTGATAATCAACTTTCCTTAGACGACTAAGCACAATCGGTCTATGGTACACCGGGGGTACCATCCTTTTTGTACCCCATGAAAATATAAACAACTCAGCCCAATCCCATGCTAGTCCATTAACATAGCACAACCCAACCAAATTAAAAACAAAAAAAAACAATTAATTGTCTCTCTCCTCTCCCACCCACCCCACCCCGCCCCGGCGCCGGAAACCACCACGACTACCGGAGCTGCCACTACCAACATCACGGCCGTGAGCCGCCTGACCCAGAATCACCACCACCACCATGCAACGCCACCACCAATCTTCTCCTCAGCCTTCACCCCCCCCCCCCCGCGGCCCACCCTCCTACCGCCCCCACAAACCACCGCCACCCACTCCGACCTCCTCCCTTCACCCCGAATTCACCACCACTGGGTCGCATACGGAGGCGCGAGCCCAGTAAGGTGGGTCGTCATGGCTGAAACCAGGTGGAAGACGGTGAAAACATGGGTTGTCGAGCCCAGATCTGTTTCCCACAACCCCGTTTTCGCCGTCTTCCACCTGGTTTCAACCATGACGACCCACCTTACTGGGCTCGCGCCACCGTATGCGACCCAGTGGTGGTGAATTTGGGGTGAAGGGAGGAGGTCGGAGTGGGTGGCGGTGGTTTGTGGGGGGCGGGGGAAGGCTGAGGGTGAGATGGTTTTTTTTTAATAAATTTTGTTTATTTTTAGTTATTAATTACAAAAGATTTAAATCTTTACTAATGTACAAAACCATTTAATCATCTCAGAACGAAAATCATTCATCTCAGAACAAAAACTTACCATCACAAAACAAATGTTTATAATTTCAGAACAAAAGTCAGTAATCCTAGGAAAAAAAAAACAATCATCTCGTAACAAAAACTAATCATCATAGGACAAAGTGCAACCATTTCAGAACAAAAACTAACCATTTTAGACAAAAATCATCCATTTCAGAACAAAAGTAACCATCCTAAGACAAAACCATCCATTCCAGAACAAAAGTCAACCATCCTAGGAGAAAAACTAACCATTCTAGAACAAAAAATAATCATCATAGGACAAAAATCATCCATTACAGAACAAAAAGTAATCATTTCAAAACAAAAGCTAATCATTATAAGACAAAACTAATCATTTCAAAACAAAAGCTAATAATCCTTTAACAAAAATCAATCATATTGAAACAAAACTAACCATCCTCGGACAAAAATCATCCATTTCAGAACAAAAAGTAACTATTTTACTAACCATTTTGCAAAACCTAACCATTATATGTTTTGTAAGACCTATTTTTGTTTTAAAGTGATCTAATTTTGTTTTGTAATAATTTGTTTTGTTTTTTAATGATCAGTTTTGTAAGTTTTTTACATTTTGTTATGAAATGATCGAATTTTGTTATGTTATAATATGTTTTTGTTCTGTAATAACATGTTTTTGATCTCTATTTTATTATGAAATTGAAATTAAGAACAAAAACCATTCATTGTAGAACAACAATCATTCATTTCAGGACAAAACCCATTCATTTCAGAACAAAAAATATCCATTCCAAAACTAAAATCATTCATTCTAGAACAAAAATCATTCATATTAGGACAAAAACCAGTCATTCCAGAACAAAAATCATTCATTTTAGGACAAAAATCAGTCATTCCAAAACAATAGTCATACATTTCAGAACAAAATGTAACCATTTGAAACAAAAAACAACCATTCCAGAACAAAAACTAACATTCCTCGACAAAATCATCCATTTCAGAACAAAAAATAATCATTCTAAGACAAAAACTGATCAATCCAGAACAAAAAGTAACCATCCTAGAACAAAAACTCACCATTCCATAACAAAAGTAACCATCCTATGACAAAAACTCACCATCGCATAACAAAAACTAACCATCCTAGGACAAAAGTAAACATCCTAGGACAAAAACTCACCATTCCATAACAAAAAGTAACCATCCTAGTATACTAACCATTGCATAACAAAAAGTAACCATCCTAGGACAATAATTAACCATTCCAGAACAAAAAGTAACCATCTTAGGATAATAACTAACCATTCCAAAACATATAGTAATCATCCTACGACAAAAACTGACCATTCCAAAACAAAAAATAACCATTTTAGGACAAACACTAACCATCCTAGGACAAAAACTAACAATTACATAACAAAAAGTAACCATCCTAGGACAAAAATCATTCATTCTATACATGACAGGTTTAAGTCGTATGCCTAAATCAAATATAAAACCACACAAACCTATGAACGTAGTAAATGGGCAAGTAGGATCGTATCCACAGAGAACAACAATTATCTAAGTATGTAAAGTAACCAAATGGGGGGTTTTAGAGTATAAATGATCAAGTAATCGCAACTGTAACACTACGGAATTTGGAAAGTGGTTTGTAAAGTTGGTTTGTCCCACATTGGGAAACTAAAGCTCATATGATCAGTTTATAATAGATTCCTACCATAATACTACCAACAAGGCCTTCACCTTTTAGAGCCCACGAGAGGATTTACGGGCCTAGGAGGTGACTTCCCATCTTATTGGGCTGTGTTGCGACGTGTGATGGATCGGGCTGTTACAGCAACACAAAAGCGTAATTTGTAAATCAATTGAGGAAAGTTCTCGCACAATTAATACCCACTATCATTCACCTAATTGATCCTAATAATCAATCTAATCCTAATTCGTTGAGCACTTAGTTGTAGAAATATAATTTCTAATCGTTTCTTAATCGTAACTAAGAGGAGAGATCAGCCCTACCTAATAGTCCTAATCGGTGGATAACAAAGACGCGCGCCTAAATTCAATCCAGCGAAAGCATAAAGCAATTAAACGATATCAACTAAGATTAACAAGATCTAGACATACGCGGTTTCGATCTTCAATTAATATGTTTATTTTCCCCTAAATCTAATCACGATGTTCAGCATGCAATTAGACCTAGTTTCTACTAATCGATTCAACAATCAAACAATTAATTCTTTAATTGAGAATCTAGCAATAAAGATTAATCTAGGGTTAATTAGTGGTCACCTAATTAACAACAAACCAATCGATAATAACATGCAAATCAAGAGAATAAACAATGCTCAAACGAAATTAAGAATCAGAAATCAAACTCACAATTGTCGGTAAATGATAGCTTCGATTAATAATCCAAGAATAAAAAGGGCCTTAGCGTTGCATAATTCTTCAAATTAAACTTTACGTCTTGAGAAAACTGAATAATGAAAATAAAATGAAACGTAGGTTTAAATAGAAAAAGATTACAAAACGGGTTTAGGAAACCCGTCCATACGCCGACACAGCAGCGGACGAGTCGTCCAATGTGGGACGACTCGTCCGGACGACTCGTCTAGATACAGACGAGTCGTCCAAATATCTTGTGGTCTCGGGTGAAGTCGTCCAACCTGGGACGAGTCGTCCGGACGACTCGTCTGAAGTCTGACGAGTCGTCTTCGACGGACTGGCTCAGGCGATGTTTCTGGAAAGCTAAGATCATTGACTTTAATCTCCCATTGGTTTCACTGCAATATTCTAAGCCGTTTGAGAGTTATGAAACTTCAAAGTTGACCTTCCATAATTGGACTGAATTATCTTCTAAACTTGTCCAAAACTTTACATCTCGCTCCTTGGATCATCTTTCATCGCCTCATTGTCGTTCCACACAATTGCACATCAATCTTGAGGCCATAAATACATACGAAAACCACTAATTCTTATATTAAATCACAAATACACGAATGATAGAATTAGCTAATAAATTGATCCAAAATCAACCATTTCAATGCATCAAAACTCATCTTTTACCACTACTATGTGGTGTGTATCAATACAAAAACTAATCATCTATTTCAGAACAAAAAATAATCTTCACGAAACAAAATCCATTCATCTATACAAAAAGTAATCATCCATTTCAGAACAAAAACTAATAATTCTAGAACAAAAACTAATCATCCTAGGACAAAAACTAACCATCCTAGGACAAAAACTAATCATTACGTAACAAAAAGTAACCATCCTAGGGCAAAAATGATTCATTCTATACAAAAACTAATCATCTATTTCAGAACAAAAACTAATCATCTTACGACAAAAAGTAATCATCCTAAGACAAAAACCATCCATTCCAGAACATAAAGTAGTCATCCTATGATAAAAATTGACCATTCCAGAACAAAAAGTAACCATTATAGGACAAAAAACATTCATTTCTTAACAAAAACTAACCATCCTAGAACAAAAACTAACCATTAACAAAAAGTAACCATCCTAGGACAATAATCATTTATTCTATACAAAACGTAATCATCCATTTCAGAACAAAAACTAATCATCCTAGGACAAAAGCTAACCATCCTAGGACAAAAACTAACCATCCTAGGACAAAAACTAACCATTACATAACAAAAAGTAACCATCCTACGACAAAAATCATTCATTTTATACAAAAACTAATCATCCATTTCAGAACAAACACTAATCATCTATAACAAAAACTAATCATCCTAGGACAAAAAGTAATCATCCTAACACAAAAAACATCCATTCTAGAACATAAAAGTAATCATCTTATGACAAAACCTAGCCATCCCGAAACAAAAGCCGTTCATCGCGAAACAAAATGAATGATTATGTAATGAATGATTTTTTGTTCTAGAATGAATGATATTTGTTTTAAAAAGAATGGTTATGTAATGAATGCTTTTTTGTTATAAAATAAATGGTTATTGTTCTAAAATGAATTCTATTTATTTTAGAATGAATACTTTTTGTCTTGATTTAAATAATCTGAAATAGGTAGTTTTTGTTCTAAAATGAACGATATTTGTGTTAAAATGAACGATTTTTGTTATAAAATGAATACTCCGTACTTTTAATCAATGGTCAAGATTAAATCAAATAAAAATAAAAAAAATATTTACACAAAAAAAACACCCCCTCCCCTTCCTTTTTCTCTCTCCTCCCCCAACCCCCTTACCCCACCCGACCACCCCAGCCCCGCCGGCGCCGTCGCCGACCACCCCTAACACCGGCCCCGACCCAGCCATCCTAACCGCCTCCCTGCCACGACCCTCCCTCCGCCTCCACGTGATGTCGTCCCTTCTTACTTCTCCCCCATTTCCTTCTTTTTCCATTCGAAAATTGGTGGAGAGGTGGAGCCTAGGGCAAGGTGGGGCGGCGAACGTCGGGGGAGGGGCGGCAAGATTCATGAGAGGGGCGGCGGTCGAGAAAAGGGGCTGGGGAAGGGAGTGAGAGAAAAGAGAGAAAATGAAAAAAACGGGACTTGGAGGACGATGGAGGAGGTGGCGCGTGCTGAGGGGTGCCGCCGAGGGGTCGCCGGAGCGGCGTTCACCTAATGGTGGTGGTCGCGTCGAGTGGTGTGGTGGTCGGCGCATGGGGGCGGGGTGGTTAGGTGGCGCGTGGTGGTGGAGGTAGGTGGTTATAAGAGGAGAGAGAAAATAAAAGGGGAGGGGGGAAAGAATATGGGTTGGGTTTTAGTTGAATAATTATTGAGCCAAATTCGACATGAGTCCAACACAAATTGTAAATATAAACAAAACAAACAAAAGCCCTGCTTGAAAAAGGCACAGGGGGTACCATTCTATCCGTACCCCCGAAGTACGATAGTATTTACTGACTAAGCAGGCCTGGCCCTTGATAATCATAGCTAGGACTGCCTAGGAGCAATCTTGATCTGTTGGTGATGAAGGCATAATTGGGTTAACTCTTGAGTTAACAATTTGTGTTTATTCACCTCATTAGTGTTGTCCTCACCGGTTAGTACATACATATACTAAACATGACACTACATGGTCGAGCACACGATAATATGGCAGCATCTGAAGGGGACAAGAAGATACCACGTATAACTGTATAAGAAGGGCAACTAGCACTGTTGTGAAGCATGCATTTGAGCCTAAAGAGCAAGAAGATGTCTATCAGGGGAATATCTGACTAATAAGTGTGAGGATGGTCTCTAGAAAAGAACAAGAAAATGGTTCGTTCGAGTAAGGTGTTAGTTCCTAACTCAAATGAGAACACAACAAGTTTTCTCTATTTTTGTTCTTTCACCTTAATCTATCTATTACCTTTAATAATTGCGTGCATGAAAAGCTGACATGGATATCAGTTAAAATGGAGTTGACACATGTACATGTGAGATACCGTACCGGCCGGGTGGGCCGATTCGCCCTCCTTAAATGAATTTGCTATTGACCAGGAGTCGCCAGCGAGGTTTTCTTTTTTAGGACCCCACGAACCTAGAATGGGTTCGTGCAAGGTTACGGGTTGGGAAGGTGTTAGGCACCCAAACCGCCCGTCGTGGTCGACGGTCTCTACTAATTGATCCATGATAAATTAAAAGTAATTAATCGACGACGGAAGCACATAACACTTTACATGCGTAGCAAATTAAATCATGCAAATGAAACGAATTAACACAAATAACATATACTACATGCGAACAACATGTTAATTAACATACACATGCTTAACAAGAATTAAATAATCAACAATATATTTCCTTACGTACTTACGAGCCATAAACCATGCTTTGACCATAAAATAGGAACATGCTACGTAAAACCAAATATACTACATCATAAAACGAGATTTTACGAAAATCATTTGAGTAAAGAAAACGTTTGTTGATTCAGGGCCCTCAGGACTTACTTGCGATGTTTCGAGGATCTCGGTTTTGTATGCCAAGGAGCCCAAGCCCTATCTTCGAGCCGTTTC
The DNA here is from genome assembly GCA_963457585.1 of Spergularia bocconei. Classification (NCBI taxonomy): domain Eukaryota; kingdom Viridiplantae; phylum Streptophyta; class Magnoliopsida; order Caryophyllales; family Caryophyllaceae; genus Spergularia; species Spergularia bocconei. The sequence goes on from OY734943.1 coordinate 9,011,328, forward strand.
CTCCACTTGACCTAACGATCGAGCCTCGACCTTCGAACCGGTGATCGAGCTATGGTGGATGGTTCTCCGAGTGGATTGCAGCGTGAGTATGGTTGTAGTGTGTGTGTTTTATGACCTTGCTCTCAAGTGTCGAGAGCAAGGATTAGTAAAGTGTAGTTTGGTGGCTTGCGTGTGGTGTCCTCTGTAGGGTCTTTTTCTTGTGTTTTGTGGATGAAAATGAGGGCTCTTTATATAGGAGTTGCCTAGGCTTAGCTACCCTAGGGTTTAGTCTTCAAGAGAAGGAAAATGCTAGCCTCTAACGTGTGTGAAAACAGTAGAAGATAATAGCAAAAAAGGAGCAGATAATATGTGTGGATAATGGGAGGATAAAGAGGGGAAAATGGTTGACAAAGTCATGGGAAAAATGAAAGAAAATGAACGATGTCATGAAAAATGGGAAATGTGGAACTTCATCAGATAGGATGAAGATGATGAACACCGAAATGCACGTAACAAACTTTGACCGTAAGCATGAAGTGATAAAACTCACTTGGATGCCAAGTCTTTGAGTGGCATTCACAAATTTGGGCCATAAACACGCGTTGGCCAAATCCCACGCAACTGGGCCGGCAATGTCTTGGACGTTCCACCTCAACTGGGCCAACGTAAAATACGGTCCAACAATGCTAACCATGCACTCTAATCCACCATAGAATTTGGGCCAAGTCTTCGACTAAGCAGCCATTTGGGCTTCAATCCGGGTATGAGGCTCGTAGGCTTACAAAACCGATTATCGCGTATTAAGTCGTTGTCATCATCGGGCGCTATAAGGGAAGCCCCCATGTAGGGTGTCTACAGTACAAAACTAACATTTGATTAGTTACAAATCTTTTTGTATATTCCAATGGTATCTTAGCTGATATTTGTGAAATTAAATATTTATTAAATGATATCTTTTGTAAACAGAAATAAATAATATGATATCTTCTATGGACAAAATAAAATGACGTGCTAATTATATATCTTATAAATAAAAAATATTCTATAAACCAAAAATCAAATGATACACTTAAGGCCCCTTTTGATAGGTTGCATCTTTTTGATCTGATCTGAACTGGTTTGATTGCTTCTAATCTAATCTGATCTGATTTGAATGACGATGACTCTGAACTGATCTGATTTGATCTGAATTTGTTGAAAGTTTGATTGAATTTCAACGGATTGGTATCAATAATGGACTAAATTCATTTAACATTATTTGAGCAATTATGATCTGATCTGATATGAATGACTCTTATCTGATCAGGTATGATTGAATGACTCTAAACTAATCTGAATGCTACTTTTATTAAGTCGTATTAAACAAGGTGTAACTCCCTCCATAAAAGTATATATAAGTCATTCTCGCATTTCGGGACGACGAGTTGACCATTAATTTCAAGAAAAAGCTATTTGGCCAAAAATTATGAAAACTTATATTGTTAGATTTGTAGAGAAAACCCCTATCACATGAATATGTTTTTATAATTTTCACCCGTATATATTTAAAACTATAAGCCAGTCAAACCACTTTCTCGAACAAAGAGAACGACTAATATTCTTTTATGGAGGGATCATGATGTGACGGGTGTTAGGAAGTCAGGTAAGAAGTTTACGAAAATTAAGAGTTGGCTAAAACATTTGATTGGGGGCAACTACGTGTCGAATAAAATGTTGTCGAGTCATAGGGGTGTTAGCTTAGCTAAGGAAGTGGGTGAAGTGGGGTTGTCAATTAGGATAGTTCGTAACACGGGTGAGAGTTGTTACGTTGAGGTATGTGTATACGAGCTAACAATGGATTGTGGGAGTGCTAAGAAAATTGACCGGGGAGGGAGTCAACTAACAGCATCATAAGGGTTGTCGAGTACAGTACAATAGTCAACGGGTGGTGAATGGGTTGAGTAGGAGATCAAATAAATTGGTTAGAGGTGAGGGAGGTGAATGAGGGTTTCTAAATTTTAGATTCTACTTACTTTTAAAACAAATAAGATCACACACAAGTAGACCTATAAACGGGTCGGATCAAGTTATATTTTATTGGCCAGTTAGCTACATGTCGGATCAAATACAATTTCGGGTCGCGCTTGGACTTTTAGTTTTCTAGTAAAACTTCTCTTCAAAAAAAAATTTCCTGTAGAATCAACCATAAGACTTAAATCTGTCCTAATTTAGTTTTAAATACAGGTCATGAGTCGATTCAGGTTTAATTTGACCAACAAATGAAGGTAACAAACTGATCAGAGTCATAAAAAATGGTTCATGACCCACAAAAAAGCGGGTCGGAATAGGTAGAGGCATGTGTACAAAAATTTACACAAACCAATTCTCCCTTAGTCGTTCTCTAAACACCCCATATGCAAAATGCAACTTAATTGAGGGGGGTATACACACTAATCAATTCATCTAAGTTCCAAAAAAATTGCATGTCAATTTTGTTAAGATTCTTATCTAACTTGCTATGTATTTTTTTTAAAACATTGATCAACTGATTATTGTGTACACCCTTCTTAACATAGGGGTATTTTGAGGACGAGGTGTTTAAAAAGAGATGCAGGGTGTATTGTTTTTGGTGTTTTTTTGAATTTTTGTCAATGTTATTATTATCTCAATAAATGTTAAATCTATATTTGTAAAAGATTAGGTTTAAATTTGTAAATGTCAAATTTTTAAGGATTTAAAAAGCAACATGACATAATAGTATTTTTAAGTAAGCATTTCGAATTCCCGTGCATTTGCACGGGTAAAAAAACTAGTTGTTTGATTGTCGCGTTCAGTCTTTTGCTGTTGTTAAATGTGTTTTATATTTTGAGTTGCACCTAATTAAGTGTATTTATAGTAACTATATTGAAACTTTCTGTTTGATAAAAAATCGAATTACTAGAAAGCTCTTGACATGCTAGTAAATGATTAGGGCTTGTCTTAAAAGATTAATTGAGGTGATAAGTAGTAATACATGATAGTTTAACTAGTTTGGATCTACTAATCAAAGTTCTCGGCTCCTTATGATCCGAGGTTCAATAGTGAAGGCTAACCTGATGCAAGGGGTGAAACCTTCGAGTTAACTTACAATATTGATCAATTTGTTGAAGTGGTTAATGATAAAGTAGGATGATTAAAGCCCTATTTGATAGAACTGCATCTTTCTGAACTGATCTGATCTAATCTGAATGACTATGATCTGTTCTGATTTGAATGACTCTGAACAGATCTGAATTAGTTGAAAATTTGATTGAATTTCAACGAATTAGTATCAATTATGGACCAAATACATTGATAGTTATTTGAACATTTCTTATTCGATCAAATCTGATTTGAATGACTCTGATCTAATCTGATCTGATCTGAATGAATCAGAACTGATCTGAATAGTACTGATATTAAGTCCTATCAAACTGGGCGTAAGTACATTAGGATAAATCATTATTGTTCGTCTTCTATCGTCTACTGTTACTTATATTATTATATATGAATTATAGATTGTGTTTCAATAAAGCACATTATTTGTATTCTATGGGGTCGTTTTGATAACATAGGAATTAAATTCCTCTAGAAAATAGATTATCCCGTGAAATGAATTCCTATGGTAAATTCCCGGGAATTTGCCTTATAATGTTTGGATACCATCTAGGAATTTAGAATTACTTGGAATTAATTTCCCATGTCTTGTTTGGTTACCATACAACAATTACTTTACTTAGTTATTAAAATGACTAATTTACCCTCTATTAATGTAGCTAAATAAACATAAAATAAGTAATTAAAGGGTAAAGTTGTATTTGTATGTATTTTACACCATAGGAATTGTGGAATGACCACGGGGGCTAGGTAATTGAATTCCTATGCTTAAAAGAAATTGGAAATTCCCTCCACTTCTACAAAAATGAGTTATCCAAACAATCTCTCAAAAACCCAATCCCTAGGAAAATAAAAGTCCTATGGATTTTGAGGGTATCGAAACGACCCCTATGTATTGTGTGTATTTAACTAAGGCCCTGTGCGATTCAACTTATTCAACAATGTTTTCAAATCAGATCAGACTTATTTAAATCAAATCAGCTTTATTCAAATCAAATCAAATCAAATCAAATCAGAATTATCCAAACAACAATCAATGAATCTAGTTTATTTCTAGTTATTAATTCATCTAATTGCAGATAATCTATCAATTAATTCAGTTCGGATCAAATCAAATCAAGTTCAATTCAAATCAAATCAAATCAGATCTGAAACACGCAGTCCAATTCAATCGCACATGGCTTAATTGTAAGAATGAATTTGTGGGACTTTAATTTAGGATTTCGTATTTGACTATTTGTTTATATTATTGAGGTTAAGCTAGATTTATAATAAATGTGATTTTGATTTTGATTTTGATTATACATGTATCATTGTGATTACGATTTTGATTATGATTATAGAGATGATGATATGATTGTGATTGTGGCTGTAATTGTGATATTTATTACTGTGATTATGACAAGAATATGAGAATAATTATGATTATGCTTTATTTATGATCATGATCATGATCGTGATCATGATTGTGATATGCTTATTATGATTTTGCTAATTCAAGTTTGACTCCTCTATATTCCACTTCAAAATCATTATATATATTGATCTTATATATATGTTCATGTGTACCAAACCCCTTACATAAAATAGCTCATCTTTTCCTACACAGACCTAGCTCCATTTTTCAAAAACATATTTTGACATTTTAGGTTTTTTATATAATGACCAAAACGGAACTAGTGTTCGTCCCTTTCCCAGCAATGGGTCACTTGTTCTCAATGGTAGAATTCGCCAAGCTCATTGTCCAAACAAACTCCAACATCTCTATCATAGTAGTATTGTACCATATGTCAACCTTCGAACCCACTCAAGTCACCGACTACATTGATTCCCAATCACGTTTAGTTGACTCGGCTCAGATAACCTTCGTCACCCTACCGCCACTCTTAAACCAGCCTGATCCCTCTTCCCCGGATTTCTTTGGCCCGCTTAGGAATCCTCTCCTCATGCAGCTGATCAAGGACCATAATGTGAGACCAGACGCCTTCGTCCTCGATCATATGAATGTTTCCATGATCGACGTCGCTAACGAGCTACATGTCCCATCTTACATTTACTACATTGCAGGCGCTAACCTCTTGGATATCGTGTTTCACTTTCAAGCCATTGCCGAGGAGAAGGGGACAAATGACATAACTAAGCTGGTGAGTGATGCGGAAGTTGAGCTGAATATACCAGGGTTTCGAAATCGGGTTACTCCGAATGTCCTACCTTGGGAGATCCATGTTAAGGATAACATCTGGTCTTGGTTAATCATCAATGGTGCTAGAAGGCTGAGAGAAGCTAAGGGTATTCTTGTCAATACATTTATGGAGTTTGAATCTTCGATTATTCAAGCTTTACAAGAGAAAGGTACCAACATTCCTAATATATATCCCGTGGGGCCTATATTATCCTTAAATAACAACGGTACTACTAAAGCATCTAATATAGATAACGATATTATGAGTTGGTTGGATGCACAACCACAATCTTCTGTCGTGTTCCTCTGTTTTGGGAGCATGGGAAGCTTTGATGCTGACCAAGTTAATGAGATAGCCGACGGTCTAGATCGTTCTGGTCACCGTTTCTTGTGGTCACTAAGAAAGCCGTATCAAGTAGGCAGCCTCGGTGTTTTACCTAGTGAGGATGAGATATTTGAGGATGCCTTGCCGAAAGGCTTCCTGGATCGGACGAGTAATAGGGGGAAAATAGTTTCTTGGGTTCCTCAAGTTTCGATACTTGCCCATAAGGCCATTGGAGGATTCGTATCACATTGTGGGTGGAACTCGATACTCGAGAGTATTTGATTTGGGGTCCCAATTGCTACATGGCCTATGTATGCGGAATCACAACTAAATGCTTTTACACTTGTTAAGGAGCTGGGATTGGCTGTGGAGATTAGATTGGATTATCGATGGGATTTTCTGAAACAAAAGAGAAATTTTTTGGTTACCGCTGATGAAGTTAACAACAGTGTTAGGAAGCTCATGGGTATTGATAAGAAGATGAGGGGGAAAGTGAGTGAGTTGAGTGATAAAAGTAGGAAAGTCTTAGAAGATGGGGGGTCTTCTTATTATTGGTTGACCCGTTTTATCGGCGAAATCACGAAGAAAGTTTAATCTTTTATAGAGTCTATCGATTGAAATTGTTTCTCCTTTTTAATCTTGCTTTGGAGGAATATTTCTATACCATTTTGATCAATTGTTAGAAATTGATCTTTGTTTTGTAAGATTATGGGAAATTCTTCTTCCTACTACATACAATAAAATCCCTCAATTCTTACAAAATAAAATTGTTTTATGACTTGTAAAATCCTTTCGTGTTTGATAATTTATGTGTTGCAGTCTTGTGTGTGCGAAAAACAGAGTAATATAAATTCCAATCTTACACCAACCAAAGTATAGGTAACTGGTGATGAAAATATCGATACTCCTACCAAATTACCTCCTAAAACTAACGACTAATATAGCCAGTGGGAGAAGGTCGGGTATCGAACACGTGGAATTCGTTTTTAATCCTATCAATGTGCTTCTTCTACATATGTCATAATTAACACACAAATAAAGCGGCATTCAATCGATGTTGTCACCAGAAAAAAATCAACAAACCCTCGGTACAACGATTGATCTATATATTCATGCTAAAGCCTCTTAATCTCATGCTTTTGTTTTGCCTAATCAGGGGTTTTACCCCTATTAATTCATTTTTGTTGAAAGCCTAAGAGACCGCTCTAAAGCTCCTCTATCCTATTAAATCTAGAGTAATCGGAACGGATTACTTAAGATCAAGAACAAGAAGTTTTGTAATTAATCGACCACAACCGCGCACTAATCATCTCTAACCTTGAATTATCAAATATTAATTATATTATACTAACTATAGTTTTAGTGACCGTCATTTCACAGGTCTACTAGTTCTTTTTCGTTTTAAAAGAAAATTGTTGACAATTTCCTCTATAACTAGCTTTGTGTGATCTATCATAAGTTTGATTTTTTACCTAATAAATCACCCCATCTAATAGATTTATACTTTCTAATAATTTGTTGTTATCTTGTTTATGTACCTTACTCGAAATTGCATGAGGTGAATAAGAAGGGACGACGGTTAACAAAATAAAGTATGGCTATCTTTGGCAAAATCGGCTGAAATAGTAGTTTAACCCTGAAATAGTATCTAAATGACAAAATGGTAGCCGAAAGCTAGAATAAAGCATCTAATCAATCTAATATATATATATCATATCTATCTATCTATATAATATAATTAGCGGTGCATTTCCAGCCTTTTCAGGCCGTCCACATCAACGTTGACATCAGCGACACGTCATAGTTGATGTCATCAGCGGCTATTTACGGCAATAAGATCAATCGATATAATGGTAATTACCTTAAATAAACGATATTTTAATTAAAGTAATATGCAATATATTAATCAGCATAATTTCCATGATTAAATTTACAATATATTCCCGAAAATAATTACGTATCACAGCCAATATCATTTAGGATTTATTTATAATCTGCAAGAATATTAAGTGACCGAAATTGTTTAGAAAATGATTTTTAAACGAAATGAAATATTTTAAATTTTATTTTATACCTAAAATGGCCAAAATTTTGGGCGAAAATGATGTGTAATTTCCTATATAAAATTGGAATAAATATCCTATAAGCTGCAATAATTACTCTAAAATCATCATACTCGAAATTTTGGCTACGGATTTGTCAGCCATTCCCTATTTAATGCATATATCAACCGGAAATCATTACTCATCAAACAGCTAAAACACAACCGCGCCTCCCTCTTCACTCTTCATCACCTTCATTTTTGTTATACAATTAAAGATCCATCTTCGCGTTTTTTTTTAATTTGTTATGCATTTAAATTTCCCAATTGAGTTTATTTTTGTTTTCATTTTAGTTTGTTGTGGAACCTTCATGCCATTTGATTTTAGCGGAGTAGATTGTCAATTAATGATCGTATTCGTTTTGTTTATTTGATTTGCTAATGATCTAAGTTTTTTTGTGATAATTCGACAGTGATCTGTCATGTGATTTGAGATTAGCATCAAAGTGGACGGGTAATCAAGGTAAGAAGTTGTATATATTTATTTTGTCAACCCGAAATTCAAAGCTGTAAAATTTGGGATCAAACCTCTGTTCTCATTTTGCCCACAAAATATTATGGAGTTGTTTTGTAGGTTATGTCAAGTTTCGGGTGGGGTCGTCGTTCGATAGGACTCAACTTGGTTAAAAGATTTAGACAGCACGAACGAGCAACTGATTGACGATCTATTTTAATGTTTTTTTACTTACTGAAAGTGCAAACAAAATAATTCTTATTATTGCTCACATAGACATGTAAAGATGCAGAATATATACCATAAGCATGGGCAGCATTCCTCTGTTCATACTTTTGTTTACAAGATGCAAAGAACTTTTGTGGTAATACTATATTGGATGATGGAGTTGCTAACGAAAGAGAATGATTTGCGAGCAGCGTTAGTCTCGGCAGCAGGCCAAATTTAGAAGATAATGGAGATGCACATCTACAATCTTCCTTGCATATTTAATTAGGAGATAATTGCCTCACATAATTTTCTATCCCGCTGATAAGAGTGATTTCTTCAACATAAATAAACTGTGAATTAGGTTTTACTATCATTGTCATTTTAGGTTCGTATATATAATGCAGAACATTAATCAAATGAGCGAATGACCATTTTATGTCTAAACAAGCATCCAGACTCCAGAGTACTTTTCTTACTCGAGGCCGGCTATAAGCTAATCTGCTAATGTCTTAAACGGGCTCGAATTCCTACAAGGCTACAAGTATACAAATCATATGTCAAAAGAACTATGCATGTTATACCCGAAGTTAATATGTTACCTTCCTGAATTACACATAAATATGTAAGTTATGTACCTTCCATCTCACTTTCTAACATAAGAAATGGGCTATGTATGTTATTCGTTTGATCGTACATGAGCATGAATGCATGTTTGACTGTTCATGTACAACCAATGATGCACGTAGTCATGTACGTTGCGTCTTAGTAAACTCCCTGCAATTTCATAAGTGGGCATAGTGTATAGTACTCTCATAAGCTGATCATTAGATCACACAAGTTTCTATCATTAAAACTATGTGTAACGTAAGTACAAAACCTCTTTATAAGGTCTTTGTAAATGGGCAAAAATAATATCTAATGCATTGTTGGGCTTAAAAGCGTATATTTTGTTTCTTAATTACAATTAAAATCATGTTGAAGGGACGGGTCACAGTTGACCCAAAGATATGCAGGTCTATATGGATCATAAATATCAGAGTCATGACAAATAAAAGCGAGACATATTGGGAGGGTTACAGGTTGACCAAATTTTTGAGGGGTCTAATGTTATGTACTTTCGATTTTTTAATCTGATATTCATCTACTAATATGGCTAAATAAAATAAAATAAAAAAATTTAACCCACATTTCTTATACTATATATTAAAAGTTGTGTTAGAGGCAACGACCACGTTCACCGGCTTCAATTAGGCCATCTGCCATACCACGTGGCATACCTCTTTAAAAACAATAACATGTTTTTATTACCTCTAAATGATGATACATGCACTCTAGACCCGACACAATTTTCCTTATTCATAGGAATTTCTCATGATTGTTTAGTTACATGTAGGAAATGAATTCTCACAATAATTTGCAATTACCAAGGGGAGGCTATATAAGTCAATTCCTCCATTTTATAGGAATCGAAAATTCCCATGATTTTGGGCAACCAAACAACTCCACATTTTGTAATTCATGGGAATTTTGATTTTGTTTGCCAACCAAACGACCACTTAGCATAACATAGTGGGCTAATTACAGGCCAAAACGGGTCAACAAGTCAGTTATCTCTAACTAGAAATATGACAGTCAAAGTAGGTTAAGGTTATTGTTGACCATAACTCGCAATATAAGATTCTATTCATGACCAGTACAACCAAGTATAATCAGCTATGTTTCCCGTTGGCTAAGTTTTTGAGAAGTATGATAATTTTTTGCTTTAATTAAGTAAAATAAATAGAGCTAATGTTATGTCATATAATAACTTGTGCAATTTTCACGAGGAAACGACTACGGGTCAAAAACTGGTTGGATTAACACACGATCATGTCAGAGTTAGGTCATAATAAAGGTAATGCAATATAAACATACTTTACAAAATGTTTCTTACTTCGCTACAAATACCCGACACGATATTTGACCCAGTAGTATCCTGCTCAAAACTGATTTAGATTATTGTCAACTGCAACTCACAAAAGGTGGCTTATGGCCCAGTAAAAGTGAGTAGGATCAGGTTTGTTACGATCGGCTAAGCTATTGAATTTTATGATATATTGATTTAGTAATTATGGAAAATAAACAGATTTGATACTAATATCATACAACTGCACGGGTGACTACTACGGGTCAAATATGGGTCAGTGTAACAAGAGATCATGACGGTTTGAATGTACATCATCGTGCATTTTTTTTTCATTCACTTTTTTTTGATATCGAATCAATAGTGAAAGAATGACTTTTACATACTCTTATTTTGCACCGCGTGTTATCGATTACAATATACACTGTGTAAACTTAAATGGAAGAACTTAGTGAATTAAAGGAGTATAAAGTACAATAATATTATTTGCATCACACATATGACTTACAGAAGTAAATTAAACAACCTTTTTTTTAGAGAATAAATTAAACAATCTTAAGGGTCTGTTTGGCCAAGCTCCAACTTCTGCAGAACTACTTCTCAGACACAGTTTCTGAAGGAGAAGTTCCAAATTGGAGCTTCTACTTCTGAAGAAATTTGCACTAGAAGTGCTTCTCAAAAACCAGAAACAGTTTCTCTTTTTTTTTTTTTTTTTTTTTGAGAGAGAGAGAAACAGTTTCTCATTTGTGGGTGTTTGGTCAGTTTTCACTTTAGGATCCAGAAACAACCCAAAATCACTTTAGAAGTTTGGCCAAACACACCCTTAAAACCAAAAGAAAAGTAGATCTTTTTTCTTGGTCAATTGGATCTTGAATTTTTTTTTTTTTTTTTTTTTTTTTTTTAAGAAGGTAAGCGGGGTACAAGATAAAAAAAAATAGGTCATCCTTCTAGCCAGGGTGTCCGCAATCTTATCAGAGTTAAGAATTACAACAAAATCGAAAATACATGACCAAGAGGAAGGGTAATCATCCTGCTGATTAAGGATAGAGTGATCCCGATTAGCTAGCCAATCAGCAGCCCTATTGCCTTCCATAAATATGTGATTAATCTCCCAATAATCAAAAGATAACAGAGAGGCTTTGATATCTTTAATAAGAAAATCAATGCTCCAAGGAACTTGAAAAGCACCTTGGACTGCCTTATTGACGATCAAGTTATCTCCTTCAATAAGAAGTCGACGAACACCGTTAGCATTAGCAAGCTTGATACCAGCCCTCAATGCGTGAGCCTCGGCCATCAGAACAGAACAATTTCCTAAATTAAAGGCTCTACCATCCACCAGATTACCATGCGAGTCGCGAAGAATGCACCCTGCAGCCGCTGAGTTATTGGAGATGGAGCCATCAAAGTTGATTTTGAAACACTCCGTTGGAGGAGGCGACCACCGAACTTGAATTGAGTTTGAGGATTGGGGAACCAGATCAGAAGAAGAATGAGAAGAAGAAGAGGGGGAAGAATGACCGGTCCTAGCTTTCCATTCGTGAAAAGAATGAAAAGCTCGGACAAAACACTGAATAGGCTCTTCTTTTATGTTTTGGAAGATAAGATGATATCTACTCTTCCAAATACTCCATAGCACAAAAATACGTTTACAAAGGAGCGCCTTATTACGTGTTTTATAGTAATTGAACATTGACCAGATGGACGAAAACACCGTAAACGGAATCCAATCTCGCATTCGAGGAAACTGCCAGCATAGGCGCGAAAACGAGCATGAGAGGAATAAATGGATCTTGAATTATTATTTATTATGTTAACTTTAAATTCTTCCAATTCAATTAAGAACGACCTACTTTCTTCTTCTTTTTGTCTTAATCATATCAGAATGTGTCCGGTTGGGTTTAACCCAAAGTTGTAATGGGTCCAGATTAAAACGAGACATGGATACTTAAAAACGGGTTCATGACCCTCCATAGATGGGTTACATCAAGTTTTAGTTATCACGTTAGGGAACCTTAGGTCTAATGTCGTTTGTCCGGTTCTATCTATTGTGATACTTCTATAATAATTTGGCTAAATTAATACTTACTCACTACTCTAATAATATTAGTAATGAAATGATTTGGGTTTATAAGCACGATTTATATAATTGTCTACTTAAGCAGCCCGTGCAATTTTGCACGGGTCAATAAACTAGTATAATATTATTACCGGTCCCTTTCCAGTATTCTTAGGCCGTCCACCTCAACTGCCACCTCATGCCATGTCAATGATGACGTCAACAGCCGTCATTTTTGGTAACAAAATCTCGAATAGAAATATTACATTCTATAAAAAAAACTATTCAAATAAAATAAAAAATCTTAAAATTTCTGTTTATTAAACTTCATAATATATTTTAAATATTATTAGATATATTGCATTCACAATGCAAATCTCAGAATATTCTCACAAGAAAATAAAACAAGCGCAATATATTATTACCCGTTAATAATATCGTGTATCAACACTATCCTAAAATAGTACCATAGATGAACGAAATTTGCTCTAAATCCACATTACCCTCGCAAAAAATAATCGCTGGCAATATTTGTGATAATTTAAAAGGACAATGATAGAGGTCTATATTGTAGACACCTAAAAGTGTCTACAATCAGCAATAATTTTACTACACTATCAAAATTTTACTACTCACAATTAATTTTACTACATGAATTTTTCATGACAATTAATTTTACTACTTTGATCCCAATTTTACTGCAACCAACTCAATTTAACATTGTAGACAAATTAATTGTGTCTACACTGTAGACCTCTATCAATTTGCAATTTAAAATCTAATGTGAAAATCTAAACTTTCTTTAATCAAAAAATTCAATATAAACTTTCTGATAATGAGATCAAAACAGCCCTGTTCAGCATTGATTCTAACAAAAGTCCTGGCCCTGATGGTTTTTCTTCAGGGTTTTTCAAAAGCACCTGGGAAATCATCAAAAAAGACTTTTGTCAAGCTATCAGGAGCTTTTTTAAATCCAAGAAATGGCTCAAGCAGTGGAGCTCTGCCATTATCACACTCATACCTAAAAAGAAGACTGCTTCATCTGTGCTTGAGTATAGACCTATATCCTGCTGCACCACTGTCTACAAAACAGTGAGTAAAATCATTGCAAATAGGATTCAGGTGGTGCTTGACACACTTATTGGCTTTGAGCAAGCTGCTTTCACCAAGGGCAGAAGCATTTTTGATAACATTGCCCTCTCCCAAACTTTAGTCAAAGACTATGGTACTAAGAACATCTCACCCAGATGTCTCATGAAAATAGACATAAAAAAAGCTTTTGACTCTTTAAGCTGGGATTTTATAGAAGAAACTCTGCATATCTATGAATTTCCCCAAATTTTCATAGATTGGACAATGGCATGTGTTAGAAGCCCTTGGTACTCCTTGAAGATCAATGGCTCTAGCAGAGGATACTTTAAAGGGGAATGTGGAGTCAGACAAGGTGATCCCATCTCACCCTACTTGTTTGTTCTTAGCATGGAGATGCTATCCAGAAGGTTAAGAGCTTTGGTTAGGAACAAGGACTACTCAATGCACCCCAAATGTGCAAGAATTGGCCTAACCCACCTTGTATTTGCTGATGATCTAATGGTTTTCTCCAGGGGTGACAGCCCATCTGTGCTCTCAAGTGTTAAAGTCTTGAACAACTTCTCAGACATCTCTGGGCTTCAGGCTAATCCACAGAAGACTGAAATATACTTTGCAGGGATTGCTGCTTGTGTTAAGGAGGAAATAATTCAGATCACCCAATTCCAAGAGGGAACTTTCCCCTTTAGATACTTGGGCATTCCTCTCAATTCAGCCAGAGTGAAATGTCATATGTATAGTCAGCTTATTGCTAAATTCCAGGGGCATCTGCAGCACTGGACTACCCATTTTCTATCCTATGCAGGCAAAATTCAGCTTATCAACTCAGTTTTGTTTGGCATACAAAAATACTGGTGTAATGTCAATCTCTTTCCTCAGAGCATGATTAATCAGATGAACAAGCTCTGTAGAAACTTTCTTTGGAATGTTCCAGAGGGACAGAGGAAAATGATTTACAAAAGTTGGATGAGCTCTTGTGCTCCTAGAGATGAAGGTGGTTTCAATATCAAGGAAGTGCTCGCCTGGAACAAAGCACTGCTAGCAAAGTGGCTTTGGTTGATTGAATGCAGCAGGAAGAATATCTGGACCAACTGGATTGCTGAATACATCTGTAATAACAAGTGCATCTGGGAAGTGCAGGCTAAGCAGCATTATGCTGAGTCACTTACTAGCATCTTGAAGATCAGAGACGAGATTTTAAGGAAGACAGGAAATGTGGAAGAAGCCAGAAAACTGGTTATGTCTTGGAGTTCTGGAAACAGATTCACTGTCAGCAGGGCTTATGATTTTTTCAGGCCTAAATTCCCAAAATTTCAGGAGAAGAAAGTCATATGGAATGCTATCAATCTACCCAAGCATTCCTTCATCACTACCCTGGCAATCCAGAAAAAACTTCCCACAGTTGACAATATTTGCAGGAGAGGATTGCAGCTGGTCAATAGGTGCTGCCTTTGCAAAAAAGCTTCTGAAAACAGCAATCATTTGTTTTTTGAGTGTGAATATACAAGGAGTATTTGGAGAGAAATACTTAATTGGACTGGTCTTGGTAGGCGTGGATGGAGTTTGAAGAGGGAAATCAGCTGGTTCATTAGAAGGAACCGCAGAAATTGGAAGTGGAAATGGCATGTTTGCAGCCTAGTGTCTACAGTTTACATGGTTTGGAGGGAAAGAAACAGCAGGCTGTTTATGGATCAAGAACACAATACGAGCCAAATTGTAGAGCAAATCAAATTCATAGTTAGTGTTCGAATTTTAGCTTGGGCTAGGAATAATCTGCATAATGAAATTGTAGAGAATCTAAACAATTAGATTAGTGGTTTTATTTTTGTAAGAGCTTTTCGGTTTTTTGTTCCCCTTTGAGGATGAATATAATACCAAACTAATTTCTTGCAAAAAAAAAATTCAATATAAATTGTTTTTTTTTTTGGTTACAATTCAATATAAATTGTTATCTATGCAATAGGGAAGCAAAAAGATTAATTTTCTAAAAGATATCACGAAAATTATGCTAAATAGAAACAAATCTAATTTTTTTCCCAATTTAAAAAAAAAAGAAATGTGTTAATTTTACTCAATTTGAAAAGGAAAATTGATTTCATTATCACAAATTTAGGGTGCAATTCATTGTAATTTGGACCTGCAATATCTTTTTCGCCTTATATAAATAAAATCAGTAATATTTCCTATGATTTACTCCTTTTACACACATATATTGAAATTTAATAAAGAAAATACTAGCTATTATTGATATACTAATCTAGGCAAGAATTTCGGGCACAAAAGAAACTTCCATACACTACGATCTATTTACCAATGCCACACCAAACAGCCTCCCTCTCCATTCCACCGTTACATTCATTATATTTTCCTCACTCTCACAGTCTCACTCTTGCATGCCTCCATTTCAATCATCATCGCATTCATTCTCTTCCTCTCCTCCTTACTGTTTTAGGTTATTTAAATTTGATTTGATCGCATTTTCTCCACTTTTGTTTCAGGTAGATCGATCTGAAATGACTGTTTTCTTCTTCTTCGTGGTTTCATGGTTTAAGTTCAGGGATTGTTCTGAATTTGTTCTACATTTAATTTCCCCAATTGAGTTTTCTTTTGTTGCTGTATCATCTGCATAAATCCTTTGAATCTTTTGATTCATTGGTAGCGTAATATGGAGTAATGAAGATATGTGTGTATAAGATAGAGTAGATTATCAGTATTATTTTTGATAGAATTGTGGCAAATGATTTCATTGATTTTAGTAATAATAAACAGATTTGTTGGATTGATATTGATTTCAGCGACAAGTGCCCAGAATCGAAATGAATTGGGATCCCAGGAAACCGGCAAATCGAACGACTCTGCAATTTGACATGATATGTACGACAAGCTAAGGAAGGTCAGAGTCCCTGGCACCCCGTATTTGATCTCCTCCCTGAGTCTCTGGTACGTAACTTATCTCTTTGGGTGTACATGTATTGATATGCACTTTACATATAGAAGAAATTCCTATATATCCTTATATAATATCAACTACTTCTGCCAAAGCATCAAGTTTTCGTAGAACCTCTCCTGATTTTCATATCTTTTGTACAAATGTCATTAGAATTCAAGGTGTGAATCCTGGAATTTCAGCTCTAATGGTGTACATAAGATCTCTCGAATCCGATTGATCTCATGGTAGTTTGATTTCGCGACTTATGGGATGTTATGAATTATGAGGTGTACAGGGGAGTGATTCCGTGAAGGTTTTGTGTTTATGGGTGAATTAATTATCAAAAATACTATGAGTCTATATGTAGACAAAGTAAAATGTGTCTACATATAGTGTGTAGTAAATTTGATTAGGGTTGCAGTAAATTTTATTGTATAATTTAGGAATGAATTTGAGATTAGGAAAGTGAGATAATTAAGGATTATTGATTTGGAAAGAAATCAATTTTGAAAATTCTTTCTACTAATAGATTCGTTGTATGTTCGATTTTACTACCGATGCCATAAATTTACTGTAAATCATGAAAATTTACTGCAAATGCATATTATTTACTATGTACCATCTTAATTTTACTACACTTGAGATTTATTGACTAAGGTGTAGACAATTTTCCGTGTGTCTTTACGTAGACTCCTAGGATGCAATTTTATATTAAGGATTACAATCTTTTCTTTTATTAATTATCCATCTAATTTTTTGAATGAGTCTTATCTTATTATATATATGTAGCCATGTTGGCGTATGAATTGGCCGTACCATGCGAGAAATTTGGTTGCCAAGGTGAGCACCGTATTCGCATTCATGGCTTTGAATCGTTGATAGTGAATCAAATGGAGAAGACAACACAAGCAGAGACAACAAGGAGGATGAAACAAACTCGCCTTTCTGAAACGCGAACCATGATATGCGAGGCTACTTAAATTGGCTTGCATCAAGAGTTTGGATTGATCTGTGCTCTCTTATAATGATGTTACCGTAACTTCTCACCTTGCTTCTACCTTGAAGAACATGGGCGATTGTTTATACTGCCCTTTCAAGTTGTGAGATTGAAACCGGGTTCAAGGATTTGCCGATTGAGCTACAATGTATGTACCCATTTTTCTAATGTGATATGGGGCGACCTTTTTCTCAAATAGGTACTAGGGAGCTATCATGTACGTACCTATCTTTTGTAGATTTAGTGTAAGTGTGTCATTGCCAAATACTTAGAGCCTCATAGATATATTACTACAACCTTTTAATTTTTGATTCAAAAATAATATGTACCCTCTCTGCCTAGGCCTCTTACCAGACAAAAGTCAGGCCTCTCCTATATTGTTTTCACATATAAGCTTACGAGGAGGCATGACACTTATTCAACTAGAAGAAATTCATGTGGACATTAGAGATTTTTTTTACCAATAACATGTGTAAATGCCTTATAGGTCAATTAAATATTGTTTCACAACCCAGCTGAAAGAACATTATCAGGTTAATTATTTTAATATTGTTTTTATTGATTTTATGTTCTCCTAATGTATTTTTCGGCTTAATTTTATCGTAATCAATTGCTTGATTGGTAAACGGGCCTGGTCAAGTTACAATCAAATATATGAGAGTTAAACCAGTTTGATTTAATAAGATACAAGTGTCTTTAAAAGCAAGATAGAATATGATCTAAAAAAAGCGGGTCGGATTATGTTGAGTTACCGAGTTGTCAAAAATTTTAACGGGTCTAACAATGTTACATGTTAAATAACTTTAATCACACCTACGATATAAGACATTACTATTAACTAGTTTGCGTGCCCGTGCCGCGCACGGGCTCCCTATTTGTATCAACTATACTTGTTTTACAAACAAAAAAAATCATTGTTAGATAATCACATTCTACACATAAATGTCACATGTTGAACATTATTTAGCGTATAAAAGAAAATATAGTTTACCTATGAACTTATAGATGTCAGATATCACTTAAAGAGTATTGGATATCCCTTATAAAAATGTTAATTACTACCACCTCAATAAAAATAAAGATAATGTTTTGATCGAGATGAGTGTTTGACTTATAAATATAAAAATATATATTCATTAAAAAATAAATAATGAAAAGCACATTGTGGATTCGTAACAAAAAAGCACTTTCACATAAATTATGAAAAGTATATCAATTTCATGCGGACCTCATATGATAGGAACTCCATATAACCCAGCCGGCTTTAACCATACGTGAAATTGATCTGACCCTCCCAATTTTCAACTCTATTGGGATTATTCATTTGTTGTTATCTTTCTTGAGATTACAAAAGAACCTATAATTTTATACATACGTAATCATCTTACCAAGAGAAACATATTCCGCTTAGTAATTTACATCATTGTCTTTATATCATTTATTGATCGTCTTTAAAAAAATTAGTAAAGTAATTAACTATATACATAACTGTGTTAGTGTCATGTTCCTTATTCGATCTAACTTTTAATGCAAGATTTTGAAATATAATTCTTTCAACAATAAATTACCACACGTAATAGCAAGTAGTAGAGGGAGAACTTTATAATCAATTTTAAAAATAATAACTAACTTAGGGTCCGTTCGGTATCACTGCCGTTTCTAGTTTTTTGTTTTTTTGTGTAAAAAATTTGGTTAAATAAGTTGCAAAGATAAATTTTAATTGTATGATTCCATAATAGACATACTGAAAATGAAAACTGACAACTGAAAACTGAAAACCACTTTTTCTGGTTTTCAAAAACGGGACTTTGTTTTACAAAAAAAACAGAAAACAGAAAACAGAAACGATACCAAACAGGCCCTTAAAGATTTATACTCCCTCCAATTTTGATGGTGATGTTGCATTGTAAGTGTCACTTTAGTTCTGATATTATAAATGTAATTAAATATTTATCAGAGCTTATTATATATAGTCATCATTTCAAAGTATTATTTAGTCTAGCTAATTGTTGCATCAACGGTGACATTATGCGAGAAATCCAGGCAACTCGACGTGTTAGAACATGAGTCAACTTAATTCTATTAATGAACTCCTGATCATTAACTAATGCTACATGACAAAATAATGTTCAACTTGAACTCGATTTCGATTCTTATAAGAGAATGAAACTTTTTAAGGATATGAAATAATAGTAGTCAAGAAGAGAGAGATAGATAGAGAGAGAGAGAGAGAGAGAGAGAGGGAGAGAGAGAGAGAGAGAGAGAGAGAGAGAGAGAGAGAGAGACTATATAGAAAAAATATATAGAAAAAATCGAGATAAAAACTTCACTGTATGTCTAAAAACCCAAAAAATATCGAACAAAATTCGAGATGATGCGATCAAATAACTTTTAGTAACCAGGCCCAATGAGGATCTAAAAAGAAAAAATTAACATCACAAAAACTATAAGGCCCAACTCGCACGATAGCAACCCGAACCGAAACCGACTCGATTCGACATGCCATGAATTTAATACTCTTTGTATAGACATTAAGACTTATATTTTTCTCCAATTCTCTATGATTTACACATTCTTTTTGGAACTCTTTTTTTTTCAGTGAGAGATGTGTTGCAAAATGAAAATGTGTGACAACTACGATCATGATTAACAAATTCGAAAAAAATCAAATACTTTGTATAGATTGGAAATCATTTTTCTAGACAATTAATATTTTCTATGCTTGATAGATTTTAAAACTTTCTTTTTTCTATTTAAATTAAAATTATCTAAATATTCAACTAATTATAATTTATAATTGTTTATTAATTTTCCTTAGTACTATTTTAATATTTTATATGTATTTCCATATCCTAATAATCAATAATAATTTTTTTAATTCTATCCTATAAGATTGTGCCAAGTGTCCATCAATGAAGGGCTGTACTCGGCTTTTATAATATATATTAGATATGTATAGTATATCCACCATAAAACACATTGTATAAACTTTGCCACGTGTGTGGACTCTTTGTTGGGAAGTAATCTTAGTTAGGCCCTGTTTGATAAGACTTAATAAAAGTAGTATTCAAATCAGTTCAAAATCATTCAAATCAGATTAAATCAAATAAGAGTAATTCAAATCAGAACAAAAATGTTTAAATTTCTATCAATATATTTGGTCCATAATTGATACTAATTCGTTGAAATTCAATCAAAATTACAACAGTACACATTCATATCAGATAAGTTTAGAGCCATTCAAATCAGATCATATCAGCTTAGATCCATTCAAATCAGATCAGATCAGAAAGATGCAATTTTTGAAATATTCAGTTTAATATACTATTAATTTTATATCAGATTAAGTCGGGTAGTCCATTATTTTTGAAATATTCAGTTTTTTATGCTATTAAATAGTAATTCGTGTAAACCTGCACTACGGGTTACAATGGGCGGCTCAAGTACGTATTGAGTTAGCTAGATTAATAATACACTCAAATTGGGGTCAATAGGTTTTGTAGAATCTAACTAACAAACATGATATCGTGAATATCATATGACACAATAAGGCCCCGTTTGATAAGACCGCATATTTCTGAACTGATCTGAATGATTCTGATCCGATCTGATCCGATCTGATCTGAATGTGTTAAAATTTTGATTGAATTTTTACGAATTAGTATCAGTTATGAACCAAATACATTGATATAAATTTGAACATTTTTGAACTGATCTGATCTGATTTGAATGACTCTGACCTGATCCGAATGATGCTGAACTGATTTGAATACTATTGTAAATAAGTCCTATCAAACAGGGCCTAAGTGTAATTTTGCATAGGTAAAAACTATAGTTGCTATTACATGGGTGATAAACTATACATAAGTCGTGTTGACCTGTCAAATGGGAGGGTTTGGTAAGGTACATGTAATTGGTTCAAAAATAGGTAAAACAAATACGGGATTATATCGAGTTGGGTCAAAAATATGGGTGAAAAATACATTTTGCGTCATTTTATCTGTCATAACAAAATTTCAATCTTTCTAATGTTCAAAACTTAAATTAATAATTATTCATAAGGTTATAATTAGTCTGTGATTTATAATTATATATTATATATTTAGATGTGCTTATGGGTAAAACTATCTAAATTGTCTTGGTGAATGGTCAAATCGGGTCTACAACTGAGGTCAGGTTAAACCCAAAGATATGCGAGTCAAAATATCAGGTTCAAGTCAATATGGGATACAATCATACAGGTCATAAAAAAGAAGTTTTTTTTACCCCGAAATAGGTTGGATCCCAACGAATTATCATATGAGTTAAGCTTTTGACAAGTCCAACATGGTGATTTCCTATTTTTTTAAAAACTTTTCTACACATCTATTAATCTCGCACATAAACAAGAATGTTTTATCAGTACCATAGAACAGCCCGTGCAATTTTGCACGGGTCAATATACTATATAATATAATTACCGGTCCCTTTCAAGCATTCTCAGGCCGTCCACATCAGCGGTGACATCAGCGACACGTCACAGCTGATGTCATCAACATCTATTTTCTGCAATAAAATCATTATGATATGATAATTTCCTTAATTAATTATATATGTGATATATAAATCCGTATAATACCCAATAATTTCGCTGAAAATATTCTATAAAATCTACGATATAATATGAAAATTTTCAATTTATCCTCAAATATATCCATATTAACCGAAAAATAGGAAACAATTTTCGAAAAAGAATCCATATATGTCTCAATACTTTTAAATTACATTTACTACCAATAAGATATTATACATTTTGATAGCCAAAATGATAAAATCATTATATCAGCAAAATTTAATTGATATCATCAAGCGCTAATTCCCGCAACAAAATAAATGTAATTGATATTAGTTACCTTAATTAAATGGTAATTTATACTATATTCACTTACATGTATACATTCACACTGTAGTATACTGATTAGACAACGGTTTCCGTAAATAGATAAGTCCAGTAGAATCATATATAAATTTTAAACCGATTATAAATTCATTTTTGCAATTATGGGATTTTCTGCAATCGTATAAAATTGAAGAGAGTTTTTTTGCGATCTATAAAATATTGTATCCTGTGTTTTAATTTGTTTCTCAAAATAGACCATAAAATCTTTTCATTTAAACATTTAGGAAGTACATTAATACCAGCCGAAATATTAATATGCAACAAATATATGTAATTGATATTCATTTACCCTTAATATTTACATTCACACGTAACTTCCTGAATAGTATCTGAAAATATATTAATATAAGGTAACAATTCTTTATTATTATATGTCACGAGAATTACTCTATATAAAAATAGCAACTAATTAAATTATTTAAGAAATCAACGGGCCTGAGAAAGGCATGATCTGAGGTCGATATCTGTTTAGAAATATATTATTCCATGAATATACCTATTATTATTCGGGAAATAAAAACTACCAGGATGATTTATAAACATATCATAGTTAATTCTTTCTTGCATCGCTCCATTTTGCTTCTAATTGCTTTTTTGTTATTTGTTTTGCAGACGATAGTTGTACAAACGAAGTGTTGCAGTGGTTTATCAATGCATAATGCATTTGGGAAAATGGAGTTTGCGCAATCTCGAATGTGGGTCTCATGTATCAATTCTAAACTTCTGGTAGGTTTTCTTCCCCATGTAGTCTAATTTTATTTTAGTTAAGTTTGTAATTTGGATTTGAGGGCTGATTGGTTAAAAGAATCTCACTTCTTGATTTCATTAGAGTGTATGTTCAAAGTTTGGCATTTACTTTGATTGTATAGCATTAATATGATTGTATCAATCATTTAATTTTGGTTTTCGGTGAAATTTACGTTGTGCACTTAGTAATCAAAAGTTTGACTTCTCTTTTACGTACTCCGACATTGAAACGTTTGATTTTTAGTGTAAATTAGTTTGGGTGATTTCTTTTTGAAGGTAATTTTTACTTTAATTTTTGCAATACGTTTCCATGATGGCCAGGAACATGACATGGTGACATGGTGTACAGTCATTGCGTGGCATGCCGCGACTTCCACTGTTCCACTGCATGTATACACTATAGACAGAATTCCTTTCTACGTAACACAAGCTAATCATAGACACAACCTAAATGGTAACTCATGAATCAAATCCCCAGCATCCAAATTTATATAACGATGATGGGCGAGCCACTAGCAGGAAGTCAAATTAATAAGGTGGATGTGGGTTGCAGGTATCTTTCAGTTTGGTTTATTTCTGTTTCGGGTTAGGTAGTTGGCCCGGGTACAGGAAGATTCGGTAAGATTATATCTTTCTCAAACAAGTATGGTAATGATGGATCAGATGTCAAGCGGATTGGATTGGGTCGAATTTTGCCAATGCTACTTCATTGTAATGTCAGGCAATCAATTGAAAGCGGAGCACGAACAAGTTGGGCATGCTTAAAATCTTAAATTACTTGGGAATTGACAACTTCAAGCTTCTGGCTCCACGGATATCTCACCAAGCCAACATGATAGGAAGATTTATGGAGCTTGATTCTCTGTTAGACGTTAGATCAAGGATTGGCTTAACATATATTAATCTAAATGTTAATTTTGTACGGTTCAAGGACGTGTAGTGTCATTTTGTTAAGCACAAATTACACATACTGATACACACCACTTAGTAGTGGTGAAAGATGGGTTTTGATGCATTTAAATGGTTGCTTTTGGATCAATTTATTAGCTAATTCTATCATTCGTGTATTTGTGCTTTAATATAAGAATTAGTGGTTTTGTATGTATTTATGGCCTCAAGATTGATGTGCAATTGTGTGGAACGACAATGAGGCGATGAAAGATGATCCAAGGAGCGAGATGCCAAGTTTTGGGCAAGTTTGGAAGAGATTTCAGTCCATTTACGGAAGGTCAACTTTGAAGCTTCATAACTCTCAAACGGCTTAGAATTTTGTACTGAATCCAACGGCATATTAAAGTTCATGATCTTAGCTTTCCAGGAAGTGGTCACACGTTGTCATAGGCCAAGTAACGAAGAAGTTATGACCGTTTGAAAAACATCGCCAGAGCCAGTCCGCTGAAGACGACTCGTCTGACTATAGACGTGTCGTCGCGTACCAGACGACTTCTAGACGACTCTCACAGTGACTTCAGCAGTCTGGCGAAAAGGTGTCAGACGACTCGTCTGGAATCCGACGAGTCGTCCGACGAGTCGTCCCGATCTGGACGACTCGTCCGCTGCTGTGTCGGCGTAAGGACGGGTTTCCTAAACCCGTTTTGTAATCTTTTTCTATTTAAACCTAAGTTTCGTTTTATTATTAGGCATTCAGTTTTCTCAAGACCTAAAGATTATTTTCAAGACTATGCAAGGCTAAAGACCTTTATTCTCGGATCGATTAATCGAAACTATTATTCACCGTCAATTGTGAGTTTGATTCTAATTCCTTTATTCGTTTGAGTATTGTTTATTTCTCTTGTTCTTGTTGTTATTGATTGATTTATTGTTTAATTAGGTTGCAAACTAATTAGCCCTAGATCTATCATATTGCTAGATTCACAATTTAAGGACTAATTGTTAGATTGTTGATTCACAAGTAGCAACTAGCCTAGTATTCCTATGCTGAACATATGTATTAGGTTAGAGAGAATAAACATATTAATTGAAGATCGAAACCGCGTGTGTCTAGATCTTGTTAATCTTGGTTGATATCGTTTAATTGCTTTATACTTTCGCTGGATTGAATTTAGGCGCGCGTCTTTGTTATCCACCGATTAGGGCTATTAGGTAGGGCTGATCTCTCCTCTTAGCTACAATTAAGAAACGATAGGAAATTATATTTCTACAACTAAGTACTCAACGAATTAGGATTAGTTGATAACTAGGACCAATTAGGTGAACGATAGTGGGTATTAATTGTCCGAGATCTTTTCCTCCATTTGTCTACAAATTACTCTTTGTTGTTTTGATTACTTGATCACTTATACTCATTAACCCCCCATTTGTTACTTGACATACATTGAAAATTACCGTTCTCTGTGGATACGAACCTTGCTTCCCTTTTACTACGTTTTAGGTTAGCATTGATATTTTATATTTGTAGGCATACGACTTTAGCCTGTCACATACCTCAATTATATTATTGACACAAATCTTTAGAATCCTTAATCTGTTAGAATATTGTCCTAACATCAAGTAGTATGGGCAGTTTGATTCTCTTGAGTCATACTTGAAAATTTACCGATCATGGACCAAAAAAGTGGTTTGGATTAAATCATGGCTCACTTTACTTATTGTCGAGTCTAACAAAGACGAGTAATGAATAACAAAGAGCGCATGAGCATGTGACACTTGAGCAACATGTATTTCCGCTTTTGATAGTTGGAACGAGAATTGGGATGTCTAACTTGATTGTACGATTTGTTTGCAGTTCGTCTATCATAGTTTCTAATATAAACTATTGAGAATTCAAGTACTTAAATTTTGGATCCAAATTTACAGAGTACATTAAAGAAAAGGAAACTTAATAGTATGCATGTGCTTACATTCCTTACACATATACAAGATTTTTGTTTTCTTATCTTAATTACGGGTACTCATTTTTTTATAATATATAGTTGTGTGTGGGGTCTACCATATTAAAATTTAGAATGACATACAGAGAGTAGGTTGTTTAGACCGGTAAACAAGCTAAGTCACATCAAGTATGAAGTCAGTTCGACCAGGGGTTGTCTCAATAAGGATTTTGAGTTTAAGGTGATTTGTGTTAATTAGGGGTCAAATTTGACCAATAGGTCGGACGAGTTTGAGGGAAAATATGTGAGTCAGTACGGGTCACATTTAAAAACGAAAATAAAAACGTGTTCATAACAAAAAAGCGAGCAAACCATGTCTAACTTCGTGTCATATATCTTATTTTAATGTACATCTACCCATTTATATTTACTTTTTAATTTTATAATTGTCTATATTAAAAAATTAAAGCATATAATATAAAAACGAGTGCACTAATATCATACAACAATCAGCACAATTTCACTTGGGTAAACAACTACGGGTCAATTAATGGTCAAGTTAACGCGAGATCATGTCGGGTTAAATCAGTATGGGTGAAAAGTACGGAGTATATCTTTTTTTTTCCCACTCTTTCTTTCAGCTGCACGTTTTTTATTACAATAAAAACCGTGCATAATCAAATGGGAAGATTCTCTTGAATCGAAGGAGTATATATATACATTAGACTTTACAACAACAACAACAACAACAACCAAGCCTTATTCCCAAAATGACTTGGGGTGGGCTAACATGAATATATATGCATTAGGCTTTAAATAGTTAAATTTAAATATTAATAAAAACTAAAAAAATGTGAAGTTTACATAATTCTCATACATTTATAATTTGCTAAATACAATTTCTTTTTTTTTTGTAACGAATCAAGTTGGTTGACCCAAAAATGTGTTGGTCATAACGTGTCTATGTCAATATGGGTGATGGCTTCTAAAAGATCGGTTGGATCAAGTTGAGTTAATAGATTGATGATCGAAGTTGGACGTTGTCGTGTATTGTATATTTTCTATATGAATAATACTATTTCGTAAATGTTAAGACTTATAACAATTTTTTCAACATAATTGATTTCATTCCGTACGGGTAGTCGGGTAGTCATTATTTTTGGAATATTCAGTTTAATATGCTATTAAACAATAATTGAGTTAACTAGATCATAAATACGTTCAAATTGGGGATAATGGGTTTTGTCGGATCTGACTAACAAACATGCTATCATGAATATCATATAACACAATGAGTATAATTTTGCATAGGTGAAAACTATAGTTGCTATTACACGGGTGAACAACTATACATAAGTCGTGTAGACCTGTAAAATGGGTGGGTTTGGTAAGGTACAAGTTGGTTCAAAAATAGGTAAACAAAATACGGGATTATATCGAGTTTGGCTTGCGTAATACATCTTGCGCCATTTTATTTGTCGTAACAAAAATTCCAATCATTTCTAATTTTTAGAACTTAAATTAATAATCATAAGATTATAATAAGTCAAATTGGGTCATCAATTAGATAGTAAAGTTTGTCGTGCAATTGACACGGTGCTTGAAGTGTGACATAGAGAGTATAGGGGCAATAAACATAGTGATTTTGAAATCAGTGTGATTTTGTACGGGGGAACAACTATAGTTAGCATTATACGGGTGAACAGATATAGTTAATATTACACAAGTGAACAACTACAAATATGTCGTGTAAACCTGTAAAATGGGTGGGTCTGATATATAAGATACATGTTGGTTCCAAAATAGGTAAAAACATACGGATCGTACCGAGTTGGGTAAAAAAATAAATCTTGCGCCATTTTATTTGGCGTAACAAAGTTTCAATTGTACTTACAATTTTAAAAGCTTATATATATGAAAAGCATAAGTTTATTAGTTTTATTTGATTTTTGTTATCCTCATTTTTATTTTTGCAATCTTTATTATTGATAAATTAATTACAAATAATAAAGTTCAAGAAGTATGTTTTCAAGTCTGAATTGGACTGGATATACGTGTTTATTGCACAGGTCGCATCAATATGATATACGTGTTTATTACCCTAAATTGGACTGGATAACGACAAGTTACTATATACTTCGTATGAGTAAGTCTATTTTTGAAACTTTTCGACACATCTATTATTCTGCCTGATAAAAACAGTTTTCTCATCTAATATTAAAGTATAAAAAAAAAATTTAACTGTATTTTATAAACAGCCCGTGCATTAATTAATTAAAAAAATGCGAGCCAAAACGGGTTCAAGTCCATATGGGATAAGGGTCACAAAAAATATGTTTATTTTCCTGAAATTGGTTGGATCCCAACATTTACTATATGATTTAAACTTTTGACATGTCTAACATCGTAACTTTTTTTTAAAAACCTTTTCTACACATGTATTAATCTGACCAATAAAATACGTTTATAGTCTAGGATTGGAGTATAAAAAAGTCTCTTTATATCTATATCATAAAACAGCCCGTGCAATTTTGCACGGGTCAATAAACTAGTATATTATAAAAGCCGAGTACATCCCTTCATTGATGGACACTTGGCACAATCCTATTGGATGAAATTAAAAAGAATATTACTGATTATTAGGATATGGAAATACAAGTAAAATATTAAAATAGTAATAAGCAAAATTAATATATGATTAAAAATTATAATTAGTTGAATATTTAAATAATCCTGGTTCTGTCAACTGAACTCCAAAGTTGACGAATTCATGCCTTAGCTTCTCTCTTTGAACAACCAATTGCACTGCATGTAGAGACTTCCTGCTCAGTGTGTCAGCTACAACATTGGCTTTTCCTTCATGATATTGTATTTCCATGGATAATCTTTGATCAATTCCAACCATCTCCTTTGTCGCATATTTAACTCCTTCTGAGTGAATATGTACTTCAAACTCTTATGGTCAGAGAAAATCTTAAATGTCACTCCAAACAAGTAGTGTCTCCACATTTTTAATGCAAAGATCACAGCTGCTAGCTCCAAATCATGGGTCGGATAGTTCTCCTCATAACTTTTGAGTTGCTTAGACGCATAGGCGATTACTCTCCTGTTCTGCATTAGGACACATCCCAAACCATTCTTTGAAGCGTCAGTGTACACCTCGTAAGGTATATTCTCGTCAGGCAATGCTAACACAGGAGCCATGGTTAACCGTTCCTTTAAGATCTGAAAGGCTTTCTCACAATTCTCATCCCATTTATACTTTGTGGCTTTCTTCATCAAAGTAGTCATTGGTTTAGCAATCTTTGAGAAATCCTTCACAAATCTCCTGTAATAGCCTGCAAGTCCCAAAAAGCATCTAATTTCAGACACATTCTTGGGGGCCGGCCAGTCCTTGACCGCCTTGATCTTAGCTGGATCCACTGCAACTCCATCCTTAGATATCACATGTCCCAAAAATGCTACTTTATCCAGCCAAAACTCACACTTCGAGAATTTACCATAAAGTTGTTTCTCTCTTAAAATCTCTAAGACTATTCTCAAGTGTTCCTTATGCTCCTCCTTGTCCTTGGAGTAAATCAAAATTTCATCAATAAACACAACCACAAACTTATCCAAGTATGGTCTAAAAGTACGATTCATGAGGTCCATGAATACCACAGGTGCATTGGTTAACCCAAAGGGCATTACTGTAAACTCATAGTGCCCATATCTAGTCGAAAATGCAGTCTTTGGTACATCCTCATCAGCCACTTTCAATTGATAGTATCCAGACCTCAAATCAATCTTTGAAAACACACTTGCACCCTTCAGTTGATCGAATAGATCGTCGATTCTGGGTAAGGGGTATCTGTTCTTGATAGTCACATTATTCAACTCTCTGTAGTCGATACACAGTCTCATCGACCCATCCTTCTTTCTTACAAACAAGACAGGTGCTCCCCCGGGTGAAACACTTGGTCGCACATAGCCCTTTTCCACCAACTCATCAAGCTGCTTCTTCAATTCCTGCATTTCTACTGGTGCCATTCGGTATGGCGTCTTAGCAATAGGGCATGTTCCTGGTACTAACTCAATCTTGAACTCCACCTCTCTCTTCGGAGGCATCCCTGGAATCTCCTCAGGAAAGACATCAGGATACTCACTCACTACCTCGACATCTTCTATGTCTGGATATTCCACGCTGGTATCTTGTACATGACACAAGAATAAGGGTTCACCCTTAGCTATTTGCTTCTTCAAATTCATGGCAGACACCAGTTTTATCCTTGGCCTTTTCGGAAGTACTCGGTAGGTCACATGCGCATTCTTCTGTCCTCGAAGAGAAATCTTCCCTAACCAACAGTCTATTCGCCTTATATCGACCCATCCAATCCATTCCCAATATAACATCAAAATTCGTTAGGGGAAAAGCTATTAAATCCGATTTGAACTCATGACCACAAATTACTACAGGCACATCCTTAAATTGACTCTTACATATAACATTAGAACCATTAGGCATTGAAAATTCGAAATCTACTGCAGAACAATTACCAAGTCCACACTTCTCCAAAATTTTATCTGCAATAAACGAATGGGACGCACCACTATCAAACAAAAACATTTGCAATTACTGAATTAACAGGAAATTTACCCGAGACGACATCAGCATTCTCAGTTTCCTCAGTATTCATAACATAAAACTGTCCTGTAACTTTCTTAGCTGGGGTGGCCACACTGACCGATCCAGCTTGCTTAACCGGTGCTGCAGAGGCAGTTCCCTTAGTTGGTGCTGGGTTTCTGTAAGTGGTATTCGAATTGGCATACCCACTCTGAGCCTTGAAATTTGGAAACTTATTTGGCGCCGCAACCCCTCCTGTGGGCGCCACTGGTGGGTATCCGCGCATCTTAGAGTAGCAATCGGCGACCTTGTGTCCCGGTTTGCCACAGTGGAAGCAAGTTATTGATTCACCATTACAGGTCTTCCCTGTATGTGTACGCTGACATCTCCTACAAGGGTTGTTTTGAACTGTACTCGTACCTTGAACTTTATTCGCTGGGAAATTCTTAAATCCCTGGTTTCCAGTACCAGCAGACTGTGCTTTTCCTTTGAAATTCCCAAAATTTCCCTTCTTAGGTGGTTGGCTTATCAAGTCAAGAGGGCTCTCCTTCCTCTTTCATCCAATTTCAGCACTCATTGTCTCCATATTCTGTTCCACAGTCGTAGCCTTTTCATAAACTTCTTTCACAGTGTGGAACCGTTCGGAAACAAACCATCCCTTAATGCTCCACAGTAGTTTCTTTCTGAAACTATTGGCCCTGGCAGACTCAGTTGGGGTTACGCTCTCAGCAAACCTGTTCAAGTCCTCGAACTTGTCAAAAAATTCCTTGACAGACATTCCCTCTGTTTGCTGTAATGCTTCAAACTCAGCCACCTTCTGTTCCTTCAGATGTTCTGGAAAGAACTCTGTCTCAATTAGAACCTTGAAAACTGCCCAATCCCTGTAATGCTCTACTATTGTTCCATCAGCTAGCTTCTCCTGCACTGGTTTGAAGAATGCATCCTGAATCTTCATCCACCAGCGCCCAGCCACTTCCTTAAGATAGAACACAGCAACTTTAACCTTACAATTATCAGGGCAACCAACAGTTAGAAAGATCCTCTCCATGTCTTCCAACCAGTCCAAAAGTACACTGGGTTCTCCTTTTCCAGTGAAATTGTTAGGCCTTTTCTTCTGTACGGCATCAGACATCTTTGCCAACAGCATCTCATCATCGTTCCCAGTATTATTATTGTTATTAAACTGACCATTCACCCAATTGTTGGCCATCTGTGCCATAGCTTGGGCCATTGTATTCTGGTTTTGTACTAGTTGGTTCAGAACAGCTGTCAAATGAGGAATGTTGTTTCGCACCATTTTCTATAAAGCATTAACATTCAAATCAGTTGAAATCACATTACACAATTCTCAAATCATTTCATTCATATTCCAAATCAAGATATTTCATTCAATAATCGTACGCATAAACGTAAAACAGTAAATTATGCGAAAATTCATTCCAGAATTATATATACATGATAATCAGCATCCAGCTACTCGTCTCGCGCGAGTTTAACTTTACGAAACTTTTCGATTTTTTTTTTTTTTTCGGAACACGACTCGTGTTCACTGTAGCACGAGCCGTGCCGGCATCAGAATCAATTCGGCCAAATCGAAAATCAATCATATCATCAAATCACATGTATTAGACTTTCAAATAGCAAGTAAATCACATAAATCTCTATTATTCAACATACTTCATAGTAATATTGGGGTACGGTCCCCTCTTATGACTCATGTAACATGTGACTTGTCTTTAACTTTCACATTACACATTAT
Source organism: Spergularia bocconei (assembly GCA_963457585.1). Classification (NCBI taxonomy): domain Eukaryota; kingdom Viridiplantae; phylum Streptophyta; class Magnoliopsida; order Caryophyllales; family Caryophyllaceae; genus Spergularia; species Spergularia bocconei. Next base: position 9,043,549 of record OY734943.1, read on the forward strand.
TCAACGAAAATAAATGCAACAATAATAAAATCCTAGCACATAGTCTCCCAATAATTTTGGGTTATGGCTTCAAGCATTCCTCTCATGGCTTCCTACTTCATTCGATCCTTCACCCTCCTCTTGAGCGGCATATTCGCTAGGGGTTAATGGCTCATACGAGTTATCATCCTCCTCCTCTACCTCCCTTCTATTAGGTTCAGGGTTGACTCTACGCAAGATAAAAGGACGCACACTCTTTCGAGCAGTACGCCTGAATAAGGGTCTCCCTCTAATTGGCACAGGTGAGTTAGGTGGGGAGGGTATGTAATAACGTTTTCCAGGTGTGATGTTCTTACTGGCAAGGTGAGTAGCCAATACATTCTTCCTTTTCTCCTCAGCTTTATCCTTATAGATCTTATAGGGGTCTGCATGAGGGTAGAATGGGTTAACTGTGGCTTCCACCAAGTACTCAGGTAACTTCTCTAGATCGTCCACCATTTTCTTGTAGAGCAAATCTTCATACTTCAAAATGGCTCTCAATTCATCCACAGTCAAAGGCTCTCCTGAATCAGTTATCAAATACTTCAAGTCTCCAAAGTGGCATGCGAAAAAGACCATCCTCTCAAGGCGTTTGCGTAAATGATCCCATCGTGCCTCGTGCTTCAGGTTAATCAAAACCACAAACATTATCACTTCTTCATTCATAGCCCAGGCATATGTCTCTCTGGCCACTTGAAGTCTAGTTATTACCCTGTCAACAAAGTGTGAAACGGGTTCTCCCCATCCTATAGGTATGCAAAACAATCCTGGATTCATAGCTATTGTGTCAGTCTTTGATTCGATCGCTGGGTCTCCAATCATTCCATCAATTCCAAAAGTCCAAGCGAATCCAAAAGGGTCAGTAATCATCTGTCAAATCATCAAGGTTAGGAATCTCAAAAGCATTCTCTAATCATATGGTCAAGCACTAAATGGCACATAACATGTAGCAATCAGCATGCGTATGAATGCACCCATCCCATCCCAGTTTGAAAATCAAATTTTGAAAACATTTTTAGACTCGACGAATCAGAACCTAAGGCTCTGATACCAACTGTAACAACCCTAAATTTTGACCGAACTATAAACGGAAATAAACTTAGAATTGTTATGCCGCAATCGACTTTCAAGTCAATTGTAAGGCTTTTATTTGATTACAACATCAACTAGAAATATAACAGCGGAAGTCTTAAACAATGTCGAACTAAAGTTCTCAAAATCAATCTCAAAATACATAATCCAAATGTTAATAAAAGTCTAATGATAGTTATAAAATCCCCAGCATGCACTTGACTCTTCTAGCAAGCATCCACATCAACAAGACCTGTCAAACTATGCCATCCAAGCATGACATAGGCCCCAGAACATGGTAGGGAACAAACCAGAAGAAAGAACGTCAGCATATAGGCTGAGTAAGAATCACAAAACAATACAGGAAACAAAAGATACGCGCCTTGAGGCGCGTAGCTAACAAATAATAAGCAATCGATACATTAACAATTCAAAAGGTGCGACATTCGCCATATCGCTAACAAGAGCCAAAAGTCTTGTCACATCATTACGTCAACGGCTGGGCTCCTACCCCACAGCCACCACAATCTCGAACCAACGCGAGCTAGAGTACTAGAAAACAGATCCTAACGTCTTGAAGTGTGCACACCCCTCATTAGAGGGCCAGGTAGGATGCGAAGCCTCTAGGAGGTAAGCCGATTAGGAAGTCGGTAGCTACTCCGACCTAAACAACCTTGATCAGAGGTTAGAGGTGACCGATCCGGGCCGCGTCACCTTACTCTAGGTGGTAAACATCATCAACAATATCATTATCATAAACATTAGTGTACACAATTATACGCGCGCTAACAAAACATAATATACAATCGTTAACAATATATCAATCATACGAATCACAACAAATCAACAAAGCAACAACAACAAGACAAACTCGGCCGAGAGGCCGAGTGGCCGAAAGAAACCGAGAGGGCCGAAAGGCCGAACCGGCGGAAATCAAGAGGCCGAAGGGCCGGTTCTTTGAGCCGTTTGGCGGGGAAGCTGCATGGTTATTTCAAAAGGTATTGATACGAAACGATAGGACAATGATAGGTGAAACATGAAGCGGTAATCAATGGAAAAACAAGGTTAGTAACAAGAAAGACAAGCTTTAGAGTTTAGATGTACGGTTGGGATCATAACCAACGTTCTGACCCTTCCAATAAAATCACAAGCTTACAATGGTATCTCCTTGAACACACACCCTAAAAATCATTAACAACACTCAATTACTAATCAACACTTTCAACCAACACAAAAGACATCGATACAACATCCAAACGATCTCCAAACTTCACCAAATTCGCACAGCACTTACCCAATTATACCAACAACATAATTCCATCATCAAACCATCAAAACACCCATAATAACACTTAATTTAAGACAAAATCAGATCTGGACAGAATATAATTTTCACCTTCAAATCATCATTAAACACTCCCAAATCACAACAACATGCTTAACAATTCATATTAGTAAATCCCTCCAATTACTACACAATTCTAACCATAAAATCATCATCAATTCACCACAAACTCAATCTCAAGAACCCTAACTTAAAACTTAATAATTTCATGCATCAAAACATCAACAATTATTATTACAAACCCAAACATAAATAATTATCATCAAATTCATGCTTAACTTCAATTAACATGAATATAATCAAAAGCCCTAATCTGAAATTATTAGAACTAAGTGTAGGAACATACTATTCTCGAGGCTAGAAGTAAGAAAAAGGGGCAAGAGGGTCGCGGTGGTGTTCGGTCGGCGACGGGTGGCGCACGGCGGCGGCGGGTGGCGCGCGCGCGTCTTCTTCTTCTCCTTCTCTCTTTCTCGGCTTTCTCTTCTCCTCTTTCTCCTTCTCTTTCTCTTTGGGCGACGGGTATAATGAGCACAAGGGTTCGGGTTTTTGTTTTGTATTTATAGTTTATGGTGTGAGTTAAAAGACGAGATTTGGTAAGACGGTTTACGGTAATTATTAATTAGACTGCCCAATTAGGAAGTCGGCCAAATAAGGAAAGTAGACTCCAATTACCCAAAATAGAATTATAAATCCTCAAAATGATTATCTTTCATAAAACTTCCTTAATTAGAACTCCCAAAAATACGGGGTGTTACACTAATAAGTGTAGCGAATTTATTTCAGTACTTTACGTTTATGTATGGATTATAATTTATGACCCGTGATCCGCTATTTTTGGGTCCCATTTTTGTGAACTGCCCCGAGTCCCCGACTACTTTTTAACACACTTTTTTTTAACTTTAACCCCACCCATTGACCCGTATCTTGAATTAAAACGAAACAAACCCAAGATGTATTGAAGGATATAGAAAATTTAAAAAATTAAGTTTGAGCTTATTTTAAAAGAAAACGAAATTATCGATAGAATATTCATATGGTAATACATACCGTAATTATGTTCATAAACAACTTGATTTTATATTATTAAGAAAATCTCGTTCAAAGTTGTTTCCGAAATTATCTCCTAAAACCTCAAATCCTTTATATAAACTTTGTTAACTAAAGAAGCATAAGTAATCAGTTGTCTTGGTGGTTCAAGTATTAAAATTGACTGCTGATGTCATCAATGATGTCATCAGTGACATCAGATATGACGTGGACGCTCTAACTAAAGGCTATTCAATTGGCTATTAGTATAATTTATTATTTCGTTTAATTTTGATTTTTTTTTCATTTTTCTTTTACGTATAAAACGTGCTTGCGGACCGTGCCCGGCCGACTGCAACTGGGTTTCTAGTGGGTCAAGTCAGCCGTGCCATGTCTAGGCACGCTCATATCTCCACATTCACAGCTGTGGAACGGTTGAAAGATGTCGTGCTTTGGTCCGGGTGGCACGGTCCTCGAGCGGACCGTGACCGTGCCATTACCAGGCCTGACCAGTGAGCGTGCCACAAGCGGGCTGCCGAACCGGCTGTCCATTTTTACTCTCATGTATCAAGACCAATTTACCATTACAATCTGAAGGTCCAAAACATCATTTAACTCTTTTTGTATGTAGATGAGTATTTCCAATTTTGAAAATCATATTTTTGAGTGTCCATTTTCTTTGGAAAACGAAAAGGATTTTGACTCATGTTAATAATTTTAAAAACTATTTGCATAATAAATTAATAATATAAGAAAATATTATGTTATAACTATTTGATCTCAATATTGATGGAACGGACAGCACCCATGAACTTGATATGTGATCGAGTCCACGAAAATTATGTTTGTAGGCACATTTTCAAGAAACAAACTCATTCCCCAAAATAAAACTCTTCCACCTCCCAGCTTAATAAATTATATACTCTTTGCTTTACTACATCTCTTCCTACAGTACATAGGCACTGATATACTCTCGGCCACCAGACCTCTTTTGAACGCCATTTGACTATCTCCCATTTGAAAGTTGTTTTGCCTACTTTTTCCGTCATTTTATAAACTGACTCTCCCTTCCCCCATTTTAATCAATCCTTTTCGAACCCCTTAGCTCAACCCAGAAATCGTCACATTGATCTCAATCATCGCACCTCCCCCAAAAACTATTACTTTTGCCATGCTGCGTCAAACACAGATCTAACCCTATGAATTCTATTTTTCGTTTATGAATTTGAACCAAACACTATGTAAATAAAGGAACTTATAGGAAAATATTTTAGGCTTCTTTAAACATATATTAAGAGAATTATTGTTTTTTAATTTGGTATTATTTTTTAAGCCAGTAGCGCTGCTATCTTCAAAGTATTTTAAAAAAATTATCGTTGCAAACTATAGTTCTAAAATACCGAGTAGACGTATTGAATATCACAATTGAATAATGCACAAACAATTGTCTATTCAATTGTAAGGTCAAAAATATTGGTGACCAAAGAAGTTTCTTAATAAAAAGAGTTTTATATAGTACAAACTAACCATGTCAAATAATTTTATATTAATTTGTAATTAAAAACAATTTGGTAGTATGTACAAAGATATACACTGCATAAAATCCAATTATGATTAATTTATAAAATCAGTAAAAGTTCACAATATGCCTCTAAATTATTGTAAGAAACAATTATCTACACCACCATTTCATATCTTCTCTCCTTAATTTTCTTTCGACATATCATTCATCTGTGACATGCCTTTATTTATTACTAATTTCAAACGAACCTTTGTTTTTGCTGAAATATAAGTTATTATAAAAGAATAAAGCGGTGTACAAGAACTTTGAGGCATTCCCCTTACAACAATGAATTACTCAAGACATTACAACATTGCCCTAGCACATAGCCAGACTCTATCCCTATCACTAATGCCTTGAGACAGTTTCCTTTTTTTAAATTTTAACATATGCATACTCCATTTTTTTTTGAGCTACTCTCTCTGAGAGGATTACTACTTGCTCTGTCCTACAATTATTGCTAGCATGCGAAATTTGATATATTAGATTGCCATATGGTGGAACCAATGGTCAAACCCACCAATTTCGTCCTGAATCTCTTCTTTACACACCATACCATTGTATTTCCTTCAAGAATAGCAATGTGCAGTTTCCTGCTTAGGGACTTAAGTTACTATATGTGCAACTGAGAACAAATGTTCATGCGTCTCCACCTCCTGGCCACAGAGTAGACAGAGATCATCACTGCATTTACAATCTTTTTCATCTTCTCTTTCATTTGGAGTCTTCTTCTCATGGCAAGCCATATGATCGATAATGTAACACCCCGACTCATCGCCTGAGTCGGAAGTAGTCACATATGGCAGCTCGTCAGGATGTGTACTGACCCCACAGACCAACACGGGTCCTTACAGCGCAATTTGACCTCACTCGAGCGCACCGTGGGAAACTTTTCAAAAGGTCACCCATCCTGAAATTGCTCTTAATCAAGCACGTTTAACTGTGCAGTTCTTATTAGATGAGATACATAAAAGGAAAGTCGAGTTTGTTGGTATGACCAGCACTATTAATCCTTTTAAGCACCTTATATGAGCCATTAATCTCTTAAAAACCTTCTCTGAATTCTGGGGTATTACACGCACCCCCACTTAAGATCGCAACGTCCTCGTTGCGCCTGGCTGCCAAAAGTAGTCTAACTCCAGGATTTTCCCCCGCTAGGCGACGTGGGCACTCCTGACCACAGGATCAAAACGCCGTCGCAGGGTTGCTCTGATACCATTTAGTGCAATACATACCCCAAATTTCGGAGGAAGTTTCTAAAAGATTAAGGGCTCATATGAGGTGCTTAAAAGGATTGATAGTGCTACTCATACCAACAAAGTCGACTTTCGTTTTAGGTATCTCATCTGATAATAACTCCACAACTAAGCGTGCTTTACTGAGAGCAATTTCAGGATGGGTGACCTCATGGGAAGTTTACCAGGGTTTGCATGAGTGAGGACAAAATGCGCCGAAAGGACACGTGTTAGTCTGTGGGGTCAGCAAACAGCCTGTCGAGCTGGCATAGGTGACTACTTTCAACTCAAGTGATGATGAGCCGGGGTGTTACAAAAGTGTAATACCCCAGAATTCAGAGGAGGTTCCTAAGAGATTGAGGGCTCATATGAGGTGATTAAAAGGATTGATAGTGCTACTCATACCAACTAAGTCGACTTTCCTTTTAGATATCTCATCTGATAAGAAGTCAACAGTTAAGCGTGCTTGACTGAGAGTAATTTCATGATGGGTGACCTCATGGGAAGTTTCACAGGGTGCATGAGTGAGGTCAAAGTGCGACGGAGGAACCCGTGTTGGTCTGTGAGGTCTGTACACAGCCTAACGAGCTGGCATAGGTGACTATTTCCGACTCAGGTGATGAGCCGGGGTTTTACAGATAAAGGTGGTTTTAGGAATCATAAATCTGTTTCAGATACACTTTCCCCATGTAACCCTTTGTTTCTCACCTATAAGGTACTTAATACTTACTAGTTGTTGGCCCGCGCGCAAGGCGCGCGGTCCCCCAACATGCGGCGTTAGTAGGCACGATTTAGTAGGCATGATTTAGTACATGGTTGTTGTATGAAGGGAAAATAGCCTAGAACATTGCATATGCATCTATTATTCCGGGCAATACGCTGTAAATTGTTTACTTACAACGAAGGCTAATAACATATTGCCTTGCGTATACAGGCTTGCCAATTCGTTGTTTGGAAGGTCATCCCTCCACAAAAAGGAACAAGTACGAGTTAAAGTCTGCATCATATTACAATTTTGGGCGGGGGGCGCTATGATAAAGCTGGAGCTTTTGCAAAATACCACAACTTAGAGACATATCTTCTAAGTTGAAGTAGCTCCATGCATATCGCAGCTGCTGCTGGATGGGCCTGCTAGTGGTAAGATAAGAGTGTTGGCTTGATCACAAAATTAGCAGGCCAGAATCCTCCGTCTACTCGAGAAGGGTGATGTCTTTGACCAACCACCTTAAGACTTTGCTGGTTGTTAGGCAATTGGCCGGTCCTACTATAAGCCTCACCTTTGCGGTTGTGAGTTCCACCCTAGCTTTCATAAAGAACTGAATTTGTTCCTGCATTGAGCCAAGTGTAGTGCGAAATCAGATTCTAGAGACATTGGGAGATGCTGATTAACAATGTATAAGAGAGTGTACTTACATCCTGGCTCATTGCATATAGCTTGTCAGCCTCTATGGACAACAAGCTCTGCGCCTCCTCAGTATAAGCTTGGAACAATGAGGACCCCGTGTGATCGGCAGCTTCGAAGCTACATCCCATCCTAAAATTGATGACAAAATGATTAACATTAGAGTCTGGGCTCTACATAAGCATCTTAATTTGCGTGTTGTTATATAGATTGCTTACTTGGGAATGGACCTGACATCTTTCCTCAAGCATTTGTCGCATTCATAGACCGCATCTTTGGGCCGAGTTCCGCCGCAGCCACAGTTGCTGCAGCCCAGGTACGAGCGAGCATCATTGAGATCAAGTCGCGGCACACAGACATTGAGCTCAAACTTGTCCTCCAACACCACATCTTTGTACTGAATGACATTCTTGTATGTTAGTTTGCTGTCAAAAGATTAAGTGAAGAAAAATGAACCTGTGTTGTTTGTTTGGGGTGTTACCTTTTTAGCTTTCAGCTCTGCCATTGTGATGGCTTGGGCTTCTGCAGCAGGGTTTCTGGCATTCTGGACGTGTTGTTCTTTGGCAAACAGCATCGCCAGGTTGTCCTTGGCCCTGTGCAAAAAAACAGATTTGAATGGTCTTATTTTATAAAATTGCAATTACTGTGGTTTGTACGTTTGCATGAACATGCGAATTTAATAATATGTATGTGCATAGGGACCGGCAGAGAGGGTTTCTTTTGCTTACCATTCTCTGAGAGCGTCTGCTTTAGGCCCCTTTGGAGCAGGTCTCAAGAGGGTTGATGGTGTAGTTGCAAGTGTGAAACCTGTGTTTATATTTCAAGATAGTGTGTAAAAGAACAACCAATTACGTTGACCTTTTGATTTTGTTTCAATATGAGGTCATGGGCGGATGAAGTTACCTTTGTACTTTGTAGGCTTAAGTTGTGTAAACACGTACACAGGGTAGGTTGCCAGACTTGCCTCTATCTCTGTGCATGCATCAGTGGCGAAATCTGACCAAGCTGATATGACCAAAGCCTGGTCGGAGCTGTTACACGTTTGTATTGGTTGGTCACTATACTGAAATGGTAACTTAAAATTATAGATCACAAATGCATCCATGGAAAATTGTTTATCATTAAGACGTGGTACCTGCTGTCCATAACGACTATTTCACGCACTGGCGTCTCCTCTTGGTTCCTACCCTTCACTGTTCTTAGCGGCTCCACAAAGATCGGCACCACGAGTACATCTGCAAAACAAAAGGGAATGCACATTCTATTCAATAAGCCAAAAATTGTCATGTACTATAAATCTGTACAATTGTGTACATGAGCCTACCATAGCGATCATCGCTGCTAACAACACGGTGCAGAGAATCTATTGTTGTGTAGGGTTCTGCATCTTCCCCACTGTCTTGCCCAACTTTCTGGATCACTGTCTTATTGTTGAAGTTTAGCTGGAACTTCAAATCTTCAGCACTTGCCAAGTACCTCTCGTTCACTGGCTTTACAGCAGCATTTGTGATCTCATAAATGCTCTTCGTCTGGATCACATCTTCATACGCCTCAATGTCGTCATTGAACAGGGTTGCTCTCATACGCTTGCCCTAAGGAGAAACAGCCAACAATAATGTTAGGTTATTTTACACTATAAATGAGGCAAGGCATTGTTTGAATGCTCACTTGTTCATCTTCAAGGGTGATTTTCTGGTAGGAAGCCTTTGGGGATGTCTGCTTGCGAGTCTTGTCAATTACCTTCACCTTCACGGTATATGGCCCTGACCTGTCTGTGAGCTGGCTGAGAAACTTTTTCTCGGGTTTCATCTTGAGGAGATGCCTGTATAGAAGACTCATGTTCGTATAATGATATGTTATCGTTCAGAACCACTCAAAGTATATGAATATCTGTATTTGACCCATCTTATGTATGCATTTTAGTGAAGCTAAAATTGACGCTTAATGGTGTTTTTCTAGGGCGTCAGGGTTATTCAACCATGGTCACATTTTTGGGGGCATACTAAGCATATCAATATGGCAACATAAAAGATAAGTAGAGAGCCAATTCTTCCTAGTGTGCAGAAGTTGATTTATATCACAGCTTCTTTCCGACTGAAGAATATACATACAATCCAGTGAGCGGAGTGAAACATACAAACAGAGCAGTCATGTATTCACGTTAGAAAAATCACTGGAGAGATGCCAACAAAAGGCTTACCAGAGCCCTGACGACAAAAAAGGGTTGGAAACACATATGATCAAGAATAACAGTTGAAGAAGGCAGAAGTCAAGGTATTTACAGTTAATTAAATGGTACATCGCCTGAAGTAGGGTGTTCAGTGAACTATTACCGCTGTTAGCAATACGATGTTCCTCACTATTTTTTGGGACTCCCTTTTTTACTACTAACATATTTGAAATAATTTGAGAATCGCAAACAGACTTACATAACAGTTTATTTTTCCCTGGATTACAATCTTAAAACATTCCTTCTCAGAGTAAACTTTATTGTGACCTTGTAAGAAACTAAGCATCCATGATGACTCTACTCATATCATACTTTTAGCCTCTAGAAATGTTTCTCTTTTCCTGCAGTCATAATAGTTAAGCGTCGCCTAATGAGTGGTTAGACGATGAATGTGAGCATTACGAATGATTATCCCTGATATGGTTTTTTTTTTGTTTTTTTTTTTACAGGATTTCTACAGCTAATAATACTTTGACATGTTTTATTTAGTCTACTGATCAAGAGGCACGCAGCTTTAAATGTACGGAAAGTAAACACTTTTCATGCGTTTTATTACCTAGTTCAAATTTGAAATGTAGGAATTAGGTTTTAACTATGTATGAGCGCTAAATTGGATCTAACAAAAGGTCGCATTACTGGTATGACATTATACTCTAACAGTTATGTGTGAGGAAGCAGCCATAATCATAACAAACAAACAGCTAAGGTACAATGCAACCTATTTTATAATAAGTAAGTGCATAACTACTGTTTGGAGCAGAGCATTTTTTGCCAAATTAGATGCTCTTGAAAAAAGATGGCCTCCATTTATTGCCACAGAACTTGAAATAGGTGTTACCAAAAACTGACCTTAGTTGTATGGGAACCTTTGGGTTTGTTGTCTGCTTATGTGCTGCTGAAACGAAACAAATTTTGTATGAGTGACTGAATATGTTGGGAATATTAGTGACACATGTGTATCAATAAATGATAATAACAATAAATGGCATGAAAGGAAGCTTACCTACTGTCACTGTTGAAGTGGCTCTTCTGTTTGTCTTTATTTCTGGAGGAATGAGAACTGGAGCTTTGGTCAATAAATATGATGTGTTTTTCTGGAAACATCTATATAAAGCAAAAGTCAGAGCCTAAAAGGTGCAGAGAAGAAATATCCCACGTGGGTGTCCCTTTGCTATCCTTGATGGACACAGATAATATCTTCTTCTCCTTACCTTAACCCATACCTTCTCCATGCCTAACATGTCCTTGTACTGTTTGTATTGTGTGGCTCTGCTGCAATGTGTACAGTAATAAGTAAGGCTCACAAATCAAGTGGGCTTTTGTATGTTGGATAATAGATTTTAGTCTGCAGGGGCATGGGGATAACTGAGATTGGGGTTGCTCAATTGTATTAGTTGGGAATTAAGTATGGCCATACTTCTTTATGTCTCTTCTTATTATTTAAATATCTGTATATTCCTAAGATGTGTTAGTAGATGATGTAAGGAAGGCATAGGAGGCCTGAATATTAGGCATACATTTCTCTATGATAAAGGAGAGTCATAGATGTTAGACAGTACACCAGGAATGAAGAGGTTACTTTAAAAATGACCAAAGCAAGAAGAAAAGAATTTGGGTTAAGGATTTATGCATATTTATCAGTAGAATCAAAGAAGAAAGCCCGAAGTGTCAGATGAAATAAACAAAGATCAAGCAAAAAATGACGATTACAATCAATGAAACGAGAAAAGATAACTATAGTCTACCAAAATCATACTTGCCAAAGTTCCCACTCATCAGATCAACAAAAACCACAACAAACCAAATTATTGGAACATAAGACAACTGGAAAGTCAATTATGTGTAAGAAAAAGAAATTACCAGATTTTGTCGCTATATCGAGCAGCATAACTCACGCCGGAATAAACATACTATGAACGCGAACAACTTAAAAGCCTGACATTAAGAAAATTAGCTAACAATATGCGATGCATTAATTACAAAATCTCTAGACCCACAAATTACCTCTGGGTGTCAGATTATTATCAAAGAATGCAATGCCGTAGTTTACCTGAGATTACACACATCAAAATCAATCTTGCTGATAATACAATGTCTAACAGCAGTTGTAGGATTACTGAATTTCCTTCACGCCCTGCATATAATAGACACACAGGGTCCACACCATCAGAATTCACAAGCCTATAAACTTAGATCTAATACACCGTGTTATGGATTCCCTCACACAGGTCTAATTGTACCAATAAACTCAGGCTAGCTGCCAACTGTGGGGGCTATTGAATTCAACATGGCAATGACAAGACTGGGGAATAATAGGGTCACAAAGTAAAATCATAAAAATGATTTGGGCATCTTGGTGGAAACGCTAAACTTACATTTTCGCCTCAGCATAGCACTTGAGTAATTTGGTCCTCCATATTTAGTATCTAACTCTCCACAAACCTGCAATAAAGTGCACCTCAAAGAAGATCAAGATCAAGTCATCGCATAGTTACAAGAGAGTAAAATCTAAGATTAGCAGATAAGACTCAATTACCGCATAAGCTTTAGAGGAAAAGAAAAATAACAGATTCAAGTAACTTTTTTGTACTGTAAGTAGGTATCCACATTTCCATACTATTTTACCATAGCGTTAGCAGGTAACAAGAACACATTGATAGTTAGAACAGGAAACAATGAGCTTAAAGGTACCATGGTCAGAACGACAAAGAAAAAAAATGCACAAATGAAGTCATAGAGTTTATGGTCTTATGGAACAACAAACATTATTAACAAAGACTCAAAGGCATTTACAAGAAGCAAGTCTTTGAAAGGTATCAAGCATCAAGATTATTTTTGCTAGCTAAACTTCCTCTACACTGTCAGAAACACTAACTTCCCCAAAATAGTTTGGATGACGAGTATACTTCCAGAGTCCAACATTACACCATTTCCCTCTATTCTGTGGTGAATTTTGAAATTGAAGTTTTTGCTGGTCAGCTGTACCTTCAACTGAAAAACCTATTGACCACATAACCCAACCAATCACGAGAACTGGCATTGACAATTGTCACTGGAAGGCTCATGGGCAGGCAATTGTCGTGGGTTGCACCAAATTAATTCAGTACTTATCCTAAAACTATGTAGTAGGGCAAGCAAGTTCGTATCCACAGGGAATTAGTTAATGTCTGAGTATGCAACGTCGATTGGGTAACCAATTGGGGGGGTTTTGTTTGAAGGTTGATTAAACTAAGCAATGAACAAATAAGTTGGAAATCAATTAAAAGACAAGCCTTGGTTCTTGTTTCAATCCACTACCGATTTATCAATTGATCCTTGAAGATCACTTATCTAATTATGTGAGCACTTTGTTGCGAAACCGAAATCTCTATTCTTCCTGTACTAGTTATTTAGAACGAATCAGCGTATCATAAACAACCCTAACTATCAATCAATCTAGAACACGCGCCTAGATATATTTCAATAGAAGCAATTAGATCTAGAAGAATATCAACAAAGATAGGCAATTCAAACACACGCGGTTCAAATCGAAATATAAATCAATTCCCTCTTTAATCAATCTAACGTTGAATCAGCAATCAATTAGAAAGATAAAGTTGCTACTTTCCTAGCGATTAGATCATATAAGTTGCTAATACTAGTAGGCCTCCTAGCAAGAACAAACACAATCTATTAGAATTATAGTGCAAAAGAATTGATAATACTCACAATAGGATCGATAAATAATAATCTCACAATCTGGCGATAAACGGTAGCTTCAATTCACAATCACCAAGATGGAGGAATTAGTTCTCCATAGATTTCTTCAATAATCCCAAATAAGTTTTGAGTTGCAAAGTTATGAAATAAAACGTAAAACCTAGGTATTAATAAGGTCTAACAATAAAATATGGTAAATAAAGAAATACGGAAAGTAGCTTCGCAGAGGGCCGCGGACCGCGCGTCCAAAACCGCGGACCGCGCCAACAGCATCCGCGGGCCGCGCGTTGCTCTCGGGTCCAATCTTCAAACTCGCATAACTTTTTCGTTACTTATCCGGTGAAGGCGTGTAACCACTTTTCGGAAAGGTAAGATCATGAACTTTCATCTCCACTTGGTTTCAATGAAAAATTCCAAACATCCTGAGAGATATGAAGCTCCAAAGTTTGCCTTGCATAAACGGACCAAATTTCGGCATTCTTGAGATTCCAAATGGTCATAATAACCACTAATTCTTGTATCAAACACAAATCACACCAAGTAACATAATAACCAGTCAAATGATACAAAAATCAACGTTAAACACTTCAAAAACCCGACTTTAACCACAACGAAATAGCGCACATCAAATTCCCCCATGTTTAGACCTTTACTCGTCCTCGAGTATCACAAACAACCACCAAAATGTCTCCAAGGCCTTTATAACAGTTAGCAAGGGCGGAAGATGATCAAATCCTATCTCCTCTACTCCAATCGAATGTGGCGAGTCTTCTTATTGCTAGTTAGGGGCCGTCACGGATGTAACCTCAACGCAACGGTCCCAAACTATCTTATACTTCACAAATCAAAACCACAAAGAAAGCCAATTGGCAAAGGGACCTAAAAATGCCCTATGTGTCCCAATGCCGCTCACACACAACTCACTCGTGAGCCTAGGTCCGGAATAATACCACGGATCAAAGACTACCTCGTATAGCCACCAACTTCCCCAAACAACCAAGGGACCGAGGATTTCTATCCTATCACTTATACTAAGCAATCCAACCGAACCTCCTTTTATCATCCAAGAGAGACCTACCCAGACACGACCTTCAACACACCCTTCCTATGCAACACCGGTACTGAACAGTAGCACACTCCACTCATTTTGCCTAGGCGCCCTTTCGGGTTTTCACCTAGCCTCTCGTTAAATTTTCCAACTCACCGGCTGACTTTCTTCTCTCGTGTCTTTTCCTTACTTTCTTTTTCGCTCCTCTCTCTTTTCTGACTATCTTCTCTCTTCTTTTTTCCTCTTTCAATTTCATTTTTTTCTTTTGTTTTTTTTTTTTTTTTTTAAAGCAATAAAATAACAAAGTAGATACAATATACAATATACAATGAGAATCCACTCCCCCATGCTTAAACTGAACATTGTCCTCAATGTGAAACACAACAACATAAATAGGACAACAATGAAATGGGGAAAGAAAAAAATCTCATAAAGATGCAACGGTAGACCAAAAAGGATGCACTCCACCCATATGAATCGAAACATGCTCTCCAACAATAACAAAGCAGCATTCTCCTCAACCTCTTGAAAGAAATGGGCTCATAGAAAAAAGAAAACAGGGTGTAGAGCCACTCTCAACTCACACCGTATCCCAAACACCCTCAAGAAAAGTCGCCACCAATCAACCACACTCTCCTCACAAATCCTCCATCTCCCTCCAAGAATAATGCACGTAACAACACAACTACCTCCTCACCACTGTCATACAGCACAAAACGACCCTCCAAATACACCAAAAGTGATCATGTGGTCCAAAATTGAGGGAAAGGGTTCAAACTTGGGTAGGAACAACAAGCAAAAGTGATAAAGCATGGGTAGAAAACAAAGAGAGATGGTACAAGAAACATGGTGAACAAAAATTGTGATGGGTATGAAAGGTGAGAAGTATGAGAAGGGAGAGAGATAAGGGAAAAGAAATGCATACCTTGCAGTCGAACACCGGGCATCCCCTTTTTTTTCTTTCTTTTCAATTTTTTTTTTTTTTTTTTTTTTTTTTTTTTTTTTGCAAACCTACACAAAACAAACATTAAAAAGTAAAGGAATAAAAATGCAAACACACAAAATAAAAATAAAATGAAACTACTTGGGTTGCCTCCCAAGAAGCGCTGTTGTTTAACGTCGTTGGCTCGACGCAGTTGCGAACTTCCATGATCAAGAAGCTCTCAAAGCTCTCAAGTGAAAAGCCTGCAAAAAGTCTCTCGACAAACATGCGTAGCAAAATAATACATATAAATTAGCAATAATAGCAGTCAATGATCTTGTCAACTTGTCAACCAATCGAGAATAGTTACTGTATAAGGGTAGCAAATTAACCCAACTAATCACATGTGGAGCCTTCTCAAAAATTTCTCGATGTGGCTTAAGATTTGGTTCAATATGAGCAATCCTATCAAACAACGATTTCATACCAATTATGGGCTCATGAGTCAAACAAGAGTTATATGGGTGAGGCATAAAAGATACTCGATGTAAGATCACTGGAGGTTTAAGAACCAACAAAAGAGACTCATCCATAGATATTAGAGCTCGCTCCTCATTAGATGGAATACAAACCTCAATAATTGCATCCACCTCATCATTGTTTACATCATCCTTGAATTCATTCTCTAAAAGCTCATCAACATCGTCCCTCAAAGAAACAATCATCTCACTCTCGGTGGAAAGAACATTAGGTTCAATAACTTTTATAGGCTCATCATTAACAAGAAAAATTTCATTAGACTCATTGAATTCATCATTCCTCATCAAACAAGGGGGTGGAGCATTCAACTCTACCTCTAAACATTGGAAAGCCATGAAATTAAAGAAA
This sequence comes from Spergularia bocconei, assembly GCA_963457585.1. Lineage (NCBI taxonomy): Eukaryota > Viridiplantae > Streptophyta > Magnoliopsida > Caryophyllales > Caryophyllaceae > Spergularia > Spergularia bocconei. Next base: position 9,059,994 of record OY734943.1, read on the forward strand.
TCCCAACACTCATCTTCTGACATGTCTGAAATTCTCCCATTACTCATATACTGTGCCAACTTCCATGTTTTATGGTTCAAACCTTTTATGATAGCATAGCATAAATCATAATTAGAGTAAAAATGACCACGAGCGCCAAGATAGTCAACACAAATTTTTAATCTAGAGAAGAACTCATGAAAAAGTTCATTATCTAATTGACTAAGCTTGAAAATAGACATAGATCATCACAATCGAGAGAAACAAACAATAAATCAAACGCTCTAACACACAAAAGACAAATAACGCCAATTCCCCGGCAACGGCGCCAAAATTTGGCAGGCAATTGTCGTGGGTTGCACCAAATTAATTCAATACTTATCCTAAAACTATGTAGTAGGGCAAGCAAGTTCGTATCCACAGGGAATTAGTTAATGTCTGAGTATGCAACGTCGATTGGGTAACCAATTGGGGGGGTTTTGTTTGAAGGTTGATTAAACTAAGCAATGAACAAATAAGTTGGAAATCAATTAAAAGACAAGCCTTGGTTCTTGTTTCAATCCACTACCGATTTATCAATTGATCCTTGAAGATCACTTATCTAATTATGTGAGCACTTTGTTGCGAAACCGAAATCTCTATTCTTCCTGTACTAGTTATTTAGAACGAATCAGCGTATCATAAACAACCCTAACTATCAATCAATCTAGAACACGCGCCTAGATATATTTCAATAGAAGCAATTAGATCTAGAAGAATATCAACAAAGATAGGCAATTCAAACACACGCGGTTCAAATCGAAATATAAATCAATTCCCTCTTTAATCAATCTAACGTTGAATCAGCAATCAATTAGAAAGATAAAGTTGCTACTTTCCTAGCGATTAGATCATATAAGTTGCTAATACTAGTAGGCCTCCTAGCAAGAACAAACACAATCTATTAGAATTATAGTGCAAAAGAATTGATAATACTCACAATAGGATCGATAAATAATAATCTCACAATCTGGCGATAAACGGTAGCTTCAATTCACAATCACCAAGATGGAGGAATTAGTTCTCCATAGATTTCTTCAATAATCCCAAATAAGTTTTGAGTTGCAAAGTTATGAAATAAAACGTAAAACCTAGGTATTAATAAGGTCTAACAATAAAATATGGTAAATAAAGAAATACGGAAAGTAGCTTCGCAGAGGGCCGCGGACCGCGCGTCCAAAACCGCGGACCGCGCCAACAGCATCCGCGGGCCGCGCGTTGCTCTCGGGTCCAATCTTCAAACTCGCATAACTTTTTCGTTACTTATCCGGTGAAGGCGTGTAACCACTTTTCGGAAAGGTAAGATCATGAACTTTCATCTCCACTTGGTTTCAATGAAAAATTCCAAACATCCTGAGAGATATGAAGCTCCAAAGTTTGCCTTGCATAAACGGACCAAATTTCGGCATTCTTGAGATTCCAAATGGTCATAATAACCACTAATTCTTGTATCAAACACAAATCACACCAAGTAACATAATAACCAGTCAAATGATACAAAAATCAACGTTAAACACTTCAAAAACCCGACTTTAACCACAACGAAATAGCGCACATCAGTCCAAACCCACACAGCCTGGCATTATGCGAAAGATAGATCAATAAAGATTCATATATTTAAGAATAATGACAAAACAAAGAATTAATACGAAGAGTTAGGTCACAAAGACAGCAGACAAACCTGAAAGACCCAAAAGACTACCAATTTCCCCAAATTTTGACGCATTTCATCAAATTGTCGGTCCTCTCCCCACTGCAGAATCCTGAGAATTTCAAACAAACCACGGGTAAGAAGGGGTTTATTACTACCTAACACTAAGTGTTGTGTCAAACGGTCCTACGACTTTCTGAAACCATTTCTTCACATAGAAAGTTTAAATTTCTGCTTTGAACTCTGATAGTCAAACGTATCATAAACCAGGTATCATTAAATTCAAAGTGGAACACAGTACATGGACCTTACATCGGTTTCTTAGAATAAAGTTCCTGATATCATGTTCATTTCGCCACATTAATATCTGATTAAAAGCTTACATATAGAGAGCATAATCTCTACAATAGTGTGTATCTAGGTGGGGAAATTGTTCATCAAAACTCTTCCGTAAAACTAAAGGAGGCCATAATATTGTAAGTTCACCATTTTACCACTACAATTCAGACATCATTGTAACAACTAAATACAAATGTAATACCTAAAAGAGAAATGTTTTCATGACGGAAACCTATAGAGTTCCGAGAGCATGCATGTGACCAATACAAAGCTTATACGTACCTTCAGTACAGAGAGATAAGAATCCGAGAGCCCGTGTACTTCACCACCATGGCTATTTTCACCTATAAGCAGGTTGTTAACATACCTTGTAAGCATCAGCCTTTTGTGAGACCTAATTAATCGCCTCTCAGCCTACATCCCTGTATTGGTACCCAAAGTAGTTGAACATTATTTGAATTCCACTTGACGGTCGGTTTTAATTGGGTGTGCCTCAGCCTGCAGGTACCTGGAGATTTGGTAGAAGGTAGAGCCTATATTTTCAGCGATGCATTAGGGGATTTCACTGTTGTTGCGAGTAGAGGATGATAAAACTGTGCAAAGTACTTTTGACATGGCATTTACAAAATTGACACTGAAACCTTATTGATGCCTGTTTATTAAGAGACATTCTACATTTTCAGCCCAATAGCCTGGTGGGAGGTCATAACACAGGGAAGTAATCAAATAGAATGATGCATCTTAAAGGCGCACTATGTACACGTGAGTCAAGGTTATTCATAGGGCATCTCTAAAACACACACCAAAATGCGCTGCATAAGAGGAGACACTTTGGCAGGTCTGCACGGCACGACAATGTAACACTGAAGCACTTGGGGGGGCAAGCATTCTTTCTCCACTGTTATATATCAGCTATCAATCAAACTTCAGCACCTAATTCAACCAAGCCAGGGGCTTACCCTCAGGAAAGACGAGAAAAACACAAAACAGCATGACACGACAAGTAACTGCACATGCTCTGCAGAAAGTATAAATTGACAAAATGCACATCCATTAAATTCTAGTCATTAGTAAGTAGAACCTTATTTTCAGGGGTAATTTTCAAAACTCAAGCGTACCGCTATGTTATTGGAGCTCCCTGGCGAACAATCTTTTAAGCACCCTCGAAATCAATAACAAACCCAGCATTTATGAGAAGACCACCCCAATGCTAAATGACATGGCAGCCGTATGACATAGGTATTCGTATATGAGCATAATTTGAGTGATACATCAGTTGCTTTGTTAAGGGACGCTCTAAGTTCACCGTGAATAAACAAACGATAACTTGTATAACCATGTCTAAGCAGGTTAATTGTCACCCTAGCTTGTAGAAGAATCAGCAGTAGCATTAACCGAACAAGGAGAGGTGTTAAACCCCCCGAAAAAAGTTCCACAGCGATCATAATAACAACCATATACTATTTCATCTTATACAAAAGGTGACAACAGAAAATCCCAAAAAAAAAAAAGGTTTGTCAGTTAAGCCTTACATAACGTTTAGAGGATGGACTTCTGTACCATAAGATCAGAATGAGCAAGGTTAAGCTCCGCTCCTTGGTTAGGTTACCTGCCAGAGGCCAAAAGTTAAAGAACGTTAAAATAGCCGCATTGTAAGTGACCACGGGCTATGAGCTTCAAATCACGAAAGCATAATAAACTAAAATAAACATGCCAACCAGGATAAGGTAACATACATGGCAGGCTACCGTGGAATAACACCAGCCCGCCTCAAAACCTCATATGATATAACATTTTTCACAGAATGTGAAGACTCTGTGTCTTCAGGAGTTTCACCAAGAACTACCCTCATCTGCTCGGCTGTTTTTGCTCTTGAGAGCGCCACATATAACTGCCCATGAGAAAAACAAGGAGTAGGCAGATAAACGCCAGCTCTTTCCAATGTTTGCCCCTGGGCTTTGTTTATCGTCATAGCAAAACTTAGCTTTATTGGGAATTGCTTTCTTTGAAATGGATAGGGAAATTTAGACGACACAGATGGCTTTAGGATAATCCTTGGCAAGAAAACATGTTCGCCTTTGTAAGAGCCGGTTGATATCTGGCACTCAAGTAGATTTGGCAGGAAGCGCTTACAGATTAGACGGGTGCCATTGCACAACCCTGCGGCAGGATCTAGATTGCGCAGCAGAAGAACCGGGCAATTCGCCTTAAGGGTAAGTTTATGAGGGCTCATGCCTCCCGGGCATAAAGCGTTTAAAAACTCAAGTGGATACAAAGTGTGAGTATCGTCTGCAACACTGTCAAAGCTCTCGTAAACATGAGCAGCACTTGGAAACTTCTCTATTAGCAAGGCATTAATTGTATCAACATCACAATTCTTTGGTGTCAAAATAGCTCTCTTAGTGAAAATTTCAGGCGTGAAACAGCCTTGGTCTAGTTCAGGGAAGATGGACTCGCTGAGAGCAGTGATATTATCTGTCCCTGCGGGACAACGCATTAGCAAGTTCCCCGGCAAGCGTACGTCCCCATCATCGCGTGTCTGCAATTCCCCATTTCCAAGGGACAACAAAAAAGCCGAGAATGCAGGGTCTTCTATAGCTCTGATATTCTGAGTTAGCCTAAATTTTTCAAGCTGCGGCCATATGTATGAGCTAACAAGGCTCGCCTCCACGGCTTCTTGATGTGTTCTCCGAGGTAGAACAGGCAAGACTTGACGGAAATCACCACCAAAGACGACTATCTTGCCTCCAAATGGTATATGGCTAATGCAGATATCCCTTAACATCAGGTCCAATGCCTCTATGTTCTCCTTCTTTGCCATAGACGCCTCGTCCCAAATAATCAGCGTGGTTTGTTGCAAAAGCGTCGCAAGACTTGTTTGTTTTTTAACTGTGCAGGCAATGGAACCCTCGTCGTCCGGCGGTATTTTGAACCTTGAATGAGCAGTACGACCAGTGGGCATATTTGACGCAGCAATTCCCGAAGAGGCAGTTGGCAGGCAAATCTTTCCCATTGCTCGAACCTTAGCGTAGATTGCACAGTACAAGAAAGTTTTCCCGGTTCCTCCAGGGCCATCTACAAAGAATGCTCCTGGCTGGTTGGCTTTAACTCGACGCATTATGGCCTTATAAGCCACTTTTTGTTCAGCGTTAAGCTGCTTGCTTGCATGTATGTACTCAGGGGGCACTGGAGCCTCTAGAGCATCGATAGTGTCCCGAGTTGCCGTTACTGTCTCATCCTGAAGTTTGTGCAAATCATTCAACTTAAAGAACGCAAAAGATTTCCCCATCCCTTCTAAATACTGCTCGACTCTCTGAGAAGTGAGTTGGAGCACTTTCTTTGCGTCCCGTGGATATTGGTGGTTGTAATCTTCAGACATTGCCGCATAATACTTATCCCAGAACTTCCTTGGATCGCTGGGTGTGCAAAAAGAAAGGATGGTCGCAAATAACCGCCTCAAGGCATGCGGCATTTGTATCTCTATGGCTTCGTCCATACACTTCTCAATAGTCTCATCAGAATCTAGAAGCCCACCTTTCAAGGCAGATTCTTGAAACGTTGCACACTCATATCCATCAACCAACAGTAAATCGTTGAAAGATTTAGGACCCTTAACATTTGTAAGCAGCAATCTTAAGTAATAACGTTCTCCATCCCCCGGCATAACTGTTGCCACCCTACCTATTAGAAAGCCGCGTTTCCTATCCTTCCATGACCTGCTCTTCGTATCCCACACAAAATGATCTGGAATTTCTGAGTAAAGATATTTAGGACCGTCGGGTCTGCTAGCATTTAGCGCAAAAAACTCAGTTAGCGGTGTCTTGGAGTTTTTTTCGCTGTCCATTACCCCCTGGAGTTCCTCATTCTCTGCAAATCGTACGTATTGCATATTTTCTGTATGCACCGTAAGAGGCATCACTGGCGGGTATATTTCAAATAAATCAAATCCAAATATCCTCCAAGCTGCCTCTGGCGGTGACACCCAACGACCAGCTTGGTATCTGTTAATCTCATCTACTGGAGTGTTCTCTATTCCTTCCACAACCGAAAAAGAAACACGATCATGACCCTTGTAGACATATTTGTAGAGGTATTTGACTGCCTTTATGCTTGAGCAAATTTCAACGTTAATGTGACAGTCAAACATCGCCAGAAGATATGGATTGTAAGGAATAACCCATCTGTTATCTAAGTGTGATCTGCGTATACGACGCGCCTCTCCTGTCCTCCTCCTTCGATATGTGGGATAGCAATCTTTCCCATTGGTTGTAAACGCAGCGAACTTTTTTGGAAACCCAGATTTGCATTTCCTTACTCTACCTTCAAGCCTCATGCATGGGCAGCTTGGATGGTCCTCTCCACATGGGCCATGCATCATGTGTTTAAGCACAGCAGCCCGCAGATGAGGATTATCAGTCGTCGGGATCTCTGCGCTGACATAATTATCAAACTCTTCCGGACTGATTATCTTATGCCCGTGTTTAAGAATGATCAAAAAGTGCGCATGAGGTAACCCACGCTTCTGGAACTCAATAACATATATAAGACCCGCCACCTCTCCAAACACTTTCTTCTCCATAATCTGTTTCTTCATCTCTATTAGCTTTGCATGGAAGACCCTAGCCACCAAGTCTGGCCTATTTTGGGCTAACTCACCCTCTGCCAATTGGTTCTTAATTTCCGGCCAAGATGCATTGCAAGTCATAGTGAGGAACAAATCTGGCTTCCCATACTTCTGAACGAGGGCCATGGAATTTAGATACCTCCGCCTCATATCACGTGGCCCTCCTATGAATGAGGCCGGAAGTATAACCCTATGTCCCACATTCGATGCATCTGTTCCACCTTGGGCGACATTATCGACAATGCATTGATACACATCTGCCCTGATCACATCTTGGTTCTTCCGATAGTAATCCAAACGCGTGTTTTCCAGCTTGATGTACATATCAACCAAATATTGCTGGAAGAGCCTCCCCGCTCGTAGAATATAGTTGCCTTGGCGTATCTGGAGGGTGTAAGCATAGTATTCTTTACATGATACTTGCTTGCCTTTTCTGCCCGGTCTTTCAACGGCAACTAAAGTAAATGGAAATTGGCACAAATAATCAGGATGGGCAGAAATAGATATCTAAATCCTAAGCAAATAAAGATTAGTACCTGCGGCCTGAGCATCCAACAACTCTCCAGCTGTCTGCGCCAGGCCTGCACAACTGAGTGCGTGTGCATTAATAGGCGCTGAGTGTCCACCTCTTTGAAGCCTGAACAAACCTTGGTGCCAACCAAAGTCACCTCTGGGAAAGAGCAATGGATATTGCAAAGGATCATAACATCCATAATAATGCATAATTCTATGAGATGTTTCTGATTTTCCATGCACAACGATATGCGGTCCTCCCGATTGCTGCGAAGAAGAAGAGTCCAACCACACAGCGCCAACTTCCTCGGCAGTTGGCGCGTTGTATACCCGTTGGTCTAGAGCAGAATTTTGGTTTAATACTATTCGGGTGTTTTCAGACACATCAAACTCGCTTAGAGATTTAAAGAAAGATGCATATGGATTGTCATTCATGACTTCCATAAGTTTTGATATGACAGAAGATCTTAGCTCGGGGAATAATCCAAGTCGGTTTTCCTTTTCATGTTGCACATCATAGAAATATAGTTGCAAGTATTTTGGGACATTATTAGTCGGTAATAAATCAGGCATGAAGTGATACATTTGGCCGTGGACTTTGAATGTATATATTCCTCGATCTGATATCGTATCAAAAGACCCTCCGAGGGAGGTGAAAGCAAAGAGATTGTTATATAATCTGGCAAAAGTTCGAAAGTGAACAGAATCGGCATCATTTTCAGTGAACAAATTTATAAGTGTTTGAGGGAATTCATTTGTGGCCAGTTTAACCTGGCCATCAGAGCAACAAAAGCCCTTTGACTCGTGCACAAATCTCAAGGCGCCGCACATTGAACAAAATGTTGGCGAGGGCAATGTGGTCGCCTGAGGCGGCACAGGTTTCCCCCCGATGGCTGCAGGAATACCTGCGCAATATCAAGTTCGCTGTAAAATGAAGCTCAAGAAAGTAAGGTCTGGTGGGAAGGGGAGGTATGATCCAGCACAGCCAAGTGTAGAGGTAGCTAAAAAGGAGGCATACGTTTTCTACCCCTTCCATGTCGATTTGGTGTAGGCGGGGAATTTACATGATCAGTAACCTGTGAATCAATCTCCATGGAGAGTGCAGGTTGATTCTCTGTTGGCTGCATTCGATGCACAGGGTCCTGATCTGAATTCAATTCACGCCGATTCCGATAACGCCTGCTCTGTGTAGGCCTCGCCTCCGAAGGAGCGTCAGAAGACGGATCAACGTCCATCAAAGTATCTACATGCGGTTGTGGTAACTCTGATGGCTGTAACGGCGCACCGCTTGAACTCCTGATGCTCCGATTGCGAGGCCTTCCTTTGTGAGCTCTTATAGTAGGGCCTCCAGATGAGCATGCCTTGTTTGTTGGCTGTGAACGTGCTCGTTTTTGGCCGGACCCTGATGCGCCTACATCTTGGCCTGTTCTAAGCCACGCACACGGGAACTGAGAGTTAAAGAAACGTCCACATAGGAGCAGCCATGCTGACGATTGCAACGGAGGTCAACCACAGTTATGGGGTTCAAGTCCAAGACAGTACAATTTTTTTAAAGTGGTATATTGCTTGATTATGCCAACATAGTTGTAGCGTATTTTATATGGTGTTTTTGGAGGAAAAAAGAGAACTGTGGCCCTCAGCACACACGTCGTAACGGCGAACATATGGCACGCAGAATATACCCTTACATGCACTCCCAGCACAGAGAAATGCAAGAGAGGTGATAAGAAGCATTAACGGAAACAGACCCGCTCCCCCAGCCACAACACAAACGCAGCAAGCAAAGCCAAAATAGAAAAAAAACGCATTGCCATAAGTAAGACATACCCATGAGATAACAAAGTTGAACCAGTGCGCATACGCAAAGAGGGACTAAGAGGCACCCGCAACGTACGCTTTGAGTACCTGCCAGGAAACCAAGATCAGAGTGCATGTAATGTAAACCTTTTAGAAGTATTTAAACACTTTCAAAACAAATTCATTTACCTCATATAAGATTCCTAAACAAAGACGACAATGTATAGAAGAAACACAGGTCCCCACTGTGACATTTACAGTTTGTATAGGGTTTAAGCAAAGCACTCACAAACGCACTCGCAAACTAATCACAATTCTTTACAACGAAAATGGGTGATATCTTTTCATGCAAGAAACCACACTCAATAACCAGGCTGCTGAATGGACTTTGTAAGGAAAACTCTCCTCAGCTAGCCGTATTAAATTCACATTTGGCGAAAGAACTATGATCGGAAGTCAAAACTAACTATGACCAAATCCAAAATAATCGGCATGCGCTGCTTAGGATCGGCTGACAACGGCAAAATGGAACCTGTTGTTGGTACATGTGTCATCATCCACAACAATGCAAACCAAAACAACAATAATTACTATGGCTTGTTTCATCGGCCACTTAACGCCGGGATAACGTTCTATTTTTTTTGTTAGTGAGTTTCTTAACGCACAAAGCTTTTAACTCTATGAATTCGGTATATGTTTAGTAAATTTCACACCAAAAACTTACGCTAGTTAAGAAATTCTTAATAGTGAGGATTAACTACAAAAAACGTACAAAAATAAGAAACCTCATGATGCACACAGAAATCAAACTGCTCATGCTCAAGTCCTGATTAAAATAACGTAGAAAACATGAATACGACGAAAAAACAGATTCCCAACTTCTGCACACTCCTAGGTAGAAGTCACTTTCTTCATTCCATATATTGACAACTAACGGTTTATTTTATCTCTCTCCAAAAATGAAGCCAAATGTTATCGGTTTAAGGGAGCGAATATATAGTACACTAATTCAAATGCAAGTATACTCATAATGAGGGCCAGATTTGCTCGATCAGGCAAAGACATGTATTCAAGCATTCAAAACATACACTAAACCAAACTCAAAAGACCACAAAATAGCAGCAATCATTATGGTATCCACAAATTAGAGAAGGGCAATGGATGCTTAAAAACACTCACATATATTAGCCAAAGATAATAGTACAAGAACCAATCCAAAGCGCCAGCAGATGCCTCCTAACACATAACCTACAAGGCACCGCGGCTATGACAACAATACATAGCACGTCTCCTAACAAAACATAAGTTCACACCCAAAAGCCCTCCTTCCTTCCTCCAAAACGCAGTCATCTGTAACACAGGCACATATGCGAGGCTTCAGGTATGGGCACTGCCACGCCAAGGGTAAGGATAAGCGCCCTCACATACGGCCTGTGACCGTGAAAATAGTGCTGAGATCATCAGGTATCTCAAAAAGGCAACCAATGCGGCCATCATCAGCAGGGCCAGCAGAACCAGCACCAAGGGTGAGCCTACGCTTTTTCGGCACAGGAGGCGGTGAACCTAAAGCTTCAATCTGGGCCTCAGGATTCTGAGGTGTACTATAGATGCCCGCTGACAGCGGTGGAGTTGGCACAGCCAACTCGGCAGTACCAGACAGACTGTCCCTGGTTGCAAGGTAAATCTCCCTCTCCATTGCACACTCCATCTGTGCTGTTCTCATCTTGCAATAGTTAAGGTCCATGATATCAAAATGCAGGGTAGTTTGCAAGTGCTTTAAAGCTTTCCTAGCCAGGTATTGTTGTGCCAGGCCAACAGTTTTGCCAGGCGGCCCCATTATCCACTCCACCTCAGCGGGGTTGTGTTTAACCCCAAAAAGGCACACATGTTTTGCCATCGACAACCTTATACAGTCCACGGCAGTCACTGAAATCCCATAGCTATCCAAGACATCCCTTAAAAGGGCACAATAGTCAATGGATATGGACCGAGAGTACTTATCACCTTCCTCAGTTTCCCCTCCCTCAACCACACCAGTCAGCTTGTTTCTTTGTGCCTTATAGTAAGCTGCACAGGCCTGAGCCTCTTCCATCCTCCCCAGATTAAAATCCAAAATGCGCAGCTTCTTTTTCTCAACAAGGAAAGCCACAGCCTCTTTAGCAGCGGCGTTTTCAGATTTCTCTAGGCTACCATAAGCACCGCCTTCAAAATAGTAAGCCAAATGGCCACCCTTCTTGGCACGCACAACAACAGCAGCCAGGTCACTTACTTCAGATCGCTTTATATAAACTGGCTTACTACCACCAATCTCACCCACTATAGTTGCCAGCAGGCTCCGATAACAGATCCCAAATTCCTTATTGCCACCTTCCATAACCTGTAAATTTGAACCCCGAGTTAATCGGACAGGTAGTTCCCCATAAGCACCTTACTATTCATAGTTACTACAGATTAGGTAAATCCCAAACATGCTTTCAAGCCTTATGAGGATACCTTAAACCACCAGGGCCAACATTTACTAAGAAACCGAAAGACACGGGCCCTACCATAAACCCCTCTCAAAATGACCCATGAACGCGCACACAAGCCTGCCTATATGCCCCCCCACCCCCTGACAGCTCTGGAAATGAAAATCTGACAACCTCGAAAACAATTCCAGGCAACCATCACAAAGTAACTACGACAAAACCAGTAACGCACACCTGAATCCCCGAGCCCATCATAGACAACATGCCTCCCCCCCTGCCATGCACCCCAAATACTAAACATCTCAAAGAAAAAAGCAACCGAAAATGTGTAACATAGCATCGCAGGAAAGCAATCAAAAAAATAAGCAACCACAAACAACTAAGAAGAAAACCAAAGCATGACCAAACCCCCAGAAGCCTGTGTAATGGCCCGTATACCCGCCTAGCATGAGTTTGGCAGCCCGTAAATCCCACACCGCATATTAGCACCAGCACATTTAAGAGGACTATAAGAACAGAATGAATAAGAAGCAATACCTTAAAAGCAGCCTGAATCTTGCACAACAGCTGACTTGAGCAGGGAAGCGGGCGCCTTGCTGCGTACACATTTAATACACAATAAGCGGCATTCAGATACAACAATCTCATGCACCATGCGTTTAAAAAAACTCAAAGGCCTAACTTAACACAGCAGCTAACGGAAAACCACTATTGCTACATGCAATTTGAGAACAATTATATTTGAGCCGCAAAATTGTTTTACTCACAATAATATATGAGCCTGGTCTGCATGATAAGCCTTTTGTGGAGAGCGTGAATTGATATTCCATTTGCAGTCGAGTAAATGCTCAAGCGTTCCAATCAGCCAAAACAAGTGCAAACATGAATTGACAAACACAAACGCAAAACATGTTATATTATCATCATGAACGCAGAGAAGTTATCAAATTTCTAGCCCAAACACAAACACCAGATAAACAATTGCAACCCACTGTCTAAATTCTCCCTTATCAATACACAATTAAGATTGAAAACATAATCTACAGAAACTATAAACCCAAGATTGAAAACATAATCTACAGAAATACCATCTCCATAAATCAAGCAATCCGACAATACATAATGACACGGCACCCAATCCAAAAAAGACAAGTGTGATAAAGAGTTAATGGCACCCAATTAACGGTAGACATACAATGCAATGGGAAAGTGAATGCAAATAAAAACAAGATTCGTTTCGGCCACAGAACAACCCAATGGGCGAGTCAACTTTGGAATTCAACAAAAGAACCCATGCAACCGACATACACCATCAGCAAAGGAAAGCATTCTCAGAACATATGATCGAGCCCACCTAACACAGCTTCCAATTGACCTCAAAAAGGGAAAAAAAAAAACACGACATCGAATTATAAAGAAAATCTAGAAATACAGGTACCCCAAGTAGACTTGAAATCAAACCACCAAGCAAAGTCTATCGCAGCTAATAACCACCCACAATTAAGCAAGAACAGCTTCAAGTAACCACCAGCATAAACCCAAAGGCAACAAATACCTCAACAATCATATTAAAGAATAACCAGACGAAAAGGACCTCCCTAAACCTAAAAATGCAGAGGATTGCTTACCGTGAATATGTAAGCGCTTGCGAGAACCAAATGCACCCAAATGACTGCCAAAACAATGAACCCAAAATAAACGTGAGATGAAAACAATGAACCCATATATAAACGTGAGATGAAATTAAAAATCGCAATGGTAATCAAAATATGGAGATCATAAAAAAACCCGCAATAACAATCAAATCCTCTAAATTGCATAGAATAAATTAAAGACCTTAATATAAACCCATATACTGAATCTTGTAAATTTTAAACCCTCTAAATCGAATAGTAGAAATGGGCTGGAAAAAGAGGTGATTACCTGAAAACACTGGGATTGAGAGATTTGATTGCCTTGATTATCAGATGACCTGGACGAGTGGGAATCTGCGGGAAAAAAAAAACAGCCACAAAAATCACAAATTAGAAACGGAAAGAAACACATCCTAATTTACGGATCACAAAATCGCAGCAAAAAAAAAAAAAAAGAAAAAAAAAGTGTGAGATTTAATGTGGCTGGAAGATACAATGAGATCAAACAAACAATGATCGGACACAAAATCAAAAAAACAATCATCAAGAACAAAAAAAAAAAAAAAGAGGTGGAAGAACAATATAAAGAGAAATGTACGATGGAGAGACCAAATAATTGCAAAACATGAAACACAGTTCACCCAACAATATATTGCTATGAAATGAAAATTTGAGACTAATAAAATGAATGTAATTAAAGAGAATATTGCACTAACCAGGAAGGAACAAACTAATTGCTCATACGATGCGGATCGAGGTGCAGTGGACAGAGAAGAGGGGTGAGTTCAAGCAAAGAGAGAAGGAGGAGAGAACTAATTCAACCAACAATTATAAGAAATAAAAATCAAACAGTTTATCAATCATCAGCAACCAATACAAAATCAATGGAAAGAAATTAATCGGGGATGTTGTTGCTACTGCAATCCAAATTCGAATACAGAAAGCTTTAAAAAAACATGGTAAACAGTTTATCAATCATCAACAACCAATACAAAATCAATCGAAAGAGATTAATCGGGGATGTTTTTGCTACTGCAATCCAAATTCGAATACAGAAAGCTTTAAAAAAACATGATACAATAGGAACGAGCTTGAACTACGAAACCCCCAAAAAGGCACGGAAAAAAGCTACAAAAAACCTTACCCAAACGCAGATTAATGAACACCGATTCTGGGAAAAAAAAGGGGAGAAGATGAATGAGAGCAGCTGTGGGAGACGGAGAAGGGGCGGATAGATCAAGAGCCAAAATAAATGGAGGAGTGATGAAGAGTGGTGAGCTGATAGATAAGAAGAGAATGTGTGGTGGAGAGGAATGTTAGGACAGCAGTATATCCAACGGCCACACTTTTGCCTCAAATGAGGTTCGTTAACAGCCGTCAGATCCCGTTTGTCCCTGGCTCTGGGATGAACGGCTGCGATCAAGGGCAGCCCAGATCGAATGGCTGTGGGAGGAGCAAGCGGCCACTGTTCCAATGAACAGTCTAAGGGCCTTAGCTATTTTTAGAAGGTGTATAGATACCCTGCACTTCTGAAGCAATAGTATTCTTAATACTCCACCACTTCCCCTACATAAATTCTGTACTGAGTTGGATTTTCAAGTTGCACATTTTCCTCCTATACCATGATGTATCTTCTTGAGGAGAGTAACTCTCCCATTCCTCACCTTTTCGTGCACTCATCTAACTTTAAACAAACTAATAAGTTATGTTTAATATGTTGATCTAACATGTAAGTGACAAACTTGGCAAACGAAAGGGCAAGGGACAAAATATTAAATACCATTATTAAGATTGATGAAATTTATGATAATTAAATCTAAAGAAGTTGAAGTGTTTTCTCAAACATTTGGAAAGACAGCTCAAAAAACTTGATGTAATTTGTGATGACACATACGATGCAGACGTGGAATTAATCATATGACGACTAAGTCTAATCAACCTCGGCATGCCACATATTATTTGGAGAATTGTTTTTAGCCTATCTATGTTATTATATTGATAGATAGATAGCTAACCATTCAACTCACCCAATCCAATATAAACTTTTTCAGGTACATGGAAGCTCTTGAGAAAGGGGAGTGCGGGTAATGTCTAAAGATATGATGGAGATGGAGATTCTTACAAGATTGGATCGATTTAGATCATTACATGTAGTTGAACCGATTTGTATTTATTAATTATTTAAAGCATTCACTTATATTTGCAAACTTATAAATTTATTTATCTTAACCTTATTCAATTTAAAGGGATCGAAAATGAGCGAGTTCAAGGAAAAGTCTTCCGCTATTGTTATGTATGTGTATTAACAGTTTTTAAAGTGATTGTTTTAGGTGTTTTATATTTTAATGGCTACAAAGCCTTGTACGGGTTATGTTCTTTCGACAATGGTCAACTGGTCATGGTAGGTCAAAGTAAGTGTGACTAATTTGGCGGTAACGCAACCCAAAATTAGTTCTCAAACTCTAATGTCGAGTGTGTTTTACTGAAATATTATTTTCTCAACTTTGAGTAGAAGAGGGTTAAACTTCTAGACCCCGTAGTTAGAATTTTTGGTTGTGACTTTACTCCGGCTATTGTCAATTTATTTTAGGATAGAACCTCCGTGGGTTTATGAAGTGGAATCTCACTCTCATCCGTGCTTGTATTGCCCTTGCCCGATCGTGATTAATAACATGGTATCAGAGATCATGAGGTTTCGAGTTTGAATCATGGTAGCCCCCTCCTTTGTTGAGTTAAAACCTCACTTTAAGTTGTATGTTATATGTAGGTCAGTGCATTACTCACGCTTCAAGCCCAAGTTTGAGATTACGCGAGGGGGCAAGGTATAAAACTATTGCACGTACCCTAACCATCATTCTAAACTTTTGGTTAAGTTGGTTCGTTAACAATTACGATTGTGATCATGGTTGTGTTTACGATTCGATTATTTTTTATTTTTTATTTTCTTTACAGAGGGAGAACATGAACGCAACATGCGTACTAGATCAGGTAACCCTTCTAGACAGGGTATCACCTAATTAATCTGTCACACAACAAAATACAAGAAATGTGGTAGGGAGTATGGTTATGGTTATAAATAATGGAATTGAATCAGGTCAGATGTAAAGTTATGTCAGAAGGTCAGAAGTAATCTCAGCCACACATCTTGATAATTCACTAACTCTCATAACTTTAGTTGCTCCGTAACTCCAGTAACTATAGAACATAACTCCAACAACTTTACAATTATAAATTAACAATATTTGACTAAAATACGTAACTTCAACTTAACTTCAATAACTTTAATAACTAAAACACGTCTTTTAATATAACTCTATTAACTACAACACGTAACTATAATAACTTTAATAACTATAACACACGTAACCCCGATTTAACACTAATAACTTTAATAACTCCAATAACTTCAATAATTCCAATAACTTTAATATAAAAAAATTAAAAAAAAAATAGAAAATTTAAATTTAAAACACGTAACCCCGACTTAACTCCAATAACTCCAATAACTACGATTACTATAAAATACGTAACCCCGACTTAACTCCAATAAATTTGATAACTTTAATAACTCCAATAACTTCATACACTAAAATCGATAACTTTTGCTATTGCTGCCCACTGTTATTGTGCTAAAGAAAATCAGCAGACTTTCTCGAGAGTTTTTCTGGGGAATTAATGACCAAAAGGGCAGGCTCACTTTTATCAAGTGGAAGGAATTATGCACACCAAAGAGAGAAGGAGGGCTTGGTATTAAAGAAGTTCTCGGCTGGAACAAAACGTTATGTGTAAAATGGATTATAAAGCTGTTGCATCATGATCAGAATATCTGCTGCAGATGGGTTAGGGCATACTACCTGAAGCAGGAGGATTTTTGGTACATCATGCCAAACCAGGACTGCTCAGCTACATGGAGAGCTCTCCTATCTTTGAGGGATGAAATCATTGACAAGACTGGCTCTACTGCTGCTGCAAAAAGCCTGATTGATGTCTGGTTTAAGAAAGCTGACAGTAAGCTGGTCTACAGTTTCTTCAATGGGGAGCAAAATGTCGTCAAATGGCATAAACGTGTTTGGGATACATGTTGCGTGCCTAAATGCTCTATTATCTCTGTGCTGGCTCTCCGAAATGGGCTGTCTACAACTGATAATTTGTGCAAAAGAGGCATCTATATTACTAATAGATGTTGCTTGTGTGAATCCAAGGAAGAAAGTAGAGATCACATGTACTTTGAATGTCGAGTTTCTAAGGCCGTTTGGGAGAATGTGCTTAAGTGGGCTGGATACAGCCGAAGAATTGGAAGTCTTGATCACGAATTGAACTGGTTCAAGTTTAAAATCAGAGGGAAAATGGCAAGCAGCGTGTGGCTAGAAGCGCCTTTTCAGCCACCATATACGAAATTTGGAGAGAAAGGAATGCTAGACTCTTTAGAAATTGCACTAGAAATGTCGAACAAATTTCATTGTACGTCAAATATTTAGTCTGTGTCCGATCTATAGACAAATAGTGTGATCTTATCCTTAGTTTGTAGTAACTTAGCGGTTTTTTCCTTAGGGTAGCACATTGCTATCCTTTGTGAGGATTTTGTATTTTGTTCTTTCTACCCTCTATGGAAGAATTAAAGGCTAATTCTTTACAAAAAAAAAAAATCGATAACTTTAATTTTTTATTTTTTAAAAAAAAAAACAAAAACAAAAAAAACTGAAAATGAACCCCCTTATTTTTTTTCTCTCTCCTCCTCCACCCACCCACAGCCACCACCACGCACCACCACACCACCGCCGCCCCTTGCACCGACCACCACCCCACTCGACCCCACCACCACCACCACCCGACTCGCGCCGGTGAGGCGACCCCACGGCGGCATAGCTCCCCCCGCGCCACCGCCTCTAGCGTCCTCCACGCCCCTTTGTTCTTATTTTCTCTCTCCTCTCCCACTCCCTTCCCCAGCCCCTATTCGCGACCGCCACCCTCCCCCTACGTTCGCCGCCCCTCCCTCGACCTTCGCCGCCCCTCCCCTGATGTTGCCGGCCCTCGTGCCCTTGTTGCCACCTCTCCCCCAATTTGCAAAGTGGAAAATGGAAGAAATAAGGGAGAAGGAAGGGGCGGCGGGGTGTGGGAACGGCGGATCGGTGGTCGGGGTGGCCGGCCGAGCTCGATGGCTGGGTCGTGGCCTGTTACCGTGGTGGTTGGCGATGGTCGCCGGTGGGGCTAAGGTGGTCGGGGAAGGTGGGAGGTGTTTGGGAGAGGAGAGAGAAAAGGGGAGGTGATTGGGTCTTTTTTTTCACTTTTTGTTTTATTTGATTTAATCTTGACCATTGATCTAGGATTGAATGAGTGGCTCAGATTACTTCTGACCTTCTGACATAAATTTACTTCTGACCGGATACAACCCCTATAAATAATTATGAATATGATTATTGTTATAATGATTACTATGATTATGATTATGATTTGATTTGATTTGATTTTGATTTGATAATGATTTGATTTTGATTTTATTATGATTATGGATATAATTATGATTGTTATGATTAGGATTTTGCTATATATATACTTTCTACTCATATGAATATATATATCATCTTATACAATCATTTGTAGCAACAAAAATTGTTCCCTTGCAAAAACTTGCTCTTATTTTCCTATACTCTCATAGCTCCGTTTTCGCTATCTTAAACATTTTGGTTTTCTGACACAATAATGGCCAAAACTGAGATAGTGTTTGTCCCATTTCCAGCAATGGGTCACTTATTCTCGATGGTAGAATTTGCCAAGATCGTGGTTCAAACTAACCCCAACATCTCTATCCTAGTCTTAATATACCATATGTCAACATTCGAACCAAGTAAAGTCGCCGCTTACATTGACTCCCAGTCACATGTGGTCGACCCGACCCGTATAACCTTCGGTATCCTACCACCGCTCTTGGACCACCTTGATCCCTCCTCACCTGACTTCTTTGGCCCACTTCGAAATAATCTCCTCATGCAAGAGATTAGGGACCGCAAAACAAAGCCAGCGGCCTTGGTCCTCGACCTTTTACATACCTCCATGATTAACGTTGCTGAAGAGCTACATGTCCCTTATTACATTTTCTTCATCGCTGGGGCTAACATGTTGGATATCATGCTTCACTTTCAAGCCCTGGCAGAGGAGCAAGGGATTACTAATGACATTACTAAGTTGGTGTCCGACCCGGATGTTCAGCTGGATATACCTGGGTTTCGTAATCGGGTTACTCCGAATGTCCTACCTTGGGAGATCCATGATAAGGATACTTACTGGTCTTCGTTAATCATCAATAATACGAAAAGGTATAGAGATGCTAAGGGTATTCTTGTCAATACATTTATGGAGTTAGAATCTTCTATTATTCAAGCTTTACAAGAAAAGGATTCCAAGATTCCAAATATTTATCCTGTTGGGCCTATATTGAACTTAAATAACACTGCTGATTCTAAACCACAAAATCAGGGTGACGATATCTTTAGTTGGTTAGATGCGCAACCACGGTCCTCGGTTGTGTTCCTTTGTTTTGGGAGTATGGGAAGTTTTGATGCCGATCAAGTTAAGGAGATAGCTCACGGTCTAGAGCAATCCGGTCACCGGTTTTTGTGGTCACTAAGAAAGCCGTATCGAGTAGGCACTCACGGTGTTTTACCCAGTGAAAACGAGATATTCGAAGATGCCTTGCCGGCAGGCTTCTTGGATCGGACGATGGATAGAGGAAAAATAATTTCATGGGCTCCTCAAGCTTCGATACTGGCCCATATGGCCATTGGAGGATTTGTGTCACATTGTGGGTGGAACTCAATACTCGAGAGTATCTGGTTCGGAGTCCCGATTGCTACATGGCCTATGTACGCGGAACAACAGTTAAATGCATTTACGCTTGTAAAAGAGTTAGGATTGGCCGTGGAGATACGGTTGGATTACCGATGGGATTTTCTGAAAGAAAAGAGGAATTGTTTGGTTACGGCTAATGAAGTTAACAACTCTATTAGGAAGCTCATGGGTTTGGATGAGGAAATTAAAGGAAAAGTGATTGAGATGAGAGATAAAAGTAGGAAGGTCTTACAAGATGGTGGATTTTCTTACCAATGGCTGACCCGCTTCATTCGTGAAATCACGGAGAAAGTTTAATCATCAAATGTTGATACGATATCGAGTAGGGAAAACTGCCAAAGCTAGAGATATCTCTCTTTGTGATTGGAAGTGGATTTTAGGGAAAGCCAAGTGGATGAGATTATGGAAAGGATCTTTACTTCCTTATTTCTTGAGTCTAGTTTAGTTAAGTGTCTTATTTCTCGTAAAAGAATAAATTTCCTTCTCATATATAGGAAAAGATAGTGGAAGTCATGTTTCTACATCTCTTTGGGGTTAATATTTCCTTATTGCCTATTTTGTGTTTAGGAACTCTAGACTATTATAAATAGCACCCCTATTGTATTGTTTTTACAGACAGTTTGAGAATTAATATCGAAGAGTCAAAAGAGAGTTTCTTTCAATGGGTTCATGCTTTGAACACAAATTGAACTAAGTAGTGTTATTTTTAGTTCGACATTATTTGCTAATCGCGTTATTAGTGAGTAGTGGATCATTACTTAGATCGGCGTCTAGGTTTGATCACAGGCCTTAGGGTCATATCCTTTTTTTTTGTTTCTTAATTTATTTTTGTCACAAATAAACCCAAAACCCCAAAAATAGTCCCAGAGTAGTACAGAACTTCAATCTGTCCTATTGTAAGTTTTCATTCCGCTGCGTACTCGTATCAACTGTATTACTATGTTTAATTTTTTTTTTTTAGCATCTCGTCTTCTTTTTTTAGGAAAAAGGTTATGTTTGTGTAACAAGCCTAAATTTTTGCTATCCTTAAATACAAAAATAAAGGATTACTATGCCGCCATTGACTACCAAATCAACAACAAAGCTAATTTAAAACAAACTTAGACAGCGGAAGACTTGGATTCTAGTTGAATCTACCAATTAGAAATTTAACCAAAAGATAAACTACAAATCCTCCCCAATGTAAATATCTGACGACTCATCAAAATGCCAACATGCAATGACGCTTCAACCATACAATGCATCTCAATCTGCAATCCTGTCAACTGCGCCACCAAAAGGATGACACATGCCCCAAAATAGGGAGGGACACAACCCAAAACAAAGAACGTCAACACAGGCTGAGTAAGAAGTTTAAGCAATGAAAATTACGCGTAGTTAACAAAGAATAGACAAATCTACGCAACAGCGACAAGAGCCTAAAACGGGTCTGGCACGAGCCGTGTGCAACTGGGCACGAGTCGTATGCAACTGGGCACGAGTCGTGCCCAGTTTAACGTCTGAAAACACACAACCGAAAGGCCATGAAAACGTTAGGTGTATTATTCGCCTTTTGGATATTCTTTTTTTAGTAAACGTATAGGGCCTGTATAAGGTCTCTAGCATGGACAAGGGTTATACCCCAAGCCATCCCGTATCTAGAGTTACAATATCGTAAAGACTCGCGTGTGCGCACCACTCGCTAGGGGGGGCGGTAGGACGCACTATCCCTAGGAGGAAGTCAATTAGGAGGTTGGTAGCTGATCTCCAACCTAGAATATGTACCTTGATCAGAGGTTAATTAAAACATATCCTTAAGACATGGTGACGGCGCAAAGTCCGTCCCTCTAGATGGGTCCGCAATATAAACTTATTGAAATTCTCATAACGATCTTAAGTGTATTTGTACTTTCGCTCTTTCAATTTATAAACGGCCGTAGCTGGAAACATAACATGATATAGAAATCAATGATAGTAGACAACATAGTCAAGAGTAGCATATGAATCATAAACATTGGAATATGAAACGAAACGGTTAGAAAACCAACGAATCAATAAGAGATGATGAGTGGAAGCTCAACGAAACGATATTGGATACAAGCTCAAACTTGGGATGATTATTGTTCTTACCTTTCAACGCTAATCCTTAAATCAAGCTCTTCTAACAAAGTCTATGAACTACACCTTCTTGAATCTACAATAATCAAGGTGGCCAATAAATCCCAAACTCAATCAATTATCCCCTAATTCACAAGGTATATCCATATGTTATAAGTCTCACAAATTATATTAATATATCATGTATGCAAAAGGAGACAGTATTAGATAAACGTGATTAACTTATACCACCGACATCGTACGACCACTAAAATTGAGTACGAATACAAGATAATGTCAGGAATGTCTCCTCCAAATTTTGTCCACAAACTCCAAGCGGATCAACGGGAATCAATCTCACACTGAACCATAAACATGAATTAGGGTCTACCCAAGAATTCTGATATAACCTTTGATACACAAATGTAGATCTTACCAATTTTGGATATGTTGTGACAACTTGATTTAATAACATCTCCGTAAAATTTCGTCCCAAATAACTTAGGAGCCAACGGGAATCATCAAGATACCGAGTGGGCAAAATAGTTCTCGGGTGGATAGACACACCATCACTAAAACACATCTACAGGGAGCATCTAGTGGAACATTGGCACGATCTATATGTTGTTGGATTTGTATCGAAAGCACGGTTTCAGCGCCACCAACCACGTCCTAATCACAGATCGTATGTGAGAGTTATGTTTGTATGAAGTTGACGCAATAATGCTAGGCACTTATGCGGGTGGAGGCTACGAAAAGGAGAGAGAGGTAGAGGAGTGAGGCCAAATGATTATATATGAAAGGGAAGCTAGCTGGGTGAGTTGCGTGATCTACAAACCCGGTCCAAATGCCAATGACTAATGAATAGTTTTATAATTAGAAATTGCATCATAATTCAATCGAATTCTAATAAGACCTAAATATAATCCTCAATTACATTATAAAATTCATTTCAAAAAAAAAATTACATTATAAAACCTAACATGCTTAATTATTTAAGTTCCCAAAACTACGGGGTGTTATAGTTTGTTAGTTCTAGTATCATTTGCCAACTTTTATATAGCGATATTGTGTGTGGGATCAAAGATATTTATTAATCTAATGTCACACCAGTGATCAACCTAAGAATGCATGTCACTAAAACTTAAAAAAAATTGAAATCGAATAAGGTTCAATTATAATTGAGAGAATGATTTTTTTGTGGGGAACCACTTTCTCATTTTTTGGGGAATAACCCTCTTATTAGTTTTTTCTTTCTTTCTTGGAGAACCACCTATATAATCAAAAGTGAAGGGTAGCCCCACCTAAACCCATTTTCCAGCTATTTTCGTCGGATTTGTGTAACACTACGGGATTATGTAAATCGGTTTGTGAAATTGGTTTCTCCCACGCAAATTGGGAAACTAAGGCTCAATATGATATGTTGTTAATATATTTACCATCATACTACCAACCAACGTTACTCTTACTCCTCTGAAAGTGTCGGATCCGACATGGCGTCGAAAGAATCGATACGTGATGTAGAAATTTCCCGACACCGGGATACGGTTATACAAGTGTTTTGACCAATTTCGTAGACATCGACAAGACACAAAAACTAGATATGGAGGGTAGTTGATCTTTACCTAGGTTTTATGAAGGTTGTTCATTGATTCAATTTTTTTTCAGCCTCTGGGAAGTCGTGAAATGGGTTAGTGACTTGGTGGATACTTGAAAAAACTAAAGTCATAAAAGTTTTTTAATTAAGTAGCCTTAAAAAATGTGTAATGGAAATATCAAAAGAATCTAGATTAAAAAACCATCCTACCCTTCATTTAAAAAAAAAAAAAAAAAACTACAATCCACTACAGTGTTCTCTTCGCTCTTCTCTTACCCGTCGCATGACAACTCTCTCTCTTTTGTGAATTCATGGCGCATGCTGTTTTCCGGTGGCAACCACCATTAAACTTCAACAAGAACCATGACCCAACCCAATCTGTCTAATCCAATAGATAGCAGCTCTTCTTTCAACACAATTTTCAACCAGGAAAATGGTAAGATTTTTGTTACTTTAAACACGACGTCCGGAGTCGTGTCGATAACCGGTGTATCGGGTGCGTGTCATGTGTTATATCGGCATATGAGTTGTGTCGACACGCGACTCGTCGGGAAATATGACGTGTCGGAGTAATGAGCGACCAACAAGTCCTTGACCTTTTAAAGCCCAAGAAAGGATTAAGGGCTAAAGGGTGACTTCCCGCTCATCTTATTGGGTTTTGTAAGTCTACAATTTCATCTATAACTATGTTTATATCAATAAAAGAAAAAAGTTTACCTTTGAATATACTCTTTGGCCTCAGTCCTACCCCAACGCCTCATATTCTTTTTTGGGACGTCACGGCTATAACACCCCATCTATTTTAGGACATTATTATATCTCTTACTTTTTTCAAATTATCTCACCCTCTCTCACATTCTCTCTCCTACGTTTTGTTAATCCCCACATACTATCTCCTATTTCTCCTAATTTTCTTCCACTGCCACTATTTTACTTTATTTACTAATTTTCCATATTAAACTACAAATGGCCCCCGAGATGTTTGAGGTGAGACAAAGTGAGTAGATGATATGATTCATAACAATGTACTTTTGATTCAACCGCTCCAATGAACTATAATTGTGACCATATGAGGTATTGTCTAAATTATCTTATGTCGTTTGATGAAAATTGTGAAGGCTCTTGTTGATATCTAACAAGATACTATAGTGATTCCGGAAAAAAAAAAAAATTGAGTTATAATTGTGATTCCCCCTAATATGTCACTATTATAAGTCCTTTGAGATATTGTTTTAATTTGGACTTCGATGAAAAATTGCCAAGACCCGCGCTAATTTGTAATGATTATTTACAGGGTTGTATGAGTTATGATTGTAATTCCACCGAAAATGCCGATAGAGAGATAGAAATACGGTGAGCTCAAGGATTTTTCTCTCTCATCCCCCTCCCAAACCCGACCACCACGAACCACCCCAGCCGCCACCACTTCCACAGTCCCCACCACCCCAATCGCCCATTTCCTACAAGAACCACCGTCTGTGAACGACAATCCCATCCCTCCACCTCTGCGACACCATTTCTCTCTCCTCCTCCCATTTTTTCTTTCTTCCTTTTTGCTCTCTCCTCATATTTGATCACCTCCGGCGGGGTAACCTTCATGGGGTCGACGGGGAAGGGCGACGGGTGAGGGAGTATTGGGTAGAGGTCGTTGGCGATAATGGTTGGGGAAAGGAATGAGAAAGAAGAGAGAAAACTAGAGAAAGATGTCGCGGAAGACGATGAAGACAGTGGCACGGCAACGACTGCCGTCGTGTGGTCGCGGGAAGAGGGCGCTTCAGGTGGTGACGTTATTGTACCATCAGGTGGTGGTTGGTGTGGTGGCTGCCGTGGTGGCTGCCGTGGCGCGGAGGGGGAAGGGGAATGGGAGAGGGGAGAGAAATAAAAAGTAATTTGAGGTGTATGCTATTTTACTGAATCGCTTAGCACCATTTTATATAGTTTTAAATATGTTTTTTAATTCTTAATGGGTTATACGGGTTGTCATTACCCTGCCCAATAAAGTGTCATATTGCCTCACTCTATTTGAGCCCTACCCATTTTGTAAGAGGGTTGACTGGGTAGTTATTACATTGGGCGGGCTTATGGGTGCCATAGGCAGCCCTACCCAGTGCACATGTCTAGCTGTGACTGATCATCATTTTTGGAAATAAGGGTTAACAATGGTTGTATAAGGAAGATCAAAGAACGATTTCAAGTTGTGCCACGGTAGGAGACCACTGACTTGAAAACGAATACGGCCCGACATTGGTGGTCATCGTCACTGGCCGGAATGCTCCCCAAGGTTAACACAACTACTTTTGCACGCGACCATACAAATACAAAAGTTGGAGTTTGCACACTCATACAGTTACCCAAACATTATGATATGTGTTTTGTGTATATCGTTCGATATGAAAATGAAACACAATAGGCTTTCTTATATAGTGGGTGGAAAAGATGTTAAGCATACCAAATGATCAAAGGTTATGGAATTAAAAGGACCCATAATCACACAATTAACATGATAATAAACGTGATGTTTAATAGGTGCAATAAGCATAGTAGTAATGAGTATTACTAGCAAGAGGTATCCAATGCTCAAGTCAAATTAAATATGGCTTTGGGGCCATTAATCCAACAATCCCCCACTAAAGGTGAGCAAAGTCAAGGGAAAAAAATTTTGGGTTAAGGTAAGTAAATACTTAAACATCAATATCTTTCGATTTGAATTGACACATAGTGTAATGAGGCAACAACTTACTTTCTAGTAAGTGAATTGCTTCTTAAACTCAATAAAGTTTGCTTGAGACCCTCACAAGTAGTCACAACACACATTTACCTTAATTGAATATGCAAACTCCGCGATCCAACCGCTTTAAGGCCATGCGCACAACTCGGGTCTCATGAGTGTTCTAGAAAGATAGCCCAATCTTTCATAGAAGATGGTCAAACCTTCACACTCACATACCTGGTCCATCAAGTGTTTCACCAAACACCACTACAAAGAGATATGGAACCATTAAGAGCAAAGCTCAACCTTTCATGAATACACGGTTAATCTTTCAAATCCTTCTCAACAGGACCATCCAACATAAGGATGTAGACTCATTAGTAGATAATTAAATCTCAACCTCCATATACGGTGATTTTATCAAATCCATCTTAAAAGGACTGTAACACCCCCAATTTCCTGAGATTTTAGAAAATGCATTTGATTCAAAACAAGGACAATTGGGAGTGTTACCGCCACGATTGACACCTCAATTCAATCGCTAAGGCAAGGGGGCAATACTAATGGTCTAATAAACTCCAAAACCAAAATATAAAACCATTACATCCAAAATCAAACCATTACAATCCTTTGATCAAAATAAAGTGCGGAAGCGAGAAACGAGTCTAAGTTGATCTTTATTTAGTCTAGTAGATGAGCGTCACACTCCACCCTTAACCAAACCGTGAAACTTCAACAGCTAACCTGCAAGGCTAAGAAAATATAGAAACCATCAACCAAACGGGTTGAGTAAGAAGCAACTTATCTAGAAAACAGTTTTTAAAGAAAAAGTATATTTTTCCTAAACACATATATAGCACAGAAGAAAACCTTTGAGTAATTTAAAACAGTTGAACCGTTAACACTTAATTTGTATACAAAAACGTAGCAAAGTGATACAACAAATCTTTTTCCTTTGTTTCTTTTTCCTTCAGTACCAGGGCTGACTTCCTTCAACCAATAATCCCGAATGCATGCATCCCCCTAGGGTCCTGTTCCCAAGGGGAGGATATAAA
The DNA here is from genome assembly GCA_963457585.1 of Spergularia bocconei. Lineage (NCBI taxonomy): Eukaryota > Viridiplantae > Streptophyta > Magnoliopsida > Caryophyllales > Caryophyllaceae > Spergularia > Spergularia bocconei. Next base: position 9,087,322 of record OY734943.1, read on the forward strand.
GGCTCAAGGTGGAGGATCAATCCACCCTATCTATACTTGGTGCACAATATACTTAGACCATTACGGTCACCCTGTACTCAAGTTAACTCTCTTACCAGAGTTAACAGCATATATAAAAACCTTAAAATAACAATACATGTATAAATCAGTAAAGCTCGTAAACCTTTGCACATAAACCTTGCACTTAGCAATTACCTTTCGAAATCACAAACCTTACAGTAAAACAATTTTATATAATACTTCTGAACTGTAAAAGACATTTAGAAGTTCATTTGAAGGAGATAAGTAATTCTTCTTACCTTATTCAGCAATAGTCTCACAGTAGCTCAGCAAGGACTAAAATTGTTCTTCTACGAACTCGGACTCTACATGAGTATGTAAAATATACTAATTAGTTCATGAACCTACGATGTGATATGTATGTACTATGCAGATGCTAACTACTACGGACCGACACAAAGTAAATAAGAGAACGCTCTATAACTTCGCATCTCCCTTGTTTGTCGAACTACAGTACACAACTCCCTTAAAAGACCCTTAATCGCTTACTCCTCGTTTTTTTTTTTATACTTGATCACACCAAATTAAAACAGGCCCTAAAGTTCACTTTTACGACATAACCCATTCGAATAATATACCATCATAAACACCCTTGTACTCACTAGGCCTAACACATAGCTAGGTCTAATTATCTCACTAAGCAACATGATCACCCTTTTATCACTTCGTGGCCAGAGCCTACTACCATTCCAACAATGTCTTTTATTACTTCAACCATCATCAATGTAAGATCATGTACCAATTACCACAACCCATCCTCACTGATCCATTATCAATTGGGCAAAATAAATATTGTCGACAACTCGGCAACATTAAGCATGTACATATAACTTTGGGACTACGTACAATTTTCAGATCATGGTTCTATTTCTTTTCTATTCTACTCCCTTGGTCAAAACCTACCAAATCGTACGTACAAACAAGTTAATTAGGTTGTCTAGTTATTCTTACTTAATAGAATAGTCAAACCATCACTTTAAACATGGACTTAAGAATTCCCAAATTAAATCTCATAGCAACAATGGTCTACAGCACGTCCAAATCATCCACAACATACATCACCGATTACTATAACAGTCCCACCAGAACAATTGACAATCTCTAAAAACACGCTCAAACTTTAACACCCACAAATCTGAAAATTGAAACATGATGATAAAGCGTAGAATACGAGAAAAATCGTCATATTAAAACATGCTACAGTTTTTTTTTTTCTTAAAATTCTTGACGACCGAAACGCAACAAAGCAAGACAGTCTAAACGCATTAAATCAATTGTAAAAACGAGTAAAAACAGGAGAGTAGGGAGAGATTAACATGCCTTGATAAGGTGTTGATTATAGAGGAAGAAAGAATAAATAAGGGTTGATAAGGGTTGGTGGCGGTGGTAAGGCGTAGAAGCAGTAGCAGCCAGAAGCAAGGTTTGAGAAGATGAATGACGTAAAGAATGTGTAAGGGTTTTGGGGGTTTTTATTTATTTTTTTCTTTTAAATAGTATAATCCATTTTCTCAAAAAAAATTGTTCCCTTGCTGCTGCACGTAAGTGCATTTAGAGTTTTTTTTTTTTAAAATAAAACAATTTAAAATTTTCGACTTCCCGAAATAGCTGGAAAATGTCATCTCATAATAAAATTTTGAAGTCCCTCTTGATAAGTAAGTTCATTAACAAATTAATAAAATTTTAGGATCTCAAAAATACGGGGTATTACAAGAACCACCTAAACTAGGGCTATAAGACCATTAAGAGCGTAACGCTCAACCTCTTCAACATAAATTTATCAAGTGCGTCTCAATAGCATATGACAATAGGTTATGGATTATGTTAAGCACTACCACGTGTCATAGGGATGAGAAATGTAGTGCAAAGTTAAGAGTCGTGTGGTTACATTTGACCACAAGCGAGTATCCACGACACAACCTCAACATGGGCTTTACCCCATTCCCCTCGACAACTCAAGGATGACACTCCTCTATAATCCCTTATAAGGGATCAAAAAGATTTCTTACAAGTTTCACATAATCTAAATAAATCATTCAATTATTGTAAGAGTTGCTTAACAACATTGTGCCTTATGCGTATATGACTCTTATTTGAATTGTACACGCTAGTTTTAGCAACACCAAGTGTCACTTGAAAATCACAATGAATAGAGACGGAAAACCGCATATCCCGCCATAGAAGTACATTTGTTAACAATTACTCAACCACTCAACCTTTTATCCTCCCGACTCGAGGACAAAAACTCATATTCAATGGTGGACTAAGTTATGCAAGTCTATTTGAAAGACTACAACAATATAAGATACACCACCTCCTAGAGTAGTAAACACTCATCCACTAGTGATACTAATCTCTTCATCAATACTTGATACCCAGATCGCTAAACAACTGCCTTATATTGAAACATAACAATAATTCAAACAAAGGTCAACAAATCCTCTAAGGTATCCAAATAAGAGATGAAACGCAGTATAATGATCACTAGTAGGGTTATGAGTACAACCACTTTGTCTACTCACCACATAGACTATGTTAGGCCGATCGTAATCATGAGCAGCATAATGCTACCTATGACCTTAGTTTACTCAATCTGGGAGACACTATCTCCTATCCAGTCAAAAGAGTGCTAGAGACATATAATGTGCTAAGAGATAGACTGACTTAAGGCAATCCAACTAGAGCTTCCCTTATCCTTCTCTCAAGACTTTTCCTCTCTTTTTCTACTCCGTTAACAGAAGAAAAAAATAGCCCTCTTCCATGCTTTCCTCCTTCCATTCTCTAGGAATCCATTCCCTTTTTCCATGGTTTCTTGAATATTATCCTACCTCTTAATCATCACTCTCTTGCTTTCTCAGCTTGGTTTGCCCTCTCAGAATTTATTTTACAATAGGGTATTGGGGCTTTTATTGCTCTTTTCTATGTTTTGGGTGCTTATTGCTCTCAAACGGGATTCTAATGACCCTTTTTCATGCTAGATCCTTTTTGCATGTGGTTTTTCCGAAACCTTTGTCTCCGTCCTGATGTTTTGGCATCGATAGCTTATTAGATTTTTCTGATGCATCACAGTTTTACACTGTGTGGCATGGGCTCAGCCCTTGATTTACGATCTTGGTTTGTATATGTATGCATCACGACGTCTTATGTTGTGTGGCATGGGCTTAGCCCCTTGATTTGCAATTTTCTAATTGCCTTTGCCTTTGCTTGCTCTCAATCTAAGGATTATTTAAACTTTGGAATTGATTGATTCATTGCTTTTATTTAATTTGTTATTGATATTGATTTCTTTTCTTTGGCCTTTTATGTTGTTTGGATTGGTATTCGCGGCGTCGTCATAGAGTTGTTGCTGGCTGTGATGCTCCTTCCAAATTCAGCCTTCGGTTTTACTGAACAGTATATGGTGTTTGATTGTTTCACTTTAGGTAGCTAGAGTGGTGGTGGTGTTGTTGTTTGTTGTCCCTTAGCTTGTGACGGTTTGGTGGTGTAGTGGTGTCGTTGTTTTCCGCCTTGCATGTGTGGGAGAGAAGACAGCATGTACAAAGACGACGGCCGGTACTCCTTTTTGGATCGGTGCTGACTGCCGAAGATTACAACTTGAAGGAGTTTGTGCATGCCGTTTTCTTCTTGATTACTTGCAATATAGAGCGAACGGCTGCGGGTGCGTGAACCTTGCATTTTTCTCCGATGTTCCACTTTGATCGGTGTTTTCTTCCCTGTCTGTTATACCGTTGTTGGGTATAACTTACTTTGTCTTTTTTTTTCTTGGGTCAGTTTTTCATTTTAGTGTCTTGGGCTACATGATTTTTGGGCTGTGTAGATCCGGTACTTACCCCTAACCCATTTTTTTGGGCACCGCTGGAGTTACCTTCTCATCCATGTAGTCATGACATTTGGAAAGACGTGACTCCAATATGTTGTTTTGTTTTTTGGGGGCCGTGGTTGCTTTGTTCTTTACCGTGGGAGGTTAGGGTCTTGATGGATCTCGGGTTTGTGCCTTTAAAAATCAGGTTTCCGGATCCACTGTTCTCACCCCAAATAACCACTGGTCATTGGACCGACCTCGACTCTGTATCTTCCTTTCTCCCTCCCCCCTTCTGTTCGGCACTTAGGGTTAGCAAGTTCTCCCCTGGGCCCTGGCAGTAAAAGACACTAGTGCCTTTCTTCGCTTACCTTAAAAAAAAAAATAACTAGAGCTTCCCTTAACTCGAATTTCAATGATCACATCCCCTTCTGTTAAGTCCTTCTTCATCTCAAAAGTAGATGACAGGAATAGTTTAGCATCAACCAAAATTCTCAAACATTTCCCAAAAATCAACCTGTCATCCACATAGCGATATATGATAACACAGTCTCATCCTTATGCTTAGCTAAACCAACAATGGCTATATACCCCCACACACTCCAAGATTTTACCCATGAATTAGACTCTACAACTCCAAGCAACAAACTGATAAAGGCACAAATAGAGTAATTACTTGAACAACTTCCCCCACATGTTGTCGCACTAGGCACAAGCGATAACACTATGTTCAAGATCAAAGAGTCTAACCATTTCTTCCAAATATTCTTTACAAAGGGGCATATTAGACATACACACAAAAGTTCCAATTTTCCACGTATATCCTCCTTAAAATAAAATAGTGACCGACTAAAACTATTTCATAGGCAAACATAAAATAAAACTAGCCACCACAAATCGGTACATCCATCAAGGAGTATTTAGAAGATCAGATGCAATCCTTAGGAAATTTTTTGTGGCAAACAGTCCCATATTAATATAAGCCAATGCAAATGTGTAAGAGTCGTCACACACCAAGTGTGAAAATAAGGGCTATAAAGTTCACATATATGCTTCTCAATAATAATTTCATCAAGAAAAGGAGCGCACACTTTAGCATATAGTCAATCAAGACAAGAGTGTAGCTCAGAGAAACAAAAACAACACTAACAATTGGTAGTTAAAAACAATCTTTAGTCCTTACATATACAAAGCCCATATTAAAACACACATCTATATAATAATATTAATAGGCTAACATTTACAAATTCGCTAATCCTACGTGTCATCCCTATGTGCATTTGAGTAAGTTTTCAGGGGTAAAAACCAAGCAATGAAGATATTAAATCAACTTATTTATTTGAATTAATTATAAAGAATTTTTCATCTTCCACAATACATCTAAAAAGTTTTAATTGAATTATATGATTAGTTTGAAAGTTTTTTTATTGATGATAATCAATGTAGTGACTTTTGGCCGTTGGTTTTCCAAGTTTTTTGTAACATGCTAATTCGACTAACTATATATAATTGGGTCTTTGCTTGATTTAGCATACAAAAAATATGTGTTTCACCGTTTGTTTTTTTAAAAGTTGTCAAAATAATGAAAATTTTAATTTGGTGGAAAAGAAAAGTGTTGCGGAAAAGGGATTCTCATATGCTACAATATAGGAGGGTGTTAGTTTATATCAATTTTATGTACTCATTATCATTATTTGTAGTCCCATATTATAAGGTTCCAAATCATAGTTATATCTTATTACAGTATAACTATTATAATGGATCGGAATTGATCGATTTGGTCATTTATTTTTACGATTTGCAAGTGTAAGTAATAAAATTTAAATATAGTAAGATTGTTCCATGCATTAACTATGAGATTATCGAAGGGTGAAAGTGACAATTTACCCCATACGCTTATGATCAATGGTGCAATCTAACTTCTAAATGTGCAATCTAACACCATATGTTTTTATCATGAGCAATTTACCTCCTATATTATTTTAAGGTTATTTTTTGTGATATAAGAATTTTCTTAATACCTCAAAATTTGAAAATGCAATAATTAATACACTAAATACTTTGTACTCAACTTTTGATATAAATTTAGGTGTACATGAGTCAAAAATGTCGACAAAGGAGAGATTGTTGAAACGAGTTCAAAAGAGATCAAAAGTATCTTCATCTACATGCTGGATTAGTAAACTGGTAGCGATAGAGTGTTGGGAATACTTATCGGCAGTACTATTGTCCTCAATATATAAATCACACATTAACTAATGAGAATAACAATTTGAATTTGGTTAGGTTCGCTAAGGGCTACTCCAAATGATATGATTATATGATGATTGAAAGTTTTTTAAAAAAATTGACAGTGGTAATGGCCGTTAGGCTAAACCCTAAAAGAAATCCGTAACGCAAACCTCTGAAGCATTTTTGAAATGCGAAAACCTTGGCGGTATATCAGCAAAAGTTGGAAACTACATGGGTATTCTGAAAATATCACTTTAAGATTTAGAATTGTTATATAATTGTTGTGGTTGATTTAGGGATCGATTATGTGGCCTGTTCAACAATGATTGGATCAAGTTCAGTTAGAGTTTGTATTCTAACAGGTTAAGTTCAGTCATTAAGAGGAAAAAAATTGTAATACACAAATTAGTTTTGTCCAAATAATCTTACAGGGAAAAAACTGGTAATAAACATTGACGATCAATTGAAATTGAGGTATCTCATATATATCCTTTAAATTCAACCAAGGAAAAGAGGTATACAAGATATGTATAACAGTCCCGTGATTGTCACGGGCGCAAAAACTAGTTTGAGGTTAATTGTGTCCTATCTGTTAAAACAATTCATAACAAGGTTTTGGATAATCAAATCGTCAACAAAACCAAATCACCAACTAGTCAATTGACAATACTCAACGACGGGTTGCACTCTATGACATAAAACATTTTATATCATCAAACTTGGAATCAAAATTAACCACACATATACCATAGGTCAATATCAAGCATCAACACATGCCAATAAATCCCAAGACTAATAAGATAACCCAAATCTCAAATATATAACCTCATATTATCATATGAACAAAAATCATAAAGCAAAATGAGGAGGGCGCACCTTAATCATATGGGCAATATGGAATAATAAAATATAATAAAGATCAAACATTTCTATCCAAGACCTTTGACTTATATAATACTCATCGTCGAAATATATGTCATCAAATAATTAGTAAATAATCTTCTTATAAACCATCGATAATCACCACACTGCCATGATAAGATGATGACATAGTAATATGTAGATGACATAATTTGGACTTGTCTTCTTCTACTAAGTTGTATATATTTGTCTTAGCTTTCCAACAACATATTACGCGCCTTCAACGGAGATCTAGGGACCGAGATATGGCCAAAATACGAAAGGCTCTCTCAATCTTACGGGTTGGAAAACTATGAACGATAATGAGAATTTTCACCCACAAACCAACTTTATGGGTATATACAAAATAATACAACCATTGGATATGTACTAATTGCTTTCAAATGGTTGGAAATAAGGATTAACAATGGTTGTATAAGGAAGATCAAAGAACGATTTCAAGTTGTGCTGCGATAGGAGACCACTGACTTGTAAGCAATTACGGCCTGACATTGGTGGTCATTGTGAGTGGTCGGAATGCTTCCCAAGATTAATACAACTACTTTTGCACGCGACCACTCACATACAAAAGTTGGAGTTTGCACACTCATATAATTACCAAAGATGTGTTTTGTGTATATCGTTCAATATGAAAATGAAACACAATAGGCTTCTTATATAGTGGGTGGAAAAGAAGTTATGGATAACAAAGGATCAGAGATTGATTATGTAATTAAAAACACCCATAATCACACAATTATTATGATAACAAACATGATGTTTAATAGGTGCAATAAGCATAGTAGTAATGAGTATGACTACCAAGAGGTATCCAATGCTCAAGTCAAATATGACTTTGGAGCCATTACTCCAACAATCATAACTTTATGCACGATCCTAGGAGTCTATATGTAGACAACAGAAAATTGTCTATAGCATAATCAAGTGTGGTAAATTAAAGATGCCAAGTAGTAAACAATTATGGTTGTGAAGTAAATTTAACGTATTTGCAGTTTATGACAATGGTAGTAAATTCAACATTGTTTCAAATCTAACGGGAGAAAGAAATTTAAATTTGAATTATTTCCAAAATTAAGGACCTTTAATTGTCTCTCTTTCCTTATAAAACATCATTTCCTAAATTATACAACAAAATTTACTACACCCTTAGTCATTTTTACTACAATCTAGCCACATACACTTTTTTTACTTGTCTACATATAGACTCCTAGTATTTTTGTAACTTTATATGGACAGATTTCTAAGAGTTGTGACTCAGCATAACTAATTTTGTACAGATCCCTAGGAGGCGGTTATTGTAATGACAATAGCATAGCTGGCTTGTAGAAATACCCTGACTCATGTACATATTGATTAAGTTTGCATTTTGTCTAACACTATCTAATACAACGTATAATTTGTGAAACACTCACTAATACATTTTTTTTGTCTAACACTACCTTATACAACACATTTTTTGTCTAACACTACCTTAAATGGTTTCCGGCAAAAAAGAAGTCAACTTTCCGGCCGCTTGTGCACGTGATCTTGGTATAATTCGTAATATCATCAATAAATCCCATAACAAGTTAATGAGGGACAGAGAGAGAAAATGTCCGGGAAAAAATATTCCTAGATGCAATTAAAATGGAGAGATATAGAGGATTAATGAAATTAAAGAGAGAAAAATGCCAGAAAATTGGAGGAAACAATGGAAGGGGAGTAAGTTTCAGGGGAAAAGTTTCGAAATAAAAGAGGGAGAGGTAAAAGATCACGTGCACAGACGGGTCAAGCCGAAAAGTTGATTTTTTTTTTTGCTGGAAATCATTTATGGTCGTATTAGACAAAAAATACGTTTATTAGATAGTGTTAGACAAAAAATAATGTATTAGAAAGTGTTTCACAAAAAGTACGTTGTATTAGGTAGTGTTACACAAAAAATCCTCATTAAGTTTTATGATATATCAAAGCATTTCTGTTTTGTATGTGTTTTAAGCAACAATGAACATTCATGTTTTTCATTTCTTCAAACTTTATATAATGATGATGAAGAACAAAACAACTAAGCGTCAACAATAATTAACGTGCACAAAAGCTCCGATGCATCGGCCTCTATCATGTTCTTCTCATCTTCTTGGTGCGACACGTATCCCCTTATCATGCAAAACGAATGCAAATTGTGGTCCATGCATCGCGAATTCGCGATTATGCGTCTAATAAATTTGGCCTCTCCCATGTCTTACCAGCTAGCTTGGGTTGGGTTCACTAATACGATACACTGATACCAAACGCCAGAAATATTAATTGCCTAATTATTAATTTCTTTCATTCATTATTATCCAAGTAAGATTTATGGACCCTTCAAAAATCAAATAAAATAAAATAAAATAAGTGATATTGATGGACTGATGGTGATCGGTCGTTGGTTACTGACGGTATTGAACATGCTTGACTAAGACTTAACCTTATGCTACCAAAGGAATTTGAGGAGTACATTCAATTTGAATGTTACCGAAGAATTGTCTCAAAATGAGACTATCTTCCTAAAGAAGATACAAGAAAGAAAGGATAAGAACATGAAGAAGATGATAAAAAATGATGATTATGTTTTCATTAAGTTGTATCAAATGGTTTACATTGGCCAACTGTAACAGAATTCTGTTAGAGTTGTAGAAGAGTTGAACGGGTGTGTTGCAAACTAATGAGCTTCCTGTGCTCCTCCCCTCTTCAGTTACACTGTTTAGAACCATTAGCGTCGTGTATTTCCATCACTCTCGTATAATCAAAATGTAACAATCTTAAATTTTCAAAATGTTACACAAAGTTAACATATGCGATTTAAAATACTACGGAGTAGTATATAATAGAGAAAGTTGATTATTAATCTACTATGATACGTTATATGAAAAATTGTATTCAAATTAATTTTCACGTGTACATTATACTAAGTCGAAAGACGACGACGACATTAATGAGCTATCAAATGAGTCTACCAGATATGATCTATTAGACACACACACTCATGCAAATATGATGCAATGTACGTAGTGATCTATACAGCTATACTCTGACTGAGATATTGTGTACATGTATGTCTATTTGAAATAGGGCATATGAAAAAAAATTTGAAGATGACAATTTAACAAGACCAAAGCTGGATAGCACTGTAATTATGTATACTGTCACTCAACTCCAAAGTCGAGAGTGTTTGGTAATATGTGTTCTGGTCCCGTGCACAAGATTCGCCTTGTTTTCCTATTTTTGTGTCACTTCTACCACCCAGTACTCCGTATGCATTGTTGCGGTCCTCTATGCCAGCTTGCTACCTGCTCATTCATTATTGGATTCAATTTTGGCGGGGACATATATCTTCACGGAGAATCCAATATGTACTCCTTAGCGTCATCCATTCTTTTAGATTATTAACGTTTTGTTAAACTTATGTTATAAACTACCCGAACTCGTCAATGAACGAAAATTATTACATGTCAATGTATATATATATATGTCTACATTTGGATTGTGCATAAGCCGAATCAAGCTCACTAGCAGATTATGTTTCAAGCCTTACTTGTTTAGTGCGGTACTTGTTCAAACCAGAAGGAGGTTCGTTATGGAAGCCAATATATATGTTTGAGCTTGGCTCGGTTTTTCAAAGCCGAGTTTTGAGCCAAATTCAAAAGGACATCAAGCCATCTCAATATCTCATTAGCTAGCTAGCTAATTCGATTAGCTAATGGCATGCATCACCCATGTATAAGATGGAGACATAGGCCATGATGACAAAGATGTTACGAGCGAGTTACGCCGCCAAGAAAACAAAAACAACTTTTGGTCCACTAGATATTCAAAGGTAGTGTTCCACCTTCTAGCGCCATGAGCCTTCTATTTTTTTCTATTTTCTTGTAAAGCAAATGCGCCCTCTATTATTGTTAATAATAACAAATTAAATAAAGTCTCAGCTCATCGCTTACATAGACGCTTTAATTATACGTCAATATCGTTACGGTGATTGGTGTAGCGAGACTCATCTAAACATTCTAGCTTCGATCTGAAGTACCACTATGGTACATTGGTGATTGGTAGTATGTCTAAGAGTCTCTTTTTTGTACATTTTTTACACCACAATCTCTTAACCCTCGTTGATCGGAAACTAGGGTAGATTTATGGCCAAAACGTCGATAATTCTTGCCCAAAATGTCGTAGAATGGTGTTTTATTTGAAACCTTTCTGAATAAACAGTGTGTATAATATAATTTTTGGAGAAATTGCCATACATATGGATAGTTGGATAGAATAATTCTGATATCATATCCACAAGGACTTACTACGGATTTCATGAGAGTGATGGCCATGATTCATGAATGACCCAAAGAGTAATTAAGCATGACAGCGATGGTGGTGTTAGGCAGGAGCAGTATCTTATTACTTGATTATCTTGTGTATAAATTATAACCACACTTTCTATGATTAGGCCTCGATCAATCATACTCAGAATACATACAAAATGAGTATTATGGGAAAAGTATATAACTGGTTTGTTATACTCCTATAATTAGCGTTGGTACATACAGAAATTTTATTCAGTAGAGAGCATTTTAACAAAGGAAATATTTATTATGTCAATAAGGGTTCGATTATTCGAGTCAAGCCATGATAAACCCACTATCTATGGAATTCATATCAAAAGTTTCTCTAACAAACTCGCTCGTTCATATATATGTAACTGTAAACTGCATGACGCGTGTCGAAATTAAACCCCGATGAATTAAACTCGATGTACAACCAAAAATAATTCATCTAGATTCTACGAGTACTTCAATAATTAACATATGATATGAGAGTATAGACACGAATCCTCTGAACTTGTCGTATTAACCTTGCCCTTATGTGTATGTCTCAGAGTCTGGTTGCAGGAAAAATACATGCGAAGTTGTCCCGACTATTTTATGTTAGTATGTAATTATGGGCACTGATCATTACAGCGCGCGTTTAATCATTGGCAATTCCCAACTACTGTTAGTTCACACCAGACCAATTTAGTTTAGTGCATGGAACTTCAGATTCTAGATCAAGGAAATGCATTAATGGTAAAATGCTACTCTTTCCGTCCTTCTCAATCAAATCCAAACTAAATCGAGTAGTGCAAATTGTAGAATAGTCTTCAAAACAAATTCAACCGCATTACAACGCGCTAAAATAGTAAAATTAGGCAATTTCAATTTTTCAAGGCATGATCAATTTAGAACCTAGATTATGCGTTTTCACATTGCTCAGAATAATCAATTCTATGTGCTCATAATTCTGACTTGATAAAAAAAAGAAACCATAAAATTAGTCGCAGTAATTTCTGTAATTAATCCATTAATTTGTTCATAAAGAGCAGAAAAATGGGCGAAAATTTACCCTCCATTTCAAGGAAATTTCCAGAGAAGGTATCAACTTTAATTTCCTCAAAAACTCTAACCCTAATTAAACTCATTAACCAAAAAAATTAAAAACGAATGGATCTGATCTGATCTGAGCAAATTTTTACAATCTTCATATATACACTACAAAAAAAAAATTAAATCAAAACTCCACCCCTAATTATAATCAATTCCCATTTATTCAGGAATAACACTCAAATTATTAGGCATAGACATTCCTCTCCGTCCATTCCTACCACCATTCCTATTCCCACTCCTCATACTTCTCACGGTGGCGGACCCTAAATCCGCCACCTTGGACGACGGCGATTTACCCTCTCCGCCGCCACTAAAGAACCCGTTTTTCTTCCGACACCCGCATTTTTCACCACCGGATTTTAACAGCGCAGCGTTTGCCTTAACGGCCAAGGCAGCCATCTCCTCCGCTTGAAGAGGGCGCGTGAGTTTACTTAACGGCAAAGCAAAGTACAACTGCCCAGGCTGTAACTCCTCGTCTTCTCTAACCGCCGTTAAAACATCGTCAAACTCCATCTCATCGGAATTGCATATAAAAATATTCGGGTCTTTCGCCAAAATGTAGGAAACTTTAACCGGGTACGAGTATTCCTGTAGCCTTCCATCTTGTAGAACAAGTTTCGCCGTTGCAACTGTCGCCGACGTACACGACGTACATAATCCCATCTTGAATAACTTTTTCTTAAAGAATGTAGTTTTTGGGTTTGAATGAATGAGTTGACTCGTGACTCGTCCGAGTTGGGATGAGTTGTGTTTGGGGGGGGAGGATGAGGGGGAGAATGTGGGGGTGTATATATATAGAGAGAAAATGAAAAGACACGTCAGGAATATGTGGGGAAAATAAAAGGGGGTGGGGTAAATAAAAAGGTAAAAGACAAAGAGTGACAACCTGTAGAATGGTTGACGCCAGGGTGTATGTAATCAATGCTATAGGAGAGATACTGGATGCTTTTACTATGGAAATTTATATAACTTTGATTTGGTCTAAACTCTTGGTTTTACTCTTTGCGAGTAATATTGTTTTGGACCAACCAACGTAATATTCACGACTCCTTTTTGTACCGTGCGTGAGTGATTATATATGGATTTCTTGTGAGCATGTACTTACCTTATTGACCAATGTATTACTTGGCTATGGAATGTTTACCTTATCCGTCAATATAAGGTAAACTTTAGTAAAGGTGAGTTGTTACACAAATTCTACCGTGAGACGGTCTCATACGATGAGACATCTCACATATTTTAAAAGTAACTGTTACTTTTTAAAATTATTCTATATTTCTATTTCAAAATTAACATGTTGATTTATCAAAAGTAACCTGTAAATTGGTTTCATACGATGAGACGGTCTCATCGTAAAATTAATGGAGTTCTTATCTAGCAGAGGTTTAGAGGGCGGTGATTTTGTCAACACGGAAATTGCTAATGGCAAGTGAATACAATTGCAGTGTACAATCTTCTTGATGTTAGTAATTAATTATTGAATTGACGGTAGTGATTTTTGTTTCATATCAACAAAATCGTCGCCCTTTAATAAGGTAGATACGCATTTAATACACAATAATGCTACAAACCCAAATTTCGAAGATCTTAAAATAATCTATTACGGGTACTAAGTAGTAATGATAATCACGACAATATTGACATATAATCTCACTTTTCATCATCTCGATCCTCAAAATATTACGACAGTATATTTTTATACAATTGTGACATAGGAACAATGGCGGATAACTGGATAAGGTTAGGCGCTTAGCCCTAAATGCTAGTGGAATTAAATAGCTCAAATCAAACTACCAGATTACAATTTTAGGCTTTGTTTGATATGGCTGTATCTTTATGATCTGATATGGTTTGAACGCAACTTATCTGATCTAATCTTATTTGAATGACTCTGAATTGAACGGATATGATCTGAATTTGTTAAAATTTTAACTGAATTTAAAATCAAATTTTGGAGTAAATTCATCGATCATTATTGGACAATTCTGATTTAATTTGATGGTCTAATTTGAATACACTGTTTTTTACACTAAACTCTATAACCTCTGTTTTATTCTGATGAGACCAAATTCATTCAATTTTTTTTATCAAATACGGAGTAGTGCCAAGTATCATCGGTGTTTCAAGATCTTTAGGTGTCGTTTGGATACCCTCAAAATGCATAGGAATTTTATTTTCCTAGGAATTGAATTCTCTTGAGTTGTTTGGTTACCATAAAGTGTAGGAATTGGAAATTCCTAGACATTTTAAATTCCTCCAAAGTGTAGGAATTTAATTACCTAGGGGGGGCTAGGTAAGTAGAAATTCCCATGGTAATTGAACTCCCTTGTTCATCCAAACAAAATTCTCCAATTCCCATGCTTTCTTAATTCCTAGATTTTGCAAGTTCATGGGAATTCCGACTTCCCGAGTGTATCCAAACGACACCTTAGTGTATTATCACTAATGTATAGTGTATGTTATCGCTTTAGCATGTAGTTGTAATAGAACTTGAATGATTTTCTGGTAAGAAGCTAAGATTTTTTAACGGAGTTTATAATGTTTTACTGCGTGAGACTAATATTCACACTGTTTTTATTTTAGACAATTTACATCCATATATCTTGTTATGTCTTAGGCCCTGTGCGATTCAACTTATTCAACGGTGGTTTCAAATCAGATCAGATTTATTCAAATCAAATCAAATCAGATCAACTTTATTCAAATCAAATCAAATCAGATCAGAATTATCCAAATAACAATCAATGAATGTAGTCTATTTTTAGTTATTAATTCGTCTAGTTGCAGTTAATTTACCAGTTAATTCAGTTCAAATCAAATAAAATCAAATTTATTCAAATCAAATCAGATCAGTTCAAATCAAATCAGATCAGAAAAATACAGTCCAATCGCACAGGGCCTTTAGGCCCTGTGCGATTGGATTACATTTTTCTGATTTGATTTTATTTGAATTGAACTGATTTGATTTGTTTTGATTTGATCTAAACTAAATTAATTGATAAATTAACTGCAATTGAACGAATTAATAACTAGAAATAGACTAGATTCATCGATTATTATATGGATAACTCTGATTTGATTTGATTTGGTTTGAATAAATCTGATTTGATTTGAAAACACTGTTGAATAAGTTGAATCGCACAGGATTTTAGCTTCACAAAATACATCTTGTAATTTTGATGAACTATTCATTGTTTTTTGTCAACTTCATTCTAATCAAAATTTTATTTGATAACTTCAAAATCATTTGTCAACTAAATATGATATTAAACAATTTATAAGTAGTATAGTTGATAACCTATCGACGCGCGTGATACTAATTGATAGATAAGGATAGAAATTGAACTTACAAGCTTGAAATAGCCTTGTTTTACCAAATCTAATACAAGCATCACCAATTGAAATACTTTATCACAATCAACCTAAACTATCCGGCTAACAAATTCTATTGTAATGAAACTAAACTTTCAATCAGCTTTCACCTACAAATTCAAACATCTATCTACCTCGATCGTTGTTCCACATATTTCACACGTTGGTTGTTTGCCGTTTCATACGTACAAGATTACAAAATACATACACTAGTTTTCACTTCCCCAAAATATATAAATTCATGCAAGACAACCTAAGTGAACTCAAATGTTTGTCTAGTTCCAACTGTCATTTAATTCTGACTCGCTCCATTCTCATTTTGTTTAATGATACGGAGTATATGCACAATTTTGCTTTAATGACATGGAAACTCCGCAGCTGCAATAGTTTCAATTCAATATAAGTATATGACTAAGTCCATCAATAATCACATGTGCAACAATACATTTTTTATTTAGTGTGTCGGAAATTAATCCCGAGTGATATATAGTAACAAACTCAGTTACGGCCAATGAACTTTAATTTATAGAGCAGCAGCATATTGCAATAGATAATGGTATATATAGAAGTAGAACGCGGTAGCGCATTGGTGCAGCTAAGCAAAGAGATGTAGCGTTTCACGTGAGATACGACGCACGACACGGTGCATATCGCATGGGACTATTCTACTCTACCAGTCAGCCACCAACTTACGTTTGTTGTTCCAATTTGGCTTACGCCTGCTCGATCACAAGTTACTACAAGCTGTTTTGTTTATAGTTTGGTGCCTCATTTCCCGACACTTGAGCTACATATCCACTCTGGACTGTTATATCCTTATTATATTACTTCATTTCCAAATTATCAGATCTCTTATATTCATAAACATGAGATTAAACCAATTTTAACTCAGGCCCTGTGCGATTGGACTGCATTTTTCTGATCTGATTTGTTTTGATTTGATTTGAACTGATCTGATTTGATTTGATTTGAATAAATTTGATTTGATTTGATCTGAACTGAATTAACTGATAAATTAACTGCAACTAGATGAATTAATAACTAAAAATAGACTACATTCATTGATTGTTATTTGAATAATTCTGATCTGATTTGATTTGATTTGAATAAAACAAATCTGATTTGATTTGATTTGAATAAATCTGATCTGATTTGAAAACACCGTTGAATAAGTTGAATCGCACAGAGCCTTAAAGGGTATTATTGTGTAAAGGTCATTTTCGTGAATTAAATTTGTTCCTTAGTGACAATGTCTAATTACTACAACCAGGCCGTAATTCATGTATGTAATAGTGTTAAGTGTTAACTTCACTTTTTCATAATTAATACTACGAAAATTCTATGGTCATTACCGCTAGTGGTAATCACCGTAAGAATATAGTATTTTGTAAGATTTGATATCTTCTAATATTAATTTAAAAAACAGAATATAATATTTTATTAAAATTTGATATATTCTTATATTAATTTAAAAATTAAATATATTATTTTATATTATAAAATATTGTAAAACCTAATACATGTTTGGTATTGGTTAAACTTCTCGTTAATTATTTATCAAATTAAAACTCCATATTCATTAAAAAAAATGTTCATAAACTTTAGATTCAATGTTCATACCTATGTTCATCGGATTTTCAATATTTATCAAATTCGTATATTCATCAATTTTCGATATTAATCAATGAAATTATAAGTTACCAATTTTAAATCGTATATTCATCAACTGAATGCTTAATGTTCATCAAAAAGTAATACTCGTATCAAAATTTGACTACATTTTCATCAATAATTATGATTAAAGTTTAGAGAAAAAAAAAAAGAAAAAAGAAAAACAATAAACCCCATTTTCTCTCTCCTCTCCCTTCCCCTCCACCCCTTACTACATAGTTACACCACAAATCCCACCGCCCGACCACCACGTTAGCACCAATCACCACCAACCAACTATTGGCCTACACCAAAAGATGCGGCCACGCGGTGGCTGTTTTGGTCGTTTCCGGAGGCGAAATTCCGGGAAGGAGGGGCGACCGTGGAGAAGGAGGGGCGACCGTGGAGAAGGAGGCGGCGGGGCAGGGCGACTGGGCGAGACAGCAATCACGTGAGAAAAGGGGAGGAAGAGAGAAGAAATGTGAGTGCGAGGAGAAGTTGACTGGAGGAATAGACACATACGGTGGTCTGGGCGGCGGACGTGGAGAAGAAAGGTGGAGGTCGACTGGATAAAGGTGGTGGTGCGAGCTATTTGTCGGCGCTGCCCATGGGTGGTGGTGGTTGGCAGTTGGCGAGGGGGGAGGAGAGAGAAAGTATTTGGGGGTGGGTTTGTTTTTTAATTAAGTAGTAAATCCTAATTTTCCTATTTTTTTGTGGGAAAGTTAATCCCAAACAAAGCCTAAAAATAATGAATAACAAAATATATTTTTAATTCTCAATAGAATATTTCTATTTAATTAAAATATTGCATTGAAATATCTCGTCTTAATAAAATAATATATTTTTATGGTGATTACCAGTAATGGTAATGACCATAGAATCATCGTTAATACTATGGTTACGTACATTGCTCCTACATGTCTAATAGTTTGATATTAGTGATGCGAATTCCCACCAATGATGACATAATTTAATTTGGATAGAGATAGTATAATAACGAAATTAGCACAAAAAGATAAGAAGAGTTCATTTGAGATATGTATGATTCTAGAATAACTGCCGGTTAGCTCCGGTTACACTAAAATTAACCATGGTTAACTTTAAAAGTCAATACAAATATATTTGTTACAAAATATCTATCAACAAATTACCTTGGCTTAATTGGTTTAGAATGATAGTTTCTTTCAAACAACTTGGGTTCAAGCCTTACTATAAACATTTTTTCCTAATCTGTTTTCATTTTTTTCCTTTATTTTTAGTACATCATATGTTCCTTTAATTTAAACGTAATAATACAAATATTTTAACCCAAATTTTTGAAACCTACTTTTTAGTGAACTTTTGTGCCAAAAATTGGAAAAAAAAAAAAACAAAACTGAATCTACTAACTTTAAAACAGAAATATTTTAAATTTCAAATTTTCTGAATTTTTGAATTTTGTGAGTTGGTCTTTTTAACAATTACAAAATTTTATGATATTACGAAAGTTTATTTTCAGCTTTTTACTTTATGTTTGTTCGGTTTTGCTAATTAATGTTAAAATGAAATTCAAATTAATTTTATCCGTAAAACAACACTTAAAACGTAAAAACACTTTATAGTGGTCATCACCAACTATTTAATAATAATTGTCATTTTCATTGTTCTTCGATTCAAAAACTAGTTTAAAATTCTTTTCATAATACTACAAATCTTAGAAAAACTTATATGAAATTGGATTTGCTTGTGAAATTCTTATCGTACTTAGTTCCTTTCAATCAAAAGTTACTAATGTAGTAATGTTTGTCCAAAGTAGGGCTTCGAGTTTTGTTCTTAACCAAGTACGTAGAGATAATACGGAGTGTATGGTTGCAAAAACACAAAAAACTTCATATTAATTCTGAGTCTGATGGCGAGATAGATTATAACAAGTGGTACATAAGTCATGATTCAAGTGGAGATTATAGAGAGTGAACTCCTTAGGTGGGGCGAGCCCTCATGGTATGTCCTTTCAATTGAGTATATATGTATTATGGATAAAGTATCGCTTAAAGAGAGCCTCGTACTTAATCATTGGTATAAGGGAAGTATTGATTGTGATGTACAATACTTGATTTAGGAACATCGATCTTCTGCATTTGTGTGAAACTTTATGAAAAATTCAACTCATTGTCAAAACCATTTAAACCTCAGTAGGAAAAATTAATTTATTATACTAATGATAATAATACTCGTGCCGTATTGGATTAAATCAACTACACAAATTCAACTTAAACTCACAAGTTTATAACATACGGAGTATATAGTTTTGATTGCTATAGTTTACCACAATAAAAAAAAAAAAAAAAAGAAGTCCAAAATAAAAGTGTAAATTATTAAACACCATAAAATTAAAACCACCAATAAGAGGATTCGAACACATGATCAACGCAATCATTAGGTAAGTTTTCACCACTTGCTCAGTAGCTTTCTTTCTGCTATTAAGTATGATAATCAAATATATGACACAGTTAGAGTAACAGATTAAAAAAAAACACCATCTTCAATTCAACCTTGGTCGCCTACGGGTTACAGACTTACAGTCCAATTACCAGTCAAATAATCAATCATCGCCGGCGAGCGGCCGTCCTATGCGCTACTAGCAGTCGGCCACCATTTCGCCCAATTGAAACATCGAAAGTCGAAGAAATATCAGATTAATTTTGCTTCGAGATGGCGTTTGGTCAAAATTTTGTTCGGATTTTCAATCGTGATTTTCATTCTTATATTATCGACATTAAAGTAACGTGGAGAAGCGATGGACGTGGTTGTCGTCGATGGGCGGTGGTTGAGTTAGAATACTTGGAACCCATTACCGTGGTGGTAGCGGTGGGTGTTGGGAGGCGGTGAAGAAGAGGTACGGTGGGCTTGGCCGGCTGGAGCTTCTGGTGGACGGTGGCCGGGTGAGAAGGGCTAGGGCTGGGGCTTGTTCCTCCGATTGTTTTATTGATGATGATCCATGGGGTTTACGAGAGTATACCATGTAAACAAAAAGAATTAATGACATTATTAAAAACTAAATAATTTATTAGGGTGTGATCATATGTGGTGAGGGTGTATCGTAACAAAAATAATTAACCATGGTTAACTAATTTGAATGGTATAGATTACTTATTACATAATCAAGGGTCAAGATCTAATATTCTAGTGTAACCGGCGATAACCGGCGGTTATTTTAGAATTTTTGGCTAACAATAGAATTGCGTTGCTTAGTTTCAGTAATTTCATTTTTATTTGTAGTGATATTGGGTGCAGAAGCAAACTTCATTTCAGCGGTAGACAATTTTACGTGTGTAATTAATTATTTGTATTTGATTTTTATTTGAAGTAGAAAAGTATTAATCCTCAAATTGATTAATCTTATATTTTCACCACCAAGTTGAGACAATTTTTTTTCTATTTTTGAACGGGAGACAAACTTATATTAAGCAAAAGGAGTATATCACCCCTTTTGATTGAATAATATGTCTTAATCCTAACTAGCTAGCTTAAGCAAACTTTTTAGCAATTAGGGATATAATTAGTAAGTGGCATATACAACAAACAATGGGCGATTATAAAACAATAACGATCGGCGGTAAAGTCATAAAGGAAAAGTCAGCAAAGCAAATGAGTTTACACTTTTCTAATCAAGTGGAAGTCGCCATGAGTCAAACCTCAAATGATTAGGATACTACCTTTTGCCTTTAAGAAAGATTCATGGAAGCTAAGCAATCAAATGGGAACTATTATGCGAAAAAGCTCATGTTCTGATTTTCTTTTAGTTATGTTTCATTACATTTTTTTTTTGAAACGACATTACATTATTTTTTTGTCCTTAGTTGAATAGTTTTCATGCTAATTGTAAGAGGATAACATTTTAAACATATTGAATTACTTGAAAAACATAATTTTTTAAGTGTAATAATATAGAGTGTTTAGAGTGATTTCATAATTATAATGCAATATTTGTTAAAACATAACCTGGCCTCTTTCATTTAAAATAGTAGTAGCTTAATGATGATAATAGTAGTAGCTTAGTGTTTGATTCATTATTATTGCAAATAATATAAGAAAGTAATCTACAGCGTAATTTTTAAGATATAATCAATTATTGGGCCCCAACCATTGGTCTAGACTTTTGGTTGAGTTGACTCTTTAATATGGTATCAGAGACTCAGTGACCCTGAGGTCTCAAGTTCAAATCCTGGGAGCCCCCTCATTTCTTTCAAATGGAATTTCCTCACAAGGTTTGGATGACCTTTGCATTTCAAAGCACAAGGTTGGATCGCCTGTGCATTTAATCCACGTTTCTAGCCCATTGAGCTTTTCACGTGAGGGAGAGTGTTAAGATATAATCAATTATTGGGTTTCAACCATTAGTCTAAACTTTTGGTTGAGTTGATTCTTTAAGAGTAATAGCACTGATTTTACTTTAAGTTTATATATATGTACAATGAATTACTAAGTGCATTAACTAAATCATTTTGGGCCGTTGGCTACATTCTCAATAACTTTTAACTATGTGCATGCTAGAGAATTTTCTAATTAGTGGACGTGCGTATGTTCTTAGTCTCGGGTTGTATGTTAACACTAAGCTTTGCACTAATGTATTCTATTATATTTTGTGGTATTTGAACCACGGTATCGCATTGAGAACGTAAGCAAGTATTGCACCTAGCTCGTAATATCGTATCATTGATACTTATCAGTGATACTACTAAGATATTTTGAAGTATCGTATCCCGTACTCTTGTCGTGTCTGTCGGAGATGACTAGCTAGACGTGGGCGTTTACACTTGGCAGTGAGTGAGGATCGTCGGAACTGCAATGGAAGGGCCACGTAAAATAATGGTTCCGTTAGCAAACCAACAAAAGCTCTCCTGAATCCTGATGCAACGCATGGCAACAGTATCACATATTTACAAATTGGCTGGTTTTGCGCGCTCATCGATCAGTCACCAGACCCGAGTACACAAGGTGCCAATGTCCTGTATGTCACTGACGCACGCATTCATTACTAGTCCATTTCCAAAGCCCCTTTGCTATTTCTAGGTGCATATCACTGTTCTTAGCGTTTTTGTTTTTGGCATTACCTCCCGTCCTCGAAGGTATACATGTACGTTATCGGGTCAAGTCAGGATAGTCTAACAAAACGAGACGAGTCACATATATGGGGATTTCAGCCAATATTTGAGGCTCAACTCTATGCATGCATGGTGGAACAACATTCTTGTACGTTAAAGGGTTTGTATTTGGTGGAACGACACTCCAACAATTCTCTAAAATTACCATTGTTAACAATAATTTTCATTTACCATTATATGCATAGGGACTAGGGAGTATTTGATTTGGCGAGACTTGTGTGTTTATTACTCCGTACTTTATTGTCATCAATATATATGCACCAACTTCTATGGTCTCTGAAATTTGTCATGTTGTGATCTTACGTTTACACTTTCTTGTGTATCGAGTTCCATGTTCAAAAGATGAGAAGCGAAATTTTAACACACATGATAAATCCAAGGGGTGTGTACTGTGTATGTAGTGTGTTATAGTGAAACCGGATTGGACCGAATTAGTTACAAGCTCCTCAGCATAAGTTATGGTGAATTAGTTACAAGCTCCTCAGCATAAGTTATGGTGAAAGGCCCAATAAGAGAATAGTTCTCCAGGTAAAAGAACCACTTCCAGTTTCAGTAGACCTAATTAGTTCGGGTCTGATTACGATAAGGTGACTTCAGGTCGGGTCCATTCGGATAAATGATATTTTGGGTCGGTTTTGGGTTCAGACCAGGTTAGTCATATACAGTTTGGTTCCAGTTTAGGGTTTGCTTGATCTTGGGTCGGTTTCCGGTCAAAGTTTATTGATCAAGGTCATTTTCCAGATGGGCGAGAACATTTCGGGTTGCAGGTCAAGTATGTGTTTTTCAATCTACTTATTCCGGGTCAAAACATTGGATGTTTGATGTCAGGTTTACTTCCAAACTCTAGCCTACATCTACTAAGAAATAGATATAAGAACAACTTGAAATACAACAACATTGTTACCCAGTGTCTAAAAGGCTCCCGTCATAATACGAGGTAAGGGGGGTCGGATGCACACAAGCATAAGAACAACTTGAAATAAAGGGCAACTATTCAAAGAAAAAAAAAGATAAACTATTATATAAGTGTCACTTTTCACTTTTTAACTTAAAAGTGATAGTAGAAAACATCACATAAAAGTTTAACATTATGTAAAAGTGTAACTAACCTATAAGTAAACTAAAAGTGTTATTTATGAGGTTTAGCGTTGATCTAATAATTAGAAAATCAACATGCCTGAATTATTCCAGTTTTGAATTCTCATATCTCAATCACTGCAATATTAGCTACTTCTAAGTACCCAAAAAAAGCGCGAGTTATTAGCGAGGGTGATAATATCATGGATGTAAAAAGAGAAATACAGTGTGTGGAACTTTTTAATTGGGTTGAATGTTCCATTTTCAAATTTATGGAGCACTGATGTTAAGGATTTGCCAAGTTTCCAACTGTGTGAAAAAGTTAGTTGTCAATAATTGTCTTACATGAGCTGAAGTAGGTAAATTCCTAATTCCAATCTATATAATAATATTAATAGGTTAATATAAAAATTTCGCTAATTTTACGTGGCATGTTGTGAGTGATTTAACTACATCATCACCATATGTATCAGTCCCTTAAATAAAATGAATAACATCTTTCCATATGCCTTATTGAACGTTTAAACACTTCAACTTCTTCAAAGTATAATTTTTATTTTTCAAATCATTATTAATCTTCATAATGGTACTCGTATTAAATATTGTCTCTTCTCTTTTGGTCTGCCAAATTTGTCAGTTACATGTTAGTTTAAGGTAGTATATATAACGCAATTATTTGTTTGAAACTGGTAAGAAAAGAATGCTTGTCATACATGAAAGGCATGTTGAAAGAGAGAAATTATGTTAGGAAATTAGATATGAAGATAGTGGTGTCGATAATTTTCTCTTTCAAGAGGAATATTAGCATCTTTTAATAAATTTACGAATCAATTATAACTAGATTTTAGACATTGTATGTGTTTGTTCACCTATCAAATAAAACAGTCTAATATTTGTGTTTGTACTCTCAAATAATCATTGTCTGTACATTGGTATATATATGGTTATTTATGCTACTCATATTGTTCTATTAGAATTTGGTCATTTGATCAATCATATTTTCCATTGCAATTGAAAAAGTATGTATTATTCATCATTCTCAGTTAAAAGAAGCATATCAAAATATAACAATAATTCATTCAAGAACTTCTCAAAAAAAATTAAATATATATATTTATTTTTCAGTAATAAGTTAAAGGAGTGAAGTGATGAGATATATATTTAATTGTTACTTTCCACAATTCTTTGGTTCATCATAAAAATGAAATCATTTCATCACTTACAACAACTTAATAAATTTATATTACTTAATAGATCTCACCTAACTAAGAAATGCCACAATGATTGGGCTCAAAATTATTAACTTAATATTAGTAGGCTAACAAAATACTTTCACAAATACCACGTGGCATGCCCACAATGATTAGGCTTAGTTGTCTTAAGTTTAATTCAATGTCATCAGCTTATGTGTCAATCTCATATTAAATCAGATGAATAACATCTCTTGAGCTGCATTTCCAAGAGTTTATAAAGCACCACACTTCTTTAAGTTTAATTATCATAAATTTCATTATTCAATAATTACTCATGATCTTAATAGTGGTATTAAATATTGTGTCTCTTGGATTTTCGTTTGCCAAATTTGTCAATTACATGTTTGATCGTCATGCTATATTTATACCTGAGTTGTTTGTTTGAAGTTAGTAAGAAAAAAATGCACGTCATACATGAACGTTATGTCCAAAGCGAGAAATTAAGTTACGAGAGGAGAGATGAAACTGGTAGTGTAGAAAATTGTCTCTCTCAACAATTTAGAGGGGTATTGACAACTTTTAGTGATTTCATGTAACAATCGTAGTTAGATTTTATGTCATTTATATGTTTATACATACATACAAATTATTGTTAGTTATAAATTAAGATAGAAATTATTTTAACTTATTATGTTCGACTGAAAGTCTTTTTTTTATAATGAAAGTTTATTGTTTTGGTCACAAATATTTTTGATCTTGCATGCAATTGAAAGACAATTATTTTTTACCAAATTTTACACATACACCAACTACAAATTCATAAAATGTTAGTCAACTCATGACATTGTCCATTGTGATATGTTAATCACGGTTATTCTTGATTTTTTTTTTTTTGCAAGAATTTTAGAGCTTTTTATTCATCCCAATGAGGGGCAAAAAAGCAAAGTCTTACAAAAATTAGAACCACTAATTAGCCATTAAGACACTCTATGATCTCCTCATGATCATTGGCATTTGACCTACTTAGGAGTCTAACACTTACAAGAGATTTGATTTGCTTCACTAACTCTTCAACACTCCTACTTTCCTCTCTGAAAATTCTACAATTCCTCTCTGTCCATAGCATATACACAATAGTAGTGAGGCTGCAGATCGCCATTTTGGACTTCCAATGCTTCCTTCTAACATGCTTGATGAACCACTTCATGACACCAGTCAAAGTAGAAGAGTTTTGAGTAATATTCAGCCATTTTTGACTTGAAGCCAGACCTCCTTGGAGTAGCTACACTTGAAGAAAATGTGCGAGTGATCTTCAGTTGCTGCACAGCAGTTGCTGCACAGCAGAGGCTGCACCTGTTTATAATAATCATACCTCTCCTACAGAGGTTGTCTACTGTTGGCAGAACACCTTGCAAAGCCATACTTGCAATGATGCAGTGCTTAGGCATATTCACATTGTGCCAGAGGAACTTGTAGCCCTTCAAAGTAGGGTATTCTTGTCGGAAGAATTCCTAAGCTCTACTCACTCTGAATTTCCCTCCTGTAGCCCATGTTTTCAGGGTGTTAGCAGCAGCTTGGCAGGAACCTGCTCTGTCAATAATCTCATTCCTAACCTTTATGATGGCTTTCCAGTTCTCTGAGTCCTGACTCCTACTCTTAACACTCCAGAAATTCTCATGTTTGATCTGGTAAGAGTTAACCCAAGCTGTCCATAATCCCTTATCTTTACTTTGTATTTTCCAGATCCATTTTGATATGAGGGCAAAATTCCAAGCTGCAAGGTCTTTAACTTGAAACCGTCCTTCTTTCCTTGGTGCACAACACTTTTTCCAACCTTTGAAAATCATTTTCATGTGATTTGGTTCAACAGCCCATACAAAGTTCTTGCAAAGTCTGTTAATCAAACCCACAATCCCCACAGGCAACAAAATACAGTTGCACAAGAAATTTTCAATGCCAAACACTACTGCATTTATGAGCTGCAGCTTCCCTGCAAAGGACAACATTTTGGTTGACCAGTGTTGCATTTTACATTTGATCTTGCTTTGGAGAGGCCCATACATGTCTGCATAAAGCTTGGCAGAGTTTAAAGGCATGCCTAGGTACCTGAAAGGGAAATCACCCTCCTTAAATCCTGTTTCATCAAGAATAAGCTGCTTTAAACCAGTTGAAACTCCTCCCATGTATATTTCAGTCTTGGCTGGGTTAGCTTGCAGCCCTGAAATCTTTGCAAATCTGTCCAAACAGCCCTTAGCAGCATTGATAGAAGGAAGGTCACCTCTAGTGAAAATCATTAGATCATCTGCAAACACTAAGTGGGTGAGCTTCAATCTACTACACTTCGGATGGTAAGTAAAACCTGGTGTGCTTGGCATTTTCCTGAGTAATCTTGCTAGAAACTCCATGCTGATGACAAAAAGGTAGGGAGAGATGGGGTCTCCTTGCCTAATGCCACGTTTTCCTTTGAAAAAGCCATGAATACCCCCATTGATCTTCAAAGAATACCAAGGAGTGGTGACACAGGCCCAAAACCATTCAACAAATTGAAGAGGGAAATTTAGAGTGATGAGAGCTTGCCTTAAGAAATTCCAGTTTAAGGAATCAAAAGCCTTTTTTATGTCGACTTTAATCAGGCACCTTTTGGAAATATGTTGCTGGTTGTAACCTTTGACAAGATTCTGACACATTGAAATGTTATCAAAAATACTCCTTCCGGCTGTGAAAGCAGCCTGCTCCCTACCAATGATGTCCGGAAGAATGATTTTGATTCTATTGGCAAGAATCTTGGTTATGACCTTGTAGATTGTGGTGCAGCACGCAATAGGACGATACTCAGTGACAGATGCTGCATTTGGCTTCTTAGGAATCAAGGCAATGGTGGTGGTATTGACTTGCTTTAGGAATTTGTTTGTCCTGAAGAAATTCTGAATAGCATTGCATACATCATCACCTACTATGTGCCAGCTGCCTTTGAAAAACCCTGATGAGAAGCCATCAGGCCCGGGACTCTTGTTAGAGTTAATACCAAACATGGCAGCCCTGATTTCCTCATTTGTAATATTCTTGATTAGAATATTCTGCTGATCCAGGCTTAACTTAGGCCCATCCATATCAGTAGGGATTGAGTCAACAGTAGAGTCAGTTCCAAGCAGACTCATATAAAAATCAGTGAAAGCATGAACAATCCCCTCCTGAGTAGTATGAACCTCTCCTTTTACATCTGTAACTACTCCAATATAGTTGTGGTGTTGTCTTTCAGCTATTTTAGAGTAGAAATATTTAGAGCTACAGTCAGATTCCTTCAGGTGAGTAAGTTTAGCCCTCTGACTGAGCATGCTTAGCTCAGCTTTTTTCAACTTACAGTAGTTTTCCTTAGCTTCTCTGACTTTTAATCTCAGCTCCTCATTCAAAGGGTCAGTTTGCAGGCTCTGCTGATAGTGGTAAAGCTCCTTCTTTTTGCAATTGACTCTTGCTTGGAGAGAGGAGAAGTGAGCTTTATGAAGCTTTTTCAGGGCTTGCTTCACATTTTTTAGCCTGGCAAAAATTTGAAACATAGGGGTTCCAACTACTGTCATACTCCAAGCATCCTTAACAATAGTCTCATACTCACTGTTCTCCATCCAACAATTCATAAATTTGAAGCTTCTTTTATGAGCACTTTCCTGAAAGATTTGAACAGCCACTGGGGAATGATCTGAGATGCCAGGGGTAAGCACTTCAGCTACTGAATCAGGAAAAGCATGAATCCAGTTAGCATTACATATGGCTCTATCCAATTTAGACCAAACTCTATGATCACCATCCTGCCCATTAGTCCAAGTGAAGTCACCCCCACTTGTGTTCATGTCATCCAATCCACAGTCTAGTAGACAGTCATTAAATTCTTCCATTTCATTAAGACTTGGAGGATGAATGCTGATTCTTTCCTCAACACTTCTGATAATGTTGAAATCTCCCATGATCATCCAAGGCATGCATGGTGATGTTGCTACTCAGGTGCCTTAGTCTATCCCACAACTCCAGTCTGATTTGCCTAGAATTGCTACCATAGACCACTGTAAGCTGAAAAGTGACATTTGAGAGAATGTGTTTGACTTGGCAGTGTATAAACTGCATGTGAGTTTCCAAAATATCAACAACAAGGGACTGTGGCTTCCAAATAAGCCAAATTCTGCCATTATAGTGGCTGCAATAATTGTGAGCTACTTTGTAAGCAGAAAATTTGGATCTAACAATTCTTGGAGCTGTATTTTCTTTCACCCTAGTCTCCAAAACACCCACCATATCCATCCTTTTAGACAGCAGAAGGTCCTTCACCTCCTGCTGTTTTAGGGGTCATTTAAACCCCTAATATTCCAGCTAGCAACTATCATTTGGAGGAATGTCAGGAGGATCATTACCCCCTAACATATCCTTGTTTACCTGTTCATCAAAGCTTCTTTCAAGTGTAGCAACTGGAATTGTTATGCCAATACCCTGAGAAAGTCTAGTCCCATGTGTAACCAGGTTTGAGTTTCTTATGGCCCTTCTCGTAGACTTACTTAAAACAGTCTGAAAACCCACCTCCTCTATGTTTTCAGGTGGAGGAGGAGGAGTTTGAGTCTCTTTGGTTGGTGTGTCAGGCTCTACCAGGGATTTCTCCTGCAATTCAGGCAAGGCATCTTTAGGATGCTCAGGCTCAGGTGGCTTAGGCTGTTGGACTGGCCTGTAAACCTGCTTAACTAGCTCTGCCTTCTTGTTGCTGAGCTTTCCTATTTTATGTGCACTTTTGAATAAGATGACCCAACTTATGACATCATTTGCAATAGAAAGGAACCCATTCATACTCAATCCTTTGGGTGATTTGGCCATAAAAAGAAGTATTGATATTAATGTATTCCGGCAGCTCTTTTGATACATCATCTTCTACTAAAACTCTGGCAAAATTGAGTCTGTCCTGTACCGTGGTTGTATGGTCTGCATACAGAGGCTTACCCACCTTGCTTGCAATTTTGCTTAAAGCAGATTTAGACCAAAGGCAAGGATCTAAATCAGGTAGCAAAATCCAGATAGGAACAGTCGAAATTTTGTCAATCTCCTGTGAAAATTTAGGAGTCCTTTGTTTCAGAATCATAATATTGTCACCCAGTTTCCAAGGACCACCCTTCAAAACCTCATCCATACTTTCCTGGTCATCAAATCGAAAACTAAACCAACCCCTTATGTAGTATTGAACTTTTGGTTTTTTTGCTGTATTCCAATATTTTTCAACAAATTTCTGCATCTCAATTAGAGTAGGCTTAGCTCCAAGCACATTCCCAACCAGAGTGTATTTCCACAATAATAGTTCCGTAGCAATGTCATCCTCAGTAATCTCTACTTCGTCATCACTACCACTATCAATATAGTCCAATTTCATCCCCAATTTTGATTTAGCAGCAACATGACTCCATTTTCGATTACTAGTTTCAGTAGAATTCACAACATTTTCAGTTGGTTTATCTTTGGTGTTTTCAGGTTCCTCATTAACAATGACAGGTGAACCAGAATTGATACTTTGATCCTTATTAATTGGAATACCTTGCTTCTTGAATGCCGAATTGATATGAATTCCCAGAAAACTGCTCATCGGACCCTGTTGCTCTTCCATGACGTCATCTGGGTTTTGGGGTGGGTTTTCTCCATTTCCTTCTTGAGCACCTTCAGTAGATAGCTCTTGATCCGCTGATTCTTCCCGTATAATTTTCCGTGGCCGCCCGACCTTTCTTCCCATTGAAATCAAGCCTGCAAATTCAAAGAAAAGAAGCTTGGAGGTGAAGTTTCACTTCGCTTCATAGGAGAGAAAAGTCTTTTTTTTTTTTCTTTTTTTTATCAAGGTTATTATTTTTTTATTCTTGATTTTTTAAATAATGTTTGCAACGATAATATTGTTATACTCAACAATAATAATTAAGGTAGCATCTCTACTGGTTTAGAATAGCATACCAAAATCAAAGGATAATTGTCTCAATACGTTCTTAAAGGAATTTAAACTAAGGTTTCTAAAGTCACTTTATATACGTGTCATTTGGTACAAACTCAAAAACTTCATTTCGCTCTTTTCGAAAAAAATGAGTCGACATTCTTTTCATTTGTCAAATAAAATGGACACTCCATTATTTGATTTTTAAATGGGAACACATATATATATCCGAAAAGAGTGAAATGAAGTTTGTACACGGTAAACTGGTGCTCATATGGGAGAGCGAGAATTTCATTGGGTAGAGAGGGCTTGTTACGTACCTATCGTTAATCACTTTAAAAAATTGATCTTGAATACGGTGATTATCACTAATTCTACTATAGTCAATCGTACCACCACGTTTGCATTAATAATGATGTTCAAGAACCCCCTCCCATTCCGTTTCCTTTAAATTTGGAGTGAAAAAATAGATGTAATCTAGGAAACTTATCATATTAGTATTGTACTCAAAGCGTTAATCACTCATGAAATAACCAAATGACTTTAATATTCTTACGTATAACGTAATTAATTAATGTTTTTAAAAATTTGGCTTCAAATTATATGAACTCTATTTTGTTAACCCTGATCCCTTTTCTCACCCTGCCTACACAATTTCAAGAGAGGTACACAAATAAGATATCAAGAATTAGATACAATAAGTTTTACGTGCGAGTTCAGATTATACACGTGCAACTTTCTTAGGTGAAAAACCTAACTTTTGGTGAAGGGGCGTGGCGCAATGATAGATCACGCAAAATTAGTCATAGAAACATTTACAATTTTCACTTGAAAGGAAGAAAAAAAAATAGACCCGTAATTTCACGGGCACTAAAACTAGTTCTATTCATTGTTAATTGATTTTGAGATGAAATTTCACCGAACTTGTAGACAAAAAATTTCATTTGCGTACATGATCCAACAGTACTCTATATTGCATTATGAATTATTGTTTGTGCTAATTTTATGCAAGTGTCTTTAAATTTGTACCTAATGTCAACATTTTTTTCGTTTAGGAAATTTTGAAGTTTTGCAAATTAAAAACACAAAACCGAAATAGTTGCCGTTTTCAGCTTTTGGTTTTTTTTTTTGTGTATAATAATTAGTTAAATAAATCACAAAATGAACTTTAAATTTTTTGTTTCTATAATAGTCACGTATACTTCAAAAAAAAAAAAAAGTCACGTAGAAAATGAAATCTGACAACTGAAAACCTAAAACGGTAAACCCAATTGTTTGTGTGTGAGAATTCGTGCCTTTCTCATTGATATGTACGTGGTATTTATACAAAGGTGAGCCTTGAGCGACAAGGCATCGGTACACGAAACTAGACCTAAAGGAAACTGTACAAAACTTAAGCAAACAAATATATACTCTAGCCTAAACTGTATGAGTACATAACCTTCTTACCCAAGACATCCCTAAATCAATGTAAACGTAATATACAAAATATGCAAATTTCCTAACACCCCCCCTCAAGTTGGAGCATGGAGATCGATAATGCCCAACTTGGAAAGAAGCTCATTGAACTGTCCAGTACCAAGCCCTTTAGTTAGGATGTCTGCTAGCTGAGTCGTCGTATCTACATATCGTAGAGCTACAACTCCTGCAACAATTTCGTCTCGAACAAAATGACAATCAATCTCGATGTGCTTCGTACGCTCATGAAATACAGGATTTTGAGCTATATGAAGTGCGGATTGACTGTCACAAAATAATTGGACCGGTTCATGATGTCGAACACCAAGAGTGTGAAGAATCTGTTTCAACCACTTAACTTCGCATGTCGTAAACGCCATTGATCGGTATTCAGCTTCTGCCGATGAACGTGCGACAGTCGCTTGCTTCTTCGTCTTCCAAGAGATGGGAGATTCACCCAAAAATATAAAATAGGCCGTGAGGGATCGTCGAGTGATGGGGCACGCAGCCCAATCAGCGTCACAGTAGGCTCGTAGTCGGAGATCATTGGTGGCGCGCAACATGAGTCCTTGTCCTGGGCTCTTCTTCAAATATCGCACGACGCGCAACGCTGCAATCCAATGATCAATCTTCGGAGTTCGCATAAATTGTGCCAGAATTTGAACTGTATAACTCAACTCAGGTCTCGTTATCGTCAAATAGATTAGTCGTCCAATTAGTCTTCTATACTTAAAAAGGGTCAGTGAGGTCCGCACCCTCAGCCAAAGCCAATCGATGTTTCGGATCAATCGGAGTTTCACTCGGCTTACAACCCAGCAAACCCGTGTCGCCCAAAATGTCCATTACATACTTCCTTTGCGATAGATAGATCCCACTCGAATTTCTGGCCACCTCAACTCCAAGGAAGTACTTAAGGATGCCGAGATCCTTCATGTGGAAACACCTTCCCAAATATTTCTTGAAATGTTGAATCGTATCACCATCGTTTCCCGAAATTACTAAATCATCAACATATACTAAAACGTGCACTCGTATATCTCCACGAATCAGAGTAAAAAGTGAATGATCACTCTTACAAATTTCAAAGCCATACTCACATAAAGCTGTAGTAAGTTTCGCATACCAGCATCTCGGGGCTTGTTTCAGTCCGTATAACGATTTCCGTAGCCGACATACCTTACCTGGTCCGACCTCTTCAAAGCCAGGAGGTAACTTCATGTATACTTCTTCGTCTAATTCCCCATGGAGGAATGCATTATGGACATCCATTTGATGCAATTCCCAATTCTTAGCCGCATCAACCGCCAACATCGTACGGACAGTCACCATTTTCACGGTAGGTGCAAAAGTTTCATTAAAATCAATTCCTTCAATTTGGTGGTCACCTCGGATCACCAGTCGTGCCTTATATCGTTCAATTTCGCCATTGGATTTATATTTGATTTTATAAATCCATTTACATCCGATTGCCTTCTTCCCGGCTGGTAATGTCGTTACTGTCCATGTTTTATTATTTTCGAGTGCCTTCATTTCTTCCTTCATTGCTTTTCTCCATTGTTCGGAACACATAGCTTCATGGAATGTAGCAGGTTCATGCCCTGTAGTAACGGAAGCAAGAAAAGCACGGTGCTTTTTCGTAAATCGTTCACAATTCACATAATTCGAAATAGGAAACAGCGTACCTGAAGACGATGATTGGAGTGCACCTGACGAGGGACGAACAACTGTTTGAGTAACGAAACCACGAAGTCGTACACTCGGAAATTTCTTTCTATGTCCCTTGCCCATTTCGTCATCGGAGGAAGAAGAGGTATCCGAGTTACTTGATGTTTCACGATCATTCTTAATCAGTTCCTGATCATCTATCAATTCATTTGTACCGGAATCAGAATTCGATTGCTCGTCTATCTGTGATTCGGTCACCCCTATATTGATTAATTCCTCTTCATCCTTCCTTTGTTCGGTCTCAATTTCGGTCATATCAGGAATGATTGTCGTTGGAGTACCGGCATCAATCACTGGCATTCTTGTTCTAGTGGCATTCGGGGGAATGCCAGTATCTGGCATTCTGGTTCTAGTGGCATTCGGGAGAATGCCAGCATCAGTCACTGGCACTCTCGTTCTAGTGGCATTCGAGGGAATGCCAGTTGCCAGCTCGAAGCATTCCTCTTCACTCACATCGTCATTCAATTCACGAGCATTGTCCTTCATTTCTGCAATTGAATCTGGTACATGATCAAAAGACCAATCCCCAAGTTCCCGTTCATCTAAATCAGTTTGACCCAAATCAAAAGGAAGAACATGCTCAACAAATACCACGTCACGGGATTCAAAATGATCGCCAGACTCCAAATCAAATACCGACCATCCCTTTTTACCAAAAGGATAGCCAAGAAATACGCACTTTCGGCTCCGACTCGCGAACTTGTCTCGTGCTCTGTTCAGATTTCTAGCATAACATAAGCATCCGAATTTTCGCAAATTATCAAAGTTAGGAGGCTTACCATACAATAATTCGAAAGGCGTTTTCCAGCCCAAAATTTCTGATGGGGTTCGATTGATTAGATAAGCTGTTGTCAAAACACATTCGCCCCAAAAATGAATCGGAAGTCGAGCTTGAAATCGAAGAGCACGCCCAACATTCAATATATGCCGATGCTTTCGTTCTACACGTGCATTTTGTTGTGCCGTATCGACCATCGAACTTTGGAACAGAATTCCCTTCTCGGCAAAGTATTCAGCTAAGGGCTTAAATTCAGTACCATTGTCGCTCCGAACAATTTTAACCAATTTACCGAATTGGCGTTCAATCATAGCAAAGAAATGTTTCATTTTCCTTACCACATCCGATTTCGCTGCCAACAAATACACCCAAACACACCTCGAAAAATCATCCACGATAGTAAGGAAAAAACGAGAAGCACATGAAGCATTTTTCGAATAAGAACCCCATAAATCGTAGTGTATTAGATCAAAGATCGAATCAGCCTTACTTTTGCTTTTACGAAAAATATTTCGGGTCTGCTTAGCTCGTAGACAAACGTCACAATAACGACTATCAAATTCATCACTATTACTACTAGAGTACGGTAAATACTTTGCTATCTTGGATGACGGATGCCCAAGTCGTTCGTGCCATAATTTCGCCGTTTCACCATCTTTGCTTGCTCGATTCGCTCGTATTGGTTTTGTTACTCGTAAATAGTAGAGTCCCTCGCAATGATCACCCCATCCAATCATCGTCTTCGTTTCTGGGTCCTGTATCATACACAAGTTATTAGAGAATTGTAAGACAACTTTCGAATCCCGAATCAATTGTGAGACGGAGATCAAATTGCAATTAAAATTAGATGCAAATAACACATCTTTCAAAATTAGGCGGCCTCCCAGTAGCTTGATCGTGCCTTTTCTTGTTGAAAGGGTCGATTGCCCATTCGGTAAACCAATTGAGCATGGTTCAATATTAACAATATCACACAGCAAATCAAGATTTCCAGTCAAGTGATGACTGGCTCCCGTATCTATGATCCATAAGTCATTTTCCTTATCGTTGAGTCGTTCGGAACCACCTGATATATTTTCGCTCCATATCGCTACTTGCTCACTCTTCTTGAGTCTGGGCATTAAGATCAATCTCATTACCTTCGCTACTGGAAATACTCGCCTTGCCTCGAAAACCAGAGTTCACAGCCGCATTAACACGGACGCCACTACCACGTCCGCCACCTCTTCCATAACCACCACGATCTCCGCCTCTGCCGCCTCGACCTCCTCGATTGTTCGCCATAGTATCACGAAGATGGTCTTCCCACCAGTTCAGGAAACCATACAATCCGAAGCAGGATTCGGCCTTGTGGCCTTCCCTTCTGTAATTCGTGCATTTGACCTGGTCAAGTCGAGCCCCCCCCTGTCCCGTAGCCTCCGATAGAGCCACGAGCCAAGTGAGTCATCGGTTCAATCTTTGTCTCCGCCTTCTTCTTGTCGTCGTCGCCCTTCATGGGTTCGCCTTCGTCGCCGGATAAAACAGGGATCTTCGGAGGAATCGCTTCTTTGCCGCTATCACCGTGAGTGGAAGAATTTTCTTCCTTACGCATGTATTGACCTAGCTCTGATACCATAAAACGGTAAACCCAATTGTTTGTGTGTGAGAATTCGTGCCTTTCTCATTGATATGTACGTGGTATTTATACAAAGGTGAGCCTTGAGCGACAAGGCATCGGTACACGAAACTAGACCTAAAGGAAACTGTACAAAACTTAAGCAAACAAATATATACTCTAGCCTAAACTGTATGAGTACATAACCTTCTTACCCAAGACATCCCTAAACCAATGTAAACGTAATATACAAAATATGCAAATTTCCTAACAAAACCGAAAACCACTTTTTCTGGTTTTCA
The DNA here is from genome assembly GCA_963457585.1 of Spergularia bocconei. Lineage (NCBI taxonomy): Eukaryota > Viridiplantae > Streptophyta > Magnoliopsida > Caryophyllales > Caryophyllaceae > Spergularia > Spergularia bocconei. The sequence goes on from OY734943.1 coordinate 9,123,991, forward strand.
AAACGAGACTTTGGTTTTTAAAAAAAACAGAAAAGTGAAAATAGAAAACGATACGAAACAACTACTAAGCTTATATAGACATAGGCTAAAATTTGTCCACGATAGTAGAGTTTTATTAGCTTAATTGTGCAACCCAACCAAGTTCAATCTTCTTTGGGCCACTGGTAGAGTTTGAATGATATAATTTACTATTATTATTATATTAAGCTCCAAACTCCTAACCAACAAAATATTATGAGTGTTTCAATCGTGTATTGTACAAATAGATTCATAGCATTATTAATTTAGCCGAAGTAGGTAACCAATAAGTGAAGTCATCGAAGTACGTATCGGCCGGACAAAAAAAATACAGTACCTTGCTTCTTTGGCCCGCATATTATATATCCTGTCTACTGTTCCGGTGTTTTGATTAGATTGTTAATGAAACATTGAACATGATACAAATACTAATCATACACGAAAAGATGCATTTTCTGTTATGTACCATGTTACTTATGATTCCTCAAATGTTAAGCTTCGCGTTAACAAATGGAGTAACAGAGTAACTCATACCAACCATCCGCATTTCATCAACTAAGTCAGTAAAAATTTACATAAAAGATTTTTAAGTTTAAGCCCAGAAAGACATACGTAAGTATTACAATGTACGGAATTTTTACGTCTTATACTGCATTTTACCATTATCAACTTGGAAGTTTAGACAACGAGTTCGTTATAATTGGTATTAATAGGCCACCAACTGTAAGCTATCTTTCGACTAATCATAGAGAAAAGATGCATGCTTCTGTTACTAATGATTTTTTCAATCTATAAGCATCTCTGTTAACTAACAATATGTTGGAAATTTAGGGGTTGATTATGGCATATCGTAGGCTTCTAGGCGCGTGAATTCGCTATCCTAAAGACTTAATTCGCCTCCTCGTGCATGGGCCTAAGAATTAGTCTTTGAGATACAAAGAGAGCCCCGATAGCGCCTGCACAAGCGATATCGACACACTAAGTGGCACTAGGATCATTGAAGTATGTATGGAGATGAATGTGGGATGATAAATTCTCTCAATTCATCATGTCATTATGATGTTTGTCATATTGTGATTGTCTAAATGTCAAGGACCCCCTAGAGGTATATATAATGTATTGGTGACCCATAAGATTAAATCTTGGCCATTGATTTAATCTACACACCCACTTACATTAACCATAAGTTAGTTATATATAACCAACTTAACAACAATTAGACACATCAAATAATTACCATTAATTAATTACTCAATAATTAATTAACCAATTATTTATTTGGAAATTCTCCAACAATCCCCCACAATTTTCAAATCAATACAAACTTTGAAATCTTGTGTTTCGATAGTAGGTGTCTTGCGATTGAACCTCTACCTAGTGAAATGTCTTTCAAATAGTTAGAATCGTATGGTAGGCTATGCTTTGAACCAACGATCCTCTCTTACTACTTGATTTCAAGTCACGCACATAATTTCGATCCCATACACCTCTTAGTATCATTGACACATTTATGGCCGTGTGTCCATGTATCTATTCATGAGCATTAAGAAGTCTAGCCCAACAAGACTCCCAAAAGCGGCCTCACTTTATGGCTCATATAGGTAAACCTTATCGTACTCCCATGTTAGTACAACAACGATCGATGTAGCAACATACATCATTCTATTATACAAATAGAACAACGCCTAAAAGGTTTATTAAGAACAAAATGTTCAACCTCCTCCAACTCATGGGAAACAAGCACTCTTAGCGTCGGGATGCCAAATAAGAATGAGTGCTTCAAATCAAACATATGGTGTACTTTGACTCATTGAACTTAAGACTCGGAGGTTCTTCCAAGCGTTAAGTTGAGGTTCCACCACAATTGATTTAAGTTTGGGCTCACACATCCCTAAATCACACAAGTCTCATAAATCATGAACACCACATCATTTACATCATTTTGATTAATAATGAACATAAGATGTTTCACTTGATTTTCCAAGACACTTGTCAAACATATCTAAAACAACAATGTGTGCACTAACATGTTTTAGATAACAAAGTCAGCCGTCTTGATAGTATTACATACTACTACCATGATCAATAAATCAAAGTTTTAGTTGTTACCCCTACCATCATGGCAATTACTACCACAAACATGTGCATTATCCGAATACACAAGGTAACTACTACAAGCATAGAGTAACAAATACTCTCTTGCCAACGAGAATTAAACTCCTCAATTCCTTTAAAATTATAAGAGACACACATAAGCACAATTAACACATTATGAATCATTGTCATGTACCCCCACCATTAGCCAACTATAAACATAGACATGGCCCAACAAACAGCGTCACCGGGTAAAAACAATATTCATAAATAATGTGAGTTTTGTATCATAAATATTACATACGTACTCACCACTATTTGCACTTTTACAATCTCTTAACGTAATTATAAAGGAACATATTTGACATATTACCATTATTACCCCCACCATTAGTCAATGATTCTCAATCTTGGCTAAACACTAGGTAATAAACAAATATGACAAACAAATGTAATTAAACACTCTTAAAGCTAAGAATGTTCATGATTATAGTTACTCTTACTATAATCAACAAAGTTGTCACTAAATTCATCACCCATGAATTTATACAAACAACTCAAAATGAAATAGATCAAAAAACATACATCTTTTCTATTTCAATTTTGTTTATAGACATAAACACACATTTCCAATATTTCTTCATGTATAGAGTATAAATTGTCTATGCACAAATTATAGAACATCCATTATACACCTTATACATTCCAAAAAATTTAATCGGAAAACAACATATGAATTATTCACGAAACGTTAATCATATAATTACATCCATAATTATATTACGAAATTCGCAAATTCATAAATTCGCCACAATATGTTCAATGTGCCCTTTTGCATAATTCGACCATGGCTATTGCGAATCAAGGCAGAGAACTAAAAAGTTGTCAATGAACAACTTGTTTATGTGCCAACTAACAAATTGATCAATCACCAAAGTAACCGTCAATTACGTACATGCAGACATGCAATTAAGAGGCAAGATGCAACAAGCATTTCAAGACAATAATGCATAAACCATGTGTAAGCCGACGCATACACAATCGCTACTGCCATGGTGCGGCCAAGCACAAGAAATAGACATGAATTCACAAACTTTCATGATAGTAACCGACTAACCGTATAAACTTATTAGTGCATGTATATGTGCATTCATCATCAAGCAAGCATGCATATAGATTAAACATATATTTAATCTTATGGCAAAGTAAATCATGTCGTACGACACATGTTACTCAAAAATAATGTCATGCTTTCAAACACAAAAGACAAACATGAAGTTGATCTGATGTATGCAACATTATACTATCATACATACATCACGACACATATAAAACACACATTATAAAATTCATGATTATGCACAATTAGTTAAACAAGTGTAACAATAACCAATCACAACTGTTAACTGCCAAATTTAAGCAAACGGCAAAAAGGCGCACACTATGAATATCGCAAAATACATGCATCATGTATGGCCAACAATGCATACGTAGTACATCTCTTTAATGGAGACACATAAAAACATAAACTATGCATGGTCTGACCAAACACACATCATGATTAAAGTGCATGCATATACCATAAACATGATGCAAACATGAAATTGATGTATGACATGAATAACCAATTAACACAAACATCTATCACAATACATAAAAAATTATTGAAATTCACGATGCACATATGGTAACTACCATGCATGCATACATGACGAACATAACCAACAACTTATCTGTTTGGTAATTTTTCCACGCACACGCCACCGTACGTACGTAGCACTTTGTGTTACTCCAAAAGATGCGCAATTGTTCATCGTCTTCACCTTACTTCACATTTTCCGTCAAATGATCTTCCACAATATCAAGCCAACGAATACCATAATCGCGAAGATTAAGTCTTTAGGTTGTTGGAAATATAGGGGTTGATTATGGCATATCGTAGGCTTCTAGGCGCGTGAATTCGCTATCCTAAAGACTTAATTCGCCCCCTCGTGCATGGGCCTAAGAATTAGTCTTTGAGATACAAAGAGAGCCCCGATAGCGCCTGCACAAGCGATATCGACACACTAAGTGGCACTAGGATCATTGAAGTATGTATGGAGATGAATGTGGGATGATGAATTCTCTCAATTCATCATGTCATTATGATGTTTGTCATATTGTGATTGTCTAAATGTCAAGGACCCCCTAGAGGTATATATAATGTATTGGTGACCCATAAGATTAAATCTTGGCCATTGATTTAATCTACACACCCACTTACATTAACCATAAGTTAGTTATATATAACCAACTTAACAACAATTAGACACATCAAATAATTACCATTAATTAATTACTCAATAATTAATTAACCAATTATTTATTTGGAAATTCTCCAACACAATATATATACAATTTTTAAAGTCATTACAAAGACTGCACTTTTTAATCAAGTTCGTGGCAAGAAGCTTCCCAAAATCCCAATGCATATATTTGGTATATCTTTGGTGGTATACACTAGACTTACTATAATATGATGAGTGAATTATTGAATTAAAGAAACTTGGTGTACAAATCATTTTTGTTTGGTATGGCATATCTGTATTTGGTTGTTCTTTCTCCATAAAGGCAATTTTTATTAGCATTATGTAATACAACTTATTAGCATATGTTGCATTATTGCATTCCCATTTGCTCAGCTAGCTACTCTCATGTAGTATGTCAGTATGTTTGGAGTACTATGAGAATGCATGGCCCGATGACCTCTAGACGTGATTCATGTAAGTAGTAAGCGTTACTGTTATGAATTTGTTCGAGTAATGCCCTTCCGATGCTTTACTCAATGTTCAGGTCATTATGCTAATTAAAGAGATAAAGTCGAGAGACAGGCGCATTAGATGCAAATATCAGATATCTTGACAAATGACAGCCTGACTGATATCGAGCATATTTGCCTATGGTTGACAATGCTGACTGCTTTCGGCGGCGGCCTAAGTCCCGGACACCCAGGGCTCATTTGCTAGAGTAAACAAGGTTCATTGCATTGGCTAGTGGTAGTCTCGTGGATCATACATCCACCAAGTAATGGTCCACAGCAGGTTACTATTACACTAGTGACTTCAGTATAAATTGTTGGAGTTTTAATTGCAATCTCCAAGCTAGGACTGGATATTATGAGGGGAAGGTGGACTGTTAACACCTTTGGAGCTGTAACTTATTATCTTCCTTAAACTCCCATTAATTTCCTTAAACTCTCTTGATCCGTTTGTTTCCTTGTTCAGCCTATATACTAGGCCTTTTGTTTTGTTCGACAAATGCACAAAAAAAATAATCAATACACTACAAAACACAAAGGAGTTTTGGAGGTCACTTTACGAGCATACTCAAAGCATACGAGACCTGTTATATCATACGATTTCCGTCAGTGCAGACGAAGATCGGTGTTGTGTAACCTGGAGGACGACCGTCAAGAGGGGCTTGCACCATTGGCTCGACGAAATCGTCTTTAAGCTCAGAGGTTTTAATTCCTCGACACAACAAGTTTGTATGTTTAAGAGTTTGATTAATTCGCTTTATTTCCAACATTCTTAAAGACGATTTTAGTAATTAATCATGACTACTGTGAACAAAGCTATGATTCCTGATATGTCGAAAGTTCATGTGCTTGATTCAAAGAACTATAAGACCTGGGCTGTCAAGATTAGATTTTTATCTGATGACAATAGGGCTAGATTATGTGTTAGATGGTCAAACTCTACCTATTGTTGTTTCTGAACGACCTGCTTATGAGGCTAAATTTGGAGAAAATGACAAGTATGCTAAAGGTCAGCTATTACATTATATGAGTGAAGAGATGATGGAGATTTATATATGCAATTTAATACTGCACATGACATTTGGGCATCTTTAGAAACTAAGTATGGTGGAGAGGATCATGGATCAAAGAAATATTTGGTTGGATTTTGCCTGTGAAGATGATAAGCATGTGATTGATCAAATTCGCAAGTATGAACGTTTGTGCTTGAATATGGCTGCGGAAGGTTTAAATGTATGTGATACTACTCTAACTATTGCTTTGATCAATAAGTTACCACCTTCTTGGAAACAATATCGTGATACACTCATGCATAATAACGAAGACTTGTTGTTGGCTGAATTGATCTCTCACCTCAAAATTGAGGAAGAGAATCGTCGCAAGGGTATGCAAGCTACAGGGACCAGTGGTACTTCTAGGGCCAATTTGGTTGAACCTGGTCAATCTTCTAAGTGGAAGAAGAAAAGGTTCAAGAAAGAAAAAACGAAAGATTCCAAGCAAAGATCTGATGATAAGGTTGTAGAGAAACCAAAGAAGTTCGAGTTTTCTGGGCTGTGCAACTATTGTGGCAAGAAGGGACACAAGGCTTCTCAATGTTATAGCAAGAAGAGGAAAATGATGGGAGAAGCAAGCAATGTTGACATAGTTGTTGTGGTGTCCGAAACCAATCTAGCTGATGCAAAGTCTATAGAGTGGATCGTGGATTCTGGGGCAACAAAACACATATGTGCTGATAAGACTTTGTTTCAAGAATATGAGAAGATAACTGGAGAAAAAGTCTACATGGGAAATTCTTCAACGGCAGCAATTGAAGGGAAAGGAAAGGTGATCCTCAAGTTGACTTCTGGCAAACTCCTTACTTTAACTTGTACTAAATGTTCCTGAGATGCGTAGGAACTTGGTTTCGGGTAGTTTGTTGGTGAAGGCTGGTCTAAAGTTGTCGTTTGAGTCGGATAAACTTGTAATGACTAGGTTTGGATAGTTTGTTGGGAAGGGCTTGTGTAACGGGGGTCTTTTCACTCTTGATGCAGTATGCGAATCTTCTATCAATAAAATCAGTTCAGGTTCTGCCTCTATATCGCTGAGTCTCTCGATTTATGGCATGGAAGACTGGGTCATTTGAATGTGGCATCTATCAAGCGTTTGAAGTATGTTGGGTTGATTAATAACTTAGCTAACACTGATTTCAAGAAGTGTGAAGTATGTGTTGAAGCCAAATATACTAAGAAGCCTTTCCAATCCATTACTCGTGAATCCAAAGTGCTTGATTTGATACACACTGATCTGGGAGATTATCACAACTACAAAAGTAAAGGTGGTAAGAAGTACTATATTACTTTTGTGGATGATTGCTCAAAATATACAATGGTGTACTTGTTGACTTCTAAGGATGAAGCTAAGGCTATGTTTGGTATATATAAGGCTGAGGTTGAAAATCAACTAGATAGAAAAATCAAGAGAGTTAGGAGTGATCGTTGGGGTGAGTATGATCCGGGGTCACTCAAGCGGTTGTGTGAGGAAAGTGGTATCATCCATGAGACTACTGCACCTTATGCACCTGAGCAGAATGACATTGCTGAGAGGAAGAACCGTACTCTGAAAGACATGTTAAATGCTATGCTGATAAGTTCCGGACTGTCAAATAGTTTGTGGGGAGAAGCTGTGTTATCAGCTTGTTATGTGTTGAACCGAGTTCCACACAAGAAACTTGAAGGTACTCCGTATGAATTGTGGAAAGGTCACGCACCGAATCTGAAAATTCTCAAAGTGTGGGGGTGTCTAGCGAAAGTGGGGATACCATCCTTCAAGCAGCCTAAGATTGGTCCTAAGACGGTTGATTCGTTGTTCATTGGCTATGCCCACAATAGTGCAGCTTATCGTTTCTTATTGAAAGATAGTTCCAGTTCTTATCCAACGGGTAGTATAATTGAGTCAAGGGATGCGGAGTTTTTTTAAGATATATTTCCTATGTTACAATCCACAAGGAGCACGAGGGATCAACTGAGTTAATCCCACACAGATTTTGTGGCAGACCGCCAGAAACGGAAGAACTCAGACAATGATCTGTTGGCGGACTGCGTCTCTGTCCCAGAACTTCGAAAAAGCAAACGGGCACGCAAGGAAGTCGATTTTGGGCCCGATTTTGTCAAAACCTTTATGTCTGAACACAATGACTCTAGTGGATCGTTGATGTGTATATTCTAGAAGAAGACCCCAAGGCGTATGATGAGGCCATGAAGTCTATTGATGCGGTTTTTTTGGAAGAAAGCTATACAAAGTGAGCTGGATTCCATTACGTCTAATCGTACGTAGGTTCTTACTGATCTACCTAGAGGATGCAAGCCTTTGCGTTCAAAATGGATATTTAAGAAGAAGCTTAAAGCTGATGGGTCAATCGACAAATTCAAAGCTAGGATGGTAGCTATGGGATACACTCAACAGAAGGGTATAGATTTCTTTGATAGCTATTCTCCGGTGACCAAGTTTGAAAATATTAGAGCTTTGAATGCTTTAGCGGCTATTCATGGTTTGGTAATCCATCAAATGGATGTAAAGACGACATTTTTGCACGGTGACCTTGATGAAGAAATTTACATGTTTCAACCTGAAGGTTATGCTGAGCATGGTCAAGCAGGAAAAGTGTGCAACTTGGTGAAATCGTTGTATGGTCTAAAACAAGCGCCGAAACAGTGGAATGAGAAGTTCAATACTACCATAATTGAGTTTGGATTTGAGGTGAACGAAGGAGATTCATGCGTTTACACCAAGTCTAATTCTAACGGGTATGTAATTTTGTGCTTGTACGTGGATGACATGCTGATTTTTGGCTCTAATGAATTGTCGATTGTTAAGACGAAAGAATTTCTAAGTACAAAGTTTGAAATGAAGGATTAGGGTGAGGCTGATGTGATTTTAGGTGTGAAAATCAAAAGAACTCAAGATGGCTTGGGTTTGAGTCAGGCTCATTATGTTGAGAAAGTACTTAGGAAATTTAATTCGTATGATGTTAATCCTGTAACTACTCCCATAGAGATCGTAGGGTTGGTGAAGAACTCGGGTCGATCTGTGAACCAAGAGGATTATGCGAAGGTGATTGGTAGTGTGATGTACTTGATGAACTGTACAAGACCTGATATCGCCTATGTGGTTAGTAGGTTGAGCAGGTACACTCATTGTCCCAGAGCAGAACACTGGTCTATCCTGAGAAGGTTACTTCGGTACTTGAAAGGTACGATGGATTGGGGTATTCATTATTGTGGTACTCCGAAAGTGTTAGAAGGGTTTTGTGATGCAAATTGGGTGACCGGAAAGGAGGAGATTAACTCAACCAGTGGGAACTTATTCACCCTTGGTGGGGGTGCGATCTCATGCATGGAAGTCCAGTAAACAGTCTTGTACTGCCACATCTACAATGGAATGAAGCAGAATTTGTAGCTCTAGAGCTTGCAGGTCGGGAAGCTAAATGGCTTCGACATTTGTTGGTTGATATCCCATTTTGGGGTAAGCCGTGCCCGTCTGTGAGTGTACACTGTGATTCTCAAGCTGCAATTGCGGTAGCTAAGAATCACGCCTTTAATGGCAAGAGAAGGCATATACGCCTGAGGCACCAAGTTGCGAGAGATTTAATCTCAACTGGGGTGATTTCTTTAGATTATGTAAGGTCTGAGAAAAACATTGCGGATCTGTTAACTAAAGGCCTGTGCAGGAAAGCGGTATTAGAAACTGCTAAAGAAATGGAATTAAGATCACTGTAATGATTTGTATATTGAATTCCTACTCTACGTTGTACAGTTCAAAGGATACCTTATTACAGTCATGACACTAATGAGAAATAAAGTTATTCCCATTACTTTATTTGTTTTGGTATATTATTTATCAAAGATAATGACGTGCTTTCTACCTTGTGTTAAGGATGAGCTATTAGCTCTTAATGGACCCATATCCATGGTGGTGGAGGACGAATTCTTCCTCACATTGTTTGGTGGTGTGAGGGTAGCACACTTGATGGGATCCACCTAGTTGGTTGTGGAGCATATGTAGTGAAGGACGAATTCCCCTTACATATGGCAATGGAGACCGAGTCTGTTTGCATGGGCGATTCCTATGGGAGGGATTGTGATAACTCTCTAGAGCTTCCAACGAAATCCAGGTAAGACGTAGGGCCTCGTCAACTATGCGCCAGATTTTACTCGTGAGATAGTCACGTGATCGCGATATAACATTATCCCTTGTAGAACTAATAGCTGTGGGTTGAGCGGTGCTTTCATATCACCTTTTTTTGTTTCAAAACTCGAGTTACCATTTGGGGCATGACTGCGAGCTTTAAATACCACAGTGTGTTGATTCAAGTCGCGAGACATCAGCACATATGCTTGAAGTTCTTCGTATGCTTTGCCTATGCGTGTTGTTGTTCGCTTGTCGATTAGTGGAGGATTGTTGGAGTTTCAATTGTAATCTCCAAGCTAGGACTAGATATTATGAGGGGAAGGTGGACTGTTAACACATTTGGAGGTGTTACTTCTTATCTTCCTTAAACTCCCATTAATTTCCTTAAACTCTCTTGATCCGTTTGTTTCCTTGTTCAGCCTATATAATGAGCCTTTTGTTTTGTTCGACAAATACACAACAAAAAAAATCAATACATTAAAAAACACAAAGGAGTTTTGGAAGTCACTTTACGATCATACTCAATGCATACGGGACCTGTTATATCATCCGATTTCCGTCAGTGCAGACGAAGATCGGTGTTGTGTAACCTTGAGGACGACCGTCAAGAGGGGCTTGCACCATAGGCTTGACGAAATCGTCTTTAAGCTCAGAGGTTTCAATTCCTCTACACAACTAGTTTGTAAGTTTAAGAGTTTGATTAATTCGCTTTATTTCCAACATAAATTACCAATCCATGATCTGAATTCTAACAGCTGTAACCCACAAAAGGTTATCTACTCAATTGAAATAAACAGTGTAGGAGGAGAATGTAGGGTGCATAGAGTGACATGGTGACATGAAAGGTGAGGCGTATGGAGGGATCTGGGGAGGGGCGGTGAAAGCCGAGAGTAGAGAAGATGAGCTCGGAATTGGGACAGTCTTCTATTATATATACCGAACCCAAGTTCTTTCCTGTGGTAAGGTAACCAGAATTGCAGGGATCAGCAGTTCATTATACCAATTCTGAACCTGAACCCAGTACCCAGGTTTCTTATCTCCAGCTTCACAAGTGTGGCCCAACACCCTCATCAATCCGATCACCCCGAAATAGCTCCATATTTGAGACAGAAAGGTTAGTAACATTCTGATCTGACAAGGTGTTATCGATTATGGAAGAAGTCGTCTTCAAGAAAAGAAAACAGAAAAAGAACTTTTCAGTTTCACAGGCACAACCAGAAACGACACAGACTTCCAACATCTTCTTCTGGTATATATAAAAAGAATAGTTTGAGTTCCATTTGTAATTTGTATGGCTGTACATTGTATGAGACATGATCAAACAAATGGGAGAAAACAAGCACCACCATATTTGCAGCTTTGTTTTCAAAATCTGCTATGTCAAAGATATGCACAAATATCAAATAACTATACTTTAGGGACCAAGTTGCTTCATCCGCAGGAACAAGTAGAACCTGAAACCTCGAGATCAGTTCCTACCATTAGCGCTCATCCGAGAAGAGATCTCCTTACACCCCTTTCTCAAATGGATTGAGCCTCCAACCCTCAAGGGGCAAGGCCTAAGAAATGGGAGGCCTAGCCTTAAAAGCTTATAATTTTGGGAGGATCCAAAGATTGAAGAGCGAAGAGGCAAAAGACAGGAACCAAGACAAGAATGCCATAGCAGCAGAAACAGAATATCTGCTACAAATTTTCCCAGGGCACAAGGGTGACCTCGCAAGGATCAATAGCTGTGCAACACTAGCAGTTGAGCATGCAGCTCCCAGCGAAAGGAAAGACAAAACCTAATCATCGAAAAATACCAAAATGAGAAAAGTTGTTAACGATTGTTATCTAGGTATTTAGGGAATAAATCAAAGGAGGAACTTTCAGGTAAATGATGTACCCAATCTCCCACAACAATTATGATCATTATTCCAGGTTGCCGTGTAGGAAATTTAACAAAGACGGAGTATGCATCAACCAGGCCTAATGTCACACTCCACGGAATCATCAAACCCATGATTGTTACCAAGAAGCTGCACAAAAGTGACAAAACAATGACATTCTGGGATATGAAGTAGCTTAAGAGGTTGACATCAAAGTAATGGAACTTATCTACTAATGCAAAAACCAAAGAACCATTACTCTATTCATGAATATGATCATATGCAGGGAGGAATAAGAGTACAAGAATGCAATGTTGTTAAACAGTTCAAAATTATGGCATGCTTCCACTCAGATGTTTGTAGAAGATTATTTCATCACAATTCTGTAAAAGACCATGGACGTAGGAGTTTCAGAGCTATAGGCTATGTAACCTCACTAGTGTAAAGTCTTGCATTGATTGATGAGATATCGATGTAAGATATAGTGAGGGCTTCCTAGTTATTATTCTCAGTACACTTCAACTCATTCATTACCAAGTGACGACTGACTCATCTAGACTTGAAAGAGCATGGAACTTTATGAGTTCACACCCTTGACAAACACATTTAACTGACAAAATCATCTGAATAGTGAATAGCATTTTGAAGTCAGAAACATGCAATGTTTTCTTACTCAAATCACAGATCATTAACAAAAATATCTGATAGAGCATTGCATTTTGAAGCCAGAAACATGCAATGTTACTGTACTCTATTCTATGATCACTCAGCTACTCTCTGATAGTTCCTACCATATTTGTCTGGTAACTCGGTAGAATTCCTAGTTCAAAACATCACAGCTGGCCTGTAACTCAACATTAACAAGTGCATAACTGCATATCAAACTTATCACACTTCGAAGCTTCATTTTCAGCCATTTTAATATCCAAACAATATTTGAGAGAATATAGTGTACCCCAACATATAACCCTAGAACTCAACGGTAGTTCTACGGACACAAGATATCCTCAGATGTTGTTGACTCAAGATGGCAACAACCACTCGCCAGAACATTCTGACAAGGCAGTGACATTTCCTGATTTCACTATAAACTGACTATATGTAGAGAGCCTTGGCTCAAGTTACTTACAGATAACAAGCGGTTGGATTTTCAAGGTCTCAACAACGGTTTTCTAATTCATTTTCTCCACACACACACACACACACACACACAAAAAAAAAAAAAAAAAAAAACAGATTAAAAGCAGAGCAAAATAATTTCCTCAATGTAACTAGTTCCACCTGGCTTTGATACGAAATAATCATTTCGTGGCGAAAGAAATGGTTTGTGGGTAACATTATACGAATCCCCATTGAGAAACTTGGAAATAAAGCTTTACTCAAAACCTATGTTGAATTGTTGGACTTGATCAGGTTCGGAATAACTGAACACCACTCCCACAGTGAAAATTAATTAACACAAGCGCAAACTTGGAGAATGTTCAGTTTTCTCTCGCTGATATTCCCTGCAATTTGAATGATATACATACACTCGGTAGTCACTACCATTTCCTCATTTATGACCCCTTATCAAATGAGGCTTATAAGTAAATCCTCTTAAGCTCAATATCTTCATCAGAAAAGGCTCAAGCCTCCGTTGTTGACCTAATTAGCAACTGGAAGCAGTCGTTTTCTGACAGCCGGTTGCTGGACTACTTAGCTTGTACAATTATAGCAGTCTATGAGGATTGGTGGAAAATAACCAAACATCCACACACCAACCTAATCAACATCATTTCATCACAAAAGAAAAAAATAAAAAAAAAATCATTTCATGTCCACGAGATTTATGACACTACAACTCTATACTAATCAAGTAACATTTTAAGCTTCATTTTCTCCTACTTCACCCTCCTAATTTCTTCAGGGTTTTTCACAACTTCACCTCGAGTTTGATGAATCGACAAAACATTATAATGTTCTCCGCTTCTCCTCAGTTTTGTAAGTGAACGAAAGGTTGAGAGGGTTGCCCAAAAGTGGTATATAAGGCATACCCAGTAAAACTTACAAGTAAACCAGGAATAAAGATGACGACTAGGGTTACGTTCTCCGATTCTCAGATATAGCTTATACATCCTTGTATATGTAATCATATCAACCGTCTAACCTCTCTGAATACAGACAGTGATCATTTACTGATCAATTCCTCACAGACAAACCAAAATGAGAAGCTGATCAATCTTTTTTTTATGGTATGACTACGAAATTATGCAGTAATGAAATGACATGATAATACTGAGTACTTGGTCCTCCACAGAACAATTAATAATGTCTGCCTAAAATTCTTGACCTTCCATTTGAAATCAAGTTCGTTGGGTCAATAATACAATCTTATTCCCAATTTTCCATGATCTTTATTCTATCCCAATTGAAATTTTCTCCCTTCCAGTGACCTCTCTCAAATTGCACAACAACCCTTACAAACCCAATTAGTCGCAAAATGATTTGGAGTCGGCTAACATGATCGTCATGTGAAACCGTCATACATACGTGTACAATAAAATTCCACAACATGATGATAACCGAATTACTCACATAGGAGAAAGAATTATGCATTTACAAACCCCAATTACGAAAAAATAAAACAGAGGAATTCCAAGAAAAAACAAAACCCATATAAAAAAAAACAAGAGGGTGAATAGAAAAGCATACCAAAAAGCAGTGTAGCCATAGAAATCAACATCAAGGCACATGAAGAAGAGTGAAGCACAAGAGAAAAGGGTTTGTCCCAAACGAAGAGCCAAACTAGCACTCGTACCCAATGATCCTGGCACTTCATCCATCATTTCTCTCTCCTCTTAAAACCCCTTTTCTTCATTTCTTCACTTTTCCTTCATCATCATAATCATCTGTTTTTCTTCATTTCTGATGATTTTATTAATGATTAATTAAAATCAATTAATGTGGACTTACCTCAATTTATATAAGTAGTAAATAAAGATTATGGGTTTTGTCAACCAACAGCTGTAACGTCGGACGTCAGCCTAATATGGAAATTCAAGTTTGTTTTTGGAAGGAAATCAATTAATTGAGGAAAAATATGGAAACGAGTATAATTCGTGGGTTGAGGAGGATTGGGAAATGAATTTTTGTTCCAATAAAAGGGGAGGTGTGAATGAATGAAGAAGAGAATTTTAGGAGTATTTATTTGTTTTGTTTGTCTTTCTTGGGCCACTGGTTCCGTGGTTGGCAGCTCTACTACTATGAGTGTTTGGAATCCGCTTTGGTTGAGTTCGAGTTCGAGATGATTAACGTTTCAACTTTTACATTTATTCAAATCATAGTAGTTATAGGTAAGTCAAAATATCGAGTATATTTTTGGGACAGAAGATGGAACCTTTTGAGAACCACGGTATAAAACGCACATAGAATATCGAGGCCTCAATATTCCACCCACTTGCCCCTTATGTCCTAACTGAGACTGCCCTTCGTGTACTTAGGGTTTGCCCTAGAGCCTTTTCGGTAAGGAAAGACTTCCATGTGCCCCCTCTTCCCCTATCCTCCACCACCTCCTCGCTTAAAATTAAACTTGATATTCCTAATTATTGGTCGACAGACCAACACAGGTTTCTTCGCCCCATTATGACCTCTACCGTGTGCAACCTGAGAAATTTCGCAGGAGATCATCATTCTAAGGCTACTCCCCAATAGGGCTTAATAGGCTGTGTATTGGCACTACACACAAGGCATGTCTTTTATGCGCAGCCTAAGAAATTTCACAATAGGTCACCCATTCTTGAAAACTACTCCCCACACGGCCACAAGCAAACTTAAATGTGGAGTTCTTAGTAAAGTCGATTTTTTTTAGTATGGGCAACACTATAAATCCCTTTATTTAAACACCAATTTGAGCTTTCAACCTCCTCTCAAATTAAGGGTACTACATGCATGGCGTCTGTTCAATTTCTGCTTCATTCTCACTCTCATTTCCTCCAACTCTCCTCACTCCAAGTTGCCCACATAAAGAAACATCGTTCGTCGGCCGCCCGCCTATGTGCCACCGTACACATGACCACCGGCCCTTAAAGTCGTCAAACATCGCGTTTGTCGCCACCGCCTAACCACTGCCCCGCTAGGTAAAATCAATACAGACTGGGACACGAACACCGATAAGGGTACGTGACACAGCACTTTGAAATTTAGGGAACATTGACACGACAAAAATGTAAAAAAAAAAAAAAAATTGGATATTCAAACGACAACAATTTGAAAGCCTTCATTTCTAACCCCTGCAATTTTGTCTCTTTAGTTCTAAACAGTCGCAAAAAAAAGATAAATAAGTTGCCTAACTACATAACTGCAATAAACTAAATTAAGATCACATATAATTATAAACACTCATTTAGCCTGAAAAAATTTTAGAAGAGAAAATGACATTTAAACGACTACATCAAAAAACTTAGGTCTAGGTTTAGGGTTTGGTGTAAGTTGCAAATTGGAAAAGGTAAAACACGCCATCCGTGATAGCGAGTTTATGGCTCAGATTTATATGAACCTATGTTGGCTACGTACACTCTATTATGACAAACACTTTCTTTTATATTTTATGCTTGTTTGGTATTGTTTTTTTGTTTTCACTTTTCACTTTTTTTTTTTTTAAACAAGGTCTCCGTTTTGGAGAGGTAATAAGATGCCGGTGGAGTGGAGGAAGAGCACTTTGGTCCCTTTTTATAAGAACACAGGGGATGTTCAAGAGTGTGTCAACTATCGCGGGATCAAGTTGATGAGTCATACAATGAAACTTTGGGAACGGGTGATTGAGCATGCATACATTAAGAAGAAGTGTGAAGATTTCAGAGAACCAATTTAAATTTATGCCTGGGAGGTCAACTATGAAGGCAATTCATCTCATAAGACAGACAATGGAAACTTATCGGGATAGGAAGAAGGACCTACATATGGTGTTTATTGATTTGGAGAAGGCGTATGACAAGATACCAAGGGAAGTGCTTTAGTGGGCTCTAACTAAGTAATGAGTTCCGCAAAAATATATTAACATCATTAAGGACATGTATGAGAGAGCTAGCACGAGTGTGCGGACTAGTGTAGGGAAGTCAGAAGAGTTCCCTATTACAATTGGAGTGCACCAAGGGTCCGCACTTAACCCGTTTCTCTTTGCTATAGTCATGGACGAATTGACGAGGTCAATCCAGGATGATATACCATGGTGCATGATGTTTGCAGATGATATAGTGTTGATCTCAGAAACGAAAGAGGATTTGGAGAGAAGGTTGGAGCTATGGAGGCACACTTTGGAATCTCGAGGGTTTCGGTTGAGCCGGAGCAAGACCGAGCATTTGGAGTGTAAGTTCAGCGACATTAGACAAACGGAGACGGGGACGATCAGGCTGGATGGAAAGATTGTTTAGGGATCAGATTTTTTTAGATTTTTGGGATCGATTCTTCAAAAGAATGGAGAATTAGATGGAGATGTGGCTTATAGGATCAAATCAGGTTGGTTGAAGTGAAAGAATGCCGCAGGACTTTTGTGTGATCGAGGAATGCCCAATAAATTGAAGGGTAAGTTTTATCGAACGACAATTAGGCCGGCACTGTTATATGGCACGGAATGTTGGGCCGTGAAACAGTGTCACGTTCATAAGATGAGTGTGACGGAGATGCGCATGCTACGGTGGATGTGTGATCGGTTGAGAAATGAAGTTATTAGGGAGAAAGTAGGGGTTGCACCCATAGGGGATAAGATGATGGAGAACCGACTGAGGTGGTATGGCGACGTGAGGAGGAGGCCTAGTAACGCGCCGGTTAGAAGAGTAGAAGGGTGGGGAAGTGATAATATTAGTAGGGGTCGGGGAATACCCAAGATGACTTAAACGAGAGTGATTAAAAGTGATATGAGATTCGTAGGGCTTGAAAAGAGTATGGTGTTGGATAGGGCGGTGTGGAGAGACTCTATCCATGTGGAGGACTTATTCTGACTCCTTTTGATTTCTTTGTCTGGTTTTCCTAACTTTTTTTTTTTCAAAACTTTTTTATCTTGTGTTCAAAGTTCATATGTTTTTTCAATATTTTTTAAACCTTTTTATTTATTTTGACGACTTTCTAAACTTCCTTTGAAAGTGTTTATATACTTCTAAAAGGTTTACAACGTTTTCGAAATTTCTTGGCGTACACAAGACGGTTACGAGATGACGATTTATGTTAACCGACCCCAAATCATTTTGGGAATAAGGCTTGGTTGTTATTGTTGTTGTAGAGGTCGTTTTTAGAAATTAGATTAAGTGGTTTTCAATTGTTAGTTTTCATTTTATACATGACTAATACTGGCAAAAAAAAAAAAAAAAAAAAAAAGAACGGAAGTGATGCTGAACAAACCCTGAATAGTGAGCACGATTTAAATTAAGGATTCCCTCTTTGACATCTCATCCAACGTAGTTTTAGGGAAGAAGGTATTTCCAATGCAAAAGGCATTACTACATGATTGCCTTGTAACAACCCAAAGAATACGGAGTAGGAATACACAAGATGTGAACAAAAAGATTGATGTAGGGGTGTAAACGAGCCGAACCAAGCCCGAGCTTCGGGTGTTCAGGCTCGGCTCGGTATTGCCATATCCGAGCTCGGGCTCGGCTCGGAGCTCGGCGAGCTCGCCAGATCCAAGCTCGGGCTTGGTCTCATGAAAGCTCGGGCTTGGTTCGGGCTCGGTCCCCAAGCTCGTTTTTCTTTGGTTTCGGAATCATTATAGCATATAACAAATCAACAATATTTATTATGTAATTTTACGGATCACAAAAGAGCAAACAAGACGAAATTACAAGAGAACATAAATTAAAAATCATTTGATTGGTTTCACAAAGATGAGAAAAAACCTTATCTCGCATTAGTTACGTTTCATGTATACTTAATCGGTTGCTTTCTCAAGATATTCCAATATAAATTTAAATCTTTGGAATATCATTTACTATAATCCTACAATCTTATATTTCTATAGCAGCAAAAAATTAATAAAATCTTATTTTTTTTAATAAATACCGAGCTTGCGAGCTTTAGCGAGCCGAGCATCATGGGGCTCGGGCTCGGTTCGTTTGGACCCGAGCTCGGCTCGGGCTCGGGCTTGGGCTCGGTCAATCCGAGCACGAGCCGATCTTTGACCGAACCGAACCCGAGAGCTTGGCGAGTAAGCTTGGCTTGTTTACACCCCTAGATTGATGTGGTCAAATTGAGTAGCATAAATAATGTGCGAATGGAAGTGGGTGGGCAGCGTGGCAACAAAGGAAGTTTGTGGTTGGAAAATGAAGTGGACCGTCCGAAAAAGCGGTTCAACAGAGCAGGAGTTTCCAATATCAACGGCCTAACATCAAAGCTTCTCACTCACCATTCTTTTTCCTTAGTGCGACTGTACGAGAACCTCTGTGTGGGTCGCCCTATTTCTCGTCCACCAATTTTGGGTCATTTCTACTCTTCGTCTTTCCTTTAAATTTTAATCACACCTTAATTATTCCATGTCCACGACAATTTCTTAAAGTACCCGAACCTTAGCTTTTAATTTTTAATTTACTTGGAGATGTTAATTAGCTTTTTCAACTGGTAATGTTAGTAAATGCAATACTCGTGACATGGGCTTAAAGCCCGTCAGCAACCCTTGGATACGACTATACGAGTTTGATGAAGTTATGACACCTCACGCTCGGTAGTCGATAGGTATACTCAAAAGATAAAAGTATACTCATCCTTTATATGAGTTGCACTTACATATTTTCTATGTCAAGCTTATGGAGTACTTCGTAAAACATATTACTCATAAAAAGATCAGATTAGATCAGCTTAGTTCCCATTATGACATATACATACAAAAACTACCTAGACTATCACATCTCACAACACTATCAATTTCGATTCAAAAACTAAAGGAGTAATTAAGGACTCATTTTGTTAAATACTACCTAATAAAACGTACATTTTGCGAAACACTCTTCTATGAAGTTTTTGTTGTCCAATATCTCTTATAGTCTTATATACAATGCATTTTTTTGTGTGAAAAACTCCCAATCTGATTTTCCTATTGCTATAGCAAAACTAGTGTTTTAGTACTTATTAGGTTAATTTTACATTTTTTCTATTGCTATTGTAAGGTCCCGTTTAATAGGAGTGTATCTTTCTGAACTGATCTTATTTGTTCTGAATGATTCCGAACTGTCTGATATGATCAGAATTGTTGAAAATTTGATTTAACCTCAACAAAATAGTATCAATAATAGACCAAATTCATTGATCGTTAAATGAACAATCCTGATCTAATTTTAATGATTTTGAACTAATCTAAATAGTTACTCCCTCCATTTCAATATATATGACGTTTTCAAGTTACTAGACAAGTTTTGACTTTCAATTTCATGAAAAAATATCTCATCAAAAATTAAAAAAATTATACCATTGGATTCGTAATGAAATATACTTTCACAAGATCATAATTTCATAATTTTTACCTTTATATTTTGACAGAAATCGAAGGTCAACGAAGTGTCTCGTAATTTGAAAACGCCACATATATTGAAATGGAGTGAGTATTTATTAAATCCTATCAAACAAGATCTAAGTGGTTCTACTATTTAAGGTCGACCAACAAGGGTAATCTCACAACAACACAAAATTAAAAAAAAAAAAAAAAAAAAAAAAAAAAAAAGGCAGCTCAACAAGTGATTGGGACTTCAGTGGCAATTGTCCGGCCCACTTCTGGCCCTCTAGTTTGAAAAGAGAACGCGGCAATGAAGTAAAAACAAGCCGTTATTACCGTTAATTGCCTGGCGCTGAAGTTAGGAACAAAAAAAAAAGTTCCCTCCAAAAATTCCTCTGCTGCCATTTTCAGATCTCACTTTGTCATGAAGAGGAGCTTTTTATGCAAGCTTCCCAGCAACCTCTCCCCATTTGGAGCTGAAAAATTACTAAAACCGCTGCTTGAATCCGGCGATTTAACTCGTGCCCGCAAAGTGTTCGACGAAATTCCTGAACCAAGTCTATTTCTTTGGACAACCTTAATTACTGCCTACACAAAACAAGGCTATCCCCATGAATCAATCAAGCTGTATTCTTTGTTTCGGGAGAAGGGATCTCTGCTGCCTGATAGAGTACTGTTGTTATCAGCTGCGAAAGCGTGTGCTGTGTGTGCTGATCTTACAAATGCCAAGGAGATCCATCAGGATGCTGTTAGGTTTAGAATGCAGTCTGACCGTGTTTTAGCGAATGCTTTGATTAATATGTATGGTAAATGTAGGTGCTTTACGGGTGCTCAAAGGGTTTTCGATGAATTGCATAACAAGGATGTTATTTCTTGGACCTCATTGTTGTCTTGCTATGTCAACTGTGGGCTGTTGGTGGACGCGTTGGCTGTTTTTGGTGAGATGGGGTTTAAGGGTGTTAGGCCAAATGCGATGACTGTGTCTTCAATTCTTCCTGCTTGCTCTGATATGAAGCATTTGAGTTCAGGTAGAGGGATCCATGGGTATGTTGTGAGAAATGGTTTCGAGGGAAATGCATTTGTCAGCAGTGCGCTAGTTGACATGTATGCAAGCTGCTCGCGTTTGAAGCAGGCTCAGTTGGTGTTCGATAATGCACCTATGCGTGACATAGTGTGTAGTAATGTTATGTTGTCAGCATATTTCTCGAATGGTGAATCAGGTAGAGCCTTTAGTCTGCTCGGTCAAATGAGATCACAGGGGATCCCCCTAAATTATGAATCTTGGAATACTGTGATTAGTGGGTGTGTGCAATATGGACAAAACACCCAAGCTCTTGAAGTACTTGTCCAAATGCAAAAACAAGGGTTCAAGCCTAATCGTATTACAATCACTTGTGCTTTACCTGCATGCTCGAATTTAGAAAGCTTGAGGAAAGGAAAGGAGATCCATGCTTACATCTCTAAGAATGCAATGTTTGATGACATGACTTGCACCACAGCCTTGGTCTACATGTATGCCAAATGTGGTAAGCTCGAAACTTCTCGTCAGATTTTCAACTTGATGCCTACCAAAGATGTTGTAGCTTGGAATACCATGATTATTGCAAATTCCATGCACGGGAATGGAGGGGAAGCTCTATTACTTTATTACAAAATGATTAATTCTGGGGTTAAACCCAATTCGGTTACTTTTTCTGGGGTTCTGTCTGGTTGTAGTCACTCGAGGCTTGTTGAGGAGGGTCTTGAAGTATTTAATTCAATGGGCAGGGATCACTTGGTTGTACCTGATTCAGATCATTATGCAAGTTTAGTTGATCTACTAAGTCGTGCTGGTCGTCTTAAAGAGGCATATGGGTACATTCAGAGGATGCCAATGGAACCAACCGCTGGTGCCTGGGGTGCTCTACTTGGTGGCTGTCGTGTGTATAAGAATGTGGAATTGGGTCGAGTTGCAGCGAAGCATCTGTTTGATATTGAACCTGACAATCCTGGGAATTATGTTTTATTATCAAACATATTTGTTAATGCCAGATTGTGGGAAGAAGCTTCTCAAATAAGAAAGCTTATGGAGGATAAGGGAATTTCCAAACTCCCTGGCTGTAGTTGGATTCAAGTGAAGAATAAAGTGTATACCTTTTCTGTTGGTGATAAGAGCAATGAACAGAGTGATAAGATCTACAAATTCTTGAATGATATCAGTGATAAGGTTAGATTGGCAGGATATTTGCCGAATACTGATTTTGTTCTGCAAGATTTAGATCAAGAAGAGAAAGAGGAAGCCTTGTGCAACCATAGCGAGAAACTTGCTGTTGCGTTTGGGTTACTGAATTTGGCTGGGGAATCATCAATTCGCGTGTTTAAGAATTTGAGAATATGTGGTGATTGTCATAACTTCATCAAGTTCACAGCCAAGGTTGTTGGCGTACAAATCATTGTTAGAGACTCCTTGAGATTTCACCATTTTAAGGAAGGGTCATGCTCATGTGGAGATTTCTGGTGATTGCTTTATATAGAATTTTTAAAGAGGTGAAGAAGCAAGGAAGACTTGCGTACATACATTACAATGATGATGTGATAGAGTGCGGACACTGAAATGATTAATGATTTGTAGACGTCAATGACAAACTCGTGCACATATTCACACAGATGAGCATTTCTTCGCTGTTGCTGAAGTCTTTTTTTTTGTTTTGAGGTCCTAACAATTCATGTTGGCCAACCCCAAATCATTTTGTGTTGTTGGAACGACACCCTATCAGCCGCCGACCAATTCTTCTAGGTTTGAGACCTCAACCTCATAGAAGGCTGAAACTATCCCATGACATTGGTATTGCATTTGACAATGCGGATTGTCCGCTTATCGCTGAACTTGGGACCGACAAGGTGTTGACACTGATCATAGTTATAGTTTTGTCCTGCTTCAACTTTTATTTTTTTTTGGGAAACAAGCTGCATATTCTGAAAATCAGTTATGAGCCATTCTTATTCACAGTTTTGGTCTTCCATCTCATTTGACCCGCTAGTGTGTTATTCTTACGACTAACCTGTACCTGCTATATCTTCAATTTGAAACAGAGAACATACACCTGTGATTATCGTCCCTTTCCTTCACAATGTTTTTATATTAATGTAAATGGCTTCTTTCATTTAATCTAGTGACATTTATCCTACGTTGGTGAAGTTGCGGAGCCTATGTATCGCATCTTTAGTTTCATTATATTGTTACTGAAGCGACAATGCTCAAGCTTACTGTAGCTTGCAGAAGCTCACAAGGCAATCTGGATGCGGATATGATGTGTGTAAGGAGCTGTTTTACCAGTTTTGCGCGATCTTCTGTAAACATGATTTGACATAAGCAAAATGCACCCGAGCAGAATGCGTTTAAGTGTCTCAATCTTCACACTCTTAGTGTCTGAAAACAGTAAGTTGCAAGCTCCAGGACACTCATGCATAAATGCATTCATGCAGTTGATGACAGCATTGAGATAAGGAAGGAGGCTGGAGCAGTGGATTACGATTTTCAGGGCAAAAGCTTCAGGTCAAATTTCATACCGTCTCCTCCATGTTTAGAATCCAAGTTGTAACAATGGACCAAGTTCTGTTTTATGAGCAAGCTCAACTTACGTGTAACAAGGGAATATCGTCTATCAAATGGTACAGCTCAGTTCACTATGTTACTTTCACCAATAATCAAACCAATTCGAACACTGCAAAGTTGTTATCTTCCTCTTTTAACTTCTTCTGTCATCAGTTTTACACTGACCAAATGAATTTCCCCTCATCCACCAAAAAAAAAAAAAAAAACCAACTGAGGTGAAAAGGACATATAAAAGAAAATATTTGGCCTATGCAGGTCTCGAACCTGCGACCTTCGCGTTATTAGCACAACGCTCTAACCAACTGAGCTAATAGGCCTTTGATGGTAACGGAGTTTTAGTTTCGTATTTCAAGCTGCCATCCTATCTATGGAAGCTGCTTGATTATCCAATCTTTATCATGCTCTTCCTCGCAAAAAAAATCTTACATTCATTTCCTGCCACAATTGATAGACAACTGCATTCAGGCTGCACAAATCCCCTTTGTATTTCCAACTTTTCTTGTTCGAAGTCTCGTTGAGGCAGTCAATGATTCGCTCCAGGTCATAGCACTTTGGAATTTAAGTCAACCTGGCCATTTTCTGTGAAACTCTAACAATAGAGTAAATAATTGGAAGTAAGAATATGAAATTAGGTAGAAAGGTAGATAGAATATTACTGGGTAAATATTGAGTAGTATGTATTATTCACACACTAACACACTAACACACTGTACAATCCTATATATATACACAAGATAATTACTACTGGAGTAGTTGGGTAGCTAATAATCTAGACGTTCTAGTGACTTCTAGCCTACTCTAATTAGTAGATACATGATAGATAATTCTAGATACAACATAGGAACTAAGTAATTAATTCAAGTATTAAAATGTTCACCCATATAACCAACCCAATATACTCACATCCCCCCCTCAAGTTGGACTTGGTAAAGGAGGATCCAAGACAAGTCCCAACTTGGACGAGAGAAAGTGATGTTGTGATTCACCAAAAGGTTTTGTCATTAAGTCTGCCAGTTGAAGATGAGATTGAACGTGAGAGGTGCGTATTAAACCTTCTTCCACACGTTCGCGGACATAGTGACAATCCACATTTAAGTGCTTTGTGCGCTCGTGGAAAACAGGATTTTCTGCGATATGTTGTGCAGCTTTGTTGTCACAAAATAAAGTGATAGGAAGTGATATTGGAACACGAAGATCCTGCAACAAGCCAACCAACCAGACAAGTTCCGCGGCTGTATAAGACATGCAGCGGTATTCGGATTCGGCGGAAGATTTGGAGACTGTTTTCTGCTTTTTCGTCTTCCACGAAATCAAAGAGTCCCCCAGAAAAATACAGAAACCGGATAAAGATCTACGAGTAAAAATGCACGTACCCCAGTCTGCGTCACAAAACGCTGAGAGTTGCAATGGAGTATTTGTCGGATAAGAAAGGCTGGCATTCATAGTCCCTTTAAGGTACCTCACCACATGTTGAGCAGCTTGATAATGTGGAACTCGTGGTGCACTTAAGAACTGGCTCAAATGCTGGACAGCATATGATATATCTGGACGTGTAAGATTCAGATAAAGCAACCTGCCAATAAGCCGCCGGTAGGCCTCAGGTTCAGGTAGCAAATCCCCATCATCAGTAGACAACTTCAACCCTTTAGGTAAAGGGAATTTGGCTGGTTTACAATCTGTGAAGCCTGTGTCGTGTAACAAATCCTTGATGTATTTCTTCTGGCTCAGGAGTATTCCTTGGTCTGATCTTAGTACCTCGATACCTAAGAAATATCGCATGACTCCGAGATCTTTGATTGTGAAAGTGCGATTCAAGGCTTGTTTGAGAGAAAGAATCTGAGACTCATTATCTCCTGTGATTAAGAGATCATCAACGTAAACTATGACAACCACAAAACCATTCTGATCAGATCTGGTAAACAAGCTGTAATCATGTTTTGATTGAACAAAACCCAAGCTTAAGAGAAATTTACTCAACTCCAGATTCCACTGTCGAGACGCTTGTTTGAGGCCATACAGAGACCGCTTCAGCTTGCAAACTTGACCTGGCAGGGCCTTGGTATACCCCTCTGGTGGCAGCATAAAAACCTCCTCATCCAACGATCCGTGAAGGAATGCATTATTGATATCAATCTGATGCAATGACCATCCTAAGGAGGCAGCAAGTGCAATAAGTAGCCTCACAGTCGTGAATTTGGCTACTGGAGAGAACGTGTGTTTATAATCTCTTCCTTTAATCTGGTTATACCCCTTTGCTACTAATCGAGCCTTGTACCTCTCCACGGTCCCATCCGCCCTGAATTTGACCTTGTAAACCCACTTTGAACCAATAGCCTTCTTTCCCATGGGCAACGAAGTCAGCTCCCAAGTACCATTATCCTCTAAAGCCCGCAACTCCTTGTTCATAGCATCCACCCAATTGGCATCAGTGCATGCCTGTTGAAATGTAGCAGGTTCTGGTATGCTCATAACATTATTAAGGGAAGCCACGTAGTCTGATTGATGTGTGTGGCTAGGTTTATTTATGGTAGGGCAAATGTAATCCTTTAGCCTGGTAGGTGGGATTTTAGGTCTAGACGATACTCGTAGCTGATGTTGTGTAGTTGCAGGTTCAGGGGAGTGTCTAGACAAAACAGGTGAGGACGAAAGGGATGTATCAGGAGGTATACTAGAGTCATCGTCTGATTGTTGGTTCAAAGATGATGTATCTGTAAGCGACTGCAAGGGAGCATGGTCATTGGGAACAGGGTTGACAAGAGGCAAAGCTGACTGGACAGGTTCAACGGTAAGGGGTGATTCAGGGTTCAATTTATAAGGTAAAATATCTTCTCGAAATATGACATCCCTGCTCACAAACATCTTCTCATTATCCAAATCGAAGAGCTTAAATCCCTTCTGCCCAACCGGGTAACCAATAAATAAACATTTTCTCGCCTTGCTGCCAAACTTATCTCGGGTGGTTTTAGGAACAGGGGCATAGCACAAGGAACCAATCACTCTCAGCTCCTCATAAGTAGGAGGTTTTTGCAAAAGTACCTCATATGGCGTCTTCCAATTCAGCACACGAGTGGGGAGTTTGTTGATGATATGAGTGGCAGCCAACAAGCACTCTCCCCAGAACTTTCGAGGTAAGTTGGCATGAATTCTCAAAGCTCGAGCGGTTTCAACAAGATGACGATGTTTTCGTTCCGCTCTTCCATTTTGTTGTGGAATCCCTGGAATGCTCCTTTGATGCAGTATTCCTTTCTCATTGAACAATTGTCCACAGGCTTGTTGGAAAATCTCAGTCCCATTGTCACTTCGTATAATTTGGACCTTCGTATGAAACTGGGTTTCAACCTGTGCAAAAAAGGTAGCAAGAGTAGAAGCAACCTGCATTTTATTAAGCAACAAAAAAGTCCATGTAGCTCTCGAATGATCATCTACCACAGTCAAGAAGTAGGTGGCACCAGTTAAAGAAGGAATTTTATATGGCCCCCATAAGTCAATGTGTAACAAATTAAAACAATTTGCTGCTCTAGATTGACTTCTGGAAAATGGAAATTGATGATGCTTAGCAGAAATGCAAACTTCACAAAAATAAGTCTCCAGACCCTTACAATTGCATTCAGATATGTGTTTCATTTTAGCTAGAGAAGTGTGTCCTAATCTAGCATGCATTAAGCTCAAATCCACTTGAGATTTACAAGAATTTCCACCAAAAGTAACAGCATCAAAATTAGTTTGCCGATTAGTGTTTGAGGCTTTGCAAAAAATATTATCAGCAGGCATTTTATTAGCATTCTTCAAATCTTTAGGCAAAAGTCTGTAAAGCCCATCTTCCCTCTTTGCCACAGCTACTACTTCGTTACTTAAAGAGGCCTGTAACACACAATCGTTTGAAGAAAAGTGTACGGTCAGTCCACCGTTGTCAAGCAATTTGCCAACGGAAATCAAATTGTGCTTAAATTCAGGCACATAAAGTACATCATGTAGGATAAGTGAAGGATGCAAGCAAATCGAACCAACTTGAGTGAGTGGTCTAGTACTGCCATCAGGTAGCGCAACATGTATAGGAGTTGCTAAAACATTACGAGAATGGAAAAAATTTAAATTCGAAGTCATGTGATCACTAGCACCCGAGTCTACAATCCATGAATCGACATACGAACTTGACTGGGAAAAAACATTAGAGGCAATCACTTTACCTGCAAAGTTGACAGATGGGTTATTACCGTCTGCGACTTTGGTGCCGTTATTCTGTAATGCTTGCATCACTTTCTGAAAAACTGCGTCAATCACGCCTTCCTCCAAATTGGGGCCTCTATGTGAGACTCCCTCACACCTTGAAGTGCTACCATAAGAGTCAAACTCAAGAGGAGTGTCAATGGGCTCAGATAGCTCTGCATTTGCAGTGAATCGTGGTCTTGCAGCCGATTCCTTGGCCTTTAGCTCCTTATACCAATCGGGAATTTTTTTGAGTAATTTGAAGCATTGATCCCTGGTGTGCCCCTTTCCGTTGCAATAGTCACATTTACGGTTATATTTGAGCTTCTTAAAATCCCCTTTCCCAGAGAAACCTTGTTGTTTCACACTAGCAAATGCACTGACATCTTGATTCACATTTACCACACCAGTAATCTGTTTTTGTCTTTCAATTTGCTGAACTAGATAAAAGGCCTTATTGACAGTGGGCAAAGGTTCCATAGAAAGTATTGTACCCCTAACATTATCATACTCAGGGGACAAACCCATCATAAAATCAAAAAGTTTGGTCCTATTATGAGTTTCTAACACCCTTTTCAATAAACCACATGTGCAATTAGACAAAGCACCACATGAGCATTCTGGAAAACCTTCCAATTCATCTACGTCATCCCAAAGTCTCTTCTTTTTACCATAATATTCAGCCACACTATCATTTCCTTGTTCAAGATTCTTCAAATCTCTTTTAATTTGAAACAATAAAACACCATTAATTTGCCCATGTCTCTCAATTAATTCATCCCAAAGTTGCTTAGCAGATTTAGCATGTGTATACACATCAGAAAGGGAACCAACTATGGAGTTCAAAATCCAACATCTTACCATATAATCGCATCGCATCCACTGGTGGTAATCGGACGAACTCGCAGCCGGACGCGATTCAGTCCCATCAATGAATCCCAGCTTGTTCTTTGCTCCCAACGCCATCTTAATGCCTCGGCTCCAGCTTAAGAAATTATTCCCATTGAAAGGTGTGCCTACCAATTGCATTCCGGGATGATCCGATGATGAAAGATAAAGGGGATGATCATAAAATCTGGAGTTTTGTGAGGTATTTTCTGGTGTCGCAAATGGGTTGTCCACTTCTCCCATTTGTAAAGTTGAGAGGCAGAGAAATTGGGTAAAGGATAAGGTTTGGTAAAGAATACAGTAAATATGACAATAGGTAAATTCAGAAGCCCTAAGGCTCTGATACCATGTGAAACTCTAATAATAGAGTAAATAATTGGAAGTAAGAATATGAAATTAGGTAGAAAGGTAGATAGAATATTACTGGGTAAATATTGAGTAGTATGTATTATTCACACACTAACACACTGTACAATCCTATATATATACACAAGATAATTACTACTGGAGTAGTTGGGTAGCTAATAATCTAGACGTTCTAGTGACTTCTAGCTTACTCTAATTAGTAGATACATGATAGATAATTCTAGATACAACATAGGAAATAAGTAATTCATTCAAGTATTAAAATGTTCACCCATATAACCAACCCAATATACTCACATTTTCTGATCTCTTCCTAGACTGCCTGAGCAAAACTAAATTGAAGAACAGATGCATGTACATTTTAGTTGCAGCTTTGCATAATACACACATGTTCACAATTGACGGACCCCTTTTAACAATGTTCTTAGTCAGCGGTGTGGGGGAACCTGGGCGAGCTGGCCTACGCCCAAGCCAGGGCCCCATTTATTTGTCCTAGTGGTCAAATGCATGGGAAGTGAAAATTATGGAATTTGCTTGGGTTTGAATCCCACTATACCCATTTTTTTCTCATTTTTCCATATGTATTAGGTTTTGTAGTTTTTATTTCACTCGTAAACTTAATTTAGAATTACGATGATTTAGAAATTCCGAATAATTTCACTAATTAGCGCATTTTAACGGCTTCTTAGGGCCCCACTGGCTTCTTAGGGCCCCAACCTTGAAGTTTCGCTTATATTATCGGATTTAAGGACCCCGACCTTGAAGTTTCGCCCAGGGCCTCCATTTTCTCCCACAAGGCCTTGTTGTTAGTTGTAGCTAGACTTCTCTGCACATTTAAAGCCACTTTGAAACTGTGCTTTGGCAGAATTACACTCTTCCTTAAGAATTTTGTGCCACTTCACTTCAACAATTTTCTTTATTCCAGCAACTCATTCTTGACCTTGATCAGATTTTCCAGCATTTTGCGTCTGAGTTATTGTACGTTGCTTCACCGGTTGTTTTTCACAATTTGTAAGCTCTGGCCCAATCCTCCCATACTCCAGTCTTTGTTGAATTGTTAGTCCAAATCCACTTTGTTTTAAGGGCCTTATTCCATGAAAAGACCTTTATGTTCATACCCCTCTTTGATCTTGGAGGGTAGACACTAGACACTAAGCCAACTTTTGTATTGCACCTTCTTTTCTCCATTGCCTATGTTCCACAGAAACTCTTTACATATTGTGTTGATCTTTTAGAGGATGCCCTTAGGGATCATCGTTCCAGCACACCAAAAATTCTCAATTCCAAAACCACACAGTTGGTGCATCTAGTTTAAAATTCTCAATTCCCTTATCATCTAGTTTAGAGGATACCCTTAGGGATCATCGTTCCAGCACACCAAAAGTTCTCAATTCCAAAACCACACAGTTGGTGCATCTTGTTTAACACAACAACAACAGACAAGCCTTATTCCCAAAATGATTTGGGTCGGCTAACATGAATCGTCATCTATTAACCGTCTTGTTTACGCCAAGAAATTTCGAAAACTTTTTAAACCTTTTAAAGGTATTTAAACACTTTCAAAGGGAGTTTAGAAAGTCAAAATAAATCAAAAGGTTAAAAAAAAATGTAGGAAAAACCAGACAAAGAAATCAGAATAAGTCCTCCACATGGATAGAGTCTCGCCACACCGCCCTATCCAACACCATACTCTCTTCAAGCCCAAGGAAGCTCATACCACTTCTAATCACTCTTGTCCAAGTCATCTTGGGTCTTCCCCGACCCCTACTAACATTATCACTTCTCCACCCTTCTACTGTTCTAACCGGCGCGTCACTAGAGGAACATTGAAGTAAAAATATCAATTCTTTTCGTCTAGAGGAATGTAGAGGAATACCTAGATACCTTAATGGAAAGCTGCCTTCAGTGAACCCAATCCTATATCTCTATATAAAATTGGGTTGGGCAAGTGTGGATCAATAGCTTATAGGACAAGTAAAGTAACGTTCAAGTAATCTAACTTAAATTATCATCAATGTTCCTAGAATACTGTGCATATGCTAATCATCATGCATGTAGAATATGCATGAATTCAAACTTCAAAACTAAATTAAGTTCTAAATATGCATGTAGTTAGACCTGTAAAACGGGTCGGGCGGGTGGGTTTCGGGTTCAGGTAGTTTCGGGTTCGGGTGTATTTCGGGTTAGGGTCAATACGGGTCGGGTCAATACGGGTTCGGGTCGGGTTACGGGTTGACCAACGGGTCGAAAATACATATTCGCGCCTTTTTTATCGGTAAATTTTAACAGGTAAAATATTATTTTATTCTTATTTTCCAAAAATTTTATACATTAAATTATATAATAATAATGATTGCATCATATGTATGCTATATATGTATTAAAAGAAAATTTTGATTAAAATTTTATTAATATTAATTGTTTTATATATTTTTTTATTCTTATAATATTTTTTTACTAAATATGTTTGACCCAACGGGTTGACCCACTCGGGTCGGGTCTTGACCCTGACATTTCGGGTCATTTCGGGTGCTTTTCGGGTTCGGGTTGAAAAAGTCCGGGTTTTTCGGGTTATTTTCGGGTCGGGTCTCGGGCGGTTTTTCGGGTCGGTCAGAAACTTACAGGTCTACATGTAGTGTATCAAAGAAAAGAGTAAAAGATGTTACATGAATGCGTACACACTTCATACATCAATTTTCAAATGCCATGTACATTCCATTTGTACATGAATCTTGAAAGTGCCATGTACACAAGTACATTCATTGTACTTTTATAATTACGTATCCAAATGAGAGGAACATGGTAGATTGAGAAATGAAAGTCAATGTGATATATCATATATACTTTCAATAATTCAATATATCATTTTTCTCTCAATTCCCAAGGTAGGTTCATGCAAAACCCGATTACCCAAGCCTTAAGTGCATGAACACTAGACTAATCTGATATTATTAAACATACACTATAATTTTGAAAAAAACCTCATATTATTTGCACACAAATGTCATAAAAGACATATATATCATTCAAATTTACATATAAGATTTTTGACCTAAATATAAAAACTGATCGTGCGAAGCACGAGATATTCCTAGTACACTATAAAATTTGGTCCTTTATGCTGTGCCTTATCCCTCCAAAATATATCTTAGTTTCTGAATGATTTTCTTTGAGACCTGAAATTTCTTCAAAATCTTAAAGCACCCCATAGCTACTTTTACTGAAGGCACACCCCTTCTGGTGAATATCACCAAGCCATCCGCAAAACGTAAGGTGAGTCAGTTTTGTTCCTAGGCATTGAGGGTGATAAGAAGACATTTTCTTAGTGCACATTTTCTTGAGATATCTTGATAAGACTATCATACTTAGCACAAAGATGTAAGGGGATAAGGGGTCCTCTTATCTTATTCCACTATCTCATCTGAAGAAACCTTCATACACACCATAAACCTTAATAGAGAACCATGTAGTTGTTAGACATTTGCAGATCAAGCTAACAAAAATATCAGGTAATTTGGAACCCTTCGACATGCTTTGAATGAATTTTCAAATTTGAATGAGTTTCAAGCTTAAAGAATCAAAGGTCTTCCTTGTATCCACTTTGAAGAGGCATGTAGGAGACACATTCTGTTGAGAGTAAACCTCAACAAGTTCCTGAGATACAACAATGTTGTCGAATATATTTCTACCAAAGGTGATTGCTGCTTGTTCCTTACCTATGAGACTAGTAAGCACTCCTTTGATCTGTTGGCAAGAACTTTGCTAACGACCTTGTAGAATGTTGGGCAACAAGCTGTGGGTTTGTAGTCTGCAAGGGAAGCAGCATTGGTCTTCTTTGGAATCAATGTGATCACTATTGTGTTCAGCTTTTTTTTGGCATACAAAGTTTCTTAAAACAATTCCAATATTGCCTTACCGAAATCTTTTTCAATCATTTACCAAGTTTTTTGAAAGAACCTAGCATTTAAACCATCACGACCTGGGCTTTTCTTCGAGTCCATGCTGAATAGGGCTTCCTTAATCTCTATTTTGGACAGAGGCTTAATTATTAAGTCATTGTAAGCCCTACCAGCAACACATGCCCCTTTTCAGATAAAGTCATGTTCCAGCTCTCCAATATCCTGACAAGACCATGAAGATTCATATAGAAATCAACAAATCCTCCAGCTATATCCTTTTTATCAAAGTATCAGAAAAGCTTGCACCCTGATGCTTCAAGAAGATTTCATGTTTAGCTTATTATATACTTACCTTATTATTTTTATTATTATCATTGTTGTTGTTGTTGTTGTTGTTGTTGTTGTTGTTGTTGTTGTTGTTGTTGTTGTTGTGTTGTTGTTGTTGTCGTTGTTGTTGTTGTCGTCGTTGTTGTCGTTGTTGTTGTTGTTGTCGTTGTTGTTGTTGTTGTTGTTGTTGTTGTTGTTGTTGTTGTTGTTGTTGTTGTTGTTGTTGTTGTTG
Source organism: Spergularia bocconei (assembly GCA_963457585.1). Taxonomy (NCBI): domain Eukaryota; kingdom Viridiplantae; phylum Streptophyta; class Magnoliopsida; order Caryophyllales; family Caryophyllaceae; genus Spergularia; species Spergularia bocconei. The sequence continues at coordinate 9,157,899 of OY734943.1, forward strand.
TTGTTGTTGTTGTTGTTCTGTCATGCTACAACCCACATGTTTAATAGGATTGGTTTTACCATATCTAAGGGTATGTGAGGCTCATATAGTATCTTAGCTACCCACCAATTTCTTGTAAATCATTATTGATTCTTTAAATAATAATAATTATTATAAAACAAATTTTAGTTATTTTTAACATTTTTCTCAAATGATTTAAGTGTTTTAAAAACATTACTAGACATTCTAGGATTTTCCTAGAAAACTTTGAGGTACGATTGCTTCGTTTTGCTTTTATATTTTATCATAATACCTAATAGGACGTGTAGGAGCTCCTATAAATATTTGCCATGGAACCATTTTGGGCCAAAATCGTGAATTATGTACTTTTGTTTTCATTAATTTGATCATTTTTTTAAATAACGATGTGTTGTAAAACAACTTACAATGGATATCCTTGGAGTAATGATGTTCTAAATGGGGATCCGTTCTCCTATTTGTGTAGGTTTTGGAGTAATAAAGTCGGACAGAACTATAACCACACAATTACACTTTAAATTTTAAGTTATCAGGCAAGGATGCTTAAAAACAACGGCAAATGCACGTGGTGTCCCTGAGTTTTGACGTTATGCACATGGTGTCCCTGAGTTTTCTAATTCAATGCAAATGGTGTCCCTGCTTCACCAATAAACAGAGAGTAGTAGTTTCAAAGGCAGGGACATCATGTGCAAAACGTCAAAACTCAGGGACACCACGTGCATTTGCCGTAAAAACAATCATAGTGAACCTTAAAAATATGTAGGACTACTATTGAGCAGTGGAAACCGCCATAACAGCAATGGCAACAACGCATGACAGCAAGAATAACGTTGACGAACACACAGTAAACAATGCTTGGAACAGTAGCCCCACCTTGAACAACCACTGAAACAACACCTGGAGTAACCACAGTAACAACAACCCCACCAACAACATGAAAATAATCAACAACTATAATATTAGCACGAGATTTGCAGACATGAACAAGAGAGTTTTCAGATACTCCACTGTCCAGCAATGTGTGCAAATGAAACCTTTCAAATGAAGTACTTTATTTTTGTCAAGCTACAATTCTTATCATTGATTCTTTTCTAATCACAAAGAAAACAACGACTGATTTAGTTATTGAAATGAATAGCTACCTATAGTAATATATAATAACAAAGCCTTGTGTTACATATTGTCGCGTGTCATAAATACAAAGTAAATTTAGTTTCAATTTAGCATCATGTTAATATACATGAAATTTCAATTTATCGCGATACATTTAATACGACATTTTATTGTACAACACAAAATGAATGTACGTGACGTAGTGATAAATGGTTCCATCTACGGGTCAACGAAAAGTATAAAGCCTTATCAATACTGTAATACCCCGTAATTTTTGGGATTTGAATGATTAAGGGTGTTACGTTTTATTATATATTCGAGAATTTTGTCAACTTTTATTGGAATTCGATTTTATTGTTATTGGTTTCTAAGTATAGATTTACAAAAGACACATTACTCATTCGGATTGGGATCGGGTTCGTGGATCACTCATCTCATCCAACTAATTCAGCCCAAATGCGGGTCTACCCTCATACCATATAAAGAATGCTTTACTTTCATAATCATTCGGCCTCACTCTTCTCCACCTCTCTCCTTTTCATAGCCTCCAGCGGCATAAGTTCTCAGCACTACTGTGTCAATTTCAAACACACACAACACTCGCATACGACCTCTGATTAAGTCGTGGTTGGTGGCGTTAGAAACTTACTTTTGATACGAATCCAACAACATGTAGAGAATGCCTAGATCCTATCGGATGCTCCTTATGGAGGTATTTTCGTAAAGTTGTGTCTATCTGCCCGAGAACTATTCCGCCCACTCGATAATTTGAAGATTCATGTCGACTCCTAAGGTATTTTAGGACGAGGTTTTATGGAGATGTTCCTAACTCTAGTTGTAAAAACATGTCCAAAATTGGTAAGACTTAGATTTGTGTATCAAAAGTTATGGTAGTATTCGTGGGTAAACCCTAACTCATGTTTATGGTTCAGTGTGAGATTGATTCCGATAGATCCGCTTGGAGTTTTTGGACGAAATTTGGAGGAGATGCTTGGCATAACCTTTTAGGACATACTCAAATTTGGTGGTCATTCAATGCCGGAAGTAGACGTTATTCATGTTTATTTGTTATTGCCTCCTTTTGAATTCATGATATAGTAGTGTTAATTGTGAGAATCATGACTTATGGTTACACCTTGTGAATTAGAGGATTATCGATTGAGTTTGTGATTGATTGGGTACCAAGGTTGTGAATTAAAGGATGTAAACTTCGTAGACTTTGTTAGAAGAATTGATTAAGGATTAGCGTTTAAAGGTAAGAACGTTGAACTCTTGCTTGAGCTTGTGTACCATCATGTTTTAATGGCTATCCATTTGTCCTATACTCCTATGCTTGATTTCACATTCCATCAAAGATTGTGTCGATATTGAATATAATGCTATTATTGAGCTTCGTTGTGACTCATGGCCTATCGACCTTTCTCTCCTCTCTCTGCCTCACGGCTGTCAGGCATCTCGGCTTCTCGGACGAGTGGTTTACTTTTTCATTGATTTTGACTTGTGTAATTGATTGTGTTGAATTGTTGACTCCGGTTTCGGCGATTTATAAATCAAACTGACAAATATTGAACCATTGAATTATGTATCTACAACGGATGGCAAAAAAGCAAGAAAAAGTGAATACCACCTAGACTGACTATAGGATATGTTTAAATATACTCTATCTCGAGCCGATTCGAGACTGTGGTGGCTATGGGATAGGAGCCCAGCCTGATGAATTAATGTGAATGTACAAAATACAGTTCGAAATTGTTAGCGATATGGTGATTATTGCACCTCTTAGTTTACACTTTGTACTCACCGGAGTAACAGTCGCTTGTTATTTGTTAGGTACGCGCCTCAAGGCGCGTATTTTTTTCGTTAACCTTTACTTTGTGATTTCTTACTCAGCTTGTGCTGACGTTCTGTTTCTGGTTTGTTCCCTACCTTATTTTTGGGGCCTATGTCATTTTTCGATGGCATAGTTGACAGGTCTTGAAATGGATGCTTGCTTGTGTTGCTATCGCGCATGATGGGATTTTGAACTCATAAATATCCAGTCGTTTTCACTTTTGAATAAGTTGTAGTTTGAGTTCGCATTTTGAAAATTGTAGTTCGACTTTGAAAAGTCTTCCGCTGTTGTTTAGTTAGTTATATTATCGGTTGTGAAGCCTAGCAATTATCTCGGTAGCCAATTGCGGCGTAATGACTCTTTATATCCGGACTTTGTTTGAGCAAAAATTTAGTGTTGTTACAGCTACAGTAGTCGTGACTATTTCAAAAACATTTTCTCCTTTTACGGGGTTGGAAACTAGTAAAATCTAGTCCCGATGGTGGATTTTTTTCCCACCTTTCAATCATGTGCAACAACACTACTTCTGTAACACTACGGAATTTGGAAAGTGTGGTTTATGGAGTTGGTTTGTCCCATATTGGGAAACTAAGGCTCATATGATCAGTTTATAATAGATTCCTACCATCATACTACCAACAAGGCTTTCACCTTTTAAAGCCCACGAGAGGATATACGGGTCTAAGAGGTGACTACCCATTCTATTGGGTTGTGTTGCGACGGACGGTGGTTCGGGCTATTACAGATGGTATCAGAGCAACCCTGCGACCGCGTGCTGAGTGCTGGGGTCTCTGTTAGTTAAAAACGGTACGGGTATTAAACGGAGTTTTATACGGGGATTTTTAAAAAAAAAAAAACGGTCAAAAATTCGTCCAAGTGAAACGTTGATCGTTAAAAAACGTATACGCACATATACGTGTATAATTCGTTTTGAATTTGAAAAAATCGGCTAAAAATACAGCCATATAAGCCTTATATAGAGGACGAAAAACTCAAAATAAGAAATCTAGGTTAACAGTAGTCACAACGAATGTGACTAATAAGTTCATAATGGGATTCATACAAAAAGCCCCAATTCAATTTGAGCTCCCCTAATCATCATTAAACTTGCTCAACCACATACAAAACACACCAAAATCTGTTGGATGACAATAAATCATTACCAACAATTTGATTTTCAAAATAAAACCAGATTTTAAAGTTAGAAATCTGGGGGGAAAAAATCGAAGAGAAGAAGAGAGGCGTTTATCTGCAGCTCCCGTGTTTTTCTGAAATAAGGTGGATGCAGATTCCGGCATGAGGCAGTCGTCGGCGAGGCGAGTCGAGGGAGTTCACTGGTGTGAGGTGGGTGGCAGGCGTGAGGGAATAAGAGGACCGAAGATGATCGATTTCTCATAGTGAAACATAGAGAAAGTCTGATAATTGAACTTTAAGACTTTTTTTTATTATTAAATTTACCGTTTTTTTGGCTATATTATACGTATTTCTCCGTATTATACGTGTAATTCGGTGACCTGCCGTTTTTTTCCGTTTTAAAAGGCTGCAGCCTCAAATAACGTTTAATGCCGTTTTTTTGAAAAAAAACGTTCGGGGCGTTTAATTCGCGTATAATATGCGTTTTAACTAACAGAGGCTGGGGTTAGGCCCAGGCCAGCCGTTTATATTTCTCCGTATTATACGTGTAATTCGGTGACCTGCCGTTTTTTTCCGTTTTAAAAGGCTGCAGCCTCAAATAACGTTTAATGCCGTTTTTTTGAAAAAAAACGTTCGGGGCGTTTAATTCGCGTATAATATGCGTTTTAACTAACAGAGGCTGGGGTTAGGCCCAGGCCAGCCGTTTAGCGGGGGGGGGGATCTTGGACTTGTGTTGGTGTTGGTATGGAATGGCCGAGGCGCGACGTGGACGCCTCGTTCTCTAAGTGGGGGAGTTTGTAAAACTATGAAATTTGGAAAGTGTGGTTTATGGAGTTGGTTTGTCCCACCTTGGGAAACTAAGGCTCATATGATCAGTTTATAATAGATTCCTACCATCATACTACCAACAAGGCCTTCACCTTTTAAAGCCCACGAGAGGATATACGGGCCTAAGTGGTGACTAGTCATCCTATTGGGTTGTGTTGCGACGGACGGTGGTTCGGGCTATTACAACTTCAATCCAATAGAATTTGTGGAATTACATTAACACTCTCTGCGATTATCGACTTTCATGTTTTTGATTTGGTAGTCTGAGTATCGATTACATTACTTTAGATCAAATAAAGTACATGTAATGAATCATACGATAGATCATGTTTATTATGATTATGTCAAAATTACGGAATCATCTTCCGTTCATATGACATTTACTTGTGACTTAGTTTAACAAAAGTGATGTTATATTTGTTATAAACAACATTAATGTTTGTAGCTGTGAAAAAAAAAAATCCAATGTTTGACACACATAACGAAAGGAATGGAAAAGAAAGGAACTACCGTATCATTGCGCAAATTATATCATGGTCCCCGGACCACATGGAGTGACGTGGTCCGAGCCACGTGTCGGTTTTTCTAATGGCTGCAGAGAAAAAAAAAAAACACCATAACCAAAAAACCCCCTTCTTACCCTTTCTACTTCACGCAATCACGCATTCCTTCATTCTTTTTTTCTCTCTCCTATTCTCCCTTCTCTTCGTCGCCCACCAGGCCACCACCACCGCCGCCCTACCACGTTGTTGGCGCCGACGTCGCCACCATTACCCGTGGATCTTAACCGGGTATGTCATGGGTCTAATTATTTTGTGTCATGGATCTTGTTTTTTTTACATATATCCATGAACATTATCGATAAGATCCATGCATTATAGTTATAATATCCAAGTGCGTTCTTTAGTGTTGTAAACTGTCTTTCCATCCCATTCCGCTCATATTGGGAGGAAAATGAAATGACAATTTGATAAAGGATCATTTCCTTCCACTTCATTTCTTTTCCTCTCACTTCCTGTGTATTTTTTCCAACGAAATTTTTTTTTTGAAATAAACGGAAATTCATTAATTTTGTTGCCAATCGGCACTTACATCAAGAATTAGAACCGTTACAAATATCATCAAATAAATCTAATTGACACAATTCTTTCCTAATTAACAAGCTTGATCCCTTGCACGTCGACATCTTTGTGTCTTTCATCGGCATCGGAGATCTATGTAACTCGAAGAAGAAAAGGCAACCAACGTAGTTAATGATATTTGATCCCGAATTCAGCATCCATCGCAGCGTCATGACAAAATTAATGAACATGATGATCTTTGTAGAAATCTCGCGAATCTCAACATACCCACCTATATGGTGGTAGAGATACCCTCTCGAGAGGTAGAAACTAGTAATAACTAATTAATTATGGTGATTGATAAGAGAACTGGGGGCTTGGGGCTTATCACCATCTAATTGATGGCTGGTAGCCCCTAATTTTAGATTTAGAAGTTAGAGTCTTTGAGCGGAGGAGAGGAGGAGAAAGAGAGAGGCTAGAAGGATCCAACGAAATATTAGAGACCTATGAAATCTATTTACTTTACTTTCCATCTAATTCCTCCTCCGATCCAAGCAAGTAGTGATAAATGGTGGGTTTTTTTTTGCCAAACAGCACCTTTTAAGTTTCTGATTTTGACAAACACCACCTTTTAAGTTCAAAAATCCCAAACACCACCTTTTAAGACCTCTTCTTTTGACAATCACCACAAAAAAAAAAATCAAGTACATTTTCTCTTGACTTCGGCATTGACCCACTCTCCGATTCTTTTCCGTTGCTTTCTTCTCTTCTCTTAAGGTCGATACTTAGCTTCCTTACCGAAGAATCTATCATGTCAAAAATCTCTCTGATCTCTCTCCTGACCTCTAATTGAGGTTTAGATTCGACAATTGTAAGCAACATGCATCATAATCATCGTCAAAGGTACGAACAACACCATTTTTACCCCTTTCCCACTCTTCGAACTTCAATTTCACTCCATTTCACCTTCATTTCATCAACTTCATCTAACAATAGTACAACTATGTACTCTTCAATTCTCTTCCTCTTATCAATCAGAGAATGTATCATATCTCTTTGTTATCCAATCATGTCCCAACACACGCAAAAAGCCAAATCAAAGTCGTTAAAAATCTATCTAGTCAAATGAAGAGAGAGCATGTTAGAGTAAGGATAATAGAATAAATCAAGAATCTAAGTAATGGTTGAGTAGAGAGAGGTACGAAGAAGAGTGAAACAATGAACGGGAAGGGGGAATATCGAACTCAAAAGAGGAAGAAGAAAAGATAGGGTAAGTCAACGCCGGAGTTAAGAGAAAATTTGGCGGAATATTTTTTGGTGGTGTTTGTCAAAGGAAAAGGTTTTAAAAGATGGTGTTTGAGATTTTTGAACTTAAAAGGTGGTGTTTGTCAAGCGGCCTGTTTGGTATCGTTTCTGTTTTCAGTTTTCAGTTTTTTTTTTTAAACCAAAGTTCCGTTTTTGAAAACCAGAAAAAGTGGTTCTCAGTTTTCAGTTGTCAGTTTTTATTTTCAGTATGACTATTATAGATTCATATAATTAAAATTTATTTTTGCAAATTATTTAATTAAATTTTTTACACAAAAAAAAACCAAAAACTGAAAACGGCAGTGATATCGAACGGCAAAAAAAAAACCCAAAAATGGTGAGAAACCAACGATGTTGTTGCAAAATCATGTGAAAATGGACCACCGAAACACAACAACCAAGAAAGAAAGAAAAGCATTCATACAAAGATGGGCCTGGACTGGACTCATGATAGACCGAATGATGAGAGATGGGTTGACCATACAACCCTAGTACTCGTACCCTAAATACCTAACCCTACCTCTTTTTCAACTTTTCTTTTACCCTATATTACACCCCCACACCTGCCTCTCTTCTCTCATACTGTATCTTCTCTTTCACTCTTCTCCATTCTTTCCCTTGTTTTCCACCATGTATGTTCTCTGCTTTCATATCCCACGTATTTTCTCTTCAAAATCATCTTTCTCCCTTTTGTTTTCCAATTCTTTTTGTCCTTTTTATTGGTTTTTGTTTTTGGGGTAATGTTATATACTTATATTTCATGATTTCTCGATGATGATTCAACATAGATGACGAGTCTGATATCCATTCATAAAATTGTGAGGACAAACGAGGCATTTGTCTGAGAGAAATCACCCCCCCCCCCCCCTCCCCCCTTTTTTCTCTATTAATTTTTCTTCTAATCACAAAATATCAAGTTTTATCATCTCTTATTTATACATTTTTCCTGATTTAATCAATAAAAAGATGTGATTTTTTTAATCAACTTTGTAATTTAATTTGTGGGTTGATTAGTGATTTCGTTGGTAATGATGTTTTGCAAAATCTTTTGTGTTTGCTTGAAGGAGAAGCTATACAAAAATGCAGCAATGATGAGAAACTAATCATACTCTCATATAATGAGAAGGTTTAATACAAACAATGATTACTTTTCAAGCACTTTTGAGCTGCATTTTTTCTCACCCTTCTTCCTTCCTCTGTAAACTTGCTAATCTTTTTTTTTGTACTCATAATAATCATTTTCTCATAATTAGAGGAACATTGCCTCAATAATGGCTCCAACTGACTGGGTTTGATAAGATTGGATTTGGTTCTTTATGTCTTATGTGGTCCACTGCCCTTTGCTTCAAATGAAAGGAACAATCATAGTTTGGTTAAATTAATTTAAATAAATAAATGTAGGTATGTTCTTGAATTAGTATTACTGGATTTGCCCCTGCCGATATTTTGAGAAATTCACAACCGTTATCTTAAACGGGCTTAAAAGTAAACAAAAATAGAATTAGATTGAACAATCTGATGTTAAAATTCGGAAACAAGAGATGTTTATTTTAGATTGGCACAATTGATATGTGTAACAGTGTCGCACAATGCTAAGATACTCCTTATTTGAGTAGAATGTCGATAAAATGTGCAACGGTATTGCACAACGTGAAAAGATTTTGATTGAAATCACAAATAATGGAGCATGTATCGAATAAAATAGAAGCGACCGAAAGAGTAAAGTTTACATGACGTAAATGAGCATAGCCCAAACGGGGTAGACCAAAAGGAGGAGAAGCCCAATTGTATTGGAAATTCCATGTCTTTGTGTGAAGGAGTTACGAAGTCCACCAGTTGCTCTGATATGTTCTTGCAGAAGGTAACATCCTATGAAGAGCAAAACTGCTACTCCTGCCCAACTATCCTTCATTGTGTGTGCGAAAAAGTCCGGTGCCACGACTAATAGAAGTATCAACGACCCGGGGATCTCCAACCAGTCTTCGCATTTTCATAGTAAGACGTAAATGTCAATATAATGAGAGAAAATGTACAAGAAGACGTAAAATGAATTTGAAGGTAAAACCTGGAAAATGCCGATGCATGAACAGCCTTAACACGACTGCAACGAGAGAAATCCACTTTCCAACATCATCTCTGGTACAAATATAATTAAGCAAATGTAAGATTTGTAAGGAATTGATAATGGAATGTGTTGCAATATCTGCGAAAATTTGAAGGGTTGATGATGAACCTGAAAACATGAAAGAGCCAAGTAGGAAGACTAAGAAACACGTAAGGAACCAAAAGTGATGTGAGGATGTTGCTTCTCCAATTTGTTCTATCTAGGATCAACAAGTAACTGTATGGAACAAAAAAGTAAGCATTTAGCTAAGGATTGTAATGAACAATTGAATGACATTAAGTCGTAAAGATAATGTAGTCGAATTTCAAACCCATATAGTAGGAATTTCCACAAGAAATACAAACATTACACAACATTTAAGCACATGCACGTAGATGAGATTAATCAATAGCCTAAGACGATCGATCACTTGAAGGCGCTAAAACCTTAAAACTCACATAGCAGCAACAAAGGCAAGCCATTTGAGGAGGTGACTAGCAAACCCCATCCGGCCTAGCCTAGTCGCGTCATGAACAAGTGTCGCGACAGCGTTTTTCAGTTCATTGATGTCAGAATCGATCAAATTAGCCACGACTATTTGATCAGTTTTCATTGACAAAAGATCTCCTCTAACCATTTTTCTCCTTTCTCTTGTTACTCTCTTGTTGTTCACAATGTACTGCGAGAACTTCTCAGTGTTACGCTGTGCAACTGTGGGAGCAAACACAGGGTGAGGTACAAGAGGAAATGTTCAACACAAAAAAAAAGGGAAGAAAAGATTCATTAAACGTTGAGGTACCAAAGCACGGCCGCAAAATGTGCTTGATCCGATTGATTCGCTCGTCACAATTTGGGGAAGACACATGTTTTGTTTGTATTCATTTCACTTCAGTCCAATATTATTATACTGGCCCAATTCAAGTGAGAAGATTCGGCCCAAACAGATAATACTCCCTCCATAGTCCACACGTTGAGAAATGAAAAGAATCGGGCGAGTATCCGAGTATATGCTGCAGTGTACTAGAAGAGCAAGCCATTTCTCGGTGTTATAGCGACGATAAATATTTGTGCACATCATGACACGGTCATTGTCCGAGATAAGGTGTCATTATGCGACCAATGCAAGCCATTAACTAGAATTTATCAGGCGATCAGACAAGTTCCATACACTTGGACCAGCAATCTAAGTGACGTTACCAACCACCTCTCTCAATGACGAGTCTTGTGAACCGCAGTTCCTACATTCTTCCATTTATACGACCTCCAAAAGTGTTATTAAATCTTTGTACGAGTTGTGCTACTTTATAAACGAAACCATATCAGAGTTTTGAAGAAGGTGAATAAGAAATGAAACTTTATTACTCACTTGCTAAGAAACTAAAAGGGAGACTCATACCCCCTTTTAATCAAAGCATATAGTTGAGACAATGGGTCATATACCAAATATGAATGTTACATTATACGGAGTAGTAGTGTTCCAATAAACTTGATAATGCCATTTTGTGACAACACCAACAACCATGAGTAAATGATCACCATCCAAAATCCATCTATTTATGTTTATAAACAAAAATATCAAAGATTTTATCAACATTCTTCATATTCCACCACCTAAAAGAAAAAAGAAAATGAAAAAGTGGGTCTAAATTTACACTATTTCATCATATACGTACACTCCAACAACATTACTCCCAAGTATTAATTCGAAGTATCATAATTGATACAACTAGGTGTGTTAGCTTAACTTTGCCGGCAATTTAAGGGTACCAACCCCAAATTATAATGGCATTACGTATAAGGCAGGCAACAAAAGGAAACGAGTTAAGTGACCCAAACCCAAAGTACATGGACTGATGGACATGTGTGTACCAAAGTAGAGACGCACCCACTGTTACGCTCAGACACTTCGATTTCAATGTCCACTCACCACATGCTCTCTACTCTTTTCAAATCATTCACTAAAGTTAAGCACTATCCCTTAACTTCCCCCACTACTACTATAATCTGTAGGTCACTTCCCCATATATTTTGGCCACTAGCGGTCCCTCCAAATTTCTTCTTATTAAAAGTCGGTCCACATTTCTGGGTCACGCCAACTTACCACTAACTATTAAGAGTAAAGTTAAGTGCTCTTATGCTAAAACAGTATAACAGTGTGCAATCTTACAACAATCAAAATTACTACAGTCTCCAAAATAATCCATTAACTATTTGACAATGCTAGTTACTTCTTCTATCCGTTAGAAACGTACATCACTAAGTTGTAAATCCTCATCGATTTTCACAGTCAATCAATGACATGAATGTCCATTGATGTAATTTGATCTTGTAGTGATAGATTTCGGTCAATTTGTAATCTATTTTGTACAAAAACAATGTGCCCTGATCATGCATGCTTAGAATCGAATCGATGTTAGTAGTAGTTGTATATCTCTAAGTACTCCCTCCGGCTCCGTCTACCTATAAACTGTCTAGGTAATTCGATACGTATATTAAGGAGTGCACACCAATCAGTTGATCAAAGTTCTAAAACATTGTATGGCGAGCTAGCTTCGATTTTTATCTAACCCGCCTTACAATTGTGAACTAGTGTACTCCTTACTCAATAAGTGTATCGAACGGCTCTACGCAGTTTAATGCCAAACGGAGGGTGGACACCCCAATATCAGATTCACATGAATGTTTTGATCTTTGTGCAAATTCAAATGGAAACAATGACTAACATAAGTGACTAAGTGAGTGAATAAAAATTGAAAAGAGACGAATGATATCATATGTGAATATTCTCATGTTATGCGCAAACATTGATGATGACTCCCCTAATTAATCATATCACCGATGATGAGGATGATTGTTATTATGATGATGTCTACCTTTTCGTGCATCCACAACCGTCGATTCATGAGAATCACACACCTGAGTCTTAAACTTACAACCAAACTTCCTAGTTAACGAACTCTTCTTCCAACCTTTTTTGTTCTCATCATTGTGCAATGGAGTACCTATTTTATCAATCTTCTCAATCACTCTTTTCATTGTAGAGCATTCTCTCTCCAACTCATGCACCCGCGTTCTCATGCTATCCATGTCTAAGCGTAACACCTGATTCTCCCTCACTGCTGCCTTCCACGTACCACCCCTGTTATTATTGTGCTCTTGCCGTGGTGTTGCCACTACTCTTCGAAGTCCTCTCTCCTCGTCATCGCTGCGGTTGTACACTGATCGATGGGGGGAGTCATCAGTCGCGGCAGCCTCGGCCGTGAGGAGGGTTCCGGCTATTGCTTGCCGGAGTTGGACCTGCTCGAAGAAAAGGACTTGGACTACTGCGCGTAATGGTAGACGCTCATTTTGTGCAGCGTGTGTGCATGCTTCTAGTGTTAGTTTCTCACAGTTCATTACTCCGCTTACTTTTTCACGCTCTTCCTCTGATATCCATGGATGTGCCTGCAATCATCACCAAATAAACGTTACGTCTAGTTACAAACATTATCCCAATGCCTTAATATACGTAACGAAGTAATAGAGATGAATGTTATGTACGCAATTTACCTCTAATTCAACAACTAACTGGTTACTTTGGTACCGGCATTTTAGGTGGAAATGAATTTTAGTACCGCAACCTAATTGTCACGAGTCTCACAACACGTACCACATTGACATTATGTAATTGGATTTGGTTCATACTTAATCAGACATTTATTAACCAAGTCCGATTGTCACGAGTCTCGCAACACATTACACATTAACATTGCACAACTTTTGCTTTCTCTAATACCAATTTAGTAATTTACCATTGTTAAGTACAAGAATTTCAAAAGTTTTTATGGAGCATCTTTTATACGAGTAAGATTACAAGTACATAGCATTAAAATGTATTGCACTTTGTTGGACAGTAAAAAAGAAACAGAGTAAAAAACAAAGTACCACAAAAAAAAAACCAAACAGAGTAAAAATTAGAAATGTAGTACCTTGAGATAAACATCAACTGCTCGGTAAACACCATCGTCATACAACCTAGCTTGCTCCGGCAAAGAGACCGCCAATTCACAGAATTTCTCCGGTACCAAATTCGAATCGGAGGCGATTTCCGACAAGTATCCATCAATCAATTTCCCAACCAACATAATCGCCGGAGATCGAACACTAATTCCACCTTCCATTATTAATCCTTCCTCCTCCTCCTCCTCCTCGTCCTCAGCGTAACTCTGAAGAAAGTAATTCAAAATCCTCTCAACACAATCAACATCATACAAAGTCTCATTCAAATACGAATAACTCGGCACCAACAAATCATCCAACGTCGCTTGCTCCAATTGCGCCCCAATTTTCCGCTCCAAAGCACCCTTACACGCTTCCGAAACACTCAAAATGTTCGCCGTACGAAGCAATCCGAATAAAAACCTCGTCGCGGCGGGCGACCGTGATCTCCTCTCCGGCGAAAGGTTTAATATTATATCCTCCAACAACTCCCTCTGCTCCGCCTCCGACGCCATCACTGACGCGGCCGCGGCGGAAGAGGATGACGAAGAAGAAATTGGTGACTTCCTGTTCATCCGAGTGATCCCTGGGAAACACCGCTTCGCGTAGTGAATTAAGCAGCTTTCGAGAATTTCTTGATTAATTTCCTTCTCCTTCATGGACAAGATAACGCGGTTGAAGAGCGACCGCGTTAGTTTCGCTAAGTCTTCAACCCATGGCTGTCTCATCTTCGCCGTGGATGCGGCGGCGGCGGTGGCGGAGGCGGCGGAGGGAGGCTCATTCACCGGCCACCCGAAAAGCGTCGGATCGTAGAGCGACGCTTTGGAGGAAATCGAGTGAATACATCTTTCGACAATGCCGAGGTTTTCTGCCAACGGAAACAATGTTTCGCAGGATTTTAAGGATTTAATGGAATCTTTGATGCTGTTGAGAACATGTTGAGTGAGGAATCTTTCGGTTTTTGAGATGAGGTTGTTCTCCGAATATTCTTCCGTCATTTCTAACGCTTCTCCGGCGCAACGGAGCGGCGCAATTTTTCCTGCTGTTAGTTCTGTTTTTACGCCGTAACAGAATTTCGCGGCGATTTCGAACGTTTCGGAACCGCCTGGGAAGTTTGGGAGGATGATGTGGCATTGATCTTGTTCTTCGAGTTCGTCTCCGTCGCTTTCAACGTCGTCGTCGTTTTCTGCGTTGTGTTTGTTTCTCAAAAGTTGTTCTTGTTGTGTTATTAAGTCGTGGAGTTTCTTGCTTTTTGACATCAATGGGAACTGAAATCAGGCAATAATATTCCATCAATTAAACTTCAAACTAGCAAAAAACACATAAGTGATAAATCTACATATTTTAGTGAGTACATGTTACAAATCGACTAGCCTGAGTCGGTTAAAATAGAGGTATTGAGTACATTATAAATTGTCGAAAAACTTTAAAAAAATCGATAAAAGAAAGAACAGGTAGAAGGGATGAGAGTATGCCTTGTGGAGGTGGAAGGTCATGTGGTCGACTTCAACAACAACGTCGCTAGGTAACCCGGTGGTGCAAAACCATGCTTGGCCTTTAGACTGTGGACTAGATTTGTGACTTGCCATTTCAAATCTTTTATTTGTTTTCGAACTTTTCAACAAAAAAACCCGAAAGAGAAGCTATAGCTACAGCTACAATGTTAAGGATCTAAGGAAAAAGCATTAGGATGTGATTGAAAGTTGAAGTGACAATTAAAAGTGAAGAAGAAGGTAGAAGAAGAAGAAGGTGAGGAAGAAATTAATGTGGGTTTAATTTTGTGGGTTTTTGGAATCCAATAATAAGGACAAAGACATTCGTTTGTAGGACTGAATGCTATTAATATCATATTCATAATATCTTATGGAGTACAGTATAAGATGGCGGAGAGGGTCAGTCCAATATGTGTGTTTAATTTTATTGAATTGAATATGTTTTTTGGGGTCTTTTTGATTTGAATCAGGTAAGAATCTCAATGTAGTTGGAAAGTGAGAAAAGGGTGAGGTGAGGTGAGGGTAACAATGTGGTTTGATAATCATGGGTGAATCATGCATTTTGTAAATGAAAGTGCAAGATGTGGGTGGATTTTGAATTGATCAAACTACTAAATAAAAGGTGATGTTGCTTGTTTTGATTGCTTTCCACCTGGATTATATAGACTCAGTTGGATTCCAACTTATAAGACCACCCAATTAACTGTGATTAAGAGAAATTAAAGCAAAGGAGACCATTAGAGCAAATCAGTCCCCATTACTTTTGAAATAATCAACCTCCCATAGCTTTTTGTTGTTGTTGTTGTTGTTGAAATGGTATATGTAGGTCATCTAGTTTGGTCTCCTATTGTCAATCTTAAATGCGATGTCGTTCTCTAAAGTCAGAGTGTCAACCATCAATTTAGACTATTAGTTGAATTGGTTATTTAACATGTTATCAGAGTCTTATCGATTTTGAGGAGTTTCAACCATCGTCTTAAACTTTTGGTTGACCGAGTTGGTTCTTTCATAGTGTACGCCACCTTCAAGCCCCGACCAATGATTTCCAACATGCCATACATGAACCTTCCGCAAATTCATTATCCTTATACACATTCTGCACCAGGCCCAAGTCAAACATTGGCTCTAATACCCACTTGTTGGGCCTCTTCATCTACCGACCACTAGTCCAATTAGTAGCATATTAATCGTATGCTTTGGACATAGTTTTCACGAATTTGTTTTTGGTCTCCTTCCTGAACGGCTCATACTAATTAATTTGATAATTATTGATATGAAAGTCTTTTACTCCTTACTTCTCTGATGTGAAACTTGAGTTTGCACCCCTAACACAATTGTTTGGCTTTTAGTAATCAAATTTTTAATCTATTTCAAGACATTGAACCATTGAAAGCCTTCTATACTATTAAAGGAGGCTTTTTTGTACCTCTCACATCGACCGGAGATTTTTAGAGAGTTTTGCGAATTTTATAATATTAAAAGTATTTGATGTCCATCTAAACACAAAAACTCACCTACTAAATTTAATAATATTATTAAAGTATTTGATATCCATCTAACCACAGCAACAAACTCTATTCCTTTGGGGAAACCTCTAGAGTTTCTTTTATGTAGACTTGGTGGAGTTTACCAAAACAAGTAATAAGACAAAATGAAAAGAATTTTAAGGGTCACAAATAAATTGTTAAAAAATTTATTCTTGTCTTTTTAGGCAATCTCTACCAAGTAGAGTTGATTTTCAACTCTAGAGGATCCTAACACATTTCTTTGGAAGTTTAAGTGTTTAGCCGTACATTATCTCCCCCGATAAAATTATACTTTTCATTTTATATATCATTTTTAATAGAAAACATTATCATGTGACCCGTGCAATGCACGGGCCTTCATCCTAGTTAAAACTAATAAAGAAGAAGTTAGCAAAAGAGAAGAACGGTGAGAGACATTAAAGAGTAGGAAAATCAAAAAGGTCAATTGAGAAGACTCACATGTGAAGAGCATTTTTGTAAGGACAATGCTACAGGTCTACAATGTAGACACTTGAAAGTGTCTACAATTAGCATTAATTTTACTACACTAGCAAAATTTTACTACCCGCACAAATAATTTTACTGCATTTATCATCCAAATTAATTTTACTAATTCAATCTCAATTTTACTACTATTAACTTAATTTTACATTGTAGACACATTAATTGTGTCTACACTGTTTTTTTTTTTTTTTGGTTACAAATTGTGTCTACACTGTAGACCTTTAGCAATATGCTTTTGTAAAGCGCATCGCATGTAAACATAGAAATGATCATAGCTCATTAAATGGAGCATGAAGCTGCAGGCACGTAATCATGAGAATGAAAGTACTCACGAATTTTCACCTGCACAAATTCAATAGAAGGAGCAGTTATATTGTGATCGTGGAAATGTACCTCCCCTTTGGCAAAATAGTCATTGTTAGGGAGAAAACTTGTTGTCGAAAGTGTTGGAACAGAGGCGTCCAGTCCCAACAATCACTACTACAAAAATGAACAATTGCAACATAACAAATGCAACAGTTCTTGATATACCGTTGCATTTGCCTATCTATTGCAATGGGTTGGAAGTAGTTTTCTCAAAAACGACTCTAATGCAACGCCCCAAGCACTAACCGTTGCATTTGACATTACCTATTGCAACACCCACAAAAAAAAAAAAAAATAGAAACAAATGAAGGCAAAGAAAAATGCGTTTCATTTTCCCCCTTTCTCCAGACTCATCCAACTCTCTCTCTCTCTCTCTCTGTCATCCCTCATTTCTCGTCTTTCTGCATCTCTCCACCGCACGGGGCCGCTGACCTCCCACCGCACGGGGCCGCTCACCACCTTCGTTCTCTCATTCCGCCTTCAATGTATGTTTCTCTCTCTCTCTCTTTATATCATGTTCTAATGTTAATTTAAACCCTAAATCGTTCTTTTGGGTCTTATCATTATATCTAAAGTTTAGGGATCGAAGGTTTGTATTGATTTATTGTTCTCATCTGTTATAATTAGGGTTTGTTGAATTGAATTTTTTTTCAATTAATTTTGAATTATCAAATTTGATTGTTAGATGGTAAGGGGTTGAATGAGATGAAGAAGACAATTAAGGAGATGAGAAGAAATCTGATTACAGTGAGATGCTAACAAAAGTCAAGGAGGACATGGGTTTGGTCATCGATTTTTTTCCCCAAATCGGTTTGTTTTCTTAATTCATCTTAATTTGTCCATATGATGCATATTCTTTACACTCATAAGACTTGTAGTATCAAATATCTTCCATATTATGTTAGTTTCACCTTAAGACTTGTTAGTTGGAGGCTTTAATTTCTCAGTTGTAGTATTAAGACTTGTTAGTTTGAGGCTTTAATTTCTCAGTTGTTGTTCAATGGTTGTTTTAGGGTTTCAATTAATTCTATTAATTTTGCTATTAATTGGAGTACAACATATAGTATATGTTTTTAGGGTACCTTTTTGGGTCTTTCATTTGTTCTGTAAATTAGTGGAGGAAACGTATATATCATTGCTTTAGATGGTCGTTATGAAGGAGCTCTCTCGAAATGAATTCACCTTTACTAGCTAGAACAAGACCTACCTAGGTTATTTTCAGAATCTCACATGATGTTTTCCAGCTGCCGTTCCTCTGTTTCGAAGCAGTTAGCTTTCTTAGCTTTGTAGGATGGGTTATCCCTTTGCTTAACACATGAGTATTGAGTAACTACATACTTAGCTTTGTAGGATGGGTTATTTTACACATTGATATCACTGGATTGCCCTCTTTAATTAAGAAATGTTCAACTCAATAATGATAGAATTCCGTGACCAAAACAACACCCTAACTTCAGCACAGAAACAAAGTTGCCTCAGTGATACCCACAGTGCGGAACTGGCCATAACTTTCGAACCATTTATCATATGAAGCTCTAACTTATGTCATTGGATAGCTAGCTTTCCGAACTTGAATTTAAACACAAATTATGCTCAATTCCGTTATCTGTAGATGGAGATATCAACCCTCAAAGTTCAGACCTGAAAACTGACGTTCTGGATTGCATCCTCCCTGACAGCCTGAGTAAAACTTAAACTGCGACTTCTTGAGAGATCTTTTTGTCCTAATTCCAAAACCATGATTTAGTTTGATCTCTTAGCTTTCTAGGAAGGTATGGAACATAAAATTTGAAATTCGTTTGAACATTCTAAGTGGCTCTCAAAACCGAGTGCGCAAATCTAAAGTTTTCCTTAATCTACAGATTGGTCAATTTCGGAATTGGCTTTTGTTTAGGCCTTGATTATGCATCATTTTAGTTCTGTAGATTGGTAATAACCCATGTTGTAGAAGTTGGAGTAATGGGCTCGTGGTTGAACTTTGCAAAGCATTTCTTCGTTACCCTTTAAGTCTTTGATTTGATCCGTAAATTAGTGGATCATAATTTAAGCTGAAAATCCCAATTTGTCGCGTCACTGAGGTTTCATTTGTTTCAGGAGCAAGCTAAAATGAGGGTGATGAAGCAGAAGGGCACTGATTCTGCTGACCCGCTCTGGAGTGATGTCTGTGGGAAGAAGAAAGACTACCAAAGCACAGGTAACAGGATATGCTTACTATTGTGCACAAGATTACTAGGGCTTGGATGAGGATTGATGGCTGTATTATGACATGTTTCAACAAAGAAACTGTCTTAGCCATAAAACAAAACTGACCTCTGCATGTGTGTTACTCTATTGCTCGACATATCAATCCTGATGTACTAATTTAATTGATAGTGAGAGGGTGCTTGGCTTGCGGCAGAGGCAGTAGTTTGTTTCTTTTAACGAGCTATTCACTGTATTATGGTTTTCTGATGACTTTGGATCACTTAACTGTCGTTGTCCTTTTTGCCAGTCGAAGAGGCGAAAGAGTGAGCCAAGCGAGTTGCTGCCGCTGCTCATAGATGGCGGGAGTATTCAAGGAAAGGCGCAGATAAAGCACCAACGTATAAACTTCCCGAGGCAGTGGAGGTCTCTAACAAGGACTGACAACACAAAATGCACGTAAGGGAAACATTATCATTCAGTATAGAGTACAAGTTGAGTATTGACCTTATCATTCAGGTATGGAGTACAAGTTGTGTCTACCCTACTATTCTAGTGGAAAAAAAGGACTATCGTTATCATATGACAATTCATGTTAGCCGACCTTTATTCTGAATGTAGCTCTCTTCCTTTGCAATGTGTTTGTGTGTAGATATGTGTGGGGGGACGGGGATTCAATGATTACGGACATGAAGGGCTGTTTGAACAGGTCTAGACGTATAGTGTAGTTTCTCTCAGTTCTTCTCCTATTGAAGTTTCTCATCATTTGGATAATTTGAAAAATCAGTTTACTTTGTACAGTTTTTGCTTAGGTCATTTTTGTACATAGTTGTGTACATCACATAACTTTGATTTATTTTGCACGTTTCAAAGATTCACTTAATGCTTTCGTGGTTTTTGTGTCTTGCCTCTTTGTTTTGATTTGGTTCTATGATTGACGAGGTTTGCTTTTTAGAGAGATTATAATCTACTTAATACTTATACACACTCTTGTATAAAAGGCTAGTAGCTTAAAGGTAGAGCATTGTGCAATATTGCACAAAAGAGTGGGTTCGAATCCCACGTAGCCTAATGAAAATTATATATATTAATTTTTTTTTTGTTATAATATGTGAGAATCGTTGCTATAGGTCATAATTCTGTTGCCTTCTTTTCCTAGCGTTGCAATATGTAGTGTTGCATTTGATATATCAATTGCAACATCTATTAGGACCTAATGCAACGCCTACTTATATTTTCCTCCTCCGTTGCAATAGACCCAGAAAGGCGTTGCGATAGGTCTAATGCAGCCAGACCAAACGCAACGGGGCACATGTGTTGCATTAGACCTAATGCAACGTGATAAGGCCCTAATGTAACGGTTTTTGGGGTGTTGCATTATGTCATTTATGTAGTAGTGAATGCTTGTTCGATAGATGCGAGAAGATTAACAACGTGATATTAAACAATAACACAACAATATGAACGTAAAGAAAAGACACCGAATTTAACGTGGTTCACCAGCAATATGCCAGCTACGTCCACCCAACAGAGGAAAATCAATTTCACTATGTGGAGAAATAGTGTCAGTACAAAGTTGTGAGTTCAACCTGAAAAGAACTCACCAAATACGAATGAGATCTAGTGAGCCAAACGTTCTTGCGATCAACTATGAACCTAACAATGCAAACGCTCTCTAATCTCACCAACCAATGAAGCCACCGTCATAGAGAAAACCCCCTATCATGACTCAGTGTACCCACAATAGGTAGAGAATCACCACATCTTGTGTCTTCGGTGTTCGAGTTTTCAAACGACCTTGCTTGAGGCTAGCTAGGTTTTCAAACGACGACGATGGCAGACCTTACATGTTGGCTTCGCAGCAGCAGGAGGCTATGAGGGGGTTAGGGTGTATTTATAGTCCCCTCATAATACAAAACCTAATAGGCGAAGGAAAACCGAATAAGGAAAGACGAAACACGCGGAAGCAGAAAACAACCGACAAAGGCCCACCGCGGCCCGCGCCACCACCCTTGGCGGGCCGCCAAAAGTCCCTGCCTTCCCCGATACGAAAACAGCCGAGGTCCGCGGCTTTACACCCGCGGATCGCCAAAAGTCTCTGATTCTCCTCATTTCCGATTCTCGCCCAACACCCATACGTCGTAGAATCACGTCTCGAGCTCCTTCCTCGATTACCACTACGACATACCCAAATTGGTAAGTATGTTTAAGGCACATATTGCAACAGAAAGTGCGGATGATACATAAACGAGACCAACATACAACTTTCTTGGCCTTGATAACTTGGATCTAGAGACTTAAGGTCGGCTCAAAAGATGGAGTTCAATCGGCCAAACGTATCTTCTCATTTCTTAACCGCTTCTAGCTAGCTACGTAGTTTAAAGTCGAACATAGAGAATAAGTAATAACTTATTTTCACACATTAGTCAATATTCAATGAGTTAGAGTGCATGGAAAGCCTACTTTTGGAATCGAGAAGTGAAAGCAATTATTATTAACATACAATAATCTAGTGACATGATTAAGCTTTGAATGAAGGCAATACTACATTATTGCGACTTTTATAGAAACAATTCTCACTGTCATGATTTAGGCTTGCAGGGGTATATCCATATGGTGGTGTTGGATTTTTGATTTGGATTGTCCTCTTTTATTGATTTAGAGCCGCTAGTTCAACCTATGCGTGGTTGGCAATGCAACTTGGCATGCTCAATTAATTACGAGACATGCGGAGTATATCAATATATGAATGTGCGTGCAATGATAGATTGAAAGATATCTCTCTAATCACGCACGTATTCAAACATGTATCCGAGCCAGTATTTTGAGGCACCCTTTTTATGGTATTTGGATCATGAAGAGGCTAGAATTGAGAATAGACTCCACACTGATTGTTATTTATATACCAGTATATTTTTTAAAATTATTTTCTTTATACCAATTTAGTATTTGGATGCATTTTAATATATCGATTTGGTCATTTGCCGAAATTAAGTACTGTGGCGTAGATAAATCTTATTTAAACTCAAGGCTTATTATCAAGCTTGCGAGAAAATGAAATCAATAGGACTAGATTTGACACGACGACTCGTAGATGAATATAGTATGTAATGTTCAAAGGATATATAACTTGAATCGAAAGTTGGTAGTTGATAATTAAGTTATTAGGACACCGAATTAAATAAGGATCATATATATGTTTCCGAAGAGCCGAAGAGGGGCCGGTTTGAAGTAATATAACAAACATTTTGTGAGGATAGAGTTGATGATAAGTCATCAAAGATTGTTTCGATAACAACCAAAGAGTCGATTAGAGTGAATATCCTATATGTTGATTGTTGTCCAATTAATCTATTATTGACTCACTCAAAATGTAAATTTCTAGTATGTTAAGCTCTTACAATAGGATCTTGAGCTAAGTCATGTTATAGTCTTATAGACTCATACATGAATTATGGATCCTTATAAAATTACCTCATGAACCTCCTTTTCATTACTATGGGATTGTTTGCACTTAAGGACCACGGTAAATTAAGTTATATGTCATATTTGCAGTTGCTATTCATCAAAAGCATGAATCACGAGTTTGCAGTAACTATTCATTTACCTCTGATTTACTACCATGTTCATGATTTCATTATTTGAAGCTGTTGTCGAGTTTGCAGTTGCTGTCCATAATATTGAAGGCATTGATACAAATATAAACTGTAATTTAAAAGTCCGCATTTGCAATGTGAGCAGTTAAAAGTTGGACGTAGTCGGAACACTATAGTAAAATAAAACAGTTAACAAAAAACAAAGGTCATATTCTAGTCAAAATTCCGACGTATCTCTCCCTATTCATATCAACACAATATCGATTTTAATTTCTTCATTTTATTTTGAAATAGTCTTATTTACCTACTTTTTATCACCCTATCGAAATTATCGTCTACCTACCATATGACTGTAGAAATTTAACCTATACGTACCGAACATAATGTCCGCGGTAGCGAGTAATATATTCACATCACTAAAAGACGAGAAAGTAAATATTAATCTTAAACTAAAACTTTTTAGCCTTTTAAACTCGTCCTAAAGAGGGAATATGCTGCGGCATGTTTGGCTTTACGGAGAAAACATGGTAGCTTAGCTAAGATCACGGGGCTATGTGCTTTTTAATTACCTAATCATTGGACAAAGAGCAAACGCCAACGCAGTAGATACGATTGTAACAAGCCAACCTTAAATTTAACTGCCGGTTAACAACCCGCCGGTTAATTGTATACCCGTGAGGCCGTGATCGACTAGTTGGAATTAATTAACTAGATTACCTAATGGAGTAACATATGTATTGACCTGGGGCTGGGGTGACTCGATTTCGTAATATGTATGGTGCGTGTTACAAATATACGAGTATACGTGTATTAACAAAGTTCGCCTTACACCTTATGATAATCCGATCCATATTAGAAGTAATGTAAACAAGTCGAGCTCGGCTGCCTGATGCTGAGTTCAGTTGAGTTTGAGCCCAAATACGTACGAAGTAAGCTTTAGCCTCCAATGATGTCAAGCCCTGAACCAGGGCTTGAACCTTGATGCAGATGGACGGATTATCAGGCACCATGGGACAAACATAACAATGCATTATCTTACAAATAACGGTTGGCCCGGAGCGAAGCGAAGCCCAGCCCAGCTCATCACTGGTACATGCATAGTTACTTAATTATGATAATGATGAGTTATGAATGAAGCATTTTGCGTTGGCGTGTGTCCAGTGCCCATATGTTTTGGTAAAATCATGGCCCTCCAGAAATAGCAGATGAGTAGCGAATATAAAGGTTTTAAGTTGCTTAAAAGTTACACATATTATACATGGATTTTATTCCTACTAAAGTACATAGTGACATAATGTGCAACACATTATTAAACATTGCTACACACGAATACACGATTAAGAAACTGATAACTAAACATGCATGCATGACATGACTTATATCTTTTTTTTTGGTCTTTTTCCGTTAGAGCAATGCATGCATTATGATTTATGCATAACAAGACGAATTTTTGAGTCAATATGACATACTGTAGCCAAATTTACGGGACACTCCGCCAAGTTTACTAGCATCCACGCACCTCATTCACCATTATTTCAGGCCATTTCTTATTAAGGGATGTTCCTGAATACATCTTCCACAAAACGGCCTAACCACTGATACGACGATCCTCCTTTCTCTAAAGCTTTCTTACCTTTCTCACTCATTTCCTTCACATTTCCCCTTATCTTCTCATCCATTTTCATCAACTTGTTTACCCCTTCTTCAATCTCCGATGCAGTTACTATAAACTCGGCTTTGTGACTCTTCCACCCTATTTTGTAATCCAGCCGAATTTCTAGAGCCAAATTTAACTCCTTCACTAGCTCAAACGCGTTTAGTTGTTGCTCTGAATACATCGGCCAGGCAGCGATGGGTACACCAAACCATAAGCTCTCGAGAACAGAGTTCCACCCACAATGAGATACGAACCCTCCAATAGAAGGGTGTGCCAAGATCTTGACTTGCGGTGCCCATCCAATGACCTTCCCTCTATGTGACGTGCGACCTAAGAAGCCCTCAGGAAGGGCTTCTAAGTACACCTCGTCATCACTAGGGGTTCCCGCAACCTCTTTTGGTGTTGGCTTGCGTAGGGCCCATAAATAACGGCACCCTGATTTTTCAAGACCATTGGCAATCTCTTGAATTTGCTCGTTACAAAAGCATACCACGCTCCCAAAACAAAAAAACACCACAGTGGATTTCGGTTGATTATCAAGCCACTCCATTATTGACTCTTTGTCCTCCTTGTCATCTGACTTTCCACCATTTGTGTTCTGTACCTCTACAAGGGGACCCACCGGATAAACTTGTGGAATACTTTTGTCATCACTGTTCTGCAATGCATGAACAGCAAACGGTTCTAACTCCATGTACGTGTTTAACAAAATGCCTTTTGTTCCTCGAAACTTCCTCGTCAAGCTGAGAAGCATCTCACACGCACCCTCCTCATCTTGAAATGATGGAGGAATATTCCCACTCCTTAGCGGGTTCTTGAACCCGGGTACGAGAAACGTACACTGTGGGTCACTAAACTTCTTGGCGAGATCACGGGCATGAAGCCCGTGATCGTCCGCCAAGGCCTGAGCATAAAACAATTGGCTCACAGACCCAGCCCCTAAAGGTAAGAAAAGATAAGATGGGATATGTAACTCATTTGCAATATCCACCATGGTGGTGCAAAACATATCAAGAACAAACCCGGCGGGTCGAGGTAACCCGGACTTGACCCGGTCCTCAACTGCCTGCTTGATGAGCGGCTTGTGGAGGTCAATGAGGATTGAGAAGAAGTGTGCTAAAGACTGGTCGGGGTGGTTGGAGATGGTTGGGAAGGTGATGAAGCTGAGACGGGTCGGGTCTGGGTTGTCACGTGACTGAGAGTCGATGTAGGCGGTTAATTTGGCGGAGCTCTTGGGGAGATCGATGACGTAGATTGAGATGGAGATGCATGGGTTGGTTTGGAGGAGGAGTTTTGCTAGTTGCACGGTGCAAGGGAGGTGCCCTACACCTGGGGCTGGAACAAACGCCAACTCTGCTCTCCTCATGTTATTATTACTCATAACTTTAGTCAATGAAAGATGTTATCTTACGTGCGTAGTTAACTTGATGCATGTCACTATGTCTGAACATGATCGACATATATAGTACTTATCGCGTAACCATTAATCTAGGGTAATGATAACGCCACGGCATGAATCAACTAATCCACGCTATTTGGTGTCTGACAAGTCATAGACCCCATGCTCCCCTTTATCTATAATCTATGTAGATCCCAAATGTTATGTTGGACTTATATGATCCAAAAATATTGTTCAAAATTGGTTGATACAATTGCTAATAATTTGAGAATCAAAGTAGAGGTTGATGTTTAATTGGTTATGTGATTGTACGTGGGTGATTGTTTAGGTTATGGTTCACTTGTTGTGCCCCTTTTAAGCACTACGGAGTATTAGTTTTGAGATTAGATTTAGTTAGTTTTACAGTAAAAGGACTACTCCGAACTATTGTTCTTCGCTCTTCTACATCCAAGATATTCGCAACATGTTAGAGGTTTGATGTATAAATCAATACATAATGTAACCAAAAAAAAAAATCAATACATAAAATTGTCTAACAATGATATTATTCTGAAGAAATATTGATTCTACTTTCATACTCCAGTACTTCAACTTCATCTGGTGGAATGTATGGTTCGTTAGAAATAGTTCAATATTTAAAAATGAAACCTGTTCAGTTGACAAAGTTACTCGTCTGATAAAATTCGCGTTAAAAGATTGGTTAACCATTAGGAAAATTGACATCGATAATCCTGATAAGTGTGAACAAAGTCAAGGCTCTCAAAATAAAATTTATGGTGAGAATATTTATTGGCATAAACCTCCCTTAGAATTTTTCAAATTAAATTTCGATGGGTCTAAACTCAGTAGTGAATCGTCTTTCTTAGGTTATGCTATTCGAGATAGTAATGGAACCCCGTTAATTTTTGGTGTCAAAGCTTGTGGTTCTACAAGTATTCTTTTTGCTGAAGCTTTAGCCTTTAAGGAAGGATTGAAAGCGGCCATTTTCTTAGGCATTAAAAATATTATAGTTGAGGGCGATAACCTTTGCGTGATTAACTCAGTTCGTCGTAGCTGGAAGGTTCCTTGGGAAATTTCCAATCTAATTGAAGATATATTAGTTGACCTTTCTTCCTTTCACAAAGTAGAGATTTTTCACTGCTTTCGTGAGGCCAATAAAGTCGCAGACTTTATGGCTAATTTGGGGCATTCATCCCCGTCTCTTACACGTTGGTTTGAGAGTCCGTCTGATTCTCTTACTTCCCTCATTCGAAAGGATGAGTTAGGTTGGTCTTACACTCGTGGGTCAACATAGGCTTTCTTTCCTTTATCAAAAAAAAAAAAAAAAAAAAAAAATACTCCAGTACTTCAGTGTCTATATTAGTTGGTACATTAAATGAAAAGATATGAATGCGCGGAGCTAAATGTGTCATCGCTGATCGCAACCATTGCTCCTGAGCACTGTACTGTGGAAAGTGCATGTCTGGGGGATTTGTAACGTGCTCTGCAGTCGCTGCTACGCAAAATTTCGGGCTGGTCCATCACAGTGATTTTAATTTATGTTGGTTCCAAAATGACATGAATTTGGTCCATCCCATAAATCATAATTTGTGCGACAACTAGCATAAATTGGTAGCTTATAAAGTGTAAGGACACCATGTGAAGATCTGTGACATTCGAATTGCAATCATGTGCATAACAAAAGAATTGAACCTCGTCAGAAAAAAAAAAAAGGGCCGAAGAATTGAAAGAAGATCAATCCTAGCATCGGCGGAGAGAGTAGGTGACAACTCCAGGGAACAAACTCGAACTCGAACTCGAACTCAAACTCAAACTCAAGAACCTAAGAAATCATAAGTTTCTTCTCTCCATTCCCACATGAAGAAAGGAATGGAAAAAACCGAAGAAAATCAAGGAGATGGCATTAGTGCTCCGATGACTGGGGAGCTCAATTTGATAGGGTATCCAAAAGCAACATTCCATAACACAAGTTAATTACGGTAGCGTTAGACAAAAGGTTATATATTCTAAAATGTCTAAAGATCTAAAACAAATTCAGTTGTTACATTACATATGCAGATGCTCTAAGAAGCAGGGCTCCCATCAGAGTCTGGTTTACAATCAAGAGCAGGCTTTTTAGTGGAGCTTGATTCTACACCAGCCGAACTCATATTCACGCGCTTGACTCCCCTGCCCACTACACCAAGGTGAGTGATTCCAGGGCTTCCATTGGTGTGAGCAGTCGAGACAGTGGGAGAATCAAAATCGCCATTGTTAGTAACAACACCCACACGCGAAGAACTTGCTGCAGCTTGTTCATTGTTCTTTGCTTTAGCAGCCACCAATCCAAGAATATCAGACAGGATGGATGAAGGATTGGACACCAGTTGTTGTAGATCTTCAAGCTGGAAACAGATGAAACGTTAGCTTACAAACCTCGCAAATTCCAATAAGAATCAATGTGAGAATTGCAGATGAAGGTACCACAAACTCCCAAAGACACAGACAAATAACAAATAGTAGTAGCTGACTAGCTGCTGCAAGCCTGCAACCAAACACACCCACCTACCCACACACACACATGGCAAGTAGATGAGAGGAGCTAGAAGAACTTGCCTTCTTCTCAAGGTCACCAGAAAGGCTCGTCAGTGTTTCAATCTCTGCTTGTGTGTCTGAAACTGACTGAGAACCATCTTGAATTGTTTCAGAAACAGCTGAAGTTGCTGTAGAACCCGATGTGCTCTTCGATTCATCCATCAGACGCTGCACCCTTGACTTGCAGACAGATACAGCCTTCTCACAGTATGGAATAGCTTCTTCAGCCTTGGACCCAACTTCTAGGCAAAGGCAAATGCGGAAGTTTCTGATATCTAAAGTTAAGGCTACAAATACACAACCATGAAACTGAAACTAAAATGTCTAATAGTGGGAAATTCCAGCATGCAGCAAGAAGTTAGGATCTGAAGGACGTACAAACCACAGATCAGCATTTCGCCGAACAAAAGGTAACAGAGAATCCAAACGCAGTAAGTATAATGCCAAAGAAATGAGGCAAATCTTCATGAGCAATGAGTCTCGAGCCTTTAGGCAACCCCCATACGAGTAAGAGTTTCAAGCAATCACAGACTTGTGCCTTCTTAATATTACAGGTGATAGACTTGTACAGTTGTACCATTTAACAACATATATGCAGGATGATGATTTGATCTATGCCGACAGTGCCAATTCAAAGGACCAAAGTCCATCCTTCCCAACACATGACAAAAAACATTAAAGAACTCACAAATTTCTAGTTCTGGCAATGCTAAAAGGATACAATTCAGCAATGCGGCGACTATCTGGTTCAACCAGACGCTCCAAAAGAGCAAGCGCTTTCTGATAATCACTGAGAGATGTTTCAATATCCTCTGCACAGTTAGCCAAAATGTCATGCCAGAATTGAGAAGCTTGAGCAAATAACAACCAATAAAAAGATAAAAGAATTAGACTGCAGGAATAAGACGGTACCTCTTTCAAGAGAAACTTCTGCCAAAGCCGACAATATGTCAACCATGTTAATCGTCTCCTTGAAGTGCTTTTCAGAGATCGCCCTTGCGAGATCAAGCATTTTCCAAGCGAGGTCTAAGTCAGACTCATCTTCTTCATCTTCATCAGGTTCCTCTGTGTCACTCCCTTCATCTTTGTCTTTGTCTGACTTGCTAGGAACTATTTCCAGGGTGAAAAAAATAATCATAAATAAACTTCTCAATACAACTGTCTGTAACTTATATATGGATGACAAATATTGTAAATCTCCTACTTTCCTTTCATTTAAAGATATTGCACACATGAAGCGGGCGCGAGCTACTCAAAGAAAGTGCGCAACTGCTCAATGCTTTGAATTATTGTAAAAGGCATTGAGATGAGGAATTGTTTAGTTCATCCACGTGATCAATTCACCACTATGTTTCGTAAGCATAAATCTAGCCTTAATTAATGCAGTCGGAACTAAGACACAAATATTAGTTGTCGTTGCAGGCTATCATTTGGGATCAGTTAACATTAGTTGTCCTATACTGAAATCAAGACATGACTGTAAAATTACCATCCTCTGTATGCTGCTGCTGACTTGAACTTGCGCATTGCTCGATATTACTAGACACAGAAGCTATGGATGACGAACGCTCAACAGTGTTTTTTCCTGGTTCAATTTTAACAGAATCCTGCTGAGATTCAGCATCCTTCTTTGGCATTGCACCCAAAGGATCAGCCTCCTCTTGTGCTTTGCTCAGCAATGCAAGACCAAATTTGTAATATGCATTCACACATTCAGGTGCAAGCTCACCATAATGGGCAACCCTGTAAATTGGCAGTGAAAATTTCACATAAAACACTTGAAAAAGGAAAAGTAACGTAATAGAAGTGGAGGGGGTTGAGGTGACCAATTGTTTTTTGAACATAGCGGCAAAATCATTACCCCAGTTCCTCAACGGCTCCAGCCGATAGCAAGATTAGGGGGGTTTCTGTACGCAACCTCAACAGTTTTAGAAAACACACAGTCCAAATGACCCAGCATGTAACTGAGAGTTGCATCAACAAATTTCTACATTACAATATAAGAAGCGCAACCAACAATTTTGCTTTAAGCCTTCATATTCCAGAGCCAAAGAATAGTAAGTCATAGGATCTATCGGGAATAATATTAGTGACATATCACAACAATGCTTCCCAAATTGGCTATGGGGAGACAACAATGCTTCCCAAGTTGCAATGCTCATTGACTTGGTATTATTCACTACAGTCCACAACAAAAGCAACAGGAACCTTGTATATATCTTAGGAAGTTTGAGGGGCCTCGAGGAGTAAAACAAGCTTATAGCTGACTACGAAAGACTCACCGATGAGTTGTCATCAAGAGTTAAAGAGCCTTAAACTACATCCACCAAACCCCTTCTTCTACAGACTTCTCTTAAATCACACACCAAGAGTCGCGATAAACAAGAGCATCTCATCAAAAGTCAAGAGACCTTAAAAACCCTTCTGGCATGTACATTCACATATATTAAGCTTACTCCACTAAAACTTCTTCACATTGCTAGAAGCTCCAACAGATTTCTCTCGAGGTCCTTGCTTGATAGAAAGCAGAAGAATATTACATGCCACCACTTCTCGAACACAGCGGGAAATTTGGTTATAATGGAAGTTAGAAGAAAATGGCCATTTCCCAATGGTTTTAGAAATATGTCAAATTTCCTGGTCATATCTACAGAAGCTCAAGTTTCCAGGTTACATCTTCATCCAAACATGATACATACTGCCTTCAAAAAAACGAAGCTATACATCCCCCATCCTCAGCAGTCAAAAATTCTAACTAATAAGAAGTAACGAATCTAATGGGAACATCAAAACAAACTTAAGGTTCGACTCCAACATTCAGATGACCAATACTTGACTGTATGAAATTCATGAAAAGATGTCATGGTCAGTCAGTCCATTAAAAACTCTCCGCTATCACAATTTATCAAAGTGTAAATAAATCGGTACACTCAACAAACTGTTTTTAGCACGGGGCACAATTGACAATACTATGGAAGTAAAAAGGCTTACACCCATCAGATAAGAAGAGGTACTGTTCAAACGGAACTCTAAACTTCTGAAGCAGCAAAAGAAGCCCCACATCCATGACGAAATTAAACCGCCCCAAAGCTCGATGTTTATTATTGATTAAACCGCCCCTAAAACTTTCGGACAACCAGGCTAACCCGTTGCACACGGAATCGTTAAATATACAACAGCAACAACAACAACCAAGCCTTAGTCCCATGAATTTTTGGGGTCCGCTAACATGAATCAAATCAATACTCACATAAAACCCAGTAAAATCCCCCATTGAAGAAGAATTGACAATCCCTCTTAATCGATTAAATCGATTTTCGACAGCAATACGTACATTCATCAAAAACCCCCAATTACACCCGAAAACCCTCAACTCGAATAACAAGCAATAACATTAATACTGAATTTCACAAACCTAGAACAAATTCTACCAAATGTCAACTTTAAAACGAAGTAAATTTCGCGAATTAACCAAGGAAAAAAAACAGTAATAATTAACATGAAAATTACAAGAATGGCATAAAACCCTAACCTGATTTCAAGGGCACGGCTGAAGAGGTCAGAGGCTTCGGGGTAGTCACCTTCTTTGAGAGCGGCGCTGCCTTTCTCCATCAACTCGTCGGAAAACTCGAGAGATTTCTCATCGACGGCGACAACTTCGGAAGTTTCTTGGATTTGTACGGAAGATTCCGAGTTCGACGGCGCGATTGATTCGATTGTCGCCTCGTTTGTCATTTCCGACTGCTCCACGTTGCTAGGGTTTGCTCCGTCTTCCGCCATTGGTGATGGTCCGAAATTGGGGGGAAAAGTGGAGAGGAGAGAGAAAGTGAGAAAGGAAAGGCTTTTCTCAGTTGAAAAACCCTGAAATATTTGGTTGTGGCGGAAGAATATCAGCGGGAATTAAAATGTTTTGGGGGTGAAATGAAATATGTTTAAAAGCCAAATGAACAAGCTGGGGTTCCCATTTGGGTTAGACTTGTTTGATCAGTCTTGGACCGTGGTTATCTCTATTTTCCGAATTCTCGTGGGATCATTCTTTCTAAGGGCTCCGTTTGATAGGATAACATATTTTTGAACTGATGTGATCTGATTTATATGGCTCTAAAATGATCAGAATGTATTGAAATTTTGATTGTATTTCAACGAATTAGTATCAATTATGGACCAAATACATTGATAGAAATTGAACATTGCTGATCTGATCTAATTTGAATAACTCTGATTAGATCTGATTTGATCTGAATGATTCCGAACTAATCTGAATACTAATTTTATTAAGTCCTATCAAACAAGGCCTAAGTTGTCTTATGATCACAACCCAATCTTACTTTCCTCTTGCGTCGTACTTCCAAACAGTAGCCCGAGAACCTTCGAACTTGAGTTCCGGTGATATTTCTCCAAGAATGTTCGGGCCGATGTTAGACCAAAATTTGAAGCTTCCTTTGGAGTAAGAGCAAGCGAGGACCTAGGTATCTATCTTGGCTTTTCACTAAGCGATAGGAGGCCTAACAAAGTTGCGGTCTTAAATCTCGTTCAAAGAATTTAAAACGAATTGAGTACTTGTAAAAAAGTAATTGTCTCTGAAGAGCTGGTAAGACGGTTCTCATCAAATCTACCTTGTTCACTATCTCTATATTGCAAGCTTTGAATCTTCATTTTTAGGCGTTAAATCAAATTGATCAAATATACGCACATTTTTGAAGGGTTCTACTCTGAATTGTAGGAAACGATTGTAGGAAACTGCATCTTGTCTCTTGGAATAAAATCACTGCTCAGGACTTGGGATTAGATCAGCCAAATGTTGAATACGGTTTAACGACTAAATAATGTTGCTCTTTGAACTCTAAAAAGAATTTGGCTTCAGACGTCTTTTATCATAAAATATACTCCGTATTATAGGTTGTGAGGAGCCATTGGCATTCAACAAAGGGTCTTACATCCGGCTGAACTTCGGGAAGGGGTGGGATCTTTTTCGACATAATGAGGAGTGGGCAATTGGTACGGGGCATTTGATTGATTTTTGGGAGGATAATTAGTGTGGTGTTGGCCTTTTACGTAGTAGGTTTACTGGTCTCGGGCCTTCTTCCACATGTGATTTTTATGTCAAAGACTTTCACTCTTTTCTAATCTATACATAACTAGCTTTTGCGTCCGTGGAATGCACGGAATTATTCTAAATTTCTTAGTTAAGAATATGTTCACTCATCTTCTCACATTATTTTTTCAATTATTTGTTTTTCATTATTACTTTTCCTCTCCCTCATTCGGTGCCACCAATATTTGCAACACCCTACCCTCAAGTTCAAGATTTTCCATTTAAGTCCTAGAACCCTCCACCCAAATCTCAACACCCTCTCCACCACGCTTGTGAACCGACACCACAACAAAAGATCCCTTCTTTAACCGCCCCCCACCCTCCATCAACAGCACAATCTATTCTTTATTTGCCATATGCTACAACTTTTGAGCGTTGAAAAAACTAATAACATCTTATGATATATCGATGTATCTAGTTAGATAATTTTGATTGAGATGCTTTAATATTGTAAATATCTGACAGCATTGCAAGACAAAGCGAGACGTTGCTCAAGATCGTTGGCATGAGAGGAGAAAGAATCGCTAAGAGAATGATGAATAGTTTGATTATAATATGTTAACCGACTAATATATCTGACGGCAAAAGCACACGCAATCCCTTCGGCCGCAGCCTATAGACACCGTATAACACAACTACTAAACCCTTTTGGGATGTGATTAAAAGAGGGGAACGGATCTAGGGTTGCCGAAAAAAGGTTTATGGTTGGCTTTCCCGGTGCCGCTATCGCTGTACCGAAAAAGGCCAACCCTAAACCCTTTTCCGGTAAAGTTTAGTTTTTGATTGAATAGTGGTTACCATAAAACTTGCGTCGTCTCGGTTGATGGTCGTTAATAATATTAGACAAAGATGAACACGTAGCCACGTAGGTGTGGACTAAAGAGTATGAGATGAGAGTGGCAAGGTGAAGGAGAAAAAAATTATTTTGTTGTGCTATTGGGCACTTTGCCGATTGCTGTTCATGGGCAACTCATTCATTAGGAAAAATGATACTCCCTTTGTTCCAGTCATTTCTTGGACTATTACTCTTTGGGCCGTTTCAGTCATTTCTTGGACTTTCTATAATTGGGGGGTGTTTTACTTACAAAATGATCATCATGTGCTTATTGTAACCATTGTGCCCCACTTGCTTATGTGTTAAGAGTGGGGTTTTATCATGTCTCTCTCCTATCCCCCACCTCTCCGTGGTTTTTGTGCAAAAATGAAGTTCAAGAAACGACTGGATAGCTCATTTCATTCAGGCATTTCTATTTTTAATTATACATAAAAGAGCTACTCCAATATATGACGATGAAGAGCTACTCCAAAAATAAAAGAGCTACTCCAATATATGACGATGAAGCCTTTTCAGGCTTTCTCTTTTTTTTTTATGATAGCTCTTTTTCTCCCATTGGTAAGTGATGCATTAGTTCTTATCATCGTCTCTAGATTAGTAATTAAAGTGGTCTCTTAAAAATAAGGCAATCTCAATTATCACCTTTGATTACTCCGGAACATCGTCACTAACTTGTATCCTTTTGGGTAAAAATTGAATGTGAAAACAGGGGAGCAAGAGCAAAGGAGATAAAACATGATTCCCACCTCACTGCGTTCAATTACAAGGGTGTCAACCACAAGGTTGCAAACGGTTGTGCTCACGAACAACTCCACACTTGATGAAAAGTTATTGTGATAATAGTGCTACATGTTGTTGTCTTCGAAATCCACCACCCCTTGAAAAATAATTGAAGTTCATATCAACAAAATTAATTTTCATTTCTTCTTTGTTATTAGCTTAATAAGATTATTAAAATTGTTCACTGTGCCTAGATACTAATGTACTACCAAACAGACCATTCAAATGAAAATTAATGAAAATATTATCCAATTTGCATTGTTATTTTAGAGTAATGTTTTAATTTATTAATTGACAAATTAAGGAATGTAAATTTTTGGTTTACAAGATCACATTCATTTATTATGATGATTCTATCACAATCTAGTGGAATGGTTTCAAGACTTTCATCAGTTTTTATTGTGTGACAAAAATTTTTTTAAACTAATTAACATCTAAAAATTGTAGAATTCTAATCACGATACAACAAAACCAATATACACCAATTTTCTTACTTCTACGTAAATAATATCTTATATTATATTATATTATATATTATAAGTTGTGTTAGAGATAACGACCACGTTCACCGGTTTACCACGTCACGTGACATGTCCCTTTGAATTTCACATAAAAATTTATTTAAAATGTCTTTTATCTTATTTTATACTATATATTAAAAACTGTGTTAGAGACAACAACCACGTCCACCTACTTCAGTTAGGCCATCTACCATGCCACGTGACATGTTCCTTTGAATTTCACTTAAAAAGTTTTTTAAAATGTCTTTTATGGTAAAGAGTTTAGATGGACATTCCATCCATGATGATATATAAGTGACTTTTTTCATATCTTTAATTGTCAAAACTCAAAATTGTAAAAAAAAAAAAAAAAAAAACAAATACTCGTCATCAATTTATTTACTCTTTACCTTATTGTTGTATACTTATCTCATTATAGTTATTTACTTATTTGTTCTCTTTTGTAAAGAATTAGTATTTTAATATTGTAAATCTATTAGATAATCATTCCTTATTTATGTACAAGAAATAAAATAATAAAATTTATTTCGGACGTAGCCTGGGTAGTATTCATATACTTATATATCAAAAACTTTGTTAGAGACAACGACCACGTTCATCGGCTTCAGTTAGGCCATCTACCATCACGTGGCATGTTCCTTTGAATTTCACTTAAAAAAATATTTAAAATGTCTTTTACGGTAAAGAGTGTAGATGGACATTCCATCTATGATGATATATAAGGGATCCGGTGTAATACTCCGTATTTTTGGGTTTTTTCGTAATTGAGATTTATGATTTATAATTTTGATTAAAGGTTTTAATTGATATAAAAGTATTTTACTCATTTATTAATTATATTCCTAACTAATTTTATTTATGAAATTATTTTCATATCGTAAAGTGTAAGTTATATTTTGTTTGTTTCGTACTTGTTACGATTTAAAAATACACAAATTTTAGATTTCAAAACCTTGTTACATTATTAATTATAACATTTTACCAAAATACCCCTAATTAAACTTATCACTCTCCCTCCTACCCACTATTAGTGGCTAAACCCACTTCTAATCCTAATTACACGCCTAAACACACACACACACACACAAAAAAAAAAAATTTGAGAGAAGAGGAGAAACAGAGAACGACCATCGGTCTTCCTCCATCTTCCCTACATCTTCTCCTTCTTGTTTGCCAACCTACCAGCGGTCCGGCCACCACCCACACGGGCGACGCCCGTCAGCCTCCTTCCCGGGCCGCCGTCCCCTTTCCTCGCGCGCGCCCGTCTCTCTCCGCCCCTCTCTGTTCTTCCGCGCGCGCCTGCCCGGTTTTGGGCCGTTTTCTGGTGGTTTCCGGCGATATTTTCGGCCAACTTGGACGTCTTTCTCTTCCCCTTTCATCCATTGATACTTGGTATCAATTTGGTATAATTTCAGCCTTTAAATCTCAAGTTTTAATTTTCAAATGTTATTATACATTTAATTCGAATTTCTGAAAATTATCATGTTTTAATGCATTTAGATGTCACATAATCGTTGTTTTATGTTGGAAAATCATGTTTTATAATTTATATGAGTTGGGTAAATCATTTGGGGATTATTTGAAAGATTTATGATGTTTTTAGGAGTTTTGTATGAAAAATCCCCAAATCCGAAAATGGGAAAAATGGGTATGTTTTAATGAATTTCTTTGTGGTATAAGTTGTATGATGAAAATAAGTTGTTGTTTGAGATGTAAATAAGTTGGGTATTGCATTTGGGGTTTGAGTAAGTGTTTTTGTGAATAATTGAATGATGATTTAGTGTACTGTGTGATGGAGGACATAGTAGTGTTGGTTGTTATTCTTGTGGCTATGTTGATGATTTTGAATGAAGATTGGATTGATTAAGTTCTTGGATAGATTTGTTATTACATTGTTAAGGTTTATACTTGGTTGTTAAGACTTATATGGTGGGTTTTAAATTAGGTTGTATGTATGTAAATTGTTGGCTAAATTGAGAATGTTTAGGAGTAACAAAATGGTTATTTAAAGGTGGAATTTAGGGTGTATTAAGGTCTGGTCATGCTTTGAGATGGGTGATTATGAAGCGATTAATGTGAGATTATAGTATATATATGTTCCTACTAGTGTATAGTTGAAGTTGGGTGAGTTTGGTACTGTTTAAAGATCGTTTGGTTATGTTTTGAAGCATGTATATAGGTTATTACTCGATTAATGATATTCATACTAAAATGAATAGTATGAGAGTTAGAAGGTTATAAAAGGATAGTTGAGATGTATGGATGTTTGTTGGTTAGAGTGCGAAGTTATAGCGTTATTCGGATGTTTGTGCTTGTCTTTTGGTTACGGTGCATAGTCGATGTCATGCATATCATAAGTATATTCATAAACACACTCTAGGAGCATAACTAATTGGAATGCATATCATATATTCATGTAGAGTCCGAGGTCGTAGAGGAGCAATTTTAGGACTTGCTGAGCTATCGTGAGACTATTTTGCTAATCAAGATAAGAAGATTTCTTATCTCTTTAAAAGTAACTATTTACAATGTGTTAAAAGTGATTTATGATCGTTTGGCAATGGAAGTGTTTTAAAGAATGTTTGCTAAGAAAAGAACTTTAGAGCCAAAGGTTTATCGATGAATTTGATTATACCTTGTGTTTGTATCTTTGCCAAACTATTTGAGAAATGATTGAGAAGGTTATATAAGAGTTTATTTTATATTTGGCGTTAACTCTGTTGAGGGAGTTAACAGGAGTACAGGGTGACCATAATGGTCTATTTGATTAATTGTGCACATTGTATATATAGATGGGGTGGATTGATCCTCCACCCTGAACCTTTATCTCCTTCCCTTGGGAATAGGTTCTGAGGGGGATGCATGCATTCGGGAATACTGGTTTAAGGAGACGGCCCTGTACTGAAGGAAAATAGTTGAACAATAAGTAAAGAAGTATTGACTTCTATTCTAGAATGTTTGCTTTCTTTTCTTGTATTTGTTTTGAAGGCATGTTATTTGGATTAGTGCTCTTATTACTTTAAAAGATTGAGAAAAATAATTATATTTCAATGTTATTACATTTGTTTCGTTGAGCTATTTCAAAGATTAAAGTTTCAATGTTTTCTAGATAAGAGACTTCTTACTCAACCCTTTTGGTTGACGTTTTCTACTTTTTAGTCTTGCAGGTTTGAGTTAGGAGTACAGCTGAAGAGTCAAGAGTAGTTTTTATTCGCTTCCGCATTTGTATTTATATTTTATAAGAGAATTTGTACAGCTGTATCTCCGGCTTTGTATATTACTTTGTAATATCTCCGAATTTTGGCAAGTTTTGTATAATAAAATGAGTTTTAAATTAACCGAAATTTGGGGGTGTTACATCCGGATCCTCTGAAGTTATTTTTCCTGGAGTTCCTTGGAGTTTACTTGAAATGGAAAAATAAACTTATGAATGTCTTTTTTTCAAATAAGGAAAAACACTACATGGTAGAGTGAAGTTTCCATTTCAAGTAAACTCCAGGGAACTATGAGCCTGTTTGGCCAAATTTTTCGAAATCTGTTTCTGTTTTTCATAATCAGTTTCCTTGAAAACTGTTTTTTGAAAAATGGATGAGTGTTTGGTTCAACATACTACAAAAGCACTTCATTTGTTACTGTAATTTTTTTTATATTTTTGTCAAATTAAAAATATCTCACAAAAGGAGTATATTTAGAGAAATAGAAACATAAACACCAATTTGGTGTTTTTGCTTTTGAGGGTCAATATTTAGAAAAATGCTTTTATTAAATAGTATATGACTTCTAAAAAACTCTATGTTTGACAAGTTTATAATTTATGGGAGTAAAAACACTTTGAAAAACTAGACCAAACACATACTATATAATCTTTGTTTTGAACGGAGTCATAGACTTTAAGTCAAACCTTGGGCGTGCGTGCCCTTTGTCCTACCCGTTGACTCGAGAGTACTCGAGAGTCTTCCAATTCTCCTATTTGTCTTGCCCAAGACGATGAGTTTGCTCCATCTTGTACTTGTTGATCAACTTAAAATGTACACCATATTAGTACTATAATCAAATTAAAAAAAAAAAGAAAAAAAAAATTAGATTACCAAAACGACCAAAAAATCGCAAAACTTGGTATGACCCAAAAGTCCAAACCCAATTGATTTGAATCAAACCCGTCTTGAGACGTACCGATTGCTTGGTCTACATTTGACATACGGGGCCAAAATATATCCAACAACTTGGGCAACTTTGAGAGACATCTGACACCACAGATGTTATTGATCATTGTGTTCAAGTTCATTCACCACATCAACGTAGGCTCATAACATCACCATTTATTTTCAATGGCGTCCACAGCCTCCTCCTTTCTACTCCCTCTTCCCAAAACTCTCCAGCCAATCCGCAACTCGCTCTCGGTCGCTCCCAGACACGCCATTGCACGTCCCGTTTCCGCTAGCAGGAGGGATTTCCTCGTCTTGACGGCCACGACATCGCTGACAGCAGTTATACTTCCATCATCAGCTCAAGCAAAGAGCATTCCGCTATTTGGAATAAGAAAGAAAATTGAGAAGGCAGAGGAACAGGCAGAGGAGTTCGTGAAGGAAGGGTTCGAGTCAGCGGAGAAAGGGCTCGAAACAGCTGAGAAGGGAGTTGCGGAGGTTGAGAAGGAGATTGAAACTGCAGCTGAGGAAGGTGCCTTTAATGGGCTAGCTCAAGCTGGGGCTGTGGCTGCAGCTGAATTATTCGGCGTCGTAGTGGCTACTTCTATTGTTAGTGGCATTTTAGGGCCTGAGCCTAAAAGTTCCTGATTCTGTAATGATAGATGTATTTTCTTACGTAGGAAAAGATTCATACATCACTGTAAAATGATATTTCAATCAAAATGACTGATTTCAGGAAACTCTTTCAGACCATCTGAACCTTCAACCTATAGTTCAAATTTCGCGCTTTTGCTGTGTAGAGATGTCTGATATACTCTGCTCTCTATGCAATTTAAAAAGCATCAGATACCGCGATGTTCGGCTGAGATTCAGAAATCCACAGCCGCCCCATCTATGCAGTTTCACAGGGTTGGACGACTGTTTAAGACGCAAAATGCACATCAAATAGCTTATAATGTATTAGTATTTCAATTCTCAGTTCGACTTCCTGTTCGGCATATGCCTTACCAGTTACCACCTTGTGTGGTGGATGTCAAATGACTCAATTCTGATATATATATCCTCTATCAAGAACACAAGGCAGACCACAATCAGTAGCAAAACCGTCTATTCTAATATATGTGCACATTCTGCAGTGACAAAGGTGAGATTTAAAAAGCTAAGAGTAATAAAGTGTGTTGGCTTGGCTGGGTTTACTGAATAACGTTACCCAACAAGCTGTTTGTTGACGGTGAGCTCTGTTCACTGAACCAAGCATCATGAACGGATACAGGCGATCCATCTTTTCCCTCTTCCAGGGCAGCTAGGTGATCAATCGGCCTGTGTGGAACGACAAGTCGTTGACTTCCTAACACCTTCTTTGTTGCTATACCAGTTAATGACCTTTCGCTTCCATTAAAGGGCGAGGAACAAGAAGAAGCCACTGATGACCCCATGCATATGTTTTCTTCTATGGAATGCCACCCGCTGAGCCTAATTTGCTCAAGTTCATGAGCTACTTCCATCATTGACGGCCTCATGTCCCTGTGGTAAGCAAGGCATCTAAAGGCAAGTTCCGCCACCTTGTTCACAGATGCAAGAGTCCAAGCGTCCCTGTGTAGTTCTATAAGTGGATCAACTATCTCATCTATGCGCCCTTTACCTATCCTGTCAACAGCCAAAGCAGCCAGATTCACTTCTAGATGCGGCCGACTGAAATCAACCACTTTCATTGCAGTTATAATCTCGACTAGGACTACCCCAAAACTGTAAACATCACTTTTGTCTGAAAGATGGAAGTTCTGATGGTACTGAGGATCAACATAGCCTGGAGTACCCTGAGGAGCTGTTGAGATATGTGACATTTCTACCAATCCAAGTCTAGAAAGACCGAAATCTGCTACCTTTGATCTATAATCAAAATCCAAGAGTATGTTGCTTGATTTTATGTCCCTGTGGAAAATGGGAGGATTCACGGCAGAGTGCAGATAAGAAATGGCTTGGGCGGTTTCTGATGCAATTGTCAGACGTACAGTCCACGGGAGGCCCTTGCCCCTCTCTTTCTGCAGATGTTGCGAAAGAGTTCCATTGGGCATGTATTCATACACTAGGATCTGCTCACCATTCTCAATGCAACAGCCAAGAAGACGGACAAGGTTCGGATGACTAACAGAAGATATGAGCTTGATCTCATTCATGACTTGATCAATACTATCTATATCTCGATGCTTTATTTTTTTGATGGCAACGCACTCATTGTTGTGAAGTTTTCCAGCGTAAACAGTGCCATAGGCACCAGTCCCCAACCTGTTCTTTTCACAAAACCCGCTGGTGGCTCTCTCAATATCTCGGTAAGGATAAAGAGGGACTGTACTGTTACCAGCAGCTTCAAAAAGAAGTCTCCTTGCACCGACCTGACTTCTCATATAAGTAGACCGGCGTTTACAGTATAGGCAAATTGCAGCTAGGATTATTGTTGACCCAGCCCCAGCAAGAATACCTACCAATATTTTAACAGTGAACTGTATCAGTGAGCCATTCAATCCAGGACACAGAAGGGCACAAAAAATTGTCACGCCTCATCCAATCTCAAAAATTAACTAATCCGAAGTATTTCTTATCGAAGTCAACAAAAGTCTATGTGATTATTCAGTGATCAAGTTAACGGTTAGAACAATTACCTACAGTTACTTGAACAAAATAGCATATGACTGCACTAAGGATTAATTGACTTCCTTTTCCTGTTGTACCCGTTCTATTAATCCGCTAAAATACTTAAATACAGAAGTTCAGCCGGGCACTCAATGTTCAGCAAGGTTCTATCTCATGTTGCCATGGTTGAAAATACATATGAACATAGTCATGGTTATATTTAAATCAAACGGCCAATTAGAGGATTATACTCATATCCCGTCACTCCTTTGGATAATTTCCAGTGATTGACGCCACAAACAATGTCAGCGATAAGAATCATAAAGGGGGACGACTCATGTTAAACACCAAACCTCGGGTATAGTTCAGAAAGGGTGAATCAGAGAATGATAAGTACCAGTCTTTGTCTCATTGATACCACATAATAATGTTTAATTATTAAAAAGAAAAAAGTAGATTGTTCATGTCAAAACCCGGTTATAGCTCATAAGCGTGAGATGTATGACTGCCTGATTAGAAGTTGGTTTGACTGTTGCCTGCACTCGCCCAGATCATTATTTAACAGTTCTCACGAGGCATACAAAGCAAGAATGCTACTATGGTAGATGCTTCCAGCCGTGAAAAGGACAAGATAGCAAATTTACTAACAGAACGAAAACATAGCAAAACAAGTAGAACTGTGTCCACATATTCGAGTTCATGAAAGCTCATAAATATAACAGCACGGTATTATAAGATCTCTTTACCGATGATGAAGATAGACTACCTCCAATAAGAATAGCAGTTTTATCTTCTCCAACACCAAAGCGATGCTTTATAACATCGGGATCTGAAGCTGCTCAAAATTCCACGAAAAAAAGAAAACTGATCAGAGAACAAAGCAGAGAGAACACTTTAAGATAAAAATTAACCAATGGAGTAGTATTATCTCAATAAAAAAAAAGGAGAACTTAAAGGGCAGAAAGCAAAATATCGTTCTACAGAAGTTCAACATCATGACTACAGAGGACAGATAGCAGCAATCTGAAAGTAAAGTGTATGCAACAGCGAGAATGTTCTCCCTCAAAAGAGAAAACTAGAGTTTAAACTGACATATATGCCAGAGCAAAGACATAATGATTTCCATGTGGGGTACCATTTAACCCCAAGACTTATCATGTTCTCAGTCGTGTCTTTGACATCCAAAAATATAATCCTGTAGTCAATAAACACCTGTTTTCTCTCCTTTTGAATCTCCTTGAGCTGTAGTAGTGATGACCGACTAATTCTACTTGATAGTCCTCGTTTTGCCCTTGCCTACCAAATGACCAAAGTTTACATTGTCATGTTTGTTTGGATCAAGTGAACGCTATTTCACACAGCTAAGATAGATGCAGTCTCATCCTTTCGTAATAAGATATTAAGATGTCATCAGTTGGCATCAATTATCCAGGTCACTAATTGAAGAACACAGCCGTTGGCCACTGCCGTAACTAGAAAACATATTACTTAAGAAAACTTCCATTTAACTACACTAGCACGAAGTTGGGTAACGCAGAAACTCCCGTTAGTGAGAAGGATTTGGCCATTAAATCAATTTGACATCAACAAAATGCGCCCAAGGACAGACTGAAAAGTATGACAATGAATGTCCAAGAAACGCTCACAATGCCAGAAGGTAAAAGTGTAAAACTACTCAAATGAAAGATCAGATTTCCACTTCTCTGCCATTTCGGTCAAGTTTTCATTTAGACAAGGGAATGAGATGTGCAGGAGACTTCAACAGCAAATTTCCTACGAGCGAAGAGAAAAAGCTTCCAAGGCATGCTGAACACCGATAGTCACAGGCTCACAGCCTCACAGGGTGAATTTGCTAATTTCATCAGCAATGAAAGACAACAAGCTAGCAAGCCGCTGAGGTTCCACTAGGCTTGTGTTGGTCACTTAATAAACGTAGCAAGAAGCAAGGTCGAGTCAAATCGACAGGTTTATTTTTAACTTTCTACTCAGTTAGTCATCCCTCATGATAAGTTCATCTTAGAACCCAATGACTCTACCAAAAGCATATTTAGCCACACAAGGCATGGTTATGCAGAGGAACCTTTCCAGCTTTGTCACCAAACCTCACATAGTCCACTATAGTAGTCATTTCCTCAACCTCACATACACAAGAAGCTCTAGCCAAAGTGTACAGAAGAAATCTATGTCAAACGATTCCTTAAGAC
This sequence comes from Spergularia bocconei, assembly GCA_963457585.1. Lineage (NCBI taxonomy): Eukaryota > Viridiplantae > Streptophyta > Magnoliopsida > Caryophyllales > Caryophyllaceae > Spergularia > Spergularia bocconei. The sequence goes on from OY734943.1 coordinate 9,202,778, forward strand.
AATATTCCCTCATTCAACGTTCAAAGCTCAAGCCGGATTATCCCACGAGCTAATACATTATTGATTAATTCAATGTTCAAACCTCGACCACGATAGCCAAACCACTTGTTCCATAATCCATACTACTCAAGTACTTGTTCCGTAATTGTTTAACTCGCCAATTATTTACTCATATATCTCTTATCCATTGCCGCTTCTCTTAGCTGTTCCCCGATGCCATTGGAAATTAGGAATAATAGTCGCCCGAGATTTTGGGATAACTCATGGCAGACGTAACATCACCTAATACATTCTCACTCACAGCAACCCATCTTGAATCTATAGTCAAATGTAATGCACATGAACCTACTTTTGACTATTCCAAACACACTAAAAAAAATCATTTGGCAATGTCAATGACAACTTGAGATTATTCAACTAAACAAACAAAACCACCCAAAATCACACCCCATGTGTCTCAACTCTGAAGTCATCCATCAGTTTCCCAGAAATCTCCTTCTAATCTTTTTTTTTTTTTTTTTAATTATTCCTAATTAATTTAATACACTTCTAATTCATTTTCAACTCAAAATCCAATTAGGTACACACTAAATCTCCCATTAATTCAAACCTAACTTCTTCAGTTTTGTCTACCTAAAAGCAATTTGGCTTCTAATAACAACTACTGTACCAAAATTAACCCAAAACCTTTTAAAATGAAAAATAAATCAATTAACTAAGATAAGCTAATAATAATTTAATCAATTGAGTGTTGAATTAGTACTAACCATTCCGGCAACCTTGACCGTCAACGAAACCATCACCAGAAAACCCGGAATTACACCGGCACTGGTACCCGTCCGACCCCACACGCTTACAAACCGCGTTCGGATCGCAACGACACGTGCCATTGAGCCACCACCTGACCTGAACCGCCTGAAACTCAATTGAAACATCAGAACCACCACCGTTAACACCACCATCGCCACCACCGTAATCATCAAGATCGTCATCATTAACAACAATTGACGAAAACAAGGAATTACACCCAGTGTTACCGACATCCTCGTACCTCAAAACTCTACTTTCATTTCCGCCGCCGACAGTAAAACAACTAACACTCCGATTCTCACAATTCCCAACACCAAACCTCTGCTCCACCAAGCTCGGCGGCACTACACACTCTTTTCCGCCCAACGCCGCCGTCGCACCACCACTACAGTTTTGCAGCAACAACCCGTTTTCCGGCGTCAAAGCGTAGTTTTCCCCGAACAACCGTTGCAATTCCGTAACAGGACGGTTACACTTCGCCGGAAAATTAAGCGAAAATGTCTCCCACGTCATGTTCCTCACACTATACCCTTTAAACTCCATCTTCCCATCTCTGGAACACGTCAGCTTAAACTCACACCCGTCGGAAAACCCAAATGGGTAACTCGCCGTCTTACCGCCGCAAACTCTGCTACAGCCGTGCGTGTCGTTTACGTCAACTCCAAGCGCGTGGTGGTTCAGTAACACAGTGATCAGCAAACCAACCAACAACATCGTTACAACTGACATCATCGGACGAAACTTTGTTGGTTTGTGTAGGTTTGTTCATATGTGAACAGAGAAATAAAACGCACTTTTAATTTTCGACGTTTTTAATTGTATATGAGTAGTGAGGTGGTTGTGTAATTATAGCGGAGATGTGGCGTTGAGAAGACCAACTGTAATCATTAAATACTAGTCATGGGAAATTACGGTGGTTCATCAATTTTTACAATAAAGTGTGTGGGATACGTTTGTTTGCAGCGCAATTTTTGTCTGAAATTTGAAAAAATGGAATGGAATGATTAGAGGAAGAAGGGAAAGGAGGAGATGATGATGATGAATTGATGATGAAAAGGGAAAGGAAGGGGAATAACGATAAATTTTAAAGGAGTCGGAAACGTCGCGCAGTGGGGACGGGAGAAGGTTGGAGGTAGGGACTTGGTTTGGGGAATGGCAAAGTAATACAGTATTACGAGTTTTGATTTATTTGTTTGTTTATGTATAGTGGGAGAATGATGTTTGGTTTACGAGTTGTCGTGAGTAGACATGTTAAACGGGTCGGACGATATATCGTATACCGTGATTTGAAGTTTTCGAATCATAATGGGTTGCATTCTTGGGTTGGACTCACTATTTGAGAAATGTGTATATAGGTTTTAAAAAATTTTACTTGCTTGTGGATTTTGGTTGGAGTAGTTTGATTGATTTAAGTTCGAGTTTTAGTTGAGTGTCGCGGTTTAGAAAAATCTTTTTTTTTTGTTACAAAGGTGCTAATGCTAGGGGTGGGGGAATGATGATTTGAACACGAGACAACCCTCATGCAGATTGAGTTCCTAATCACTAGGTAACCTTATACTCTTAAAAATACTTTTATAATGACATGTTACTTGAAGTTCTCTAATTATAATGGGTTGGTACATATATATGACTAAGGGTGTGTTTGGCCAAGCTCCTAAAGTGTTTCCGCACTGTTTCTGAGTCCTAGAAACTGGAAACTGGCCAAACACACAAAAATGAGAAACTGTTTCTGGATTTTGAGAAACACTTCTAGTGTAAATTTGTACCTAACAAGTAGAAGCTCCAATTTGGAGCTCCACCTCCAGAAACTGTTTCTGAGAAATAATCTAGAGAAGTTGGAGCTTGGCCAAACAGGCCCTAATACTCCCTCTATTCATATCCAAATGCCCAAATTTTCTTATTGAGAAATTCACATCCAAATGGCTCATTTCCTTTAGTAGTAACCCTTTATTAATAAAATATTATCCATTTGCACAATTATTGAATTGTTTAACCCTAATTATGTCTACTTGCACTGAAAATGGTATTGTTTATCCCTAAATATTGTCCACTTGCACTTGAAATTGAATTGTTTATTCATTGTCTATTTATAACCAATTTCAACTTGCACTATTATTGAATTGTTTATTATTTTTCTTAAAAAGAGTGTAATGATGTTATGGGAGATTTGGATATGAATGGAGGGAGTAACAATCTAGGTGAATGGTTTGATATATATAACGAATCACGGTGGTGTGGTTTAGTGGGATGCTTAGTTTATGAGAAGATGTACGTTTAGCTTTTGTGGATCTATAACGCACTTTTTGTATCTCAAATCTTGTATCCCACTAATCGAGTGCTAGCATTTCACAATCTTATTTTTTTTCTCTCCACAATATTCATTTTACAAATCTTTCAAAAATAAATAATCTTTAATAAATCTAAGAATGAAACTCTAATACCTTATTGATGGGCACAAGAAACAGAACAGGTAATCCGCCCTGAATGCTGAACTTCAATTTGCAATCTTCTAGTTCAAGTGTCCGACTTCTTTTTTTCCTTTGGAGGGCAAGTCAAAGTGTCCAACTTAGGATAAGTTAAATTTGGTAAAAATGGATCCTGTTTGATTGTGTTGTTTAAGAAGAACGATGAGTTTAGTAACTTTTGGTTTCATTTGATTTACGGAGTAGGTTACAAGAATAGAATGTCCTCCTATCGATACACAATTATGTTGTGCGGAAGCGTGTATGCGCTAAGATAATCGATGGCAAAACAACAATAAAGAACACAAGAATTTAATGAGGTTCACTATCAATGTGATAGCTACGTCTTCCAGGGTCATGAATCATCAATTTCACTATGTAGGGAGTGTACAGATACAAAAGATGATCTGGGTTCTCAAGATCTGCTCCTCTTGAGAACCCGAGTTGGCTCTCTCTAATTCTCTCCCATAAAAAATTAGGCTAAGTCTTTGGGTGGTTTATATATTAACACCCTTTAACAAAGACCTAATTAGCTAACAAAATTAATTTAGGAAAGTCCAATAACAAGGCATCGAAAACAGCCGACCAAACCAAGCTAAAAACGAAAAACGCGTGACTGCCGCTAGCAGCCACCGCGGGCCGCGCACCAGCGCTAGCGCACCGCGCCAGGGTCGCCGCGCTCCGCGCCAGGGTCGCGTCGAGCTCTCTGCCCAGATTCGTGAAACCACGAATCAAGGAGCCGCGCCTCGCGCTCAGATCTTCCGCGCACCACGCGTGTACCACCGCGCTCCGCGCCTAGAACCCCCGCGCACCGCCGTGGGTTCTCGGATCTGGGCGCCTCTGCATCTCGTCCACCTCGGTCAATTTTGGTCTTCCTGGTGAGTCTCCGACCACCACACAAAACACCTATTAAGGTGCCCAAATTTCATGCTTGCTCATCTAGTCTCGTATCTTAATCCGTTGGCGAAACCCGAGTGCTCAAGGCACATTTCCCAACAATTCTCCACCTTGACTTGAACACGCGTTTAGCAAACGTCATTCAAATCATACACACCAAATGATTCCTCCAAGTACTCCAACAAGAGCACCAATCTAAGTTCTAGCTCATGCGCGCCAAGTATGAACTCAATAGACTCAAACCCGAATCTATACTATCCAATATACCCTGGACTGGGTCATCCTGTCCAATATACCCTGCACTGGGTCTCCTGTCCAATATACCCTGAACTGGGTCTTCAATCCTCTAAACCCGGATAAGGTCGCTCAAGCCCCACCTTGAGCTCAACACCCCAAAGGTGCAAGACAAACATGTCTTCTACATTCCGTTAGTTTATGCAACGACAAAACTAATAGAATGCCAATCAGCTTAGCAAAGAAATAACAAAGATTGTCAGCGATCTCTATTTCTTACACACAAATTCTCAATACCCAAGAAGTAATGCCTGACATCAACGTGCTTGCAACCGTGTACTTGACAAATGATCAACAATTAAGATAGTCCTCAAACTATCGCCCTTTGCCGCATCAAACCCATAGAACAAACTAGCACACTAGTTTCAACAACTCAACACTTCTTCACTTCTTTTGCAAAAGTCATCACTTGTCTTTGTGGGTGACAAGTCCACAAATGACACAACCCCGACTTCCAACACAACAAAAGAACCCCCAAGTGCCAAGTAACAAACAAGTCACACAACTAGCAACATCTACTCAAGTAACACAACCCGGAATCAACAAATTCCAAACAACAAGCACCTACAATTACTTCCACAAATGAGAATAACCAAGCCGATCTTTCATGATGAATTACATTCACCACAAGCAAGTGCTCTCCCTCAGGTTGAGTCATAAACCTGAATAACGCTAGCCACGCGCAACTTCCGGCTAATTTATACCACAGTATAAATCATAGCCAACTACCATCCTAGCACATGGTACTCAGAAACATGCAAGATTTTTCAGTTTTCGATGGAGGTAACCAACAATATCGAAAGACCCATACCTTTCATATTGTAAAAAGCTAAAACTGACCAATGTCAACAGAGCTAGAATCCCACCTCAGCATCAACAACTGTATGAGTCCACTCAATGACTCCAACAACAAGGAACAACGGTTCTCAACCTACTGAATCTCGAACTCCCAAATAGCTTTATCAGAAACCATCTTCAATACTACATGAAGAAAAGCCGATCTTGACATAAATTGCTCAAATTCTCTGTCAACCACATGCTACTATTACTAGCAACACTAACCAGATGTATGTTGAATCTCTCGCTGAAAATACTTCAACTCTATCAACTCCACCTTAATGACTGAACTCTATTGCGACATGTAAGACCACACATTCTGACACACACTATCACTGGAATTCCCCCAATTCTTCTAGAGAACATTCTTGCAAATCCCACAGCTTTATGCTTCGAGATAATGGCATCAAATCTCATGTCTCGAACACATAGCACATATAGCAACAAGTCATTGCGCCCGACTTGCTCCCATCTATTGCTTCACTTTAGATGATTCTCCTATGACTCGATCCCATCGGCTACTAAGATGCATCAATCATCCAATATGTAAGCAATTTCACTACAAAACATTGTAGTGCGACATCTTCCCAATGAACTTGCCACTAGTCATGTCAACACATTTAGGTAAAACAATAACTACCAACAAAATCATAAGATGCAATATGTGTATATTCCTCCAAAGGAACACACAACAGCTCGGCAAACACTAACTTGGCATCCACCTTGATCAACAAATGCAGCAACATGGACAAAGTGGCTGGAGCCACCTCAAGCTCCACCTCTTTCTCGACACCACTATTCTTGTCAATACCTGCAAACACAACCATGAAATACAATATAGAATTCCGTCAAAATTTTAAGCCATGCCACAACATGACGCTTTGAACCCGTAATTCTATCTCCGTATCTCTCTAAGTGTCAAACCATCTCGGCCTCAAATGAAGAATACCAAATCGAACACGATCATAATCTTCACCACCACCAAGAAGCATGTAGACAAGAATACCACCCATGTCGATCCATAACTCACTCGGAACTCCGCAGTCTATCCCACACTGTGAGGTCCACATCTGATCAAGTAAACAAACAGTTTCCACAACTGTCACCAGTATCTCCTAGCACGACCTGCAAATGGAAGTATGCATCCAACTCTCTTGCAGCGTCCAGTTCATACGTTTTGCTACACCGTTCTGCCAATGATGTATATACTACGGTATGATGCCCAACAACACCGCCACAAAACCAATGAACATAAAAGTAACAATAACTAGCTATTATCCCATGCGTAGCCATCTGATTTTCTTGCAATTCTTGATCTCCAATTCAAAGTTTTTCGTTGCCCCAAAACTTTGAACAACTGGCCCCATACTAGAACATGTTCATCGACGAATGAACGCTATCAAGAACTCCGGGTATGAGCACCCATGCTAAACTTCCCAATATGTTTCCCAACCAAGAAAACACACATACTACTCACAATACTCAAGAATCCACTTCTTGAGTCAACAAGAAAACCCATCCTGGATAACAACCATATCTTTCTATCACCTCCATGACTAAAACTCAAAACACTTGACGTAGTCACCCCTAGCGATTAGAAGACAATAAATACTAGCAGAACTAGTCAGTGACCTCACCTTGTAAGACATACAAAGTGAATCTCTTGATACTTACAAGTACCAAGCTGGAACTTTCCCACGAGACACTTCACAACTAGGCCCTGAACACTCATATCGAACCCAACAGTCAACACTGCAACCGAATCGATAACTGTTCATACTCAGAACCTGAATCTGTCTCAACGATCAAAGCACGTGCTTCTCAAGTCACCTGTCCTAACTTGTACAATACAATACAAACACCTTACTAGCAGCAGCTATTGCCAACAAGCAACAACTATACAACCGCACACTAAAGTCTTGTATGAATAACAAGCAAGCAACATAGGATACCCGTGACGCAAGCAACCCCGAATAAAGATCAAATTGTAACAACCCTAAATTTTGACCAGATCTAATTATACAAAAACCTAAATTTTGACCAGATCTAATTATACAAAAATCTAGGATTGTTATGCTGCAATTGACTAATGAGTCAACTGCAAGGCTCAAAACTTGATAAAATTTAAACCAACTTATTTACATAAATGATAACGAGTTGACAGCGGAAGACGGAAGCCAAGTTTACAAAACCTAATCCTAACTGAAATGACAAGTACAACTGATTAAAGTGACTCAACCGTAGTATCATACATTCCAAGCTAGCCCCATGATATGCACAAACGTCCATGCAACAATTCACTTCAAGTAGACTTGCCAACTGCATCACAGAGAATGATACAGGCCCCAAAATAGGGTAGGGACAAACCCAAACATAGAACGTCAGCAAAGGCTGAGTAAGAACTCAAAAGCATGCAGAACAATAAGGAAAAGAAGATACGCGCCTTCATGGCGCGTATCTAATCAAGCAACGCTTAGCCAAAGGAAGTCAAGTACAGAATCACAACAAAAGTTCAAGGCTGAGATTTAATCAGTTCAATATATATATCAACAATTATAAGTCCGGTTTCGTGATTGGGTCCTACCCCAACACGCTACTAGAGCTCCTGAACCCCCCTATAGACCCGAGTGTGCACACCCCTCACTAGAGAGCCAGTAGGATGTAACCCTTCTAGGAGGAAGTCTTATAGGCGACTGGTAGCTAACCCAGCCCAAATTTCACCTTGATCAGAGGTGTATTAGTATCTCCCCGACGGACAACATTGGTCACGCCTGCTCAAGCAGATTGTGATGTAACATTATTCAACATACCCATTATATTCGTCTTAGATACATTATTTCATTCATAAAATCCATCTCATATAACAACGTAAGCCTGAGCCGAATACCAAACAAAGACGAGTACAAAATCAAATATATAACTGAGGGGTCGAGCCCCTTCTCATTTGGTAGAATTTCAATTATCCGACTTTATCAAACTTGGAGACGATATGAGTATATATTGCAACATATATAATATGAAATGAATTGCCGGATCACAAAAGCTATATGTCAATTGCAATATAGATGACATGAACTGAAAGTCGGATCACCAAAAGATATATGAAAACATGCTCAAGTTCAAGAATGGTTTAACACTCTTACCAGACACGCTTAACTTCTCCTTAATAATCTTTCTCACAATCAGCAAACTGAACCTCTTTAAATTCACAAAGCTCTTAGCTATCCCGAACAGCTCCATACCGCGAACCAAGTATCAAAAACCTCCATGAATCGGCCTCCAACGAACCATATAATCATGGTACATCACATCACTATACATCAGTATTCAACTCACCAAAAATCTCCCAAAAAAACCAAGTATAACTTGTCCAAATCCAATATAACAATAGGCTGCACCCTCTTCATGTTTCAGAATACATGACTGGTGTTTAGAAGATAACCAGGATTGAATTCCTTATCTTTAAGATACAAAACCAACTGGACATTATAACCCTCCCTCTTAGGAGTATTTCAACACATCAAACGTCAACTTTCATTAACTATCAAAGGTTTTATAGCCCAAATACCACAACTTCTCCAAAACAGAGTACTATATGCGCATCCAACTTCTAGGAACTATAACATGATCATAACGACAGGTTTTCAAGCATTTCAAAAGCCTAACATCAAGATCTTGAACTGATGTTCAATTTAGGGTTTTGTTTCAATTAAATACATGAAGAAATGAGGCTGTTATGATCAAATTACGAAGGCCCTATGTTCATGATACTCACAGGAAGAACAACGAAACAAGGGTTTAATGTAGGACATGATTTAGGCAACAAAATCATAATGAAAATGAAATTAACCAATTGGACTTTGTTACCAAAGATCTTGAGAGTATATATAAACAAAAATTAAGGATTGATCTTACCAAATGAAGAAGTTATGACCAATATAACAAAGCTGGTCCAGAATCGCATTCAGAAAGACACCTTAATTTGCAGAGCCAATAAGGCAATCATAATGAACAAATTTGGGCTTGATGTCTTCTATGAAATTGTAGATAGAAAATAGTACTTTCATTTACGCTGTTGTTTCACTTAATTTCGATAATAAACGAACGATAAAAGAGAGATAGAAGTTGAGGCTTCTGCATATAATTTCAGCGGCAAGCAGGCAGCTGCGTGTGCACTTCTTATGCACGAATTTTGGCTGAGTAAGCGGATGGTTTGGGGTCCAATTAGATATCAACATGAGGTATGATCATCTAGGAGTTATTTTGTAGTCTCGGCACCTCGTGCTTACGAAATAAGATCGATTTATAGTCCCGACACTACACACAAACTTCTAAAATTGTGTAGAATGAGATTGTGTAAGTTGAGAATGGATCTATAACTTGTGTCATTTGACTTCATATTTACCAAGTAAAGCTCCTCAAATGATATAATGAAACAATCACAACTTTGTTCCGGGTTTACGTTAAGAGATTACTTAACGACTAAGAAAACGTTTCTTCACGATTAAGAAAGCTATCGAAACGACAATGGATTGAGAATGTAACCGAACATTCCTTAAGTAATAGCTCCTCAATAAACTTAATGGTATCATCCAATTCCACAACCGAGATCACTAATGGATAACAAAACAAGTATTCACCCTTTTAAAATTCGAAAGTCACTATATAAATTCTCAAAACTAAACCACAAGATCCTAAATTCAATATAATTAGTAACACCCGAATTAGATCAATTCTCAAAAAGTATGGGGTGTTACACAAATGATCCATGTATGTGCCACTACTACTGCGAAAGTACATACATCCAAGATCATTTTCTATTCTACTTCGATCGACTCAAACATACAACAATATGCCAAAGTTCCCTGCAGAAGTAATACACCACAGTGCCACTAGATTTCAAAAATCTAGATCCCAACTTCTTGTACAAAAAAGTTCTCCTATTAGATGCCTTAACAACTAACAGAACTGCACCGTAACAAGTCCACTACTTCTATCTTCTGTTGCTTCACGCAACACCATAGACTAATGCGCTGACTCCCACATCATCTAGGATAACAATTTCAGATATTGACAACATATGACCCCACAAAACCATACAACACCGCCAATAATGGAACACTAGCAGATAACCAAGCATCATCCTCATCTAACAACTTAACATCTATATATAGCAGATTTACATAGATTTAAGTGCACCAAGATGATATCTAAGTGACGAACCCACATGCAAATATATGGCAAATAACGATTGTTCTAAGAACAACTTACCGGTGAGCGGATTTGTCATGTCCAAACTCTCCAAAATATTGCCAAACCCGAATAGCCTTCGTATCATAGAAAACCTCAAGATACCTCCATCAGCAAAACAATGCATGGTGATGGATTGAGCCCCTTCCACCACGACTAACGCAGCAGTCACCACAGGTTCGCCCGGATGTGCTTCACCCCTTTGCCTACTACAGTAGACAAAATCTCATCTTTATCTGACATAGTCTGAAATTATTCCACCCAAATAATCTCGTCGATCTTCGTTGTCTTCAACAAGCCATCGAGTTGCCCAGTATCTTTACAACCAATAGCTCTGATGCCAATTGTTGTGCGGAAGCGTGTACGTATGCGCTAAGATAATCGATGGCAAAACAACAATAAAGAACACAAGAATTTAACGAGGTTCACTATCAATGTGATAGCTACGTCCTCCAGGGTCATGAATCATCAATTTCACTATGTAGGGAGTGTACAGATACAAAAGATGATCTGGGTTCTCAAGATCTGCTCCTCTTGAGAACCCCAGTTGGCTCTCTCTAATTCTCTCCCATAAGAAATTAGGCTAAGTCTTTGGGTGGTTTATATATTAACACCCTTTAACAAAGACCTAATTAGCTAACAAAATTAATTTAGGAAAGTCCAATAACAAGGCATCGAAAACAGCTGGCCAAACCAAGCTAAAAACGAAAAACGCGTGACTGCCGCTAGCAGCCACCGCGGGCCGCGCACCAGCGCCGGCGGACCGCGCCAGGGTCGCCGCGCTCCGTGCCAGGGTCGCGTCGAGCTCTCTGCCCAGATTCGTGAAACCACGAATCAAGGAGCCGCGCCTCGCGCTCAGATCTTCCGCGCACCGCGCGTGTACCACCGCGCTCCGCGCCTAGAACCCCCGCGCACCGCCGTGGGTTCTCGGATCTGGGCGCCTCTGCATCTCGTCCACCTCGGTCAATTTGGTCTTCCTGGTGAGTCTCCGACCACCACACAAAACACCTATTAAGGTGCCCAAATTTCATGCTTGCTCATCTAGTCTCATATCTTAATCCGTTGGCGAAACCCGAGTGCTCAAGGCACATTTCCCAACAATTAGTCAATTACACATTATTACCTTTTGGTCCCTTTCTTCAATAAATAAACATCGGCGATGATTTTGTCAGTGTGATTAATACATTTAAGATCAAATATATCCATTATATAGACTAGATTTAATGAACCTGTCTTAACAGTATTAATTTCTTGGTTGGCAAAATCATCAGTAACCCATAATGTGGACATATTGATAAAGGACTCAACTGTGACTTTTGTGATAACTCCGATAAGGGGAAGAGGGATTGTTCATGGGCTTCATGAACTGATACACAATACTGTATCATTATTTGTGTTTCTAATCTTGAACGCATTGTAGGCTTTACCTTCCGAGCCAATGGAACATAAGCCCAGCCTTATAAAGAGACCATAAGCCCAACTTTATTCCTGCTAATGAAATATCCACCAATCCATCATTTTCAGAAGCAATAAAGCTTAAATAAAGTAGTCAAGTCATTCGGTTAACTTACCAAGTCAACGTACTATTGGTGATGTCTTATCACTTGGGAATTCATGTATGTTTAATCAACAGTTAGAACGCTCCTTCTCCCTTTCTCTCTCTCCTTCTCCCTTTCTCTCAAAAACCCTAGTCTCTAAATCTCGATTTAGGGGCTACCACCCATCAATTAGATGGTGGTAAGCCCCAAATTTTTTATTATTTTCACCCTAATCAATAGTTATCACTAGTTATTATCACTAATAACTCGTTACTACCTCCTCGAGAGGGTCTCTCTACCACCATTAGGTGGTTTATACTGAGATTTGCGAGACTTCTTACAAGGATCTGATGTTCATTAATTTTGCCATGGCGTTGAGATGGATGCTAAATTCTCTTCTACTTGCTGGCGGATCTGCTCATCCTTTAACAAACTACAAGAGATCAATAGGCCCCCTCGGGTCAAGCTGTATCATGAAGCAGCATTATTATAGAGGGTTTTCGGATCACGAGTCACCAAACATAATGATCGTAGTTTTGTTGAGGTTTGAGTTTTATTTGATGTTAGCGATGTATTTTGATAATTTCAGTACTCGTTGTAGATGCCGTATGGCTAATTATTATGAATGAATTTACTTCTATTCAAAAAAAAAAAAAAAAATCAACGGTTAGAAAGTGATTTCGTTATTTTAGAGGAATTGAGAAATTGCAGAAGTCCAACTTTCATGGACTTGGCAGCCAAATAACAACAAAAGAAATGCAATTTCGTAGGGATTACCATTTCTCATAAATATCTTAGGTCATAACTCAAAAGAGTCCAAACCATTGTTGTGGGGATAGCATTGAGGTATCGGTTAACGCTAAGCTACTAGCTAAGGGTCCGTTTGGCTTTCAATTTTTGATTTTCTTACATCCAAAAATAATTTAACAAAATAAAGCATGTTTAGTATTGGATTGTGTTTTCATTTTTCAGCTTTTTTAACACCAAATAAAATAAAAAATGATACCAAATAAGTCATGAAGTGATTCATTATATACACATTAGTATTTAGTAAGAACTACTCCTTCCGTCCCAGTTCAAACACCCCGAACTTTTTTTTTGTAGTGGAATAAGAAAAATTGATATAGTATGTTGGGTGGGGTAATATTAGGAAAAAGGAGGAGAGAGAATGTGGGGATTAATAAAAGTAAGAGAGATAATGTGAGAGAGGATGTAATAATTTAATAAAAATAGAAGAGAGAAATATGTCCCAAAATAGATGAGGTGTTTGAGGTTGGACGTCTCGATATGGAATATGAGGTGTTTGAGCTGGAACGGAGGGAGTAAGAACCAAGATAAGTATTGCGGAGTACAATGTAAAATATCCTCTATATTTTTCAATCACTTTGTTAAGGTGGTGTTTCTTAAGCTCAACATCGAATTACCGATCAACTCACGCCACAACAAATACTTCGTACTATCCAATTCTGTCAACTTGAATTGGATAATTATATTGACTGTTGTCCTTATTATAAAATCAGATTCTTACGAGTTCGCTAAAGTATAAAACCAATATTATACGTATACGTCGTACGTCCAATAAACCGTGAACAACGGCTAATTAAAAGAACATGTATTGGTTGTACAACTTTTCCTCCCATGGCCAGCTCATCCATGACCTCATGTTTTTCTCCCTAATGATCGATTCACTACTCTAGCCCATAGTCAACGTCAACATATACTAAACTTATCATTTAGTTATCAAGTTGTATGATCAGGTTGTACAGTGTGCAATATATATAACATATGATCATGCTTCATCTTCTACAGCCACATCTACGAAAACCTCATACTCCATAAAAACAAAAAAACACTGAATTCGATCATGAGCAAAGTAGCAGAGTTAGTGTTCGTTCCAACCCCGGGTATGGGGCACCTATTATCGACCGTACAAGTTGCCAAACACATAGTCTCAAGAAATGAACACATCACCATTTCTATCCATATTATCAACATTCCGTTTAACTATACCAAAATAAACGCCTATTTAGCTTCTCAGTCACGCGACAACCCGTACCCGACTCGCCTCACCTTTGTCACCCTCCCGCCACTCTCCGACCCGCCAGAGATTGTATCGCCGTACTCCTTCACCAATATAATCGAGCTCCACAAGCCACTGGTTAAGCAAATGGTCGAGGACCGGGTTAGGGACGGGTTTCCGAAGCCCGCTGGGTTTGTTCTTGACATGTTTTGCACCACTATGATTGATATTGCTAATGAGTTGGATATTCCTTCGTATGTTTTTTTTACTTCTGGAGCTGGTCTTCTAAACTTTATGTTTTATGCTCAGTCATTGGCTGATGATCACGGGCTCGAAGCCCGTGACATCGCCTTGAAGTTTAGTGATCCGGAGTTTTCGGCGGTCGTTCCCGGGTTTAAGAACCCGATCACGAGCAAGAATGTTCCTACTGTATTCCAAGATGGGGAGTTTGGGTGTCCAATGATTCTCAGTTTTGCAAGGCGATTTAAAGGAGTGAAGGGTATTTTGGTGAATTCCTATGTGGAGCTAGAATCATTTGGTATGGAAACATTATTCCATGATATGGAAGACAAAAAGATACCAACTATTTATCCGGTGGGTCCGATTTTGGAGTTGAAATCGGGGGGTGGTTCAGATGATAAGGAGAAAGAGTCAATAATAGAGTGGCTTGATGATCAACCCGAATCATCCGTCGTGTTTCTCTGTTTTGGGAGTATGGGAAGTTTTAAAGAGGAACAAGTGAAAGAGATAGCCCACGGTTTAGATGGGTCTGGACATCGATTTTTGTGGGCTCTGCGAAAGCCTCCTGCAGAGGGAACAATGGCGGACTCAGGTGAGAACGTCGTGTTCTTGGAAGCTCTTCCCGAGGGGTTCCTAGACCGTACAAAGCACAGAGGAAAGATCATAGGGTGGGCCCCACAGATCGAGGTTTTAGCCCACCCTGCTATCGGGGGATTTGTATCTCACTGTGGGTGGAACTCCACGTTAGAGAGTTTATGGTTTGGTGTTCCCATTGCCACATGGCCGATGTATGCTGAACAACGTCTTAATGCATTCGAATTGGTGAAGGAATTAGAAGTGGCTGTTGAGATCAGAATGGATTATACACGTGACAGGATTACTAAAAAGGGGAATATTTTAGTGACAAGAACGGAGGTCCAACACGGTGTATCTAAACTGATGGGTATGGATGGAAAGATGAAGGGAAGAGTCAAGGAGATAAGTAACAAAGGCAAGACAACACTAGAAGATGGAGGGTCGTCCTATCTTTGGTTAGGTCGTTTTATTGAAGATGTCTTGAACAATGTTGCTTAAGCTTTGTAAAGTGGCCCTAGCGGGGATATAAGATTTATCAGAACTAATATTATGTCAATCATGTATGTTGTCACTTTGCCTATGACAATGAGACATGTGATTTCCGAAGATAATCTTGTTGTTTTCGAGCTCTACGATGTACACAATGTTGGTCGTGAACTAGTGCTTGATTTTAATTTGTTTATTTTGCATCACAATTAGCAAGTGTAGTAAAGAACTATATCGAGACAAATGGCACTCCGTAATTCAGCTGTGAAATCTCCATATACGTACGCGTTTAGGAGTGTAAAAACAAAATCATCACTAAGCAAAGTTGTCTCTTCTTTGATGTGAGAGAGACTTCATGAAATGTCACTATGGATGATCTCGAATTTACTCCATTCACCCCAAAATAATCAAAATGTCATGTTATGTTTTTTTTTTCCCGTGTATATGACATATCCAAATTAAATAGTCTTACTCTTTTTCTTTTTTTTTTGTTCATTTTATGTTTTCTACTTTCTTGTATATCTCTGAGGATATGCTTTTGCAATCATATCGATCATCTTAATGAAATAGACCAAATGAGATCTGAAAATTTATGATATAAAATTGACCTTGGTCGTCCAAAGTAGACATAGATACGAGAATGGACGAGATTGAACACACAACACGACGGGTAACTTTAAGGGCAATAATATACTGATGCACATTTGATGTACAAAAAAAACAAATACAAAGTATTTGATAAGATTTAATCCGGGTTCCTAGTGACATTCTAATATGCATGATTTGAAAAGAAAAGTAACATAGAAGTGCGGATTATAACAACAACTTGTTTGGATATCAATTTGAGAGAGAAGAGGAGGGGAGGGGGAGATCCGAGAGAGGAGGGAAGGTGTAACGCCCCACAATTTTGGAATATTAACTAAAGTAGGGTGTTATGTTTTGATAATCATTTAGTATCCAGGGAGTCTACATATAGACACAAAGAAATCAGTGCTTATAGTATAGTCCTGGGACCACCAACAACATAGTGGTCCGGACATGTGTCGCAAATCTATTGGCCGGACGAAAAGAACAAAAAAAAAGAAAAAAAAAAAGCAAAAAGCAGAAAACTATTTCTCTATCCTATTACCCATAACCCCGCCCCCCAACCTCGCCCAGACCGCCTATGCCAGCCAACCACCACCTCACCCACTCCGACCTTACCACCATCACCACCATCAGCCGCGAATCACATCCACCAATTCAGCTCAATTACCAATCAAAATCCATTTTTTGAAGTTCCATTTAAAAATTACAAAATTAAATTAAAGAAAAATATGATATGTAATCATCATGGATTCCGCGAATACAATCCATGAATCTTTAGAAGTAAGGGTGTGTTTGGACAAACTCATGAAGTGTTTGTGGATTGTTTTTGGGTCCTAAAAACTGGAAATTGGGCAAACACACAAAACTGGGAAACTGTTTCTGGATTCTGAGAAGCACTTCTAGTGTAAATTTGTGCCTCAGAAGTAGAAGCTCGAATTTGGAGCTCCTCCTCCACAAACTGTTTGAGAAGTAGTTCTGTATAATTTGGAGTTTGGCCAAACATGCTCTAAGTTCTGGATCTTACCTCTACAGTCCATGGATCTTACCATGTTCATCCATGGATCTTATGAAATTTCAAAAGAACAAAAAAAATATTAAAATTTCCCATCAAAACTTCATGGATTTTGTAGGTTCGTGTCATGGATCTTATGGGTGTAAGTCATGGACATACCTTATTCAACAGTGGGCGTGGGTCAAGGCGCCGTCGGAGTCGCTGGGGAGTTGTGTAGCGGCGGAAGGGCGAGGGAGGAGAGAGAAAATTATGAGTGGTTGGGTAAATGAGATGCAGAGAATGGAGAAAAGTTGCAGAATGAATTTCTACCGTTGTTTTTTTGTACCCAACGAATCACAATTTGACACGTTTTTGCGCAAATAAATTTGTCTATAATTTGATTGATATACATCAGGTGTAGTCTAATAAATTTGGTACATACGAGTGTATCTTATTATACTATACTATATATTATAAACTATGTTAGAGACGACGACCACGTTCAACGGCTTTAATTAGACCGTCTCCCATGCCACGTGGCATCGTAGTTAAAAAGCACAATAAGAAAAAAAGTTGTTTCCAAATTCAAGTATTTTCATCTTGCACTTACCTTAATTCGATCGCTTATTTATACCACTTTTATACTCTTTTTCCAAAACATAAAAAATAATATTTTTTTTTCTTTTTAAAAATATATATATAGGTCTAAGTTTCAATAGGAACTATGGTTATATAGGAACCCTATATAGATATTCCATAATTTCAGTAGCTCATGCATTTTTTTTTTGAAAGCCAGTAGCTCATGCATTGATGTGAATAATATCATGTATATTAAAGTTGAAACATTTTTTCTATTATAGATAAAATTGTAGGCTTATACGTAGGAGTAATTCTATGGTAAAAGTTAATGGCGTAGGCCGGGTAGTAAACTAGTAGTAATTTATTTGATTGTGCAGTAAAATTAAAAAATTTGTAGTAAATGTATGTCATTGAGTAAAAAATGTTATGAATTTATCAATAGTTTCAAAATACAATTTGATTTGTTCAAAATTATTAATCTTTAATTTTCTCGCTTTCCTTAAAACTAATAATTTCCAAATTTTTACTAGTAATTTACTCACATTTCATTTTATTTACTACAAACATAATATAAACACTATCAAATTTTTCTACATATAGACTCGTAGTATTTTTCCGATTTATTTTGGAAAATCAGAATTATCAGTATTGGAGATTTGATTGTGATTATTGAGGGTTATAGGAAATTAATTCTATTTTCCTAATTGAAATAAGGATTACCTATTTTGTGGGGTTTTTTTTTTGGTGTCTATATAAGACCTTACGCCCTTACCTATATAAATGCAAAACGAGAGAGCTCTTTTTCTTCTCTATTATTTTGATTGCTCTATCCCTCAATCATCTCCTCCCCTCTCCCCTCGACTCCACTGTTGTTCCCGTTGCGACCGCCGATTGCCTCCTTTTGTTGCTGTCTCTCTGTTTTTTGTGCACTCGAGTTTTGTAAGATTTCCTTCTTTGCTCCAATGTTCTCTTGTTAGCCCTAATTCTAGTTAATTGCAATATACGATTTAAGTTATGTTTTTGTTGGTGGAAGTGTGTTTTAAATGGCTAATAAGGATGTTTTTAGGGAATTTAATTGTGAAATTGTTGTTATTATGTTGAGAGTTTATGAATTTATTATGAGAAGTTCATGTTGATTATGAATGGATTTTAAATATTTTGTCTATTGATTAATGGATAATTGAATTATCGTGAGTTCCAATGAATTTCAAAGGGCCACAAAAGGTTTTAGTGAAATTTGTACATTTGGTTTTGTAGGCACTAAAAATTCGTTAATAACATAAACTAATGAGAATTAAAGTGACTTACAGAGTGATTATGTTTAAATTTCTATGATGCTATGGCGAATGTCGTTTGAGTTAATTTGGATGTCGTTTGGGTAATGTTTAAGAGCATAGTTAACCATGAACAAGAGTGTGTTTATGGGGTACTTTTTGCCCTTAGGCTACCCCCAATGGTGCCTTCCTTTGCCTCAGGGCAACATATCGAAAGCTGTTTTTTTATATTGTCTTGCCTTACCTCTTTGCCCTATTTAGGCACATTGGTCATGGTTAACATGTTATTGCGGATGAGCCATTGTGCCTTCTTTTGCTATCATGCATGGTTTCGGCTTTGACTGTTTATAGATTTGTATTGGTAAAGTATCAAATCATGTACCTAAGATGGTATAACAAGGTTATGAGGTTATGATTAAAGTAAATAATATACAAACCCACTAGAGAGACATGGTCATTGACCCGTCAACTTCAAATAAAACACCTCGGACAAGGTGACATTTTAGACTGGCGTAGCTTCTAGTTTTCGAATTAGACTTTCTCCTAGATTAGGGTTCATATATCCTACTCGGTCTCTAGTAAAGGGTATGCATATGCGGGTTTTTTAGGTAGGGTTTCTGGATGCTCTAGTTGAGGTGTGGCTAGGGGGTAGGTACCTTGACCAGCATGGAGATCATCATACCAGGAAGGTCTCTTACGTCTAAACTTCCTTTCCCCCTATTACCCCACAACAATTGCACCTCCTTCCTCTCGTCTGCCATCCGAAAGAGGAGGTGTGTACGTTGGTATAGGGTAATTGGAGAGAGAGAGAGAGAGAGAGAGAGAGAGAGAGAGAGAGAGAGAGAGAGAGAGAGAGAGAGAGAGGAGGGCGGTCAAATGGATCAGGAGGTGACATTAGGCCCGCGGCGTTTGAATTGACCGGATCAAGGCGGGGATAGGTGGTGCGTTAAGCCATGATGTTGCTGTGGTGAGCCTGGGTGAATGGCCGTTTAGAGGTTGCGAAATGGAGGAGAGGAGAGAGAAAACTAGGTTTTAACTTTTGTTTCTTTGTTTTTTTATGTTTAAAACTATGTGTCATCAGCTACAACGATAAATGATAATTTTGGCAGATAGTTTGAGGATATAGTCATTCAGTAAATAGTTTTTCCATAATGATCGTTTTGGGAAATAAGTCGGCTCGTCTCACCCTTTTAAAACATTTTGCCCAAGTGTTGCGGACTAACCCGCTTGCTAAACTAGGCCCAAAATTTCGTTCCAGTTTGGACCTCTACCAAACCCGGCCCAAACATAATTTCGGTCGAGTTTCTTTCTAGTTTCTCGTAACAGAGTGAAAGAAAAACAAGCTGAGCTATGCCACAACTCTGCCTCCAGGGTTAAGGACGTTTAATACATATCATTTATCTGATCATTAATAAATCCTTCTATACTATTAAAGGAGGCTTTTTTGGAGCTCTCACAATAACCGGGCATTTCTAGAGAGTTTGGTTATATTATATTGAAATATATATCGAGCATGATCTTGAGTAGGACTCTAATACTCTACATAATATAAATATATTTTAAATCTTATATTATATTATTTAATAATGTATCCTAATTTATTTATTTTTGAAAGGAAAAATATATGATAATTTTTAAACCTAAATGTATAATAAATGTACTATGATAAGAATTTTGATTAACGAATTACATCCTAAGATCCTACGTATCGAACACCAACCTAAACCACACTAAACCTTAATATCTTCTATTGGTCTTAGAGCTGCTGGTAAATCGTATCAATGATAGATAGATTGTTGTAGTTATGATTAATCCTACGTACATATACAATGAGGTTATCCAAAAAAACCAAAGACAATATGGGGTCAAACCTTATTTAACTAAAACTTGGTTATATATAATAACATTAATTATAATACAATCTTTTGTACAAAATTATTCCTATTACACGCGAGTTCCTCACTAATGTGAACCGACCGCCAGAATTTAAGTAACCATAGATGTTTGGTAGTCTTATATTACGTATATAAAATAGTGTTTAGAATTTTTAGTAGGACATATCTTAGGAGTTTAGGACATTGAATAGGACACATACAAGTGAAAATTAATATTCATATATTATACGGATTATCAATCAATTAAGTTGTTCAAACAAAAATTGTCATGTGTTTAGTCGTACATTATCTCACCAATGAAAATTATAGTTTTCATTTTATATAACATTTTTAATAGAAAACATTATCATGTGACAGGGTTAAGGACGTTTAATACATATCATTTATCTGATCATTAATAAATTGATTGATTAATAGGAGTCAATCAATTAAGCGTTTCGTGACTATTTAAATTTTGTGAATTGGTCATAAAAAGAAGAAAGGAAGACAAAACTGGAAGACATACGGCGTACCCATTCCATATCACAATCCACAACGTCGCCGGCCTTTCATTGCTCGCTGTCGCTGATTCCCAACCCAGTTCGTCGCCGGATCATCATCGGGCCCGGCCCGTAGCTGATTATCTCATCCTCTGTTCCCTCTTGCTACTAACATCCCTGGTATATATTATTAATATGAATCTATCACATTCGCCATTATACGATTTTATTGCTTAATTATTGATTGTGCGATTTCAGAATCTAACGAAAAAAAATCTGTGTAGTATGTATGGATCATCACGACGAACACGAAGCTGTTTCGAAAAGGCAAAAAATCGATAACAACGACAACGATGATGATGACAGATTAAGCTCCCTTCCGGAAGCCATTCTAGCAAATATTCTCTCGCTCGTCCCAATTGGCACCGCGGTTTCGACAAGTGTCTTGGCCAAGCGATGGCGCAATCGTTGGACACAATTGCCGTCGGTGAAATTATGCAAGAATTACGGCAATGACGACTTCTTTGCAGTTGCCAATAGTGTCATCTTGAAACTCTCGTCACCCGCCCTCGATGAGGTATCGATTCTCGATATCCCGGCGGGCTCACACATTACAAGCTGCGGTTATTTCTTGGATGCATGGATCTCTCTTATTCGTGGTCGATGTGTGAAAAAACTTTTGTTGAGTGTCGCAGAAGCTAAAGAAACAATCGCCAACCCTCCAAACCCTTCTCCAATACCATTACCGCCTTGTACATTCCTTTGCCGATCATTGGTACAGCTGAATCTTGGAACCGGATTCAAGTATCGACTGCCAGCGGATGAAAACGCCATTAATCTTCCTAATTTGAAGAAGCTTCAGATCTGCTTATTCCTCCGAGATGATCATCAGCTTGAGTTTTTGCCGAAGTTATTGAAGTCTTGCCCTTTGTTAGACGAACTTCATGTTACGGAAAATCATGTCAGTGAGAAAGAACGGAATATTTCTATAGTTGCTGTGAAGTTGAAGCGGTTTTGGTTAATGATATTGACACCTTATGTGCTCAACAATGTTACGATTGATGCACCAAATCTCGAATACATAGAAATATATGACAAGAGCTATGCAGCCTATACTTTTGCTGAGATCCCAAGAACATTAGCAAGTGCCGTGCTACAATTCAGATGGCCTGATGAATTAAGCTTCAAAACCCGATATCAAACCCTGCATCATATTCTTCAAAGCATGTCAAGTGTAACACAACTTTGTATACGGCCGTTTAGACAGCACGCTCTTACGCACTTGGAGGAAATTGGTCTGCCAGTGTTGGAACATTTGAGGAGTATCAAGGCTTTGTGGTTTTCATTATCTCACAATAACATCTTAATGAGATTTCTCCAGTGCTGTCCTAATGTCGAAACTGTCAAACTTCGTTGTTGGAAGGCGGCCGGGAGTGAGTATATTGGAGCCATAGACTCTATACAACCTGCTGATTGTTTGCTAACCAAGGTCAAGACCATCGAGATACAGAAGTTGGTGTTGAATGATAAAGACGATGAACCGTTGGTGTTGGCCAAATACATACTAACTAATGCTAAAGTTCTCGAGTTGCTTGTTATTGATGTTTATGCGGATGTGAAACATAATAAGGCGTTGCAAATGTGCAAGGAAACGGAGTTCTGCGAAGAGCTGTTGAAGTTTCCGACAAGTTCTACTGTTTGCCGAATTGTTTTCGTAGGGAAGTACTTGAAGATATCAAGACTAGCTAACTGCCTAATAACTCAGAGACTAGGATTAACAGAATGTTTATTATCAACTCATTTTAATTTTGGTTTTGCAGCAGACTACGCGAAACGTTTTTAACTTTTCTTAAAAACCAATAATGATTGCGGAAATATGTTTATGAAACTTCAATTACAGGGTCTCAGGAATTCTTACTGTCAGGCATCAGTATTATACAGAAACAACACTCAGCCACTCCGTATGAAAGTTCACACATTGTAATTACACGAGTAAAGCTAGTGCAACAATTTAAAGTCCAGCGCGTACTATAACTGTGAACAAAATTAAATGTTCCGGAATCCATAAAAACCCTGTCCATCCTGGTACTATTAGAGTCACAGCAAACAGCAACGCTAACAAGACATACGAATACTCTCAAGTCTATTGCAGAGTGCAGACAATTGAGCACTAACTCGTAAAGGCAATCGCGAAACAAGCATCTGGGAACTGATGAGCTCTCTGATTAAATAGTTTAGAAGGCTGGAGTCAAATGAGTAATAATCAGATTGAAGATTAATCCTGCAATCTGGTGGTAGACAAATTTCGAGCTAGCTCCACACTTATTTGCCAAAGATGTAGCTAGGAATTTTTCTTACCAAAAATAAGATGTAGGAACTTTTTGCCCCAAAATTTGGTTGTGAGTAGTATTTCGTGGAAACATGATCAGGAGCAAGGGATTTATACTTCGTAAGTGAAAAAGAATTGTGCTCTTTGACAGAAATGGAAGATTTAACATACTTCTTACATAAAAGTTTGACTAGAATTTATTTCTTATAAAATCAAATCAAATGTATTCAAATATTAGTCATATTTTGGACTTGTAGAACCCGGTCTTCCCTAACACTAGACATGTAAGAAACCAGACTCGCACGAAAAACCGCCAGAGACCCGACCCAAAATAACCGAAAAACCCAGACTTTTTCAATCCGAACCCGAAAAGCACCCGCAACCCGAAATGAACGGAAATATTAGGGTCAAGACCAACCCGAGCAAGTCAACCCGTTGGGTCAAACATATTTAGTAAAAAATATTATAATAATATAAAACAATTAATATTAATAAAATTTTAATTAAAATTTTCTTCTAAAAATTAAAGCATACATATAGTGAAATCATTATTATTATGTAATTTAATATAAAAAATAATTGGAAAATAAAAATAAAATAATATTTTAGTGTTAAAATTTACCAACGAAAAAAGGCGCGAAGATGTATTTTCGACCCGCTGGTCAACCCGTATTGACCCGACCCGAACCCCTATAGACCCTAACCCGAAATACACCCGACTCATAATCAACCCGAACCCAGAAACCCGCCTGCCTGACCCGTTTTACAGGTCTACGTACCACACAACAATAAAAATAGGATGAAAAGTAGATAAAAGAGGAGAGAGAAACTGAAAACCGGTCTCCACGAGCACCGGGTTTACAGAGAGGAAGACCTACCTTATTTAGTTCACAGGCCCGGGCCAATGTATGCTAGCCAAACTAAGTATTCTTTTGTTTTTTTTTTTCTTTTCTTGTCAAAAAATATTGCAGCTACCAAATTGAAATTGCTTGTTTTTAATTTTTCGAGTTGCAAGAAAATTAAAATTAAAAATTCCAACGGCTATATTATTTTTTTTTTCTCTATAAATAGACAGCTCATTCGAAATAGACACCTTTTTAGCTCAATATCAAATTCCCAAATTTTTTTTTTGTTAAACTAAATTTATTTTGTATGTGTAAAATCAAAATTTGCATATAATCCCAATCAAATAAGATAATGAGAGATTAAGCTAGGGAGACCAACTTTAAAGGTAATCTCTAATAAACTTCTAATAGTAAAGTAGGTTTTCATGGTGAGGTGGAAGTGAGAGAAAATGATGAAAGAATGGAAGACGAACCTAGTAATAGGTCTCTAGAAAATAAGCTTGGGTCCTAAAATTTTTCATGGGTTACTCCCTTCATCCGAATTTAAACAGCCCATTCCCAAAATACCCTTGTGGTGCCGAGCGAGGGTACAGACTAATCGGTTAATCAAAGTTAAAAAAAATTACTTAACAAGTTAGATATGAAGTTTAACAAAAATTCTATATAATTTTTTTTGTAGCTTTAATTAACCGTTTAGCTTGTACAGCCTCTCGTGAGGGTGTGTTTTTATTATGAGGTATTTGAACTCGGACGGAGGGAGTACTTATTTGCTTTGAATTAATACAGTCCCGTTATGTCCTAACGTCATAACAAATGCAAATTGATAGAGGTCTACAATGTAGACACAATTAATTTGTCTACAGTGTAAAATTGAGTTAGTAAAATTGAGTTAGTAGCAGTAAAATTGAGATAAGAGTAGTAAAATTATTTGCAATGGAAAATTCAGGTAGTAAAATTAATTGTGTAAGTAGTAAAATTTTGATAGTGTAATAAAATTATTACTGATTGTAGACACTTTTGGGTGTCTACACTGTAGACCTCTATCATTGTCCATAACAAATTCCAACCAATAATTTTGTCAAGTTAGGTTAGCTCTTGATGGTTGTTTATTGTTACAATAAGTAGCCGTGGACCAAATGAAAACTTAAAGTTGGTAGCCCCAACGTGATCTTTGGGAAAGAACACATTATCACATACATTACACCACATAAGACAATGCTCAAATTAAAACAACGGATAATGCACGTGGTACCCCTGTATTTTGGGGGTTTGCACACGGTACCCATGTACTTCAATTTAGTGCACACGATACATAACCCCGTACTTTTGAAAACTGCACACCATACCCTTTTTTGCTCCTTCTCTCATAACATCATTAGAGAATCTTTTTAGTGCTTATTTAAGCAACTATTTTACATCATTAACATACTAACTACATATTAAACATTAACTTATCCCTCTTAATACATATTAACCTATTTTGTAAGTTAGTAAGTTAGTACGTGGTGGTGGTGGGCAAGGAAGGGGAAGGGGAAAACTGAAAAGGGAGAGGAGAGAGAAAAATTAAGGGGTGGGATTAATGTTTTTCTAATTATTATCATCATTTTATTTAAAAGGGATTTTCTAAAAAGTGCCCATGGGCACTCTATAACCATGATTGATATTGTAATTTTCCAAAAAATAATAATAAATGTCACTAGTTTTCTGTGTTTTCAATACAAAATTAATGTTTTTTTTTATTTATTTAATAGTGACTTTTGTTCAATAAAAAAAAACTCTCTCACCGAAAAAGCCAACCCTAAACCCTTTTTTGGCAACCTTAAAATCAATTTCCCATTTTTAATCACATCAAAAAAGGGTTTAGTAATTGGTTTTTAGGGTGTCTTTAGATTACGGTGGCGAAGCCACCGGAAAAGTGGTTGCATGAAATTTTGTCGTCGGCGTTAATGTTGTTGGAAGGGAACATTGCGTGGTCGTGGGAGTCTTAAACGGGATGGTGGGTGTACTTTCGTTGTTAGGAGGAATAAGGGTAATAAATATCTTTGTTATTTTATTATTATGAACATTAATTGTTTTTATTGAAAAGTGTTACATTTAATCATTCTAATCAAGTGCCCATGGGCACTTTTTAGAAAGACCCTATTTAAAATTATTTGGTAATAATTAACTTAATAATTGTAGTCATGTCAACATTATTAAGCATAAACTAACGAGATTGGATTTAAAAAAAAGGGCATACTGTGCAGTTCCTAAGAGTACGAGGGTATCATGTGCGCTAAGTTGAAGTACAGGGGTAACGTGTGCAAACCCCAAGAGTACAGGGATACCGCGTGCATTTTTCGTTAAAACAACACCATTTCTAAAATACACAGTATTATGGCTGGCAAAGAATAATGATGTTGGTGTATTGGTAAAAAAAAAATAAGGAACCTATAAAAAGGGATAATTTCGAGTTGAAATCCACATATTCACATGCATATCTTGATATCTTGCCCAATTAGCTAATATTTGTACATGTGTAAAACAAAACCAAGTAACCTAACTCCTTAACTAACAGTGTGTGAATGGGGTCTGCATTAATGTTTAGTAGATCTCATACTCCAATTGATAACCACACAAGAAAACGAGCATTAATTGAATGATTACAATTGATCATCACCCACCTCATCTAGACCTCACCTTTGCTCCCAATCATATACCGATATATCGCGCAAATGTAGTATATATAACATGTGTTCATGCTTCATCTTTTAATAACACCAAGTCTAGCACACACCTACAAATTAATTTGATAACTTACAGAAAAACTGCGATCATGAGCAAGACAACGGAGTTGGTCTTCATTCCAAGCCCGGGTATGGGGCACCTATTATCGACTGTACAAGTCGCTAAACTCATAGTCCAAAGAAATGAACATATCTCCGTTTCCATCCTTATTATCAACATGTCTAATCACTCCGCCAAAGTAA
This sequence comes from Spergularia bocconei, assembly GCA_963457585.1. Taxonomy (NCBI): domain Eukaryota; kingdom Viridiplantae; phylum Streptophyta; class Magnoliopsida; order Caryophyllales; family Caryophyllaceae; genus Spergularia; species Spergularia bocconei. The sequence continues at coordinate 9,230,137 of OY734943.1, forward strand.
ATGCCTACGTAAACTCTCAATCACATAACAACCCTCACTTGACTCGTATCACCTTCGTCACCCTTCCACCCCTCTCCAATCCGCCGCTTGACTCATCCACACTCGATTCCTCTACTACCATTATCAACCTCCACAAGCCGTTGGTTAAGCAGGTGGTTGAGGATCGTATCAAGAACGGGTTCCCGAAACCCGCAGGACTTGTACTTGACATGTTTTGCACCACCATGGTGGATATTGCTAATGAGTTGGAAATCCCATCCTATGTTTTCTTTACCTCTGGGGCCATTCTTTTGCACTTTATATTTTATACACAGTCATTGTTCGATGATCACGGGCTCGAGGCCCGTGACATCGCGATGAAGTTTAGTGATCCGCAATTTTCTGAGCTCGTTCCCGGATTTAAGTACCCAATCACGAGCAAGAATGTTCCTAGTATATTCCAAGATGGGGAGTTTGGGTGTGTGTTCATTGTCAATCTTGCAAGAAAGCTCAGACAAATGAAGGGTATTTTGGTAAATTCCTACGCCGAGCTTGAATCATCTGCTATCCAAGCATTGCAAAACAATGGTGACAGCAGAAAGATGCCACCCATTTATCCGGTGGGTCCTATTTTGGAGCTGGAAGCGGGTGGTGTTTTACATGATATGGAGAAGGAGTCGACAATGAAGTGGCTTGATGATCAACACGAGTCATCAGTTGTGTTCCTTTGCTTCGGGAGTATGGGAACGTTTAGCAAGGAACAAGTTAAAGAAATAGCCCATGGGTTAGATAGATCCGGATATCCATTTCTGTGGGCCCTCCGAAAGCCCCCTCTGGAGGGAAATGTGGGGCTCTCTACGGACAACACCGTGTTCTTAGAAGCCCTTCCCGAGGGGTTCTTAGATCATACAGTAACTAGGGGGAAGATTATAGGTTGGGCCCCACAAATTGAGGTTTTAGCCCATTCAGCTGTCGGTGGTTTTGTATCTCATTGTGGATGGAACTCTACGTTGGAGAGTTTATGGTTTGGTGTTCCTATTGGTACATGGCCTATATTTGCTGAACAACAGTTGAATGCATTCGAACTTGTAGAGTTTGAATTGGCAGTTGATATAAGAATGGATTACAAAATTGATAGAAAAACTGGTAAGCCAAACATTCTAGTAACCTCTGAAGAGATTGAACAAGGGGTAATGAAATTGATGAATATGGATGGCAAAATTAGGGATAATGTGAAAGAGGTAAGCAACAAAAGCAGGAAAGCCTTAGCAGATGGAGGATCATCATATCATTGGTTAGGTCGTTTTATTGAAGATGTCTTTAGCAATGTTGGCTTAGCTTAAACGATGTCGGTATGCATGCATGGTATTGAGTGCTGACACTATATAACTCATACATGCATATGGTCACATTGTTTATGTGGGGGAATTCTATTGTGCATTACGTGTATCATAGAATTCCTTGAAAGGAAGTGAGAACAGTTTTAGTCAAAAGGCGAGTGAGAAGACTACTGTTGGGTCCAGGGCAGCGGGCTCGTAGGAGTAAATCAGGAAAACGGGCCACAAGCCCAATGAGGTTCCATCCTAAAACCAATTGGTAATAGGAGGAGTAACCCACTAGCTTATAAACCAATCTTCTCAACTTACTTCTACCGATGTGGGACAATACTTCTATGAACACACTTGGGAAACCCCAATAATCTCCCCCTTCTCACATGTGTGTTGGTGCAACTCCCCCTCTGACTAGTGCCCCTCCGCACCATGAATGACCGGTACTACTCCGCACCAGTGCCCCTCCGCACCATGAATGGTCAGCCGAGGCTCTAGAGCACAATCATCACACTACCCCTCGACTAATGCTTCTCCGCACCACGTGTGTGACCCGATGCAACTCTGCACCAGTGCTCCCCGCACCATGATAGGCGTCAAGGCTGGCACAGCCCCACATCGCACCTGGGTTGCCCCAAGCCGAACCTTCGGCTTTGATACCACTTGTTGGGTCCAGGGCAGCGGGCTCGTAGGAGTAAATCAGGAAAACGGGCCACAAGCCCAATGAGGTTTCATCCTAAAACCAATTGGTAATAGGAGGAGTAACCCACTAGCTTATAAACCAATCTTCTCAACTTACTTCTACCGATGTGGGACAATACTTCTATGAACACACTTGGGAAACCCCAACAACTACAAAAATGAGATAGTTGGAAGAGTATAGAAGAAGACTCTCATTTCACAATCGGTTTAGAAAATGTAATTACAAGCTCAAGCATATCCATTTATACTTGTGGCTGTGTTCTAACAACCTAAAGACAACTTATCAAGTTAGTTATAACTGTTTTCGGTAATTCACAGTACAATATGACACTAATGCTCTTGTCTTGTATACTTCATTGCGAGAATGAAATGACATGGCGAACTTATTAGCCATGCCAAGAGGGCTAGGACTTGCTAGCTACCAGGTAAACCAAATGAAAATACACGTGTTATTGATACATAACTTCGTGTCTTCATCGAATGAAACTCATGGATTTAAACCTGTCATATTAGACCCAATCATTGGTTGCAAGCTGGTATGACCCTGAGACCCAATCAGAAAGCTTGGAAATGAATGGAGCGATATGAGTCGCATTGTGGGTGGAACTCGATACTCGAAAGCATGTGGTTTGGATGGCCTATATACGTAGAACAACAGTTAAATGCATTTACGTTGTCGCTCAGCCTTGCCCACGGATCGCCAAGACCACGTAGTGCAGCCCACGGTCAGACGCCTAGCCGCCATCGCCGCTCAAGCCGCATGATGAGTAGTCCACGACACTCTTGCCGCCTCTCAGCCGCCATCGCCGCTATTGACGCCCCGTCGCTGCCTCCATTCCGTGTTCTTCACCGATTCCGTAGTGGCCTTTTCATGCACGGCTCTAACACCACTGTTTTTATTTTCTTTTTCTTTTTGTTTTCATGCTTGTCCTATCACCCTATGGGGATAGTCGACTCTACGCACCCTGACTCCCTAAATAGGCTAGTCAATCAAGAGCCCAAGGCCTCGCATACGGGTCCGTATTTGCATTTTTTTTTTCTTTTCACAGTGGTCCGTGCTATGTGGTTGTGGTAATGCCCCCTCATTGATCATGTCGTGCCATCCATTTCTGCATCCAGTCGCAACTTCCGTGCAACTGCCGTTCCGACTGCCGGGGAGTGATAGAGGATGAATATAGACTGTAGGGTGAATACGGAGTATGTAACTTATTATGTACCTTGTACCTACAAGGTACATTGTATTAGCCATTAGGTTAGGGGTGATGCACTTGCTTATGCTATGTACTATAAATACCCATCATATTTTCAATAATAGACAAGTCGATTATTAGAGTATCATTATCATCTTACAGTATTGATGCGGAAATGAGAGCCAAATAAAGTGACATACCTAAGTGATAAACGTAGAACAGCCAAACAAGATGATGGTGGATCTTCTAATTATTGGTTGACCCGTTTTAATGGTGAAATCAAGAAAAAAGTTTAATTTTAAACGAGTTATAATTTACTGAAACTTCTCATATTATTAATTCCATGCAGAATGTTTTACTATTTGACTTTTTATGTGTTTGTGATCTTATAATAGTACAATCCCATCTATCATAAAAAAAAATTTTAGTTCAAATTCAAATCAAATATAAAAGTAAACGACATCGAGCACGACCAAACTCTAATCTGAAAGCCAACAAAATTGTAACTTGTGATATAAGGACACTTACCCAAAAAAAAAAAAAGGAAAACGGAAATAGGAAACTTTGAAAGCGGCAAATATCATAAGTCGGGTAATATTGGCGCGCGAAACCTCGTATATATACATTCTACAATAGCAACCTAGCAACTAGCCGTTGGAATGATATAAGGAAAGAATTAACTGAGAAAGGAGGAAGAGAATTGAATCCTAATAGAGAACCGGTAACAAGAATTCTTAATCACCAAGCTGTTCCAGGCTTCCAGTAAGTGTATGTTTTCCATAATTTTTCTATAATAACATCTCCAATTTCGATTCGATTAGGAGTTTAACCCAATTATTACTTGCAGCTATCATCTGACATATTTTAATTATTCGGATTTTAGACCGTGTAGTTTTCCTCGTAATTTCTCCAATTCAGAAGAGGTATAGGATAGAAATGCACATATATGATAAAGGGCCGTCGCCTCGTCTTTCATAAATCATCAAATCTTTCCAATGACGGCGAACAAGTTAGGTTTCGACCTCAATGTCTCTGCAATTGCCGAGACTGAAATTGAAGCTGTTCAACTTGTAGAATACGGTAAAGTGAAGGAACAACGGCTTAGTACAATTATTGTCATCGACGACACGAATAATGCCAATTTGTCTTCTAAGCCTGATATTAACACAGCAGTAACTAAGAAACTGGTGCATATTTCTGCAGCCACAGGCCCTATTCCGGAGCACGTCAAAGATGTTCTCAGCAGACTTCCACCGAAAAAGCGATTCTATTGTGAGGAAGAACACGATGACCTCCGCAACACTGCTGCACATGAGCTGCAGAAGGTTGGAACCAATGTTTGTCTCGGTCCGAAAACCCCACCAATTGACGAGGCCTCTGCTGCTGCACAGAAGAAGCAGAAAGCTGTACACAGCAGCTCTTCTGATTTTTCCTGTTTAAGTTTACAGAAGAAACGGAAATCTGTACACAGCATCGCTTCTGATTCTTCCTGTTCAAGCGCAGAGAAGAAACAGAAACATGAAAACAACACCGTCTTTGAAAAGTCGAGAATGAGGACGCTAAAAGGCTCTTCCGATGCTGATTCTTTTTCCTATTCGCAGAAGCAGAAGAGCATAATCTCTGGCAAATCAGTAATGAAATTAGACTCATACAAGCTAGAGCCAATTAAAGGCAGATTGTCCTACGAGACGATGCTACTAGGAGAGTCTTCGGGTAGTGCAGTCTCTCCAAAGCAGCATCATAAGGATGAAAACAGCATCTGTAACAAGGGGAAAGCGCGGCCAACAGAAGAGTCTACTGATGATTATTCTTACTTGCTGCCTGACTATATAAAGAATGATCCGAATTTCAAAGACATTACTGATGTGAAGCTAGTCATTGAGAAGCAACTCGAAGACTGTGACACAAGGCCACAGCAGGACCGTCTGTCAATCCCTAGTAAACAGACTCTTACACAGTTTCTAACAGATACAGAATTCGAGTATCTAAAGCCAGACCAGAAAAATAATACACCAAGGCCTGAGCTTAATGTCAAGGTATTTGGACCTTGCTCGACAGAGGTGGACGACTTGGTGCTCACCCGTTGGCAATACGGAAGCAACGGTTTTAAGTACGTGCTCAGAAGTAGCTGGAATAAATTCAAGGACAAGCACAACCTGAAAAAACAGGATTGTATTCAAGTTATCTCATTTCGTCTCGAGAGTCAATTATATTTGGTAATAATTCTTAAACCCGAGACCTCTGTCGAGATTGCCCTTACCTCTGTCGAGCTTACTGTTCCTACAGGCTGGGGCAGAAAGGCTCGTAGAACTCCTAGAGAGCTCGTTGAAGATCTTGCCCATGACAAATGAATTAATGAAGCTTAATTAGGCTCATATATGCATGCATGCTTGGTGTTGACTAGAATTCTTTGTTTAATTTAATTAGTCGATCCAAATATGTAGGTCTCTTGGAAAATCTAGTCGGCTTTACTTATTTTACAAGACATTCCAAATTCCTCATAAGATACAATAACAACCTATTCACAAATCCTAAATTACCATGTTCATCTCAAATGACCAAAGCTTTACCCGTAAATGTACATTTTCGCTTCATCTTCTTTTTCTTTTGATGATAGTTCTGGATTCGTTTTATATCGATATTATTGTAGATACTGTATGGCCTTTTAATAATTGGCGTTCCCTCAAAATTTTACACACCCCTTAAATCCAGCCATGTCTTTATTTGCTTTAGGTTCCAACCTACGAAATTTTCTTAATTTAAAAATCCTAACCTCTCTATTTTAATTGCAATACTTTTCTAAATGCCTTGGCACTCCTAGTTTCTCTTCCTCTTACAATTCATCACGACCCCCCATTAACATGGATCTGAATTATATATATACTTTCGGACATGTTTATCCTTACCTTTTTAGGTAAACCCTAACTAATAAAATTCATTTCCAACTCTAAAGGATCTAAATGCACTTTAAACATATTTGTTAACGTAAAAACAAGCGCAAAATGTGAGAATTGCGGTTTCGTTACTAGTCAACAACGGAGGGAAAAGGCTACACATACAACTATTGTATGGAATCTTTTATACAACACAATTCTATTGGCCATTAACATTAGCATTAAAATACTAATAGAAAAGATTCTGTTTTCAAAACAATTTAAATTCAGAATAATTAAAAAAATATATATATTAATTGAAATTTAAATTTTGCCAATGGGTCATGACCAAGTTCCAATGCAAATTCGATTTTCTATGTGATGTTTTTATTTTGTGTTATTTCCCCAGGTAAATTCCTGAATAACACAGGAAAAACCAATTGATACTAATTATAATCTGGTGAAACTATATAATAAACAATGAAGGTTTATTAGTTTCATAACGGAAACTAATATAATTAAAACTATGCAGAATGGTTATTCAGGCTGATACTAAATATTAGATACTCGTTGCTAAAAGTTTCATTTATTGTGAAAGAAATGCCAATAATATTTAAGCGGAAACTTTGTACTTTCAGGGGAGTTTGCCAACTTACACATATCCTCTAGTATATATTAAGTTTATATTTTTTAATTAAAAAATGTCTCACCATCCATAATTTCGTTAAAAGTAAAAATATGGATACAATTGTGTAAATACAAGTAGCGACCCACGATCTAGGAGGGTAAGAGAATATTTAGTAGAAAAACGCAACCAAAACTACCTGAATGTGGTTTCGTTGACTATTAGGTAAATAAGTTAAATAGTAGATTAGAATGTAACATTGTCGAGTTTCATTATAATAATAATAATAGTTTCGAAATGTGTTTCAAACAAGAATAAAGTCACTTCATTAGCAACGATTGAGTTTATATGTATGGATGATAATGTGGACAACTATGATTTGCAAGATAAAGTGTTTATGGTCAGGTTGAATATGTATACAATAATTTGTGTCAATTAAATTTTTTTGCATATTTGATGATATTTCTAATACGTATGCATTCGTGTAGTGACAATTTCGTGACAGGGGTATAAAGAGTAGTAGTGAATGTGTGTAAATTTAAGAGTGTGCGTGATACCTAATATAGTTTGTCATGGTATTGTAATATTTGCAATTTATTATATATAATTCATGTTAATAGTAGTTTCAAACTCTTGATTCGTTGTGTTAGCAACAATTACAGATTATACGTAAAGCACTACAGCTTATGCAAATTGAACAAGATAGTTTTCTTCACAAATTCCACGCTATATTACATTCGAAAGCGCGTTTGAAATCAGGGGCTTAACAAGGGTGGGGCTCGGGGTAGCGATTTTTTTTAGTTTCGATAGGGTAAGTAAGTATATATGTATACATTGACAAGATTACACATGCAAGCACAATACGGTGGCGTGTCGCTCCGAATAGTAAGTTTGATTTCTAGGTCGGTGTTTCGAATCTCTTAATACAAGCTTGTTCATCATCTTTTATTGCTTTTAACTCTTTTAACCTTAAAAAAATGATCCCTAGGTGAAACAAATTAAAAAACATCAAATTTTTCTCCAGATTGAAATGTCATGCCCACCTTAATTAGGCTCAACTATTTGATCTGTATAAATTAGATACTTGTAATAGATATCACAAACTGAGACTAATTAATAATAATGTTGTACAATGTATTCAACTTTTGATACTAAATAAGTTATATATAGCAGATACAATTACAACTACTGAAACTAAGTAAAATATATTCGACTTTCACATTTTCGTCACAGATTGAACGAGGATAAAAATTGCCATTGAAGCAAGCAACAATGTAACATCAACATGCCATTTGGTTCTCTCTAATATATATAAAAATACCCAATCTTATAAAGACCTAATTCCAAATTTCATAACCAAATATCTTAAACTTAGAAAAACAATGATGTATGGAAATAGATAAGTCACCTTCAAATAAATGAGTTTTTTTTTATTATTTTCGAGAAATTGAAGGTGCCAAACGTTGAAAATGATCGAATAGGGTACATGTCGATAAAAGACGAAGAATTTAGTTTATTTGAAGGTTGCACTAGTTCATATGAAACATGGTGTTTTTTAATAAAAAATAAAACATTGTTGACATTTGGTTGATAATGGAGAATGCTAATTTAGAAGATGACAATGGTTTAAACATGATATATGAGTAATATTTCTGATTTTACATAGATAATAATAATTCACTTTTTAATTGTTTTATTAATTGATTGTTTGGGTTCCCAAAACCTTTCCCTCCAATTTTCCCTCCAATTTTTTTCCCTCCAAAATAAGTTGGAATCTTTTTTGGGTAGGTGAGGTCCTATTCTTTGATTGGGTGTTGTATGTAGATTCACATACAAAGGTTGTATGTGTATCATCTTCCGAAAAGGCTACACATACAACCTTTGTAGGAATCTTTTCTACAACTAATGCTTATTGGACAATAAAACTATTAATAAAAAAGATTCTACTTTAAAAAAAAATTGAATTCAAAATAATAATAAAAAAAAAAATTATTTCAAATTTAAATTTTGCAGTGGGTATGACCAAGTTACAATGCAAATTCGGTTTTCCAATGTTGTGCCATTTCCCGAGGTAAATTTCTGAATAGCACAAGAAAAACCAGTTGATACTAATTATAATATTCTGAAACTGTGTAATAAACAATGAAGCTTTATTAATTTCATAATGGAAACTACTATAATTAAACCATGCAAAATGATTATTCATGCTGATACTAAATATTAGATACTCGTTGCTAAAAGTTTAATATATAGTGAAAAAAATGCCAATAATTTTTAAGAGAAATCCAGGGCGGAGCCAAGGGGGTTCAATAGGTTCAAAGAATCCTTTGAACCATAATAAAAATGTGACAGAAAACTATCAGCTAATTGAGGTTGGTGTAGTGGTGAAAGGTCTTTTGTTGTTTGTAGTAGGTCGTGAGAACGAATCCTGCTCAAGTGAATTTTTATATTTTTTTTGTTGAAAAATCACCAAATTTGCAAAAATCATTCGATATCATGATTCGAGCCCATGACCTTTAGGTGCATCCGATGAATTTGCTTCATTTTGCCAATAAGGCAATGACACTATTGTGATTATATTTGACATATATGTTATTTATACCCTTCTTGGCGATTAGTGAGACATAAATTCTAAATAACATCCGCTACTAAATTGACCTGAAAAAAAAAAAAAAAACAAGTCTGCAATACACAAATTTCCTAGGTACCTTAATTCCTAAGTATTAGGCTCGGAGGGGTTTGCCAACTTACACATATCCTCCAATATTAAGTTTATATTTTGTTTTAATTAAAAATGTCTCACCATCCATAACTTCGTCATGTGGCAAAAGTAAAAAATATGGATACACTTGTGTAAATACAAGTAGTGACCCACGATCTAGGCTGGCAAGAGAATATCTAGTAAAAAAAACGCAACAAAACTACCCGGATGTGGTATCGTTAGCTATTAAGTAAATATCTTAAATAGCAGATTAGAATGTAATATTGTCTAGTTTCATTATAATAATAGTTTCGAAATGTGTTTCAAACCAGAATTAAGTCACTTCATTAGCAACAATTGAGTTTATATGTATGGATGATAATTTGGACAACTATGTTTTGCATGATAAAGTGTTTACGGTCAGATTGAATATACATATAATAAATTATGTCAATTAAACTTGTTTTACATATTTGATGAGATATTCTAGTACGTATGCATTCGCTTAGCGATAATTTCGTGACGGAAGTATACAGAGTATTAGTTAAAGTTAGTAAATTTAAGAGTGTGCGTGACACCTAATATAGTTTGTCAGCGTATTGTGTTATTTGCAATTTAATATAAATAATTCATGTTAATAGTAGTTTCAAGCTCATTAAGATCGACCAACATCTTTGGATTGTTGTTCAAGTCAATAGCGTTTGTCGCCATCCTGAAACCATAAAGAAACTAGTCGGATATTATGCAAATTGGATACTAATAATAGATATCACAAGCAACCTAACTGAGACTAATTAATAATTACATTGCACAATGTATTCAACTTCTGATACTAAATAAGTTATGTATATCAGATACAATTACAACTACTGAAACTAAGTAAAATATATTCGACTTCTACACTTTCGTCAGAGATTGAAACGATGATAAAAATCACCATTGAAGCAACAATGTAACATCGACATGCCCTTTGGTTCTCTCTAATATATAAAAAAATACCCAATCTTATAAAGACCTAATTCCAAATTTTATAACCAAATATCTTGAACTTAAAACAACAATGATGTATGGAAAATAAATAAGTTAGGTTCAAATCAATGAGTTCTTTATTTGCTCCGCGAAATTGAAGGTGCCAAACGTTGAAGTTGATCTAAGAGTCCACGTCGTTAAACGATGAAGAATTTAGTTTACTTGAAGATCGCACTAGTTCATATGAAACATGGTGTTTTTTTTTAAAAAAAAAAAAATTGTTGAAATTTGGTTGATAATGGAGGATGCTAATGTAGAAGATGATAATGGTTTAGACATGTTGTATGAGTAATATTTCTTATTTTAGATAGATAATAATAATTTAATTTTTAATTGTTTTATTAATTGGATGTTTGGGTTCCCAAAACATTTCCCTCCAATTTTTTTTTCCCTCCAAAAGTAAATTGGAATCTTTTTTAGATAGGTGATGTCCCATGTTTTGATTGGTTGTTATATGGAGATTCACATACAAAGGTTGCATGTGTATCACCTTACGAACGGAGTAGTGTACTTTAAAATAACACTTGAACCTTTGGACTTTGAAGTTTGAACTAAACCCAGAACACAAGAAGTAGCTACGAGACCAAAGTCCAAAGTTCTTGTTTCTTGTACCCCGCCACTCTCCATTTCCGACATTTTCACAGTTTCCAACACAAAACAAAACCCATCAGGAAAAAACCTCCGATCAAATGGCTCCGAATCCGCCATGGGCAGACCTTCATCAAGAACTCCTAATTACCATAGCCAACACCTTGACATCAGACTCCATCGACATCCTCGCCTTCCGCTCCGTCTGCAAGTCATGGTACGCCTCCGCTCCCGCCGCCGCCGCTGCTTCGCCCATTCTCTCTCCTCCCTTACCTCTCATACTCCCTCCGCCGCCGGAATCTCTCCGGCACCGCTATTCCAGCTTCACCAAGTGGTGCCTCCTCTCCGCCACCACCGTCTACTCTTTACGTGCTCCGTCACAAGACCCTCTGTGTGGGTCCCCCGTTTGGATTGCTTTCGTCGATCAATTCAACAAGGGTAAAGTGAGTTTTCGGCAACCTTTGTCTGATAAGTCGTATTCAATGCCCATCCATTTCCCGCGAAATCTTAATTTGTTGGATTTTCATGCTTCTGAATTGGGTCGTTTTTATAATGTTACTGCTCTTTATGGTTGGGATAATCCAAGTGTTGGGAATGTTGATAAACCAATTGTTTGGGGTAAGGAAGCTCTTAAGGTTGTTTTGTTGTCGGATATCTCGGTCGCTGTCACGCTTTTTAGTGAAGGAAAGTTGGCCTTGCTTAAGCTGGGGATGATGGGGGAGGTAAGGAGTGATCAGGTATGGGAGATTATACATGATGGTAAAGGGTATCGTTTCGACGACATTGTAGAATTTAAGGGTAGGGTTTTAGGTGTTGATCGGAGAGGGAGGGTTTATGTGATTGGTGTGGGTAATCCATTCACCATTAAGATGATTGGTCCTCCTATTGCTGGTGGAGGTGGAAGGCGAAAACGACTGGTGTTGTCGCTAGGGGAGCTGTATCTGGTTGTTAGATGTAGTAACAATGTTGATAAGAATTGTAAAGAAAATGTTGCATTTAAGGTTTATCAGCTGTCGTTGCAAGGAGAGAAGGTGAAATGGAGGGCAGTCACTGAATTTGATGATAGGGTTTTCCTCTTTGGTATTGGCTTCTCGTTATCCGTTTCAACTCAAGAACTAGGTGACTGCTGTAAAAAGAATTGCATCATTTTTAAAGATGAAAGTTTCCAGAACTATAATGGGTATAATGACGATGAGAGGATGTTTAATAAGTTAGGTAAAAAACATATGCTCATTGGAGTGTGCCACATGGAAAACTCGTCTCATATTGGAGGAATTGGATCATATCCTGGCTATTCGGGCTTGCTCTGGCCTCCACCATCTTGGATTTGGCCGATTTGCAGGTGAGGGTTCTGTGCTATATGATGATCTTTATGTTGATTCACTGTTTTGTTCTGTCACATGTTAATTCACTGCAAAGTCTTTTCCTGAGATTTTGTTTTTCTCTTTCTTGATGATTTTTGCTGAGAAGTGTTACCAATTATAATGTACAGAAATAGGGCTGTTCATTACTTCATTCATACTTCTTTTAGTACCGCGGTTATCTCTATTCATAAAAGTTTGTGAAACAAGGAGAATTTAAAATGTGAAATCTGGAGGATGATAAGAGAGAAACAGCCGATTGAGGAGGCGGGTACTCACACCGAGATGTTCAGTTGTAGTATGAGTGTCCGTTGCTGAATCATGGTGACCAGGTATCTTAGTTGGATAGGACCATTGTTTTGTTTAATTCAAACTTGAGCTTGCAGTCTGCTGTTGTGATTAACTATAGCCTGTCATACCTATAAGTATTTACCTTGCCGATTTCTGATGTGTTATATCATTCACTGTCTTTAGTTAGGGTACTAGCTCAGGAGGTTCTCAGCCAAATCTGGTACCTCGATTGGGAATATTGCTATCATCACTAGCTAGATTTGGTTATATAGAAATTTTATCCTGTTCGGAAGATTTGGAGACTTTTGAGCTTTCATCCCTCACAGAGTATTGTGAAGTAAACCGGATTCATATAATTGAAGATGACATCCTAAAAATGATTTAGCAGTTGATGTTGGGATTTATGCACTTGAGTAGCTTTTCACAGCGTTCGTGTACTTTGCGTATCAGTATTCCAGAACTCTGTACCTTCTTGGTGGAAAAGAAAATCTTGAAAGTATCTTCAAATGAGCAAGATATTGTAAGTTTGCAGCTACCCAAAAGCCCATATCCTTCCCATCTAGTTTCGATGAAACCTCTTATAACCTACACTACCGATCGCAGGTATCTTATCCCCCTTAGAAGTCATCATCGCTCCAATGTGAGCACTGTCCTTATCACCTATACATCCTAAAAAATAGGGCCAAACCTTGTATGGTTTTTTTTTTTTTTTTTTTTTTTGTTGTTGTTGTTGTTGTTGTTGTTGTTGTTGTTGTTTTTCTGGGTTGTTATTGTAAGGATCAGATGTGATTTTATTTCACAAGTGGGAAAACCCCAAATCGTACAAAAAATGATCTACTTATATGAGTTGATCAAAGACTATCCAATATTCTACTCTCCAAATCACATGGAATTGAATGTCTCTCAAAAGCTGAACGTCATGCCTACTAACATCTCTGAAAATCTGATCACGCCTGTCCTTCCAAATTTCGTAAAAAGGTGCGTCAAATGCACACCTTAACTTCTCTTTTGAGCCGAATCATAGCAAAGTTAGTCTGCATTTCTCTCTTGACCAAACCTTATTAGGAACTTCTTGATTTGGTGGTCATAATGCCTTTAGAATACTCTTACCAAAGTTTTTTTCAACCTCATTGAAGTTCGTATGGATTGTTTCCAAGAATGCTTGAACCTAGTTTGAACAATATGATTGGAGTGATTATGTGCATAAATCAATAGATATATTGCTAATGGCTCGTCTGCCTGATTCTCGAGTTGAATGCAGTAACTACTTGGGTAATCCTTTGTGGATTCTGTAAATATCTTGCTTTCTGATAGTATGAGGCTATAATTTTTCTTTTTGCTGCATACCCTCGTTTTATATATAGATCACACTCCCTTAGTGTCTTTCTCATACAATTACTTTTACGACTTACCTCTCAAGGAAAATAAAAGAGCTTGGGTAGTCCTTCTCTAGTCTCATCCTCATTCAATTAACCCAGTATCTAATTCGTCTTCTTCTGTCTCGTTTGTCTCCATCTCATCTCCTTTTATTTCATAACTATTACATCCCTAAGTGTCAGAACATGCTAAACGAAACACACTCAATAAACTATATGGAAATTAATTATATACTAACGTGAAAAATACAAAAGTAAGAAGTCATGCTTCTTCCAATAAATAGATATTCTACTAAAGTATAATGAAATTTTTAAGTTGATAAATAAATATTCTGAATGCTAATTAATACAAAAATAAGAAGTCATACTTCTTCCAATAAATAAATATTCTAAATGCTAAGTAATTACTAAATGGGATGCTACACCTCTACCACGAATAACAACGTTCTGCTTAAGATTGAAATGTCCCACCTCGTGAGGGGGTGGGGGGTGGAGAGGTGTCGAATTTAAGCAGCATTTTCCTTCATCCAACTCCTACTTCACAATGAAGAAGGCATAGAATTTCTTTTTACAACTTTTAGGGTAAGTGATTGTATTGGAGTGTTTGGGTTGAAAGAATGTGACCTCGTAACAATTTACTTTGAGGGAGATAATAAAGTAAAGTAGAGGTGCATTCAATGTTAATGTTGAATGATTTTCTGAAATGTAGAAGCAAAGTACTGATAGTATGGTTCTACTTCTAGTAGTCAAATTTTAGTTTGGTAAAAAAAACACTTTTTGCTTCCTTCGAAATGAAACTTTGGGCATGCTTGAGTTTCTATGTCTAAGGTAGAACAACACGTAAAAGCGCTGCGATAGACAGACTTAACGAAGTTTGAGGTTCTTTATCCATAATAGAATTAGAGATGTCCAGCATTTGTCTTTCCTCATCCTACTTACTTCATATGGAGGAAATCTCCTCTTTCGTTTAACGTATCTCATACTTGCATTTGTCGTTTTCAGTGTGATCACATATGTAACAAGGCATCCTTATCTGTGCATGAACAAGTGTCTGTCTAATCACTAAGATGGTTTCAACTTATTAGATGACTCCATAGCGTTATAATTTTATCTTCACAAAACCCGACTCTAACTAATTTTGTCAAACTTTATGTTTACAAAGCCTTCTATCATTTCCCTCTCATTCTATTCTCGGCAATATTCTCGTATTTTCTATTCATGTGTTCCTTTATAACAGTATATGTTATTTATGCTAGCCAATCCTAAATTCTTCTGTGACTGAGGACCTGGTGGCGGTAAATTTCCTTTGAAGTTTTTTTGGCTGTCACCTGCATCTGTCAATATGAGCTCATGTACAATCCAGTTCACGTGTTTGACTTTATTAGTATGCAAGCAGGAAACTGCTTTCTTTGCTAAAGTTTATCTATCAGATGATATAATGGTTTGAGTATGTCTGTCTTTTAAGGGGTTCGTCCTACTTTGGTTTAATGAAAGTGGGGTGACTTGTAACTTTGTAGCTTGATGGACTCCTTGTTACTTTTTTTTTTTTGCTTCTTGTTGTTGGCCTTGTTGCTGCTGCTGTAATAGAGGAATAGGATTGCTCAGAAATTCTAACCTGTTGCCCGTTTCAGATTAAAGCGTCTTGAAGGAGTTGAAACTGCAATTGATGGAATTCATATTATGGTTCCTGATAGGCTAAAGGTTCTTTCTCTCTCAATGCTTCCTTTTATGTCTAATCAGATATATGTCTGTTCTATTCCATTATATCTAAGATGTGCTTGGAAACACTTCAATTCCTTACGTTTGGTAACTTTGGTTTGCATTCCGTTCTCATATTCAATCCAAAGGTAAAGAGTTAAATGAAATGAAGGGACTAGAAAGCACATCCATGCATGCTTAGGATAGACAGCAGGAAGGACCAAGGGAGGAAGATATCGGCTTTAGGCACAGTTACTGTCACCTCCATGTTATGCTAATTTGAATCGGTAGGTTAAAATAGTGAACTTCTTCTCTTATTATATTGGCTTGTGCTCTGGACTACTTAGGGTTGCAGACTTTATTCACATAAAGTTGAAAATAGTTCAGCCTTTTGCTTTCTAGTCAAATTTTAAGGTTTCGATTTTTATACAAAGAGAAGGTTGCCACGAAACAAAAGAGTAAACTGGAGTTAGTTAGTAAGTGTCATCATTTACCACTTAAAATTTCTAGTCCTCAAGTGAGGTTTTTCTACATTGCTGGAAGTCGTAGATCATTCTATATTAAATATGAAGATATATACTCTCTCTAATTCTATCTTCTTCCCCTTTCATTCTGTACGGTTTGTATGGTATTCAATAAAATGTGGTGGACAATGAAAGTGAGTAAGATGCGGGTTCAGAGACCACAATGATCATAAATAACATGGAAAGGGGAAGATCAATTAAAACTTGAGGGATTACATGGATCTTTTTTGACGTTTGTGATTATGCTGAGGAAGTTACTGTATTCGAATATGTGCACGAGCACGTGTCTATGTTTGATTGGAGGCGTGCCTGCATGACGCATGACGCATGTTGATATCTCCGTGCTTAGACAGATGATCTACGTAGGGTTTGGGTGCCAAACTGCTTATGCATTATGCAAAACCCAAGTCCATTGCCTTTGTTGGATTATTACTGAAGATTTCTTACAAAGTGCATCTTGTAATGCCATTACCTATCTGAAGAAAAACTCTCCTCATCATGAGTGCTTTACCTTTTTTCATCAAATCTCTCTACTTCTAGAATTTGAGGTGGAGCATTGGGACTTTGGGAGGTATTTTTATTTCTTGCGAGTTCATCGTGTTTTTTTCATTTCCAATGAAGCCAAAGACCAACTATACTTTGGCTTAAGGATATAATGGAATAAAGCAAAATAGCTCACAAGACTGTCTACGATTCCTGTATTGTGAAGTAGCAGTGAGTCGTGCGATTTTCGAATCAATTTTCCTCATGGGTCAACTGTACGCTACGCCTCTCTGGGTTTTCAATGTAGGGGTAAGGCTTTCTTACATCCGACCCACCCCCCTTACCCCGTAGTATGGCCGGAGCCTTTGAGGCATTGGGATTTGGGGTAAAAGACTTATAGTCTGCTATGCTGTGTAGGCAGGTCTTTTCGAGAATATTAATATTGGAGAATACTTTTGTGAATCGTTTTTTAGAGCAGGTAGTACATCAAATTTCTCTGCTTCAATCCTGGCCATGATTTGAATCTTGGCTGCTCTAGGATGTAGAAGCTATGTAAGTACGGAAGGTGACACGTGACAGTATGTTGTAAAGTCCTACTTTATTGGCTTTGAAAGATGTACTCGTATAATTTTTAGTTTTGTTTTTCTTCTAAATAAACTTGTGACTAGAAGATGGAATTTCATTCGTTGCTACAAGATCTCCTAGGTCTTCAGGATGGAGCAAGGCAAAGTTCTTCTGAATCTAACATGAAAAACTCTTGTGAATTATTATTGAACAATGCAGGGTAAGCTTCAGGAGGGTGATGATCCAGGCAATCAGAAGAACTTGACCCAATGGGACCGGGATGTACTTGGTTTTGCGGGTGCAGCACTCAAAATCAAGGAAATGGTGAACCAAATGAAAGAGTTAGATGAAGAACTGACGAGCACAGTAACAGACTTTTTAATGAGTGATGGGCCATACACTAGGCTGTTGAATCAAGTAACTTCTATCTCTTGCTTCTATTGGTGCTTGTGTTAATGTCGCATTTTCTTTTGTTTTTTGTTGTGGGCCGTTTTTCAAGGCTGCTGTTTTTTCATGGGAGAAAGAAAACCCAAATTCTACCTCAAAACGGTCTTATACGATGAGACCTCTCACACATTTCCAAAGTAACTATTACTTTTCAAAGCCAACCTATTCAAAAGTAACAAGCTAATTTATCAAAAGTAACTGATTAATTGGTCTCATACAATGAGGCGGTCTCACCGTAGAATTATTGGAAAGATATTGATGCTTCTATTCCTATTCAACGTTAGTCTTTTTAAGTTAAGATTTTGTGCATCGTTTTACTATTTTTTGTGATCCTTTTCTTTTCTATGGTTTCTAGATACCCTTACTGCGAATGGCATTACATCCCACTTGAGTGACTAGAACAAATCCTCCTCCCTTCCTCTATAGTTGGTTTCCTGGTCCATCAGATGAATTACTTGTGGAGACTCTCTCAAAGACATAATAAGCTCATTGAATCTAATTAAATTAATTGAGGGGGCGTACTTTCCTCTAGGAGCCAAATTAATTTGATTTAGTTGTGTCTCTCTTCTCTTTCACTTCCTTTTTATCCTTTATAAGCTCTTTGTTCTGGAGATGGTCAGGAATATTCTTTTGGCTGATAGTAGAAGGAAAGAGAGACAATTTGGTTTTGTTAAAGTTAGTTTGCAGACTGAAGGAGGAAAGGGTTCTTTGCGTTTTGGTCGTTTGGTCCATAAAACGTCGCCTTACTAAGGAATGGTTGTTGGGGACTGCTTTAGGGGTTCTCTTGTGCCACTCATAGGTTTATTTCCCAAGTTTCCCTAATTTCATACAGTCAATGAGTTACAATTTTGGGTAATAGAGATAGGATTACTTCAGGAACATGCTTGGAAAAGTGAGATGAGTATCATTCACCTGTTTCCTCTTATACATGTAACACTTGACGTAGTTTTTCTACTTTTTATTCTCACCATGGAGATTCATGGGATCATTATTTGAGAAGAGGTCCTTATTAGTGGGAGCAGGGAGCTAGATGAACTCACATACCTATTTTGTATTTCGGAAACAACAAAGGTTAAAGGGTAGCTTCTTTTACTAGTAGATTATTCCCTTTAATGCACACAAATGGGCTGGCATCTTCTTTGATATCTGTGACGGATGACTTCTATAGATCTATGTGAAAGCCTAAAGTGCGAGGTGTTTGCTGGACTATGACTTTGGGGAGGATAGATACTTAGTTGTACATTGTAGCAGCGTAAGCCGATATTTACACTATATCTAGTTTTATACTTCATGTGGTGGAGAATGAATGTATTACTCCTCTCTAGGCTATAAGTTTTATATGGATAGACGTGCTTTGGATAAGGCTGTAAAATCACTCCTTTGGGTTTTCAGTCAACTAAATTTGAGTCGGTTTGTATGAGTATTGCTTGGATTTCAGCAATCGGTTGGAGGACGTCAAAGAGCCATGGTTAGACCTCCTTCACTTTAATTATCAACAATGTAGCTTAACTATGTCCCTGATTTTTTCGTTTTATTTTACTTTTTGGGAGGAATGGTTTGTGGTAAATGGTGGATCTAATGCAGATGATAAAGAAGTGTCTCTGTTACTATATGGTGGATTTTCTCCGTGGGCTTTGTTTTAAAAACTAGCACCCTTTGTTTTAGAGGACCAAGCACTGTTGGTTTTACTTTTTTGGGTGAATTATAGACATTCCATTGGCTGGATGATATTAAACCTGATTTCAGATCTTACAATACATCTTTGATAATCTACTTTCATTAGGGCAATCTAAACTTGATCCTTTTTCTTCTTGCTGTTGATGTGTATGGTTTTTCCTTTTTATGTTTTAGGCGTAGCACAGTCTTTTACCTTAATAACTTCTTCTTTCTCAGGTACAAACATCCGACTTGTCGACTGAAAAGAAGACACGATGTGTAGAAATGATGCGCACTGTTGCTAATAAGGTCTATGATAAGCATACTCTTGTCGATGGCAAGTTGAGAGATATAGCTACTTGGTTTAATGGCTCAATCCTAAGTTTAGAAGAAAACACCAGTGAGATTGACAGTTGCTACAAAAAGCATGTACAACATTGACCTATGATCTTCTGCAAGAAATTTTTGGTTGCAAAGGTATCGTATGGTTTGCATTCTTCGCATGCTTATTCCAAAACCTGTATCAATGGATGGATTCTGTGAGGAATTTTATGTATATAATCTGGGTCTGTAGTCTAGAATGACAAGACTGAGTTCTTGTCTGGACCATGTTTTCCGCTCGTCTTAGTTTTTTTTTTCTCCTTTGCTAAAGTGGTTATCAGCTTATCACCCGACCTGGTCAACAATAGTATATCCCAAACTTAAAGCTGCGACAAGTATTCACTTACCGTTACAGAATTGTGATTAGAAATTTCCTCATAGTCCCAACTCCCAACACATACCATTATAACGTTAATGGGATTTTTTTTTTTACCGGGAAAATTTTATGGATTAAATGCAAATGAAGGAAAGCCAAGAACCAGAACCGAACCCAAACATAAAAAAAACAAAATGATCTGGAAGGTACCCTCTCCAAGTAACTCCAGATATGAGGGTACCATGAGCAAACTTGCAATTCTAGAGGGTATTTGGTACAAATTGTCGAAATAGTTACTCCCTCCATTCAAGTCCACTCTTCCTATCACTTTTCGGCACGCACTTTAACGTGTGATTCTACCTATGTTTGAGATTATGTAAAATTCTAAAATTTTGTGAAAATCACTATTGACATTTAATCTTGTTTGTCTAAATTTTTTGAAATTTTACGTAATCTCTAACATAGAGAAAACCTTGCCTTAAAGTGCGTGCGAATAGTGTTTGGGAAGAGTGGACTTGAATGGAGGGAGTATATCACATACGATTCTTAAAAACATAAGTTTTACCACGTGAATTAACTCAAAAAAATACACTCGAACCTCCTCAACTAAACTCAAAGCAAGTACAGTTTTGTACTCTCGTATTTAGAATGCGAGTATATTTTTTCATACCGCGCGTCCGCGCCACTCTCCATTTCCATTCTCCAAGACCTTCACACAGTTACCAACACAAAACCCATCGGAGAAAACTCCGAGCAAATGGCACCAAATCCGCCATGGGCAGACCTTCATCAAGAACTCCTAACCACAATAGCCAACACCTTAACATCAGACCCCATCGACATCCTCGCCTTTCGCTCCGTCTGCAAGTCATGGTACGCCTCCGCCCCCGCCGCCGCCGCCACTTCTCCCGTTCTCTCTCCTCCCTTACCTCTCATTCTCACTCCGCCGCCGGAATCTCTCCGCGAACGCTTTAGTGGGTCCACCAAGTGGTGCCTCCTCTCCGCCACCACCGTCTACTCTCTACGTGCTCCGTCGCAAGACCCTCTGTGTGGGTCCCCCGTTTGGATTGCTTTCGTCGATCAATTTAACAAGGGTAAAGTGAGTTTTCGGCAACCTTTGTCTGATAAGTCGTATTCAATGCCCATCCATTTCCCGCGAAATCTTAATTTGTTGGATTTCCATGCTTCTGAATTGGGTCGTTTTTATAATGTTACTGCTCTTTATAATTGTTATAATCCAATTGCTGGGAATATTGCTAAACCATTTGCCTATTCTGGGGAGGCTGTTAAGGTGGTTTTGTTGTCGGATATCTCCGTCGCTGTTACGCTTTCTCATGAAGGAAAGTTGGCATTGCTTAAGCTAGGGATGATGGGGGAGGTAAGGAGTGATCAGGTATGGGAAATTATACATGATGGTAAAGGGTATCGTTTCGACGACATTGTAGAATTTAAAGGTAGGGTTTTAGGTGTTGATCGGAGAGGGAGGGTTTATGTGATTGGTGTGGGTAATCCTTTCACTATTAAGATGATTGCTCCTCCTATTGCTGGTGGAGGTGGAAGGCGAAAACGACTGGTGGAGTCACTAGGGGGGTTGTATCTTGTTGTTAGATGTAGTAATGTTGTTGATAAAAGTTCTGAGAAAAATGCTGCATTTAAAGTGTATGAGCTGGTGTTTAAAGGAGAGAATGGGAAATGGAGGCAAGTCACTGAATTCGGTGATAGGGTTTTCCTCTTTGGTATTGGCTTCTCATTATCAGTTGCAACTCAAGAGTTGGGTGGTTGCTGTGAAAAGAATTGCATCATCTTTAAAGATAAAAGTTTCCTGAACTATAATGGGATTAATGACGATAATAGGATGTTTAATAAGTTAGGAAGACATCATATGCTCGTAGGAGTATGCCACATGGAAAACCCGTCTCATGTTGGAGCAATTGGATCACATTGTGGCTATTCGGGCTTATTCTGGCCTCCACCATCTTGGATTTGGCCGATTTGCAGGTGAGCTTCCTGATATATTGATTCAATGCAATATGATGTTCTATTTGCTGATTAATTGTCAGTCTTTTTCTGAAGTTTCTTGACGAATTTTGCTGAGAAGTTTTGCCAATAATATGGTATAGAATTATCGCTTATTATTCATAGAATTTCTATTATCCCGCTAATTTCTTTCCATAAAAATCTGTGAAACAAGGAGAATTTATGAACTTGATCTCCTGAGGATCATAAGAGAGAAACACCCAAGTGAGGAGCCCGGTATTCACATCCAGACGTTCAGTTGTAGTGTTAGTGTTGGTTGCTGTATCATGGGTACCAGGTATCTTAGTTGGATGGGAGCCTTGTATTGTTTAATTCAAACTTGAGCCTGGAGTCTGCTGCTGTGATTACCTATAGCTTGTCATAGGCTTACCGATTTCTGATGTGTTTATTGTGTTACACCATTCAGGATGATATACTCCGTCCAGTGTTTATCTTGGGTACTCACTCAAGTTGCTACCTTGTTTTAGAAATAGTTTATCAGCACTAAGCTAGATTTGGTTATTTAGGATTTTTATCCCATTTGGAAGATTTGGAGACTATTGAGCTGCCATCCGTCACAGAGTATTAGGAAATAAATCGGATTCATATCACAGTATTGGATCAATCCATTTGCATAGCTTTTCACAGTCGTCCTTTACTTTGCTTATTAAGTACTGGTATTCCAAAACTTTGTTCCTTCTTGATGCCAGAAGAAAATCTTGAAAGTAAATCTTCAAATGAGCTGGATATTGCAACTAGCAAGCAGCACATTGGGACTTCCCTGATTGACATAACTCTTGCCTTTTCCCCTCATTTGAAAGACTGTTTTGAAAGAATAAAGATTGACGCCAGAAGAAATGATCTGATATGTCAATATAGAAGTAGTGAACTATATACGGTTTCAAGTATTAACAGATTATACACCTTAGAAATTCTGTAAACCATTGTCTGAGAGAAAAAAAAAAAGACTAAAAAGAACGTCCCAATTTACTGTAAAAAATAGAAAAAATTATTATGCATCTTCAGATTGGGAGTGTACTTCTGCTTGTCCATATGACTATTGGTGAGCCTGTCCATATGATATACATCCTTGAAAATAAGGCTAGACCTTAAAATGTTGCCAACCTATCTAGTATCGATGGAACATCATATGACTATTGGTGAGCCTGTCCATATCACCTATAAATCCTTGAAAATAAGGCTAAACCTCAAAATGTTGCCAAACCTTGTTAGGAACTTCTTGATTTGGTGGTTCACTGGATCATAATGCCTTCAGAATATTCTATCAAAAGACATGTGAGAGAGAATAGAGGGATATACATTTGGATATGTATATAGATAAACAAATAGACAGTCTCTTCCAAGAATGCTTGTACCTAGTTTGAAGACTACAATTGGAGGGACTATGTGCACAAATCAATAGATATATTGCTAGGGCCTGACCTGTTCTGCACGATTCTGTAGATGGATGCAATCCATAATTATCCAGTAACACATGGCTAATCCTTTGTGGATTTTGTAAATAACATGCTTTCTGATACTCAGAGGCAATTTTTTTTTTATTTTTTTTTATTTTTTTATTTTTTTATTTTTTTTTTTGGGTGCATGCCCTTGTTTGTATATAGATGACACTCCCTTAGCCCCTTATGTCTTATACAGATTTTTTTTACCTCCAAAAGAAATGAAAGAGCTTGGGCAATCCTTTTTCTGTCTCATCCAAATCACTAACTATCTAATGTATCGTCCGTCGTCATTTTTGTCTCTATTTCATCCCCTTTCAATTCATAGCTATTACGTCCCTAATTGTCACAACATCAACATGCTAAACAAAATAGAAGGTAAATTGAATGAAATTTAATTATTTACAATAACATGAAAAGTGCAAAAAAGTCATACTTCTACCAATTAATAAATATTCAAAATGTTAATCAATTACTGACTGGAATTGATTTCACCTCTACCACCAATAACAGCGTTATGCTTATGCTTCAAAGGCCTACCTATGGCCTGATGTTTCATTGATGCTAGAAAAACCTAGTTCGAGGATGTAATAACCTAGCATTGTCCTTCAACCAACTCCTATAGGCTATATGGTAGTGGAGTCTTTGAGGTTGAAAGAATGAGACCTCATAACAATATACTTTGAGGAAGATGAAAAAGTAAAGCAGAGAATTATGCTTTTACATTGGGAAGCAATGAATTTTGGGGATTGGTTTAAGGTGGAAACGGTGCAGTCAATATTAACTTCCAATGATTTTATGAAACATAGAAGCAAAAGTACCAATATGGTGGTTCTATTTCTAGTAGTCAATTTTTATTTTGGGCAAACAAGTAGCTTTTGGCTTTCTTGGAACCGAAACTTTGACCCTGCCTGCGTTTCTAAGGTTGAAAAACACTCCTAAAAGCGCTGTAAAAGACAGACTTAACGAAGTTTGAGGTTGTTTGTTCGTAGAGATGTTCAGCCTTTGTCTTGCCTCATGCTACTGACTTCCTATAGAGGAAACTTCGTCTTTCGTTTGAATCATCTCACACTTCCATTTGTCGTTCTCTGTGTGATTATATATGTAACAAGCCATCCTCATCATAGCATGCACAAGTTTTTGTCTAACTCACTAAGACGATTTTAATTTATCAGATGACTAGATACTTTTATCGTTTCATCTTCAGGGAAACAACCCAACTCTATTCAATTATTGTAAACTCTATGTTTACTCATATTTTCCTTTCATTCTTCTCTCCCCAATAATCGTTTATAACAAAAAAATGTTACTTATGCTAGCCAATCCCAAATTCTTCTGAGGCTCTGTTGTTGTTAATGGTAAGTTCCATTGGAAGTTCTTTTGTCGTCGGTGCATGTGTCAAAATGATGTCATGTACAATCCAACTCCCACAAACATATTTAGGAATTATGTAAGCAATTGCAGTCTCATTCTGTAAACTATTTACGAAAGATGCAGCTGTGGCTGAATTAGAACTGAACATTATAGACTGATAGTTGCCTCTGCTGTTTATTTTAATACGAATTGCAGCTGAAACTTTAAGTACTTGAATGCTCATTTGCCAAAATCTGAAAGATATTTTTTGCAAGTGCCTAATAAGTCTAATTACTCGCAAATCATACATATATGGTGCCTCTACTCTCTTGGTTTTTGTGATGTTGTCTAATGTAAAGGTGAAAATGAACCTTAAAGCTCTACATTTAATTGTTGATCTAAATGAAAAATGAAGGGGATAGTGAATAGTGACTTTTAGGGAATTGTTGTTGATTACAAATGAATTGGAATTACACACGTTCAACCATTGCTAAAAACATCATAATGCAAATAGGACTGGAGTAATGCTATTTATAGTTTCCATAATGAATACCTATCTGATTTAGTATACAAGTACTCCGTATACAACTATGTAATACAAATTACAAGCAGGAAAGTATATATTTATTCCTTGTACTGGCAATTTGATTTCTTTACTATATTTAGCCTAGCAGACGATATTATGCTTGGAGTATGTCTATCTTTAAAGGGATTCCTCCTACTGTGGTTTAAAGAAATTTGGGTGGCTTGTAAGTGGTAACTTTGTAGATTGATGGACTTCTTGTCCTCCAACGGTTTGCTCCCTTTTCTCTTTTGTGTGCGTATGTGTGTTTGTAAATAAAAGGGTGCAGAAGTTATAACCTGTTGCTCCTTTCAGATTAAAGCGTCTTGGAGGAATTGAAGCTGCAATCGATAAAATTCATATGATGGTTCCTGATAGGCTAAAGGTTTTTCTCTCTCTTTCTCTCTGTGCTTCACATTATGTCTAATCTGATATATCTATGTTCCATTCCATGATATCTATGTAGAT
Organism: Spergularia bocconei; assembly: GCA_963457585.1. Taxonomy (NCBI): domain Eukaryota; kingdom Viridiplantae; phylum Streptophyta; class Magnoliopsida; order Caryophyllales; family Caryophyllaceae; genus Spergularia; species Spergularia bocconei. Next base: position 9,256,108 of record OY734943.1, read on the forward strand.
GTGTTTGAAAACACTTCAATTCGGACTAAAAGGTAAGTACTCTCCCGTTTCTTTCAATTTGTTGCGTTTGGTTTGTCTTCCTCTCTTGCTCTCTCATAGTCAAACCAGAGGTAAAAACATAAATGAAATGGAGAGACTAGAATGTAAGTCGATGGAAGTTTAGGATCCGAGCGGAGGGAGTCAAGGGAGGCAAATGTCAGCTTTAGGCACAATTACTGTCATTTATATGTTTTGCTACTTTGAATTGGTAGTAAACCGTAAACATAGTGACCGTCCTCTCTTTTTAATCTGGCTTGCGGACTAGACCTCCTAGAATCGTAGAATTTAGCTCACATAAAGCTGATATTGGCTCACTCTTTTGCTTTCTTCTCCATAGAAATTTGGTGTTTCAAATTGTATACAAAGAGAAGGTTGTGACGAAACAAAAGAGTAAATTTGAGCTAGTTGGTAAGTGGCGTCATTTACCATGTAAGGTTTTATGTCCTCAAGCTAGGTTTTTCTACATTGTTGGAAGTTGTAGATCATTCCATATTCAAATACAAAGATATATACTCCATCCCATTCTACATTTTTTCCGCGTTTGTTTGGCACGGTGTTCTAGGTATTCAATAAGATGTGGTGAAAAATGGAAGTGAGCAAAGATGCGGGTTCACAAACCACATTGACCATAAATAACATACAAATAAGGAAATGGAAGATAGTTGTAAACTAGCTTAATAAGGAAAGGGGAAGATCATTTAGATCTTGAGGGCTTATAACTTATGAGGATCCTTTCTAAACCCTTATGATTGAATATATACATGAACACTTCTCAAGGTTTGCTGGGAGGCATGACTGCATGATCTCCTATGTCTTCAGCATGGAGCAAGTCAAGTTCTTCTGAATCTAACATGAAAAACTTTTGTGAATGGTTATTTGAACAATGCAGGGTAAGCTTCAGGAGGGGGAAGATGCAGCCAATCATAAGGACTTGACCCAGTGGGATCAAAATGTACTTGCTTTTTCAGTAGAGGCACAAAAAATCAAGGAAATGGTGAACCAAATGAAAGAGTTTGATAAAGACCTTATGACAACAGCGACGGATTATTTTGAGGAAGATGCGTCATATAAAAGGCTGTTGAATAAAGTAACTTCTATCTCATGCTTCTATTATTGGTACTTGTATCGATGTTGCATATTTCTTTGCTTGTATTGCTGGCTGTTTCTCAGGGCTGCTTTTTTCTCTTGGAGAAAGAAATTGATACTTCAGCGGTAGCCTTTTAAAAGCTAGAAGTTTGTGCACCTTTTTACTATTATTGATTAGTGATCCTATTTTTATTCTAAGCCTTCTAATTAAAGTTGGCTGAAGTGCTTCGAGACTGTTATCCCTCAATTAATAAGCTGATTGAATCTGATTAAATTACACCCACTGAATCAATAAGCTGATTGAGTCTGATTATATTAATTGAAAGGGTGTACTTTCCGCTGGGATGCCATTATGTCAAATTAATTTGATTTAGTCCTATCTCTCTTGTCTCACTTCCTTTTTTAATCCTTTCTGAGCTCCTTGTTCAAGAGATAGTCAGGGATTTTCTTTTGGCTGGTAGCGGAGGGAAAGAGAATAATGTGTTATTCGGGGACTTAGTTTGTAGACTTAAGAATTGCTTTAGAAATTTCTTCCTTGCGGCATTGTGTTTTTGCAGCAAGATCTCCAATATAATGGTTGAGCTTATTCAGTAAGCCCTTGTGCTACTTTTGGATTTATTTCGCAAGTTTCCGAAAACTTCATAGAGTTAGTGAGTTACAATATGGGTAATGGAGAGAGGATTAGACTTTAAGATGATGCTTGGAAAGGTTAGATGAGTTTCATTTATTTGTTTCCTCGCATATGTAGTACATCTGATCTAGTTTTTCTACTTTTTATATTCACGACTTCACGAGGAAGATTCATGGGATCTTAATTTGAGAAGAACTCTTAATTGGGGGGAAGTTGATGAACTCACATGCGTTACCTGTATTTCGAAAACTACAAATTTGAAAGGGAGGTTCCTGTTAGAGTTTTAGTTGTAGACTATGCCCTCTGATACTCACAAATGTGCTGGCCTTTTCTTTGATGTCTGTGTGACTGCTGTGGGGAAGTCTAATGTGTGAGGTGTTTGCTTGACTATCGCTCTAGGAGGATAGATGCTTAGTGGTATGTAATCCTACCGTGAAACCATGTCAAGTTGTTTGCTTCATGTGGTGGAAAAGTAGTGAATGTAAACTCATTTTGAGGCCGTAAACTTTATGTTGATGGACATGATTGGATGAAGCTGTCAGTACACTCTGTTTTTTTTTTTTTTTTTTTTTTTTTTTGACAACGTTTAAAATACTCCTTTGGGTTAAGTCAACTGAATTTGAGTCGATTTATATGCATATTGCTAGGATTGAGCAGGCAGTTGGGGAGGTCAGAGTCAATTGGAAAGCCATGGTTAAACATGCTTCGGTTTGATCATTAATGTAGCCTAACTATGTCCCTAATTTATTTATTTTTTGAATGTGATAGATTTAATCAAACACTCCTCGTTTTCTTTGAGTGTGTCATTGTAAGAAGTTTTTCTATAACCATATATCCTATTTGAGCGCGAAAATATTCATGTATCTCCCCGGGCGTCTTTTACCACTCTTAGCTTTGTTTCAAAACACCAACTGGTGTCAGTTTACTCTTGAGGGTAAATTTTACACTGTCCGTTGGCTGGATGATATTATAAACTCATTTCAGGTCTTACGATAGATGTCCTATACTCTACTTTAACCAGGGTACTAACCTTTCAAGTTACTTTATTTCTGCTTAAGCTTCTCGAAAAGGTGTGAACTACTTAAATTCCAGTGACTTTGTAGGTCAAGAGAGGAGTTTAGGCTGGATGGATAAGAGAGGAAGGGTGATCTGCACCTGATCCTTTACTTTATTTTCGTTGATGTGTATGTTTTTCCTTTTGATCATTTAGGCGTAGGACACTGTCGTTTACCTTAAGAGGTATCTTCCTTTTCAGGTACAAACATCTGATCTGTCAACGGAAACGAAGAATCAATTTGTTGATGAGATGCGGAGTAGTACTAAGAAGATCTATGATAAACATATAAGGGATGAGGGCAAGTTGAGAGAGAGAGCTACAGGGTTTAATGGCTTACTCCTAAGTCTTGAAGAATCCACGAGTAAAACGGAGAGTATGCACAAAAAGTTTGTTGAACATTGGCCTCTGATATGATGTTCTGCAGAGTAATTTTTTGTTGCAACTGTATCATAAGGTTTTCATTCGTTGTATGCAAATTCCGATAACAGTAACAATGGTTGGATTGTATGAGACATTTTATGTAATCTGTCTCTCATCTGGACCATATTTTGCACCCCGTTAGTTACCCATAGTACGCGATTAACTCTTTTATCGCACTATTTTCTCTTTCATCTTGGTGGTTACAGAGAGAGTTGTTCGAGAGCTGCTATTAGACATGCTCGTAGTTCCAAAAACACCATTACAATATCAGGGATTAAATGCAAATGAACCGCAGGACAATTCTTCCCAAAGGATCAGAACAAAGAATCCCTCCACCAGCTAGCTAATTTTACATATTAAACTTCAACAAAAGTGCCCTTTATTTCGATAAATCTGCACGCCATTAACTTTACGAGAAATGCTAGCCTAAACATTGTAGCGGGGCATAACATTAGAGGATTTAAAGGGGAAAGAAGCGAGAAAGGTGGTAGGCCAGCGGTCCCCCCTTTTTCCTCACTGCCCCAAGTCAAAATAAATGGTCAGAATTGTAACGGACACATCTAGAAGGCTGGCCACTTCAGCGGGTTATTTGAAAGTTAGTTAAGCTGATACTCTTGGGCGGGAAGTTAGAAGCTAGCTTAAACAAATAGTCAACAGATAACTCAATTGGTTTTTATCATTATTTCGATATTGTCACCTCAAATTATACTTGGCGTATTTTTGTAATCATCCTTCTACATACCAGCCCTCATTTGCAGCTTTAATAGGAAATACGGAAGGTGACGATATTACGAGATAATATCGAGAGATATTATGGAGTAATATGGTCAGCAGCATTACTGATAAAAGTAACAGAATCAGCCATGAAAACGTAAGGAAGAAGACACAGCAAATGAGGAAAGAAGAAAATTTTATTTACCAAAAACTTAAACTGATTTTTACAGAGGAATGAAGTATTTATACAATGGGATAATTAACTGCTCCTAACAAACTTTGTACAGCTGGCACATATAACTAATTTTGACTTCTCTAACAAACTTTGACTATAATTACAACTGATTACAAGGTGTTCTTCTAGGACGTGGCACTTGATTCTGATTGGTTGATTACTGCTGACTAGGACCGGAGCTTCAACTTGCAGATGTGAAGGACGAGTCTCTTCATCCCCCCCTCAAGTGAAACTTGCAGAAGAAGATACGAGTCCTAACTGTTCGGATAAGAACCTGTGTTGTACAGCTCCTAAAGCTTTTGTCATAATGTCTGCCAATTGCAAATTGGTTGAAACATGTTGCGTCTGTATTAGGCCTTCTTGTATCTTTTCTCTGATGTAATGACAGTCAAGACGTATGTGTTTTGTCCGCTCGTGAAAAACTGGATTGGCGGCTATATGTTGTGCGGATTTGTTATCACAATGTAGCATGATAGGCAGATGAACTTGAATCAGAAAATCTTTCACCAACGTTTCTAACCAGACAAGTTCAGCTGCAGTCTGACTCATACTTCTGTACTCAGCTTCAGCACTTGATTTACTTACTGTTTGTTGCTTCTTTGTTTTCCATGACACGAGTGACTTTCCCAAAAACACACAAAAGCCTGTCAATGATTTTCCTGTGAATGCACAGGATCCCCAATCAGCATCACAATATGCACTCATTGTCAAATCTGACTCTGCTGAGTAAAACAACCCTGTATTCATTGTCCCTTTCAAATATCTAACCAGATACAGTGCTGCTTGCAAATGAGGCAAGCGAGGAACTTGTAAAAATTGGCTCAACTGTTGGACTGAGTAAGAAATGTCAGGTCTGCTGAGATTCAGGTACAACAGTTTTCCGACTAGCCTTCTATAAACTTCAGGTTCTGCCAGTTCCTCACCATCTTCTGTAGAAAGCCTTAAACCAGTAGGTAATGGAAATGCAGCTGGCTTGCAATTTTCCATATGGTTCTGCTTTAAGATGTCAATGATGTACTTTCTTTGATTTAAGGTGATGCCAGCCTGTGTTCTACACACTTCTATTCCAAGAAAGTATCTCATTTCTCCAAGGTCTTTGATGGTGAAAGCTGTGTGCAAGAGAGATTTCAAGTGTTTGATTTCTGATATGCTATTACCAGTCACTAGCAAATCATCCACATAAACTAATACAGCTATAAAATCACCAGTTAATGATCTCTTTGTGAATAAGGAGTAGTCAGATTTGGACTGTAGAAAGCCTTGTTTGATCAGGAATTTGGACAGTTCGACATTCCATTGTCGAGAAGCTTGCTTCAATCCATATAATGACCTCTTCAGATGACACACTTCCCCAGGTTTTCCTTTCCCATAGCCTTCTGGAAGTTTCATGTACACTTCTTCGTCTAGGAAACCATGAAGAAACGCATTATTTACATCTAGTTGATGTAGGAACCAACCCTTAGCTGCTGCAATAGCAATCAGAGTGCGCACTGTAGTCAATTTAGCAACAGGACTAAAAGTGTGTTTGTAGTCCTTGCCTTCAACTTGGTTGTATCCCTTGGCAACTAATCGAGCCTTATATCTTTCTACTGTGCCATCTGCTTTGAACTTAATCTTATAGACACACTTTGCACCTATAGCTTTCTTACCCTGTGGCAAAGGTACAATTTCCCAAGTGTGGTTTTGTTCTAATGCTTGCAATTCTGTCTCCATTGCCTGAACCCACTTAGGATCTAGTTTGGCTTGAGCATAGGTTGAAGGTTCTGTTTGGGTCAAAACATTATTAAGAGAAGATATATAATCATCAGAGTATGCAGTGAAGTCAATCAATGAGAGAAGCTCAGTGCTTGTAGATGCATGAGCTTCAGAGACAGGCAGAACAGAAGGTGGTGCTCCTCTACAGTTGAACTGATTCAGCTTAACTGAAGGTTGCCTATTTCTGGTGGATCTCCGTGCATTTTCAGGTTGTGCTGCAACAATTTCAGGAGAAATGTTGTCATGAGCAGGTGAATGCTCTTCATGTTGCAGGAAATTCTCATTAATAACATCAGTGGTGGCTGGTTCTGCAGAATCTGGGGTTGACTGTGAACCATTGTTCCTGTCTGTTTGAAGCAAATGCATCATATCATGAAGTTCATCAACTCCTGATCCATATGAATCAGGTAACAAAGGATTATGCAGCTTTGTGGATGCCACAGATTGATTCTTATAAGGAAATACTGTTTCCTTGAAAATTACATCTCTGCTTGTGAACAGTTGATGACTGTCCAAGTCATATAACTTGTATCCTTTTTGCCTGAACGGGTAACCAACTAACACAGCTCGTCTGGCCCTTGGCTCAAACTTGTCTCCACTATGTACTGCAGCATAGCATAGGCACCCTATCACCCTTAGAGGGGAGTAATCTACAGGTTTCCCAAATAACACTTCAGATGGTACTTTCCATTTGAGAACAGAAGATGGCATCATGTTTATCAAATGAGTGGCTGCCAAAATCATTTCACCCCAGAACTTCTTGGGCAAGTTAGCTTGAAATCGAATGGCTCTGGCTGTATCAAGTAAATGTCTGTGTTTGCGCTCAACCCGACCATTTTGTTGGGGAATGCCTGCAATACTAGTTTGATGGACGATGCCTTTTTCAGAGAATAAACTCCCACACTGCTGTTGCAGTATTTCTCTGCCATTGTCACTTCTTACAAACTTGACAGTAGTGTGAAAATGATTTGTGACATAGGCTAAGAAACTGGAAATAATTCCAACCACTTGGGTTTTGTCTTTGAGCAGAGTTGTCCATGTTACTCTTGTGTTGTCATCGACAATTGTAAGGAAATATGTGGTACCAGTGATGGTTTTGACTTTGTAAGGACCCCAAAGGTCCATGTGAACCAGATCAAAAGGTGCAGTAGCATGAGAGATACTAGGAGAAAAAGGGAGTTTATGATGCTTTGCAAGTAAACAGGCATCACAACTCAGATCATTAACATTTCTTAATCGAAGATTTGGTACATGTTTCAATTTGGAAAGAGAACTATGACCTAATCTCTGATGAAAAAGAAGCACATTGTTGCTATCAGAACTACTGGCATTACATGAAGCATGCTTATTTATGATACAGGAATCAGAAAGTCTAGTATCAGCAGATGGAGAAATGTGATAAACTCCTCCTTCTCTGAAACCAGTTCCAACAACCTCTTTAGTGGAAAGGTCCTGGAAAATACATTTACCAGCAGAAAATTCAGCAGTCAAATTGGAATCAGCCAATAATTTTCCCACAGACAACAGGTTATGCCTAAATTCAGGAATGTAGAGTACATTCTTTAAGCATATGGCATCAGTTAATTGAATGTCACCAGCATGAGCAACCAGTTTCATAGATCCATCAGGCAGAGTTACTTTTATCAATTTTGTCAATTTATGCAAGTTTGAAAAGTGATCTTTTATGTGTGACATATGATCCGAAGCCCCTGAATCTACTATCCATGTATTACCAGTAAAAGTATGACAGGCAATGACATTGGAAGAGGAATGGACCATACCTGCAATTCCTGGCTCAGGTGTAATTGCAGAATGATCGACAAATGCTGCATTTGCATGTGCTGCAGTATGATCAGTGTCAGGCTTTTGCTGCTGCATGTTGGTGACAAACTTGTGAAACAAGGCATTCAGCATCACTGGATCAATGTTGACTGGATTATCAACTGTTACTGGTGCTGCAGGTTTGCTGTCATAAGCTTGTTTGCTGTCAAAAGCATGATGTCTGTCTTCATACAGTGGTGTGTCATACTCCTCCTCATCATCAAAATATTCTTCTACATTAGCTGCAAATCTTCGACCAGAATATCCATTTGTACGACCTCCTCCACGAGCTATTCCCTTGCCTTTACCCGGTGGGCCATTCAACTTGTAACAATATGCCCTGGTATGACCTTCTCTGCCACAATGGTAGCAGGTCAAAGGAGGTTTCTTTTCAGCATTGAACCTTGTCTTTTTGTTATAATCTTTGCTGTATCCTCCTCCATTGTCAGAGAATTTGTTGTATCCTCCTCCATAGTCAGAATATCTGTGGTTAGTCGACATTTCCGACCTTTGATAACTCTGATTTCTCTGACTGGCTGCCATAGCACTACTGCTAGGGTCTGCAGATGTGCCAGCACCATTAGAATGCTGAGATTCGAATTGCTGAGCTTTGAAGAAAGCCACGTTCAAGGTTGGAAAAGGATCCAATGCAAATAAATGATCACGCACATTATCGAATCTGTCATCCAGTCCCATGAGAAAGTCCAAAGTATTGTTTCTTTCATCTCTTTCAGAGATTCTCTTCAACACAGTGCAGGAGCATGCAGACATTGCTCCACAGTCACAGGAAGGCAGTGGATCTAATGACTGTAACTCCTCCTGTACAGACTTCAGTTGACTGTAATAAGCAGCCACAGACTGATGTGGTTGCTGTACAGTCTGATTAGCCTCCCTGCGAATCCTGTAGATAGAAGGAGCATGGACAAGCTGTATCTTTCCTTGAGCTCATCCCACAGCTGTTTTGAGGAATCAACCCAAAGTAAGCAGTCAGATGTTTGCTTCAATGGAATTATGAATCCAACTCATGACTGTGTAGTCAACTCGCAGCCAGTCCTGCAGACGCTCGTCATTTGCAGCAGGTTTTGGAACTGTGCCGAGAACAAATCCATATTTGTTCTTTGCCAGCAAGGACATCTTGGCTGCTCTTGACCATTTCAGGTAATGCTGTCCATTAAAAGCATCTTTAACCAGTTTGACAGTGCTCAAATCACCACCAGGCAAGTAGTATGGATCTCTGTGAGCATGAATCAAAGGATTGTTGCTTGAAGTTGACTCAGGCGCCATAGTTGTCGAATCAATTCAATTTCAGGTAAAGAATCTTGAACTTAAACCAAAATATCTCCAGAAAACTTCTCGGATACACTACTATTCCCAATCACCAGAAAATCCTCCAAAATTCACAAGTAAATTCACTAACACTTCCACAACCTCAAAACACCAAATTCAGTGTGATTTCACTGAAAACAACCAAAATAACCTGCAAGAAAAGACGCTGTACTTTCACAGCAAACCAAAACCTCCAAAATCAGTAAATTTTACTGACAAACTCTCGGAAACAGTCGTCACTGACAAGTTTCAACCACAGTTGTTGAAATCTTCAAAAACCAACGGAAATGCTCAGTAAATTCCCAAATTCCACTGAAAATCACGAGATAAACACTCGCCACCAATGATTTCAACTAGAGATGTTGAAATCCTTCAAAAACAACCAGAAATTCCAGAAAAGGATCTACCAAATGTGATTTCAATGAAAATCACAAAGTCAGCTGTTCGAATAGCTGAGTAAAGATTACGCAAACCAAAATCTGCAATGATTACAAACAAAAACCCCAAATTCCGCAAAAATGCAGAAAAACCGTCGCAAACTCTTCGCAAGTTGTTCGCAAAGACTTCGCTCGACAAAGAATTCACTAATCACCAAAATTCTGCCATTTTAGCAGAAAAACTCACTGAAAATGTGCTAAAACTATCTAAAATGTGTTTGTTTGAATTTGTGAAAAGTAAAGAAGAAGTTTCGATGAAAATTGGAAGCTAAAACTGTCATAAATCCGCAGGATCTAACCATTACCATCTGATACCATGATAAAAGTAACAGAATCAGCCATGAAAACGTAAGGAAGAAGACACAGCAAATGAGGAAAGAAGAAAATTTTATTTACCAAAAACTTAAACTGATTTTTACAGAGGAATGAAGTATTTATACAATGGGATAATTAACTGCTCCTAACAAACTTTGTACAGCTGGCACATATAACTAACTTTGACTTCTCTAACAAACTTTGACTATAATTACAACTGATTACAAGGTGTTCTTCTAGGACGTGGCACTTGATTCTGATTGGTTGATTACTGCTGACTAGGACCGGAGCTTCAACTTGCAGATGTGAAGGACGAGTCTCTTCAATTACCATATACGAAGTTATGGTAATATCGTATATATCGGAATATTGTGAATATGTACGAAGTATATATACGGTAAATTGAATTTACAATAAACATTGCCAATAGTTAGACTTAATCATATCAATCAATGAATTTCAATTTTTGGGACAGTCTTACACCAACTTTCAGAGTTTATTTGAGTAAAATGTTGGTCTAACATCTTCATTGTATGAGCAAATAAACTACGGACGAATACAAATATTTGTAATTTGATGTTGCATAAATAATGGCGAAATTTTTAAAATTATCAATTTTTTCATTAGGAAACCAAACAAGAATGCTAACCAAGCTGAAAGCTCCTAGCTAGAGATCAGAGTATGTATGACAGTGATGCTTGCCAATATTTTTCAAGGGAATACATGATTACAAATATGAATTCAAGAGAAGTAAAGTTTTTTGAGAATATGCATGATTGGTGTCGCGATTACGACACCTAGAAGCTATAATATCGATCTTTAACACTGCTGACGAATAACCCCTTGAGTTCCTGTCTTAACACCTACGTGTCCAAGCTTTTCCATCGCTTTTGCAAATGACTCTTTAAAAGCAGCGTTGTCATTAGCATAGCGAAGAACAATTTCCTTGGTAGTAGGGTTGAGATAAAGATCTTGATCTGAAGTAAACAAGCCCTTGCCTTTTAACAAAAGGTTGTAGTAGGTGTTGTTAATTGCGAAAATGCTGTCAGGATCCATCGGAACAAATGCGTTTGGGTTGTTTCCACTACCCCGTGTGCAGTTTTTCATGAGAATCTCTTCCGCGTATGTCTTGTCCAATGTCGGATCCAAGGGGTACAATCTTTTCTCAACGGGGGCACAATGTGATATGCCTAAACCATGTGCCCCTGAAAGAGCGACCATGTCTTCAACCGTCATGTTTCTACTCGTGAAGAATGGCTTAAGTTGTTCCACCTTGAACTCGGGTTGAGGTAGCTTCTCTTCTGCGTCGCAAGCCAGTGGTTCCACACCATCACGACGACCTAGGCTGATTTTGAAAGGTGGTATACTAGCCTGAAAGTAAACAAAATTATGTTAACGCTACCACTTACCGAAGCTTATTTGGTAATAATTGAAGAGGTCTTTTAATTGGGACACGAAAAAAAAAAACGTTCAATTTAAATATGTCGAAGTTGATTACATGATATATTTCAAAATGTACGACCATGTAACAATATGTGACTAGGAAAACGAAGAGCATCAAAACAAGTTTATTTCTTATATATGCTTAGCCCTTACTTACCCACACAACTGCGTCTCGAGCAGCCATGGCCAAAATGTCAGCACAGGAGACGACTCCTGGACATACAGACTCTATTTCAGCTTTTATCTCTTGGAGGGCATTGGAAGGGCCCAAGAGATTTTGGTTTGTGCACTTCTCGTTTTTGGGGGATTTGATAAGGATTGATCCATCGCAACCCTGAAAAAGAACAAATGAAACATTATTTTCTAATTTCCAATGGAGTCAAAGGCTAATTATTTTGTTTTCAATTACATTTTCTAATTTTCAAAGGATTCAAAGACTTATTATTCTTTGGATTTCACATATAATGGAATAAAGCGAAAATTGCTCTTAAAACTGTGTGTGTGTTTTTTTTTTTGTGAAGTAGCAATCAGTCGCTCCCATTCTCGAGTTTCATTTTGGGTCATCCGTAAGCATCCTCTCTATATTTAAATAAGGGGAAGGTTGGCGTGCATCCGACCCCCCGTAACTTGCCTTATGGCGGGAACCTTTAAGGCGTTAGGGTAAAGATATTATTGTAGAAGATAATGCTCAATTGTCTTAACAAAATCATCTCCCCTTTTTTTAAGACAACCGTTTTTTGTTTTGTCATTTGTTGCCAACGAATAAAAAATAAGAGAGAGCATGACTAATATTATGACTAATATTATGTTAGTTACGTTAATCACATACCCCTAAAATGCAATCATGGAAAAACGTTCGCAGGACACCAGCAGCAACTGCCATAAATTGTTTGCTTTCTCTTTCAATAACCTTCTTTACAATGCCTTCAGCTTGAGGGCAGCTTGTTTTATAGAAATCTTGAGATAGTTGTGACTTTGATGGATGAACAAGAGACATAGAGCAAAGAGCAAGAAGCACTACAATAACAGATTTTATCGCCATTTTGCTTCTTGCTCCTATGTTTTATTCAGAATGTTAATCTTCCATTGAGGCTTAAATAGGTGACAAATTAATGTTTAGTAGTTTACTATATATAGACAAAAGTTATTTATGGATATGGCGAATAGATTTTAGCTTATTGGCCATATTTAAAGCATACCAATTGTTCTGGAGTAATTACTAAATCAAAATATTAGGTCACTATTGAAGCTCATAAAATTAAGGTCTACAAAAATAGATTGATATTAGTTGGAAACTCTTATTTTGTTTGTTGTAGTTGTTGTTGTCGTCTTGTATCAGATCACAAAATCCAATTGTGACCGAGAAAAAAATGAGCAGGTTATAGAGGTGATTTTAGTGGTAAGACATATCACATGAGAGTCTAAAGAATAAAATAACGACAGCTACATATATACATGGGGTGCATCCGGTCAAAAGTAACCTTATTGTTAGAAGTCAGAATTGATAGTCGCATGACTAAATCACCTAACTCTAACTACATAACTGGACTAACTAAATTGTGTAACTGCATAACTCTAATAACTCCACCAACTCCCACTAACATAACTTATCTAATTGTTGTGACATCCACCATTGGACCAATGTTGACCGCCGCAAGACCAATGTTGACCGCCGCCGCACCACCGTTGACACTCACCGAGCCACCGTTGACCGTTGTGAGATCACCATTGACCATTGCCAGACCACCTTTGATCACCACCATTGACCGCCGGCCCACCACCTTTGACCACATAATTGCACTAATTATCATGATTGATATATTTATTTTTATATTACAACAACAACAACAACCAAGCCTTATTCCCAAAATGAATTGCGGTCGGCTAACATGAATCGTCATCAAGTAACTGTCTTGTGTACGCCATGAAATTTCAAAACGTTGTAAACCTTTATGGAGTATTAAAACACTTTCAGAGGAAGTTTTATAAAGTCGTCAAAATCAATTAAAAAGGTTTAAAAAAAATATTGAAAAACATAAAAACTTTGAACACAAGGTAAAAAGTTTTGGGAAACGAGTTAGGGAAACCAAACAAAGAAATCAATGGAGTCAGATTAAGTTCTCGCATGTATAGAGTCTCTCCACATCGCCCTATCCAACAGCATACTCTTTTCAAGCCTTAAGAAGCTCGTATCACTTCTAATCACCTTCATCCGAGTCATCTTTGGTCTTCCCCAACCCCTAATAATATTATCACTTCCCCACCCTTCTATTCTTCTTATCGGCGCGTCACTAGGCCTCCTCCTCACGTGACCATACCATCACAGACTCACAGTCAGTTCTCCATCATCTTATCCCCAATAGGTGCAACCCCTACTTTCTCCCTAATAACTTCATTTCTTAACCGATCACGTCTTGTATGTTCACACATCCACCGTAACATGCGCATCTCCGTCACACTCATCTTATGAACGTGACACTGTTTCACGGCCCAACATTCCGTGCCGGCCTAATTGCCGTTCGATAAAACTTACCCTTCAACTTATTGGGCATCTCTCGATCACACAGAAGTCCTGTGGCATTCTTCCACTTCAACTAACCTGATTTGATCCTATGGGCCACATCCCCATCTAATTCTCCATCATTTTGAAAAATCGATCCCAAATATCGAAAAAAATCAAATCCCTGAACAATCTTTTCATCTAACCTGATCGTCCCGTCTACGTTTGTCTAATGCCGTTGAACTCACACTCCAAATATTCGGTCTTGCTTCGGCTCAACCGAAACCCTCTAGACTCCAAAGTGTGCCTCCATAGTTTCAACCTCCTCTCCAAATTTTCTTTCGTTTCTGAGATCAACACTATATCATCTGCAATCATCATGCACCACAGTATATCATCCTGAATTGGCATCGTCAATTCGTCCATGACTATATTTTTAGATTAACTAATTAAAATATAAGAATAGTCGATTATGGTGAAGTGCCCCGTGGCGCATTAAGGGCGCCGGGAAGTCAATAAATGCATAAAGAGAATCCAAAATTTGCAAAACTGTCACATCAAGACATGCACAGAGAGAGTCAAATGTTTGTAAAACTCCTATGTAATAAAGTCATCAACATGAAACAAAATATAAATTGTTATAATTGTGCTATGTATATCAGAATATTAAGATACATGTATTATTAAATTCGTGTCGAAATATACTTCAATGTGAGATCCATTTACATACACTTTTGAAAAGTTAAGTATGATTTTTGTTGAGATATGTCGACAAGTTTAAAACTTTTGTGAAAAAATGTTGAAAAAATAATAAAAGAAAATAATTATTATCCAAAAAATAAAGTAATATTCCGTACAATGATAAACTCCGCAAGTGATTTAGTGAGATTAGGAGAGATCTTAACGAACCAACAATTAATTAGTCACCATAACTTTTTCATTTTGTGATAATCAATTAGTAAATAAGAATATGATAAAGTGTTCTGTATTAGAGTTATCTATATTACGAAACATTAAAAAATGCAGAGAGTTCAATATTTGTAAAATTCTTGCATGAAGTATTAAAGTTATCAACATGAAACATAACATAATCAATTATAACTTAGGCTACGTATATCAGAATATTACGATACATGTATCATTAAGTTTGTGTCGAAATTTACTTCAATATTAGATCCATTTAACATAATTTCTATTTGGCTATGATTTATGGACAAGTTTAAGATTTTTGTGAAAAATGATTAAAAAACTGAGTATTATCCAAAGATAAAGTAATACTCTGTACAATGACATAAGTGATTTAGTGAAATTAGAAGACATCTTCACAAATATTAAATTAGTTATCATAATTTATTTATTTATTTTAATTAATAAATAATACTAGGCGATTATGAAAAAGTGACCCGTGCATCGCACGGGTTTTTCACGAACTTTTTAACGAAATAGCGCTCGAAAAAAAATGTTAAACAAAATGGGTGGAAAGCAAACTTGTTCAACCATATGGGGTGCACGTCACCCATATGTAAAACCGCCACTACCCTTGGCGGTTTTAAGAGTTTTTTTTTTTTTTATGTGAATAGTAAAACCGCCACTGGCACTGGCGGTTTTACATAGTGTAAAACCGCCAGTGCCAGTGGCGGTTTTATTGTTCACAAAATTTGAGATTTTTGTTTTACTGTTCACAAGTCATAAAACCGCCATAGTCATTGGCGGTTTTACAAATGGGTGACGTGCACCCCATTATATTGAACAAGTTTTTTTTCGACCCATTTTGTTTAACATTTGTTTTTTGAGCATTATTTCAAAAATTTAGTCGTTTTTCACCTAGTATATAGTATTATTGTTAGAATTCTAGATACCATAAGTCCATTGCATAACCCTAACAATGATAAATCGGACCTGTATAAAGGTGAGTGGCACCAACCTGAGTGCCCATAACTCCATAAGCCTGTCATTTATTGTTACACTTCAAAACGGCGAAATTTAGTTTAAATGTACATGGCAAATTCTTAATTTACAAGCTTAATAATAATAAATCATATGATTTTTTCTTTCACCAACAACAATCATGCTATAATAAAGAGTGTAAAACATGAAATTTGAAATTTAGGGGTAAGTTGTTTGGTTAATATAAATTCATAAAAATTGCAAACGTTTTAGGAAATATCAATGCTTCCAAAATGAAGGAAGTTACTTGCATTGTTACCAAACCCATGTTTGGAAACTCAAGAATTTGGAATTTAAAATTTTGAATTTGTATCAAATCTTTTGGAATTTGATTAAAAATATTTCTAGGTAAAACAAATGACACCCCAATAACACTCATTTTTTTTAGGAACAACACTCATTTTGAAATCCCACCATCTCCCAAACATTGAATTTAAATTTGAATGGGTCAGTTTACCAGATTGGTGTATAAAACTCCATACACACACCAAATTGGTATAAAATTTTTTTATCAAAGACATATTGATATAAAAAATATGTAACTAGAAGCAAATAAGCATAACTTTTCATCGGAGTTGAGAAACCGACAAAAATATATACTTACTTTTGAAAAAATAAGAATTTTTTTTTGGCACAAGAATTATAATTATGATTTTCAACTTAACTGTAGAATGAAAAGTAATTCTTTTGCATATTTTATTATCTTTGAAGATGAAACTAATACGTTTTTTTTTTTGTTTCATCAATTTTTTTCCCACTCACAGGGTAAAAATAAGCCTATTTGACTTTTATTGTTTATTTGTATACCAATATGTCTTTTGAAAAACTTTATATACCAATTAATTTGGAATTTGGTTATATTTTTATATACCAATTTGGTCATTGGCCTATTTGAATTCCGTCCACATCTCCAAATGATAATTTTCAAATGATTACTAATTTCTAAGTTCTTGTTTACAAACGTTATCTTAGTGATTCAAAGTCCCCACACACTAATAAGGGACTACGTGAGTTAAGTTTCTGTTGTGCAATTGGGCGCAAAATTCGGAAGCGTATAAGAAAGATAACAAGGAACAATAGAAAAAAGATCACACCAAGATTTAATGTGGTTCACTATCAACGTGATAGCTACTTCCAAAGGGGTTATGAATCAATTTCACTATGGTAGGGAATTACAGATACAAGATGAATTGAGAAGTTCTCTATATCTACTAGTCTAAGAACACTCTTTGTGTGGCTCTCTCACTAATTCCGTCTACAAAATTAGGTTGGAGGAGGTCGGTTTTATATATTAACCACCTTACCAAAAGACCTAATGATCAGTTTAGGAAAGTAGTAGCTATTAAATCTCCCAAAATACTCGGGGCCATGACATTGTCTGTAGAATTTTAGAGGGGAGGAAAATATGAGAGTAAATCATGGAAAAGTTTACAGTATAACACTTGCTCATAAACCTTCTCAATTAAATTGGATACAATTAGGCCTCTTCTATAGGCTTACAAATAACAACTAACAACTAAAATCCTAAAGCTAAGCAACCCACGTAAACAATGCCCACTAACATAATGATTAAACCCACTAATTATTCATGCTCTAAAACTTCGGAAATCATGGCAACTAATTTTGACTAAATCAACTAATTTTTTGGATCATAAATCGAACACACCCCTTTGATAAAAAAATCTCGAGAGCAATATAGTCTTGATCGCCCACGCGTTAAGAGTTAAGACGAACATGTCGTTACGTCCTTCGCCGCAACGAACCCACGAACACTTGAATCTCGATCTCGCCTTCGGATCTTGATCAATCGGGTTCTACACACCCGTCTTTTTCATGGAGCACTTCTCTTCACATCTCGTGACGCACTTCTCGTCATCTTGCCGATGCACGTAATCACCGACCATACATTGGAGCACTTCTCTCCAACAACCTTTGATAGATCACTTCTCTCTACCTCTCTATATCGTGATGCACTTCTCACCACACTCGAACATCTTGTTCTTGTCGGAGCACTTCTCTCCGCAATCGATAGAGCACACGTCTCTCTATCTCACAGTTCATGGTGCACTTCTCACCATAAACTCTCTCGGATGCTACGTACGTGCTGCGTTGCACTAGCTTGTACCCTAACTTCTTCGTCCTTTGTCTTCACAAAAATCAACTAATTTTTTGGATCATAAATCCAACATTGTCTACGTATTCAAGCTTAGGATGATTGTGACGCAACTTCATGTTCATTCTTCATGTCGAACATCACAACAACAACTCGTTGTTCCCGCTAAGTTTGGATGACATTCGCCGTGGGTGGCCTCTACCAACATTTTCTTACACTTTTTATCACACGCGATGTCGCTTAAACATGGCTCACTCTTAGGAACACAAATATGAGACTGCAAATACCATGATGGAATGTTGCAACAGCACCTACGATTATGCTTATGCTCCTGGGAGTTGGTGACGTTTTTTCCTTTGCCCGATGATCGGCATTGGCCATCGGTATCCACGTTTAGCACCTTCAAACATGTTGCACTACATGATGCATCGTCCACGCAACCCTTAATTTCACCAAGGCATACTTCATCTTGTCCTACATACAGGTGACTTCGCTGCCTCAACTGCATACAATTGGAACTTGATGAAATTTTATTTCGGGGATAAATGAAAAGTAAAAACGTAAAAAAATCAATCTAATAGCATCATCATGCCCTAGTGTTCTAGGTTTTCCTCTTCTATAGAAATTCTCAAACTTTCAACCAAATGAAGTATATGTGTACCAATTTCCTAGCCTATCATTATCATATTAAATAGCTAGTAATGTTAACGAAGGAAGTGAATGATGTTTCGATTTTATTGAAGAAAAAATTTGGGTAATTTTTGTTAAAGAAAAAACAGATAACTAAGACAAAATTAACGAGACAGATGATTCCGGAACTTGGTCTGTGTTAAAACTAAGGCAGATATAATGTTTATGTCAATATACAATGAGGATAGTGAACAAACAAATTAAACAGTTGAAAAGAAAACTTATACTTTGGCTTAAGATTGTAATAAAACATAAGAAGAGTCCTTTGACTAGCAAATCATCGGTCTTCTTGGTGGCCATATTTTTGATATTTTCCAGGTAAATAAAAGAGCATATCTCTTTGTTTAATGAGTAAGTCTTGTGTGAGAAGGTCTCACACTAACTTATTGTGAGACCAGCTATCTTTATATAAAAAGTGATCTCTTTTACCCTCTGAGTAACTATTATACATCTTTTAGTGACTGTTTTAATTTAATGTAAGATTAGTGATCCATATAAAATGAGTAGACGTGTTATTTCATAAATTATGCCTAATTTTATATTTCGTAACCCTTCTAAATCACAACTTATGTGGTTAAATCGTAAACTAACAAAATCACTAAAAACATTATAATGGTCACAATGAATGGTAAACGGTTCACTTTTAAACAACTAAATCCGTCTCACAATAACTTTTCGTGAGACCGTCTCATATGAGACTTTGCCTTGTTTAATTTATAATCAAGGTTGGGTTCATTTGCACTGTGCAGATTTCACAAAATTATATTAGTACTAGGAATATCTCGTGCTTCGCACGATCAATTTTTATATTTAGGTCGAAAATCTTATCCTGTGGTTTCAATAATATCATATTAGCGTAGTGTTCATGCTTATGGCTTGGGTAATCGGGTTTTACATGAACCTTGGGAATTGAGAGAAGAATGACATATTGATAGTATATTTCACATTGACCTTCATATCTCAATCTAGCTTCTTCCTCTCATTTGGATACGTAATTACAAAAAAGTACAATGAATGTACTTATGTACATGGCATTTTCAAGATTCATGTACAAACGGAATGTGCATGGCATTTGAACATTGATGTATGAAGTGTGTGTACGCATTCATGTAACCTTTTTTACTTTTTTCTTTGATACACTACATGCATATTTAGAACTTAATTTAGTTTTGAAGTTTGAATTCATGCATATTCTACCTGATGATTAGCATATGCACAATTTCCTAGGAACATTGATGTGTAGTGTGTGAACTCAACTTAGATCACTTGAACCTTACTTTACTTGTTCTACTAGTTTGATGGCCCGTGCAACGCCCGGGCTATTTATCTTTAAATGTTAAACTTATGTAAACGAAATTTTTATCTAAGACCTAAAATCTCATTTCAAACGCCCTTGGGATATTTGTAATGTAATTAGATGGAAATTAAAGTCACCTTTAAAAACCTAAAGTCATATTTCAAACACCCGTGGGATATTTGTAATGTAATTAGATGGAAAATCACCTTGAAAAACCTAAAATCATGTTTCGAACACCCTTGGAATATTTGTAATGTAATTAGATGGAAAGTCGCATTTCAAAACCTTAAATCCTGTTTCGAACATACACCCGTGGTATATTTGTAATGTAATTACATGAAAAGTTACATTTCAAAATCTAAAATCTCACTTTGGACACCCGTAGGATATTCGTAATGTAATTACATGGAAAATCACATTTCAAAAACATAAAATCTCATTTCGAACACCCGTAGGATATTTGTAATGTAATTAGAGGAAAAGTCACCTTTCAAAAGCCAAATTCCCATATTGAAATACCCGTGGCATATTTGATCAAATGGTCAATTACTCCGTATTATATTACATACTCCGTAACTATTTTCCATAAATCAAGTAATAATATTATTTTATTAGAGTAATATTACCATAATATTATATTAATATATTATTATATGACAGTTTCTATAATGAAGCTTTTATATTTACTTATATTCACATGTTTTATTATATTTTGTATTAACCAATCATCGATGACCAAGTGTCCGCATGGGAATTGAGCGGGTTCAGGATTACCTACATATATATATATATATATTAGATAAGCTATTGATCCACACTTCCCCAACCCAATTTTATATAGAGATATAGGATAGGATTATTACCGTGACATTAATTGAAATGTTTCTGTTACCACATAAATGTGTTAGTGACGTATAAATTAAAGGTTCATCAATAATTCAATACTACTCTTATGTCTAATTAAGAATGCTATTTGATTTGTTCTAAAACGAAAAGAATGCTAATTAATTACGAACGAGAATAATATTTTCAAGCTTAGGTTTAAGAGGTGTGCAAATACAATACTCCCTCCATTTCATTCATTTCTTTACGTTGGGCTTGGGTTCCCCTCACAAAACCCGGCCCAACGTAAAGAAATGAATGAAATGGAGGGAGTATATCTGTTTAAAATTTTAAATTCTTGATCAGGTATAGGCTTGTACAGACCCATTCAATTATAATTTTATCTTGATTCCATTTTTGCACCAATTTTACCATGTTTTCAAATCGCACCATGATGATAGATTGATAGGCAGACCCGAGACTCGAAAACCCTTCAAACTTTCTGAGATTATATCTGTAAGTAAGAAATTCTCGAATAATCATATGGTTCAATAATGTTGCTCAAAAATCATCTTTTCAATTACAAACTTAAGCAGCCTGACTCAATTGCATGTTTCTGATCACTTTTTCGACAACTTCACTGAGACTGTGAGTCAGTGAGTGTGAGAGAGAATCATAATGAAACTGATCATAGTCCTGTTTGAAGCACAATTCGATAGACTCAGCATTTTGATTGACCTCATACTAAATCTATTGGGAACACATATATACATCTGGTTGAAGCAAACTTTGTAGCATGGACACCAATGCCACACATCAGGGAACGGTATTCCGTATCCTGATGCGAGTTGACAGTAAACGTAGATTTATTCAGGATGCTCAATGTTTTGCGCATTTTGCTGGTAGATAGTCGCAGAGCGTGATATTGACCACAGATTGTGACAGAGAAACCATTCAACTAGAAATACCCAACAGGACAAAGTTACAGTCGTAAATACAACAATCTTATTGTCATATATATATCAGATGAAATTTACAAATATTGTATAATTTCCAGTAATTTGCAGCATACCAGCACATCTTACCCAATATGGCTATACCTAACAGAACAAAAATCACTTTGTATTTTGTGACAGACAGACATAATCTTAATCACATTCATGGATTAAAGGCCGCACAGTCCCTTCGGATGTTACCCTGATTTCCAGTTTTAACTCCAACTCTACCAAGCTGTCGAATTGCACTGATGAAGGCCGAGTTAAAATCCCCTTGATTATTGGCATAATCGACTACTGTTTGTCGCGATGCTGGGTCAGTGTAGAGTTCCTGATCAGAGGTAAACAGCCCTTTTCCTACCACCAAGTCCTGGTAATACAAATTATCGAATCTGGTCGGGGCTTGAGTCTCCATAGGAACTACAAAGTTCGGGTTATTAGTCTGTGAGCATTCCTGTATCAGCTGCTGAGCATATCCACTGTTCATGGTAGGGTCAACAGGGTTGGAAGAAGAGAAGTTAAAGATACGCTTTGCGAATTTTGAGCAGTGGGAAGCACCAAGGGTATGTGCTCCAGAGAGCGCGATCATATCAGTTTGGCTAAGATTGTACTCCGCAAACATTTTCACAAGTTCGGCCAATTTCATGTCGGGTTCTGGTAACTTCCCAGCCACATCTGCTGCCACTGACCTGAGTCCATCTCGTCGTCCAAGCTCCACATTGAATGAAGGCCCTCCTGTCTACAGACATTGCAACTCCAAATTAATAAAAACATTTACAGTTGAAACATCTATTTATCTATACTCAGTTTTAGAAAAAATGATGCATATGCAAGAGCAGTAAATGTTGACATGCTGTGCAAAATTCCATCTTGAACACGCAACTTATCTTTCCTATATGCATTAATCAGTCACTCTAAACCTGGAATTTTCTTCTTTTTGGTAGGTAACCCAAAAGTTGTGAATTCTTTTATTTAGAATATATTTATGAAAATCATGGACCCTTATCAAAATATGGCTTACCAGAACAATAGAATCTCTTGTAGCAAGAGCAAGAATGTCAGCGCAGGAGACGACTCCAGGGCAAACAGCTTCTACAGCTTGCTTGGCCTTATTGACAGTGTCGAATCCATCTCCGGCCAGTGACAGATTGATTTGCGCATCCTTCTCCGCGCCCCCACTAGGCGAGTATATCATGATAGAAGCATCACACCCCTGAATCATAATTCAACCGAATGTAATTGAGTGGACATTTCGTTAATTTTCATGCAGTTTTACTGGCTAAAATGCCTAAAAATATGCAGCAGTTTGATAATGTTGTCTTGTGCAATACTGTTTCATTTTATTTTTCTTCTAGTACCATACGAATGAATTTGCAAAATCAGGAGGAAATAACTCTTGTTAAAACAAAAGTTTGATTACACACTCAAGTGCTCAGCATTGTCTAAACTCGCATAAAAAACATGTATATGTACTGTTCTCAAAATTATCACGAAAAAAACACTTTCAAAACAAAGTTCTATTACACAATCAATCTGATTAAGAGTAGTAAGAAGTATATGCTCTGTACAGCACAATGTGCATGACAAGTTATTACCTGAACAAAGCAGTCATGTAAAAACAGACGAATTGTTGCCGGAGCTGTAACAATAGTCTGTCTGAATTTCATGGCCACGGACTGTCCGACTATGGCTTCCACAAAAGGGCAGCTAAATCTGTAGAAATTCTCTGACAATTGCGCCTCGCCTGCCTGTATCATTATCACAAGAACCAGAATAATGCAGAGTTTTTTCCATGACTCCATTTTCGAAAATATGTATGTGTATCAAATGATATGATGTATGAAAGTGAAACCCACCTAAGGTATAGAGTGGACTATATATATCATATACGGAGTATCATGTAGTAATTTTGGAAGTTAATGAACAGAAAATTATGTGTAAGTGTAACACGTTCACATTGGGCTAAGTACGCAACCAACCTAGTATAAATCAGAGTTTTTATAGTAAAGGTGATGGTCTTTTTCATGTGCTGTTCAACACTCAATAATCTGAGGCACTGCAGGTCACTATTTTTTATTTTCACACCACAAATTACTGAAAACTGTCAAATTGGGAAATAATTACAACCGGGAGTTTTGGACTCATATTTTATGATTGAATGTTAATGCTACTAGACATAGTTAGCAACCCATGCATAATTTTTTGATGTACCTGTTTATCCATCCTATTGATGTCTTTTTCCTTTCTTATATTGCGACGCCGCGGTATGACAAAGCAATAAAATGCGACATTATATTGTTTTATTCACTAACGTTTCGTTGTCGATCTGGCTCTTATAATCTCAAGTATTTATTAAGTCTACATATAATTGATTGTCAAAACGTAATCTAATTACATGATAAATATCTCCTAGCGAACCTGTACCAGGAGTACACAAAGTTTATTAATTAGTATTGGAATTGCTCGTTCGTTCTCAAGTAACATGCACATGAAGCTTGAAATTATTGCTCGTCACAATTAGAAGTGCTAGTAGTGGATAGTAATAAAATGCTACATTATTGTGTATCAATTTGAAGGGTTACTTGTTAATTTGAGTAAAATGATGAATTCTAGCTCGGAAGTTTGAAAATGACCAAGTAACAAATGCCAGCTAAAAATAGTTCCATTTGTTAGCCCGACTCTACGTAGCTCTCATTTTAGACCAATGCATAATAATTATTGTATTTCAACGTGTTGACGTGAGCATAGTAACATAATAACAAAGATTAAACATTTTTGGTAGACAAAAGTCTAAGGAAATAGCTAATAATTTATTTATGTAGTATGGTAAGCTTTCTACACTTTGCAATTTGAGGAAAATATTCACTACAAATTGATCATTATTACTATTGAAAATATGAAAGCACAGGTGACCTGCTTTTAGCAGAAAAGGGTAATTATTGGACCAATTGACCAAGTATCCTAAGAATTCATCATCTTTCCTGAACCATCATATTTTTAGGTCTCGGCTTCCTCTCGCCCTCTCGGCCAATCAGCGGCCTAGTCGTCCATTCGGCTGTTGGAACAATTGTAAACATACATAGAGGTAACCGCCTAACCGGATATCCTTTTTAGGCGCGTTAGAAATTCGCTTTCCTAAAAGTCTATATCAACACTCTATATTAATCAAAGCGGGTTACACGATATAACTTTGGAGATACAAAGAAGGGTCAATCAAATTAGGTTGCTACTCTAATTCGATCATATACTAATATGTTAGAGAGAAAGAGTTTGTCAATACACTTAATGAAAATTAATGTGCACTATCCTATGATCAAGTCATACAATTAGTAGGAGAATGTGACTCTCCATCATTTTGTCAAGATTTTTCATTCATTATTTCTTCATCATAACGCATACATACCCCCACTTTATATAGCGGAACCCCTTCTAAGTTACAAAATAACTACCAACATTAAATCATTTCGTCATATGATTAAATACAATGTATATTGTACCGTATAACATGTGTGTCACTAATTCCTACTTACTCTAAAAATGTTCCAACAATCATCCCCCATATTATGAATAAGCAAAAAGTAGAATCACTTGCTTAGACAAATTCTTCAAAATCATGCATCATGAAAGTGTCGGAAACGGTTGAACTTTCACTTAGTGTAAGAAACTTAACAATTATTCCAGTTATAATGGTTGACTAAAGCATTGAACCACATAATCACTTTGAATAATCGAAAGTTTTACAGACATAAGTTTTAGACCCATCAGATTAGTGCAGACACTATTAATTAATGGCCTTGTGTCCATATCAATTTATGTGTATATAAGAGTCAAAGCCCCCGGACTCCCTGAAGCGGCCACACCTAATACTCACATAGGTAGATATTTTATGTCTCGTGTCTCCGCAACTGGACACTTCTTCAAAAGATCCATTAAGAAATTTAATTCAACCTCTTAACAGTGCAAAATCAAGCACTTCCCTTGGGATGAATGAATTTAACTGCTATCAATTACAAATGAAATACTCGTCTCCCTTGAACTCAAGATTTAGCGTGGTACCAAACGTTGAGTCGAGGTTTCTTTCATTTATAATTTAAAATTGGGCTTAAACCATCCCTTAATCATCCAAAACATATGAGCTAACAAACTATGTGTTTAGAGACATCATATGATTAATTAAATTAATCATTTTAACAGTAATTTACCATACTATTCATCACTTGGAGATTTATAGAAAAATTAATGAACATATCTTCCACTATTTCCCCCAACTATGGCCAACGATTTTAATAACTGAATAATAGTAGATGATTGACACAATCGGTCCATCTATTCATTAAAATTAATGAATTACCACACATTTCTATCTATGTGGATCATATAAATTTGTCAATAATATACGACTATTGTATCCCAAATAGAGAAACCTCCACCACTTGAAACCATGCAGATAGATTGATCTTATTACCCTTTACCAGATAAAAGTGCCCCAATGTAAGTGTCAAACATAACAACTTATGCTTATCCATACAAGATTGTATATGTTTACATATATTTAACATCTTCTCATGCCAATATGTGTTAGATATAAATTAGTTATAAACCATAGATAACCATTTATATCTTTCAAGACAAACCTTTAGCAAAATAGAAGATTAAATATGAAACCATAATTTTAAATCTCTCCATGTCTCGTGCCTGAAATATTGTAGACACCCTACTTGCATTGGGGGCTTCCCTTATAGCGCCAGATGATGAAAACGGACTTAACGCGATAATCGTTTTTGTATGCCATCGAGATTTTTACCCGAAGTAAGGCCCAAATGGTCGTTTGACACTTGACCCAAGTGTCAGAGTGAATTAAGAGGATTGATGAATCGTATCTCATGTTGGCCAAGCCGGAGTGTGACATTCGTTCAAAACTTTGCGACCCAATGGCATGTTACTTGATTTTACGTGCATGCATGCCCAAGTAACCGGATGCCCCTGCCATCCCTCTGGCATCCCACTGGCATTCAAGTGAGTTTTCCTCACTCACGGTTGTTTTCAGAATTTGTTACACGTATTCTCTTTTTCATCTTTATTTTATCCGAGAAAACTTATTTCTCCCATTTTCATACCTTTATTCATTTTTCTATCATTTCCAGCCATTATCTTCTCAAAATTATCATGGGATTATTCTTATTATTTTGGTATTATCCACCATCCTTTTCACACCTAAATTATCCTATCATTTTATTTTCTTGCAGGCTAAACCTAGGGTATCCTAAACTAGTTAGTTTCCTATATAAAGAACCCTCATTATATAATCAAACACTTAGGAAAAAACCTAGAGAAACACCTACAGAAAAACTAGCTACTTCACTACTTCACTACTTCACTAATCCTTGCTCTCGGCCTTTCACAGCAAGGGCATAAAATACTTTCTACAACCATACATGCATGTACCACAACAGACTCGAATAATCGTCCACCATAGCGCGATCACCACTTCGAATGTAAAGACTCGATCGTTGGGTCAAGTGGAGAATACGGCTTGCGAGTAAGGGTGGGCTCCTTAGCATACAAAACCGAGATCCGCGAGACATTGCAAGTAAGTCTTGAGGGCCCTTAATTAACAAAAGTTTTATTCAAATGATATTCTATTAAAATTTAGTTTTTATGATATAGTTTATATGGCTTTCACACATGCATGTTTTTCACTTTTTTTATATATAGTGCAATATAAGCAAGGTTTATGAATATGTCGATGTTTTACTTTTTGCTAGACATTCATCTTATGAATTATTGGCGTGTTTCTTTCCCATGAGTATGTGCACTCATTTTGTTGAGTCTAGTTTTAATTTCATTCGCATGATCTTAATTTCGCCTTCCATGTAACGTGTTATGTCTATCCGTCGTCGATTAATTACTTTTCATTTATCACGGATCAGTTAGTAGAGACCGTCGACCACGACGGGCGGTTCGAGTGCCTAACACCTTCTCAACCCTAACCTTGAACGAACTCATTCTAGGTTCGTGGGGTCCTAAAAAAAAATACTCACCGGCGACTCCTGGTCAATACCAATTCATCTATGGAGGATGAATCGGCCAACCCGGCCGGTACGGTATCTCACAAATATAAATCATCTAAGATTCATATACGTTCATTTATATTCACCAAGACAAATTTGACGTAACACGAGAAACAAAGTACATGTATAACAAACTATGATTTATAGTATGGTTTTAACAATTGGGCTACACGATATGACTTTTGAGGTACAAAGAAGGGTCAATCAATTAGGTTGATAAGCTTATCTAATTCGATCATACTAGTATGTTTGAGGGATAATTTGTCAAACACTCCCTTATATAATTTTTTTTGTCAAGCACTCCCTTATGTAATTTAATTTTTGTCAAACACTACCAAAAGAACATTTTCGATCACAATAAGTTAACTTTCCGGCATGACCACCGTTTAGCACGTGAGTTTAGTTGGATTTGTCTTTTCTTTTTTTCGTTCTTTTTCTTTTCACCGTCTTAGGTGATTTTGTCCCTCTAAATATTGAAAAGTGAAAAGAAGAGAGTAGCGGGATAGGTAAAAAAAGGCAAAAAAAGAAAAAGAAAATTAAAAGAAAAAAACAAATCCGTTTAAAGTCACGTGATATATGTGGCCATACCGGAAAGTTGACTTTTTGTAGCCATGAATGTTTTTTTGGGAGTGTTTGACAAAAAATTTGTTATATAAGAGAGTGTTTGACAAAAAAAATTATATAAGGCAATGTTTGACAAACTAAACTTCTGTAAGGGATTGTTTTTCACAAAATCCATGTTTGAGAGGAAAAGTTTATCAATACATTTAATCAAAAGATTATGCACTATCTTATGATTAAGTAATGCAATATCATTTTGTCATGATTTTCCATTCATTATTTTCATAATAACACATACATACCCCTACTTTATATAGAGGAGCCCGTTGTAAGTTACAAATACGTACCAACATTTAATCATTTCATATGATAAAGTCCAATGTATATTGTACCATATACCATGTATGTCACCAATTTTTACTTACTCTAAAAAAGTTCCAACATAAGTTGGGTTTCAGTTCCGGCCATTTTATAAATTGGATCATCAAATAATGTATCTCAAGGAATCCCATCGACAAATAAGCACCTAGGGCAGGTGTACTAAATTGAATATCAGCTATCAATCTGCTAATTGGACTTCCTGCTAGTTATGGTTCCATCTTACTGACCCTCTAGTGAGTGGTATGCATACTCGAGTCAATTAGAATAAGATATAACCGAGATACTCTAGTAGTTGGGGGTAGTATGGGGTAGGACAGTAACACCAGGAAAAAACTACTCAGGGAGGGTAACTTCATCTGTCACTTGGCTTGGATTCGTTGGTTGTTCGTTTGATCATTTAATTGATTGCTTTATTGGTAGCCACGTGCTATCAAAGCGCGTGTCTTGTTATTATTGGTTATTTATTTAACTTCTTACCTAGCCCTTTAATTTGCTGACGTTCTTTTGTTTGAGTTTGTCCCCAATTCTATTCTGCGACCTTTGTCATTCTTTTGATGCGCAATTGACAAGTATTATGAGATGGATGTTTCTTTGCATGGACGTCATTGCATGATGAGGATTTATTATTTCAATAAGGCATTTTGCCATTAGACGTTTAAGCATTTAATTCATTTGGATTTGATGTGGTTTTCTAAACTTGTTTTGAGAGTTCTGTTGTTTGCTCGATTTACTTTGGACTATTTCATTTATGATTGGTTAGTTGGACTTTAGAAGGCTTAGGTACTGTTTGATAGGACTTATTTTCAGGTATCCAGAATCATTCAGATCAGATCAGATCAATTCAGAATCATTCAGATCAGACCAGATCGGTTCAGAATCATTCAGATCAGATCAGATCAGTTCAGAAATATTCAAATTTATATCAATGTATTTGGTCCATAACTGATACTAATTCGTTGAACTTCAATCAAAATTTCAACACATTCAAATCGGATCAGATCAGTTCAGAATCAATCAGATCATATCAGTTCAGATCAGAATTATTCAGATCAGATCAGATCAGTTCAGAATCATTCAGATCAGATCAGATCAGTTCAGAATCATTCAGATCAGATCAGATCAGTTCAGAAAGATACAGTCCTATCAAATGGGGCCTTAGTGGTTGACTTTGCGAGTCAATTACGACATAATAATCTGAGTTTTTTATTTAACTATTAGGCAAAAATTTAGGGTTGTTACAAGAGCAATGTGCACGCTATGCTGCATAAAAGTGTGGGTTCGAATCCCACCTAGCCTAATCAAATTTATATATATATTTTTTTGTTTCTTTGTACATTTAATGGAAACGTTGCCATAGGCCAGGGTCATAGTGTTGTTTTGTATCTTCTATGGTGTTCCAACAAGTTGTGCTCATTTTTTTCTAATTTTTTTCTTTTAACTGTTGCATTGGGCTGAAAAATCTGTTGCATCAGTTCTAATGCAACACTAGTGACAACAATAACAAACCATTGCATTACTTTCCCAAATTCTAGTGTGAGACGGTCTCATACGATGAGACCTCTAACACATTTTAAAATAACAATTACTTTTCAAAGTCAACTTATTTTAAAAGTACCATGTTTACTTATCAAAATTAACTCGCTAATTGGTCTCCTACGATGAGACGGTCTCGCCGTAGAATTACTACATTATTTTTATACAACGTCTCAAGAGCCTAATGCAACAATTTTAAGGTGTTGCATTATAACACTTTTTTTAAAATGATGTTTTTAAGATAAAATATTCAAAATTATGAGGTGCACGTCATCCACTTTCTGTTTCAGATAGAACTATCACTTCACATGGTGGTTTATGCTCCATTGCGGTTTTTTCAATTTTTTGTTTGGCTTGTACTAGACATATATAACTTACAAAACCTCTACCCAAAATGGCGGTATTACCCCCATCTAAAAACGTGGTGACGTGCACCATATTTTGTTCAATGCCTTTGGTTGTACTCCTTTTGTTGCATTTTTTTCTAAACACTACTTTTAAAAAGAATGTTTGTTCCATTATGTCATTAATGATATTTGTGGTAGATATTAGGAAAAAAAATTAAGTAGAAAAAATAATGCTAAATATTCTCATTAAGTAAAGATGTACATAGCAATAGTTTAATTATATGATCCCAGTAAATGGAAGAATATCATTAGTTAATGGATATGTTAAACATAAAAAAACCAAAACAAAAATTAGAAGATAATAGTCAATTGAATAGTAGAAAAAAAAAGTGATGCTAAATATTCTCATTTCTAAAAGATATATCAAGAAAATAATTAATTATGTGATCCTAATAAATGAAATGTTAAATTTACATAATAGAGATGCTGAACAAAAAAAGGGCCCAACCGGGATCGAACCGATGACCTCTTGATCTGCAGTCAAATGCTCTACCACTGAGCTATGGACCCTATGATGATTCAAATTTATTCTTTATATAATTATTATACATAATACTCCCTCTATCCCCCTTTAAACACCACATACCCAAAATACCGTGCTGATAAGGGTGTACACGCAAATCGATTAATCAAAGTTCCAAAAAAATTATTTGGTGAGTTAGATAAGAATCTTAGCAAAATTTTCATGCAATATTTTTGGAACTTTGATTAACCGATTAGTGTGTACTCCTCAATAAGGGTGGTTTTGGGTATAAGGTGTTTAAAGGGGGACAAAGAGTGTACGATCTTAAGGGTAACCATCATTAATATTGCATCCAATTTAAAATAATTTACCTTCTGTATTATATTATTTTTTTGTTGAAATGTCAGAATCAATAAATAGGAAAAAATTTACAAGTTCAAAGCGATATACCCCAGGAAATCAACAAAAAAAACCCACCAACCTAGTAGCTATCTGCTCACAATTAGGATATATACTTACATCAAATTTCTATTCTCCAGCCATACTCTCTACTGCTCAAATTTTGCGATGGGTTCCTCACCCTGTTTCTAATTTCCTCAAACACCTTCATGATAAAAAAAACTCAGGTTTCCATATGAAGAATTCATGTCTACTTTTGTTCCTCGGATACTAAATGGAGTAAATGAGATTGCAGATCAGTACACCAGTGATCTGCTTGTGAACTCTCGTGCCAAATGTTTGCTTAGTACACCATTACAGAGTTTGTGTCCTCAGAATCATAATGCTCAGTCTACCATTTAAAATATCCAAGCACTTGACACTATTTTAACAATTGAAGAATAGGTGACCATACGTCTTTGTACGAGTTTGACACAATAGACACTCTTACTCCACACACAGTACACTCTTATCCTCGGCTCTTCAGTTTGTCTCTAACTTGCAACTTTTTTTCATATGGCCATCCAAGGTATGTATAAAGCTTGCTCTTGGGATAGAATATCTACCCCATATGATTTTATTCCAGACCACACCTTTCAACCAACTATATTTCTTTGCAACTGAATAATCACAATGCATCCAGTCATTAGTATACAGTTGAAACAAGGTTTTAAATTTACACATTCTCTTCTAATACCAGCTTGAATCTTCTGGAGGGGAGTGTGATCCCCATTGTTCACCCTTAATATACACACTATGCACCATTTAATTCACAATGTATCTGCTTTGCTACAAATCAAGTAGAAATATTTGCAGATGCTTGCTCTATTCCACTCAATAATGTCTCTGATCCCTAGTCCTCCTTTATTATGATCTTTGGCTTACAACAACTGTCCCATGCAACCAGAGGAGATCTCAACATATGTTTGGATCCATCTCACATGAAATTCCGGAATACAGTTGTGATTAACCTGAGTTCCATTTTAGGGAGAACAAAGACTCTGGCCCAATAAGAGTGTCGTAGATTGGTGATGACAGCTTTGACATGGTTTCCACGTATTATCATCAATAGTATTTTGTCTGATTTATGCATCTTTGTTCTACTGTCCACATTGTATGGAACAAGCTCACTCAGCCGAAACTAAGAACTCATTGCAAGCCTCCTCCTAGAACAATCAAAGTCAACGTAACACCGAAGGTTTATGGAAATTGGATTATGGAAAATGGTTGTGACATATTTGAAAATAAAAGATCTTGTGATATCTTATACTATATAGTAAAAGCTGTGTTTAAAGCAACGACCACGTTCAACAGTTTTAGTTAGCACATCTCCTATGCCACGTGGCATCTTAGTTAAGAAGTACAAAAAAAGAAGGTTGTATTGTTTCTAAATTCAATTATTGTCATTATAAATCGCACTTACCTTAACTGTATTGCTTATACAACTTTTGTACTTATTTCCAAAAAATTAACAAAGAAAATTCAATTCGGGCGTATCTCGGGTCGTAAACTAGTGCTTATAATAGATTTTAACCATCATACTACCAACAAGTTTTCACCTTTTGAGCTCAAGAGAGGATATATATGCTTGAGAGTGTAACCCGGCTCATCACCTGAGACAGAAATAGTCACCTATAGCAGTTTGTCAGACTGTGTGCTGACCCCACAAACCAACACGGATACTTCGTAAGCACTTTGATCTCACTCGTGCGCACCTTGGAAAACTTCCCAGGAGGTCACCCATCCTGAAATTACTCTGTGGAGTTCTTATCACATGGGCTTTCTTAGAGGAAAAACGGACTTTGTTGGTATGAGTAACACTGTGAATCCTTTTAACCACCTCATATGAGCGAGCCCTTAATCTCTTAAGAACCTCCTCTGAAATCTGGGGTATTAATCTTATTGGGTTGTGTTGAGACATATAATGGGTTGCGCTGCTACACTCAATATTGATGTTTGCTGGTTTAATGCTAGCTCTGCGGCAGGCAGAGGGGGAATGCATGCATATTGCTCATCATGGAATCTTGGTTAATTTTAATTTAAATTCAACGCTAATCTGGTAATCTGAGAAAAACTCTTGATTGCTGCAGATTATAATGTGGAGCACCTCCATGATAATTCCTTATTTTGCATTGTTATATAGGCCTTTACGGTGCTATAATTGCTATATTTGCCCCATTTATACTCGATTCACATTCATTCCCGCAATATTTCACGTCCTTGGTATAATTGTTGGTTTTGAGCTTTTCAGGCATAAAAAGGACATTTTGGAGAAGTTAAGATTCGGGATTGAAGTTTACTTACGCAAGGCCAACTTCGGAGCTCAATATCTCCCAAACCACTAGTAATTTTGCAACGAAACCAATTGGAGGTGAAATATTATGATCTTACCTTTCTAAGAAGTGCTCACACGCTCAAATCAGACAAGTAACGAAGACATTAGAGCCGTTTGAAGTTGGACTGACGAACCAGTTTTACACGACACGTGCCATAATTGCACGACTCGTGTATGTACAATATTTGGTCACTGAAGTGGGCACGACTCGTGCAATATGTTGCACCACACGTGTAGATGCACGGGATGGATTTTGCGGATTTTACTTATTTGTTTTCGGGGGTTTATTTTCTATTTTTAAATAGGTAATTGTAAAATAACCTTCTACGTGTTCATACCTAGTTGAGCCTTTGTATTAGACATCTGAGCTTTCATTATTTTGTGCACACCGTTATTTTCAAGACTTTAACTTTATTTTAAGATTCAAGCACTTTTGTATCGGATTCGAAGATTTATTTATATTATTATTCAGCTTATTATTCAGACCCAATTTAGAGTATTGTTTTCTTCTTCTTTTACTCTTTATTTATGTCTTGCTTTAATTCAATTATTGTTGTTGTTAATTTCAATATGTGTGAGTAGTCTTTTCTAGGGGTTTGATTGAACCCAAACATGCTTGATGGTACGATTTGATTCATGAATAACAAGTTATATAGATTCATATGATTATTTAGGGCATATTATGGCTATGTTTTAATTATCAATTTGAGTTTGATCTTTGTTGTTTAATTTATATCCATGTTGCTGCGATTAGATTACACTAATTTATGCTTGTTGAGTGCTAAACGTAGTTTATAAACGGCAGTTGCGATTCTTGTTTAGTAATTAGCCCTCTAATATTGATTAGGATTGTTTCACCACGAAAGTGGGTTGTTAGGACTAATTGGGAATTATTATGCGTTCTTAATGGTCCTTGTTACTTGATTATCTCAGTAAGGAAGAAGGATTTAGGATAGTAAACTAGTTTGCATGCCCGTGCCACGCCCGTGCATGCTATATATTTATATTGTTTATAGTCGTTTTATAAAAAAAATGTTGTCTTATCTTTGTTCTAATAAATTAACATACTGATTATTTTCCATAAATTAGCTAATACTATACTACTCTATAATAATTTATTACCATATCCTAACCAAAAATTATATTTACTGCTATTTTTATGTTCTATCCAATTAATGTATGATAATTTATCACCATATCCTAACCGATAATTGTATTTAATGCTATTATTACGTTCAATCCAATTAATGTATGGCAAGTGTTTTCATAGGAAAGACTTGGTTTCAGGTTTTAATATATAGTATTAGATAGCCTCGCCCAGATAAGTAGTTCTTTGCATAATCTCCCCAAATCTATGTTTTGATTGACTTGTTATGCGTTTTATGATCGTAGTAGATACATGTTAGTGGGGATATCTCCACCGGCCTTTAGTTTATTGATTTCATCATCGTTCTCCATACCTCCCTGAGATCGACCAGTTAGCTACAATTACCCGTACGCTTGCGGTTATTTAAACTCGTAACACTCCACTCGAAATAGATGCCTTATTTATCAAATATCTCCTTGAGAACCCTAGTGCGGCCCAAAACAATGCCTTGTTGGCAATTGTCAAAGAGATCTGGAGTTTTCTTCGTGCTAATCCAAGGATTTCATTCTCCCATATTAAACCTGAGGGTCGCGGGGAATCAAGTGCCTCACTGCCTTGCTAATTAAGTAGGCCTTTGGGACACATGGAAGAAAACTTGTTGATAGCACTATTCTAGTATGTGTGTAGAGCCCTAGTCAATGAAGAAAAGGCTCCTATCGCTTAATGGCTTTGCCTATTGCTCGTTTCTCTACTGGGTTTTGACTTATGTTTATCCTTTGCCCGTGGCATTTTTTTTTAATGGTGTTACTATAATTTTCAATTCAAATATTATATTTTGTTGTCCTAAATGTTATTTCAAGGGCATTTTTATCTCGTATTTTATAAATACTATAGTACAAAGAAAAAAAAACGTATCATTCTTGTTGTTGGTACTTGCTAAAAATAAGATATTGTTGAATTAGTTTTATTTTTCTAGATAAAAAAAAAATATAACTAAGAAATCAAATTTCTCAAAGGTAATAGTTACATTTAAAAAATTGATCGCGTCTATAGATTACAAAGATTTTTCGCTTATCCTTACAATTTTAATACCATTATTGCGTATTACCTTCAAGATTCGAGTGTTCTTCTTCTTCCTCGGTTTATGAATCGTAAGCAACCTTAGATGTATTTATTGTCATGGATTTTCAAAAAAAAATAATAATAATAAAAAGACGTCTTTCTCCAAAGTTATTGTCTTGTTTCAACTTACATCCCTTTGAAACTTAGGCTATTTATTGCTAAAACAAATTGAAAAATAAATAAAAAAAAAAACAAAACAAAGAAACAACTTCATCTAAAATATATGTTACTTTTGAAATAGGTTAGCTTGGACTAGTAATAGTATATTTTCAAAAGTTACATGTCAATCTTTCAAAAAGAACTTATAGAGGAGTCTCATACGATGCGACGGTCTCCCCATAGAATTATTGATATAGTATTCATATTCTAACTAAACCTTTCTAAAACCAATCAGTCACGAACGACTAGTCGTGGGTCACACTCGCACGGAGGAAAGAGGCTATGTCCTAAAACCCCATGAGAGTATGTCTTTAAACCAATTGCCAATTGGAGGAGTAACTCCTTGATTATATACTTATCAACTATCTTCTCTTTAATTCTTTAATACTCCATCCGATTCTTTAGATTTGTCCCATTTCCTTTGGGCACAAAGTTTAATAGTAGTGATTTAGTATTGGTTTTCTTACACTAAATGACATTTGTCCCATATGCACAAGGGTACGTCCAACCTTTATATAATAAAAGGGTAAAATAGACTTATGTCTATGGAAATGCCGCACAAAAATAGAAATGGGGTAAATTTATTGCACCATATGAAAAAGGTAAATGAGGCAAATCTAAATAATCGGAGGGAGTGTGAGGCACTCACATGTGTAGCTCATTTTAACACTCCCTTTCACATGTACTGTGAGTTTCTTTTACCACCAGACTGTGCTTAGAGGTTGACCAAGGCTCTTCTAGCTCTCTACGATTTCTCATACATCATACATGGTCTATCAGTACAGACTGGCCTTAATAAACTCACCGGGTTTCTTTTAGCCATCTTCGGTTGTCTAACCACGGTCCAGTTGCATATGGGCCCAGTTTAGTTCCTTAAGTCTCACGTCTTCAGCCATGGGCTTTGTTAATGAACCATTTCAACCAAAAGTTTAGACTGATAGTTAAGGTACAAATAATGGTTTTATACTTTCAACATGCCATTTTGCGTAAAGGTTCACTTGGGCTTGAATTATGGGTAATACTCTAGCACATAAACAACCAAACAACCTAAACTGAGCTCATACTGAGACACCTACTCAACAAAGAAGTGTGCTATTAGGTATCAAACTTGAGACCTAAGGATTGTTGAGGTTCTCTGCTCAACCAAAAGTTTATACTGATAATTATGCACACTACTTAGTAGTTGTATACCTTCAACACTACTACTCTCGAGGAGAGTCTTTACTTTATATCATCAAGAGATTGAGATCTTTTAGTTTGTGGAGGATGATACTACCTAAGGTTTTGAGATGATTGTCAAGTTTTCTTTTCCAATCCTGCGGTTTGTGGCCTCTTTCAAACCCCAAAGTTGGAGTGCTTGAACAAAGGCATAATTCGAACTTCGGTAGAATGACTTTAGTAGATTGATTTACAAAGCCATGTTTGACAAAATTTAACCATTCAAATACTACAAGTGATTGACCATTTGACCAATCCTCTCGTTGAAGGTTATATGTAGAGGCAACAAACATTATGGAGAGTTTGCGATGAAGCATCATATCTAATGGTCCTTGTATATGTTGGTTTTTCACATTGTTTGATATATTCAGTATCCTTGTACACACGTTGATCAATTCTTTTGTTAATAAAATTTTCCCCATTAAAAAGAACTAGGCAACACTTAAATTTCATGAACTCTCCTTGATGAGTTAAGTCTACCAGAACGCGTTGAATTTTAAAGCAAAATTTTCTACCTATACTCATGATACATCATCTTCCAAGCTATCTATAGTTCATTTTGGCTCCAGTATTTCGAGTTGCTCCAATCCAATATGATTCCTCTATACCGTAATGGATAAAAAAAATTTCATTCCTCGAGTTATGCTCTCACTCAGAGCCAACTTTCGCCTTGATTCTTCTTCTATTCTACTCGACCGAAAAATTTAGACCCTTTTTTTTTTTAACGAAATGATAACTTCTCATATTTTTCTGGTACATAAAAGCAGCTAATCTTGCAAGAGATCCCGATAAATTCAAACCCGAGGCTACTCGAACAATAGTACAATACCCAAGTGCCAAATACGCCCGACATACTCAAAACGGTACGATCTAGAAATTTGATTTTTGAACATACTCCCCAACAACACACACTGATACACACACCATTGTCTCTCTTCACCCTACCCGAATCCACCTGAGAAACTTACTAGCGAGATCAAATCATCTGAATCAAAATGGCGATGGAAGTTGTTGAAGAAAGCGTCAAAAGCAAGCTTCCAGAATCCGATTTCCCTTTCTGGAATTCCTTCCGTCGCAAGTTCCCTCCTGATTCCCCCTTCTTCACCACCGGTGATCTTGAACGTCAACTTCTTTCCAAACAGGTCCCTCTTTCTCTCTCTCTTAATTGCTTCTTCAACACGCAAATTATGCTAAAATCGCAATAATAATCAATTGTCTTTGTAGAATTATTTATTTCGATTTTTATTTGTAAAAGTATGTGTTGTTGATCGTCAAAAAATGATCAATTTAATTAATTAAATGTGCGAAATTAGGGTTTTGTTTTACTATGATTGTCCATTTGATTGTGGCTGCTGAACTGTGTCACCGAGCTCAGCAAATTTGATTAGGGAATCTATTTTGAACAATTTAATTGATTGACATGTAGTATGGAAGTTGGGGTCGTCGTAGAATCTCATTTCAGGGATGGTGAAAACCGGGATAATATTCGCCTTATTCACGGAATTTGAATTCGTTGTGAATCAAATGACGCCCCTGAACGATACTTTGGCTTTTAGTTTTCCGGAAATTTGAATTCGTTGGGAGTCGAATGACGCCCCTCAATGATGCTTTGGCTGTTAGTTCTCGGGAAATTTGGCTCAGAATGTTAATTACTACTTGTGGAAACAATATCTAATGCTAGGTCTAGTCACGGAAACAGCCAGAAGGATGTATGATGGAGGGGGGAAATGATGATGCGAACCTTGCTGGAACTGATGATGAAGATTTTTGTTTGGTTCTTATTTCAAAGTCTAAGACAATTACGCGATTACAGTGTCAATGGTTACAAGATGTGGCTAGAAGTATCGGGGGGTGACAAGGGTGTGTAGAGTGATGTGTTATATTCCTTTCGATTCTCTTCCACTCTCTTTTCTCTTAGCTCAGTTCAAATGAAAAAATTAACTGATGTTTTCGTTCTTGAAATCCTGCCTTCCAAACACATGGTTTGAGTGGAACGAAAAGGTACGTTTTTGTTCAAGAGGAATGTACCGCACAAGGTTCATTGTATTATTTTGTTCAACATATGTCTTTGAAACAGTTCCTTTGTCTTTGGTTCTCTACCTTTGGAAAGCAACTAAGAATTCGAGTGAAGAGTTTATCTGATGGCAAAGATTTAGGTAGGACCGTAGGACCTTTCTAGAGTCGGACCTAATGAGCTTTTAAGGTTCTGGGGCAAGTTTTTCACCTTCAATCTTTAAAGGCATCCTTCTCCACTACTCGTTAGTCGTTATGTGGTTGACCATTTTGCCGAAGTTTGTTCCTTGTTGAGTTGTTGGTATGTTAGTGTGAGTCATTTCGTTTTCTTGTTTCCCTCCATTGTGTAAGCTACTAGATTGATATGGAAAATTTGGTATAGTTTTGCTTTAAAACCCTTCAAGTCTTTTCTGGGGAAGATCTGACAATGTTCATCATTGTTGATGTGTGATTTCTTCATGGACTTCTGGCAATTTTTCAGTTGTAAAAAACGCCAACTTAGTATTAGATATTTAGGGCAATGCAATTGGAAGCAACTGCCGCAGCAATGCTTTCTGCATGTCTTAGAAACTGCTCAAGGTCTCTCTCATCTGATTAGGGAGCGTCATTATATTGCTTAAAAAGGGCACTCGAGCAGTAACCTTTATGAACTGAATAATACACCTTTAAGGAGATGGACAAACAAGTGAACAACAGTGATCCAATGGCATTCCCTAATAATTATTTAGACTCGTCAGTGCCAAATGTGATCTCATAATAGTTATAGGATTAATTCTGATTTCTAGGCTTCTCTTCAAACAAGAGTCGTTCTGACAGGCTAAAGTCGTATGCCTAAAATCAAATATATTACCACACAAACCTAAAACGTAGTAATGGGCAAGTGGGATCGTATCCACAGAGAACGGTGATTATCTAAGTGTGTAAAGTAACTAAATGGGGGGTTTTAGAGTGTAAATGATCAAGTAATCGCAACACAAAAGCTTAATTTGTAAATCAATTGAAGAAAGTTCTCGGACAATTAATACCCACTATCATTCACCTAATTGATCCTAGTTATCAATCTAATCCTAATCCGTTGAGCACTTAGTTGTAGAAATATAATTTCTAATCGTTTCTTAATTGTAACTAAGAGGAGAGATCAGCCCTACCTAATAGTCCTAATCGGTGGATAACAAAGACGCGCGCCTAAATTCAATCCAGCGAAAGCAATAAGCAATAAAACGATATCAACTACGATTAACAAGATCTAGACACACGCGGTTTCGATCTTCAATTAATATGTTTATTCTCCCCTAAATCTAATCACGATGTTCAGCATGCAATTAGACCTAGTTTCTACTAATCGATTCAACAATCAAACAATTAATCCATTAATTGAGAATCTAGCAATAAAGATTAATCTAGGGTTAATTAGTGGCCACCTAATTAACAGCAAATCAATCGATAATAACATGCAAATCAAGAGAATAAACAATGCTCAAACGAAATTAAGAAATAGAAATCAAACTCACAATTGTCGGTAAATGATAGCTTCGATTAATAATCCAAGAATAAAAAGTCTTAGCCTTGCATAATTCTTCGAAAATAAACTTTAGGTCTTGAGAAAACTGAATGAAAAATAATAAACGAAGTCTAGGTATTTATACTAAACTATTACAAAACGGATTTAGGAAATCCGCGAAACGCCGACACAGCAGCGGGACGAGTCGTCCGTATCGGGACGACTCGTCTGGACGACTCTTCTGCCCCCAGACGAGTCGTCTGGCACTTTTTCCGTCCAAGAGCCAATCTTCCTGTGGGAGTCGTCTGGGTTCCGACGACTCGTCTAGTCTGGGACGAGTCGTCTGGACACCAAATCTTCAGCTTCCGTTCTTCATCTCTTCGGATCTTCTACGCTTCTCGGGATCCGTAACAAATACCATCAACGTATTCCCAAACTTGCACAAATGATCAAACTTGCATGTATTCTTCAAATTAACTCAAAATCATAATAAATAGAATAATGCCACAAATGATCCGAAAATAGCATGAAAAACCAATAATAACGCCACAAAACCCACTCTAAAGTGGGTTGTATCACGTTCAAAGTCGATATTGTTCATTGTCAATTGTCTTATGTTTCTTCATAATGTAGTCTGAAGTTTTCTGAGTTATGATGTTGCTGACCAAGTGACCCTGTATAACCCATCTGTGGTGGTTTTCATTTTTCCCATGTCCAGGTTGCACTAGACTTGACTGAAGATGAAAAGCGACAACTTCTGCTTGTGGAAGATCATGAAACGTAATTACCTTACAGAAAACTTTTTCTCTGATCCTGTTTTATACC
Source organism: Spergularia bocconei (assembly GCA_963457585.1). Lineage (NCBI taxonomy): Eukaryota > Viridiplantae > Streptophyta > Magnoliopsida > Caryophyllales > Caryophyllaceae > Spergularia > Spergularia bocconei. The sequence goes on from OY734943.1 coordinate 9,297,865, forward strand.
CTTGATGATACTGTGTACATACACTTTCAATGTTTGTACAACTCACGGTGTTAGTTCAGACTTCAAATTCAGAAAGTACAGACATGCATCAATGCATGCCTCTAATCCCTTATAGTATGTCGTAAAGTTTATGTAACTGATGTGAGCATGACTTACTTTTTGGCTATTTGAATTCATAAATTTACCCCAACCATGGCGCATAATATTTCTATATTGAATTGATTGATTATATTAGATTGAACTTCCACAATGGGGGAATCGGTGAAGAACTGTTATGATGATCTGGGACAGCAAATAAAATGAAAGATAGGATAAAATGGAAGTTTCAAGTGGCTCATACAATCAACTAATCAAGTGTAAGTTACTCAGAAATGATGAAAAAGATGATAATGCTGCTATTCCACTACTTCGCACTTCCACTACTTCTGGAATATGCTTGCTGAATATGTTGTGGGGTGGGCTTGGATGCTTTGGGTGGGTTGGTCTATTGATGTAGCATTGCGTACTGTAACTCTCCTGTAATATGCTAGTTATTATACTCCCTCCATCTCTTATTATTCGTCCTAGTAGCTTGTGCACAAGGAATAAGGATTTTAGGAGAGGGAATGTGAACAAGATACAAGTGGGACGCAAATTTTAGGAAACAGAAGAGAGAAAATGCATGGCAAATATAAATGGATGTTAAAAGTGAGATGTCGTGGAAAGGAAAGCAGAATTTCAAAGGAGATGGAGGGAGTAAAAACTTCTAAGAAGTTTGTCTATGTGCTACATGAATGTCTGAAGAAAAGTTCACTTGCGTGGTGGTCACTAGTTAAATAGTTTTTGCCATGCAGTTCTGCCATGTTATGCATGTACGTATTGGCTAAATTTTTGGGGAGTTCTATGCACCTTTGCTTGAATTTTAGTTGACATCTGTAATTTCTTTTGCAGGAGTATTTTCTGTCCCATTGTCGGATGTGGTGCACTATTGAACACTTTAGAGGGCTTTGAAGACCACTATAATGCAAGGCATACTGCATCTTGTTCAGTGTGCTCAAGAGTCTATCCAACACAACGCTTGCTAAGCATTCATGTGTCTGAAATGCACGATTCATTCTTCCAAGCAAAAGTTGCTAGGGGCTTTCCAATGGTATGTCCCTCAAACATATTGCTGACCAAATAAAATTGTGCTGTTATACGTGTGTAACTTGCCGTCATGATTTGCTTGTCCGATTGATCAACTTCATCATTCACATGCTATGTCCTGAGATGAGGACTTATACTATTGGCCTATCACTTAGCTCTCATGCTTTCATGCAGTTTCTGAATAGTTCAGATTTGCACTTATCTGTACCCGAGAGACAATTTTTTTTTCCTTTTTTTTTTTTTTTTTTTTTATGATTTTCAGTTTGAGAACCGTGCAGAACAATTATCTGTTTAAGCATCCAGCGATGCTCTTTTTAGCTTACACTTACACTTCAATACTCAGTGTCTTCCTCCCATAATCTCAATTATTTCTCTTCTGGAAACCATATTGGATAGGATATGTGCTAACCTTATGCTGGTAAGCATTACTTCACTGAAGGTTGCAAAATCACTACGTCACTCTGTCACAATAGACCCTCTAAGTTCCTAGTGGCAGACACTCCTGGAAATAGAGAGTACAAATTTGGATGCTGACACTTGCATGTTCTACTCATCCTCTAATGAAACCAATTTCTACTACAGTATTAGCAGTTTATAGGCTTATTTTCCCAACTATTATGATATTACTGTTACATATACAAAAGATGCTGACTGTGAGGATTGAGGAGTGAGGTTGGAGCAGTTGTTCCCACTTCCCCTTACCAATACTGAGGGCGAAGCCTCAGGATCAAATCCTCGGACCTCTCTTCCTGAAATGCAAGCTGACCAAATTCAAAAAGACATTAGTTGGGAGTTGCAACCACATTGAATAGTTGGTATTGCCTTCCAGATTCTTGATGGCTATGCGTTTATTTTTTTTCCATTCGGATTATGTCTGCTACACCATGATGGCTAATGCTGAGAATAGCTAATACAACAGAATGTTGTGTACAGACAGTCATTTGAATGGCAAGTAAGAAACTGTGGCGAGGACTGAATTATGTAGATGATAAATGGCTGATTATAAAGCTACTCAGTTTCCGCCCCCCTCCCCTTCTTCTCTTTGATGACGTACTTTTTTTTTACTTCTGGCTTTTTGCTATTACAAGAACTTGCCCAAGAACTCTGTAAAAGTGTAATTTTTGACGTGCAAAACCCTTCTCATGACCAGAATGAAAGTTAAAACTTAAAATTATGTGCTTTTCTTTGACCAGTGGGACAGAGTCCATGTGTTGTTCCCTGTTTTCTTATCTTACGCGTACCATGTTCATCTGTTGGTAATCATTGAGAGTTGAGACAGGTTCCTTATTTCTGCACCTGTGTCTTGAGTGTGTAACTGTACTTTGATTTCACTTCATCCATAATGAGATTGGTGCAGAGCTGTTATATTGTGCCCATGTCTCTGTAATTATTATTTGGATAACCATCATGGGTTAATTGTTATTTGCTATATACATTTTGTAAGACCTGACTCTTGGTTTTTGATAAAACTGTTCCTTTTCAGTATGAGTGCTTGGTCGAAACTTGTGGATTAAAGTTCAAAAGTTACAAAGCACGTCATCGGCATCTTGTGGATAAGCACAAGTTTCCATCTTCATTTGAGTTTTCTAAGAAACAGCATCAGTCCAAAAAACACAGACAGAAACACTGGCGTAAGCAAGCTCTTCATAAGGAGGAAACTTCAAGTCCAATGCAAGTCGAGGATGAGACTATTGAGGGCCTAGTGTCTGGTATCTCCAAATTAAGCACAGCCGATTCTATGCCTTCGTCAATCAGCTTTGGGCGTCGCCACAATCGTGGATTAACCTTTGTACCTCGGTCAGTCCAACATGGAAAAAGGTATGATTTCTCTTTTTCTACAACTACCTTTTAATGCTTAACGTATTTGGAATTCTCTTGAGATTTACCACAATGATACATCATCGGGTTTGATGTTACCTAGTGTATGAAATAAAGTGATCAATTGAGAACCCTTAAAGCTAAATTTCATTGTGTAGAAAGGAGTTTGAAGGGAAGTATGTACTTTACTGGTGGAGGCCCTGTCACCAAAGGGGTAACAGAATAAATCTGAACGTTGACAGATGTTATAGTCATCTCAACTTTTGGATTATCCCTACTTCAGCTCAGTTTTACTGATAATGATCTCATTTATCCTCTCGGATAATAGAAATCATCCATAAATCAGGATATAACATTCCTTAACCTAGAATATATCCCCATTGTTCTTTTTTCTTCATTATGTCTTCTCTCAAATTAGCTTAATTGCTCAAGCTGCTCTTCTCTCATAGTCTTTTCATCAATCCTACCCTAAGATCCGCTCCTACCTCAAGACTTCACCCCATCTCCCCACCCATCTCTGTCTTCCCTCACTTGCTACCTCCCCAATAACAATGACAACTACTGTGTTCTACTTGTCGCCTACGATGGTAGAGAAAAGTGAACAAGGTGAGGCCTTGGACGATGGTGATGTTCTTAGGAGAGAGTGTGCGGGGGAGAGGAAGATGGAAAGGGGTCAATCTAGGTTAATCGGCATTTGGCGCTTATATAAACTGCCATACAAGAGCGTATCGTAAGGGTAATCGGAATCACTGAATGAAAAATTAAAATAAGGTCAATTTTGTTTAGATTATCAGAGAAGGGAAGATCGTATGAAAAGTTGGGATGATATTTTGTTATCTAAGGTGAACTCCATTTCCATTTCGTATGGAGCCAAAGACTAATTATTCTTTGGCTTTGGGATATAATGGAATAAAGCGAAATGCCTCAAAAAACTGTCTGTGCTCCTTATATTGTGAAGTAGCAATTAGTCGGTGTGATTCTCGAATCGATTTTCAGGGGTCATCCGTGTGCAGTCTCTGTATGTTTCAATAGGGGCAAGGCTTGCGTACATCTGACCCCCCCTTACCCCGGAAGCCTTTAAGGCCCTGGGGTAATGATATTGTTGTTGTTGTATCTAAGGTGTACTCCCTCCCCTTCACAAAGATGTACTCCCTACCCTTTGGGAATTGTGACTCGCAAAGTTGTAAAGTCACATTCCCCAAAGGAGAAAATCTTTGTGAACTGGAGGGAGTAGTGTATTTAAAAATGCGCTGGCATATTAGGTGCGTATGGTTCTTGATGATATTGCTACTGTTGTTAATCTTTAATTATTATATAATAGTCTGCAATCACTCATGGCGTTGAAGTCTTGAAGATGTATTGTCTTCAGACCTAGTATATATATTGAATGTGATGAAAAATTTAACATACAAATGCATGTATGTCAGTCTGTGTGCAATAATGGTATGCTAACAGAGTGACAGATAATACCATTATACAAAGGGAGAACAATCAAAACCAAATAAAATCCTGGTAAATCTTTTGAATTGGCTTTCGTAACGGGCGCATTCCTTGGTAAAGTTTTGTACGGAGTATTTGGGATCATATGCTTTATTCTGATTTCAAAATCTCATTCTTGCTTGTACAATCTTTAATTTCGTTCCCCATCATATGCCTTTCTTTTCGGGTTCATTTCAACTGGATATGATTTCAAACAGAGGGGATAAATTTGCTCCATCGGACCCCCTCCCCTTCCTTGTCACAGTCCTTTGAAGCTCTGAAGTGATGCTGTTGTTGATAATAAATATGGTTATGATGTATTGCAGTAAAAACAGAGATACTCCAGATACATGACATTGCCTTCGTGAAAATCTGTGACGTACAAGGGATGAAATGTCTAGTGTGAAGTGTATAAAGCTACTAGGTCAGTCCCTGGCTAATGCTGTGCCATCAGGAAGGACAAGAAGCTGCTGCTGTACACAGCCGTCTTAGGCCAGATAGCTTCTGAAGACTGGACCATGCAGTGACACTAAGGGATGTACCATTGTACTGCGAAACGCCTGACTAGTTTTCCGGAGCTGGTTTCTTGTACATGCATGCCTAATGAAGGAATAGAGACTAGCTGCTTCTCTCAAGGCTCTACTTAGAGATATATAAGCACTCCTTAGCGACTCATTTTAGCTCAAGGCACTCTTGTAGTGTCTCGAAAATTCTGTAACAAGCTTTTGATAGCTCTACTTTTGAAATGAATAACTTCCAATTATTTAAGTAATGAGAACTTTTTCATTTTAATCTTTGAAGCTGCTTATCCATTTGGTTTGAATATTGTTTTAACTTATCTAGTAAATTGTTTAATGTAAAGCTCATAGACTTGTGGTGCTTACACTATTATTCTGCATTTCTTAACTAATGAGATAGCTACAGGTCAAATGCTATAAGCTTGAGTAATGTGACCAAATTACTTGCGTCATAGCCAATTAAGACCAAGTATATGGCCTCATTAAGTTATTAAACTACTTATTATTCATTACATGTTATAAGGTCAGAACTTTGTATATATCTAACCTTTTTTCCTAGTTTACATATTACCTGTGAACTTTCTTTACTCTGGAAATTATTGTCACTTTAATGGAGAAGTGGACAATATTTTGTATTGTTCTGTTTATTCTGTTTACAGGAAATGTAAGAGCTGGTTCATTGAAGAAGAATTTCTACAAAAACAGTTGCCCGAATGTGGAGAGTATCGTCACTGAAGCTGTGACGAAAAAGTACCAACAGACGTTTATAACAGCTCAGGCCACACTTCGACTGTTTTTTCATGATTGCTTTGTTGAGGTAAGGCGTAATAGAGATTGCAAACCTCTCTTCTAGCTTCATGGTTCATAATTTTCGCTTCTGCTGTTGTAGAAAGAGATCGTATAATGTCCATTCCCATATGTTATCTGATAGCTGTTAATTGTTCTTTGTTTTGCTATACAGGGTTGTGATGCCTCTATTATGATCTTCTCTCCAAATGGAGACGCAGAGAAAGATGCACCTCCTAATATGTCACTGGCTGGAGATGGATTTGATACAGTGATTAAGGCCAAGCAAGCAGTGGAAGCTGTATGTCCTGGTGTTGTCTCATGTGCTGATGTCCTAGCTCTCGCTACTAGAGACGCCGTCTCTCTGGTAAGATAATCTTTAGATTTTTTTACCAGAGCCTTACAAACTTCATATGCTTCAAAACAACTGAGACTTCAATTATTTCAGGCAGGGGGACCTTTTTTCAGAGTAGAACTCGGACGACTTGATGGGCTTGTCTCTAAGGCGTCTAATGTTCAGGGCTATTTGCCAGGTCCTGATTTCAATTATCAGCAGCTGAAGGACATGTTTGCAAGCAACAAGCTCAGCGAAATTGATCTGATTGCCCTGTCTGGAGCACATACCATTGGGTTCTCGCACTGCAACAACTTTGCGAAGCGTCTCTACAATTTTTCGCCGTACTCACCCGTTGATCCTACCCTGGACACAACCTATGCACAGCAGCTGATGCAAGAGTGCCCAACAAATGTCGACCCTAATATTGTTACTGCAATGGACCCTGATACTCCGAGAACATTTGATAATTCATACTACAAGAATTTAGTTCAGGGGAAAGGCCTCTTCACTTCAGATGAGGTTCTCTTTTCTGATCCAAGATCAAGGCGTACAGTTGAGGCATTTGCCAGCAACATGAGCACCTTCAGCTCAAGTTTCATAAAGTCGATTATAAAGCTCGGCAGAGTTGGTGTTAAGACCAGCAATGGAGAAATTCGTACAGACTGCACCAAGTATAACTCGTGAAAGCCAACTGTACAGGTTTCATGAAAGACAGTTGCATTCTAATTACAGAAAAATAAGACCTATAATCTGTGGGTATTATGTCAGGCATTGAGAACGTACCTATTGTTCAATTGTTCATATCTTCCTAAGATAAATTTATCGGAGCAGTTCTGATTACAGCTTTCCCTGTGTGCGCATTTTACTGTTCTTTTTGCATCTATGTTTTGATAATGAAGGTAAATAATGCATAGGAAAAGCTCAAGTCCGTTTTCCGATTTCAAATCACACACTAAAGATCTTGATTTATAGCGCAAAAGCAAAACTAGTGACAGACGAGAATACATAAAGCTGTCCAGGAACTAAGTTCATCTCCCCTGTTGCTTCTATACAACTCGGATCAGACAATGCCACAACAAAGGTTTTGCTTCAACCTTCCTCCACAGTCTACTGTTCACTGTCTGCTAATATGTAAGAAGCCTATTCATTCTAAAATGATGCATGAAACTTAGAGAAGAAGCCTTGGTGTTAGTTACTGGCTCATGCCTCAGCAGATGTCAGCAAAACTTCTCCGTTTGTCAGCATTTGTCATACCGCGGACCTGAGATAAGTGTTCTGTAACGGGAGTTCATGAACATACTTGATAATTAACATGTTACATGTACGGTATTATATTTGTGTATCACAGTCGACATCAGTAGACTTTGTCTAATTAAGTCTCATTCATACAAACTTGATTAATCTTCCTGCATCATGCCTACATCAGTATTTTTTTCTGAAATCATGCCTACATCAGTCCTACTACAACTAGAAATTAAGAAATGGAGATATTCACCTTCTACCACTTCTCCATGTAATATAGTTCATTCAAATCTAGCAACTTCTTCGTCCCCACCACATCGCAAATGGTTGAAAATAAAGGACAAAGACTAGAGACTAGAGAGAGACATAGCTTGAGCAAGAAGATTGCTGCTCTCATCTTTTCCTCCCCAAACTCCGACAAATGCTTTTGAGCAAGAAGGTTGCTGAATCCTGTCAAACTCAACTTGCGAAGTTTACCTGACTAGTGACTTCAAGTCTGTGGCGAGGCGTGTTGTTAAAAGGAGTAAACAATGGTTCTTCTTCTGAGGCATTTCTGAACAAAAGTTCATTAGATCATATCATAACATCCTACGTAACATTTTATCTCTGCCTAGAGTTATTTGACACCTTACCAGTTACCATTGGTGTGGACCTTTGAGGCACAAACTCACACTATCGTTGTTGTTGTAGAGTCATTAGGCTAGACCATTATTTGTGTGCTGCATTTTATCACAGAATCCGGAGTGCATATGTAGGATAAACTATGTGAGTCTGTGAGATCTTAGCTTACAAAAATGAAGCAGTATTCCCCAGCCATACCTCATCAAGACTTAAACCCTATTCTTTTCAACTTGAAAAACGATTAGTTAAGGTCGGATCCAGTGATTTTTAGTCCTAATGTTGGATATATATATATACTGTATACCGCTACACAATGCATATCAGTCAGTCGAACAATCATTTAACCGTACACAGTACACTACGTTATAAAAACCTCTTTTAGGTTCCGGTATATTGTCCACAAATCCATTTACGGAAAAGAGTTGGTTACATAGTGCGCAGCAGCAACTCCTGCAGTCCTGCTGCAGTCAAAACAGCAGGATACTGTCTAATAGTCTCCTATGTTAAGGAAGTTAAGGACAGAGAACCAGTCCTTTCCTATATATTAAAGAGAAACAAGGCAACAAAAAAATCTAGGTAGATGACATCTGAATCTTTCAATGACACCCTGCTTCCGTCTAATTTAGCACTCTATTAGTGTTCCCGGAGAATTCTGCAACAAGCTTTCAATAGCTTGCCTCATGAAACGCATAGCTTCCAATCATCAAAGTGAAAATTTTCGTATTAATCTGTGAGCCTGCAATTCTATTTGGTCGGACTATAGTGCTTATACTGTCTAAAGTAAGACCAAGTATATGAGCTTCACACTGTCTAAACTATGTCATAGCTATTATCAGCCAGTTAAGACCAAGCATATGAGCTTCACACTGTCATAAATAAATTATATGCCACTAAACTAATTATGGTATTAAACTACTAATGCAACGGAATTGTTCCTGGAGCATTTCCAACATATATACCTTTGTTTTTTCTACTTATAGTGCGATCAAGAGGAAGATTAGTTTCAACAGAAGGCAGAAGTGGAAATTTCAATGGAGAAATGCATGGACAATATCCTGTATACTGATACTTCTCCTTTTGAATTCAGAAAATGTAAGAGCTGGAAATCTGCAGAAGAATTACTACAAAGACAGTTGCCCTAATGTGGAGAGCATCGTCACTGCAGCTGTGTCGAAAAGGTACCAGGAGACGTCTACAACAGGTCAGGCCACAATTCGACTGTTCTTTCATGATTGCTTTGTTCAAGTAAGACTTGATAGAGATTCCAAAACACTTTAGTAGCTCCATGATTCATGATTTCTCGCTTCTGCTGTTGTTGATAGATATGGTAAGGAGTTCTCTAACAATTGTTAATCATTTTCTGTTTCTTTTAAAAGGGTTGTGATGGATCTATTCTGATCATCTCACCAAATGGTGACGCAGAGAGAGATGTGTTGGAAATATAGGGGTTGATTATGGCATATCGTAGGCTTCTAGGCGCGTATAATCGCTATCCTAAAGACTTAATTCGCCCCCTCGTGCATGGGCCTATGAATTAGTCTTTGAGATACAAAGAGAGCCCCGATAGCGCCTACACAAGCGATATCGACACACTAAGTGGCACTAGGATCATTGAAGTATGTATGGAGATGAATGTGGGATGATGAATTCTCTCAATTCATCATTTCATTATGATAATGTGATTGTCTTGTTATTGTCTAAATGTCTAACCCCCTCATGGGTATATATAATGTAATGGTGCCCCTTAAGATTAAATCATGGCCATTGATTTAATCTACACACACTATTACATCAAATATAAGTTAGTTACCAAAACTAACTTACCAAAAATAGACACAACAAATAATTCCAATTAATTAATTATTCAATAATTAATTAACCAATTATTTATTTGGAAATTCTCCAACAATCCCCCACAATTTTCAAATCAATACAAACTTTGAAATCTTGTGATTCGATAGTAGGTGTCTTGCGATTGAACCTCTACCTAGTGAAATGTCTTTCAAATAATTAGAATCGTATGGTAGGCTATGCTTTGAACCAACGATCCTCTCTTACTACTTGATTTCAAGTCACGCACATAATTTCGATCCCATACACCTCTTAGTATCATTGACACATTTATGGCCGTGTGTCCATGTATCTATTCATGAGCATTAAGAAGTCTAGCCCAACAAGACTCCCAAAAGCGGCCTCACTTTATGGCTCATATAGGTAAACCTTATCGTACTCCCATGTTAGTACAACAACAATCGATGTAGCAACATACATCATTCTATTATACAAATAGAACAACCCCCTAAAGGTTTATTAAGAACAAAATGTTCAACCTCCTCCAACTCATGGGAAACAACCACTCTTAGCGTCGGGATGCCAAATAAGATAGAGTGCTCCAAATCAAACATATGATGTACTTTGACTCATTGAACTTAAGACTCGGAGGTTCTTCCAAGCGTTAAGTTGAGGTTCCACCATAATTGATTTAAGTTTGGGCTCACACATCCCTAAATCACACAAGTCTCATAAATCATGAACATCACATCATTATTGATCAATAATGAACATAAGATGTTCCACTTGATTTTCCAAGAAACTTGTCAAACATATCTAAAACAACAAGATGCGCAAAACATGTTTTAGATAACTAAAGTTATACCAGTTTTGATAGTATTACATACTACCACCACCAAGGGCATCCGAATACACAAGGTAACTACTACACGCATAGAGTAACAAATACTCTTTTGCCAACGAGAAGAGAATTAATCTCTTCAATTCCTTTAAATTTACAAGAGAAACACGTAAGCACAATTAACACATTATGAATCATTGTCACGTACCCCCACCATTAGCCAACTATAAATATCATGGCCTAACAAACGGCGTCACCGGGTAAAACAATATTCATAAACAAAGTGAGTTTTGTATGTACATACTACATACATACTCACCACTATATGCACTTTTACATATCTCTTAACGTAATTATAGAGGAACATATTTGACATATTACCATTATTACCCCCACCATTAGCCAATGATTCTCAATCTTGGCTAAACACTAGGTAATAAACAAATATGACAAACAAATGTAATTAAACACTCTTAAAGAATGTACATGATTATAGTTACTCTTACTATAATCAACAAAGTTGTCACTAAATTCATCACCAATGAATTTATACAAACAACTCAAAATGAAATAGATTGAAAGAACATACATCTTTTCTATTTCAATTTTGTTTATAGACATAGCAACACATTTTCATTATATTTCTTCATGTGTAGAGTATAGATTGTCTATGTACCAACTATAGACATACATTATACTCCCTAAACATTCCAAGAAATTTTATCGGAAAACACCATATATGAATCAACTGTCAAAAGTTAAACACATAATTATGTCCATAACCAGATTAATTACCGAGTCATATTCACGGTCGGATATTAGTAACCATCAGGCCATAACATTGACGAACGTACAACCACAGAATACCAAACGAAAAAGGCAAACAGCCTACGTACAAACCGTACCGTTAATATTTATACCAAACAAATATCATGCAAGCATGACATGCATGCACGGCATCATAATCAGAATTATGTTGATGAGTAATCATGCATCTAAATGCTAATTAATTGCTTCAGAACACATGCACCACTTGACAAGAAAAGCACACATTCATGTCTTTATACGTAGAAATTAGTGCATGATCTTATCCACTACATGTCTATTTGTCATCAAAACATGCAAATAGCAGATCAATAAAGCAACTTTATGACATAAAAACGTTACACTAAATCATGCCAACATTAAACGAACGATTCATATATACAACATCTTTTGTATAAATGAAACACAAAGATAACCGTCAAAGTAGTACAAATCATGATTATGCGTATAAACTTGGGCAAGATCATGTACACACACGCCATAACATCATGTAACCGCATATTCGGAAACTTCATGCACAAACAAATAGCGTACAACAAATATGGCAAACATGAACATTCTTATTACATGTCTATACGTACATCACAAACACCAAAGTAACAACTACTAACTGCCAATTAGAGGCAAATAGCAAACCGCACAACAATGAACGATTATCATGCACGGTACATAATTAAGCAAATTACACAATGCCGACAATCATCATATATGATCATATATACAATGCATCAATATTACCATGCATAAAACGGTTAAAGCATTTAAGAAAATGTAAAACATTAAACAATGTTAACTTATCTCTTTGTGCAATCGGTGTATAACCTTCAACGAAATTCCTTTGTGACGATCAACCCAACTTCAAATAACGCCAACAACACTCGGTGGAATTTCATATCCGAGCCATACGAATTACCATAATCGCGAAAATTAAGTCTTTAGATTGTTGGAAATATAGGGGTTGATTATGGCATATCGTAGGCTTCTAGGCGCGTATAATCGCTATCCTAAAGACTTAATTCGCCCCCTCGTGCATGGGCCTATGAATTAGTCTTTGAGATACAAAGAGAGCCCCGATAGCGCCTGCACAAGCGATATCGACACACTAAGTGGCACTAGGATCATTGAAGTATGTATGGAGATGAATGTGGGATGATGAATTCTCTCAATTCATCATTTCATTATGATAATGTGATTGTCTTGTTATTGTCTAAAGGTCTAACCCCCTCATGGGTATATATAATGTAATGGTGTCCCTTAAGATTAAATCATGGCCATTGATTTAATCTACACACACTATTACATCAAATATAAGTTAGTTACCAAAACTAACTTACCAAAAATAGACACAACAAATAATTCCAATTAATTAATTATTCAATAATTAATTAACCAATTATTTATTTGGAAATTCTCCAACAAGATGCACCTCCTAATCTGTCACTGCCCAGTGATGGATTCGATACAGTGATTAAGGCAAAGGAAGCAGTGGAAGCTGTATGTCCTCGTGTTGTCTCATGTGCTGATGTCCTAGCTCTCGCTACCAGAGACGCTATTTCTCTGGTAAGATAATCCTTACCAAAACACTAAGATCTTCACACATACATATAGTAGACTGACTCCTGCATTATTTCAGGCAGGGGGGCCTTTTTTCAGCGTAGAACTTGGACGACTTGATGGGCTTGTCTCTAAGGCCTCTGATGTTCAATTGCCGGATCCTGAATCCGATTATCAGCAGTTAAAGGACAGGTTTGGAAGAAACAAGCTGGACGAGATTGATCTGATCACCCTGTCTGGAGCACATACGATTGGAAACTCACACTGCACCAACTTTGCAAAGCGTCTTTACAATTTTTCGCTATCCACAGCCATTGATCCTACTCTGAACACAGCCTATGCGCACAAGCTAATGCAAGATTGCCCACCAAATGCTGATCCTAATACTGTGGTTTCGATGGACCCTGACACTCCAAGAACATTTGACAATTCATATTACCAGAGATTAGTTCAAGGGAAAGGCCTTTTCTCGTCAGACGCAGTTCTCTTTTCTGATCCAAGGTCTCGGAGAATAGTTGAGGCCTTTGCTAGAAACCTGACCACCTTCAGCTCAAGTTTCATCAAGTCGATCGTAAAGCTCGGAAGAGTAGGTGTTAAGACCAGCAACGGAGAAATTCGTACAGACTGCACTAAGTTTAACCCCTGAAGGCAAACAGTACAGGTCTCATGAAAGACCGTTGCATTGAGTTTTATACAAGGCCTTGGCTTGAGGGTGTACGATTTGGGACTAAAGCTTGGTTGTTGTTGTTGTTTGTTGTATTGAGGGTGTAATTATTGTTCAATGCTCAAATTTTCTTAAGATAAATTTATTCAGAACAGTTCAGATATAAGTTTCCTGTGTGCACAGTTTACAGTTCTGCTTTGCTTCTATGTTTCAATAATGATTGTGAATGACGCATAGAAAAAACTCTAATTTGCATGTATGGAGACGAAAAGCAAGTAACCATTACAGCAAGTCAGCAACAATGTCAGTTCTAATTGCGGACACGATTACTTTGAAAAACAGTCCCAAAATTAAGCTTTACCTCCATAAGTCCCTAGTTGCTTCTTTACTATTCGGATCAGATGCCAAAAGATAATGGTCTTTGTCCTAGTCGGAAAAAAACGGGTTGAGCTTGATCGCACTAGTCTAGTGTTTGACGTGCAGTAATGTAAGCAACCTTCTTTTTCCAGAAAGATTCAGAGAGAAGATGACTTGGTGTAAGTTACCAGTCACATTTCAACTGATGTCAACGAAATTGCCCTGCTGCCAGCATATGCCATGTCCCTGACCTGAAAAGCTTGTCTGCATAAAACTATGAATATCCTCAGCGTATACAGCAAAATCTTTGTATTTCAAGTCTTTTTCATGCTCACTGAAGTAATCCTCCATCAAGCCTACATCATAACATCAGTCAAAACTAGTCTAGTGTTTGACGTGCAGTAATGTAAGCAACCTTCTTTTTCCAGAAAGATTCAGAGAGAAGATGACTTGGTGTAAGTTACCAGTCACATTTCAACTGATGTCAATGAAATTGCCCTGCTGCCAGCATATGCCATGTCCCTGACCTGAAAAGCTTGTCTGCATAAAACTATGAATATCCTCAGCGTATACAGCAAAATCTTTGTATTTCAAGTCTTTTTCATGCTCACTGAAGTAATCCTCCATCAAGCCTACATCATAACATCAGTCAAAAGAGTAAACAGTTGTCCTTCTGAGGCATTTCAGAACAGAATACACTGCTGTGGTGATTGTGATCTCGTAAAGATCCATTGGCCGGACGAGCCTGGCTAGTGGCTACATAGTGGGCAACAGTATCTCCAGTTACTATCAAAAGTCCAAACAACGGAAAAGAGAACAATTATCAACTACAAGTCTCGTAGTTAAGGAAGTTTTAGAGCTGAGAATCAGTCATTTCCTGGATAATAAGTTACAAATAGCTAGGACAGATGACAGCATCTGAAATTACCCTATTGCCTCAAAGGCGAGTAAGGCCGTAAGAGGAAATTGGATATATGCAACCTATAAGTCTTTAAGTTAAAACAAAGAGAGATTGTTTCTAAGTGATCCATTGTGTATATTATGTCGAGAATTGTCTTGGGTGACTGCTACTTCATAATATAAGAAACGTTGACACTTTATTGGGTTGTTTTGTTTATCCCATTATACTCCAAAGTCAAGATATTGTATCTTTCACTCTATTGAAAATGGAAATCTCATCTGAATCTTTCTAGTAAATTTAGGAAATTTCATAAGCATAGTGGCCAGATGGATCCAAAGTACACGACTGAAAAGATGCTTACCAATTCAATTTTTACTAATTGAATAAATTGGAGTAGTATACTACTATGTTTCACTCAGACAGTCACTTTTTGCCAGTAGCTGTCACCAATTCAATTTTTACTAATTGAATATTATTATATTAATTATGTAGTAATCATCTAAAAAACTGCATGCAATATTTGTGTTGAGTTAAAAATGAAATGCTGAAGACATCAGACGTTGACACAAAGCTGCATTACTGTGTATGACAGCAGACAAAAACGATAACTTACAAGTTACAAGCAAGAAAAGAAAAAACATTGAATGTTGACGTAAATTGCAGGTCAAATTTGGCATAGTTCAGACATTTCTATACCTAGAAAATCAGCAGACGTTTCTGGGTTTGCAAGTTCAAGCTCTGCAGAAGAATTGTCATCAGAATTTGTTTCTGGTTTGAAAGGAGGTTACAAATTACGATGCCTGAACTCCTTGGCATGACCTGGAGGACTGATAGAGTTATGTGCTATAGATTTGGAACTATTAGGCTGAACTTCATCCAATTCATTCTCTGGGGATATTGGGGTTTCAGAACCTAGTTTCCTGATAACTACAGAGTTCAGCAGACGGCTTTACATTTCGTCAGTAGTCGCTTAAGCGAGAAACAACGTATGCGACTGAAAACTCCTACAGGAGAAGGCTCGTTAGTATCTTAATTCCTTCTGTTATAGATACGTCGAGACAGAAATTCGAGTTCCTTAGTTACGATCACATAGCTACTATAGTACTATATGCAATCATCCAGCCATGACCTGTACACTCAAAACTATTTCACTTGCCTCAGTTAAGGAGTACCGAAACTATCAAAGACAACAAACTCATCCCCACAGGGAGAACTCTACCCAAATTGAATTCAACTCGTTCCAATTCAAAGGCTACTTTCTACCCTAAAAATGATAAAACAATCACCATATCTTTTAAACTTAACTGAAGAATACCTCGACAGTAACTGAATCGAATGAATGTTGGTAAACAAGGGAAGGGGTTCCAAGAAAAAACAAGAAGTAAAATTGAAAACACTGATCTCATTAAGAATAATGTATCCAAGCAAAAATAGCAAAACCCTCCCAGCATGAATTACAAATTGGAGGATAAATTCTATAGTACAACATCATGTGCAAAACACTCGCGTTATAGAGCTTCCAAGAAGGCACGGACTTCCAAAACAATTGGATAATATGTACTTGTTTTCTCTCAGTATCGAGAAAGAGGAGTGTCCCCATGACATGATAGAACAACTTCATGCAAAAATGCAAACCCTAGTATAAACTTGCCACCATGGTTTAAGTACGTGATTTTCCATACAGGTTGGTGTAAACAATCTTAGTCCTATGCACAAGGATCATGGTCATAAAAATAGCGAGGATGCAGAGTCCACACATGATCATGGAAGTAAGGAAGAAACATATAGAACCTTCACATTTCGGTGGTTCATCCAGCCCAACCATGCTAGTCAATATGGAACCAAGATGAGGACGGCGCTGATCAGCTTGCTTCTCTGCTTCTCGGTCATAGATACCACTAGCAATGATACCAGAAAAGACAAGTGAGCCAGCAGGATTTGCCAAGGTAAGGAAATTATACAACGACCCAAAATTTCTCAAGCCAAATAGCTCAGAGGCAGTGGCTGGACCAACAGCCCAGTGTGCTCCATATCCAAGGCCAATCAACAGGGTTCCAATGTACATTGCACCAGGCAATCCCATGCCTATGCAAAAGTGTCCTGCGGCCATTACACCTTGGGCTATAGCCATAGCCACCGGCCTTGGATAAGCATAATCCCTACAAAAAGAAAGTCAGGAACTTAGAACAATGAATTAGGTAAAATCAAGATAGTACTCCCTACATTTGGAAAAAAAAGGAAGTTTCAGTGAGTTAATATGTGGAAATTATACCTAACGACAATTTCAGACAAGTAACCCCCTCCAACACGGCCAAGGAAATTCCAAATGCTGATCATGGATACGAATATATGAGTATTATCATAGCCTAAAGATTGGCTCATCTGACCCAGATTATCAATTACAGTCAAACCAGATCCAGACGCTAGCATGAAAGGGCAAAACATAAGCCAAAAGTCTGCCTTGATCAGAGCTTGTGTTAAGGTGAAGTCTTCCCCTCTGTGAGGACCGCGTCTCCTCTTGACCCTGACTGCACCTTCTGCTGCTGCTTGGGCTACCTTTACTTGCAATTGGGCTATTCTTTTCTTCCTTTCTGAAGCCGGAAGCAAGTCAACATCCTTTGGCTTCTCATCTTCAACCTCACTAAAGAGAACCTCACCGTCAGATTCTACTGCTTCTGAAGGTTCTTCTTTTCGAGGCTCTGGCAGAAGAGCCTCCTCCACTGACAACCATGGTTCTTCTCTAAAAGCCATAGACACGGGAATGCTAAAAGGAACCAACAGAATTGTGAATAATATCACAGTGAAGACTATGATTAGAGTATGACTGACATCAATCAGGTCTTCAACGAGCATGACACCCATCAAGTAAGCAGCCAGCACAAGGCAAGTACTGTAGACATAAGAGAAACTTGTTCCATCAGATGGACGAATTTGTCTGTGACCTTTCACGGGCCTTATGAGGAACATTAGGGCAATGACTACCATTGAGGGTCCAACTGCTATCATGAAGACAAGAGATGCATGGTCAGGGCTGTGAATAACAGCATAAATTTGTGTCAAAATTGCCCCACTTAACCCAGCAAATCCTTTCAAGATGCCAACAATGGGACCCCGACTTTTCGGAAAGTTTTGCACACAAGATACAAGAGCCGCTGTGTTCCAGTAGGTTTCGCCATTTGTTCCGATAAATATAAGCAAACACATCTGCATAACATGGCCAGTTAGTAAAAATTTCAGGCAGGAGAAGCAGATAAGTCATATTAGCTCATCTAGGCCTTGAACCAAGCAGGAAAATCATGAATATCACAACTCACTACAATGCACTTGGAAATACAGATCACGTGCACAGATCACATATACAATCGGCTCATTTGAATTATCAACCTGAGTAGAAGATCAGCCAACTACACATTTAGATTATGCTGCATTCATTATTGCACTAGATGACCAAACACCTCTTTTTTACTTAGTATTCAATGTTACACTAGAAACTCCAAACGAGGCGGAGTTGTTAGCACAACTCTTTTTTTAACTACTACTCTAAAAGAGACCTTTAACCATGGCAACCACGTTTGCTTCCTTCCTAGACCCAATCCATCATTAAGAAATTGTTCTGAAAATTTCACTCATAATCTTCCATCCAGATCCTTTTCATCACCGCCCACAAAGGCACAAACAAATTCTGTTTCACTACCACCAGCGAGATTCTCACACAAAAATGTTTTACTGAGGTCTATGGCTCTGCACATCTTGACCTGCAGCCATTGGTATACCTAACATACAGTCCTGCTATTCTGCTAAGCCAAAGTACGTCGTTCATTGGCTACTGTCCATGTAGTAACTGATCTTAATTTACAAAACCAATATGGGGGCAGCCGTAAAATCGAGAAAATTACTTCTAGCAACAGAATCAAACACCCAAAAAAGAGAACCAAAACACCACTGACCACTGATCAGATGAAACAAACACCACGAGGCCAATGGCTCTGTACATCTTGACCTGCCATGCCCATTTGTATGCCTAACATTCAGACCCACAAAGTTAACAGTAGGACTATGAATTTCCGTACATCCAACGAAATTATCAAAATCTTTAAACCAATCTTAAGATCAACTCGAAATCCCAACCTAACAAAGTCATGAATTCGATGATCAAACACCACCATTCATCAATTCAATCATCAACTAACAACTTATCAAACAAGATTCAAGTTGACTTTCCAATGACATCATCACATCAAGAATGCACCAAATCTTACTCCACAATCACAAATTCAATACTCCACCAAAAGAAGCTCAATCAACAGTAAAAAATAAAATAAAAAAAATAAAAAATAAAAATAACCCCAAAAAAGTACATCAACCAACAGTAAAAAAAAATAAAGGGTGAAAAAGAAGCAAGAAAACTCACAGCCCACAAAGGCAAAGGAGGAGCACGACCAGTGATGATGAGCCAGACCCAACCATGACCAACCAAGTTCATAAGAGCACCAACAAGAAGAGCAGCCCACAAGGGCAAAACCTCACAGACATAACCAGTCAAAAACCCAACACTGTCACCCAAATCCTTGGCAATACCCAATCTTGCCACCTGTCTTTGATTGTAGTTCAAGTTTGTCTTAATCACTGGCGATATGCTCCCAAACATGTACCCAATCCCTGCACATGATTGTATCCATATTGCTGCCACAAACACCAACCATCTATTGTTCATGAATGACTTTAATCTCTCATTTTGGACCATCTTGATTTCTGGGTTTTCTCCAAGATTACAACTTTATGCTAAAAATCACAACTTTATGCTAAAAATTTGATTATATAATGATAATCAACTTTATGGGTTGGTTTGTTCTTTCTTCCTAGTACTAGTACTAGTATAGTACCAACTTGTGTTTTGTGCTTGAATTTTGTTGTAAGAAAAGAATGGAGGAGTGTGTTGGTTTGTGTATGAAATGTTATGGTCCGTCTAAATTTTAGTTTGTTTGGTAGTTGTTGCTAAATCTGAAGTGATATAGTATACTGTATGATAATATTATTATGTTGATTTGTGTGATTTGATTTCAATTGAAAAAACACGAGGGAGATTGGCAAAGAGAGGAGTGGAGACGGCGTATGATTAGCTGTTTTTTAAATGAATAAAAGATCAAGTTGTCTTTGATGGGGTCGACCATTTCTTTATTATATTTTTCCCAAAAACATCGCAAATCCTAGTTGGGCGGCCTCCTCTTGGTCGCATCATGAGGTCAGTCATTATCCATGCCTCATCTCTTTCTTTGGTTTTCATTGTCATGGAATGCATGAATGGTGAAGAATGAAACTTATGCGTTACAAGTTATAACATCCGTCTTTTCTGATCAATTACCCTTTTTCCATTTCATAAGGAACGTGAGGAACGTGTGCCAACGGGTACGAGTCGAGTTTCTCGTATAAGAGATAGTGTCGGTTGCACTATCAATCCCTTTAAAAATTCATATGAGGTTTTTAATCTCTTATAAAAGTCTTCATAAATCTGGGGTATTACAGTAAATATTGTGGAGAAGTTTGTTCGAGAGGTGATGGTAGAAAAGTTTGCTGGGGGTAAGGGTTAATGCGGTGGTGAAGTTTTGGGGAGGGGTTTTAGTGTTGGAGAGAAGTATGTTAGAGTTGGTAGTGTAGTGGAGAAGTTTGTGGGAGGGGTACTGAGGTGGAAAAGTTTGTAAGAGGGGTAATACGGTGGATAATTTGGGGCCAAAAATATCAGTGGGCCGAAAAGGCGAAAGCCCACAAATGAGAAGTAAACAAAAACCCACGAAGAAGAATAAATGAAGGGTAGAACAGTCCTTTCAAATGAGGAAAGATCTGGACCGTTGATAATTGGTTACCCCTTCCCCAAGGGAGTAAGGACAGCCTTACACTTGACAGGGGGCCCTTATTGCATCAGTAACCCTACTCAGGAGGGGTTATAAATACCCCTCCCTTGCAACATTCAAGACATTTCAATCATTCTTACAACATCATTTTCCAAGGCAAAAACCTTACACAAAATCAGTAACATTCTCTAAAACCCTTCAATCCTTTATTTATAACGTGGCCTCTCGAATACGAGGAGAGCCTACCCCTGTGTAGCCCCCTGACTTGAGCGTCGGAGGGTCCTCGCCCGGGTAAAAACCCCCGGGTTTGGGACTTCTTTCTTTGTGTGCAGGTCCACCAAGAGCGACGTAACCCAGAGCCGCAGCAGCCAACAGTCCTCCACCTGACATCGGGAAAAACACCCCGAACATAAGCAACGTGAGGAACGTGTGCCAATGGGTACGAGTCGAATTTCTCGTATAAGAGATAGAGTCGGTTGCACTATCAATCCCTTTAAGAACTCATATGAGGTTTTTAATCTCTTATAAACGTCTTCATAAATCTGGGGTATTACAGTAAATATTGTGGAGAAGTTTGTTCGAGAGGTGATGGTATAAAAGTTTGCTGGGGGTAAGGGTTAATGCGGTGGTGAAGTTTTGGGGAGGGGTTTTAGTGTTGGAGAGAAGTATGTTAGAGTTGGTAGTACTGAGGTGGAAAAGTTTGTAAGAGGGGTAATACGGTGGAAAATAGATCTACCTGATACAAAAGTGATAGAATGGTGCTCGAAAAAAAGGATGGGATCTAAGCTAAGGAAGCAGGTGACGGGAGCAGTTTTGAGCAATATCACATATCACATTTGGATTCTGCTAAACAAATGCAGATTAGAGGATATGTTGATACTGCCAAATATTTGAACTCGGCAAGTATATGAGGAGGTAAGAATCAGAGTTAGATGAATATGTAAAAATATCTCAGAAAAGTATGGGCAATGGTTGTATGATAGAGGTTTTGATGTAATTTAGACCCTAGTTAATCCAGGTTTTGTTGTCTTGGCCTTGGGTTGCGAATATGATATGTCCTAATATTACGTAGTAAGTTAGGGCTTTAATATGCTTTAATCGATATATTTCTCCCTATACTTGCTCGGCTTACTCCACTTTGCACGTGATTTTACGCTCTTGGTGTAGTGTGTGTCTTTGATAGTATTTCAGGACGATCTGGGACTTTTGGAGCTATTTGGGGGTTCAATTCAGAAGCGAAGCGTAATTTGGAGAAGTGTTGAGCAGAATTGACCGCCAAAACCAAGAAATCAGGCCTACACGAGTCGTGCTTGCTTTTACACGACTTGTGCAAAACAGCGTAAAGAAGAGAAAGAACAAATGAAGTGAGCATGAGTCGTGCCACAGTGTACACGACTCGTGCAGCCCGTAAATTCTATGTTACATACTCGGATTTTCTTTATTCGATTTCGGGGGTATATTTCCTATTTTTAAATAGGAAATTGTAAAATAACCTCCTAGGTCTTTATTCCTAGTTGAGTCTTTGAATTAGACATCTAAACTATCATTATTTTCTCTGCACGCCGTTATTTTCAAGATTTCCAAGATTCAAATAATTTTATTGGATTTGAAGATTTATTCTCTTTATTATTCAGCAGAATACTGGTCTTGTATTTTGGTTTTTGAGCTATTAATATATTACTTACCATTTTCCAAAAAAAAAAAAAAAAAAAAAAAAAGAAGTTTGTTCGAGGGGTGACACGATGAAGAAGTTTGCTGGATGAGTTAGTGCGGTAGAGAAGTTTACAAGAAGGGTTGATGCAGATGTCCGTATGTCCAAGGGGGGTATGCAGTGGTGAAGTTTGTGTGACAGGTAGTGCGGTGGAGAGGGTTGTGGGAAAGGTAATGTGGTGGAGGAAGGTACCTAATCAAGGCTAATAATTAGGAGAAAACGTATATCAACTACAAGTTAAGGTTTCATATACTGGATCGTATTATTTTGAGCAAATGTGTGTACTCTAATTTATAAAATACTTCATTTTTAGTATACCATAGAATTCAAAAGTCTTGAACTCTTGATATACTCCTTACGATTCACCGCTAGTTGCCTAGTTCTCTTGTATATTAGCTCGATCTTTTAGTAATTTATAATGTGTGAATGAAAATGATAGTTGAGAAAGTATGTGGCGTTTCGAAGCACAGTAAACACTAATAATTACCCAAAAAGAAAGATGAAAGTTGTTGAAAATGAGTTGAGTAAAGATATGATGTGAAGAACAAAGTAAACCTATGCGAGTATATTAACGAAAATTGTAACAAAAAAAAAATATACAGTATTAATGAAAATAAATGAATCCTATGATTATTTTATACATCGTGCACCGGTAATTAAAGTCCAGTGACGACAAGTCTTCCTAATCAATAGACAACTAGGTTTTGGTCCCGTGAAATCACGGGATCGTTTGTAGATTTGTCTGAACATGTTAGCTTGAAAATGAAATTGTCAATCGCGATATTGAAAATAAAAATGACCAATTCAAGATGATATCCCGAACTACAAAAAGAAAAACATTTCTCATCTCATTGTAGAGTATGATATAGCTATTTGGAATTACAATATTACCGATTTGCAACATACCATCATACTTTGATGGTAAAACTTAAACTTTAGAGAGTCGAATTACAATGAATACATATACCAATTGCAAGAACTTTAAATAATGTCCATTGATTTTATTAACTAAATCTGAACCTTTGAATGATTTGACCTCCAAAAAAAAAAAAACCACCCCATCCATACCTTCTTTTTCTCTCTCCTCCCACTCCCCCATCCTCATCCACGGCTTGCCCCACTACCCTTTCCTGCCCCGCCGCCTCCAGCCTCGACCTTCACCATAACCGACGCCTCCCCATCTAACTTGGCCGCCATATACCATCTCCGGTAGACTCTGCTCCCCTCCTCGCCACCACGGCTGGTTGCCCTAATCTCCACGATAGGGGGGCAACCGTATTGGATGAGCGGCGGCGAACGTTAAGGATGAGGGGTGGCAGGCGACGAACGCATAGGATAAGGGGGGCGGCGCTAGTGCGGATCTATTAATGAGAGGAGGATGGAGGGAGAGAGAGGCTCGTGCAGCCTGTAAAACGTGGGGGCGGGGGAACGGGTGAGCGACGTCGGGTGACGAATGCGGTTGTTAAAGTGATGTTTTGTATAGGTGGCGGTGGTGGACGGTTCAGTGCCTAGTGGAGCTGTGGTGGTGGAAAAGGTTATGGCAGTTTTGGTTTGGTTAATATTTGTTTATTCTTAATTTAATTTTTTTTCAATGGTCAAGATATTTAACGGTTGGGATTGCTCAAATAAAATGAAGGACTAGATTTGCGTTTCTTACAATAGCTACCATACCTTGGTAGCCATTATAGAATCACTCTACATATAATTATACTGTATATATAGGGGTGCATCCAGTCAGAATTAACCTTATGTCAGAAGGTCGGAATTAATAACTCCACTAATGAATTAGCTAACTCTAGTCTCTAGGTATATAAGTTCGCTACCTATATTGAGTAACTCCATTAACTCTAATAACTCCATTAACTCTAATAACTCCACCAACTCCCACTTCTAACATAAGGTTATTTCTGACCGGATGCAGCCCCTATATATTTTTCTCTAGCTAAAATTCTCTCTTTGCTAAACTTAATGTATATGTAGGAAATGATATTCATTTTCACACCAAAATCAAATAATAGTCTAGCGGTATATCCTATATCTCTATATAAAATTGGGTTGGGTAAGTGTGGATTGATAGTTTAGAGAACAAGTAAACAAAGGTTCAACTAATGTAAGCTAAGAGCAAAGGCAATAGACAAACCCAAATTTTTGTATTGGGATCCTTCCTTCAACTACTATTATTTTGCCCATTAAAATAGGTTTGATAATGAATGCATCATTATGGGTGTCTACTATTTTTCAGCACAAACCCAAGTTCATTCCTAAGAACGGGGTACTTATTTTGAGGAACAACCTAGAGCTATACAATAGATGAACTCTATTTTTGAGTTCTTGTTGTCAAACCCAATGCCCATGGACAACTATTGCTTTTGCTCTAAGTTCACACACTACACGTCAATATTCGTAGGAAATCATGTGGAATGTACATGAATTTAAAGCTAAATTAAATTGTAAACATGCATCATGCATGTAGTTTATAAAAAAAAAAAAAAGAGTAAAAGAGATCACATGAATGAGGACTCACACTCTATACATCAATGTTCAAGTGCCATATACCTTCCCTTTGTTCATGAATCTTGAAGTGCCATGTACATAAGTACATACATTCATTGTACTTTTTAATAATTACGTATCCAAATGTGAGAAACATGGTAGATTGAGAGATGAAGATCAATATGATCCTAAATGTCATTCTTCTCCCAATTCCTAAGGTTCATGCAAACCTAATTATTCGAGCTACAAGTGCATGAACACTTGGCTAATCTGATATTATAAAACCACACTATATTTTGAAGGAAACTCATATAATTTGCACACTAATGTCATAAAAAAACACGTATGTCATCTAATTTATATACAAGTTTTTCGATTTAAATATGTAAACCCGATTGTGCGAAGCACGAGATACTTACTAGTACATACTAATTCCAAGTAGATGTAACTGACACAATTAACAAACGAAAGGCCAAGAGACATCATTAAGATGAATAATGATGCGATTAATAAGGATTAATTTAATGAATTTTAATAAGATTAATGTATAGGAAGTTAGAGTGATTCATAACGTCAAGAATAAATTTCCACCCCATTATGAAACCTTCTTAATTTAACAAAGACCGAGTCTAAAAATCAACAAAGTCGATATGTCCGAGTGGTTAAGGAGACAGACTTGAAATCTGTTGGGCTTCGCCCGCGCAGGTTCGAACCCTGCTGTCGACGTTAATTTTTTAATTCCCAATCCCCCCCCCCTTTGTCCACAAAACCCCTTTTTCCAAATAAAACCATAATAACAGCACCACCTTCCCCAACACCCAAACCGCCGCACACCCTTCTTTTTTTTTTTTTTTTCTTTCCTCCAAAACACACACACAAATCAAATCCGAGGAGAGAGAAAACAGCATCACAAAAAACCCAGAAAAATGAATCCAGAGGAAGTAGCAAAGGCGTTTGTGGAACACTACTACACAACCTTCGACACAAACAGGTCTGGTTTGGGTAACTTGTACCAGGAAAATTCCATGTTAACCTTCGAGGGACAGCCTTTCATGGGAGCTCAGAACATTGTTGGTAAATTGACAAGTTTGCCCTTTGATCAGTGCAAGCACGTCATCAGCACTACTGATTGCCAGCCCTCTGGCCCACCTGGTGCTCTTATTGTCTTTGTCAGTGGTATTCTTCAGCTTGCTGGTGAACAACACCCTCTTAAGTTCAGTCAGGTATAAAGTCGAACACCTTCTGCGCATCTTTTTTTTTTTTTGGTTGCGTAAGTTTTACGCGTTTGATTTTGTTCTCTTTGCTTTGATGGGTTTTCTGGGTATATGTTCTTTTTAGGGTTTGTTATATTTTTTTGGGGTTTTTGGATCTGATAATAGCGCGAAACTTATCGATTTGTTGAATTGCTGTGTTTTGGGTTTTAGATGGGATTGTTTGTGGTTCTGATTTACTGTGTATTGATTGACTTGAGCTAAAAGTTACCACTTTTGATTGGGAAGATACAATTTTAGTGAAAAGATCGAGACTTTATCATCGAGTTAGTCGCTTTTCATCTTTTTTGGTTTGTATGGGAGTTGTTTAGGTCTTGATAGAACGTATTGGTGCTGTGCTGTATGCTGTGTGCGGGCTTTGGATCGAGATGGAAGCAAACATGTAGTGATGGACTGATGGTGGTGGATCGATTAACGATTTGTAGAGTCTGAAAAACGTGAAAAGGAAACGAATGATGCTAGTTGTGTGCTGGATTGAACTCGTGAAAAAGGTGTGTAAATGGAGAGTTTTGTGCGTTAGGCTTGCACGTTATGATAATGACGGGATACTGAAGAGAGGGAAATGATTGGGCAGTTAGAAGATGAAGGGTAGTGGTAGAAAAGGTGGGAAAATGAGTGAAACACGCTAATTTTGCCATAGACATAAATTAGAGAGAAAGGACTTAGAGAGAAAGAGAAAATTTCGAGTAAAATTCTATAGCTTTTGGAAGGGTTTAGATTAGCGAGGAGGGTAGGAAAATTATGCCACACAGTTCTCTTCTCCCATTGCTGTTTCAAGTACAAACATAGGTTCTTATTTGCTCCTCTTGCCTTCCATAACTTCCGATCAATGTAGAGCTTCTTAATTGTATGCTTGTGATTCGCTTTGTATGGAAGCTGTACTGCTGTCCGTGGTGATGTACAATTTGTAGCTCAATGTTAGGCAAGGCTGGCTTCATGTTAATTTTCATTTGTCAAGCAGCTTTGGAAGTATCTAATCCTGTCAAGAGTGTCCTGCACACCTACATGAGCAACCAAACCTCATCCTATAGTACATGTAGGTGTATTTGTGATTTTTCTTCTTAGTTAGCATATTTGCATTGCATTCAACTCAGAATAGCCACGGAACAACCAAGAATTGGAAGTTCTAGGTTGTTGTTGAGTAATTAGCTATTATACACATGCCAGACACCTAATAACACAATAAGTGCAAGAACTTTGCATTGGTAATTGTGAACTTGAGGGTCATTCAATGTATGAAGCATCACATACTTAGAACATACCTGTTTGTGTTTAACTAAGAAAACTACTTGATCTTTCAAGCTTTACATACTTTTGATGAAACTTTTTTTCTTTAAGAATTTTTTTTCTTTTTCTTTTCCTGGACTTAAGAACATACCTGTTTGTGGTGGTTAAGATGTTACCTGCAGCTGGTGTCATGTTGCATAGTCCTGTACTTGAGTAAGAAATCAAATATCAATGATTGAAATTTAATCAAGTGGTTTGGCGGCTTCCTTTGGACTGTGAGGGTTCTGTAATGAATCTCTACTCATAGTGAAGTTGTTTAGTGGCTTCCTTTGAGTCTGTTTGGGCAAAAGAACTCTTGGATCATGATTTTTTTTTTATTTTTGACAAAGGAACTTAATCATGCATTGTGATATAGGTTTTGTCTCTACTTTTCCGCCGGGGGGTTGGGGGGGGGGGTTGTCAGGCCTGTCAGCTTCTTGTCGTTTGGCTGTGATGAATGGGAGCCAGTGAATTTTTAAGCCTTTAGTTCTTCTGAGGACCCGCGTTGTGACTTGATGGTCAACAGTAGTTTCGTGATGAGGCGTCACTTCCCACTTAAGAGGAACTTGAGGACACTACTTGGCTAGTTGGTTTTTTTTTTTTTATTTTATTTTTTTATTTTTTTTAATGGACTATGCTCATGAAGCTGTATATGGGTGCATGTGGAAATGCCATTTGTCTTTGGTTTATGCCTTAGAGTCTGATAGCATGTTTGTGTTTTTCCATATGATGGATGAAATCAATCAAATCAGACCTCAATGTTAGTTGGGTTCGGTATGCCTTTCGTCTTTGGTTTATGCCTTAGAGTCTGATAGCATGTTTGTGTTTTTCGATATGATCGATGAAATCTATCAAATCAGACCTCAATGTTAGTTGGGTTTGGGTTCATGCTGAATTGGATCTGTCAAGCAGCTTTTCATATTCATGTGCCATTGCGTCCCTGATTATGCAAGCTAACCTCAATCCTCCGAACACCCAAGGATCTGAAATTGGGTTTAACTAATAAGAAGTGTCGAACGATCTCCAAAGCATGACATTGGATAGCTAAATTAGTGTTTTCTGGATGTAGTCTTTCCCAATGTGCGTTAACAATTGGAGCAAGGTTGATCTTCTAAGGGTAATATTTGAGACAATAAGCTGGTGTATAAGAATTTATTTGACCTGGAGAGAGGGCCTCATGCATACTGTTTGAAAACCCTTTAGGCATTTGGGCTCTATTGTAGCTATTATAGTAATGAAGAGACTAGGGTTCCTTTTTGATTTGTAGGTAGTTTAGGGAGCATATCTGAGATGGCATGAATGTTGTCACATTTTTGAGCATGAACTTTGTGAATCTGGATTCAATCTCAATGCCTAAGAGATTTGAATGGCCAATAGATCAAATGCATCTAGGAGGGGGAATTGGATACTTTACCATATATTATTATCCCCTGTGGTTCTGGGAATCCATATGGCAAGTGCCTTAGCTATATTTAGCCAAATTGCGCTTGTGTGCAGTTAAGCTTTTCACAAAAAATAGCTGATAACCTTTTTGCTCTATGGTTGGTTTAAGAAGTCAGGGAATGAGCTAGAAGATGCCTGATGTTTGTCCCATATTTAAATAAATAACTACGCCCGGCCAAAGGAATTGATCCGTTTAGTTCTGTTCTTCTACTCTTCTTTGGTGTCAAGGCAATAGTTATGTTTCTAATTTCTGTTTGCCTCTTTTGTTCGAGTATAGGGGTTTTGGCCATATCTCTTTGTAATGGTTGTATATGTTTTGGACATTCTGAAATTAGGTTGTGTAAAAGTTAATTGCCGCGTTGTGTTGTGACTGAGTTTGGCTTTTAGATGTTGTATTGAGGGTTTTTTGTTGTTGTTTTGTTTTGGAAACGAATATAGGACACTTTTTGTCAAGATATGAAGTTATGATTGAATAAATGTGTTCATGTAATGCTTCTGGTTTGGGCTGGAGTATTTTATGTATTGGGGATGAGTCTTGTCCAGTATAAATCAAAGCTTGGTATGCTGTACAAGGTTTAAGATGAAACGATATAGATGTTGTGATGTTGTTAGACAGATAGATAGCGGTTTGAAAGTGAAGAGAAAGCAGAATATGCTACTTGTATAATATGTTGGTCTTGTGAAGCTTGTACGTTTCTGAATGGAGAGATGTGTTTTGTATATATATTGTTATAGTTTGTTTCGGACCTAGAAGAGGCGAAGGAAGGGGAGTGAAGGAAAGGGAAGAGGTGAGTGAAAATCTGACTGTATAATGCCAGAAAGAGAAATATGAGCAGGGAGAAAATCCTGGAAAATGGAAGGAGAGAGGTTCCTTGTGAATGTTTCCAACTTGGAGGATATGGATACTTAAGGAAAGGAATAAGCAACCAGACCTCTTCGGATTTAAATATTTTTGGTTTCTTGTGGTTCCCTTTGACAACTAGTTAGTGCATAACTATTTTCAACTTGTAACTACTGTGGAACAACCCAAAATGCAACATCTTCTCTACTTTCTTATTAAGTTGTTATCCATAAACTTTTATGCAGCAATTGCAGTTACAGTAAACCAGTTTTTTTTTTTTTTTTTTTTTTTTGCAGGCTTGATTTTTCTAATTGGGGGGTTGGGGGATACTTAGCTATATCAATATCTTTTCTTGTTCTTGATATAGACTCAAGTCTGTGTTCGTGATGGATAAGATGTTTGTTGGTGCTGGCTTCATCCAATTTTTTTGGCTTTTCAAGCAGTTTGGAAAGCATAACTTGTCAAAAATAGTCCTGTACCACTGAATAAGCCAACATACATCTTTTCTTGTTATAGATCCAAGTCTGTGTTCATGATGGATAAGATGTTTGTTGGTGCTGGCTTCATCCAAAAGTTGGATGAAGCCAGCACCAACAAACAGCCTACAAAGCATATACTGAGTAAAGCTGCGCTTGTTTATTAAGCTCTAAAGCAAAGACTCGGCCAAGCTGGTCTGTACATATCTTTGTTAGGAGTACCACTAGCTAGGGATAAACATTCAAGACTTGAGGACCATGTCTGGGTTTTAGCATGGATTTTAGTCTAGGACAGTTTTTACTAGGTATCACTTTGCATTATAATTCACATGTTATTTAAGTTCCGAGTGTTATCCGATTCAGTTATGCATGAAAAAGTATAATATAAGTTCTTAACTGTTTCTTACCATCATATACTCATATGGGATTGAAGATGGAGTCTGTGGTAATCATCTAGCTGAACCAAAAATTGGGAAGGGAGAGTTTTCTTTTCAGCATTCAGGAAATGTCCTTAGTATATGTGTTTTGTCATAGTGTCTTCATTCATGTTTCTTGACTCTAGTATTCAATCATCAGACTTCTTTTCCTGTTACTTTCTTCTTATACATTCCATGGTCAGTCGAATTAACTGGCAGCTATTACCCAGTATAATGCTTTGTAGTCTGTTTGGGGAAGTTCCATTGTTTGGATATGTTGGGGAAGGGAAGGTAGGGATGCAGCTTTTAAAGTAAACCTCTCCGGTGCTTGAAGATTAGTTTGGATATTGCAAGAATATTCCTTACTTGTGCTTTCTATCGATCATTAAATTAGCTGTATCCTAGGATAGACTCTTTTTTAGTGCGTTATTTCCTTTTCTATAGTCTTCTGGAGCTTGAAGTTGCGTTAGTTGACTATGGCCATCATATAGTGAACAAGAAACTACTGCGTTTCACATAGTTTTGGATCTTCATGTTGGATAAAGCAGATCTACTGGTCTTGTATTTTGAAACTGTCGTCATTGTGTTTAGAAACTGTATATGCTTTCTTTCATGTCTTGCTGGCTATACTTTGTGTTTTTCTGTACGTAAGCTTTTCATTTTGTTTTACCGTAGTACATGTCTTTGCTATTTCGTTGAAGTTTCTCATAGACGTTTTCTCTGATATTTTGTTTGTATATTTCGATGGTGTGCAGATGTTCCATCTAATGCCTACACAACAAGGGAGCTTGTACGTCCAGAATGACATCTTCAGGCTGAACTATGCATGAGCATGATTGGTATCTTTGCACATTATATAGCATATCCTGCGAAGTCTATGTTGTCCACCTTTCGGATTGAGCTTCTCTTTTCTGCTGTTTCTTCAAAGTTGCCAATCATACTGCTCACGAGTAATACTAGTATGGTTGTTGATGTATTGCCAGATTAAACCATTGAATGAGATTCTCTGCTCGACTGTGCGATATTATTATGTGGGATTTCTTTCGTGAGTTATATTTTGTGTGCTTCAAGAAGTTTTCTCTTGCCGTTTTCTATTCCCTGTGATTATAGTGTCATGAAACTAAGATTTGATTCTCGATTTCTCCGGACGGAAGTTTCCCTGACACAGTGGACATGGAGCCCCAATTTGGGTCCTCCCCGCTAGAACACTGCCCATTGCTTTTCCTTCTTGACCAATATATAGCAACAGAAGTGTGGCAGTATATTGGTGTACATTGCGCATTTGCGCTACAATTCTTCATTGTGTCATCTTATACCAATTTACAATCCGCTGTTGAGAACTTGTGGTGATCGTAATCCTAGAGACTAGAGTTGGTCGAAGGGCTTGTTCAAACTGACCCGTCGCAGGAGTAGGATGGCTTGACCCTTTGCACACACGGCTTTTGCTTGGCTCATTCGGAGGTCAGGTCACGAACACAATACATGTCTTCTTGGCCTGGTTTGTTAATCGGCTAGAGTCTGAGTTTCAAACTCACGGCTTGCTCTTCTTGGCAATCTACAAATGTCTCCTTCGGCATCTCACCTCGTTAATTTCTTGACACATTCCTTGTTTAGTCATGTGAAATCAATTACTTGGACTTCAAAGCAAAAATGCTGCATTTAATCGAGACTGAATATTCAACTACAAAAATATGCAAATTAGTACATAAATTCAATACAATTAAGATTACGAAATTAAAGTAAATTTAATTTTTTTGTACATGACTTTAATCTAGCGCAAATAAGACGTTACAAATCAATTAATTTGCAATCAAGTGGTAATAAACAAGATTATGTTTGTACGTGCACTTTTAATTAGCGCCAGTCTGTCTTATAAGAAACAGCCAAACAGAGTACACGAAAAAATGTGGACAATTTTGTTGGCTTATACACAAGCACACTATACCAAACGTGATGGATCGCAATAACTTAGCTTGATTCCATAAACATCACTTTATTTTTCTTAGCCACTTTTCTTCATTAGCAATCCTTAGTTTGGTCACTTTCTTCACTTTCAATTCATTAAAATAAATGCTTCTCTGACTTCAAATACCACTATCATCGTTACACTACTACATCCCTTCATTTTCATAGTCTAAGGTAACTCACAATTCACATATCGTATATCGTCTTTTATAGAGATAGTCAGAACGAAACTCAGTACTAGCTAGAGAGTATGGCAGATTGGGGGCCGGTGTTTGTAGCGGTCGTGTTGTTCATCATACTTACGCCGGGTTTGCTTATAACGATCCCAGGTCGCAGCCGGGTGGTCGAGTTTAGTGGGTTCCATACTAGTGGAGCAGCCATACTGGTTCATACCGTTATCTATTTCGCTCTGATTTGTATCTTCTTACTGGCTATTAACATTCACGTCTACATGGGCTAACACCAGGAGGAAGGCATTACATAATTTATGTGGTGATGATCTTAGTACGAGGTTAATTTCTATTTTTCCTTTTTAATTTGTATTTGATTTGTCAATTTTTTGTCAATAGATAGAGTATGACTTTTGATTATCCATATCCCATTGGCTCCAAGAGTTTTTAGCATGGGTTGTTCAATGTTCATGTACGGCTGAGTTAAATGATTGATCATCTAATTGAACTCTTGTTCGATTGTCGAAAAATTGATATTTAGGCCGGAATCCAACTATTCTTGAACATCAATTTTTTTCTTGTGTGACAATGTACATTTTATTGTGTATTACTGGTGGTTGTAATGTGCCATTGGTGTGTACTAATAGGAAAAATGGAAGGCGGCAATATTACGAGATAATATCGAAAGATATTATGGAGTAATATGGTCGGAATATATTATCATATACGAAGTTATGGTAATATCGTATATATGGTGAATATGTGCTTTCCTATTATGTAGCTTTTTGGCATTTGTCACGTATGTTCTAGAGCTTATGCTCCCTCTAGTTCTCTTGCCTTTCAAGTTTCAAAACACAAGTATACAACAATACAACATCAAGAGCCAAGAGTCAATTTACAATTCCCTAGATATCGTCTTGTTCAAAGGTAAGGTTTTGCCTTTTGCGTAGCGTGTCATGAAATATGTGACACATTCAAGATTTGGTATCGTTTCAAATTGTAAAGGTGCACTTACTGAAACTATAGAAGAGCAATATACATAAGAGGGATGTCATTCGCAATTCAATGTGTAATAGTGTATACGCATCATATCATTAATGGGCAGATGGGCTAATGGCTGCAATTGTCCTCAAAGCGAAGCAATGTGTTGCGTTAAGGTCAACTTTTTCTTTATTTCATTGAGAGCCTGAGAGGTGTTGCCATGTGGGCCGATGTGGTCTGGTCAAGCTGCGCGAGCAGCTTTGGTAGTTCAAATGACGATATTGGTAGAGAACGTGAAAGAAAGTGTACGTTAGTGTGATGTTGTGTACGCACTGGTGCTTCAACGTACGAGCTTGTGTGTTTCTTCACGAGTGAGCAAACGTCGCTACGCTGTTATCTTTATGTTCAAATCGCGCTCTTTGTGTGGCTCGGTGCAGGCATATATGTACCAACCTGCACACATAGTGTTTTGGTCAAAAATCTGCACTATGGCCTATTTTTGATTGAGGGGGCTATCTAGTCACTATACTACTATAGGGAACTGCGTATTCAGGAGTTGGTGTATAGCTTAAGAGGTCTAGGCTAGAGAAATATGGGTTAGGGATAGGGATGGGCATGGACCCAGGACCCGACCCAGACCCGCCGGACCCGACCCTCTTGGGTCGGATTTGGATCCAAAAAATTGGGACCCGACGGGTCCAGACCCGACCCATATCCATGCACAAAAATGACGGGTCGGATTTGGGTCCAATAATTGAGACCCGGACCCAACCCAGACCCGTATAGGCTGTTTAATTTAAAAAAAAAACCCTAGTTTTATACTTGTCGGCAATCACCATTTCAGCCTTAAATCCTCAAACAAACACGCAAAGCCAAAATTTCAAAATTTCAACATTTCCTCACTTCTCATCGTCGTCGTCGACTCCAACCATCGTCGCTTGAAGTCTTCCTCACCAGACACCACCGTCGCCTCCATTCTTCATCGCCACCGGTAAAAGAAGAAAGAGAAATTCGTTCGTCTGAGCCAGATCTAATTTTTACGATGATCACATTTTGGTTGGATATTTTCGCGAGATTGTAGTTGACAAAATATGGATTTGAATTACGTTCGGATCGAAAATATCGATTATTTTAAGCATTATCACAATTTATGAATAGGACCCGCTCGAGACCCGGATCCGACCCAGACCCGACGGGTCCGGATCTGGGTCTGGAAATTTGGGACCCGACGGGTCGGGTCTGGATCTGGGTCTGACAAAAATTTGACGGGTCTGGGTCCGGGTCTAAGCAGACCCGATCCAGACCCGACCCATGCCCATCCCTAGTTAGGGACGTAGGATACAGATCGGGGATGTAGAATAACGAATTGGTGATATGGGACTACCGGGGGGACATAGAAATCCGTACAGGGTAAGGGAAGAAGATAATACAAGAAATAAGTAGAGATAATGAACAAATAACACAAGAGACTTTTGTAGGTGGAAAACCCTTGTAAATAAGGGAAAAACCACCGGGGGATGACTTTGTCCCACTGTTGAACGCTAAAATTAAGGACACTTATATGAAGTGTCTGTCTTAAGAGCACTTAATTTAGACTGACCGCGATGAACTAAATGGCATGAAATAAAAGTGCTTAAATGCAAAAACAAAAGACGGGTTCTTACAAACTAAAGTAGTAACCATTAATTGAAAGTAATGTCAGGTTTGCTAATGAAGAGTCCAGGAAGAGATGAAATCAATTACCTCCATGCCTTCTATCTTCACCATGGAAAAGAAAAAAGCTACGCTAAAACATGAACTGCTCGCGCTACGGGGCGAGACCACCCGATGTACACTAAAAGGAAAGAACTAAAAAGACTTTGATAAATGTTGTTGATGCTTGATTGTTGTTTTTTAATGCTGCTCCTTGCTCCATTATTTATAGGATAAGTCTTCTAGCGGTTACTTCATCTTCCAAGGCCTCTCTGAATAGTGGGGAGAAAACCTGCCAGCGGTTTACTCCTCTTACTTCAACTGCTCTTGTGTCTTGGCGCCTTCTCTTAAATTTTGAAAAGATGGACTTTGTATGTTTGCTGTCAGCCCAAACTGAGTATTGCATCCAGGTGGGCTTTTCCTTGTTTTCAGCCCATCGAGATTACTGGACTAAAACCTTCTATCGCTAAGACAAAATTATTTTTGTCATCAACAAATGCCCCCCTTTTTTGTGTTGCTGGGAATTTGAAGCGACACGAAAAATGAATCTTATCTATCGCTGTCGATGGAGTTTGACTATCGTGAATCAAACTAATGGTTTCAAGCATCCGTTATCGCTAAGAGTAGTACTTAAAAAATATACTCTTTTCGTGAATATATTTTAAATAGAATTAACATTTCATTTAAACAATCTCATTTAATCTGAAATGAGATGAGTAAATACAAGATCGACAAAATCCCATTAGATCTGAATGAGATTTTGATCTTCTAAGAAGAACTTCGCTTTAGAAACGAAGTCTTGTCTCACCAACTCGAATTTCTGTGGGCCAAATTTCCGCCATTCCTTCGTTATGAACGAAAGAATGTGACCAGACATGTACATAGCTCTCATTGGCTGGAGCGATGTAGGTAGTCCTTGGTTCCCCTTTTCTTTTCACCAAACTAAGCTTTGGTCGCGGCTTGAACTTGTTCGAGTACTTCTTGAACTGGAAAACCTCGTTGCGCTCCTTTCCATCTGCACCTTCGTCTTCGAACTCGTCATCGCTGCACGCGCTGAGCCAGTAGGCGTTCTCGCCTTCCTTTGCATACTCGTCCCATGTTTGGCAAGTGCAGAAGTATATGATTCTCTTGCCTCCATTCTCAATTCGCCCCCGATACCAACCGGACCAATAAGTGCGCTGGTAGTAAAACAGAGAATTCCGATAGACGAGATTCTCATCGGGTTTGAGGAGGTTCTGCGCCATAATATTCCCCCATCTTTTACACGTACCCATGACATTCATTCCATCTTCATATCCCAGTTTTGGGATGATGAATTTGGTCATTAAATCCTCACTTGAGAGGACTGCCAATCGGCTGTCATGGCTACCATCAAGAGACTCCATGCTCGGCAGTTCCCACTTCTTCAAATTGGGGAAGAATTTGTCCATTGTTGCCTGCCACTTTTTCGTTGCAGCAGCCGCTTCAACAAATTTCTTTTGATCCTCCCTCAAGATGTTGCACTGGAGGTGATGGTTAGGGCACTCTTCTTCATATGGTCCCAGATTTTCTTCTTTGTAAACAAAGGGGAAGAATTCCAAAATCTCTTCTCCAGTCTCTGGCTCTTCTCGAAAGGTGAGTCGATACTGGTAGATATTGATGCGCCCCCAGAAATTAGTAACTGGTTTGTCGTAACCAGGGACATTTAAATCATTGGTTGCATAAACTGCCATTTTCGTTTGGAAGTTTACGGAAGAAGTAGAAGGGGGAAAAGAAACGCTTCAAATATTGCTGATATTCGAAGTGTCACTTATGATTTTGTTCATCTGAACCCTTCCTTTTGTATTAAAATTCCTTGGCGGTTTTTTCACCATGAATT
Source organism: Spergularia bocconei (assembly GCA_963457585.1). Taxonomy (NCBI): domain Eukaryota; kingdom Viridiplantae; phylum Streptophyta; class Magnoliopsida; order Caryophyllales; family Caryophyllaceae; genus Spergularia; species Spergularia bocconei. The sequence goes on from OY734943.1 coordinate 9,335,156, forward strand.
AATGACGTGTGGTAGTGGAGCGGTTTTATCTCGAAAAACTGCTTTTAAGGTGGTTAACTGAATTTATCATTAACCCGCTCATGATTTCCAATGAACCTAGATTAATTATGACCCTTGGCTCACCAAATCATTAAAATCTTGAAACGCATTTTACTAAATGATTTTTTAAATCTAGAAAATGCAAACTCTAATTGAATAATTTGATTCAATAAAAGTTTTTCGAATTACAAAGCAAAATGAAATAAGCGTACAATAATAAGAGGATCAATTAAGCCGACCCCTTATATTCCTTACTTATCAATAATTGCTCCCGCCATTCTAGAAAGATTGGCGCGCTGGGAAATGTAGGCATAAACTTCGATGATCGTGCATAGAAGCGATGGACCCCATTCCCGATACTCTCCCACTTCTCATCTTCCGCTGGAGCATACAACCACCACGCATGATTGTAATTATCAGCCCGAGCCTTCCAGAGGGCGCAGGCGCAGAAATAGACTATTGGGGACCCACCCAACTCTATTTCTTTGGTATACCACCCTTGCCAAAAGGTTCTGTGGTATAAGCAGATTGAATTCCTATATGCCAGATCCTCGTCTGGTTTCAGGAAATTCAGAGCCATAAGTTTCCCGAAAAACTTACAGACTGCCAAGAAATTCATACCATCTCTTCCGTCCAACCTGGGGATGATATGCTGGACCATAATGTTTTCATCGGTGAACACATCATGTTTGCTTGAAAAGCCACCCCGATCTGTAAACCTTAATTCAGGCATCGGGTCCTCCAGTTTACCATAGTAACGATAAACTGTTGCCTCCCACATTTCCACAAGCCTTGAGATTGCTTTAAATCTCCTTTTATCTTTTTCCAGCTTGTTGCACCTGTGGGCGTGATTGAAACATTTGACTGGGTAACGAATGCCAGGCCTTGATTCCCCCATGTGCACCTCATGAGTATAATCCAAGAGGCTCGATGGTTGGTTCTCCCATCTCGTTGGCCGATGGAACCAAAGCTCCGAGTTCTTGACTGTGGGTTTGTCAAAATGTGGCAACTGGGTGTCTGGGTTCACACGGTGGTGATCCGTGAACAAGGTAGCCAAAGCCACAGGTTCCATGATTTGTCAATGGATTTTTGTAATTGTTTTGATTTTTCGAAAATCAAATTGTGAGATAACGTTAAAACTTTTCAACTGAAAATCGAATTTCAGAATTAAGTTTAGAAATTAAAGTTGGCTAGATCTAGGCTGAGTTCCCAAAAACGCGTGTTAAATTCTTGGGACAACAGGGTAATTTAATGTGAATTACCTCCCTAACCGTACACAATAAATAACTCAACAAGATGGAATTAATCGGACAACTCATCTTATTAACATTAAATGAATAAGTTTGATTACAAACATTTTGTCTTTGTAAACCAAACGTCACATGCGATTAAATCCTTAAACCAGTCGTAGTACATCGGTGATTCTCTGACCCAATGTGGATATCGCACTCTATTGAACTTTTGGGCATTCTCCCATTCTTGACACAAGCATCTGAACTTGATCAATTTTCCACCTTTATCATATTCTCCCCTCTATATCGCAGTATAGCTCGGCGCTACATACGTACATAATTTGTTTGCATAATAAAGGATTAAATCAGGCCTTAGGAAAATAGGTGCAATCCAAATGCCCCAGGCTTTGCAAACCGCAGCCGCGACAGTTAGATTATTCCTATTTAATCTTGGAAAAATGTGTTCCAACATTAAATCCTCATCGGACAATACCTTCATTGCCCCATGACTTGCCTTGCCAAACTCGACTATGCCTTTGGTAATCTGACCAAAACAGGCTTTCATAGTACTGGCCCATCGCTCTTCTAACTCGCGAGAGACTTCTTGTTTATCTGCCTCAGTTTCATCGTGCTGAAATTCGTGATTAAAGCATGGTAAATCTGGTGCAGGCCAAGGGACCTTCTCCTTCAAGACATACCCTTTAATATTGACATTAAAGTAATGGATGTCCTGAATGTAATCTGGATCATCATGAAACAGTTCGTATGTTTGCAAGATGTCCTCATCTTCCTCTTCCAACTTGCCATGTCGCCTGGTCAAAGTTGTTTGATACTTAAATTCCGTTTTGCGTTGATCAAAAGGAATTGATTTGAGAGCAAGATGATGAAAGAAAAGAGGATTCCTATCTGGGAAGACCTCCATAATTTTGTAATGAATTTGAATAGGATTCTCAAATTTGTGAGAAACACAGAATAGCGCTGAGGCTTTAAAGGCTTGAATTTGTCAAAGCCCTTAAATTTCGGGTTCTGTTTATATTCAAATTTCTAAATTTTAAGCAATTAAAAATTCGGTTTTAATTACTAAAAATTCATCAAGATAAAAGAGGACTTTATATTAAATTTGTAATACAAAGCACTTTTACATTGGAGTTCGAATTAAACTACGATGCATATGAAAATAAAAGTTCCTAAGGCGATGGCCTTTTGTAGTCACTATTATTCTCGCTATCGTCAGCATCGGAGTAATATGGTTTCTCCACGCGGTCTGGCTCAAAGCGACAGTTTGCCTCTGGGAGGTCCCAATCAATGAAGGTCTGACTGTCGTCGGAGTCAGTTGCCTCACTGCTTGGACTGCTATCGCTTGGAAGATTTTCTTCCGCAGCCTTCATCGCCATCTGTAAGGCCTGTTTCGTCGGCCAATCTCCTCTTGCCCAAGCCCGCTTGGCAATGGTGCCCCTACCTCTCTGTACGCTGAGAGTAGAGCGGGAATGGCTTCCTGCCTTCTTCTTGTTTGAAGAAGCAGCCGTCTGAGGGCGGTTTGTGGTAGCAATGTCTCGAGAAATCGGGGTAAACGCCGACTCCGCCACCTCTTCTATCTTATCGTTGATTTGGGGTGGTATCGCTTCCTTATCCTTTCTCCTCTTAGCGCTCACATCTGTTCCTTTCATGACAGAGTTGAACTTCCTTGAAGACATCTTAATGGTTCAGATGCAATTTGGGAAGAGAAAGTATTTTGTGAGAAGTTTTTGTTGTGAAATATGCACAAGTTACTCCTCTATTTATAATTCCCCAGAGACTCATCATGTTCTAGTGATGGGTCTTTTCAGAGGAAAACCAAAAGTCATTTTGCCTCGACCACGTATTTTCTTAACGAGTGAAAATGAACTTTGGAAACTGTAACTAATGATGATTTTTGCCTTAAACAAGATTCCCTTTAATTAAAAAGGAAAAAACCGCTTAAGTTCCCCTATCAGTGGAGAGAGAAACAAATCATCAATATTAAAATTATAGATAATTTTTCTATAATAAAAACTTTTAACCGTTCCAATTATTCAACGAATTTAACCAAATTCGGAAAATAACTGTTTTGTCAAAACGGTACCGTTTTGTCCCTTGAAATTAGGTTATAAAAAGGGGAACTGGGTTTCTCAATTGACAAACACCCAACTCTCAATTCTATTACATCTCTTCTTACATTCGAGTAAAAAGAAATTCCCTTCTTTCAATTAATCAAAATGAAACAAAAGCCAGAGATTCAACTCAGCCTTCGTTGGCCCGATTCTTACATCGGGGGTGCTCGGAAACTTGTTGACGCAATCAACAAGTACCAGAAGATTTATTATCCAAATTACTTCTGGCACTATGGTTCTCCTACCGATAAGGAACCACTTCCGAGCGGGCAAATTGGCCCATGTTTTATCTGGAAGCGCGGAGTAATAGAAGATACTGACTCCGCTGAAATCAGAGAGGCATTAAACGACATCATGCATGTTGGTGTGAGTTCGACTTTGGGATAGATGGGGTCTATATTCTCAATCTGCAACCAAGAGCAAACAGTCAAAGGGAGGGCTCGGGATTTACCCAGGCGACGCCCCTCCGATGCTTAAGTCAGTCGGGTGCGGTCAGCAGTAAATGATAGCAATAATGAGAGAATGTCAATAAATGTGGCAATAAATGAGATAATAAGTGACCTTGAAGTTGAGGAAATGAGGGGTATTTATAGAGGAGGAGGTAACCCTAAAGGGCAAGCTTAGAGGTCCCCCCCTCATCTTAACCCTTCATTTTCTTGGGCATCCAATGGATGGGATGAGATGGACATCACTTGGGCTTTATCAAGGGCATTGGGCCTCCAATTTCCAAGGGCTGTGGCCCAACTCAAATCGTGTACCAACAGAGCCCCTCGAAGTCGGGTTGCGCTCGTCGATCATCTCGTCTCGGCCTTCTTCGGCCCCGAGGGTGACCCGACTGCGCATCCCCTGGCCACCCTTTGTCTTGGCTCATGCAATGCGCCTTGACAAACTCCTGTGATGTCGCCTTCCTGTCTTCATTTTGCTTAGGCCGTGGGGCTCGTACTTTTTCGCTTTTTAATCGAAAAACTTCGCCCCTTGCGAGCTTCACGGTCGGTCGTGTTACTTTACTAACTTAGTGCGCTGTCATTGATTTCCTGCTTTTACTTCAAATGAACTTCTTGAAATGAACTTCGCCCCTGAAACTGGGCGCGATTTCGATTTCTTGAAAATGACTTCGCGCCCTGAAGTTGAGGCGAAATCGCAATCGAATATCGCCGCTGAAATTGGGTGCGATTTCGAAATTTGAAAATGACTTCGCCCCTGAAATTGAGGCGAAATCGCAATCGATCATCGCCCCTGACGTTGGGTGCGATTTCGAAATTTGAAATGACTTCGCCCCTGAAATTGGGCGAAATCGCAATCGATCATCGCCCCTGAAGTTGGGTGCGATTTCGAAACTTTAAAATGACTTCGCCCCTGAAATTGAGGCGAAATCGCAATCGATCATCGCCCCTGACGTTGGGTGCGATTTCGAAATTTTAAAATGACTTCACCCCTGAAATTGAGGCAAAATCGCAATCGATCATCGCCCCTGACGTTGGGTGCGATTTCGAAACTTTAAAATGACTTCGCCCCTGAAATTGAGGCGAAATCGCAATCGATCATCGCCCCTGACGTTGGGTGCGATTTCGAAATTTTAAAATGACTTCGCCCCTGAAATTGAGGCGAAATCGCAATCGATCATCGCCCCTGAAGCTGGGTGTGATTTCGACATTTGAAATGACTTCGCCCCTGAAATTGAGGCGAAATCGCAATCGATCATCGCCCCTTAAGTTGGGTGCGATTTCGAAATTTTAAAATGACTTCGCCTCTGAAATTGGGTGCGATTTGGAAAAAAGTGTCGGTCTCGATTGTCGTTGCTCAATTATTGGGTGTCGAATTCGAAAAGTCTTTGGCAAAATTTGAAAAATATTCCCTCGAGCCGTTACGCGCTTGGGAAACGGAACAATCGCCTCGGAATGGTAAAAGCCGTTGACATTAACTGTTCATTATGACAGTTAATGATGGCTTTTACTGGAAATTGTGTAAAAACCATGCGATTTTACCGTTTTGCCCCCGCTTCTTTCTCCTATAAATACTCCTCTCCGCCCTCTTAATCACTTTTTACTCTTTTTTCGCCCAACTTTTCAAAAACTTTCTCCTTCCTTTTCTCTCAACTTTACGCCTACTTTTCTCGAATCTTCGCCGCAAAAAATCACCCACTTTTTGCATCAAACTTGCCGTTTTTTCGCCGTCATTGTGCGTAGATTGTTTGTATTTCGAACTTTCGTTCGTTAATCGAGCCGCATTCTTTTCAAGTCTCGAACAAATTAGGGTTTTTCGCCCTAATTCGATTTGAAAACTTTGGAACCCAACCGCCGTTCGCCGCTCCGACTTAGATCCGACGTCCGACCCTTCTTTCCGGCAATCTAAGGTATTTATCCTCCCTTTTACTCCCTCTTTTGCATGCGTTTTTCTTAGATATTTCTGGGTAACCGTTGGTTGCCCTACTTTCTTCCCCTCTTGTCCCTTTTTAGCCCTCTTTTCGCATCTTTAGATGTCGATTGAGGTCTAAACTTGGATTTGCGTCACCCAACCGCTGTGCGGGTTGGGAGGCGAAAGTATGGTTGCCGCGACCGAGGTCATGGGGTGAAAACCATGCCTCGGTTCGTCGTTTATTGACTTGGACTTTGACCCTGTGTCGATATAACGTAACCGTTGCTTTCTTGCCTTCAACACAGATGACGCACTCAGGTGGCTCTTCTTCTGCCCCTCGGCCGCGCGCACAGAAACGCGCCCCTACAGCGGCTGCGACTTCGTCGCAACCGGAACAGGATGATGACCCTGCGCCGCGCGCCGCAATAGACGTGATGGGGGTGTACCAAACTGCTAGGGTCGCGGAGGATTTCATAGCCACATACACCCCTGGCGTGCTGAAGGGGTTTTGCGCTGAATACGGGATTAGACCCCCTGTAATGCTCATTGTTCCCGAAGCCGGGTCCATTCTGTCTGACCCCCCCCGGAGTGTTTCGCAGTCCATGAGCTGTCTATTGCCAGTGGGTTGCGGCTGCCCGTTCCCAGGTTCACCGCGGCACTCCTTGTACATTACCACTTGTGTCCTGCCCAACTTACCCCGAATACCTTCTTAACTATCAACGGTTTTGTAATGGCCTGCTTGGCTGCGAAGATCCCTGTTTCAATCGACCTTTTTCAGTCACTTCACCGGGTATCTTCCAACCAATTCGGGTTCTTTACCCTAAGTCCCCGCAAGGTCGATGACGGCCGATATGTGACGCAGCCCACCAAGCCCCGTAAGAACAAGACTGTGTGGAAAAACAGGTTCTTTTGGGTTGGTTTGGACGCGACTGCAACCGCAATGGACCGTCCTTCATTCGTGCGGCTTGCGGGTGATCCTCCTGAGTCGACTCGGGTGCAGCCTATAATGGGTGCGCACATGTGCGAGCTGCGCGACTACTTTTTTCAACCCAAGGATGCGGAGCCGAAGGATCGCGTCTGGACACCCACCGGCGAGCAAGCCATAGACAATGACTGGCTACTGGCTGCGGGCCTTATGAAGCCCATTAGTGAAGCCGAATTTCGTAGGATACTTTCCTTTGTATTTTAGCTGCTTTTTTGCCTGTATTTGTCTAAGTGTTTTCCTGCCTTCTTTGCGCTTGCAGAAACCGCATACGCCGCAGTTCAGAAGGAAATACTTAAACTCCCCGAGTAAATCATGTGGCGAATGATGCTTCAACGCGAGAAGGGCGCTGACGCACCTGCAAATGTGAACGCGGGTCGCGAAAAGACCGCTGCGCTGCAGAAGAAAGGCGCTGGAAGTAAACGCAAGCGAGGTGAACCATCCTCGTCCCAGCCGGCTGCGTCGCAGTCGAAGAAGAAGAAGAAGAAGAAGCAGTCTTCCTCCTCCACTCCCATAGTTGCGGAGCCGGTCCGCGAGGTGCCAATGCACCAGGAAGTACCCTCTTCGCAGTCACCTGTTGTACAAGAGGTCGCTGATCCGCAATCACCGGTCGTACAGGAAGTGGTTGCTCCGCAATCACCTGTTGTACAAGAAGTGTTTGCTGAACAGCAGGTGTCGACTGAGCAGCCGGAGCAGTCGACTTCTCCACTAATCCGCCGTCGTCCCGGCAAAGAAACGGCCGCGGCTGAGGAGACCTCATCCCCGGTGAGTACTCATACTGACTTTTTTCTTTCATTTCGTTGTGTACTTGTCATTTTTTCTAACTGGTCCTTTCCTTGCAGGTTCACGACAATCAGCGTGCGGGCAAGTCTCTCCGCCACTATCGGACGCAGCCGAGTGGTGAAGGTGGAAGTGCGGATGAGAGTGAGCACAGCAGTGGTGCGTCTCCTGCTGAGGATAGGGGGACTGCGTTTGGCCCAAGTAAGTCTACTTCCCTTCGTGCTAAAGGTCCTTTTGCTTACCGCCGCTCTGACTTTTCGTCGCGCTCAGGCTTGGGCGGCTTTATGACGCGGTTGATGCCCATACCCGACCAGACGGGGCAGCCCATGCCTAACGTGGATGGGGTTTGGGCCATCAGGGGGTTGACGGAGCCTCTCAACCAGGCCTACGTGCCTTTCCGTCACTGGGCGCGCAACCAGCCCACACCCAGCAACTGGCTGGAACATTTCTGCGGTCATGCTCTCAGCGTAAGTTTCCGGCAATCCATCTTTTTTGCCTCCCTTGACCTTGTCAGTTTCTTTTCCTTACTTTACTTTCTCTTGCAGTTGGCTGGTATCGCGACCCATATATTTGATCGATATGGTGACCCCGCCACTCGCATAAAGAATGACGCGATCAAGTATAAGGAGCTGGCCGCGGTATCAGCGCAACAGGATAGGGATATCCGAGCGTTTACTGCGGAAGTTGCCCGGCTTAACGTCGAAATCTTCCAAGCTGGTGAGCGGGTCAAGGAAGCAGAGACCAGGGTGGCTGCGGCAGAGGAGAGGGCACTGAAGTCAAAGGCTGACGCCAGCGCAACCATGAGCCAGCTCTCTGAAGTTCACGAGGACAATGAGAAGTTAAAACGCATCAACTCGTCCTTGGCTGCGGACAATGAGAAGCTCAAAGAGGCCCAGGCGCAGCTAAAGGATGATCTTGCCGCGGCCTTGAAAAGAGAGAATGTGCTGAAGACGGCGGAGGAGAGTCTGCTGCGGAGGGTGGAGAACGCAAAGGGCCATGCTTGGTTCTGGGCGCATCGGGCTTGCAATGCTAAGGCCAAATTCCTTGCTTCGCCTGACTTCGCCACGCTGGTGAATGACAAGATGGGTGAGGTGCGCTTTGAGGCTGCTGAGGGCATGAAGAAAGCTGCCATTTCCGCACTAAGGGAAGTGGATGCGATTTCAGACAAGCATCCAAAAACCTTAGCTCCAGTGGAAGTGGAAGCATACAAAGCTGCACTTGAGCGCGCTGAAACTCGATTTCTGGCCTCTTACGAGGACTCGGACATAGTGGCACAGGGCTTAGAGTTCATGCTTGCAAGGCGCAACAGTCTGATGGATCAGGCGCGGCAAGACATCTGGCGGCTGCCCGAAGACATCAACTTCGACGAGGTCGCACCGGAACCAGAGCCCAGGGAGCAGCCAGTGTTCACACCACCTCCCGTCATTAACTTGATATCAGATGACGGCGATGACGAGGTCGATGATAACTTCGAGGGTGGTGGTGATGATGATGATGATGATGATGACGAGGGTGGCGATGAGGATGACGGCGAAGAGGAGCAAGAAGATGGTGCTACTCAGCCAGAGAACCCCGCTGCGGCCACCACCGACGCACCCGCCACCGATGTTGCCCCCTGATAATATTTTTTGTACTTATATTTTTGACCAATTTGCCTTTGAACAATTTGGTGTACCGCCGCAGCCACCTCGAAAGGGGTGTTTTGGCTGCGGTTTATGACTATTTCCTTTACTTTTCAACTGCCTTTACATACTTGCAAAAATGTGTCTTTGCCCTTTCATCAATCATCTTTGCTTTTGAAGTAGAAACAGGCATCGCCCCTGAACTTGGGTGCGGCTTCGCTGTGATCAAAAACACTTTGCTCCTGAAAAAGGAGACAAAATCGCAACCGAATATCGCCCCTGAATGTGGGTGCGATTCCGTTTCGGTCTTGTAATCGCCACCGAACATCGCCCCTGAAACTGGGTGCGAGTCCGATGTCTTGAAATTCACTTCGCCCCTGAAATTGGGTGCGAGTGTGATATAACTGAGCGACTTAACCCCGGAAAGGGGGCAAACATCGCAATCAAATATTGCCCCTGAATTTGGGTGCGCATTTGACTTTGCAAGCTTTAACACTCGTATAAATTTTGACGTAATACCTGCAAAACAACAACAAAAAATAACTCATTATTTAGGTGCGCCCCTCGAGGTATTAACCCAAGGGTGGAATATTATGGCTCAACTCGTTTTTTGTGGGCCATTATAACCCATCCTTCGTTCGAAATAGAACTCGGATATTAACGAGGGTCGAGCCCGAGATGTCATTTTGAGCCGATGAAATTTCAGCTCGACTATCCGGGCCCGGGGATCGGGGGTTCTACACCTCATATATACCCAGCATCATAGTGCGGATGTCCCCCTGATTACTGGGCACGAGTGCGTAGGCGAACGACTCCGAGCTGGAGACATGTTCGCCGAGGGCAGCGTCTGCGACCCTGCCTCTGATGCGAGCCGGGTGATCCATGAAGCACTATTCAACGCGCACCCAACTCAGTTGGGATGAATATAACGTCTTAACCCGCATCAGGTAACCATTGAAATTTGAATTGTCGCCGACCGCGCCCGAATAACGAAGGTATTCGAGTCCCCATTGAAGTATGGGCGATCCGCGGCCGACCATCGGAGGCGGTGATGTCCCTCCCCCAACAGTGGTTATTCACCGTTCGAGTGGCGAAATAATCCAACTCGACCTGGCTTTAGCACACCGTCATTGATCTCATCAAGTCCGACGAAGTGCGGCTTGGAACGAACTTTCCTCATTGAGACCGACGAAGTGCGGCTCAGAATAGGACTATACACCAAGACCGACGAAGTGCGGCTGGGAAAGGATGTGTTGGTTGCGGTCAGTGAAGTTCCGGACTCGGCCAACCTTGTTTCGTGAAGCTTTAATTACAACTACGTTAAATCATTGAAATGGTGAAAACTACTTGGCCGCAGGCCCTTTCATTAATTTCAAACGAAGGAAATACATCGTTTTGGGTGCGCGTTGCGCTACAATATTGGTAAAACGACTAAGTACAAAATGAGATATGTTACAACTTAAACAAGACTAAGCATAGTATTTCTTGAGGTGGATGAGGTTCCATGGTCTCGGTACAGGAGTGCCATCGAGCTCTTCCAAGCGAAAAGTTCCATCCCTGACTTTCTCAATGACAAGGAGTGGGCCTTCCCACTTCGGCTTCAGCTTGCCACCAGGAACATCCTTTCCTGTGGCTGCGATATTCCTCAACACATAGTCACCGACCTCGAGGCTCCTTGGGTTGACCTTCTTGTTGTATGCACGGGCCATGTCTTGCTTTTGCCTCTCCACTCGCAGTAGGGCATTGCCTCTTAACTCAGGCAGCAAGTCCAGCGCGGCGCGCAACTCTTTCTCGTTCTCTTCGGGCTCGTAGGTGCTAATTCGCAGCGACTTAGCACCCCATTCCACCGGCAACACCGCATTCGAGCCATAGACGAGTTGGAAAGGGGTCTCTCCTGTGGCGCGCTTCGCAGTGGTGTTCAGCGCCCACAAGATTCCCGACAACTGCTCAACCCATTTTCCTTTGGCCTCGTCCACCATTTTCCGCAACGCCCCTACTATAACCTTATTGGAAGATTCAACTTGGCCATTTGCTTGAGTATAAGAAACAGAGGCATAGCATGTCTGCACACCGTAGTCGGCGCAATACTCATGGAATGGACCGCTGTCGAACTGCGCACCATGGTCAAGAGTAACGCGTCGAGGCACTCCGAACCTGGTGAAAATGTGCTTCCACATGAAAGCCATTGTCTCGTCATCCCGGATGCGAGTGACCGGCTGCGCCTCAACCCACTTGGTGAAGTAATCCACCCCGACAATCAGAAATGTCTTCTGGCATTGGCTGCGAGGGAGAGGGCCCACGATGTCTAACCCCCACCTCGCAAACGGCAATGGTTCAATGATAGGCTTAAGTGGGGTTGCAGGTCGATGTGAGGTCGGACCGAACCTTTGGCAGCGGTCACACTTCTTCATGATCTCGGCCGCGTCACTCTGCATCGTAGGCCAGTAGAATCCAAGTCGCAGAGCTTTACCAGCCATTGCTCTGGCTCCGATATGGCCGCCGCACTCACCATGGTGAATTTCTCTCAAAATATAATCACCCTCGGTTGGGTCTACACACTTCAAGAATGGATGAGTATACCCCTTCTTGTATAACTCGTCATTCAGAAGGGTAAACCACTCGGCGCGCCTCTTTACCTTCTCCGCCTCCTTCTCATCCTCCGGCAACTTATCTTCTTTCAGGTATGCAAACAAAGGAGCCATCCACTCCGGACTGCGATCAAGGGCCAAAATATTTGGGGTTGCGTCGATACTGCGCAGTGGCAGAACTTTCCACTGCACTACTCTGGGGTTGTCGTTAACCGACGAACTCGCCAGACGCGCCAGTGCGTCTGCCTGCTGATTCTCTGACCTCGGAATCTGCTCAACCTCAAACGTCTCAAAACCCTTGATTATTCCCTTAACCGCATCTCGGTATCTGGCCATGTGGTCTTTTGCCTCAAATTTGCCAGTTATTTGATTGACAACCACAGCCGAATCCGAAAATGCTTTTACGCTGGTCGCCCCCGCGGCCGCGCACATTTGTAAACCCGCAATCAGAGCTTCATACTCTGCCTCATTGTTGGTGGCCTCGAATCCAAAGCGCAGTGCATACTCGGTCTTGTCACCACTTGGCAACACTACCACTATCCCAGCTCCGCTGCCGCCCGAATTCGAGGATCCATCCACATACAACTGCCATTGCGTATTGGGCAGCATAAACTCCTCACTGAACATGCATTCTGTGACGAAGTCAGCTAGCACTTGCCCTTTGTAGGCCTTCCTTGACTTGTACTCCACTCCGAACCCTTTCAACTCACAGCCCCAATGCGGTAACCGACCATTCCCGTCAAGGCTTCCTAGTATTTTTTGGAGTGGATAATTAGTCATTACCACAATCTTGTGGCTTTGGAAGTAAGGCCGCAACCGCCTACTCGCAATCAACAAACTTAATGCTAGCTTCTCGAGCGGTGGGTACCGCAACTCGGCCGCGGCGAGTGCGTGGCTCACATAATAAACAGGGCATTGTGAACCATCGCGCTCGACCACCAGCGCAGCCCCCACTGCTCGCTCACCGACAGACAAGTACATCATGATTTCTTCTCCTTCTTTAGGCACCACAATCTTTGGCACCTTTGTCAAGTACTCTTTGAGTTCAAGAAAAGACTTTTCAGCCTCGTCATTCCACTTAAAGGTTTTGCGTTTGCGGAGCGCGTCGAAAAATGGTAGACATCGGTCAGCTGACTTAGTTATGAATCGGCTAAGTGCCGCCACGCACCCAGTCAACCGTTGTACATCCTTGACGCACTTGGGTGAGGGCATATCAAGAATCGCCTTTATCTTCTCTGGGTTCGCATCGATGCCGCGCTCACTGACCAAGAAACCCAAGCATTTTCCTGACTGCACCCCGTAAACACACTTCTTGGGATTCAGCTTCATGTTGTACTTGCGCAGAGTCGCAAAGGTTTCTGCCAAGTCCTTTGTGTGGTCCGCGGCCAACACACTCTTCACTATCAGATCATCGACATAGGCCTCCATATTGCGCCCAATCTGCCCCTCAAACACATGGTTGACCAACCGCTGAAATGTCGCACCCGTATTCTTTAACCCAAATGGCATGACGCGGTACATGTATACTCCCAGCGGAGTGACGAATGCGGTTTTAGGTCGATCAACTGTTTCCAGGGGCACTTGATGATACCCAGCATATGCATCCATGAAGCTGAGCAGTGCATGTCCTGAGGTCGAGTCCACCAATCTATCCATGCGCGGCAAAGGTTGGCCATCCTTTGGGCACGCTTTGTTCAGATCGGTGAAGTCGACGCACATGCGCCACGATCCATTGGGCTTTCTTACAAGCACAACGTTCGACAGCCACGTCGGGTACATGCACTCCTCGATATAACCAGCTTTAAGGAGTTTACCAACTTCCTCCTTAATGGCTTCGGACCTCTCGGTCCCAAAATGCCTTCTCTTCTGGTGCACTGGTTTATTGTTTGGGTCCGCATTCAGCTTATGTGTGATGGTTGCGGGATCAAGTCCCGGCATCTCCTCGACAGTGAATGCGAACACATCTTTGTACTCTCTGAGTAGCGCGATCAGTGAATCCCGCTCTGCCGCAGCCAGGTTCCTACCGATGCGCACTACCCTTTCCTAGTTGCCCTCTTCCAGGGCCACTTCCTCTGTCTCCTCATGGGGTTGGGTGGGACCTTCTAAACCATGACGCGCATCCAAAGTTTCAATGGAAAATGTCATTGCGGTTGGTCCAGACTGATCCCCCCTCTCCTTTCTTTTTCTGGTGGGTTGGTCTTCGGCTGCGGCATCATCGAGATTGATCATTGGCGGCCGCAGCCCAACGTGATAGCATTCTCGCGCTGTTCGCTGATCAGCTCGAATGATGGCCGGCTTCCCCTCATCGGTGATATATAACATGAGTAGGCCCAAAGTAAACACCAGACCAACCACTTCGTTCAACATCGGCCGCCCAATAACCACATTGTACGTGCAGGGAATATCAATGATGATAAACTCCACCAACGCGGTTTTGATCGCACTCCCGGTACCAATGGCACCTGGGAGCCGGATCGAGCCCAGCGGGTAGATTGTCTGCCCACCAAACGCCACAATCGGTTCACGGAGTGGCTTGATGTCTTTCCTCGTATATTTCAGCTTCAACAAGCATTCCAAAGTCATGATATCCACCGAGGATCCTGTGTCAACCAGGCATCTTCGGATATCTTTGTTCGCCACCTTCATAGTAACCACCACTGGGTCATCATGAGGTGTGCGCACCTCGGTGATATCAGCTTGCCTCAAGGTGATGTCAGGAATTCGAATAGTCCTGGTCAGGGGTGTCGCAATGGAGTTTACGAAATTTTTCAAATTCTCCTTCCGGCCGCGGTGGCCTTGCCCTCCACTTGCGAACCCGCCTGAAATGGTGTTTATCACACCGGGACTATGCTGCCTGTCACCTCCTTCTCTCGGTGGCCGCGGTCGATTGCCCGGCCACCCATTGTTGTTGTTGTTGTTGTTGCGGTTGTTGTTGTTGTAATTGTTGTAATTGTTGTTGTTGTTGCGCCCCTGGGCTTGCTGACGGAACCTATCTCGCTGCCCCCGCAGCCGAGCAAGGTACGCCTTCAACAAGCCGTTATCGGCCAAATTGTGACACACATCCTCCAAGTTGGGACAATTTCGGGTGTTGTGCCCATTCTCCAAATGATATTCACAGTACTGGTGTGGATGTGTTCTGTCCGCATCGGACATTGGCCTAGGCGCGGGCAACATTTCACTTTCCTTGATCGCAAGGAAAATATTTCTGATATTGGTGTTGAACCGACCCGGATTGCGCAAACCATTGCTTGGCCGGCGCGCAGCCGAGAAATCTTGATTCCTGGGCTGCGCCACCGCCGCAGCCTTCTCTTTGCGCCCAGAGCTGTTTACCAGGGAGGCATTAACATGCGCAGCCACCCTCTGGTAAGCACTCACCATCGTTCTGGGCTCTTTCGCAACCAAGTCATATTTGCATCTACCCTCGGCCATTCCCATAATCAGCGTCGCAACCCCGACCTCATCAGTAAGGTTGGTGACGTGCGTCGCGTTCATGCGGAATCGCTGGATGTACTCGTCCAAAGTCTCATTGTCTCCTTGTTTGACAGTGGCGAGGTGGATAGATGTCTTCTTCCTCGTCTTGCTGGTGACGAAATGGCCAGCAAACTTCTTCCTCAACTCCCTCCAAGAGTCAATACTGTTGGGGGGCAGTTGATCAAACCATCTCTGCGCAATGCCGTACAGCGTAGATGGGAACAACTTACAGATGGTCGGCTCATCCATTGTCAAATAACTGATATTGTGCAAATACGAAGATATGTGGTCGTGTGGATCCCCGACCCCATCATACTCCGTCATCTTGGGTTTCTTGACCCCAGGCGGTTTGTCCGCGATCAGGATCCAGCTCGTGAAGGGAGAATCACATAGCAACGTGGACCTACCTCCATGTCCACGGCTGTAGTATTTCGAACTTGCCTCCCCCTCGGTCTCGTCCTCGGATTCAGACATGCTGTCATGATCCCGGCGCAGTTTCACTCAGCGCGGTGGGGTCCCATTCTTTGGTCGCGAGTGGTGGGTGGACTCTACGCGTCTTGTTTTCGGGGGTGACCGAGACCCAATCCGAATCGGACCATTGGGGCGCATTGGGTGTGGCCCCAATCGGTCGTACGCAGACACGCGTTCCTCCACCACTACGCCCTTCCCCTTCTCCTTCGCTGAGAACTTCTTATAGGACATTTGTGTTTTCTCTCTTTCTTTCTCTTTTTCTCTTCTCTTCTCCTCGTCTTTCTGCCTTTCTTTCTCTCTCTCTTGTCTCAATCTTTCCTCCTCTTCTTTCTTCTTCTCTTTTTCCTTCCTTGCTTTGCTCGCGTCGATGATGAGACGCGCATCCAAGAATTTAAGGTTGGTCTGTCGCTGCGCCTCCTCTGCGCGCGCAACCGCCCTCTTGACACGAGCGGCGGCGCCACCACCCTTCTTCTTCTCCCCTTTCTTGGTTGCGGATGACACGGGCTGCGTCTGAGTGGAGAGCACTGGCATCCTCGCCACGGTCTCTTCTCTGAACGCGGCCATTTGGGCATCCAAGTTCTCTAACATCTCCTTGCGCAGCTCCTCCCTGACTGCGGCCACGCGAGTTTCAAAAGTCGACGTATCACGACTGTCGGTCTCGGTCTCCTCCTCATCCGAGGACTCGACTTCGTAATCGTCAACATGAACGTAACCTCTTCGGTCGCGCTCATCCTCTATGGTCGCAGTCGGAATTGGCCTGACCGTTTCGGTCAGCCTTGGCTGCTCCACCGGTCGAGCTGGGTCGACCGCGGCGGAAGTAGTCGGTCGCAGCAGTTCTCCCGTCACCGGATCACAAGGACCGATGAAGGGGTTGTTGTCCTCTGGGAGCGGCGCACCCGGGTGGTGGGTACCCGCAGTCGGTTTGCTTATTTTCTTTCTGGTCTCGGCTACCATCTTTTACCGCGTCCAACTTATCCTAGTCGCGGTCAAGAATTCAAACAACTCCGATCTATCCCCACAGACGGCGCCAAATGTTGGTGTGAGTTCGACTTTGGGATAGATGGGGTCTATATTCTCAATCTGCAACCAAGAGCAAACAGTCAAAGGGAGGGCCCGGGATTTACCCAGGCGACGCCCCTCCGATGCTTAAGTCAGTCGGGTGCGGTAAGCAGTAAATGATAGCAATAATGAGAGAATGTCAATAAATGTGGCAATAAATGAGATAATAAGTGACCTTGAAGTTGAGGAAATGAGGGGTATTTATAGAGGAGGAGGTAACCCTAAAGGGCAAGCTTAGAGGTCCCCCCCTCATCTTAACCCTTCATTTCCTTGGGCATCCAATGGATGGGATGAGATGGACATCACTTAGGCTTTATCAAGGGCATTGGACTTCCAATTTCCAAGGGATGTGGCCCAACTCAAATCGTGTACCAACAATGCACACTCCTGAATCACGACCTTTGGCGTACTGTGAGAAAGTACAGCCCTGCCGTCTTCCTAACGTGACCAAGCCAATCAAAGGATGGGGTTGTGTGTCACAAGCAGATGAATGGATGGAACGACTTTCTTCTTTTCATTCTCTTTGGGAAAAACAGAGGCTACTCCATTTCTTAAGGTTAGCATGCTATTCCCACATTCCATTCGATGGTTCATTTTCGACTGCTTTCCTTTATTTATGGGACCCCACTGTGAATTGCATTGTCACAAAGGCGGGTTATATGACTGTTACTCTGGCTGACATTGCCTGTATCACGGGTCTTTCCCCTAACGGAATTAGTGGAAAAGAACTGTCAACCGTAGAGTGTGTCCCAGCGGCGGAAAAACTATACGCCGGAGCCAGTTCCATATACGATGGAATGTTAAATGCAAAATCCTCTGGCCTATCTTTTTCAACCTTGATCAGTGCGTATGCATCCTCCGAGGATGAAGTAACGCTAGAGGAAGTCGTACTCTTCCTCACCTTTGCCTTGAGCCGCTTATTCATGTCGCGCTCCGGCAATGTCTCAAAGGCTTTCATAGTTTTGGCTGCAAACTTGTCTGTCGCAAAGCCAGAGCCTCTTGCTTTAGGCCCTATGTTACTAGGATCTCTGTATAGATGCCTCTATCGCGGTCGTGCCCTGTATCTAGGGGATGAGGATCCACAGGTGTCCCAAGGACTACTCCCTCTATCAGGCCCATTGTGGCTTCTGACTTGTTGGGGAGTGATGTACTTCCATCATCTGCTTAATTTCTCATCAGATGTGTACATTGAAGACTGCTTTTGTTATGGCGATTTCGTCTTCCGCGCTGTCGATGACAAAATTGGTGTTCATCCTCGACAGATCCTTGGGTATTTAATGGGGGTAACTTTTTACGGGTACCCACTTCCTGTTGCCTGGAACCTATTTCTTTTGGCCAAACAACAAAATTTGAAAGAGGATCACTGGATCTATCGTGCCCTTCCTCTTTGGATGCAAGGTCTTGACATCACCCCTCTTGGGATTTTTATATCTTCTGAAGCAAAGGGTGCTTCTTTCGATGGCGGTTTCTGGTCTAGCGTACTTCAAACAAAAGACCTATACGCCTTCGAACCTGGACTCCTTGGGTTTGAATTGTACAACCCACAACTTGTTGCTCGTCAGTTTGGGTTGGTTCAAGGGTTAGCCGTCCCTTATTATCAAACTCAGAATAGGCCATGGTGGGATAGGAAAGTCTTTTCAGAAGACAGCATCCTCAAAAGCAAAACTGTGACCATGTCGTCCCTCGCTCGCCCAGAATCTTGGCGATGGCATGCCTACGAGACTGCACATTTCAAACTTTGGTGGCGCCACATGCCTTACATTCGAAACTCAAACCGTCTTCCTGCTCACAAACTGATGACTTCAATCCTCAACATGGAAGGTAAGTTTCTCGTCTTACTTTAAAAGTCAATTTACTCTCTAATCCTTTCGTGATTAGATACTGACCTTATTTTCCTTTAGAAACTTCGAACAAGCAAATAAGGTCACTGGTAACTCCAACGCAAAAGGAAGAAAAAGTTCCTGATAATTCTGACCAGGAGACTGATCTTGCTTCAAGTTCAAACAATGATCTACCATTGGTGATAGTTGAAGAACCTGAAATCTCCATCCCCGAAATCGTTGAGGAATCTGGGATTTCCATTGCTGAAGAACAGGCTCCATCGCGGCAGAAGCCTTCAAAGAAGAAGAAAGAGGGCATAGTGGTAAAGCCAGACATCGATGGGTCTGATGATGACCAACCTTTATCAGCCTTTTTGGACAAAAAGGTGAAGACATCGCCTCCAGCCACTCCTCTTTCAACTGAACAGCCTGCTGCTTCTGTAGCCCCAAAGCCCTCTCAAAGCAAAGGACATTTTAACACTGTCCATCCAAGGAGGTCTCTTAAGCAGAAGCAAAAAGCGTCAGGTTCGGCGAAGGTCGCCTCCAAACCTGCTTCAGGGAAGGGTTCAAAGAAGAGGGAACGAGAGACTCCCGAGTCTGCACTTGACTCCTCTCAAAATCCTTCCAAAAAGACAGCCATTTCTGAACCATCTGAAGAGAGTCCAGCGGAAATGGTAATTGCGACTACCGTTTCAAAACCAACTCCAATTGCAGCAGTGGAAGTGTCTCCTCATACTACAACTCCTCCTTCACCGTCGCCGAAGGAGATTTCAAATGCTGTTAGTCAGCCAATCGCTGAGGATCAACCAAGCAGCGCATCTGTAAGCCCTGATTGTATCGTAAATCAGGTATGACTTAAAATCTCGACCTTGCATTCAATATTACTTTCAGATTTATCATTATTTGCCAACTCTATTATTCTTGTAAATAACAGGTCCTTGGAGAAATAAATGAAGAAAATCCTCCTTCTCCTTCGAGAGAAGTGAAAGATAACATTGAAGATACGAGCAAACAAGTGCTTAAAACAGGTATGCTCTTTATATTTAAAGGAGCAAAATCACTGTTTCGAAATTATAAACTTCTGTAAATAACAAAAATTTACATTTGTATTGACAGAATCGCTGGAAACTCTGTCCAATCAAATAGGGAGCCTTCTTGAAGAGAGCGCATCACCCATTAATGAACAAATTGCAGTTCCAAATTGCCTTGTTGCGCTGAAGTCTGATCTTACATCTGACTCAGACGCTCTCACATTGGTTGATTATTTGAATCAACTGCAAGGGAAAGATGAAGTAATCTGGCGTTCTCTGGTCTCTCTGTTGCAAACAGAGGTAATTGGGAAACAACAGCGGTTGGTTGCCCTCCAACAACAGGCTGATCAAATGGGTACTGTCTTGCCCCAACTGAAATCAACTCAAGACCAAGTATTGCCCCTTGTAACTGATGTCGCAGTCAAGAAACAAACCGATGCAGAGATCAAGGCAAGGCTTCTCAACATCCAACAACAAATGGATCAATTAGAGGCTGAGAAACAGACCCTGAACCAGCAGCTATCCGCAAACCAAGCTGAACTTGGTCAACTTGAAGTGCAGACAGAGACTACCCGGAAGCATGTGAAAGAGTTGCTGACTCAAGCACAAAATCTTCAACAAATCAAGAAAGAGATCCAAGGTGTGCGCAGGGCTATGCTCATCGCGCTAGGTTTGGTTGCTCAAACCTTTCACATGACGACAACAACTGCTCTACCATGAAGCTGTGGGCTCCTCCGGAATCTCAAAGAATCGTTCTTCATAGGATTCTAGAGTACTTTTATTTAGCTCATGCCCCAACTCTAACTCTCTCTTTTGTTCTTGTAAACTATCATATAACTGAATATGTAGTTTTTTAAATTCTGGACCATGTTGCTCCCATATCGATGGGTGAAACTTTTTAAGATATTTCGCATTTAAAGGCCTAGTCGAGACCTTCCCCTTTCTCGAAACCAGAATGTATGAATTTCCAAGACATTCTTTATGGATCTTAAAAGGACCTGCCCACTTAGGTGTGAATTTACCCCAAACTGGATCTCTATGACCAGAAGGTAAGATCATCTTCCAAACCAAGTCTCCCTTATGAAAAGACTTAGCTCGAACCTTTTTGTTGTAGGCCTCCGCTACTCTGAGTTTTTGTAACCTCATTCTTTGTGCGGCTTCAAATTTGGTTTCTTCGGTATCTAAATGTTCGATACTCATTGCCTCCACGTACTCTTTTCCGAAGAGCTCTGATTGTTTGGCAATTCTTGCTGATTGTACAACAACTTCTGCCGGAATCACTGGATCGTGGCCATAGACTAACTCAAAAGGCGAGATGCCAGTTGCATCTCTCTTTGATGCCCGATATGCCCACAACGCGTATCGCAGCTTCTCATGCCACTTCCTAGGATTCAATTCAATCATTTTCCGGAGACCAGCAATAATAATTTTATTCGTAGATTCAGCTTGACCATTTGACTGTGCGTAGTATGGAGTAGAGTGTATGACTTTAACTCCAAATTTGGCCAAGAAATCCACATATGGGTCACTGCTGAAAACACTCGCATTATCAACAGTAATAGATTCAGGAATTCCAAATCTTACGAAGATTTTTTCTTCTAAGAATTCTAAGACCACTTTTGTATCGAGCTTCTTAAAAGGCTCGGCCTCAACCCATTTGGTAAAATAGTCTGTAATTACCAACAAGAATTTGTAATTCTTGGATGAGTTAGGTTTAATTTCTCCGATTGCATCTATCGCCCAGCCACGGAAAGGCCAAGGTTTCAAGACACACTTCATCGGTGCTGCAGGTGCTAAGACAATAGGACCAAATTTTTGGCATTTCTCGCACCCTTTTGCATATTTAATGCAATCTTTCCTTATTGAAGGCCAATAGAAACCCGCTTTATGTAATGCCCATCGCATTTTCAAACCGTTTTGATGAGCTCCACATAAACCATCATGGATTTCAGCCATCGCGGTTAGTGCTTCTCCCGCGTCTACACATTTCAGGATTTGGCCATCAACATCTTTCCTAAAGAGTTCGTTTCCTACCAGGAAGTAGTTGTTAGCCGCCATTTTGACCCTGAAAGGTACTTCCCTATTATACGGATCCTTGAGATATTCAACTATCTCAACTCTCCAATCCACATCAGAGTTAAGAATGTCAATGCTATTGATAGCATTGATGGGATCATTCTCACTCCATTCATCGAAATTTTTCAATGGATGTAGGTTTCTTGTCAAAAGAGTTACTGAATCATCCGGGGTTACGGCCATCTCTTTTGATGATGCAAATCCGGCTAACTCATCCGCAATATGGTTAATATCGCGGGGAATATGATGAAAATCCACTTTTTTGAAAGTACTCACCAAATTCCTTACTTTTTGAGTGCCATATAATGCTACTAAAGCATCACACTTATACTCTCCCGTTACTTGGTTTATGACCAATTGGGAATCCCCAAATACACGGACTTTCTCAACTCCCATATCTTGGAGAATTTCGAGTCCGATAATCAAAGCCTCATATTCTGCTCGATTATTAGTGCATTCACCTTCCAAAGTTATGGCCAACTTTGTAGTGTGCTCCTCAGGATCAATGATTACGACCCCTGCCCCAGCAGTCGTCCTGGTTGATGACCCATCGAAAAACAAAGTCCAAGAATCCTTAGGATCCTCACAAACTTGCTCATCGCTTGGGTGCAAAGCCAAGAAATCCGCTAGTCCTTGACCTTTAATTGCCTTTTGTGGCAAATAAACAAGATCAAATTGAAGCAAGTGGAGATGCCACTTGCACAACCTTCCTTTCAGGAAAGGTTGTGAAAGGAGATACCGAAGCACATCTGTAGGTGACACCACTTCAATCTTAAAAGCCATGAAATAATGCACCAATATGACAGACGCGTCGTAAAGACATAAACACCATTTTTCCGCCAGTGTATATCGCTTCTCTGTATCTTGTAAAATCCGACTCAAGTAGAACACTGCTTGCTCATGTCCCAACTCATTTTCCTGGGTCAAGAGACTTGCAATAGAATCTTGAGTGACGGAGAGGTAGATTCGTAAGGGTCTACCATTTTGCTTTGGTGGCAAAATGACAGGAGGAGATGCAAGTTGCTTTTTAATTTGGTCAAAAGCATCTTGATGTTCCTTTTCCCAAACAAATGAATCTTCCTTTTTTAATTTCAGAAGAGGTGAGAAGATTTTCGTCTTCCCGGCCAAATTGGCCATGAACCTCCTTACATAATTAATTTGCCCCAAGAATCTTTGTAATTCTTTCTTATTTGAGGGCGGCGATGCAGCTAAAACAACTTTTGCCTTATTTTGGTCAATCTCAATTCCTTTTCTATGAATGAGAAAACCAAGGAAATTTCCAGCCTTTACTCCAAATGCACATTTGAGTGGATTCATTTTCAAGCCGAATTCCCTCATCCTCTGAAGTGACTGTCTCACATGGTTTCGATGTGATTCCAAATCATGTGATTTAATCAGCACGTCATCGATGTAAATCTCCATAGACTTCCCGATCATATCTT
This sequence comes from Spergularia bocconei, assembly GCA_963457585.1. NCBI lineage: Eukaryota > Viridiplantae > Streptophyta > Magnoliopsida > Caryophyllales > Caryophyllaceae > Spergularia > Spergularia bocconei. The sequence goes on from OY734943.1 coordinate 9,358,253, forward strand.
TAAAGATCGTGTCCATGGTTCTTTGATAGGTTGCCCCTGCATTCTTTAACCCGAAAGGCATGGCAACCCATTCATAAATTCCCATTGACCCAGGGCATCGGAAGGCTGTCTTGTCGCAGTCTTCCTCGGCTATCCTAAATTGGTGATAGCCAGCATACCCGTCCAACGATGAGATATATTCGTATCTCGATGCGGCATCTATCAACATGTCCGCGACAGGCATTGGATATTGGTCTTTAGGAGTTGCTTTATTCAAGTCTCTGAAGTCTATACAGACCCTGACTTTTCCATTCTTTTTAATGACGGGGACTATATTCGCAATCCACCGTGCATATTTAATCGGTCTTATAAAACCAGCCTTCAATAACTGCTCCACTTCCTCCTGGATTTTTGGCAGTAATTCAGGCGCCAACCGTCGAGGTTGTTGTGCGACTGGTTGAAATCCCGGCATAATCGGTAACCGATGTTCAACCACTTCTCTGCTTAAACCCGGCATTTCACTGTGGGACCAGGCAAAGCAATCTTTATACTCATGAAGAATTGCAATGAATTTAGCCTGCTCTTCTTCAGGAAGTAGCTTACTAATGTAAGTAATCCTTGGATTTTCTTTTGATCCGAGGTTTACTTCAAGTAATTCATCAGTTACGTTTTGTCTGATGTCATCACTTTTTGCCCATACTTTTTCCTCTTCTTCCTCTATTTCAAAGAAAGAATCATGGTCATCCGGTGTTTCTTCAACCGACATAACATAAAAAGTAAGGCCAAATTTCTCCTGGTAATGAGACCAGAAAATTTCGTCTATTGTTTCATCGTCAGCCAAACAAGGATCTTCTTTACAATCATTAATATTAAAATCCATTAATAAATACAATGATTATTTTAGAACAAACAGAGCTAAAAACTAAACTCTGCATCCTTATCGCCACTGTCCGAGTCATTCAAATTGTATTGATGACTGAAACCGCGACCAAGGCTATTTACAATAGTAGATACTTCCCTAGATTCTGAGGGAGGGGACTCATCCGTGAGTTCCCGTATCTTAATCTGATTCAACTTCAACCGACTCGTTTCAGCTTCCGTTAAATATTCCTGAGCAGGAGGGTTCGCTTCATCCTCGCTCTCAACTACGTCCGTGTAGTCTTCATTCTCTATCGCCGATATTTCTTGTTCTATCTCATCAGCAAGATCAGGATATCGGTCCGTCCTGAACTTGTAATCTCTCCTGGCTCTTAGAGCAGACCTGGGAATTTCAAATTCAATTGTTAGAATTGTGAATTCTTTGTCGGCCTCAATTATTTCAAATTTCTTGCCGTTCCACAGGACCAATAATTGATGTAAAGACGATGCAATTGCATAATTACGATGCAACCAATCTCGTCCCAAAATGGCATTATAACCAGAATCACCATCAATTATAAAGAAAGCCATATAATTGACACAATCTCCGACTTGTGTTCTAACTTTAACAATGCCCTCAACTGCGTAGGGCTCACCGCTAAAACTAATAACGGTTGCATTAGTTTTCTTAATATCTTTCCTTGTCTTTCCTATCTTTAATAAAATTGACAAGGGAAGAATATTAACTGTTGCCCCAGTATCCACCAACACTTGGCTAATGAATTGGTCCTGGAACTTAGCGGTTATGTATAATGCCTTTTTATGATTCGTATCAAGATCAGGCCGTCTAAACAAAGCGTTTAGAATCTTTTGTGCGGTCGGGTCATCCAGACTATCGACAGCTGGAGAAAAACCCTTACGCCTTTTAGGAAACGCTCGACCGTTTGTGGCTAGAGCAGGTTCCGTACTTGTCTTTTGGGTATCGATACCCGTTGCGACTTCAGTATAGCTTTTGTTTCTTTTACTGAGCGCAAAGACTGAAAAGTCTTCAGGCCAAGTTGCGGTATCTTTACGCGTACCTGCTTTTTCGGCTTGCTCTACCTCATCGGCCCAGGACTCCGTTCCTGATTTCTCGAACTCGGTAGTGAGCACCCTCTTGAAGGTTGATGGTAATGTGACTACATTACACTCCGGCGAGATTTCCCCAGGTTCAGGCTCAGACCCGAAATCTGAAAACTCCTCATCGCAGAGTAAATCATCGTCATCATTGACCTTGAGATCAAAATCATCACCGTCTGAATCTTGATCACCATCCTTATCTCTAAATTGATTCTTATCTGGTACCGAACCCATTGGATCTTCATGCAACATGACCTGTTGCAATTCTTCCATTTTTCGTTCAACACCCGCGCTATCTGTTTTTAGTAGCGCTTCTGCTTCAGCGGGAGATACCAAATCCAAATCTTGGACTGGCCTATCTGTCTCCATCGCCACGGGTCCTTCCTGAAGTTCCTTCTTTTGAGAAACTTCTTTCTTACCCTTTCCAAGGGAAACTTTGTTAACTGACAGAGCTTCCTCTTCTTTGCGCAACGGAGCAATTTGTGCCTCTTGCTGCTGCGCCATTAAAACATCTTTCCGAATTTTCAAGGCTTTTTCCTGCCTGCCCCTTCGGTACTCATGTGAACCACTTGTCAGATCAGATTTTGCTGATCCACTTGAGTCACTTCCTCGTGGAGTAGAGAAAGGAACAGGTGATCGATGTGATCCCCTTCCTCCTCTAAATGCTCCTCTTCCACCCCTGCCTCCTCTACCCTCCATTCGTGGAGTGCCAGGCCTGGGTGTTCCGAAGTACTCAAAACTTTCGTTGTTCATTCGTACTCGCTTGTTTGGTACCTTTTTATATGCAGGTATCCATTTTGGATCATTCTCAATGACCCGAGTCCTAATCAACTCAAGGTGAAGTTGATCAGCACAGTTCGGACATAAATGGTGTTGCAATGTTTTCAACCCCTTTATGGCCTCCTCATGCAAAGGGTTATGCTCTAACGCCTCTTTATATGTTTTCACCTCCGATGTTTTCGTCATCGGATTGCTCTTGCTTCAGCGGAGAAGGCTTGGGTTTTCCATCGCCTTTCTGTTTCTCCTCCTTGAATGGAGCACGAATCTTGTCGAGATCCGCCTCTAATTCATTCAATCTCAGTGCCTTCGATTCTTTCTTGGTGATAGTAATGAATTTCTTTTCACACTTTATCTTCACCAACCCCCTAAAAGAGACACAATCAGCAGTGGAATGAGCAGCCGTTATATACTACCTGCACATTCCTTCCATTCCTTTTTCATCGACTTTTGGTAGAAATATGACACCATCATCGATCAACCGATGCAATACTGTGATTGCCCGTTCTTCACGTTCATCATTCTCTTGGAAAGCCTGCAAATCATTTAAAGCAACCTGATCAACAGAAATCATATTACAAACAACAAACTTTCCTTTTCTTTCAGTCTCATCGGCAAACAACAATTTGCCTTCATCGATAAGATCCTGAAAACAGTTTTTTGCGTGATCACATTCCCTAGTCCAGTGAGTAAAAGTATCATGCCAAACACAATATCTCCTATTCCCTATTTCCTCTAAGGACTTGACCACATGTCCCTCTCTGGGCTTAACAATACCCTCCTTAAGACAATATCGGACCATATCATCAAGGCGGGCTATCTCAAAGGTATACTTTCTTCTTTCCTTACTCTTGAAACTTCTTTTACTGAAAGTTTCTTTTCTTTTGAGAGCAGGACAGACGAGGGGTGTGTCGAACTTAACCACCTCTAAAGCATTGACCTCAATTTGCATATTATTATATGTTTCTTCATCGATCTCCTCGTCAAATTGTTCGCCAATCTGATCAGGTTCGACTTGTGCAACATGAGCATGATAAGCAGTTTTCTGTTTGCTACCATGTTCCTTATGATTAACCTCTTCTTTTAGCATTTTCTCATATTTGATTGCACATCGGGTCAGTTCTGGGAAATCAATAAAGGTATCGCCACCGAATTTCTTTCTAAATTCGAGTAACAATCCTTCTTGCGCCATTTGCACAAATTCATGTTCCGGGACTGACACTGGGCATCGCCCTTTTAGACTCTTAAAACGATTAAGATAGTCATTAACTGATTCTCTAGGCCTCTGCGTTATCCTAGCTAACTCACTCAGAGTAATTCCTGGATCCATTCTCAAGAAATGTTCCACAAATTTGTCTCTAAGGTTTTCCCAACTGAAGATTGAGTTAGGTGGTAAATTTATATACCAATTAAATGCATTTCCAGTTAACGAACTGGAAAACAACCTCAATTTCAAGTTTTCATTATCGGCGGCCTCTCGGCATAAGGTCGTGAAACGAACCAAATGCTCTGCAGCCGACATCTGATCATTACCCGAAAACAGGGTAAAGTCAGGGATCTTAAACCCTCTCGGAAACGGGTTATTTCTATCAATGTAGGCTGGATAAGGGGAATGGTCGAAACTCTTATTCTTATTCCTACTGACAGGAATACCCATTCTTTCCACTATCGCCTCAATCATACCCTCAAGCGCGTTTTCCGCTTGTCGACCAACTCCAAAGTTAGGCGCGACATGGTATTGATTTTGGTAATCTCCACCATAATTAGGTATGTTAGGTTCAGCCCTATAATGACCTGCGACATTGTGCATCACAGGTGGCTGTTGACTTTGGAAATTATTATGCCCCGATCCTACACTATTGTGAGTATAAGTCTCTGGGTTCTGATAAGTCATTCCAAATCCTCCCATAGAAACTCCTTGACCTCTCCCCGAGGCAGGATATCCATATTGCCCCGATGTTCCATACGTGCTATGAACCGGGATATGGTTAGGGTTGGCGTAATGGATCCCACTCGTAGGGACCGACGCCGCAAAACTTGTTTGGGTATTGTAACCCCCTAAACCAAAACTGTGTTGGTTATTTCCTGAATGTACTCCAACCGCCGGTATACCACCAGTTGTTGTATCATTGCTTATATGCGCAGGATCAACCCTATTCGATTGAGTGCCTGGCCTGCTGACCAACCTGACCCAGCCTCCGCTCCCTGGCTCTCAGATCTCCTAGGTTCTCCCATGTCTTCATTAAGTCCAAAACCTGGAGGAGGGTTTTGGCGTAATGAAGAAGTTTGCGGGTCGCTATTAGGACCCCGAACCCCCTGTCCGGTTAGGACTGTCGCACTTGGTGGATACCCTATCGGCCGAGCATCTACACCATGACTCCTTTCAACGCCACTTGGTTCATCAGTCGTTATGGCTCTACTTCTAGTTTGGGCAATAGTTTGTCCCAAATCGAGGATCCTCTCAAGTTTTTCGTTTAATTGAGAGTGCCTCTGTAGCAATGGTCCAAGGCGACATACAACCTCCGTCGCAACACTTCTTGTGAGTGCGTCAAAGGTTGCATTGAAAGTTTCATTGATGTCAAGGATAATCCTATCAACTTGTCGTGATATTCCATCTCGAGCATCCTCATGTAAGCTCTGAGCAATGTGAGCGAAGGCCCGCGATGACTCTTGTGTCAAACGCTGAATCTGGGACTCAAGTTGTTTTCGTTCAACTTCTTGTCCGTTTACCAACAAATCTTTAACAATTTTCACATATGTTTTGTGAAAAATAGTTAACTGGGTCTTAGATACTCTGCTAAGATCCAAATGTGCTAGTAAACTTTCTTCTGCCTGACTACGGAGAGCCGGCGTAGTTTGGCCTTGTTCTTCAGAACTCGATGATGAGTTATCTGAACTTACATTGATAATGGGTGTGTCGGTACCCATATTTTGGCTAGACGGCTCGGTCCGTCCACCCTGAGGAAGGGGAGTCTCTTGCGAATTGTCTCGCTGAGAAGCAGACCTTGTCGTAGGCATTTTTGCTTCTTGAAATCACAAGTCAGTTTGACGTCTGCACTTGATTTAATCAAAAGGTTTGTTTGGTTGCGAAAGGTAAACAATTACAATTCTGTCTAAGAATTATATCTTACCTCCCACTGTGGTCGCCAATTTGTTGAACGCTAAAATTAAGGACACTTATATGAAGTGTCTGTCTTAAGAGCACTTAATTTAGACTGACCGCGATGAACTAAATGCCATGAAATAAAAGTGCTTAAATGCAAAGACAAAAGACGGGTTCTTACAAACTAAAGTAGTAACCATTAATTGAAAGTAATGTCAGGTTTGCTAATGAAGAGTCCAGGAAGAGATGGAATCAATTACCTCCATGCCTTCTATCTTCACCATGGAAAAGAAAAAAGCTACGCTAAAACATGAACTGCTCGCGCTACGGGGCGAGACCACCCGATGTACACTAAAAAGAAAGAACTAAAAAGACTTTGATAAATGTTGTTGATGCTTGATTGTTGTTTTTTAATGCTGCTCCTTGCTCCATTATTTATAGGATAAGTCTTCTAGCGGTTACTTCATCTTCCAAGGCCTCTCTGAATCGTGGGGAGAAAACCTGCCAGCGGTTTACTCCTCTTACTTCAACTGCTCTTGTGTCTTGGCGCCTTCTCTTAAATTTTGAAAAGATGGACTTTGTATGTTTGCTGTCAGCCCAAACTGAGTATTGCATCCAGGTGGGCTTTTCCTTGTTTTCAGCCCATCGAGATTACTGGACTAAAACCTTCCATCGCTAAGACAAAATTATTTTTGTCATCAACACCCACCAAGTTTCCACTAGATGCGTTGTAGCCTTGTAGGTGACGTAGTAATGCTCCTTAGGATATTAGACTAGGGTTACAAGATAGTAGTATAGGATTTCGTGTGTAAGTATATGAGTATGATTGTGAATAGTTCTCATGATCTTCTTTGTCTTGGAGTCTTCTTTTATAGCTGCTGCCCCTTGCTTGTCTTTGCTCCATAGAATTTGCTTGTCTTCGTAACTGCCATATCTTCACCATTAATCATAATTAATAGAATAACGGCTGTTGACCCATTCAAACAGCCTACATCCTTTGTTGTACCACGTACAGCTCTATGGGGTAACTTTTGACTTGTACAGGGTAATTTCAGGATCCATAGTACAGGGTTTCAGGACTCCATAGGGTGAAAATCCACCCCTAACACATAGCACGCTATATCTAGCACGCTCAGTGTCCAGGCGCGCTCTGTAGATGTAACGCACACTGCACCAAGCGCCTCATATCATAAGTGCACGATATGGTTGCACTCAGCACCTTGACCTTCTATGCGCTCAGCACGCTCGGTGTTTTCTATTCTGCACGCAGTATGTTTATATCGGCGTTCGAAAATGTCTATTGTCCCCAGTTTCCTCTTTAAGCATCATTCTAATTTCAGTGATGAACTTGTGTAGTCACTGAACTCACAGTAGGGTAGTAGTACTGATTATGTAAGCGTTGTTGATAATAATTAGCTATCTAAACATGACATGTTAAAATAAGTAAACTATCGAAACAACACTATCTTTTTGACAAATTTCCATCCCTTTTGCCAGTGGGTTCAAGATGAATTACTGATGCACACCAAATGAATAGAAATCTCCTTACATCTCCCTCCCTCCCTCTCTCTCTCTCTCTCACACACACATATCGATATATGACTACGTCTATCTTTATATGAGGACAAATTGATACATGAAACTAGGAGTAGTGATTTTTACGCTCCTGCATGGGAGTCACATAAAGCCGAGTATGACTATAAGCCAATACCTCTCCCAAGTTCCACCTAATTGACTTGAACATCTCTACTTTCAACATGTCTATAGGCCTCTAGTTAGAAATAAATCAAATAATCCTACAAGTTGAATAAGTTTATGCAAGAGCTTATGGAGAAAAAGAAAAAGAATATATAATTCAAAATCATACTCCTCATATCGTGTATGAGTTCGATAGATAACATCAGAACAATACAACTACTAGATTTGGTTCCCAACCTTCCATAAGGTCCCTGGAATACATTCTCATTCTCATAAAGAAAATACATTATATCTTGAATGATATCTTGTTCAATGATCATGATGTTCATAGATATATAGAGTAATGCCTTTTAACAACATAATTAAAAGTTTTTCTTCAATTTAATCAAACAAAACCGGAACAAAAATTCGAATGGAACTACTACCTAATTAATAATAATCCATGCCATGAGATTTATGAAAGTGTTTATAATCTAAACCGAGATTAGATTGAAAAACATGAAGAAATCGCTTGAGCAACATTTCAAAAAAAAAAAAAAAAACGCATAGGCATATAGGTGAACGAGACGTCAAAAAAAAGGAGAAAACAAAAGTGAACTGGTAGTGAACTAATCATAAAACTTAGCATTTCAACCAAAGGTTGCTAATTCCATGTAGTACAGTGCAGCAACCAAGTTCCTTTGCAAGTTTGCATAACCACACAGACTTTAGAGCTGAAAGCAAGTAAAAATTCAAACAACGTAATGTGAATCTTCGTAAGAGTGCTATATATGCTATAATTTCAGGCGTAAACATGAATATCAAGAACAATAAAGAACAACATAAGGAGCAAACCATATATAATAACATGGAAGAGAATCGATGCTATATTGGTCTTCATGTTCATGAACCCAACTGGTTGCTCCTTTCCCGGTATTTGAAGAATCAACCCTGGCTGGAGGAACGCGAACAGTGCCGACGCAATCAGTGGCGCAGCCCAATCGTTCATTTCTGTAGTAGCAGGGATTTCTAACGACAACAACTCTTGGCAACCTGAAGTAGAGGCACAAGAAGAATGCACCGAAGGAACAGAACTGTGGAAAAGGCAGGCTACCAACTGATATTCCAAAGCAGGGTTCTAAAGGTGAATTATGGTATAAAAAGGTCCTTATGATAGGGTAAGGCCCCTAAGAATAGAGAATAAGATACTCACAAAGCTTAAGTAAAAGGAAGAATCATTACTAACTTTCACCTTTCACAATATCTTATCACTCTAGAGCGATAAGCCAATAAGGCTACAATTATTAGAGGCCGCCTCAGCTATCCTAAACTTCAAGTCTTACTAATGCGACCCCAAAAACGCTCATTTGATAGTCTCGTAGACTACAAATCATAGCTCCATCATTGAGTATAATGTCTTTTCGACGTCAAGAGCACATGTAGAGTTTTGTGAGTGTTTAGGGTGATGTCTTTCTGTTTGATAGCTTAGTTATTCTCAACCGTCAACCTTCATGGGCTAATCTGACTCCGGTGGTTGAGGGGACCCAGAACAGATAAAGCTTAGTCTACATGATTAAGGAACACTGGCATGACCATTCCACTAGCTCAATAGTCAAATAGAACGATCCTTCTAGTGTACTACAAGAAAATCTAGAGTTTTCAAGTGCTATGTTGTACGAGAAAGACAGGGTATGGGCCATAACAACTTCAGTATTAATCCCAGTGCTTCAAAGGAACTATGGCGAGATGGGGGTATGAGGTAGCTTTACGCAACTCTCACCCCTATGTTGAATAAATAGAGAGGTTGTTTACGGATGACCCATAATGAATATAGAGAGGTTTAGGAATTAGGACCATTACAAAAAGAAAATATTAAGAAAACATTAAAAGCTTGAGCATGCTTAACGTAATCAACTATCAGGCAAATTTGCGGAAAGCTAGTCATTTAATATCCTTTTCTTTTGTCTGAAATGGAAACTTGCATCATACATGTTTCAGTGCAGGGTTTTCAGGGTACAATATTTGCTGTCAATCTTAGATGTGGGGATTAAAGAAAAGTTAACCACATAAGAACAAGCCTTATATTAAGCTGGGGGAAACGATGTGAAGTTTACCACAGTTTTCCCATCCAATTCATTGATAAATGACATGTAATTAGACATTTCACGTGACATAAGAAAGTGGGATGTTCTTGTCCTGATTTATCCTTCAATCAAAACGAATACAGAAACAATTTTAATATTCATATACTTGGGATATTCATGGATCACATTGGCAGTGATGGGTTACAACGATACATGCTCCTATACAAGTATATAGCCTAACCAATAAAGCTGCTCATCACCCGAGTCTGTTCAATGTCTTAAATTCAAGACTGATTATTTTCTACATCTACCTAAACAAAAATATTCAACGTGCACGAATGCCATTTCCACTGTGTAATCCAATTTGTGTGTATAATAGAAGAATAAGATAAATGACCATTCGCCACAATTCTTCGTACCTGAACTTGCAAAGGCGTGGCATTAATTATTTACGCTTGGAGCTACCAGAGGTCCACTGTCCCTGTGCCACTGACCTTAAGGTTTGTCACTTCTAGTTCCTTCGCCTATAATCTGCATTGCCGGAGACTGGTAACCAGAACCTGCCACAGAATCACCAGCGTGATTTCAGGCCAATGTACTATCAGTCACAAACTTGTAGCACCACAAGGGTAGCCAGATTCATCCATTTCATTTTAAAGAAAAGATTTACTGCTGCCGCCTTAATTCCATCTCCTTCCCAGTCTCCTGTGACTCTCCTTTCTAAGAGATCCGATCTTTGCAAACATCTTCGCACGCCCCATAGGTCAAAATGAAAACATAATGTTCTAGAATAAAGACTATACAGTATTCTTGTCTCTTGTCCAATCTCCTTGAAGAAATCTGGTCTCTGCAATCATCTTAGCACGAGCCCATAGGTCAAACATGTACACATAATGTTCCACCGAAGGCATAATACCACAATCCTCAGTCATGTACTTGAAATGTCTCAGACCTTCGTGCACCCTGTTTGTTTGCAGGCAAGCACTCAATACCCCAACAAATGTGATTGCATCAGGCATTACATTTTCCTCCCTCATCTGCTCGAAAAGTTCCAATGCTCCCTCTCCACGCCCGTGAACACCCAAGCTTGAAATCATCGAATTCCAAGTAGCTAAACTCCTCTCTTCCATCAAATTGAACACTTTCTCCGCCTCTTCTAAGCTACCACATTTACTATACATATCAACAAGTGCGGTCCCTAAGTAAACACCCAACTTAAACCCGTTCTTCAATGCGTAATCATGCACCCAAGAACCCAACTGAAGACTCCCTAACTCTGTACAAGCTCTAAGCAAGCTAACAAGTGTAAACTCATTCGGCATCACTCCTTCCTCCTGCATTTCCGCGAAAATCTCAAACGCCTCCTGAGGCCTCCCATTCGCAACATACCCATTAATCATAGCGCTCCAAGAAACCACATTTCTCTCAGGCATTTGATCAAACACCTCCCTAGCACAATCCACTTCCCCAACACCAACCAACCCCGACACCATCGTCGTCCACGACACCACATTTCTCACAGACATTTCATCAAACACCTTCCCCGCATACTCCAACTCCCCACATTTCAAGTACATATCCAAAACAGTATTCTTAACAAACATATCTCTACAATAAAACCCAGTTTTCACCGCAAACCCATGAACTTCCTTCCCCTTTACGACATCCGAAATGCCAGCACACGCCTTGACAACAAAGGGAAAGGTGAATTTATCAGGTGCAACCCCATTACAAATCATAAGATTATACAAAATTACAGATTGGCGGGAAAACCCATTAATGGTATGAGCTCTTATTATAAGATTCCAAGTAAAAGATGGGGGTGAGTCCATTTGGTTGAAAATCGAAGTTGCATAATTGAGATTACCATAGGAAGCGTATAAGCGAAGCAACTGGGTGGGAATTGTATGGTTTTGTGAGAATGGGATGTTTGATGATTTGATGATTTTGGCGTGAATTTGGGTAAGGTGTTTAGGGTTTGTACAGTTTCGGAGGAGAGAGATTGAGTCCAAATTTGGAGAAGAGGACGCCATTGAAGCTTAAGGTTGAAGATAGGCGGGATGTCAAGGGGATGTGGTTTTGCGCGGGTGGATGATGCGGGCCACCACCGGCTCCCTCCTACCTTCACTCGTCCATTGGTTCTAGTGTGGAGTAGCCATTATGTTTAACATCTAGATCAAAATCGGTCGAGTGGTTAGAAACTTAACACGTCAGAGATGTTGTGGGATCGAATTCTCATACCCCCAATCTCACATAAACTTAAAAAATATGTTTACTATAACAATATATGTAATCTAACTGTTGTTAAATTTTCATTTCATTTTTGTTATTTTGTACATTCAATAAAAGATCATTTATGACAAAAGCCAAATGTGACCTTTGTAATTGTAAGAAAAGAATTGTTGTATACTAGATTACTAGTATGGGTTATCAGGTTATGGGTTATGGCTACCTTGGATATTAGGTAGGATTACGGTTAAAATATCGAGTTTTACATACATTAAAAAAAAAAAAAAAACTTTACTATCATTTTTTATGTAATTCTCGCCAAATAAAATGCATCCTAGAGACTAAAAAATTGAGTTAGAAATATCCTCTAAGTGCGTCATGAAATCACCCCCAATATCAAGACAACAAGCACTTAATCTCGTGCAATTAGTCATTCGTCAGAAAAAAAGAAACAACAATAGAGATCAAGTTGAGAGACACTCTCTATAAACAATGCTCAACCTGAACCAGAATTACAACGTGGATGTGTTCTCAGATTGTCAAGTAGTGGTTCAATAATGAATGATATAACACAACCATTGGATCGATTGAGCAATATGTATTTGAAATGCAAGGAGCTCTTAAGGACCATGCATACGTGAGTGCATCACATAGGACGATCGTGGAACCTGCTAGCCGACCACTTAGCCTTGCAAGCGAGGCATCTCCTTCAGCACGACACTCGGAAGACTAGCCAACCACTAAATGTGGAAGACACTTCGAACTTTTTTGACGAGAATGTCAATCTCGTATCTCACTAGAAGGATGTAATAAACTCTAACTAATTGTTAGTTCTCATCTTGTAACAAATAAAAAAGAACCAGACTGCAAGGTGTTTGTCCATCAGCTTGGGAGCTCCAACCACACAAGAAAGGATATTCACACCATTATAAATAGGATTCATAGTATTTCTAGTTTATTTCATTGTTTGTCAGTTATTTTTATTCCTAGAAGGGTTAATGGTTTACCTCATAAGCTGGCCACTAAAGCCCTTGCTTTGTAGGTCCATTCTTTTCCTTATGCCAAAAAAAAAAAAAAAACAAATGAAAAAGAACGAGTAATATTAACACTTTATAGATTCACGTTAGTGATGCACGAACCATACTGCTCGCGGATCATCGGATTGTGTAAAGTGAATCGATGAAATGTAAAATCATTACCTATTATTTGGCAATTGTCAATTAATTTTGACAAAACAATTTGCTTGAATTATTATACTCCACCGCTATCACTGAACAGTAAAATGTAAACTTCACTCTACCTACACCTACACTAGTACACTCTTCAAGTAACGAAGACACGAAGTCCGAATATTAAACTCCCCTTTTCTTGTTTTGTTCTTCGTACCTTCCCGAATCCTCCCCAAGTTCCCAACGCAATTGTCCCCATTTTCTCTCTCCTCTCACCGACCAAATTCCATAAACATCTCAAACCAACAAATTCAAGTATTCAACCTTAAAACAAATCCATTTCAAGTTCAACCTACAACACGCTACCGAAATCACACAAGTATGGCGGACTGGGCACCAGTACTGGTAGGCGTAGTACTATTCATTTTGCTTTCACCGGGTCTTCTTGTCCAGTTACCGGGTTACAACCGGGCTATTGAGTTCGGTGGTATGAAGACCAACGGCAAGGCTATTTTTATACACACCCTTATTTTCTTTGCTATTTATACTATTCTCATCGTCGCCCTCCACGTCCACATCTACACCGGCTGATCCGACGGCTCTTATTTCTCCCTCGTTGTCCCAAAAATGTAAACCCTTTGGTATGTCATAATGTCAATTAAGTGTAATTTCCTTGTTAATCAAGCTGCTGATTAGTTTTTGATTATTATTAGACTAATACAACTGTTTCTGGAATGTTTAGTGGTAATGAAAAGCTTGATTGTACTTTGTTTTTATGTGATATGATCACTTTTGCTGTCCGAATTTGTTAATTCTTCTTCAATTGGTTCGTTTCGGTATTTTTTTTTGGTTGATTGGTTACAAGATTCCGTATTCGTCTTAGTAATTGCGAGGTTGGGAGTTCGATTCTTATCTATTACAGTATACTTTTTGTGCTCCGTGTAGACCAAAGCACAAAAAAATTGGCTTTAATCTGTGTAATTAGCTCGGATTAATTAGCATTTGAACATGGTGAATTTAGTTTTTGAAGTGCACTACCTCCTATTTTGGCAGTATTTTGGTTTGGAATTCTGATCAAGTACTAGATGTGGTGATTCACTGATAAAAATCGTACTTCAGTAAATAAAGACCAGGAAGACGTTCGACATCTTGTAGACGAAATGACCAAGTAGAGAGGGGGGAGGGGGGGGGGGGGGGGTGGGGGAAGCCAGGAAGGGGTTGCGTAAAGTACACTTTTCGGCCAATGGCGTTGTAAAGTCGATGAAGTTTGTGACTTGTTGTGAGTTTGGATTAGATTAGGCCAACCTTACACCCAGTGACTAATCAGTCAAACACAGCGACCACATTACGAATTGATAAATTTGTTTTGTGATGTTTAGGTTTTACAGAGGGGGTAGACTTAATAGCGGTGGAATTCGTCATTGCTTTATGTTGTTGTTTTGCATTGATCTCCTGCTTGTAGAGTTCTTAGCATAGGCAATTAAGGGTAAGCATCAACGCGGCTGGCTTATTTCAGAGCATTTCCTTCTGCTCTGATACATTACCCGTACTCGGATCATAATCACTGGAGGATATAGGGTAGAGATCCTCTTGACCAAGCAAGCTTACTGACTCCTCATACGTCTGCTGAACCCAGGGATGATTTATTTGATTCTTCAATCCCTCCAACCTGATGGCCACATCTTTCATTGTAGGCCTGTCTTCACCGCTAACTTTCAGACAGTTCTCCACAAGTTCAGCGACTGTAAAGAGTTGCTCTTCACTTGCTTCGCTTACCAATTGAGGATCAAGGATTTCTGACAACCGACTCTCTTTCATTGCCTTGAGAAAAACTGTGGCCAAATTCCTCTCTTCTGATTTTCTCTTCAAGCTTAGCGGTAGTTGTTTGGTAAGTAGCTCAGTGAGAAGAACCCCGAAACTATAGACATCACTTTTCTCTGTTAATTGGCTCGTCTGGAGGTACTCTGGATCCAAATACCCTTGTGTCCCTAGAACCATTGTTGTCACTTGAGTCTGATCAATAGGTATCAGTCTTGAGGCACCAAAATCTGATATCTTTGCTCTGAAGTTATCATCTATAAGAATGTTAGATGATTTAACATCCCTATGAATTATGGGTGGCGAGGCTGCTGAGTGAAGGTAAGAGAGAGCATCAGCAGACTCTGTAGCAAGCCTTACACAATTTTTCCATGTAAGCCAATAAGTTCCCCCAGATTTATGAATATGTTCGTAGAGTGTTCCATTGGGGATGTACTCGTAAACAAGTACAGGAACTTCGGTTTCAAGACAACAACCTTTGAGTTTCACCACATTCCGATGATTGATCTGAGTAAGGATAGCGACTTCATTGATGAATTGCTCAATTTGGGTTTGGTCTATTAGCCTAGATGTTTTCACCGCTACTTCTTTACCATCTGCTAAAATGCCCTTGTGTACAATGCCATAACCACCTTTCCCTAGAATGCGGTCTTGACTATAATTGTTGGTTATTGCTCGGAGTTCATCTGAGGAGTATATTTTGAACGCCTCCTTGTTCTTCATCTCTCTCCCTTCGTAAGGAGAAAGTTGTTGTTTCAGTAGTAGTCCCCCATTCTGCTCAAAGAACTTTTGCCTCTCTTTCATTAGACTCTTCTTCCGAACGGAGAAGCATATTAAGCTGATAAATGTCGACAAGACTACGAGTCCAAAGGTCACCCCTGGAATCAATGGTATGCATATTTTCGCAATTATTTTAATTGACAGAGCTAAAAATGAGTATTTAATTATGAGTATATGCCTGTATGGTAAAGACTTTGATGTTTGGTTACCTAGGCTGAATTTCAATGCAAATTGTGAACTGCTGCTCGTACAGCCGCTTCCGTTCCTCAAGCCATCGCCATGATGTCCGTTAGGACATGAGCATCTGTAACTGCCGTTGGTATTGATACAGTGATGAGTACAGCTGTTCTGTGAGCTTGCACATTCATCAATATCTGCAAGAAATTACGAAGTGAACTCAATCAGGTTAGATTTTTATCTGTAGTGTGTTTCGGGTATCAGTGACACCATTTTTTTTTTGTGCGAGGCCGACATGATAACGAGTTAAAGACACAATCAGTAGCTCTTTGTCCAAATGAAAGTTCTAGAATTGTATCATGTAAATAACACGACTCCTACTTCGTAATTCATAGTATGAGATGCGCAAGACTACTATGGTATATAAAGTACAGGGGAGAGAGATCAGACCTGTACAACCAGGACTAAGATATGGATTACCCTCGTAACCAGGTAGGCAACTGCAACGGTACCCTCTTGAACTGCCACTCTCAAAGCCGGTGCAGTTAGTGTTGGCCTGACACGCATATCTAGACTCATCTCTTTGGGCTTCTTGACAGGTCTGAAAGTCGTCAATATACCAATCCAGCACAACCGGCACACTCCCTGTAGTTGCATTGTAGAAGTTGTCTTCAGAGAGATCTCCAGCAGTGAAGTTGAACTTGTTGTCCTCAGCCAAAAAAGCGAAGCTACAAGGATTGAAGCTGTAAACATTGTTGATGGTAGTGTCGTTGGTCTCCAGTTCATATATATGGGTCTGATAGCTCTTCAACCCCTTAGGAATGGTTGTTTGGCAGCATCCTATGCCTGAACACGACCCTTCGATCACATCGGATGGGGCGGAGCACATTGCCACACAACCGCTAGTAAGGTTTTGGCCCTCGGTGCCTATGATCAAAGCTAATGTTTTGCAGCCCACGACCGTGAACTTGTTGTCAGTGTCCGAGAACACAACCGGAGAGGTTTTAACATCTATCCAAGATTTATGTTTCATCACGTTACCTTGATAGGAGCACCTCCAACCTAAGTGGCTTCGAACTCGCATCTTCCCAGTACTAGTTATTTCCGTGATCTCAAGATTACCTCTACGGTAAAATGGCTTCGGCGGGGTGAAGGTTGTGTTGCAATTTACAATGTAGTAAACGCTGTGTGAACATGCACCGTTGAGGCCAATGCCGAATGGGTAAGGAACGGTCAAGTTCCCGCATTGCGTTAGACATCCAGGCTTGGCGATCGGTACGTCACTGGCTATAGTAGCCCTGGCCTTAGCTAGGCAAATGCACAAGAGTAGATAGAAATTATGCAAATATGCCATTTATATTGGTTTGGTTTTAATTTGATTATTATTTGTAGTTTGCGTTTGGCCTTCAATGATTCAAGTGGTTAAGTATGCGCAAGGACTTTGGACATAATGGAATTGAGTGAATTGACAAATATCGGGGTCACCCATTGCCTACCACTCAATTTGTACTTCGTAGTTTCACCTTTCAAGTCAATGAAGTCTCCGAATGAATTTAAGCTTTGGAGTAGAGCAAAAGCAGGGCCCTGATCGGTTTAGCTATGTATGGTCATGTTTCGTACACATTATCAACTATCTATCCGTGCCTCTGTGCATAAGTTGACAAGGTCAATGAAGTTAATGAGAAAGTTTGAAAAAAGTTGTATGTTGAGTTGAGACTTCTCGCTTGAGGAGTACTTGATTTAGTCTAGGTGAGAAATCTTGGAACCTTCGTAGTAACAACAATTAGCGCGCTTCCAATAGGCTCTTATTTTGTTATAGTGCTAACGACGTTTGAAACGACTTCGTAGCATACCTGGGACATCCGATTTTCCCCGATGCACTCTATAGGCGAAATAGTCTGAAGGGAAGAGTTCGTACTCGCCATTAGAAGTCGTTAATCTTAATTTAATCCATGTCCCATGTCTTTGTACCAACGTCTTCTATGGGATGGTTTAGTTAGAAGATTGGGTTAACATAACAAGACTATGCCAATCGAGTCTCACAACCCGATCGTATTCTCATGTTTGTGATTTTACTACGACAAGACCCCATATATAACTCGTGAGTCGTGACCAGCATCCTTTAACATTAACCATGCTTCGGGTTTCTCATAAATTTTTACTTCCCAGTGACATCGATCACACGTCACCCCAAAACCCTCTCTTAATAATGATGAAAGCTTGTGCATGGTACAAGTCTATTCATAATGATAAAATTGAACCCATAAATATCATACTATTAACCATGAACTTAATTTTATACTCCCTCCATTTTTTGATATAGTAGTTTAAGGGTTTGACACAGCAATTAAGAAAATTTTAATGAACCTTTCACCCTTGAATTAATGAGGATCCCAATAGTTTTACTATTTTACTTAAACAATGTTTATATACTAGATTCATGGTATTGAAAGGATATTCAGAGAAATGAAAAATTGTTCATGGAAGTAAAATTGATGAGAAGACCTTGGGAGTATAGCCTTTATTGAAAAAGATTGGGAATCACACGAGGGAGGTCATGGGGAGGTGAGAACGTCAATTAAAAAAAAATTGTGAAATTTACTAAAACGACTTATATTAAAAAATGGAGGGAGTATAAGAGATATTACTTGCATTTTTATTTAACCTGTGTGGACCATTATTATTAAGATTGTCACCATATATAGTGTTGGATATCCCTCCATAAGGAGGAAGAATCTTTGGGTTAATGGTATGGTGATCCATATGGGTTGTGTGTCCAAAACCCATGTGAGTATGTGTTGTAATAAGTGGGTGAAAAGACGATTTTACCCTTACTACTTGACTTCTTTAGGAAGCTATGTGGACTAGTAAAACAAGGAGTGGACAAAAAAAGGGGGGCTGAAAATCTAGAGGAAGAACCAAAGGAAGAAACGGAGAGGTGAGAAGAGAGAATCCCGTAGATTAGGTAAACACCCAAATTTGAGGTCTCGATCGGACAACCAAACGGAATCGGATTGCCACCAAATTTTGAGGGGTTGTTCGTACAACTAAGGGCTTCGTTTTCACTGGTCGGATTGTTCATCCGAGCTCCCGAGGTCAGATTTCTAGAACCACTGTTTTGGTAACGGTTTCTTGTGTTTTCACCTCTTTAGGTGAAATTGTAGAGATTGTAGTGCCAAGGTAGAAACTTGAAATTGTGGTTGCCCCTAGGTGTGCCTAGGGAGAATTGTAGTGCTGTATCCCAATGATTGTTGATTAATTAGTGGAAGGGTTTGGTATCGGCTTACGGTAATAGTGGTTTTTCCCGCATTGGGTTTTCACTTTTATCTTTATGTCTCTTGAATTCGTTATCGTGTGTGTGTGTGTGTACTGTTTTGTTCACGTTACTTGTGCTATATTTTTGGTAGGTTCAAATAAATTGGTTGGTAGTGTTGATTATCCATCTACCCATTTCCCCAACATATAGAACTTTAAGTATCACTCTTTATATCATGATATGAACCTCATTATTAATTATACAAAATTGACAACTTATACTCTCTTACTGGGTCTCAATAATTAGATTAGTGATTCTAAATTAATTCTATATAACGTTTAGCAGTTGAATGAGATCATAGTTCGTAAACTTTTAATTCTTTTAATCTGGTTTGCAAGACAAATTCTCAAAAGGGTTTACGCAAGTCAAGCTCAGAAGGTTCCTTAGAGCAATGCTCTATCTAATAGTACCCTGTACTCTGTAACCAAAAAAGATAGTACCCTGTACTCGATTAATAGCGTATTAAGATGAGATCAGATGCTTTCAAATCATACCAGATCAAATTTACAAATTAGATAAGACCAAATCAGAATCTTTCAAATAGTCATCAATGATTTAGTCCATTTCTTGAATCTTGATATTAATCTGTCGAAATTTAGATACATTTCCAACACATTATTAGATCATTTTAGAGTCATATAAATCAGACCAGTTACATTCAAATCTGTTCAAAAAGATGTAGTCCTATCAAATAAGGCCTACATGTCTTTCCATATCTCCTTTAATTTGTGATGTTCTTTGATATGACGTTGTTATCAAGAAACTTTATTTCTAGAAATATTCTCACAATCGTATTCGAATTTGAAATGTGTTACAAACCTATATCACACTCTAATGTACCACCATTTGTCGTCAATACATGAGTAAGAGAAACAATTTCAATACGATAAGAAAGACATCTAGAAGGTCACTGCGTAAAGTTAGATTCAAACTGGATTTCATCCACGACAATGCCATATCCGTTCAATATTACGAGGAACAATCAATGGCTCTTCCCAAGGAGGTTCTCCAAATGATTCGCGAGCAAAGGAAGACAGAAGGAATTGTACCTAAAATATTCGATATTGTGGAGTAAGAGGAA
Organism: Spergularia bocconei; assembly: GCA_963457585.1. Lineage (NCBI taxonomy): Eukaryota > Viridiplantae > Streptophyta > Magnoliopsida > Caryophyllales > Caryophyllaceae > Spergularia > Spergularia bocconei. The sequence goes on from OY734943.1 coordinate 9,378,420, forward strand.
ACACAAATCATGCATGCATCTAATATGAATGAAACCATTACCATGTAGTTCTAATTTGTTGTAGATGAATGTGCACATTAGTTCATAAAAGATTGTCTCAAATTTGTTTGGTTAGGAAAAAATATTTCTCAAGGAAATTCCAATTTTGAAGCACGACTACGTAAACAACTTCCTCGATTGATTAATTAGGAGTTGAAAATTATGGAAATTGTTATTTTCCCAATGCATAATATTGATGCCATCTAAATCGGAATAATGGAGATCGAGACCCCGACAATAACTACACCGAACTCTAAAAAAATTACAACATTATAAAATTCTAGTAGAACAGAAATAATAAGCAAACAGAATAATTTTTATTCTGTGTACTTCAACTTATTTATAAATAACACATTACAATCTAAGGTAAGAGCATCTCGTTTCGCCCTTGGCAAATTAATGATTGCGAACAAATCTCTTAACAATAATAACTTTTACTCTGTTACTTTCAATTTTCTAACCTCCGACTTCATTATTTATAAACATTTCTAACGAACAAGAACACGATATACTTGGTAGGACAACATGATAAACGACCATGCTTATTTATATACGAAAGTCAAAAACTTTTGCATGGGGAGTTTATATTTGCCTCAAGCCCTCAATCTACCAATTTTGGCATGTCATAGGCGTAAGCATTGTCGTCAACAACGCAATAATAACCACACATGCTTCCAAATTCATGACTGTTTGGCCCCGATCCAGCAATGGCCACTAGCTTTGGATTATCATAGGCACAAGTATTGTCATCGGCAACGCAAAAATAACCACACATGTTTCCATTTTCATGATTATTTGGCATAGGAAGGGCAACCAGCTCTGGCCTAGCATTAACACCATCAGCATTGTCATCTGCAACACAAAAATAGCCGCACATACTACTTCCATGTCCATGGTTTTTTGTGCCCGACCCATCATTTGACACCAACTCTTGCTTGTTGTAGGCACAACCATTGTCATCGGCGACGCAAAAGTACCCACACAGGCTCTCAGATCCATGATTCTTTGGCCTTGGTACACTAGTTGACAGCTTGTCATTGGCACAACCATTGTCATCGGCGACGCAAAAATACCCACACATGCTCTCAAACCCATCATTCTTTGGGCCCAACCCATTATTGGCGCTAACATTACCGAGATATGTCCCATGCTCGCATACGCCGGCAGACTTGCGCATATTTTCGCTGCACATTGGAAGAACAATTTGATAGCTTAAGCCAAATGTTTCTTCCCACTGGTGAGTAGTTTTAAAAAAATCCATTGTCTAGCTTCCCTCCTTTTGTTCTACTAAAATCAGTGTCATCATCATGTTGTACCACAAACCCCACTAATTCAACCATATCTTTGGTGTAAGCATCCGGATGCAATTGGTGTGTGTGCCACACAAGATCAACATCAAGAGTAGGGACGCAAAAACGCTTAACGCTCATCTTTATATTTTTCTTAATGAGATGAAGGAACCCTTTATATCTAGCCACTGTTTCTTGAAGAAAAATATCGTCCGACATGTGAAGTTTGGATGCCTATTAATTGCAAGATTAAGCAATGTTTCAGTTTTGAAGTACTATGAAACAAGCTTGTCTTTCAACAATAATTACTAGCCAAACATTAGAGCTTCATTTACCTTCGACGTGAAAGAGATTTGCCTTGTAACAGCAGAAACCAGATCATAGTTCGTAGAGTTTTTAATCATGACATCCCTTGAAAATTGACTGTTCAAGTCAAGTTCATAAGGCTCCTCAGGGTATAATTTGTTCCAAATCACCTTAGTTGTGCTATTTGATGTCTCTTGAACTGATGATACGACTTTGTGGTTCCCAAGAATTCTTCCAAAGAAGTTTTCGCAATCAGATTTGTATCTCAACTGTATTACATAAGCATGTCATAGATGTATCAAAAATTGAATTAAAATAAGAATTGAAGTCATTCTCTATCCGTAAAAAAGCAATATAATGTCAATATAACAAGTTGTGACTTTAAAACCATACCGGATTTAGCCTATGGCAATGCCATATCCATTCACAATCAAGAGGTACCACCAAAGACTCTTCCGAAATAGGGTTTTCCAAATGCATGGCAAGAAGTGGAAGCCAAAAGGCCTTGTACCTGAAAGATGCAACATTTCAATGTTTTGGAAACAACATGCATCTAGCTTCATGTTGAGCAGTAATAATAATGAACTCAAAAGTATTTGAAAAATGAGTCTTTGATGTTGTTACATAGTTACGTTATACAAATATAACAGATGTTATTTACATAAAAATTAGTTAAAGTAAAAATGAATTAACCAGAAATGCTTAAGGGGGCAAAAAAAGCCAAGGTTTTATCTTTTAATAAAAAAACCCTGACAGGGATCGGAAAAGCAAGGGGGGGGGGTGCTCAAGACGGATTTTAGAATTGGTTGTTGATTGTATAATAACAACTTTGAACGAGAGATTCCCATCAAACTTGAGGCAAATATGAAACGCGAGTTCTTTAAGTCGTTGCTTGTACAGTACATTGAGGAATTTTTTCTTCTTCTTGTAGAATTCGTAAGATTATACTAGTATATACTAACATGCTCAAATGATAACATAGTGATGATACATATTTAAAAAAAATTAACTAATGCAAAAACACATCGATTAATAACAACTAACAATTATAGCTCGAGGAGATGTTTCACCTGTAGATAGCCCTTTGTAAAGTTTGATCTTCATATAGAAAGCGACTCCGGTCAACGACGGCAAGAAATTTCAGTTCACTTTTGGCAGCCTCAACAAGATCAATACTCATTCCTATCTTCTGCGCCTCGGCCCACTCTCTTTGTTGTTCCTCTTCCATCTTTATGCAAGACAATACGAGTATATTAATTTTCATGTAAAAGTAATTTAATTCATGTGATTAAATTTTTTAAAGTAGATCGCTTCAACTCATATACAAATGGCGAACTATTCATATAACACGATTGTGATTATTAAGCTTCACACATGAGTCAAAAAGTCAATATGTTTCTAAACAAAATTTGGAAACAACTTTCCATCAAATTATTAATCAAACACTAGTCAATAAGTTATTAGCCCAAAAATTCTACTAAAAAAAAATTGAAAGCTCGCTTAAAACTACAGAGAAACTGCATGAAAATGATGGTTTAACGTCTCCTCCAACAAATGCATGTTAACCTTAAGGTCCTTAATGGGCAAAAAAACAAAAAACAAAGTTAGAATTCCTTTTTTCAAAAAAAAACTGGAAACATTAGACCCTGAATCTGTAATTAACTCGACTCTGGCATATTAAAAAACCCATTTGTTCATTTCCCCGTCCAAAACAAGAAAAAAAAATAAAAACAAAGGAATAATATCTTATTCATTTTTATTGTGTTGGGGTAGTAAAATATGAAGCAAAGGTAGCAAAAAATGTAGTACTTACTATAATCTTCATGTTTCTTCTTCTCCAGTAAGTTACTCGCTTCTTTTAAGACTAATGTTTTTGTCTTCAATCTGGTAAAGTTCACCGCCTTATATAGGGAGTACTTTTTTTAGGTTAAGAAACAAGTAGAATGTGACATAAGACAACAATGCTTTTGGTGTAACGAAACTAGTGGGTACCTAAGTCTTTTCCAATTGACGTGATTTCCAATGCCTATGCATGCAATCAATTGTCATACATCTATAATGAGTAGTTTCTTTGATTTTTTGAGAGATTCGAACGTTACACTGGATAACTTCAGGAAAAAAAATTCCCAACAAAGCATTGGAACAAACACGCTATGGACTATCGGGAATCGAAGTTATACTAAATACCTAAAGCCCTAATATGTGGGCTTTTCAACAACTAGGTTTCAAAGGTTTAGAATGTTATTGTTCAAACATTAGAGGAATACTTGATGTTCCTCATGTGCATAGGTTTATAAATGCCAACATGAAACATGTGAATCCTTTATTTGTTTTCTATAATTTTTTTGAGGAAAAAACATGTGAACTAGTTCTAACAACATTTAATATACATAGAGCCTAATAAACTAGAGTTGAAAAGCCCACGATTTAAGGCTTTTGAAATGCAAACAGATCTCATTTCCGGAAGTTACAAAGGTAATTAATCTCTTCTAGAGAATTATGGGCTAACTCACAATGTTTTTGTTTAACTTTTTTTTTTGTTTGAAATGTTATTCTTGTTGTACTTAACTCTATACGTTACGAAAGATAATGAGAAAACCCCGCGAAATATGGCTTTGTGAAGTTATTCTTCTTTCCCAACTCTTTACGTTTCATAATAATACTTTGAAAACCCCGTGAAGTAGCTAGGGTTCTCATTCTAAGCGTTTCACATGAAACTTTATCACATTAATGAAATTTCATGCTCGGTGACGTGTCTTCTTATTTTGCTCAACGTGGTACGTTACAACAGAAGGTTAGTATAAAAGGGGATTGGCATTATGGGATGGAGGAACCACATCCGGAGGTGATATATCCGGAGGAAACTGGAGAGACAAAGATATATACTTGAGTGTAAGTTGTAATCATATGTTTTTGCTTGATTGTTTCCTTATTTTAATTGTTAATACATTTAATTCTTATTATCGGAATAGTAATTGTCATGTTCGTAGTTGTCATGTTTCTAAAATCAGAATTTCGAGATGTTTACTAACGTGCTAAATTGTGATATGGCTAGTGACAGAAAAAATGTAGTAATTTTTAAATTCCTCAAATTTTGTTTTTTTCATTTTTCTTTATGATAGGAACATCTAGTCACACATTGGGAATATACGCCAAAAGAGGCAACAGAGAATATAAAACTAGATACGAGGGTGTGTAAAAATCACCACCCATATAAATGATACAAGAGTTTAATTTTCATGGTTTATGAGCTATGAGCCTTTCACGAGTACAAATTCAATTGATTACATGTACATTTATGAAACCAATATACATAATTATCGACCTTGCATTGAAATCTTGTTCAACATATCAAGATAAAGGAAATTATGTGATAGAATACATATAACTATCAAGTATTTATGGGCTGGATATATGAGTTCACCCTTAAGGGTACGGTATTACCATTTTTGTGGATTCAGTTCCACTTCCAAATAGTCGTAGACCTTATTAAATTGATTTCATCTGATTTCATAAGGTTTAAAGATAGATGGGTATGGAACAAGAGCAAGAGTGGGTTGAAGCGCTAAAGATATCGGTGAGTGTTGATCTTGTTCAAGCTGCCAAAAAGCTACTTCAATTCCTAGCTACTGTCGACCGGAACCGCTTCTTGTATGAGGATCATGCTTTGGAAAAGGCCATATATAGGTGAGACTAAAATTATACTTATTTAACACGTATCTATTTCAACACTTGTTGGTAGGTCTAGTTTAATGGTTCCTATTTTTTTCTTAATTTGATTGTACTTGTTTTGGGTGGGTATCCGCGCGAAAAATTGAACATTTTTTGTAGTTGATTTAAATACACCAGAACTAATGTAATTTTTTAACCATATAAAGAGTGCATCAATTAGGATTGAGATAGCCGCCTAATTGTCAGGAAATCAATCCGTATGGGGGTTAATTATCCCGGAGTCGAGTCCTCATATCATTCTCAGCCGCAACATGAGCTGGTTCTTTGTACCAAGAAAATAAAAATAAACAGTGCATTAATTTCAATTACTCTCTCTGTCCGAGTTTAAACACCTCATAGCAAAAACGTACACTCACGAAAGAGGGTGTACACGCTAAATGGCTAATCAAAGTTACAAAAAAATTACATAGAATTTTTGTTGAACCTGATAACTAACTTGCTATGTAATTCTTTTGGAACTTTGATAAACCGATTAGTGTGTATACCCTCCGCAACACAGGGGTATTTTGGGTACGGTGTGTTTAAACTCGAACGGATGGCGTATATGCCAAGGCCCCTAAATTCACAAATCATGTTAAGAAATATGACAATACTTTAAAGGGACATTACTTAGTAATGTATAACAAGATCACAATTTTGTCAACATATATATAATGTGAATTACTCATATAACTTTTTTAATTTTGGAAAATACATCACGTCTAACTATTAGCATATTACAATATCATGTTTTATGTTTTTGGAAAATATCTAGCATATTTATTTTTCTTGTTTTAAGGAAAAGATTTTAGGAAAATCTAATCGAGCGGGGAAGTTTTTTCTTGTCTTGATGCCACGTGTATATGAAAGATATTTCATGGTTAGAGTTTTAGTAAATATTATACCGGTGCTACGCAATGGCTCGTTTGAAATTGTGCTACAATTATTGTTTGATGATTATGATATAAACATTCTGAAAACATTCTAATTTTATGCTTAATGTTTTCACTATTTTTTAAAAACATCATAAGAGATAAAATGTCATATGAGTTAGACATAGAACAAATTTTAAATTTTGACGCTTATGCGGACGATGAATGCTGACACCACAATTAAATCCATTGTGACTCCTATGTGAATGGTGACTCGGATAACAACACGTCTAATTGTATGAGACCACTTAGATAAAGTCGTGGTAGTTTATGTATCACGCACACCTATTAAGGACTTAACCTTATAACTAATTTTACAATGAGACCGTCTCATTGTATGAGACCACTAAATCTGTTACTTTTGATAAGTTAGCATGTTACTTTTGAAATAGATTGGTTTTGAAAAATAATAGTTACTTTTGAGATTTGTGAGAGGTCTCATCGTATGAGACTGTCTCACAGTAGAATTTGTGTAACTTTATATATATATATCCCCCCCCCCCCACCAAAGAAAGACTTCCCCAATTCCACTTTGCACACAGCTTAAGGAGCACTATAAACGAATCACAATCTTCTTTGGGTGGCGGCCTAATAGGTAACAATTAAAACAAAACCTTAACATTAATCTCAACACCACCCATAATCATCCATAACCAAACTACCACTGATATAGCCGCCTTCACTACACGACCACCACCGCCATAGTCGCCTTTTGCTGGAAATTGTGAATATAAGGAACATAGTGAGAGATCGGAAATAGGCTGAGAGAAATTGGAGGAGAAAATGAGATTGAGAAAGACTTATGTCCCGATGTGAGGGATATTTAGACAGACTGTTATCGGGATAAGATTGAGGGAGGTCGTCGGACGTTAGTAAGAGAGAGAGTAATTCGTCGGACGTCGGGGAGAGAGAGGGAGATCAAAGCAGGGGGGAGATCGAAGATGGAGGAGAGGAGATCGGAGACTGAGATAGTGAAAGTCGTCAGTGTAGTCGGAGGAGGTAGTCAGCCACGTGAAGGGGGGAGAGAGAGTGAGGGCAGGGTAATGATTGGGTGCTGGATTAGTTATCAATTGGGTTAGTGTTACGGTAATGAGATAAACTAAGAATGATATTTTGAGTTTAGAAATATCATCTAGTAACTAAAACTTATAAAAAAATAGAAAGGAAACAAATGGGGAAGTCTATTAGGGACGTCCCAAAGTAATACGAGAAGTCTTTTTAGGGAGTAGGGAGTATATGACATAAAATAATTAAAAGTTAATAAGTGTAAACAAAGGTGTCCTTATTTTTCAACTTTTTTTTAATTCTTTGTTTGAAAGGGCTTTCTGTTTTTCTATAATGAAAATAAACATCCAACTTTAATTTGTTAATAAAAGAAAAAGCACTACTGATAATCTAATCAAATATAAAAATTGACGTTAATTTTTTTCCTTTTTCTTTAGTGATCGTACCTAAGGCCTACAAAATATACGAGCATGTTATCTTCCTTAAATAGTATTCGTCATGCATGTTCTGGATTCACCGTAATTCAAGTCAAAATTGTGTCACCGATAGATTTCAAGATTCTATGTTCATATTCTGTCATGAAGTCGTATTGTGATAGTAGTTTTTTTGACCCGAGGATCTTCAATATGTTAGGTACAATGCTTGTTGGATTCCTTTGCTCGCCAAACATGATAAAAAACTGGATTCTGAAGACCCTTTGGTTGTTCCTCTTGATTGCGAATGGATTTGGCACTGCCATAGGCTGAATCCTGTATGGTTCTAAACTATTAGTATTTGGTTGTCTTTCAAAAAAATGTTGTATTTCTTCAAATTCTCTATATAAAAATTGAGTATCTTCTACATGGGTTTTGTGATCTAGGTAAGATATAAGTTCGATTGTGAGAAGTCCTTCGGAGCTATCCTTGGAAACAACAATGTCATATCATCTATCCATGGATCGCCAAAGAGAAAAAGTGAGGAGATTTGGAAACACCTTTACCCTGAAGAGCCCTACGAACTTGACTTGAATAAACCAGTACCGAGGGGTCACATACAAAAAGATTATCTTAATGCAAAGTTTACCGACTATGATCTTCTTTCTGCTGTTAAAAGACAAATCTCTTTCACTTTCCAGGTATAACACACTTTGTCTAACTTTGCGAATGAAACCATAAACCAATACTAATAATATCCTTGGTCTTTTTCTATTGTAATACTGTAATTCTGGTTTGGACAGGTATCAAGGCCGTACATATCAAATGACCTCTTTCTCCAAGAAGCAATGGCCAGATATAAAGGATTTCTTCATCTTATTAGGTCAAATAATAAAATGAGTCTACAAAGGTTTTGTGTCCCTACTTATGATATTGACCTTATGTGGCACACACACCAACTGTATTCAGATTCATACTGCAAAGACATGGAAGAATTAGTGGGCTTTGTAGTTCAACACAATGACTCTGATCCTGATAGAACAAAAGGAAGTAAACTAGATCTTGGACATTTTGAAACTACTAGGTAGTGGGAGAAGACATTTGGGTTAAGTTATCGGAAAGCCGGTACTATGTATAGGGGAAGGACACCGACTCCTGTCGTGCATGTACCTTACGAATTGAAAGAGGACTTTAAATCATTTGATAACTCTGGCAAGAAATTCCGATTTCCAACTATTCATGCCGTGGAGGTATGTATGATATATTTGACAACCTTATAGTCTTATTCATTTGTTGACCAAACTTATTCCTTATCACGTTAACAATAGTTTATCGTATTAAAAAGAAAGTGAATTACGATTACAAGATTGATGGGCTTAAGCTATCTACGTACATGTAATGAAATGTGATCACTTTATGAATATTATAAATCATTTTTATTCTTGTGTAGATACTAACATGAATATTGATCGTAGTTTGACTCTAGTTGTGCCCACTGTACTAATCAAACAAATTTTTTTTTTTTTTTTTATCAAATGCAGGTTCTTTTGGAGTTAGTAGAAATCAAGAGTTTACCAGAGGAGTACAAAGAAAATATCGTTGTTGCATTCAGTAAAAAACAACCAGATAAGTTTTTCAAGACAAAGAGATCATTGGGCATATCGTCTAATTACAAGGAAAAATGTTTTGTGGTTTTTCAATGCGAACCAACGGGAGAGTTTCTCTTTGAAGTTTTTTTTCATCCACCTTCCAATGCACCAACACCAAAATCATTGAAGCTACTTGGATCTTACTCATTTTCATTGAAAGAATTTTTTGCTTCCGGAGTACAACTCACAACAAAAAAATGGGTTTCAGTTGATTTTGCATCTGGCCTCAAGAATTATGACCCACTACTTTTACATGTTGATATTTCATTTACTCCTCCTACACCGGCACCTTATTTATTTCGTCTGGTGCAATCTAAGACTTTGACAAATGCTAAGACGCAAGTTGATGTCGTGGATAGTGATGGCAAAAAAGTTTTCACCCTTCAAACAAGGTAACTTTTAACTAATTTTTTTTTGTAGAACTTTTTTCTCTGAGAAGGTGACCAGACTAAATGTTAGACACACACACCGATACTTCATCCTTTATATGTGTTCTCTAATGAGATGAATTGTTCTAAGTCTACAACCATCCATATTCTTTCGATTCACTCCACTATGGAGTCATTGCTTATATTTTTACAGTAATATAACACAAAGTCTTTCGCCTATGATGGGGGTAAAAAATGTATTTAAAAAATGGACGAAAAGGATCTTTACATTTTGTCTCGTGTATGCTTTTTTGGAAATTATTCATGCAGATCATGCCATTGACAATCATATCATGAAATAATATATTCTTAATATTTGTGAGCATTATTGTACGTATTTCAGGAACTTAATGAAGGATAAAACCAATTGCATCATTCCGCCGGGAAAAGAGATTTACTACGTCACAAACTCCGGTGAAATGCATGGTTTGTTAGAATTACATGGAAGTTATTGGTGCATAAAGGGAAACCACTGTTCCTTCAAGCTTCATCGCATGAATGACGATAGTCTCTTCGAGCTAATTGGTTTTAAGACGGTAAGACTAATATTACTTATATATTGTTACAAGATTTGGGAAAAGATAGCACGCAACGACACCACGATACAAACTGATTACAAACATTAGCACCACTATTTCAGTTAAATGACTCAATACTATGAGTTGGGTTAGTGTCGAGAACTTCCAAACAAAATAAACACGAATGTACTCGTATACTTATGCGGGCTTGGCATGTTGTCTTAAGTTGCATAACCTTTACTTTAAAATTACAATAACAAATATACCTTAAATATTTATATGATTCGGCGGGATCAGATTCAATGACTTTTATAGCCATATGTCCATCTTGATATAATGCTGCAAGGACATTATATCATTAGTTGTCATTTATTTAATATATATATATACCTACGTGATGTATAAATCATCTCTATTACACGGGTACAGCGGGTTGTTGAATTGGACTATTACATGTTAAATAACAATATAGTGTTTTGTTATTGTAGGCTATCAACTCGTTTAACAGTTCTTTGGTGTAAATGGTTTTACAACTCTTATATCTTTGATAAGAACACGAAATTGGTTTGGACGCGCTCTAAATTTATAACAATTAATGGAAAATAGTGCTCTTCTTAACCCATTTTTAAGATAGATTGTGTCTATGCTTAATTATATTCCATAATTTCAGTATGCTACAACTTTAGATAAAGAGTCATTCCCCTTAACCTAAAATTATTCCTCTCTCTTGGAATGTGAAAGGCACCCTGTGAACATTTTTATGTCTTAAGCAATCAATCATCGTACAGGTGAAATTATTTCCTGGAAGAAGATTGGACTTTGAACTTGAGGACCACGAAGATAAAAAAATAGAACAAGATTTTGTGACTGCTGTTGAATTCTGTACAGAATATCCTTATGGAAGAGCAGTAGCACTACTTAACTTAAAGTTAAAAACTATTAAGGTTTGTATTCTACCTTAATTGGTAACTACATGTTGCTTGTACATCTTTGTTTTATGCGTCATCATCCTCATTATCCTTCATACGAACAGGCAATTGATGAATGGATAGTGCTACCTGCTATTGCATTAGTGTACATTTTATCAAGTTTTACAATGGAAGGCAATTGCGAGGAGAACATTATTCAAGATGCAGACCACGTAGTCACAAAGAAAGGATTTGGAAAGCAATGCATTGGCCAGTGTGGTAACTGTGGCGATAATGCTGATGTTCTTGCATATGGTTTCCAATGTGTTAAGTGTGCTCCATGTGGGTATGGGCTTTATGATAACAAATTTTGTGGTAATGACTTGCCACACGAAAGCTTTATTATTGTGAACGAGCTGTCCAACAGGCTCAACAATTATAGTTGTAGTGCCGAATGTACGTGTGCTAGTTGCACTATATGTTCGGGCGGGTGTAGAGAAATGGAAACAAGTGTTAGTGATCTGCCATAAGCAGGTCTGACCATTGGGAATAAGATCGATGATCTTTCAAAAGACAGTACTTTGATACATTCAAGGGATGTTCATAAATAAGAATGTATAAATTTCATGTATGCAATGCTCTAAGCAAATGTTCTTGTAATTTTACTATGTAATAAAACATTGTTGCTTATGAGGTAATAAAAATCTTTTTACAAGATAAGTAATATTTGAGTAGGACTAAATTTTTAGAGTTACTTTCGTGTTTGTTGACTAAACAAGTACGAGTGGTTACAAATGAGATTGTCTTCAATCAACATTTAATTTTATCTATGATTTTTAATTGTTACCACTGCGGTCCAAAAAAGATATAGATAATGTATTCCATGGTTACCTTGGTGCTTGGTATCCTCCCCACTAATTGTCGCTTACACAGGGCCTACAATTCATTTCTTGATTTATTTAAACTGAATTCATGTTGTATCCGTGATTCCTTTTTTAGTTTGTTATAACGACCTCATGGTGAACACTAATCGACTCTAAATATTCAAACAATTTAAAATGCGATTCAAGACTTATGAAAGTATATTTTGAATGAGGCAAGTGTAATCTAATATATGCTAAGTATATTTTTGGTTACCTTATGTAGAAGATACTTTCTTGGGTAGGATAGTTAATTGGTTCAATAAATGTAGCGTCTGGGAATGCATTGAGAACATGCTCAATAATACAATTCAACTTTCCCATAAGTTGTGCTCTAATATGGTATCAAAGCGCATACGATCTAAGATTCCGCACATAAACCCTAAAATTTCTATGACAAACGACAACAACCCGCCAACACCACGGTCATCTCCCAAGAAAATGATGAAAGCCATTCTTGTGTCTTCACCCTTATATCTACAATTCTACACACATCAGATACTCCGGGTTTGGGTCTTACGCAACACCCTTTTGATGGAGATAATTATGATAGTTGGTCGGATGCCGTGAGAGATGGGCTCGCAACGAAAAACAAACTAGGTTTCAAATATTAAGTAGCCTCCAATGAAAGAAGGAGAAGAGGAGAGCCTGGAGCACATTCCATGGCGACAATGCAACGTCATGATCAAGGCTTGGTTTCGTAACATCATCAGCAAGAGGTTGTACAAGAGCATCAGGTTTTCATCCTCTACCTTGAAGGAGATATGGGATGAACACAAAGAGCGCTATTTATCAGGGAATGCGCCTAGGATACAACAGCTCAAAGTTGAGTTGGCTGTTTTGAAGCAAGGAGATTCGTCAGTCGTGGACTACTATACGCGTCTGAAAACGATATGGGACGAACTTAACAGTTACGGTAAGATGCCTTAGTGCACTTTTGTAGCAGCTGAAGCTTTCGTGAAGGATAAAGAAGAAGAGTAGGTGCAGTAATTTCTACTTGGGCTAAATATTATATACGTCTCTTTACGGGGGTATACGCTCCAACATTCTCATGGAGGAGCCTGTTCCTGACCTATGGAAGGCATATGCAAATATTCTTCGAGAAGAAAGGCACAAGGCTATTACCACGGATAAATAAAATAAGGCCAAGATGTTTGCCTTTGCTGCAAAAGCGAATTTGGGGGCTCGAGAGGCTTCATCATGGATGTCCAAGGAGGAGCCAAGAGAAAGACTTACATGTACACATTGTGGGAAGTATGGCAATGTTGTGTTAGATTTTTGGCAAATCAAGTATCCCAAATGTTAGAAGTATGGCCGAGGCCGTAGGAGATGCAGGCGTGAAGGTTTTGGACGCCGAGGCTAGGGGCGTAGCATATAGATACAAGGGTAGTAGAGGATATGACACAACTGCCGCGACACCCGCGAATACAATCACATCTACTCCTAGAAACGACAACAATGATGGGCTGCAACAATTAGGACTTACGCGAGTCACGCCTGAGGATATTGAGAAACTCAAGGCTCTAATTGCCCCCAGTAAAGAAAACTTGGGGAAAATGGCAGGTAATTGTAGTAACAATATGGCTTGGATTATTGACTGATGCAAGATTGTCGTCAAATCCTTTCAAATCACTACTAAAAGCTAACTAAAGAAGTTAGGGTAGGTAAGAGGGTATCGAACACAAAGAAGAGGAGAGTCCTATATGCGATTCTATGGGAAAATAAAAAAATACAAAAAGAAAGCAATTAAAATGGGGGTTTTTGGTTTTAGTATTAACTAATAATGACGAAATTGCTAAATTAACGATTTATCAAATAGATTAAGACGACCCTCGGTGATAATCTAGTCGAACACCCTAATATAACAAGTTAATCCTTTCTCGAATTAAACAAATTCAAAGTTAATCTCAGTTTTAAACCTATTAATCCGTGTTTATAAAGAACTAGGATGAAGGCCCGTGCATTGCACGGGTGGGTCACATGATAATGTTTTCTATTTAAAATGATATATAGATTAACACTATAATTTTCACCGGGGGAGATAATGTACGGTTAAACATTTTAACATCCAACAAAATAATATATGTTTTATATATAATCAGGGATTAGTGTCCAATCAAATAGGATATGAGAATTAGGCCATTTATGATACAACTTAAAAGATACGGAGTGGTTAATTTAGTTTGGAAGCAATGAATTTGATGTTGTCAGATGAATCATAAGGACATTAGTATGTACGTTCGTATGGTTAAAAATAGAGTTCGTTATTGTGTTTAAATGGATGCCAAATACTTTAAAATATTATTAAATTTAGTATGTGAGTGTTTGTGTTTAGATAGACATCAAATACTTTTAATATTATAAAATTTTCAAAACTCTCTGAAAATCTCCGGTTGATATGAGAGCTACAAAAAAGCCTCCTTTAATAGTATAGAAGGATTTGAGGAACCGATACCAATTTTCCCTCCTTTTAATCCTATTTTGTCTAGTGACCACTCAAACAATTCAAAACCAAAGGCATCAAAAGCAAGGATTAACAAAAGATTAATAACAATCCAAATTAGTATCTAATTAGCCGCAACCGCGACATTAATCAAATATAATCTATTAGTTGCCTAACTAATTTCTCAATCACAAATTAGTCATAACCATACACTAATCATATGAAAGTTGCTTCTTTTAGGCCACTAATCAAATACCATCAATCAATAAACCAAGCATATAAAATACCCAAATAAATCTAATCAACCAATTAGAGAAAATAAGGATAAATCATGATTGAAGAACAATATGAATTAATTACAATGAATTTAAAGGCAAAATAAAGAGAAAAAATCTTACTAATACATATAAGATGAAAGATCTTGATTACACAAAGAGTATAGAAAGGGATTACCCTTCCATAATAATTATTACAATAATTTTTGAGATGAAACTCATAATAAAAATACTAGTTTTTGAACTAATCTTTCTCGAAAATCTCTCTAGAATGAAAATAAGATGAAAAATAATATGACAAGTGATGAAAATTTTCGACACTACAACAAATCATCACTTGTGCCACGAATTATGCCACGGGAATTCAAAATTCGTGGCATAATTTTACCTTGCCACGGGAAAAGTAAATTACTCTACATTCTTAGAAAAAAAATTGTCACGGGAGGGAATATTTGTGGCAAATAATCACTTGTGCCACGAATTAATACCCGTGGCAAACAATTCCCCTTTTTGGACAATGGATAGTTCTATTTTGACTTGCTTAATAAACTTAGCACTACAAAATCACAAACATATAATAAATGTAGCCATTTTATTTTAGAGTGAAACTAAAAATTCATGAATTTATGTAAGTCTTGGTTATTTACAGTAATGTGAGATGTAATTTTATATATAGATATAATAAGGAGATGAATTATTCGGTAATAAAATTAAAAATCATTCTTAGGGTTGAAGGCTAAAGTACTTGAAAAAAAATTCACTTTAAACTGAAATTGCCCATAGTTAAAATAAATTACACTAAAAAAAAAAAAAAAAAAAAAAAAGATGAAGAGGCGCCACGGTAAAATAAAAGGGGGGAAAGTGAAAATTAAAAACAAAAAAAATCAAACGCACGCGCAATTGTTCAGCTTTGGCTCTGCGCACTGCCGTCTGCCTGTATGCGTGGTTTCATAATATCCGGTACAATCGCCACACGGCTTGCCTTCTGCTCTCTCCTCCAAGCTGCTCGTCTTCACGTTCAATTCAATTATGTAGCCTTGATTTTTTGATGAAAGGTATGTACAACTCAATCAATCTTGCTTCTTCTGGATTGTTATTGTGTATCATTCAATTGATTGTTGAAATGGGTGAAACTTAAATCAAGTTTAAGTTTGTGTTTGTGTTTGTGTTTGAAGTGATATGGGGTTCACGATTCAATCTCCATGCTTATATTTGCTCTCTCCGAATCGATCGAACATCTCTTGAATCGATTAAATTTCATAGCCTATGCGTTATGTATTCAAACTTCATTATTGGTAATCAATCTATGAGCTATGGGTGGTTAGTCGTATACTTGTTGTTGCTGCGTGTTGTTATTGTTTTGTGTACCTCATTGATTCTTGTTAATTAATTTTTCAAACTTCTGTAAATTAATTGCTTGATATAGCTGATTTCGGATGCCTAATTTGGGATTCTGAATGTTACCGCTCTTTTTATATTCAATTTGCAGTGATAATTATGATTTGGGGAGCTTGAGAACATACTTGGTTCATTAGTCAAAGAAGGCTGCTGTAAAGTTGCAAATTGAAAATTGAACAAAGGCAAACCTTTCCTTAAGGGTTTTGTCATCCTTGCTTAGTTTTTTTCTTTGAGAAATCATCTTCTTCACATGTAATTTCACTCCAAAATGCGAGCTTTAAATTACCCCTCAAACATTCTATTTATAACAACAAAAGACAGCTCCGAAAAACAGAATGCTGAACGTGACAGTTCGGAAATAGCTTTCAGATGTAGCAAATGTTATCGTATGAGGTTGTAATTGGTACCATTGGAAACCTATCTTTCTGAACTTGAATCTGCACATATAGTTTGCGCAATTCTGTTATCTAGAGATAGAGATATCAGTCATTGAACTACAAACCTGAAAACTGTAGTTCTTGACGACTTCCTCTCTGACAGCCAACTTCAAACTTAAACTGCAACTTATTCAGAGATCATTTTATCTTAATTCCAAATCCATGATTTAGATTGATCTCTTAGATTTCTAAAAAGGTATGGCACATAAAAATTGAACTTCATTTGAGCCTTCTAAGAGGCTCTCAAAACTGAGTGCGCAAACCTGTAATTTCTCGAACCTGCAGAATTGCTCTATTTCGTACTTGGCTTATGTTTATACCTTGATTATGCATCAGTAATGATAAGATGATGAGGATGAGAATAGTGTTCCTTGTCCTTGTTATGATATAGATGTATTAAATATTGCAGGTTTTGTGATTGCTTATAATATGTAAAATTTATTGAGCTCACTTTGAAGAAAAAGAAGAAATCCGGAAAAGAGTATATTAAATTTTGAAGCTTGTATGATTGCTAATATTATCTGATTTTATTGAGTGTGTAGAAGAAGAAAACCGGAAAAGAATGCTCAAGAGTTGATGTGTTACTATAAACTCGTAAAAGGAAATAATCAAAGGAGTTCATAACTACACGAAAGCAAAAGTAAGTTTATGACTTACATTATGCTCCACTATTTAATGCTCTGCTCAACTCTTAAATTATGTTAATGCAGAATTATGCATAGAATGCAGGGAACAAATTCGAGAAAGAAAGAGAGGATGGCTAAAAGGATGCAGAACAGGCTAGAATGAAAGAGATGATGGCTAAAAGGATGCAGAACAGGCTAGAATAGAAGCTGAAGAAGCTCGAAAAGACGCCAAGACAACAACAAAAGAGGCAGAAGCAACTGAGGTGGATGAACAGATTGCAGTTTATAATAAAATGCTAGAAGCAAGACTGGTGGATATACTTATAAGCCATGGATTCAATTCTTCTCATTACGGTTAGTACAAGTTTCTATTTGCTCAGGCTTAGACTAATAGACTTCTAGGAATTCACTACTGAAGATTCTTTAAGCAACAGAACATAGCGATGAAATAGGCCGTATGAAAAATTATATGAAGATGAGAAACAAGAGCAAATCTGGATAACACTCACTACATTAACATAGAGTATGTGATCATGTGTGGTCTGGTCCCCTACATAAGATTCGCCTTGTTTTGCTACTTCTGACACTTCATTCAAAAATATTACTAATGTTTAGATTCTAAATTGAGGACGATGTTTGAACCTTAGTGTTGGTTACATGCAGGGCAAATTGGTTAATTGCTTGGTAGTAGCTTCACTTTGCATTGGCAGGTTACGCGAAAATTTGCGATCTATCCACTTTTAGATGAAATGCTGCCGATTTTTTTGCTAGTTCAAAAGATTTAATTTAGGAACAACTCTATACATTAGCTTCTTTGAAACATATTAGGACCCTTTTAGACAAACTAAGTTACTCTTGTGAACGTTCTTTCTTTTGTTCCATAATATCTAAATTTTGCTTTATTTGGCAGGCTATGATAGATGATGATCGTTGTGAATCGTGTGAAAGAATTCTGAAGCATATCGTACGAAAGACATGGTGTTTATCCTAAGATTACAAGATTAGGAGTTCACATATTTATATTTTGGAACTATAATTGTTGTATTGTAAAAGACATAAAGTAGTGCAGAAAATTCTCTTGTACTCCGTTGTAGACATTTGTTATGGTTATGTACCTACCCTTAATTTATATGAAATTACGGGTTTTATTATTTTTAAGTGTGACAATTAAGATTAGCTTATCCTTGATTTAGTGAATGCTGGAGATTGGTCAATGATGTGCTCCCTGTAGTCCACGAAAGACTTTCGCTCATACAAAAAATAGCCACGGGATTATAGGTCTTGCCACAACGATATCTCAAGATTGGTGGAAGAGATAGCCACAGGTATTGCCACGTTTTTGCTTGTGGCCAGATAGGTTGTTGCCACGGGAATGTGCTTCTTGCCACGTATACTTCCATGGCTAAAAATCGTGGCAAGATCAAACAATTATGCCACGGTACAACTTTTCCCGTGGCAATTTTCTAGCCACGGCCACTTGTGCCACGGGTGGATTTAAGTGGAATTCCCGTGGCAAGATAGCTTAGCCACGGGAATGACACACTTGTGCCACGATTCTAAACGTGGCACAAGTGATGATTTGTTGTAGTGCGAGGGGTTCATGCCCCCTTTTTTTAGCATAGGTACAAAAAAATTTAAAGATAAAAGCAAAAAGGTATAAGAAAAACCGTCAAAAACCCCATCGGAAAAATTGAGGAAATCGCCTTCCTCGGACCGAGGAACAAGCGTCTCGGACCGAGAGCCGCCATAGTCGCGGACGCTCTCGGTCCGAGAAAAAAACTCTAGAACCGAGATGACTGCTCCTCTAGCAGAGACGTGTGTTCCTCGATCCGAGGAGCTCCTTTTCCTCCTCCTCGACTCGTTTTTCGTGTCTTCTCGGGCTCGTGCTAAAGCTTGATACGGGGCACTTGAGCCACAAAAACATCGCAACACCTACTATTAAGCTCCAATTAACTCACGAAGACGTGGCTCACGATTCACATTAAGAGCACGTTCAAATACCCCTTAAAACGCCTAAGTCCCTTACTTTAGCACACGCTAATCGCATTACATCGTTGACACAGGTTGTTCGCATCATATGACGGGAAATAAAGATGCACTCTATGACATGTGGGAGGAACGACCGGCAAGCATCGGTTTGCCTGATGGAGTACAAGCCATTGTAACATGGCATGGAAAAGTAAAAGTGGACGATGACTTATTTATCTTGAGAGAAGTTCTATTTGTCCCAACTCTTGTGATTTAGAGCCTGTTTGGATACAATTTTGGGAGGGAAAGGGAGGGGAGGGGGAGAGGGGGAAGGGAAAGGGAGGGGAGGTGAGGGATAACAAAAATGATTTCCTTTGTTTGGATAGCAAAGGAATAGGAGGGAAGGGGAGGGGGAGTGATACTTTACCATCACCATTGTTGAAGAATAATCCTATCCCAAGCCATTGCTTTCTCTTTCCTCTCCATGCGCCGCCACACCGCCACCGCGCCCCGACACCGGCAACAAGCAACTCCGGCGTCGACACCACCACCCGAAGCGCCACGGTACGACGACCCACCCTCGGCCTTCGACGGCCACCGCCTCCCATTCATTTGGCGCGCGCGAAGCCTTCTCTCTTCTTTCCTTCTCCCTCGTTTTACCCAGATTCGCCCACGACCCACCCTCATCTCTTTCCCTCAAACTCGCAGCCACCTATCATGGTGGTCGTCTACCCGGAACCGGCTTTCATTGGCCGGAAAAACTCTTTTTGATTTTATTTTCGAAACCCTAGATCTAAAATTGGTGGTCTTAGGGTGGTGGTCGAAGACTGTGGTTAAGGGGAAAGTGCTCGCCGGAGTCTTGTGGTGGTAGTGGTGGTGACGCCGGCGGATAAGGTGGTGTCTGGTGCATGCCGGTGGTGGAGAAGTGGTGGCGGCACTGGTGGTGGGGAAAGGGGGGAGGAGAGAGAAAATATAGGGGATTAGGTTTGGTATATTTTGATAAGTTTAATTGTAAATATAATAAATTGCGAGGACATTTAGGTAATTTGAAAACATTTTCATTCCAAATCTCTCCAATTTGAAGAGACAAAAAACTGAAAAAATGTGGGAAAATTCATCCTCCCAAATCCCTCCATTTCTCTTCCCTCCCCTCTCAAATTTGTATCCAAACAAGGGATACAAATCTCCTCCCCCCCCTCCCCTTCCCTCCAAATCCCCCTATCCAAACGAGCTCTTAATTTCGGTTGGGCAACTTACTAATCAGAATAATTGTTTTGTGGCTTTTTGGCCTAGTTATGGTACCTTGCAAGACTGTTCTACGAGAAAGAAATGCATCATCAATGTATTTGAGAGACAACGCGCACAATTATATATATAAGTTCAAGTACTCGCAGAACATATATATGCATGGGGTGTACTACTTCAAGGGTGTAATGAATAAAGAACGTGGTATGGCCGTATGGGTGCATTAGTGAGCCGAGAAGGGCATCAACGGATAGGATATCCTTCCAGTAGAATATTAATGCAAGTGTCGAAGTTATTAGGCAAGAATTTTAGTTTGAATGGTAATTTCGTATGTGATTCTTGCATTGTTGTCGTGCTAAGCAAACACGGTTGAGTTTTTCTCGTAATAATAAAATTGCCCCAAATACAGTACATTGGATCTCATACATTGTGAGATGTTACATTTGGGATTCCTATCGCAATCGGGCGTTATCTGATGCACACTTTTTCCTTACTATTGCCTATGATGGGGGATGCAAGCCCTGTATTACGTGTTTTCTGTAAAATGGTGAACACTAATAGGAAATATGGAAGGTGACGATATTACGATATAATATCGAGAGATATTATGGAGTAATATGGTGAGCAATATTACCATATACGAAGTTATGGTAATATCGTATATATCGTAGATATACATATCTTGTGAATATGTACGAAGTACAATTATGGTAGTTTGTAATTAGGAATGTTGTATTACTTAGACGGTAAGACATCTACTTTGTACGTAGTATAAATAGGATGTAATATTGATGAAATCAATGAAGACGATTAAGAAATATTCCGCTGCGTGTTATGTTTCTCCCCATGAACTAGTTTCATGGCACCGACCGACCCGAATCCGTAACAAACACACTGTTCGATCTCCG
Organism: Spergularia bocconei; assembly: GCA_963457585.1. Lineage (NCBI taxonomy): Eukaryota > Viridiplantae > Streptophyta > Magnoliopsida > Caryophyllales > Caryophyllaceae > Spergularia > Spergularia bocconei. The sequence goes on from OY734943.1 coordinate 9,399,838, forward strand.
CGTTAAAGTCATACAAAGTCATATAAAATCTACCAGTTGAGGTAATAGGCTCTTATACATAAAAAGACATTTACATTATCAGATAGCTCACACTAATTGCAAATGGGAGGAATTAAGAATTTTACCGAAGAAGAAAGTATGGTCGTGAAACATCGTACTGCAACAACTATGTTCTTATGTGAATTTGACAGCAGATCAGTTGCAGTACATTATCATTCTTCAGACATCCAACTTAAGCCACCAAATTAGAAACTTAGACAGCCGTCAGAAGACTCGGAACTAACGAAAATCGTAATTTGAAACAACAGAGACAATGATACAAATTACCATCATCTTATATTTAACTGCACGGAAAAGCAGAACCACCGAACGAAGTCTCATGGAAACATAACAGAGACAGGGATACAAATTAGCATAGCAAAGCCATAAGCTATCACTAGTCCAATACTCAGCCAAATCATATGCAAAAGCAAAAGAATCAAATGCAACAAATAGCGAAACGGAGTAAAGATGATATGAATGAAAGAAACCGATAAAATCAAGCACACAACTGCGGAAGTCTCAGCCAACAATTAAGAAAATTACGATCAATCAAATTCCCCCAAGTCGATTACACAATCCCTAATATAACCTTAAAAAAGGATCAAATGCTTCAATGAATTAAAAAACGGAATCCGGGATTTGGCGTAGATTAACAAGACAAACTAATTACAGAAATTGACAGGGCCTAACAAGTAACAACAACAACTGGTCTTCACATATAACACAACAAATCACCGAAACAGAGCAAACAGTATTACAAGTTAAACGAAAGAATCACGCTCGGCTAATATTTGAGCAATGATATCTGCAGGACGATCAAATCATAAAAAAAAAAAGAAAAAAAAAGAAAAGCAATTCAAACAGAACAACAGTTCGACGCCATAAATAATTCAAAGAAATGGTCTGAGACGATCGAAAATCATTGAGAAAATGAATCGGAAACAAATCGAAATTCTAAGTAAAATGTAAGATACGGATTAGAATGAACTAAGATATCAATCAAATGTAAGATACTTCAGTTCCTCACAATCCCTAATCGATACCAATCGCCGCTGATTTTTGCTTCTAATTTGAATTTATCGATTTTCATTTACTGTTGATGTATCTCAAAGACTCAGATCTCCAGTTCATTTGATTTCAGACATTGTTTAGCGGATTTGTTCGCGTTTTTCGAATAAGAGGAGAGAGGACCAGGAGTGAGGAAGGACAAATATGGCATTATGGCAAAATCAAGAGGAAGATAGAGTGTGAGGAACTGAGGACTTAAGTGTTGCATGTTTTGTTTGAGTACAAACTCTTTTTTTGTGAACTATACGGAGGACAAATTCTTGGTTACCTTTTGGTTACCTTTCTCTCGGTCTTAGATAAAACAAACTAGAAGACGAGACATAAAAGCATGCTTATATATCCCTAATTCTGATGTCACACACACTTAGTAGATTTTTGCGGCCACACGACATGAAAGTGTTAGTGGTTTTAGTGCACAACACAATGACAATAAATCGTAAAACAACAAATTACAAACTAGTAAATATAAATACAATAAATCATGTTGCTTCTAATACACAACTACAATCATCTTTATCAATACATGTCAGAGAGATGAATATAAGATGTTCACTTAGCTTGTTACATTCTTTTTTACGCGTTATTCAACACGTCTATTATAAAGCGATCCAACCAACTACGGGAGGAGCCTCCGTCCTCTAAGGCTTTCCGAGCTTTGTCACGCATCTTTTTGATATTTCTCCTAGTTGTATTATCCATATTCATCAAATTTTGGACTCCCAATTCTATCTTCTCTGCTTTTACTAGGGAGTTTCTTTGTTTGGTACTTAAATCCCACTTATAATCCAGTGTTATTTCTACCCCTAATTCTAGCTCTTTAACTATCTCAAACGCGTTTAATTGTTGCTCTGCATATAATGGCCATGTAGCGATAGGGATCCCAAACCATACACTCTCCAGAATGGAGTTCCACCCGCAATGAGATATGAACCCCCCAATAGCAGGATGGGCCAAGATTTCAATTTGACGGGCCCACCCGATAACTTTTCCTCTATTACTCGTGCGTTCTAAAAAGCCTTCTGGAAGGGCTTCTACGAATGTTTCGGTGCTAGGTATCTTCCCTTCTATAGAAGGCTTTCTTAAGGTCCATAGAAACCGATGTCTAGATCTATCTAAAGCTTTGGCTATCTCGTGAACTTGTTCGTTGTCAAAACTACCCATACTTCCAAAGCATAGGAACACCACGGAGGATTTTGGTTGACCATTAAGCCACTCAATTGTTGAGTCTACCGTATTGCCAAACCCATCACGCCGCTCGTTGTCTAGCTCTAAATTGGGACCCACGGGATAAATGGGCATAACATTTTTGTTTTCACCATTTAATAACGCTTCAATGGCAAACGGTTCAAGCTCCACGTACGTGTTTACTAGAATTCCCTTTAGTTCTCTAAACTTCGTTGAGGCATGGTGGAATTTGTTGTTATTTTTCAGCGCATTATCTTGAAAAAATGAAGGAATAACTTTGCTCATCACTGGGTTCATGAACCCTGGGACGACCATGGTAAACCCTGGGTCGCTGAATGTTGTCGCGATGTCCATGTTATGCTCTAGTGCTAAAACTTGAGCATGTAACAAGAGGTTCAGCATGCAAGCTCCAGATGTATAGTAAAGATAGGATGGGACATGCAACTCATTAGCAACGTCCATCATGGCGATACACAAGAAGTCAAGAACAAACCCAACGGGTTTTGGGAACCCGGCCTTGACCCTGGCTTCTATATATTCTTTGACTATTGGAATGTAGAGCCTTCCAAAGGCCGGAAAATAAGAGTTGGGCCTATTAAAGAAGTTTGGGATGATGACAAATCTAAGACGATTTGGGTACGGGTTGATACGTGATTGAGAGTCTATGTAGGATCTTATATTTTCGGAGACGAACGGAATAATGATAACTTGGACAGATATACGGTCATCTTTTTGGACAATTAGATTGGTGAATCGAATTGTTGATAAAATGTGACCCATCAAATATGGTGCTGGAATGACTACTAATTCTTTTAAGTTTGCCATGAATTTGGTTTAAGAAGTAATAAAGAGAAATATATATTTTTTAATTAAGGAAGCTAAGTGATATATGGTTTATAGAATGGAGAGTGATATATAACCCACTATTAGTTTTAAACATACAAATATATGCAAGTGAAGAGTATAGTATAGTATATATATAGCCTAAGGAAGTTGGTGAAAACATCTTTGTATGTCTAATTATTTAATTTACATGTACGTCATAACACCTTATATTGCTAAATTGGTGTGTTTTAGTTTTTTATCTAATGTGCTTTGTCCTTGATATTAGATATGGCAATCATGTACATGTAGGAATGTAATGGAACAAGAAAAATCATAGAATAAATTGGGTTATTCCATGTCCTCAAGCATCAATTGTTTTAATTGGTTTAGAACATTATTTAGTTTCTAAGCTTGTGCGAGAAGACAAAAATATTTTGTGAATTACTTTGTGAATTTTTCTTTTTGAAAAGATTATGTGGAACATATCAAAATATATTTGGAGAATTTCCAAAACCAGAAATTCCAAGATAGAATTCTATCTCCGTAAAAGACTTATACAAATGAAAGTAATTGAAATATACATGATATAATCAATGATAAGTATTGAACTACGTAATCATAAAATTACTATGCATTATCACTAAGTTCTCGTCACAATACATTTCAGTTTGAAATCCATTTATTCACTTTCCCGATAATATTCAAGAGTTTTTTTATTTTTTAAATGTATTGAAAAAACCGAAGAAACATCTTCAACCACGAAATAAAATTTTCTTAGAATTTGGATTTTAATTTATATGTTTGTTTTTTGGTTACAATTTTAATTTATATGTGCTGAAAGATACTTATATATGAAAACCATTTGTGCAGAGGTAATTGAAAAAAAAAAACAAGAATAATTCATTTTATCCGATAAAGATCTAAATCAAGTCAAACACTAATGAATAATTCTTTCAATATTGATCATTCATGTAATTACGCATTTCCACTCCCCTTGTACATTCCTTATCACCCATTTTTTACTCTAGTTGTCAAAAACCAATAAAAAAAAGTTCATGTAGAATATGTTATTTTTATTAAAGTATCTTATTCTTTTTCTAAGAAAGTTAATATTATCATTTATTTTTTCTTCCATATACATTTAAATAAATCATGCTTGTTGAATAGGTTTGTTGCCGAGGCCGGCCATGCTTAATAAGTGTCCAATCAGTAACACAATTTAAAAGTAGAAAAATAGAACAATGCCATGTTGCATTGAAATTTAATCATCGAATTAGTATTAGTGTTCATCTCACATGATATGTTTTTATGGTTAGTGTTTTTGATATGTTCAAAGTAATATGCTCTTAGTTTTTGAGATGTGGTGAGAACCTATTAAATTTACCACTCAAGGAAACTCTCAATCTAATAGTATGATACATTATTACATTACCTTCAAAAGAAAATAGTATGATGCATGTTTGACAAGGCTATCTCCTCTTATTTTCTTTGAAGCAAAGTAAATCAAGTAATATGTAATTGTTTAGTTTGTTTATAACTACATCATACTTTACCGATTTACCAAGATATATAATGTACTGATGTACATTATATGATGCGTTTAGTATGATGCGTATTTTCACATGTTCGATTTCGGCCATCGTCCATGACCTTCCAAACTCTTGGTCGAAGTTCATGTACGTATAATTTTAGAAGAAAAAAATAAATAAATCAAAGCAAACAGGGAATGCAGCACGACTTCTCATTCGCTCCAAAATCTCATTCATTTTTTGAGAAATTCTTGGCCAATCACGGTGATTAGAAGCCCCAATTCTAATCACCGATTTTGGCTCATCTGGACCGTCCATCTCTTCTATCTGCTTTTCCCTTCCTTTCTTTCTGCTTTTCCCTTCCTTTCTTTATTATTTCACCTACCCCACCTCAATTATTCACTGCACTTTATCTCTCTTCTCCCTCAACAGTCAACGCACATCCCTCCCTCACCATTCCACCACCTCTCTCACCCCCCTCCACCAGCACCACGAGAGCCCATCGCCGGAATAATTCTTCATCCACAACTATCCAACCTTTTTTCCGGCCAACTTAACAATAGTATTTTGGTTTTCAAAGAAAAACCACTCTAGATCTAGGGTGTCTTTTTGGTGTCGTGCAGCAAGGGGAGTTTGGGATTCTGAGGGCTTTCTCCGGTGAGGAGGACGAATTGAGCAAATGGGTTGTCGGTGTCTCGATAGCTGCGCAACTCGTGATTGTCGGTCGAATTGTATGTGAATATGGTCAAATGGTATATAAATATAGTTGAATGGTATATGAGAAATCGAAAGTGGTGATAAGAGTTTATTAAAATGTAATTTTAGTGTTGTATAGTCAAATTATATATAAAAAAATTTCAAATGGTATATAAAAGATTTCAAATGGTATATGAACATTGAGAGATGGTATTGTGATGTGTTACAGTGGAGTGATTGTGGTAAAGTAGTATGGGTCATGGTTGGTGATGTGTGGTGGTTGTATTATTGTTGTTTTGGGGTCTAAGAAGGAGGTTTGGTGATGAGTGGTGGTTTTGTGGGTGTTGTGATGGTGGTGGTTAATTGAGGTTTGGTGATGAGTGGTGGTTTTGTGGGTGTTGTGATGGTGGTGGTTAATTGATGGTGATGGTGGTGGTTAATTGATGTGCAACGTGGTAGGCGGTGGTTGTTAGCTTCAATTAAGTGGTTGGGATAGGGTTGTTGTATGGGGGCTTGGGACCACGAAGCGGTGTTCGTTAGGATCGCCGGTGTACTAGTATCGTTGCCGGAGATTGATGGTGCTGGACTACTGCCTGTTGGGTTGTTTATTTGTGGTGGTGTTTTTGTAAGTGAGGGAGGAGAGAGAAGGTGGAAAGAGGGGGTGATAAGTTACCGAGGAGAGAGAAGGTCAAAAGTAAGTGTGGGGACTGATTTTTTTTTTCCTCAAAACCCACCCCCATGTGTTTTTTGTCATTTTGTGCGGTGATTAGCTTTGGGGGGCTAATCACCGTGATTGGTGTAGCCAACCCCTCATTTTTTCTGTATGTCTAGATTACTCATGCCCTAAAAGAACTTTTCAAATTTATCATTCCCAAATTAATTTTCTCTAATTCTTCTCCATTAGCTCTATTTTTTCATAATTTCCCAAATAATTTCCCAAGTCCAAAAATAAGCCTGAACATGATTTTTGGTTGATCTTCAACATTTTTTTGTTTGGATTGTGTGACGCAAGATTGTTATATATACTTTTTTTTTACACTTTGTAGTCGTTCTCGTTGTCCATATTATCTTCTACCCTCGTAACTAGTTGATTAGCATTGGTATTTCTCAATTAGCACAACAATCACGGCTCATATTGGATATCTTTCACGGCTCGAGTCTTCGAAACACGGGCTGGGGCGGTAATTTACAACGGTAATTTGTTTAGAAGGTTGTACGTAACCAATTATCATTTTACTAGGAAGACAAACCCCAAAGTTGGAATCATTTTGGGGATAATTCACAGCATGTTTGGTAGAGATGAATTGAACGGAAAGAAATGGAAGGAAGAGAAAGGAACGGAAAAGAAAAGAAAAGCAAGGAAAGGAACTACGATTTCCTTTATTTGGTTCACTTTTTCAAATTTGGGAGAAATTGGAAGGAAAGTGGGTGTTTTCAAATTCCGCCCGTTTTGGGAGGAAAAGGAAATGACAGTTTAATGAAGGATCATTTCCTTCTATTTCCTTTCTTTTCCTTCCACTTCCCATGTATCTTCATAAACCAAACGTAGGAAAGTTGTAAAATCTATTTCCTTTCCTTTCCTTTCCGTCCAATTCCTCTATACCAAACATGCTGTCAAAGTGTTCGGACTACTATTTTGGGAAGGAATTGAAGATAAACGTTAGCATTATTCTCAGCAAATGTTCCTGTTTTTATTGGAAGTTCCATGTTCGTATTGTTTGCGCTACTAAATTACCTCCCTTTAATACAATAGAACATTGAAATTTTGCCACTGCAATACGAGAGCTTTATACCTAGCTATATAATGTGTGGTGCAATTTGATTTCGGTTTCGTAGGAGAGTCTTCAACACCACTACACGAGGCACTACAAAGAGTTGATTAAAATTGCAAAAAAGTTTGAAACTATAAATCTCAAACATCGCTCCTTTGAAGATTTGACATTATTAGTAATTTGTCTTCTTGTATCCATGCATCAACACCTATTGAAGTATAAGTGTGCAATGCTAAAAATGTTGTATGTCTGATCTGCTTTCAACTTGATATTGGTTTTTGAAAGAGTTTTCCATACCACTATACTATGCGTTCTAAAGAGATTTGTACGAGTATTTGGGAAACATATAAACAACTCTAGATTAGATGTGACTTTTTTCCATGGTAATGAGTAGAGAGACTAGGTAAAGTACTTTAGTGGCATTAGGTGATGTATCAGTACATTACATTATGCTAAATGATTTTTTATTCTTGTTTCTTTGTATGGGTATTATTACCCCATCAATAAGGTGTGTTGGAGACATGGAGCTTGAGCTTAGTAGCAACATTTTAAGTAATACTCCAGATTCTGGTGGAACATGATGCCAATGAAGTCAGTCCAATAAGCCAAGGCCAGGTAAAGTGAGTTTTAGAGGATAATAGTTTATTTCATGAGTGACGCAACTACATTTTACTAAAAACTTAACCCAAATTAATCTGTTGAACAACATGAAAGTCATCCTTTAATTTAGTTAGAAACAATAGCATATTGCAAATTCCTAATTAAAACAGAGGATGTTCAAGCCATAAAAAATATTGCAAATTGCAAATATAAAAACAAAAGATGATAAAAACAAAAAATGGATAATGCTTGAAATGGACATCCAACCGGTGCGTGCCATGCACCTTGTTAATTAATCGGCGGGAGTTGAAAACGCTTTTTGGGCGACAACACGAGGAACGTCCCCATGGCCACTACACCCGACTAGGGGTGAGAAATGGGTCGTCGGGTAAGTTCGTATCAGGTCGGGCCAGATAGGGTTGATGATTCCTAGGGGGAGTTTCGGGTCAGGTCGGTTGGGTCGGTTTTATCAAGTAAAATTTGTGCCGGATCGGGTGGGTATCGAGTCGGTTGCAATCAGGTTTGGTTACTTATGGTCATCTATGAGCGTTAGTTCAATTTTTGGCACCACTAGTCGGTCATTATCGAGCAAGGTAAGGTCGGATCCGTTTCGGTCGGGTCATAATCGGGTTGTGTCGTCATCGGCTTGGGTCAAGTCGTGTTTCGTTGATCACAATTTCGAGTCTTATCATGTTTACAAATCCGGTCGGGTTTGCTAGCCCTACACCGACCCCAACAAACTATGATCTTTTCTTTACGACCTAGCTAGTTGGTTCGATTTGATCATTTTAAATATCACAAGTTGATGAAAGAAAGGAGTCCTGCGGAACATGAAGATAAATAATTAAGGCTTCCTTCGTGAAGAAGAATAAAGGAAGAACCAAACTCCAAACCTGAAGGAAGGAAGAAGGAAGGAAGAAACATGAAGATATATCTTTGCATGTCGAGAGCTTATGCGCTGCGGCCAGACAGGACAGAAAAGTAAATGAATTAGAAGAAATGGACTTTGACAAAATTATTATCTAAAAAAGATCATTATCATTCAATTCAAAGTGCATGCGCATACTCCGTATTAACTTTCCGATGTTCACCGTAAGTATTTCCGTGACACTTTCTGAAGAAGTATAGAGTGTTTTGATTCATTTGTCGAAATTGAGCAACTCAAATTCTGGCAACTCAAATTGAGCAATACATCAACGAAATCGTCAACCATAAGGTGGAGAAACTGGAGGAGTGTTGTCTTCAGACTCACAATGCAAGTTCCTATACTTAGCTTGTTAGCGATCGAGCACATCCCCAACACATGCATAGACCTCATGGGGCACTTATTGGCTTACATGGCGATATTGCATAAGGCTTGCCTCTGAAGCTGCTGATGCTTTGTTTATTCGCCTTCACTGATCGCCTGCCTCTTCAAATCATCTAACCATCTTGTATATGTTACTGCTCGGAGTTCATTCATCCGTGAAATATTTTACGAAAAGTTATTGTTTCAGTAGTTTTCCTCCATTCTGCTAAGAAAATGTCTCTGATTCATAATATCAAGCTGATAAATATCGACAAGAGTCACAAGATTGATCAACCCTAAGCACATCCCCGAAATCAATTTTCTGGGTTATTAATTATTTTCGCGATTACTAGGAGTATTTTGTTGGGAAATTTTATTATGATTTAAAATTAGCTGAGTAAGGATAGCGACTTCATTGATGAATTGCTCAATTTGTGTTTGGTCTATAAGCATAGATGTTTTCACCGCAACTTCTTTACCATCTGCTAAAATGCCCTTGTGTACAATGCCATAACCACCTTTCCCTAGAATGCGGTCTTGACTATAATTGTTGGTTATTGCTCGGAGTTCATCTGAGGAGTATATTTTGAACGACTCCTTCATCTCTCTTCCTCCGTAAGGAGAAAGTTGTTGTTTCAGTAGCAGTCATCCATGTAAGATGATAATAGTCTAATATTCTGACTTGTCTATTATTGAAAATATATATGTTGGTAATTATAGTACATAGCAAAAGCAAGTGCATCACCTCTAACCTAATGGCTAATACAATGTACCTTGTAGGTACAAGGTACATAATAAATTACATACTCCGTATTCACTCTACCGTCTATATTCATCCTCTATCACTCCCTGTTAGTCGGAATGACAGTTGTACGGACGTTGCGACTCGATGCATAAATGGATGGCACGACATGATCAATGAGGGAGCAATACCACAACCACATAGCACGGACCACTGAAAAGAAAAAAAAATGCAAATACGGACCCGTATGCGAGGCCATGGGCTCTCGATCGACTAGCTTATTAAGGGAGTCAGGTTGCGAAGAGTCAACTCTCCCCATAAGGTGATAGGACAAGCATGGAACAAAAGAAAAATAAAAATAAAAATAAAAACAGTGGTGATAGAGCCGTGCATGAAAAGCCACTTCGGAATCGGCGAAGAACACAGAATGGAGGCAGCGACGGGGCGGCAATAGCGGCGATGACGGCTGAGAGACGGCAAGAGTGTCATGGACTACTCATCATGCGGCTTGAGCGGTGATGGCGGCTAGGCGTCTGACCATGGGCTGCACAACATGGTCTTGGCGATCGGGGGGCACGGCATCGCCATGATGTCCGTTAAGGAGCTTGCGCATTCATCAATATCTGCAAGAAATTACGAAGTGAACTCAATCAGGTTAGATTTCTATCCATAGTGTGTTTGGGGTATCAGTGACACTATTCTTTTTTTTTTTTTTTTTTTTTTGTGCCAGGCCAACATGATAACGAGTTAAAGACACAATCAGTAGCTCTTTGTCCAAATGAATGTTCTAGAATTGTTTCATGTAAATAACACGACTCCTACTTCGTAATTTATAGTATGAGAGCGCAAGACTACTACGGTATATAAAGTACAGGGGAGAGAGATCAGACCCAGAGGCGGCTTTGGGCCTGGGCGACATGGGCTCCCGCCCAGGGCCCAAACCGAGCAAGGACCCCCTTTGCAAAGTTTTCCATACACATAATAAAAAGTGTCAGAGTATTTCATTCCTTTCCCTTAGCACAGTGGGTAAGACCAAGGCATTTTTACTTGAAGACCCAAGTTCGACTCTTGCTTTGCACCATTTTTGCTGTTTTCTTTTTTATTTAGCGCGTGACGATATTTCACTTGATTTTTTTTCCAACCATTTTCTTTAATTTTTTTTAATTCTTTGCTTTCACGCAATATATACTACGATTTTCCATTGAAAAGATTTTGATTTTTTTTATTTACGATAATTTAGGGGCCCCATTTTCGAACTCCGCCCAGGGCCCCAAAAATCTCCCAGCCGGCCCTGATCAGACCTATACAACCAGGACTAATTAAGATATGGATTACCCTCGTAACCAGGTAGGCAACTGCAACGGTACCCTTTTGAACTGCCACTCTCAAAGCCGGTGCACTTGGCGTTGGCCTGACACGCATATCTAGACTTATCTCTTTGGGCTGCTTGACAAGTCTGAAAGTCGTCAATATTCCAATCCAGCTCAACCGGCACTCTCTCTATTTTGCATTGTAGAAGTTGTCATCAGAGAGATCTACAATAATGAAGTTGAACTTGTTCTCCTCAGCCAAAAACGTGAAGCTACAAAGATTGAAGCTGTAAACATTGTTGATGGTAGTGTCGTTGGTCTCCAGTTCATATATATGGGTCTGATAGCTCTTCAACCCCTTAGGAATGGTTGTTCGGCAGCATTCAATGCCTGAACACGACCGTTCGATCACATCGGATGTGGCGGAGCTCATTGCCACACAACCGCTAGTAAGGTTTTGGCCCCGGTGCCTGTGATTAAAGCTAATGTTTTGCAACCCACGATCGTGAACTTGTTGTCAGTGTCCGAGAACACAACCGGAGAGGATTTAACATCTATCCAAGATTTATGTTCATCACGTTACCTTGATAGGAGCACCTCCAACCTAAGTGGCTTCGAACTCGCATCTTCCCAATACTAGTTATTTCCGTGATCTCAAGATTACCTCTACGGTAAAATGGCTTCGGCGGGGTGAAGGTTGTGTTGCAATTTAAAATGTACCTGATTCACTACTATCCATTCTACAAGGGATTTATTGTACCGTGATTGTCATGACGCATCACGACGGAGAACATTTTGACGCATATATTGATGAGGCCATACGTCTTACATGGATTTCGTTGGGGGCTCTAGAGAGTTATCATCATTACTCTCATAGGAATCGGCCATGCAAGGAGACTTGGTCTCCATTGCCATGTGTACAGGTTCTCACCCCTTACTACACATGTTCCACCTTCAAAAAGGTAGATCCCATCAAGTGTGCTACCACACACCACCAAAAAGTGAAGAGAAAGTAACATTTCTTCATCACAATGGATATGGGTCTATTAAGAGCCTTAAGCTCAACCTCTACCTTTGGTAGTATCTGCACTATAATAATACGAGTATATCAAGAAGCAAATAATGTGAATGGGAAAACATTATTTATTAGTGCACACGAATCATATTAATTGTATCCATTGAACATTAAACTTAAGGTAGCTAGGAATCCAATCGCTACAATTCAAACTAGTGATCTCAAACCCATTTCTTTCGTAGTCTCATTTACTGCTTTCTTACGTAAGCCTTTCGTTAACGGATCCGCAATATTCTTCTCAGACCTTACATAGTCTAGAGAAATCACCCCAGTTGAGATCAATTCTCTCACAACTTGGTGTCTGAGGCGAATGTGTCTTCTTTTGCCGATTCTTGGCAATGGTTATTGCTGCCTGAGAATCACAATGGATGCAGACAGATGGAGCAGGCTTACCCCAACAAGGTATGTCTGCCTACAGATGATGAAGCCACTCAGCTTCTCGTTTAACGAACTCCAGAGCGACAAATTACGCTTCCATGGTTGAAGTAGATATGCAAGACTGCTTGCAGGATTTCCAAGAGATAGCACCTCCGCCAAGAGTAAAGATATACCCACTTGTCAAGTTTTATCTCCTCTTTGCTGGGAACCAGTTAGCATGTGAAAATCCTTCTAGAACTGTCGGAGATTTATTATAGTGTAGACCCCAGTTCATAGTACCCTTCAAGTACCGAACAGTCTTCTTAATACCACCCAGTGATTGGCATTTGGACAATGTGTATATCTACTCAACCTACTTACAGCATATGCTGTATCAGGTCTAGTGCAGTTCATTAGATACATGACACTCCCGATTACCTTAACATAGTCCTCTTGATGATTTGGAAAACCTTCGTTCTTCACCAACACCACATCCTTTTCACTAGGAGTAGAGACTGGACTAGCTTCACATGAGTCGAATTTCTTCAGTATTTTCTCCACGTAATGAGATTGACTTAGAGACAGCCATTCAGAGGTTCTTGTGATCTTCACACCTAGGATCACATCATCTTCTCCTAAATCTTTCATCTCAAATTTGGAACTCTAGAAATTCTTTTGTTTTTTCAATCGACAAGCGGTTAGACCCAAAAATCAACATGTCATCAACATACAAGCACAAAATCACATAGCCTAGAGAATCAGATTTTGTGTAAACGCAAGAACCACCTTCATTTACCTCAAACACGAACTCGGCCATTGTAGAGTTGAATTTTTCATTCAATTGCTTGGGTGCTTGTTTCAGACCATACAGAGACTTTACCAATTTGCATACTTTGCCTATTTGACCATCCTCAAAGTAACCTTCCGGTTGATGCATGTAGATTTCTTCTTCAAGATCTCCATGTAAGAAGGTTGTTTTTACATCCATTTGATGTATGAGCAACCCTTTAATTGCAACAATGGCTACTAGAGTTCTTATTGTTGCAAACTTGGTAACCGGAGAGTAGCTATCAAAGAAGTCTATACCCTGTCGCTGAGTATTACCCATAGCTACCATCCTTGCTTTGAACTTGTCGAGTGAACCATCAGCTTTGAACTTTTTCTTGAATACCCACTTACATTTCGATGGTTTGCACCCACGAGGGAGATCAGTCAAGATCCATGCATGATTGGCTGTGATCGAATCCAGTTCACTATGAATAGCTTCTTTCCAGAAAACAGCATTTACGGATCTCATAGCTTCACTATATGACTTAGGATCTTCCTCTAGAATGTATGCATCTAACATTTCACCTGATACGAGAGATTCAGACAAATAATTAGTCACAAATTGGGAGCCAAAAGATTTTGCTTTCCTTACCCGTTTACTACGCACAAGAGGTTCTCCCACAAGCCTGCGTTTGGGAACGCTGGCGGTTGCATCTGGCTCATCCTCCAAGCCACACGCCGGTGCGCTTGATTGAGCCGTTGCCTCTTCAATTCTTGTTCAAGTTTTTGTGAATCACTAGTGGACTCTTCAAATACACTTGGATGAGGCTTCATAGGAAATATATGCTCAAAGAACTCTGCATCTCGTGACTTCACAATGCTCCCGGTAGGATATGAGCCTGACGAATCCTTAACAGAAACCGATATGCAGCACTATGATGTGCATATCCTATGAACACCGAATCCACAGTCTTTGGACCAATCTTTGGTCGCTTGAAAGATGGAATACTCACCTTTGCTAGACACCCCCACACTTTTAAATATTTCAAGTTGGGCGGAGGCCAGGTCCCTTCCAAATATCATAAGGAGTTCTATCCAACTTCTTGTGAGGAACTTTGTTTAGAACATGACAAGCTGAAAGTATGGCTTCAACCCAAAAACTTATTGACATAATAAGCATTGCATTCATCATATCCTTCAATGTACGATTCTTTCTTTCAGCTATTCCATTTGACTCAGGTGCATATGGAGCTGGCCATTCATGAATAATACCGTTATCTTCACAAAACCGTTTTAGTGAACCTGGATCATATTCACCCCCACGATCGCGCCTCCCTTTCTTGATCTTTCGATCTAGTTGATTCTCAACTTCAGCTTTATAAAACCAAAACATTTGTTTCAACCTCATCTTTAGAACTCAGCAGATATACTATTGTGTATCTCGAACAGTCATCCACAGAGGTGATATAGTATCTTTTACCACCCTTACTTACTTGGTTCTTGTAGTCCACAAAATCAGTATATATCAACTCAAGAACTTCTGACTGTCTAGCTACAGACGAAAAAGGCTTCTTTGCATATTTGGCTTCGACGCAAACCTCACACTTGTGGTTCAGATTTAGATAAGTTGTTGATCAAACTCAAAGTCTTTAAACGTTTGATAGAAGGGACATTTAGATGACCAAGTCTTCCATGCCATAGATCAAGAAAATCAACGATATAAGCAGAATGTGAAACCATATTATTATTAGAAGATTCGCGTACAACATCTAGAGTAAAGAGACCCCCATTACAAAAGCCCTTCCCCACATACTCCCCATTCCTAGTCATTACAAGTTTGTCAGACTCAAAAGACAACTTTAGACCAGCCTTAACTAAGAGACTAACATAAACTAAGTTCATGCGCATCTCAGGAACATGTCGTACATTAGTGAGAGTAAGTGTTTTTCCGGAAGTTAGGTTCAGAGCCACCTTCCCTTTGCCTTGAACTTCAGCAACAGCGGAATTACCCATGTAGACCTTGTCCTCATCAATCTTCTCTTAAGTTTGAAACACAGTCTTATCAACACTAATGTGTCTAGTGGCCCCATAATCAACTATCCACTCCACTAACCTGCCATCACTCAAATTTGCCTTAGAGACCACGGCTACTATGTTATTGCTCGCCTCGACCTTTCCGTTATTCTTCTTTCTAGAATAGCAATCACGTGCCATATGCCCATATTTGCCACAATAGTTGCAAGTCCCTTCATATTGAGTCTTCATGATTTTACCCTTTACCTTGAGCTTAGAATTGTCTTTCTTGAACCCCTTTTTCTTCTTCTCTTTGGAGATGAACTAGGCACTACAAGATTTGCCTTTGAGCTACTATGTATCAACACATTATTCTTCTTAGCCTTGGAGCGATTTTCTTCTTCAATTTGAGATAAGAATTGAAATCGGCCAAAGTTAAATCATTAGTCATATGCATCAATTGATCATGATAGTCTTTCCATGAAGGTGGCAATTTGTTAATCAACATAAGGGCTTGCAAGCCATCACACAGGGTGAGACCTTGAGCAGATAAACTCAAACATAGACGTTCATACTCTTGAATTTGTTCACCCATAGGTTTATCATCCACACACATGAAATCAAGCCACTTTCTAGCCATAAACTTCTTAGATCCATGATCTTCACCACCATATTGGTTTACCATCACAGTCTAAATATCAAAAGTTGTATTCAATTCAGCATAAATTTCTAGCATTTCATCACTCATGTAGCGTAGGAAATAACCCATATCAAACTTATCACCCTTATCAAACTTCTTATCATATGCAACATGTTCAGAAACTTCGGCTAGCATGGTTTTGCCATCAAGCACATATTCCAAACCAAGAGTCATCAAATAAAACCTAATTCAATTCGAATACACCAAATCTACAGAAAAAATGAAGAGAGAAAAAGTTAGAGACAGAAACACCTAAGAAAAAAAAATTTCGATTCATTGGGATCCTTGAAACCAGCCATGGCTAGATCTAAGAGATCTTCGAGGAAAAATAAGAAGAGTAACAAGAGTAATAAGAAGAATGCTAGCAATCAAGATATGGAGTTGCAATTGAGAAATGGTACAGAATCGACGGAGGCTACGAAACACAGATCGATTCTGGAAATTCAAGGTATTCCGCCATTAATTCTGACTGATGATGAAGGGGAAGAAGATGGTGAGTTGATGGAATCGATTGTTGAGGAACCTGAGGAGGAAACCCTAAATCAGCCGGATGACAATCAGAATGGGTGGCAAACAGTTTCACACAGTAAAGGTACGACCTTTAACCCTAATTCTAGAACTAGAGTAGATACTGAATGCCTTATGCAACTCTTTGTAGAGGATGTTAAGGAAGGGACTGAATATTGGAGAAATGCTGTGATTTGTTATGTTATTGGTGTTAATCCCACTACAAGAAACACGTTCATTTGCGACGGAGCAAACTCGTCGCAAATCAGCCAAAACTCGTCGCAAATGGTCTTTTACGACGAGAATTCCGTCCGGTCGCGAGTCGTCGCAAAAGGCTCCGTCGCAAATACTTTGCGACGAGTTTAATGGCCTCGTTGTAATAAGTTTTTCTGCGACGAGATGTTCTTCTCGTCGTAAAAGCTCTTTTGCGACGACTTTTTCTCGTCGTAATTCTTTTATCCGACAACACATAAAAACACTATTTAATCTTTTTCCCCTCACGTGGACCGAAAGTATTTCGTTCTCCCGCAATTCGATCTCACTCGTGCGTATCTTAGTAAGGTTCCCAGGAGGTCATCCATCCTAAGACTACTCCCCATTAAGCACGCTTAATTTTTGAGTTCTTAGCACATGAGTTTCCAACATGGAAAGCCAACTTTATTTGTATGATTAGTATTATCAATTTATTTAAATACTCATAGGAGCCCTTAAATCTCTGAAAAAACTCGTTATAGTTTCGAGTATTACACGACCATTTATGACCCTCAAGCTTTGTTATTGATTTTTTTTTTCCGACCTTATATCGCACAACTATATATCTATCAATTATTACATAGTGGTTTCAAATAGTTCAACAAATGAAATCAAAGCTTTTAAAATCAATGCACTCAGTTAGATTAAAAATTGATAAAAATTAGTCTTGTTTATTTTCTCAACATCTTAACTCTAATTTTGAGTTTTTATTTTTCCTTTTTCGACGAGAATTGGGTGTCATCATAAATAACTTGATTATCTACATTGAGAAAAAATTCTCGTCGCAACTAATTTATTATCTACGACGAGAAACCGAATCTCGTCGTAGCAAATTTATTATCCACGACGAGAAACCGAATCTCGTCGTAGCAAATTTATTATCTACGCAAGAAACCAAATATCGTCGTAGCTAATCTATTATCTACGACGAGCTCGTCGTAATATATAGTTTTTGCAACGAGAAATTTGACCTTCGTAGATGATATTATTTTTTACGACGAGATCAAAAATCTCGTGTAAAAGATACATCTTTTGCGACGAGAATCCTTTCCTGTTGTAATTTAGGTCGCAAATGAACGTTTTTCTTATAGTGTCCCCGCCCCAAATATCATGCAAGGATACTTTAATCGCATATGGGGTAGAAAGGGGTTGGATAAAGTTTCCTTTTTGCCTAATGGTATATTCATTGTTAGGTTCAAGTCTCTCACTGAGAGGGACGCTGTGCTGAACTCTGGGTATAACTTGTTTGATAATAAGCCGGTGATTGTCAAACCTTGGGTGGAGGGAATGTAGTTAACTAAGGAGGCGGTTAAGACTGTACCTGTTTGGATGAAGTTGATGAGACTTGATCTAAAGTTTTGGACCCCAACTTGTATTCAAAAGATTGCTGGAACTGTGGGAAAATTCGTTAAGGTGGACAAAGCAACAGAGGAGAAGAGCAGATTAGGGTATGCGAGACTTATGATTGAAGTACAGATTAACCAGGAGTTTCATTCTGTTATGAAATTTTTGGATGAAAAAGGCAATGTAGTAGAGCAGGTGATTGAATTTGAATGGCAACCTAGTGTGTGTAACACCTGTAAAGGAGTTGGTCACAGGACTGAGCAGTGTAGAAAGAAGGGAAGGGATCACCATCAACAACAGGCTCAGCCTAGGGTGAGACAAGAATGGAGACCTATCCAAAGACCTGCTACTAAGCATAGGAGAAGCCCTCAGCCTGAGACTAGGGTTACCCCTCCTGTGACAAATTTTGTTACCCCTCAGAACTCAGGTCCTATAGGTCAAACTAGCACTATTGGGAGTAATGTTCATAGGCAATTGATTCTTACCCCTCAGATGGCTCAGATTCAGGCTGGGCATACAGGTGTTGAGAGTACTAGTTTTGCTGATATGGTCAGAATGGGAAGGAATGGAACTGGTGCAATTGGTAATGCTATTCATGGTCAAGGTGACCATGGATAGTCTTGGTTTTTGGAATGTGAGGGGGCTAAATAGCTCTACTAAGCAGCTAGAAATTAAGAAATTTTTAGAAATGCAACAAGTAGGGCTATTTGGTCTCCTAGAGACTAAGGTGAAGCCTAGCTCTCTCAGTAGGGTTCACCTTAGAATATGTGATAATTGGTCTGTTTGCACTAACAATAGTATGCATAGAGGTGGAAGAATCTGGTGTGTATGGAATCCTAACATGGTGGATATTCAGGTACTTAATGTGACTGCTCAGCTTATTCATGTGCATGTTAGGGATAGGAATACTCAGATGGATTATTATGTTACTCTGGTCTATGGCTATAATGATAATAAAGAGAAGAGTAGCTTGTGGAAGGATATTATGGATATTGGTAAGAGTATGAGTAAAGCCTGGATAGTGATGGGAGACTTTAATAATGTTCTTAATGCTGATGAAAGGATAGGGAGTAGGGTCTCTTTAGCTGAGATTGGTGAGTTTCAGAACTGTGTTCATATGACTAGCATTACTGATATTGAAACTAAGGGCAGCTTCTTCACATGGAACAATAATTATACAAGAGGGGGAGAATAGAGTTTTCAGCAGGATTGATAGGGCTCTTATTAATGCTGAATGGATGATTCAATTTCCAGATTGCTTTGCTTATTTTCACCCTGAGGGTCTGTTTGACCACTGTCCATGTGTTATTAAGTTAGTGAATAAACCATATATGGGGAGGAAAAGTTTTAAGTACTACAATATGTGGAGCTCAATCCCAGGTTATGGTGATATTATTGAAAAGGAGTGGAATATAACAATAAATGGGACTAAGATGTATCAGATTGTGAGAAAACTTAAGTCTCTCAAGAGGCCTCTCAAGGAGCTGAACTAGAAAAAGTTGTCTAATGTTGAAGCAAGTGCTAGTGAGGCTTATCATAGACTTGTTGAGACACAGAAGCTGCTACAGCTAGATCCTGTGAACAATGAGTTTAAGGCAAAGGAAATAAGGGAGGCAGAACAGTACAGGTACTTAGTAAGGGATAGAGAGAGTTTTTTGAGTCAGAAAAGCAAATTGCATTGGATCCGGGAAGGGGATGCTAACACCGCACTCTTTCATTGCTCTATTAGAGCCAGGTGAGTCAGGAATAATGTATCTCAAATTCAGGATATGAATGGGAGGTTAAAGACTGATACTCAAGGAATTCAACAAGCTTTTTTGGACTTTTATCAGGATCTGCTAGGTAAATCTGGGGAGTGCTGCAGAGTTCATGTTAACACAGTCAGGAAGGGTCCAGTTGTGGACAATGAAATGAACAAAGTGCTTCTACAACCAGTAACAAGTGAGGAGATTATAGAAGTGATAGTTCTCAATCCCAGGAACAAAGAGTCCAGGCCCGAATGGATACGCAAGTCAGTTTTTTAAGGATAATTGGACTACAGTGGGGCCTGATATTTGCAATGCTATTAAGGATGTTTTCAGCACTGGGAAGCTGCTGAAGCAAATTAATAACACTATCTTGACTTTAGTTCCTAAAATAAAGCAGCCAGTGTCAGTTTTGGAATACACACCAATTGCATGCTGTAACACCATTTACAAGTGTATTTCAAAATTGATTTTCAACAGAATTGGGAGTATTCTTCCCCTTATCATCAGCCAAAATCAGGGTGCCTTTGTTAAAGGGAGAGACATTGTTGAAAACATTATGGTATGCCAAGATATTGTTGAAAAATACAATAGGACTGCAATTTCCCCTAGATGCTTAATGAAAATAGACCTTAGAAAGGCCTATGATACAGTTGAGTGGAGTTTTGTGAGGGAAATGCTGGTGGCTATGGAATTCCCTGAGCATATCATCAATCTTGTGATGCAATGTGTCATGACTCCCTCCTATACTATTGCTCTCAATGGGAATCAATTTGTTTTTTTTTTCC
The DNA here is from genome assembly GCA_963457585.1 of Spergularia bocconei. Taxonomy (NCBI): domain Eukaryota; kingdom Viridiplantae; phylum Streptophyta; class Magnoliopsida; order Caryophyllales; family Caryophyllaceae; genus Spergularia; species Spergularia bocconei. The sequence continues at coordinate 9,420,444 of OY734943.1, forward strand.
AGGAAAGAGTGGGTTGAGACAGGGTGACCCACTTTCCCCTCTATTGTTCACAATCTGCATGGAATACTTATCAAGGATTTTGAAGGTGGTAGCTGGTAAGGATGATTTCTGATATCACCCTCTGTGCAGTAAAACTCAGTTGACAGATCTGTGTTTTGCAGACGATCTATTACTGTTTTGCAAAGGGGAAGTCAAGTCTGCTCTGCTCTTAGCTTGTTGAGAGGGTTCTCAACTTTTTCCAAGGCTTCAGGACTCTGCTCTAACATTACCAAATCTGAAATGTTTGCAGGAGTAAGGAACACAGTGATTCAAGAGATTTTGCAACTATCTCGGTTTAAACAAGCCAAACTCCCTTTTAAATACCTTGGAGTTCCAATAACAGCTGGTAAGATTTCAGTTATGGATTGTCACATGTTGTCTGAAAGGATAGTAGGGAGAATCAGGGCTTTGGGTGTTAAGAAATTGTCATATGCTAGCAGACTGACTTTGGTTCAGTCAATTTTGATAAATCTCCACTATTAGGCCAGGGTGTTTATACTCCCAAAAAGTGTGTTGAAAAAGATTGTGGCAGTGTGTAGGAACTTCTTGTGGGATGGAAGTGAACACATGTTGAGGAGTCCATTGCTAGCTTGGGAGGATGTATGTACTCCTAAGAAAGCTGGTGGACTTGGATTAAGGGTGTACTGGTTTGGAACAAGGCATGTATAAACAAGTATGTTGGGTGAATTTTTGATAAAGCTGATAAACTTTGGGTGAAATGGATACACATTAAGTATCCAAGCTATCACTGGCTCATTTCTATATCACAGGCACTTTAGTTCGTTGATGTTGCTGACAAGCCAAGATAGCAAAAACCACCAAATCGTATACATGCAGAGATATCGAATTTGGAATTAGTAACTAAAGAGTAAGTATTTTCTAGTATTGGTAGAACTTTCTTGAAGACGAGAAAAATGATCCCTCTTGCACAGCATGATAATTCAAATCTGACCACCAAGGAGAAAGGGGTATCTCTTAACCACCCGATTAAATACCGTTTCATAACTAAAGGTTAATTAGATTGACATAAAAACGCTACATATATAAACATATGACTCAAATGCCGTCAATGACCCTAAAGGCGGCCATGGGCATTTCGTTTCATACAATATACCACAATGCTTTCCTAATGACATTCACTTACGCGATCAGCTCCTAAACTTGTCAAACCCCAATCAATTGATTTTAATTTCACTACCACCCATATTCTTTGGACTTGAGTACTTCCTATAGTCTCACAAATTAAACTTTGCAACAAACAACGGAATTGATTGAATCGTAAAAAAATTATATGAACCGGACACATAATATTGAAAACCCTCGAGTCAATCATAGACCCATAAAAGTTCACAGTAATTCTATCAAGGTTCAGCCCTAGATTGATAAATGCATAGGGGTCTAGATGGCAAGATTGACAAGCAAAAGTAAAGTTTAAGCTTGAAATTGTCTAAATCTACTATATACATCTACGCCACGACTATCAAGATGCCTAAAAAGAGAGCAAGAAGCGAGAAACCTGTGATAAGGTGTAACTAAAATTCGTGGAGCTAATTACTTTAATTGACTAAACCTTCAATTGCTTGGAAATAAAAAGTTCCGTATATAGAGCAAAATGGACAATACATTTGCCTGTAGCCCATTCATAATCAACAACAACAAATATAAAAACCTAATAAATAAATAAATAAATGAAAAGATTTTTCAACGGTATTACCTCAAAGACAAAACCAACATGGTCTTTTGATCATTACTGTCATCTGAATTCCTGAATTCCTGTTGAAAATATGAATACTTTGGTATCCATGTTATAAGAGTTAAGACGCTATAATACACACCAGAAAAGCCATTGTCACAAACCCATGATACGTGTAGATTTATGTGAGTAGATTTTGTGATTTGAACAACATTATTTTTAAAAAAACAAAAAATGATTTCAAACAATACTTCATCTTTTGTCGATGATTATTTATCACTAACCCATGAGGCCATGATACTAACGATGATAGTGATTTTAGCATTCTTAATTAGTGGCGTGAACATAGCCACCAATATCCGGTTTTAATCCAAACTGCAAAGGATGTTCTTGTAGTTCCAGCTTCGACAGTTGCTTCGGAGTCCGCTCTTAGTGCAGGTAGAAGAGTAGTGGATGAAAAACGATCAAGTTTGGCTCCCGAATCCGTGAAAGTATGTGTATGCAAAAACGATTGGGATCAAGCAATAACAAGAAGACAAGGAATGAAAGATGGCGACGATGACGACGAATATGATCCATTCATGACAATGGATACTACATTGGAATCAGGAGCATAACCGCCGACGAGAATTGAGAACGTCCAAGAATGAAACGATTAATAATCAAACAAAGGTAACTAAGGAAAGTAAAGAACTACGTGGGCTTTGATTCTTCCGAGATACGTAGACATCCTAATTATTATAAGTTTATCAAATGATGATAAAATTATGGTAATTATGAGCAAGCCCTTTTTTTTTTTGGCCGACGTCCGGCACTTGCCCGGGTCAAGCCCGGTGAAAGCACTACGGGCTAGTGCTAGTGCCCCAAAAGTCGAGCCCTAGCACTAGCCCGGGTACCTAGGGCAAGTGCTAGTGCTCGACTTTTGGGGCACTAGCCCGGGTGAGCCCGGCCCGTGGCCGGCTCTACTTATATCCTCTAACATAAGCCTTGAAAAACGATGAGAGGAGTGTGGGAAAATAAGAAAAATCACACACCCAAATTAAAACACAACAGAAAAATTAAATAAGAGATAAAGAGAGAAGAGACACAGAAGCTGGAAAACATAGGTGAAAACAGCCCCAAATTTGAAGCTTTCGATTTGACCTTCAATCGGCTTTGGATCGTCGCCAAACTTTGGGAGGAGCTTCCTACAGTCAAGAGCTTCGATTTCCATGCTTGGATCATGTATTTGATGCATATAGAGTGGTAACCCCTTGCACTTCTCTTTTGAGTGTTAGCCACTAGTTAGTGAAGATTGGTGTGGATGGTCGTTCCAAGGTCGTTACCTGAGTTGTGGTTGCCCCTATTTGTTACTAGAGATGAGGATTGTTGTACTCCATTGATAATATTGACTAGTGGAAAGGCTTGGTACCGGGTTTACGCCTTACATTACTTGTGGTTTTTTTTTTCCATAATGGGTCTCCACATAAATCCTTGTGTTGTTGTTTTCTTGTCAAATATTTTGGGGCTGCTATACAATCCATGAGCGCTGCCGAATTTTTTAATAACGTTTAGTTAGTTCATCTAACCGCACAGAATGGGGAAAGAGTAGTTAGGGGTCGTTTGGATACCCCTAATTTCCATAGGAATTTCATATTCCTAGGAATTTGATTTTTGTGTAGTTGTTTGGATAGCCATTTTTTACTCAAGTGTAGGAATTGTGAATTACTTGGGAATTTCTAATTCCCATGAAACATAGGAATTCAATTACCCACCCCCCCTTGGTAATTCACAATTCCTATGGTGTTATATAAAGGAAATTACTAGTTCACCCTTAATTAATTCTATTGCATTGAATTAACTACTAACATAAATAGAGGGTAAATTAGTCTTTTGAAAGATTAACATGTGAATTGTAGTATGGTAAACAAACAACATGTAGGAAATGAATGCCAAGAAATTCTAAATTCCCATATGGTAACCAAACGCTCTAAACCAAATTCCTGGGAATTTGCCATAGGAATTAAATTCCAAGGAAGTAGCAATTCCCATAGAAATTTAATTCCTACGTTATCCAAACGACCCCTTAGTATGTAGCTTCCGCTTTGACCTCTTTTTCCCAACAGTTTTTTTAATAGTGGGTGTATTTAATATGGGCCAAACTGGCAAAACATTAAAGCTCTTAAGTTACTTGTCCATATGCAGAAACGAGGGCCGAAATTTAGCACACAGTGTGCTGAGGAATAGTGCATCCCACACTAAAAGACAAAACAATTTTGACCCAAGCCATGTATTTTTATACATGGTAACTTACTGTAAAATAGTAAATACTTTTCTCACATTTCCTCTCTCCTCACCTACCAACCCACCGCATCATCCCCAAATCTTCACCATCTTCATCAGATCTTCATCATCTTCAATCCTTGCTCTCTCTCCACCTTCATCAACCCACTAATCTTGTTCCCCTTCAACCAACCTCCACTATAATCCTACCACCACCACTATAAAAACAAACACCACCATTAAATAAGCCCCACCGACAACCCATATCGCATGCATCACCACCACAATCGTGTCTTCAAAATCAGATCTGAGTCGTAGCCGATCCAAACTCCATTGACGACTACCTACCTACTGCAACTTGAGTCCAGATTTCATCATACTTGCTAGGGTATGTTGCCGTCTCACACACCGGAGAAGGGCTTAGGGTTCCATTTTCCGGCGCCGCGTTAGCGGCGCCGGGAAACGGAACCATAAACCCTTTCTCCGTAAATTTTAGGATAATCACGTTTAATGTTTTTTTAATTTTGTTAGGGTTCACCCTCCCCACATAGGGTGTCTTATGGTTACGACGGCGAAGCCGTCGGAAAATTCGGTCAAGGCGGCGAAGCCGTCGGAAAATTCGGACATGGCGGCGAAGCCGTCGGAAAATTTGGGTTGGTTAAGGCCGCCGGCGTGGTGGTCAGTCGTCGGAAACTGGGTATGGATGAATGGATTTGAAGGAGGAGAGAGAAAGATTTTTTGGTAACTAGTTAATTTACTGGGTATAAATGTACGATTTCGTACAATATACATGATGAATTGTACAAAATACTATAGGATATGACGTTGGAGCCCTGAATATACCATGTATTTAAATAAAAGCCACTGTGGGATGCACTATTCCACATCCCACCGTGTGCTAAAATTCGGCCCTCATGCAGAAACAAGGGTTCAAACCTAATCATATTACAATCACTTGTGCTCCTGCCTGCGTGCTCAAATTTAGAAAGCTAGGGAAAAGGCCCGAGGTTAGTTGTTGGCATACAGATCATTGTGAGAGATTCATTAATTAAGATTTCATCATTTCAAGAAAAGGTCGTGCTCATGTAAAGATTTTAGGTGATTTTGGATGAGAATATGACAGAGTGGTAGCGTTTGAATGATTTGTAAGCTTTAATGAGAAACTCCTATGCATATCCACCCTGATGAGAATTCTTAGGCTGCTGCTTAATCTTAAGTGGTTTTTAACTTAAATGAAACTTGCTCTTGACGATTGAACTTGTGGCAGACGTGAGAGGTTTAGAGACTCTGATTTTAGCTGAAGTTTGCTCCTGCTTCAGCCTCCTATCATCATGCAAGATAAACATTTGATTATGTTCTCACTGGAAACAAGCTGCATATATATACTGAAAGAAAAGATAATTATCCCTTTTTTTAATGTCACGCACACCTGCTGCTAGACCTGTAAAACGGGTCGGGCGGGCGGGTTTCGGGTTCGGGTAGACTCGGGTTCAGGTAGATTCGGGTTCGGGTGTATTTCGGGTTAGGGTCAAAACGGGTCGGGTCAAAACGGGTTCGGGTCGGGTTACGGGTTGACCAGCGGGTCGAAAATACATATTCGCGCTTTTTTTATCGGTAAATTTTAATAGGTAAAATATTATTTTATTCTTATTTTCCAAAAATTTTATATATTAATATTATATAATAATAATGATTGCATTATATGTATGCTTTATACGGAGTATGTCTTAAAAGAAAATTTTAATTAAAATTTTATTAATATTAATTGTTTTATATATATTTTTATTATTATAATATTTTTTACTAAATATGTTTGACCCAACGGGTTGACCCACTCGGGTCGGGTCTTGACCCTGACATCTCGGGTCATTTCGGGTTTCGGGTGCTTTTCGGGTTCGGGTTGAAAAAGTCCGGATTTTTCGGGTTATTTTCGGGTCGGGTCTCGGGCGGTTTTTCGGGTCGGGTCAGAAACTTACAGGTCTACCTGCTGCATTTAGATTTTTGCAGCGCGGCCGGACATGAATGAGTTAGTGGGTTTTAGGGTACAATACAATGGCGATAATCTGATAAGACAACCGAGGAAAAATTAGGCACTAGGAAGAGACATTTAAATAAGTATAATAACCACGTTCCTTATTATAAGTCGAACATACAATCCTCTTTATAAAAATAACTCCGAAATGGACACCAAATGTTTAACATGTTTCACTTTACGCCGGCGTTATTTATGATATCTGAAATAAAACGACCCAACCTCCTATGCGATGGACCACCTTCCTCTAAAGTTACCCTTGCTTTGTTGGCCAATAGTTTGACACGCCCCCTCGTTTTGTTACCCGTACTCATCAAACTATTAACTCCGATTTCTATCTGCTCAGCTCTTACTAGGAAGTTTTTATTTCTGGTACTTATATCCAACTTATAATCTAGTATTATCTCTACCGCCAATTCTAACTCCTTTACCAACGTAAATGCGTTTAACTGCTGCTGTAACACCCCCGAATTTCGGCTAAATTTAAAAACATTATTATATTACACAACTCGCCGAAATTCGATAATATTACAATCAATATACAAAGCTCACCTTTAAAACAAAACCGTCAGCTAATACACAAATTTTCAAACATTACACAGCGGAAGCTAAAACATAATTTCTCCAAGTAAGGCCCACGAGTTACTCTCCACGAACCTGAAAATCAAACAAATAAAAACCAAAGACCTACCCCGTGACGGGTAGCCCGAAGGATTTTAACACGTCAGCTCCTGTAACCAACTCTACCTTGTAAAACATGTAATGACCTAATAAAGAAATCATCCAACATGTAACCATAAAATTTGAGAAACTTTATATAAGAAAATACATAAACCATTTATTCCATTACGAGAAAATTTATTCAGTTTGTAAATCTCAATTATGAGAAAATTCATTCCTTCCAATAATCTCAATTATCTCAATTTCGGAGAAATCAATTCATCAATCACATAGCCATTTTTATTCAATGAGCGGGGAATCAACAACGGAACTCTTGCCGTACCAAAGTAACCAATAGTAACGATAATCAAGGAAACTCCGTACCACCCTATTGGGGTGGACCGAGTCCTTCCAACAATAACATCATAAGACTACTAGACCTTAAGTGTGCACACCCCCTAGAGGGTACAATAATCTTTTCAACCCACTAGAGTAGTACTAGAGTCTAGCCCTCTTACTCACCGATGCGGTGGGGCTGCAAATAATAAGCCGATGCGGCTTGCACAACCGATAGTGGAACCTCTACGGTCCACCCGGTAATAAATAGTCCCCAGGCCTCATTGTCTTTCACTTTAAATGATTTAATATTTTATTAATCAAACGGTGATCACATAATCAACACAACCACACCAACCAACACCATATGCCAATTCCACAATCAATTCTTCGCTTTGCACCACATTTAGAACAGCAAAAAGGCTTTTCGCCAAACCAAACCATACATATATAACAATAACCAATTTCAAAGGCTAAAAGGCCAGAAAACGATATCAATACCAATATACCATCTTTAATATAGCAACATGTCAATTTTCAATTATAGTAACCATCAGTTTTGATGTCACGATAAACTCTAAGCCACACTTTTGGTATAACAACTAGTATGTCACAAACACAACATCAGTCATAACGGAACCATTTCCCAAACAGTAAGCACATAAGAAGTTTAAAACACTCCAACAAATCAAGACTTGACCATTTGGTCTTTATTTGGTTAATTTTGCTCCAATAGACTCATAGTTTAGCCATTTCGACTCTTTCATGAACTAGAACATGGAACACATTCATTTGGTGGTCCTTTACCTTTAACCATCCTTTTTCAATTACATTTAGAGGTTGTTCAATCACAACTTAACAATTGGTGTAACCAATTAATTGTCCATCAAATACTTTTGAGATCACAAACTTAAGACAATTACTCATTGCACAAGTTCACTAGCAAACTGACCTAGTGTTACTTTTCTGGTCATAACTTCAGATTCACTTACCTATTTGAAAATCCGCAAATTTCAGGTGAAACTAGACATCCGTACGATTCTAACAACATATCACACGACGTCAGACTCTTTACCATTTGCTCACAGTTAAACTTTTAAGGTGACCCTAAGTGCAGTCCACAGTTTCGAACAACTTATGGTAATGGAGTAATTTCTCCCAACTTAAGACTTCCAATTGACACAAGGTAAACTGCTCATGTTACTGACTCACTTAACTACACATTAGGGGCAATTTGACTCCTCTTAACAATTATGATTAGCCACTGATTTGACAAGTTAATTAGCCATTAAGACGAGACATTTCCCTTGAGCTCAACTTTACACTTAGCTTATTATCCCATTTATGGTCATATCTAGCCAAATACAACTCAGGCCTTAAGCTCATAAGATTTACACAGCCTAGGAGGCCACTTATAGATAACATTAATTTCTATTTCACGTTCAACAATTCATTGATCAAGACAAGCATCCATGGCACCGCACTTTGATCAAGCGAGCATATCAACTCTTAACACAACTCAACACACCACCACATCAATTCATGGTACAAATCATAGGGAACTCAATCATACAACAATACCCATACTCAGACTGCATTTGCTAACTCAAACTGAGCACTTTTCGAGAATCAGTGGCTGTCACAAGCCCAGAAATCATCATCACCAAGATCACCTCATATCGACATCAATTTCTAACCAAATACCACATAAAAGCATTCTATCATATAGGAAATTTTCCCACGATTCTAAACATATGAAGATATCAAATTTTGGGGTTCATTTGGTATCCAAAAAACATCAAATACCGAAGGCTGCTCATTCCCGTATGCAGAAAACAGTTCCACAAAGAATACATCATAACTCACTCATTTCTACTTCGATTTCAACAAGTGAGCACACTATTTCACACGAAATCTTGTGAGGAATCCAAATATCTAATTTGTTTCCACATGCCAAGAAGTTTACTTATCACAAAACCCCAGTTTTCGAAACTGGTCAATCAAGCAATCAAACTTGCTAAAGTGATTAAACATCTTATTGATTCCTAAGGCTCCAATACAACTTATTAGGTGAAGGTTAAACCACCTAAATGTCTATTTCTTTTCAATTGAGCCATTAATCTAATTCAAGGAGGGGGTGAAGAGCTTACCTCAATCAATTTAATCAATTGATCTTCCAAAAACGTAAGCTCCTAGCTAGCTACCCATATATCTTCCCTTTCTTCTTCATGATTTCTTCTTCTCCTAATCCCTGCCCATGTCTTCCTCTTTTATACACAATCGAATCCCCCAATTTATAAATTAATAGAATATCATTTTTGGAGCTGTTTTTAAATGATATGAGTGTTACCCCTTTTTGTTGTTGTTGTAGTCGATTCCCCCTCAGAAGTGAGGAGATGAGGATGATAGTAGATGATGATGATGATGGTGAGACTGATGATGAGGATGGGTGAAGTAGGAGGAGGTGTCGGGTAGGGGAAAAGCCAGAGAAAAGAAAAGGAAGATTTTTTTTTTTTTTTTTTTTGAAATAAAAAAAAGGAAGATTTTTTTGGGAGGGGGTTTTTGTTACGTGGTTTTGTTTCTCTTTTTTTTTTTTTTTTTCATTTTCTTTTTTTTTATATATAAAATATGGATAATGACTAATAAAATTAAATTAGATCAAAATTACAGATTATCACTTTACCAAACCCGATTGGAAAACTCGTTTTCTGAAAAACAATATAAATAACTCGGCTCAAAGATTTATTACAAAAATGTAATCGATAAAATAATATTATAAAATCGTTTCAAATTTTGTAGTGTTACAGCTGCTCTGCATATAATGGCCATGTAGCAATAGGAATCCCAAACCATAGACTCTCTAGTATGGAATTCCAGCCACAACAACAACAACAACCAAGCCTTATTCCCAAAATGATTTGGGGTCGGCTAACATGAATCGTCATCCAGTAACCGTCTTGTGTACGCCAAGAAATTTCGAAAACGTTGTAAACATTTTGGATATATTTAAACAATTTCAAAGGAAATTTAGAAAGTCGTCAAAATAAATAAAAAGGTTTAAAAAAATATTGCAAAAAACGGATGAATTTTGAACACAAGTTAAAAAGTTTTAGAAAAATAGTTGGAAAAACCAAACAAATAAATCAAAAGGGGTCAGAAAAAGTCCTCCACATGGATAGAGTCTCGCCACCCTGCCCTATCCAACACCATACTCTCTTCAAGCCCTAGGAAGCTCATATCACTTCTAATCACCCTCGTCCAAGTCATCTTGGGTCTTCCCCAACCCCTACTAATATTATCACTTCTCCACCCTTCTACTCTTCTAACCGGCGCCTCACTAGGCCTCCTCCTCACGTGACCATACCATCTCAGTCGGAGGAGGCCTAGTGAGATATAAATCCACCTATGGCGGGGTAAGCCAAGATCTCGGTTTGAGAGGCCCAACCGATGACTTTACCTCTATTTTGCGTGTGCTCTAGGAAGCCTTCTGGTAGGGCTTCTATGAATCCTTCAGCTCTTGGGATCGTCCCCTCTAGAGGTGGCTTTGGTAGAGTCCATAAAAATCTTTGTCCAGATCTTTTTAGAGCCTTGGCTATCTCTATAACTTGTTCTTCGTCAAAACTACCCAAACTCCCAAAGCATAGAAACACGACGGAGGATTCAGGTTGGCTATCAAGCCACGTCATCGTTGACTCCCTCTTATCATCAAACCCACAACGTCGCTCATTGTCGAGCTCTAAAATAGGGCCCACGGGATAAACGGGTAGAATGTTTTTGTTTTGACAATTCAGTAATGTTCGAATTGCAAATGGTTCAAGCTCCTCATACGTGTTTACCAAAATTCCGTCAACTTGTCTAAACTGTTTTGAACCACGGTAGAAAAATTTTGTTTCCCTTCAAGTCCTCGTCTTGAAACCCCGAAGGAATAACGTTATTGCTTGTTACCGGATTCTTAAACCCGGGCATGGCCATTGTAAAATCCGGGTTACTAAACATTGTCGCAATGTCGATATCATAATCAATTGCTAAGGATTGAGCATGTAATAACAAACTTAGCATGGAAGCCCCACTTGTATAGTAAACATAGGATGGAACGTTTAACTCCTTGGCAATATCGACCATACCGATACAAAAGAAATCAAGAACAAACCCAACGGGTTTAGGATATCCGGCATTAACCTTATACTCTATCCATTGCTTGACTATTGGCATGTGGAGCCTCAAGACAGTGGGAAAAAAAGAGTCAGGCGTGGTAGGGAAAGGCGGGAGGATGACAAAATGGAGACGAGCCCAATACGAGTTGTTACGTACGTGACTCAGAGTCTATGTAAGACTTTATTTTGTTAGTAAAGAATGGAATGATTATAATTTGGATAGAGATACGATCATCTTTCTGAATGAGGAGTTTTGAAAATTGTATGGTCGATAAAATGTGACCCATCAAATATGGTGCTGGAATGACTACTAGATCTTTCGAATTATTTCTCATGGTTTTTTTATATGTAGTAGCTAAGCTTAGGTAAGAGATATTTTTTTCCTTTTTGTGTGTCAAAAAGCGACTAGATATACAGGTAATAAATCGTAGTGTAGGTTAATATATAATGCAGAAAATATATAGGTTATAGGAATTTCTATACTTATTATTGTGAACTGTGAAGGTGTTATTGCCTAATTCCCTCGATTTGCACTTCTGAATAATTCAAATCGCGGAGGACGAAATATAATAGAGTATATTAGGGAGAATATTGGGCATGGGAAATAAATATATTATTTAAGGTTATAATATATCATAGGATTATTGTGTTTACAATATAATGTAAACTATATAAGGGGGCTTCCCCTAAATTATTGTAACAAGTCATTTTCACGAGTCTTATATCAATGTTAAGGAGTTCCCAAACACAAGTGTACGTTATTAATAGAGTATATTAGGGAGAATATTGGGCATGAGAAATAAATATATTATTTAAGGTTATAATATATCATAGTATTATTGTGTTTACATTATATGTAAACTATATAAGGGGGCTTCCCCTAAATAATTGTAACAAGTCATTTTCACGAGTCTTATATCAATGTTAAAGAGTACAGTTCCCAAACACAAGTGTATGTTATAATACTAGTAAAATATATAAAGTAATAAATAGAGTGATAAAGAGATGATAAACAAAGAACACGTACGAAGTGCTTGTGATGTATCTTGTGTGCTTATCAGCTTATGCATATAAATATGAGTAGAGTAGAGAAAACCATAGTATTAATCCACCTTATATATGCATTTTAGTTGGACAAACGTATGAGGAACTTGTAATAATTCTGATGCTATATATGTTACCATAAGTTCACTAATAGGATGAATATCTGACAACTTGGAAAAACATATATATTTTATAAATAGGCGTGCCTTTGAAGGCTAATGAGATACGCCACGTAATATGCTGATGTCAAATGAAACTTGACATAAATACCACTCACATGGTAATGGAAGACACACGCACCGATACGCAAAACACACGCACGAAAAAATGGCAAGGATATTAATGAAATATTGTCAAGGATATATGAACAGCTATAATTTCAGAAAAAATGGAAAGAATATTAACAAAAAAAATTGGCATGAATCTTATAAAAATCTTATGAAAATAATGTACTAATCCAATTTAGGGAACAACAATCACTCCAAATTATATTAATACCCAAGATTAATTACGCAATTCATCAAAATTTTCAATTACCGGAAAAAAGAAGAATCAAAACTTTAGCTTTGATTTAAAAAACGAAAGATTTACTAGAAAATAAGAAATTAAACAAGACGTACGTTCTTTTTATTAGAAAATAAAAAGAGTATGGGAAAATCAAAAATATTAGCAAATAAGAAATTAAACGAAAGATTAGCAAAGAGTATGGGAAAATCAAAATATTTCCATGAATAAACCATTTTTTTTATTTAGCTTTGATTTTACTAACTTCACAACATTCTAAAATATTTGATTCCTTGAAAGTAGCCCTCCATTTATATGAATAAGTAAAATAAAATAAAACAAAACATGAAAATGAGAGAGAGAAAGAAGTGCCGTGTGAAGAATAGAAATAAGGAAATTAAAAAAAAAAAATTGTTTGTAAATCCCTAAGAATTAGGCAACTCATTTGCCATTGTTTCATTGAGTTAGTAATATGGAAAAGAGATCTCATCCAATGCGGTCGAGTGTATTTTAGTGTGTCAAAAACTCAAATTATTGCATATTCTAACTGACATCATTGTTGTAAATTGGACGTAGCAACATCTTATACGTATAGTATTACAACATCTTATACCTATAGTATTGGATACGTGTACAAAAAAATTAGAATGGGTCAGAGTATAAATAATGCAAGTCTAAGACAAATTAAATGAAACAGTATAGTTTGCGGTTTAGTTTGAATTTAGGCTGATTTGTGTTAATTAGGGGTCATTTTGATCAACGGTTCAGATCGATTTTGAGATTAAATACGTGGTTCAACACGGGTGACAAATAATAATAAAGAAACGGATCCATGACCGAGAAGAAACGGGCGAGGTCAGATATGATTAACACTTGTGTGGTTAAGGGTTTTGGTTGATAAAAGTGACATTACGATTTTAATTCGTTGTCTTTTTTAGAAGGAAAACAATAATTTATTGTTTACAACATCTATAATTAGCAATTCCTATGGAGTAATATTCAAACATAAACAGATAATTACCTCTTTTGTGAGGTTCTTCGCTGGTCAATACGGTTGATTTATCCAATGATATCGAATCTATTTTAGTGTGTCAAAAACTCAAGTTATTTGAAAATCCAACTAACACCAATGTTGTAATAAATTGGACGTATTAACATCTTATGCCTATAGAATTGGATATCTGTACAAACTTCCTAAACTAAAACCAGTTCTAAGAACAAAGAGGTAAAATGCCCCGTGCAATTTTGCACGGGGTAATTACTAGCTTGTGTACATGTAAAAAAAAAAAAGGTAAGTATGATAAGAGAAAGATGTTAACGTTAACCACATTTTTTGTGGTACTAAGGCCATGTATGATAGGACTGCATCTTTTTGATTTAATTTGATTTGATTTTAATGAATCTGATCTGATTTTATTGGCTCTTATCTGATGAAATTTAATTTGAACGAGTCTGATCTGATTTGAATGGTTATGATTTGATCTGAATAAAATTCGAGATTAGTGTTAATTATGATATGATCAAATTTCTTAAACCTGATCTGATTTGAATTTCTATGATCTGATTTGAAAGTCTCTGATCTGACCAAATTTGATTTGAATACTTCTGATCTGAATTTAATAAATATGATCTAATCTGAATATTTTGTTTATTAGGCCCTGTATGATAGGACTGCATCTTTCTGATTTGATTTGATTTGATTTTAATGAATCTGATCTGATTTTATTGACTCTGATCAAATGAAATCTGATTTGAATGACTCTGATCTGATCTGAATAAAATTCGGGATTAGTGTTAATTATGTTATGGTCAAATTAGTTAAATATGATCTGATTTGAATGCCTCTGATCTGATTTGAAAGTCTTTGATCTGACCAAATTTGATTTGAATACTTCTGATCTGAATTTAATAAATATGATTTGATCTGAATATTTCGTTTATTTAGTCCTATCATACAGGGCCTTAGGCCCTGTGCGATTGGACTGCATTTTTCTGATCTGATTTGATTTGATTTGATTTGAACTGATCTGATTTGATTTGATTTGAATAAATTTGATTTGATTTGATCTGAACTGAATTAACTGATAAATTAACTGCAACTAGATGAATTAATAACTAAAAATAGACTACATTCATTGATGGTTATTTGGATAATTCTGATCTGATTTGATTTGATTTGAATAAAGCTGATCTGATTTGATTTGATTTGAATAAATCTGATCTGATTTGAAAACACCGTTGAATAAATTGAATCGCACAGGGCCTTAGTCATTAAAAATGAATAAATTAATAATCATTCCATAACATATCATAGGTAAGAAAAAAAAAATAGCGGGTTAGTCACCAATGCAAGAATTGGGTCACGGACAGTATTGTATTAAGCAGAGGTATTGTGAATAATATAACATTCCATAATATTCCGTATAATTTTTCACGAGTAATGAAATATAGTTACATTGGCTAAATTGCAACTATGCTACACATGTGAATATAAGATCATTGTGCAATTTTTAATATTGAAATTTTTAATAACTCTTCCCCATTTAAATTAGTACATAGTGTATAATTTTGTGATTTCAATACACCACAACCCAAAAAAATACGGGTTTGCCTCTTTTAGTGTAGAGAATAATAATTAAGGGGAGAAAGTGAGTGCATGATTTTCGTTCAATTCTAGCTTATATTTCGTATTCTTGCATAGTATAGCGTATGTTTACTTTTAAAGGGTTGTTTTATATTTAAGCTCGCATCGTTATTGTAAAAGTTCGTGATGAAATTGTATTTCAAACTGAACATTTACACATTTTTTACCATGCTTCCTCTTTTTTAAGTGGTGTAATGTAAATTTAAGGCTAAAAGTTGAACAACCTTTCGTATACCTACAAACCTTTCGTATACCTACAAAAAAAAGTTAATGCAAAACACTCATGGTCTGTTCGGTATCGTTCTCTGTTTTTGGTTTTCTATTTTTATGAAAAACAAAGTCCTGTTTTTGAAACCAGAAAAAGTGGTTTTCAATTTTCAGTTGTCAGTTTTCATTTTCAATATGACTATTATGGAAACAAACAATTGAAACTTTATTTTGTAACTTATTATGCTAAATCTTTTATGCAAATAAACCAAAAACTAAACACGCCAGTGATACCGAACGGGGCCTTAACTTCTAGGTAAGGCTAAGATTGATAGGTCATGATATAGATTAATAATATATCAAATTCGATTAATACTACAATAATCTAATGACTATAATTTTTTCGGTTTTCTAAAGTGTGCCCATAGGGCACATGATAAATCTCCTTTTTTTTTGTCCTTAATTAAGTAATATTCTCACTTGAACAAATAAATTGTGGAATCTTTTTGATTAATTTAGAAGAATATCACATAATTAAGGAAGTAAATTAAGTCTTATCATGTGCCTTATATGCACACGTTAAAAAAATCCATTTTTTTCTAATTATTTCACATTTACTATTTTGTAAAGATAAAAGGGTCGGTAAAGTACATGGTGTGATAGAGAAATATTTTATTAATATTATTTGAGCTTTAACTTTCATATTTGAGTTCACATAGCTCAATGTCTTAATCACAGGTAGTCACTATTTTTATATTATACAATTGTGGTGTCTACCATACTATAAAACGTACATTTTGAAATTCCATACCAAAACTAAATTGTGTAGACCTGTAAACGAATCACGTCAAATACGAACTCAGGTCAACTCACGATCGTCGCAATAAGGTGTTGGGTTTGAATTTAGGGTGAATGCTCTTAAATTAAGGGTCCAATTTGGTCAATGGATCGAATCGAATTTGAGGTTAAAAACGTAGATTATACGGGTCACAAGTAAAAATAAAAATAAAAACGGGTTAATGACCAAGAAAATCGGACAATGTCAAATAGAATCAACTTTTATGAGGTTTTACTTCGTTGGTCTTATTTATCTTTATATCTTAATACACATCCATTAGATTGGCAATATTTGAAAGCAGTCTCACCATATATGGGCCTAAGAATAAAAATTGGTTTACTATCATTTGCTTATAACAGCCCGTGCAATAAGAAAATGACCCAAGAATAGAAAGGAAAATTATTCACTCGGACGGCTTGAAATTGAAAGGGTATAAAACTAAATGTCACAAAGGGAGTATCATATATAGCAATAAAAAGTGGTATATCACCTGATTTTCTAAAAGACAAAAAAGTGTGAGGAGATGACTATACTCCGTGGTTAAGGGTTTTGGTTGATAAAAACTCACATTAGTTTTTTAATGTGTTGTTTTGTTTTTGGAGAAGGAAATAATTTATTGTTTACTACATCTATAATTAGCAATTCTTATGCAGTACTATCCAACCATTAATAGGTAATTGCCTCTTTTGTGAGGTTCTTCGCTGGTCAATACGGTTCGTCTATCCAATATTTAGTGTGTCAAAAACTCAAGTTATTCGAAAATCTAACTAACACCATTATTGTAAATTGGACTTATTAACATCTTATACCTACAATATTGAACATCTGTACAAACATTACTAAACTAAAACCAGTTCAAAGAATAAAGGGGAGAAACGCCCCGTGCAATTTTGCACGGGTCAAAGCCTACTTTATTCGAAAATCTAATTAATACCATTTTATAATCCATTTTATCGCTGGTCAACGTCGTACAATTATTCATTAATCATCGAGTGTTTATTAGTATTTTAAAAGCCATATTTATTCGAAAATCTAACTAATTCCATTTTATAATCCAACATCCAATATAAGTAGTATACAACGATAACCAACATTTAGACAACAGAGGAGAAACGGCCCGTGCAATTTTGCACGGGTCAAATAACTAGTTTACGTAATTGCAATTACTTAGAACCTGAACCTACAGTAACTAGAGATGACACTTTTATGTACACATTCTATTTAGAGAAATGCGAGATATTAGCAAGTGATCACCATAATATCTAATAGTATGGCCCGAGTATAATTACTTGATATATGATCATATGGACCTCAAATAATCATCGTTTTGAGCTCAAGAAATGTATGACCCGACACCCAAATCAACCAAATCTAACTAAATATATAAGAATATATGTTATATAGCAATATTAATTAGGAAGAACTAAAATTATAACTCATGCATCGGTCTTCTATAGATTTGATTTAATTTTTACTGAACATTTCTCCAAAATGGGAACACCATATACGTACCTAGGTAGTAGAACTGAAATAATAGATGACCAAACTCATATTGATCCACTTTCGCAAGTAAGTGTAGGCTCACGGAGCCAGCTTTGGCATGTCAAAGGCTGAAAGGCATAAACATTACCATCGCCAATTCAAGTCGAACACAATACATGCTTTATTGCTTTCATATCCATAATTTTTAGGCCCCGGGCAAGTAGTGGCCAGTGAAGTTATAGGCACAACCGTTTTCATCAAGAAGTTCCACACAAATTTGTGCTTCCTTTTTTCCCCTAAGTAGACGTCAAAATATAGTTGCATCATCGATTTATCCCTAACACCAAATCATTGCATTATCCATAATGTAGCAGTGTATTAAATTAAACACTGCACCAACTTATTTTCAAGTTAATATTTTTGTGAGTGAAAAGAGTAAGGAAAATTTAACAAAAATAATCTCATGTTTAATAGGTCTTCAAAAATAATCCCACCTTTTAAGTTTAATGAAAATAATCCTACCTTTTGGTTTGTGTCACAAAAATAATCCCAACTCGATTAGCCTTATGCATTTCCGAACCTGAAATTTTTATTAATCTCTTTGTTTTTTCTAATTATTATCTTTATTATAAAAGAAATTTGTTTCTTCACTAATATGAGTTAGGGTTAAGGCCCAGTTTGATAGGACTGCATCTTTCTGAACTGATCTGATCTAAATGATTCTGATCTAATCTGAATGACTCTGATCTGATCTGATCGATCTGATGTAAATGTGTTGAAATTTTAATTGAATTTCAATGAATTAGTATCAGTTATGGACCAAATACATTGATAGAGATTTGAACATTTCTGATCTGATCTGATTTGAATGACTCTGATCTGATCTGATTTGATCTGAATGATTATGAATTTATCTGAATACTTCTGCAAATAGATCCTATCAAACATGGCCTAAATTATTTTATTATGCAATATTGAGTAATTATGAAGTTTATATATATCTTCGGAATACCAATACATGTGAAAATTATTCTCAACCTCTAGATCTAATTATCTAAATATCAAACGACCGAGATTAATTCAAGTAAAGTTTAGAAGAAGGAAAAAAAAGTCCTAATTTCTAATCTCTCTCCTCTCCCACGTAGCCACGTCCTCCACCACGAAACGTTGCAGCCCACCACATTTCCATCGCCCAACACCGCCGCCAACCACTAAAAACCACCAACCTTACAGCCGCCACCAACATTCGACCACGATTTTGGGTATCAGCGCGGGTTTATGGCGGCAAACGGCAGTACGGGGAGGTGGGTCCAGGGTACGACCACGCGAGGTTAGGTAGATAATGGATGTGGTGAGGTTGTGTGGTGGGATGCATGGGTGGCGGGGAACCGGTGGGTCGTTGCTGCGCGACCCTATTGGCGGGGTAGGCTTTAGACTTGGTTCAAGTCGGAGCATCGCCGCCGGTGGGGGAGGTAGTGCACCGGGATGTGGAAGTTTGACCAAAAACATATTAATGAGGAAAATTAGATAAATACTGATTATAAAAACAAGGGTTAATTCACGTACCCATCGTGTTTTGCCGATTTGCACGTGGTACCCAATGTTTTGCAAATTTGTACAAAATACCCTTGAGATTTGGCTGTTTGCACACGGTAGCAAAAACTTAACCATCTCATTAACACCGTCAACTTTTATTTTTTAAAAAAGAGGGTTAATTCACGTGGTACCCTCGTATTTTGCCGATTTGCGCATGGTACCCAGTGTTACAAATTTGTACCAAATCTCTTGAAAATTTGAATGTTTTGACATGGTACCCTTACTTTTAAAATTCCGTTAACGTCGTTTAAAAGTTGGTTTCAATGGAGAAGGGGAAAATGGTAGTTATGGTGTTTAGTATGGGTGGAAATGATGGTGGTAGTGGAAAAGGATGAAGATGTTGATGACGGTGGTGGGAAAGATTAAAGGTAAGAATACCATGTAATTAAACAGTCAAATCTTGACGATATTTGGAACAAATTTGCACAACTTTGGATACCACGTGCAAATCGGCAAAGCACGAGGGTACCACGTGGATTAGCCCTCTTTTAAAAAAAAAAATAGTTGACGGTGTTAATGGGAAGGTTAAGTTTTGGGTACCGTGTGCAAACAGTCAAATCTCGAGAGTATTATGTACAAATTTGCAAAACATTGCGTACCACATTCAAATCGGCAAAACACGACAGTACCACGTGAATTAACCCTAAAAAGAAAATAACTTAGGTTTGGTAATGTATAAAAGTAGGTTCGTAAATATATGGCACTGTTTTTGTGACACAAACCAAAATGTGGGATTATTTTTGTTAAACTTTAAAGGTTGGATTATTTTTGGAACACCCATCAAACGTGGGATTATTTTTGTTAAATTTTGCAAAAAAAAAATAAAAAACAGTAGAAATGTGAAAATAGACACACTACAAGTAGGGGAACAAACTACCTAAAATTATGTTAAAATAATATTTTTAAAACATCAAAATCTATAACTATATATATTTATTGATATATAAATTATAAATAATAATTACAAGAGGTTGGTTAGGAGACGCGAAATAATTTGGGCACCTACACCCTTGGTTATAGAAAAACCAATGCGAGTGAAAATATGTGCCGCAGTCTGCGGACCAATGTCATGTGTCCTATTAGTTTATTATCACTTGTATTTTGGACTATATGACTTATTGATGTTCAAAGACGCGAAATATGACCTTAATTAAATAACGTTATTAATTGACTATATATCCTTGTGTACTTGTATCCAGGCTGATAAGTCAACACTATCAATGGTACTGCTGCAGTCGACTTTTAACTTTTTAACATGTTTCAATCTAAACATTTTAAGTGTTATTTATTTTTGCCTATGAGGAGTTATAGGGTGTTCGACAAGTATCGTAAAGCACCTTAATAAATCATTTTTAAATAACTTAATTTTTTCTAAAAGTAAAAAATTATCAAATAATATTAGATTTAGTTTGTACATTGTATATATAAGCATTAAAGTTGAAATAAATGCAATTAACCATTCTAATTAAAAATAATGGATGGTGTAGATTGTCTTTTAACATTATGGATGGTTGAGATGAATGCTATTAAGGTGGTTTGCGGTGCTTGTCAAGGGCCTTACAATTACTCTTTTGGCTATGCATTATATATTTAAATGTATCAGTTTGAGATCGCTATGTACATCTCTTTAAGTACAATATCCATGATTTTCTAGATGCTTATTGATATGTGTTGAGAGCTTCCAAAAACAAAGAGATAATGGAATTTTAACAGAATTTTGAATGTTTTATTTAAGGGGTTTTTTGCGAAACCCTACCTTTAAAAGTGCAAGATTTGCGAAACCCTACCTTTTAAAAAAATTATTGCGAAAGACTACCTTAATAGAAAAATAGTTTGTGAAACACTACCTAGTCACGTTTTTTCCGTCTAAATTAACAGTTGACCGTTAGTTGACTTTTATTCTATCCAACACTTTTTCACCCAAAATCTATTTACTTACCCAACCAAAAATTACCCCCAAATTAAACCTAATTTCCAGAATTTTCCCAGATTTTCCCCAAATCAACCCAATTTCACAAATTTCCCCAAATCACTCACAAACCCAACACCTAATCAATCGACTTCCACGAGCTCAGCCCCCGTCACCCTCCATAAACCCAAGCAACAATTGCCCAGCCAGTCATGGTCGACGGTCGACCACCACGTCGGGTTGCACGGCTAGCTGCGAGTCCTGCGACCACGCGCGCACCATCATCCATCGGCCCGGCCGAACAGAATCCATGAGCAACACGTCGAGGGTCGATCAGTCTTTGCCACCACATAATCAACACCTAATTTCATCCCCAATATTAAAATTACCAATACTTAAGGTATGTAGTCCTCGAGGAATTGCAAATCTGATTTCAACAGGTTCAATCTTAGTTTTGGAACCAATTCGAAATTTTCGAAATTCGTTTGGGCAAAAAAATTTCACTCTAATTAATTTGTTTTAAATTATAAATTATAAGGCAAGCAATTTATGTAAGGGCGATTTGGGTTTGAGAGCTATTTGGGTTTTCGGGTTTGATTTGAGGAAAATGGGTCTGATTTTGGGGAAATTCTGATTTGGGGGAACTTTTTAATTGGGTGAGTAAATCTACTGACGGTCAACTGACGGTCAATTGCAGTAACCATTAATTTAGACGGAAAAAACGTGACTAGGTAGTGTTTCGCAAACTTTTTTTCTATTAAGGTAGTCTTTCGCAATAATTTTTTTAAAAGGTAGGGTTTCGCAAATCCTGCACTTTTAAAGGTAGGGTTTCGCAAAAACCCCTTTATTTAATAACTTAAAATAATTAAATTGGACGACCATTTCATCCAGTAAAGTACAAAATTGGCGGAAGTGGCAATTTGTGCGTCAGGTTTTCTATAAAAATCAATTTTGTGGATGTTTAAACAATCCGACAAGAGAAAATTATGTTTTGTGAAGTTAAATATATCATCATAAACAAAACTTCAGATAAAATTTGGAGAATTGTTTTCATTTCACTGCATCAAAAATATTATCTGTAATCATAACATATTAGAACAAATTAACCTTTAAAAATCACAACAAAAATCTAAAACTTACGATTTCATATTATTTTCACTAGTTTTTCTCTTGTGGTTGTTGCTGAGATTGCTATCATTTTTTTCAAAGAAAAATCAATTGGGTAAAGTCTAACCTCTTTTGTCATTGTCCTAAATCAAACCAAGCACTAAACTATTCTTTCAATATTTCTTCACTTCCTTACAAGGCATTTTCATTTTCCGTAGTGAACTCTTCATCAACCATTTTCTTAGAAATCTCGACAGCCCAAAAAAAAGGTACACGTAGAAGATATTATTCTTTCCCCTCAAAAATGTTAATGTTATTATTCCTAGTTGTATCGATCTAAACAATAGTATTGTTTAGTTTTTGTATCTTTCGTTCTGGTAATTAATCATGTTCTTGGTTAAGAAATGAAACATCATGTCTTAATTACACGAAAATGTATTCAAATGAGTATTAACTATAAGTATTGAGCATTTCTACTTTCTTTGAATATTTAATCCTCCACCTCATTCAACATTTCCACTTCGTAGTAAGAATTTCTGCTTTACGTTACTATATTTTTCATCAATCAAATTGTTTCGCAACTCCTACCAACTTCTTGTAAAGTACTCCCTCCATGCCAAATTATACGACGTTTTCAAGTTACGAGACAAGTTTTGACTTTCAATTTCATGAAAAAATATCTTGTCAAAAATTATAAAAAGTATACCATTGGATTCGTTATGAAATATACTTTCACATGATCATAATTTCATAATTTTTACCCTTATATTTTGAGAGATATCGAAGGTCAAAGAATTGTCTCGTAACTCGAAAACGTCATATATTTTGAAATGGAGGGAGTATTGTATATCATAACACATTTACTTTTCTTGAGAACCCAAAAAAAAAAATATATTCAAGTAGAATCTTTTATCATTGGATTAAAGATGTTATTCTTTTGCCCTCAAACTTGTGAATGTTATTAACTTATTATTACTATTACTCGTGTTGTATGGAATCTAATTATAAATAATAGAAGTGTACAGGAGTTTAGTTTCTTTTTCTTTCTTTTTGTGATTAATGTTGTTTTTGGAAAGGAATGGAAACATCATATAGTTAAATTACAAGAAAATGCATAAGACCATCTCCATTGGGGGTCTCAAAACGTGTCTCAAAAAGGAGAGAGAAGGTTTTTTTTCCTGATGGAGAGCAATTTGACGGGTCTCGTCTTTAGAAAGAGAGACGATCTCATTGACAATGAGACCCTATTTTTGCCAAAAATCACTTTATAATAATTTAATATTGTTTAAATTTTATTATAAAGACCCATCGCCAAGTCTTACGAATGAAGTGCAGGGTCTCAAGATGAGTCTCAAAACTCAAGACTACCTATTTTCGGAAATAATTTGTATTTGAGACTCAAGTTGAGTCTTACAAATAAAGATGCTCTAAGACCCTGTATGATAGCACTTAATAAACTGAATATTCAGATCAGATAATTTTTATTCAATTCTAATCAGAATTATTCAAATCAAATTTGGTCAGATCAGAGTATTTCAAATCAGATCAGAGGCATTCAAACCAGATCAGATTTAAGTAATTTGATCATAACATAATTAACACTAATTCCGAATTTTATTCAGATCAGATCAGAGTTATTCAAATCAGATCAGAGTCATTCAAATTGGATTTTATCAGATCAAAGTCAATAAAACCAGATCAGATTCATTCGGCCTTGTATGATAGGATTGCATCTTTCTGGGCTAAATGACCAAATTGGTATATAAAAATACACCCAAATACCAGATTGGTATAAAAAAAACTTGAAGAGACATATTGGTATATAAATAAACAACAAGAGTCAAATAAGCCTATTTTTTCCCCAAAGTTGGAAAATCGACACAAAAAATTAATTTTCATTTTCAAAAATAAGAAAAATGATTTTACACTAAATTTTAAAATATTTTTCATGGTACAACTTATTTTTGTAAAAATAGTAGAAAAATGTTTTCCATATTTTTGAAAAAAAAAAGCAATTATTTTTGTCGATTTTTCAACCCCGACAAAAAGTTATACTTGTTTGACTCTCTTGACATTTTTTTATACCAATATGTCTCTTGAAGTTTTTTTTATACCAATCTGGCATTTGGGTGTATTTTTATATACCAATTTGGTCATTTAGCCCAGAAAGATGCAATCCTATCATACAAGGCCTAAGTCCACTTTCTTTCGAATATTATTTCCCCACCTTATATTACTAAGCATGCATTTTCACTTTTCTGAAGATACTCTCCATCACCCATTTTCTACTTCATATCTTGGAAAACCCCCAACAAACAAAAGCTCATGTAGAATCTTCAATCTTGGGTAAAATGTGTTATTCTTTAGCAGTGATATTTGTTAATGATATTAATTTTTTGTGTTGTAATTAAAAATGTTTTTGCAGAAGAAACCGAAACATCATGTTGTTTAGTTAAATAAAGATGTATTGAGATGAGCAATAGATGTACGTATTGATGTTGGTCAAATTTGTAAGTTTGGTACTGTACTCCTATTACTAAACCAAGAAAAAGTGAAAATGATGTACTTAACGGAATGGTGGTGTGACACGTTGTTAGTTTTTACCATTGTAGATGAAAGCATACTCTGAGAATTCATGTATAGATATGATATTATGAGACGGTCGCATGGGACTTTATTGAATGAGTCTAAATTCAATGTTAATCGCTGAGTTAAAATCTCATTAACTAATAATTTTGGTTACCAACGTTTCCAAGGAAATTTAATAAAAATTTAAATAATCCGACGTTGACGAGTCTTCAAAAATAATTCCACCTTGTAAATCTAATGAAATAACTCCAAAACAAACCCGAACTCCACTGCTATAGCTCTATACAATATAAACCAAAGAAACTTCTCAAAATATGTATCATCTTCAATTTTGGGTAAAATATGTTGTCTTTTAGCTCTATACAATAATGCAAACCAAAAAAAAAAAAGCTCATGAAGAATCGTCAATTTTGGGTAAAATATGTTTCTTTGGCACTGACACTTGTTAATGATATTATCACTTATATTGTATGTAGGTCTTAATAATAGAAGTGTATGTCATCACATCACTATAACTGAATCAATCAGAAAAAACAAATATATATAATACTAAAAAATGAATGAAATCTAAAGTACCATTTCATTAATCATCATCACAGTCAACTATCATACACGTTGCTTGTCGGTGTACGCCGGCGGCCGTCTGGCGGCAGGGGGAAGGGAATTAAGACGACCCCGAGAAGAGGGAAGGACATAAGAGAGAAAATGGGATTGATTTGGGTTTAGGCTGGCTCGTTCGTTATCGCTCAGAAAAATGAAAACCAATTTTTTTTTGTTTTAAAAAACAGGACTTTGGTTTTCGAAAAAACAGAAAACCGAAAATAGAAAACGATACCTAAATGCACTAATCAGCTCATATCAAATTAGTACCAAAACATCTCTACAAGATTTTGGACGAAGTGACTTATCAACAAAAGATACACCCTTTAATTTGCACCAGTACACATGAAAGCTTCTCATGTTAAAATTTTCTCCAACAAGGCTTCCATTTTGAAGACGGATAACGAGGCAAGAATGAAGACGCAAGGAAGAAAGACTAAATATTAGCTCAGGGCTTGTACGGGCTGGATAAGGCCGAGAAGTAAATGAGGAGGAAAAGGAGTTTGAATTGATATCTTTTGTGAAGTTGAGAGAATTACCATATATAATAAAACGACATTAGAATTCGAAGTACACATATAATAACTTCCGACGTTCACTGTATTGTAGTTGAATACAGAGAAGTATAGGCTTCAAGAGCAGAGTGATCAAGCTCGATCGAGGTAATTTTGGAAGCAATTTCATCTTTCTTAATAATTCTATGGTTTTTTACTTTTTTTGACATGTAGGTACGCCTCAGCAACATTATTCTCAAACATACGAATACAACTACTTTTGATTTATCATAGTACCTAATACAACACACTCATAACACTTGTGAAATACAAAATACACAGCAGGGATAACAACTCACAAACACGCGCATGCGCGAGGACAAACATTCTCGCCATTTTGATACTACCTCAAACGTCCGAATTATAGTACAAATTCCCCATTTCAGCGAAGAATATGATGTTAAGCACAGTGGAAAAGAAAGCCCAGGCGAAGCATCAACGAGGCTGGGCCTTTTCAATGAGCATATCCTCGTGCTTTGATACTCTCCCTGTACTCATAGTGTAATCAGTTGACGAGATGGCCGGGTAAAGATCCTCTAAACCAAGCAAGTTCCTTGGCTCCTCATACCCTTGCTCAGCCCAGGGGTGATTTATTTGATTCTTCAAACCCTCCAAAATGATGGCCACTTCCTTCATCATTGGCCTGTCTTCACCGCGAACATTCAGACAGTTTTTCACAAGCTTCGCAACATCAAGGAGATGCTTTTCACTTGCTTCGGTCACTAGTTGAGGATCAAGGATGCTCAACAACCGATCCTCCTTCATGGCCATGAGAAACACTGCTGCCAAATTCCTCTCTTCCGATTTTCTATCCATGCATAGAGGTAGCTGTTTGGTCAGTAGCTCTGCAAGAAGTACACCGAAGCTGTAGACATCGCTTTTCTCTGTTAATTGGCTCGTCTGGAGGTACTCTGGATCCAAATACCCATGTGTTCCTAGAACCATTGTTGTCACTTCAGTTTGATCAATAGGTATCAATCTCGAGGCACCAAAATCCGATATTTTAGCTCTGAAGGTATCATCTATAAGAATATTAGATGATTTGACATCTCTGTGAATTATTGGTGTGGAAGCAGCTGAATGAAGGTAAGAGAGAGCGTCAGCAGCTTCACAGGCAAGCCTTATGCAATTTCGCCAAGTAAGCCAATAACTTCCCCCAGGTCTATGAATGTGTTCGTATAGTGTTCCATTGGCAATGTACTCGTAAACAAGTATAGGAACTTCAGTCTCAAGACAACAACCTTCGAGTTTCACCACATTCCGATGGTTGATCTGAGTGAGGATAACGACTTCGTTGATGAATTGCTCAATTTGAGTTTGATCAACTAAACGAGATGTTTTCACCGCGACTTCTTTACCATCTTTAAAAATACCTCTATGCACTACGCCGTGACCACCTTGGCCTAGAATACGGTCTTTACTGTAATTGTTTGTTATAGCTTGGAGTTCATGCATGGAATATATTTTGAACGAGTTCTCCTTCTTGCTCCCTTCGTACCGTGAAAGTTGTTGTTTTAGTAGCACTCCTCCATTCTGCTCGAAGAATTTCTCTCTTTGTCTCATAAGCTTCTTCCTCCGTATGGAGAGAAATATCAAGGTGATACATATGAATGCGAAACCCATCCCTGAAATCATTTGTAGGGTAATTCACAAACAATGATCTATATATACTAAATAGAGCTTAATTAGATGTTAATATGTTATGGAGTTACCTAGGCTAAACTTCAAAGCGAATAGGAAATTATTGCTCATACAGCCTCTTCCGCTCTTCAAGCCATCACCATGATGTGATTTGGGACAAGAGCATTTGTAACTGCCATTGGTGTTGAAACAGCGATTGGAGCAGTCGTTCTTATCTGGACTTGCGCATTCATCAATGTCTGCAATAACCAATCACTCAATGAAAAGCATGTGTTCGGCTCATACCTCATCACGCACAAACATAACACGTCGATAACACATCTTAACCGATCAGGTTCAATTCGAGGACTACGATTGTTTCCGATTTGTGAATTTAATTTATTTGGGCTTGTGCTAATAGCTCGTGTACTCTGTACCTTTTAACTCGCTAATTTATCCCGATAAGAATGACCCTTTTGTCATGGCTAACATATAGTGATGAGGCGATCCTATATAAAGTCGGAAGATTACGGACATCCCGAATAACAATCGTGTCTTTGAATTGATTGATTAAACATGCATTATCGACTGTCACTAAAACAGATTTAAGGTGCATTTAATTGGATGTGAATTGGGGAGATTCTAACCAGAACAACCAGGAGCAAGATACGGATTACCGTCGTAACCTGGGAGGCAATTGCAACGGTAGCCTCTTGAAGTCCCACTCACAAAATCAGTGCACTTGGTGTTGTCTTGACAAGCACATGTTGACCCATTGCTTTTAGCTTCCGCACACGTCGGTTTATCGCCAATATACCAATCCATCACAGTCGTCACTCTCTGCTCGTCTGCATTGGAGGAGTTCACGTGTGAGGGATCGAAGCTTAAATTCTGATTGTGTGACGCTGCTAAAAATGCGAAGCCACAATAATAATCTCCGAAGGGCACTGTTGATTCATCAATAAGCTCCTCCATATCGTCCAAGTAAACAATACTGATCTGGTAGCTTCGCAACCCCTTAGGAATGGCTGTTTGGCAGCAACCTATATTGGACGAACACGACCCGCTGTTGTATTTGCTGTCGGATCCTGTCGAACAGAAAGGGGTGCAGCCGCTAGTGAGGGGGCCGTTGATTTTGGGGCGGATTGACCCAAATATGCTGCAACCCACGACCGTCAACTTGTTGTCGGTGTCCGAAAACACAACTGGATAGGAAGTGAGATTTGTCATCAGAACATCGCCTTTTGTCACTTTGTCGTCTTTCCTACTCTCCCGAATATGTTGGGAACACCTATATCCTATTGGGGATTGAATTCGCATTTTCCCGGTACTATCTATTTTGGTGACCTCAATATTGGTATTGCTGTAAAATGGCTTCGACGGGATAAAGGTTTCATTGCAATATATAGTGTAGTTGAGGCTATATGAACACTTCCCGTCGAGGCCAATGCCGAATGGGTAGGTAACGTTTACGTTCCCACACCTCGTCGGACATACGACCTTGGCGTTGGGTAGGACAGTGGCGATAGTGGCCTTGGCCTTTGTTAGCCAAACGAATAAGAGGAAATGAAGGTAATCATGCAAATTTGCCATTCATTTATGTAATTGCTATGTATAATTGCATTTTAATTTGATCTTTTTGTATGGGATCTTCAAGATTTTTGTTAGTGAACTACTGAAAGTTATCGCTTTTTATATATAGTAAGTACTTCGTATTGTTTTAAATGCGTACATTATTCGTACAGAATGACAATGACAAAATGATCGAGTCATTGTTTCAACAAATCATTGCGCTCCCAAAACCGAGTCAATTTCTTAGTATTAAGTCACAGTCTTGTACGGTCACAGTAGCTTTTTCTTGATTTTTTTCTTGTTACTTAAATTTAGCTCACATGTATCATTTGAAGGCCAGGGGGGTCTGAACTTATGACGTATCTTTATGATGAATCCTGTATTGTAGCCCCAATTAGCATCCATCGACAAGCTAATTTAGAACGGGTGCTGATTTTGCCAAGGCAATTATTACACCTTCCAAGGCAAAATATTAAAACTTACAAAAATACCCCAAGTCATTAGTCAGAATCTTTATTTGTATTCTTTCCTAATGCCTTCTTGAATTTAATATTGTTTTCATGAAACGACTTACGTCTTTCGGACTTTGTGTTCAGAATTCTCAAATGAAGAATAATGCAAACTTCAATGATAAGCTTTACAATCAAAGCTAAAATTGATTTTTCTACAATATTTTTAAGGAAGTTTTCATTTACGGACCTTTTAGAGTGTCTTGGCAGTCGGTAACACAATCTCTTATCTGATTTGAGTTTCTTCCAGATATCGATCCCGCTTTTATATCATTAGAGGTTTGGGATTTAAATAGTGGTCTAATATAGTACCATTGACCGTGATCAATCATCAATGATCATTCAATGGGAGGTGCAGTAAAGTGTAGCCGGTGTTAGATTTGATGAAATGGAAAGGTCGAATTTTGCAACTTTCGCGTACCATTGTAGGTTGTTCGTTAGACTTGCTAGAGTTAGAAGGGGAGAATATTAATTTTATTGCAATAATATATGGTTTGATACAATAAAAGCAACGAGATATGAGATATTCCTTTTTTAATGATCAAGATTAAGTTATTGGGGAAGGATGAGAGCTTTACGTAAATAACGATGGGTAGATGCCAAAGTTGGAGGGGTGTTTTTGTAAGTTTTAATAATTTGCCTTGGAAGGGGTAATAATTGTCTTGGCAAAATCAGCACCCTTTAGAACCATGAAGTTGATCAATTATTGTTAGGGCGGCTCGATCTAGCCACTTGGCCTTCCTTTATGTAGCTCCTTTTATTTGATCCACGAGACTTGCGGAAGTTGACGAGCAAATCATCAAAACATTTGAGTATGGTGATGATTTTGCCTAGCCAAAGTAGCATCTCTCAAGGCAAATATGTCCATTATATAGACCAAATTTTTTAAATCTGGTTTGGCGGTAGTAATTACTGGCTTGGCAAAATCATCGCCCTTTAAGTAAGCATAGTTAAAATTATTATAGCAATTTCACGTTTACCAATTAATTTAATAATCTACATAGCTAATAAAAGCGTAAAACTATTGATTGTGTACTTGAAATCATGTTTTATGGTTATATAATAGTTTGAACGTGATATGGTAGCAATAATTCTGAGAGAAATCTTCGTCGGTGATCATGTATGAAGAAACGATCCATACGATACGGCTTGTATGCAAATGACTAAGAACCTTATTGATCTCCTCCGTGGTTTAACATGGTATCAGAGCCCATGGTTGAAGACCTGGGACTCAAGAAGATGAATTGGGCCCGTATGCAGATGGACCAAGTTGACGCAACCGAAGAGAGCTAGGAGAGCCCCGGTTTGCGATGCTCTACCGAAGAGAGACAGAAGAGCCCCGGTGAGCTTGTGAAGGTCCAGTCTGCGCAGATGGGCAAGATAAGAAGGGAGCCGAAGAGAGCTAGAAGAGCCCCGGCTAGCCCCTAAGCCCAGTCTGCTAGTATAAGGGAACTCACATGTGAGGGGGAGTGTTGAAGTGAATAACACATGTGAGTGTCCCACATTGGAAAAATAAGGAGAGAGTTGATATGTTTATAAACCAAGGAGTTACTCCACCTATTGCCAATTGGTTTTAGGTTGGAACCTCCTTGGATTTATGACGTGGACTCTCTCTCCTCCTACCGGGTGCGGCCCAGGCCCGATCGTGGTTTAACAGGAAAAGATCTAGATGCGGTTTTCATTGATTCCGCCATAATATGACAAGTTTTTATCACCTATATATACCTACAGACACATTGATATGAATAAGTAGCTGTCGCTCCAAAATACTGTAGATTCAACTTGTATATCATCAGTATGCTATGCATTAAGTTGACAAGGTCAATGAGAAGTCATGGGATTTAAGTTGATCATTATTTTAGTAGAGCTAGCCAAGTAACAGGGGGTCCTGATCATTTAAGCTTATACGGAGTATGTTCGAAATATTATGTGACCCTGGATACTGTACGTAAATCAATAAATGCGAGCAACAAGCTAAGATTTTAAGACAATATATATGGTCATGTACCCGTACTACACATTACCTACTAACTCTGTATATGTTGACAAGGTCAGTGAGGGAGTTTATTAAGTTTTCAAGCAAGTTGTACGTTAGATGACACTTGAGGAGAACCTGACAGTTGAGTAGTTGATACACTTGACGCAGGTGAATGATCTTTCTTTTTTTCTTTTCTTTTTTTAGGTGGTGGTTGTCAAAATATCATTAACGGAACAATAGTTCGAAGTTTTTTCGGTTCAATAGTTTTTTTTTGCAATTAGTGACCGAACGTTTAACTAGGATTTGATATATATTTGCGGTTGACTAAGATATTTGTAAAACTCATAATTCATTTCAGCTTGATAATATTTTGAGGGGAATGACGATAAGCGTCGTCGTTAACCACCACTGTCCAACGATCTGAAGAAATGGAGTAACATGAGTTGTAATTGTAGAAGAACGACGCCTATATAAACCAACAAAAATAGTAGGAGTCTATATATAAACAAGTGAAAAAAGTGTTTATGTCTAATTTGTAGTAAAAATACTTAAAGGTGTAGTAAATTTTGTTGTATAATTTGGCAATTGATGGATTATAAGGAAAGAGAGACAATTAAGGGTCCTTGATTTTGGAAATATATCAATTCAATTTCTTTCTATTAATAGATCCGTATGTAACAATCTTGATTTTACTACCAATGTCATAAATTTACTGCAAATACGCTAAATTTACTACACAATCATATTTTTTACTGCATGCTATCTTTAATTTACTACACGTGATTATGCTATAAACAATTTTGCTATTGTCTACATATAGACTCTTAGGATCATTCATAAACCAAATCTAGGCTAGAAAAAACCCCACTAATGTCATTGATTGCTTTTCTTTTTTTTGATGTGGATGTGGTAAATACAATTTTGGGTACAGTTATTCCTAGGTGTGGGGTTGATCTTATGTGCACTAACTTAGCCTCTGGAATTTTTTTTAATACAATTGGCCTCTATGAAAATTTATGGAAAAGAAAAAAAATCAGTTTTTCTTTGATAAAGTTTGGGGGATAGGGGGGGGATTTGGAATACGGAGTGTCCACCTAGAGTCAAATTTTTCATGTGGCTTGTGAAAGGGAACAACTTACCCACCAGGGGTGTTTTGGCACACAAAAATCTTCCTATTCCTTCCTCTTGTCCTTTTTGCCCGACTCTCAGTGAGAGTATCCTACATATACTTAGGGACTACCCTCGTGCAAAGGAAGTCTGGGAGCCTTTAAAGTTGGAGCCGACTTGGTTTCAATGTGATACATGTGGCTGTCTAATGCATAATCTAGACCATGCTACAAGTGCGATCCGAGTTGGCCGGAAATTATTGTTATTACTCGCTGGCTACTTTGGAAGAGAAGAAATACTTGGATATTTGAACTGAAAAATGTTTCGGAAACCACGATCGTACCACAAGCAAGACTCCTTGCTCAAAAATACTCTCATCCCCCTGCTACCCTTCACCCCTCTTAAAAATAGCTTGACCTCCCCTCCTTGGGCAATAAGTATATGGTACCCCCGGGGTACCATGAGCATGGTACCCCCAGCTTCTAATTGGGGATGTGCCAGATTCTATACAAAGGTCCAAATTGTAAATAGGCTCATTCTAATTATAGCCCAATACAATTACAACACAAACTCAAACCCAAACCCAAATTCAATCTCTCTCCTCCCTTCCCCTACCCCCAACCAACCCGACCACCACCCCCAACCCCACCAGCCACCGTCGCCGCCTTCACCGACAACCACCCCAGAGCCCAGAAACCCACCACCGGAGGCGCATCCCTCCGGCGACAACAAACCCCCACCCCCACGGTAGCATTTTTCCTCCTCCCACCTCATTTTCTCTTTTTTCTCCCTCCATTTTCTCTCTCCTCAAATTTCTCCCTCTCCGAGATCGCGCGCGATTGTTGTGACTTGTGGGGAAGTGGAGGGAGGAAACGGGGGTGGGGTGAGGTCGCCGAAGTCGGTCACCACTTTTGGTGGTGATGGGGGAAAGGATGAGGGAGGAGAAAAAAAATGAATGAGTGAGTTGGTTTTTATTTTATATAAAAAAAATCATTATTTCATATAATTTATCATTACGATACACATGAATGGTCATTATCCTTATACAAATTAGTCAATATAATATGCAAATATGGTCATTACCCTTATATAACTTGGTTATTATGATAAACAAATAAGGTCATTATCCTTATATAACTTGGTCATTATTATACACAAACACGATCATTACTCTTATACAACTTGGTCATTACTATACACAAACATGATCATTACCCTTACATAACTTGGTCATTACTATACATAAATACGGCCATTACTTTTATACAATTTGGTCATTACTATAGACAAACACGGTCATTACTATAGACAAACACGGTCATTACCCCTATAGAATTTGGCCATTACTATACATAAACATGTTTCATTACCTTATACAACTTGGTCATTACTATACACAAATATGGCCATTACCCTAATAGAACTTGATCATTATTATACACAAACACGGTCATTACTTTTATACAACTTGGTCATTACTATAAACAAATACGATCATTACCTTATAAAATTTGGTCATTACTATAGACAAAAACAATCATTACCTCTATAAAACTTGGTTATTACTATAGACAAAAACGCTCATTACCTTTATAAAACTTGGTCATTACTATAGACAAAAACGGCCATTAACCTATAGAATTTGACCATAAGTCCATTACTATACATAAACATAGTCAATACCCTTATATAACTTAGTCATTACTATACATGATTATGATCATTACACTTATATAATTTGGTTTGGTCATTACTATAAGGAAACGTGATCATTACTTTAACGAAATTGGTCATTACTATACCGAAATTGATCTTACCTTAATGACTAACATGGTCATTACTATTTCGAAATTGATCATTACTATAAAATCATGATCAACCATATGGAGTGCTTACACCCAAAACATTTTTTAGAGCAATATTAGTAACATTTTATGCCGTATTCTTCATGAAATCAAATACATCAACTTCACTCAAATATAGCTCCACATATAAAGCATCTGCACATGTGGGATCAAAAGTGGCAGCTTTTTACTTTTTTGATCTCAAGTTTAGATACAGGAAAATCGAGGGGGTTGATTGGTAGGGGGTTAATCGGTGTTAAGGTTGAGCGCGCGGTAACTCCGGTGAGAGGAGAAGGTGCAGGCGCCGAGATAACCGGAAAGTTGTGACAGCCGGCACCGATAAGCGTGCTGCGGCGGTGATGCGTGGGCTGCAGCAGAGCTGGGGGAGTGGGGTAAGGGGGAGGAGAGAGAAAATATATTATGTGTGAATGTGTGATCGTGGGAGATGGAAGTCTGACATGGGTTTTGTTTTTCTTTTTTATCTTCTTTTTATTTACCTTTGGTCTTGGGCTTTACTCTTATTTAAATAAATTTGTATGGGCCGAAATAAGCCTGTTCCAAAATTGGACGGGGGTACGATGCTCATCGTACCCCGGGGGTACCATATAATTTGCGCTCCTTGGGAGACTACCTTGGTTTTTACTAATGCCTCGTTTATCAAGTATGAAAATTCTGCAGGATTGGTTATAAATATTTTGGATTGTGATGGAAAGTGGAGGTCAGGGCTCATTGCACATACGTATGCGACGGATGCTACTTTTGCGGAATGCATGGCGGTCTTACTAGGATTGCAGTGGATGATAATGCAGAATAAGAATAATAATCTCACCCTCATGTGTGATTGTGAGCTAGTGGTTCATGGGGTTGTGGATCATAAAAATCCCATGGATATATTGACTAACCTTTATTTGAACTGTAGAGAGCTCGGGATGGGACTCCATGCGAGTATGTGGAGGTTTCAACAGGCCAGGAAGCACAACAAGGTGGCGGATCATATCGCGAGGGAAGTGAGAGTGATTCTTCCATGGACCGCCTTGAAGGATTTGATTATGTTGAAGTGGGAATAGCTAATAGTTCGGTCAATTTGTCTTTCTTTGATGAAAAACTTGTTATTTTGCCTCCGTTGGAGGATGAAATAGATATTAGCTAGTTATGTCGGATTTCGTCTTTGTAACAAAAAGAAAAAAAAAAACTCATGCTTGAAAATTAAATTAAGGCATAATAAGCCTTAATCATAAAATAATACAACTTGCTCATTCATGAATTAAAATCGAAGCATTTAGCATGTTAGAGTTCAATCGAACCCTAAAAACATCTACTCACACATAGCTAAATTAAGAACAACAATATCTGAATTAAAGCAAAACAAAATTGAAAGTTCAAAGGGAAGAAATAACAAAACATAATTGCATGACTTCCTCGTCTCTATGTTGTGCATGAGTCAGGTACACTGATGCATCGCTTGCTCGTGTAGGCCTAATACTCGTGTTAGCAGCTTAAAATTCAACATTCCTCCAATCGTACTCCTCTTCCGTACGAGCTCTTAGCTTGCTCCAAATGTCCCTAAAGTATCCCGAAAGTCTACCAAAAACACAAACTATGTCAGGGACATAAATTTATATATATGGAAAATAATGGAGTAAACCGAGCATATTTGGAGAGAAATAATGCATCGATTAAAGTACATTAGAGGCATATATTACGACGTAATTTAAGGACTTATTGCAATACCCCAGATTTCAAATGATGTTTCTAAGAGATTAAGGGCTCATATGAGATGGTTAAAAAGATTGATAATGCTACTCATACCAACAAAGTTGACTTTCTTTTTAGCAATCTCATGTGATAAGAATTCTACAATTAAGCGGGGTTAATGGGAGTAGGTGTAGGATGGGTGACCTCCTGGGAATTTTACCAGGGTCGACATGAGTGATGTCAAAATGCGCCGAAAGAACTCGTGTTGGGCTGTGGGGTCAGTACACAGCCTGACAAGCTGGCATAAGTGACTCTTTCCGGTTTAGGTGATGGGTCGGATTGTTACGGAAACAGTGTAACACTTAGGGCTTGCTTGTATTGGGAGTAATCCTTAAAGAGTAATGGGGGCTAAAACAATGGGAGCACCCACCCCTTATTTCATCCCTCTACCATCACCATTTCGATCATATTTCCGTTGTATTAGATTTTACGGTATTACTCTCTTAATGATTACTCCTAATTCAAGTCATCCTTAATTGATTAATCAAAGTTTTAAATTATTATATGGCGAATTAATTAAGATTCATATATAACTTACTATGTAATTAAGTATTTTGGAATTTTGATTAGACAATTAGTGTACCTTTTTCAATACGATGGCATTTTAACTATTTGGACAGAGTGAGTAAGAATTAAGAGGACCTATTTGGGAATAACACACCCAAAAAATTAGACATGGGGTTAGTAGAGGGACACCTTCAATTCTTATCGTGTTATTTGATACTTTTATGTTGCCTTGCTTTAATCCCAACTTGTGATGCTGCTCATCGACCGTCTCACATTCTCGTAAAATTGATGCCCAATTTACCGCTCGTTTTGAGTTTTGATTATCATTGTCTATTTATCATATCGCAACTGTTCATATGTACCATATTTATCTTCTTCTTTAGTAGAAGCACTTTTCATTTTTATAATATGAAATATTTCATATAACCAGTTAGACCTCCGGCGATTTAACGGTATGAGAGCTTCTAACGGTCTGACCTCGATCGATTGCTGCGGCATACAATCCAGCTAAACATATAATCGAATTGCTATGAACAGAGCGATTCAAAGGCGAAAAAGAGTATAAGAATTCCTTTCATGATTCAACTACATTTCAGCAAAAGATCAAATTAGACGAAGAAATTAAAGCTTTACAACTACTGTATCTAATTAATCAAGCAGTACAACAAAGTGAAAATTACAGTTGGAGTTCAAACAAAATTACAAATGAAAACTAGAAACAGTAAGAAAGAGAAGAGTAAATTAGAAGTTTAGGACTTCAGAAACATGACTAATTACTTAACCACCAGTACGTATGTGAACACCAATGGCGACAGTGAGTATAGTGAGGATGCAAAAGAATATGACTGCATGGACTAAAATGGAGATACCACTCGTGTACATGTTCCCAAATTCCACCACCCTCGTTCTCGCCGGGAGCTGAAGCAGCAGTCCCGGCGACAACAGAATAAACAACGCCACTGCCACGACAACCGGCCCCCAATCAACCAACATCTTCGTAGCTACCTCGCTTTTTTATCACTCTGAAATTTGATGTTTGTGTTTCGGTTTTTCTCGAATGCACTCTGTTTTGTTCGCTCCCTCGAGTGTACGAGATGTATAATAAGATGATGAAAGAAAGGGTTTCGCGGAATAAGTAGGACAAATGAGTAAGGCTTCCTTGGTGAAGAAGGATGAGGGGGCAAGAAGCAAGCAAGGAAGACAAGCTTGCGAAGGAAAAGAGAGCCAAAGTAGAGAGGGGGTTTTACAAAAGGGAGAGGAAGGGATCAGGAAAGGTATATATGTGTTTATTACTTAGTGCGTTTGCTTTACATAGATTAACCAACTCCCTCTAATATGCATTTTGAATTGCACCTTTTCTTTTGCCTATGACGACAAGACGTAAAGATCGATATTGCATGTATATTACTTCGTTCTTTTTTACATCTCGCAACTGTTCTTAAACATCGACATGTACGTTTCTACTAGGCTACTAGCAAACCTTTCACTAATAAGGAAAAAGTTGTCATAACAATAGCTATCGATTACGAGTCTAAATTTACAAATGTTTCGCTCGGGCTATCGAGAGAGTACGTAGGTGTTTTATTGGTTAGCTCACACAGTGAAAAACATGAAATTATAAGTTAATGTTTCTTTTGGTCTGCGTGTACACTTTTCTTTTTGGGTGCTTTGCTTTGCTTTAGTCTTTGATCGAAAGAAAAAGCAAAGATGCAATGTGTAAAGTCGTAGAGTCCAGAAATAGAGGATGTGGGCATGCTTATTGCAATCTCTTTTTAAATTATTTGCTTGACTACTGATTATGATGAAAAGCTATTTTGCAATTGTTGAAGATAACTAAAGCTAGACATGATTTAAAGATGCATCAAATATCCTTTCACATTTTGTATGCCATATCGCCATTTATGAACATGAAATTTGTATCGATAGTCTAAGTACTTTTGTTATTGAACGTGTCCGTGTTCCTCCAATTTTACATACCTACCCTCCAACGTTATCTTATTATGGCTCTCGTGCATCAGTATATTCTTGTATGTTCACTCAAATCATATAGTCAACTGCAACTCAAGATACATATAACTTGTATATATACAATGAAAGAGTATTTAGGTTATGAATTTATGATAGATTGCTTCTTGTGAAAAAACTATTATGCACTAATTAAACATGAGATATTAAGTACTATCCCAAAGTATTATCCTTAAATAGAAAATCTCAAAGTATTCTACATATTTAATAAAGAGATGTCCTGAAGTTCAAGTTTGACCTAATTGTTGGGAAACCAACCTATCTAGGGGTTGTCCTAGGGGTTGTCACAGGTTAGAATCATCATATCCCCACCCCATAGCATTAGTTATTCCCATGTACCAAAAAACTAAAATAAAGATATCTCCAACAGACACACTAGGATCAACAAACATTCCATATTCCAGTTCCAACTAATTACCTATATTAACCGTCGGACCACCACTCCCACACTTGGTTTTGTTGCAATTGTAGATAACTCAAATTGATTTAGATTGATACCATATGTGTAGATAAATAATAATATTGCAAATCGATTATGACATATAAACACTTGATATGACACACACACACACAACAACAAAAAAAAAAAAAAAAAAAAAAAAACAGCAACTGGCCTTTCTCGATATCACTGCACTGCTGTTTTCAGTTTTTATCTTTTTTACGTAAAAATATATAGTTAAATGAGTTACAGAATTAATTTTAAATAATTGTTTGTTTCTATAATAGTTATACAGAAAATGAAAACTGACAACTGAATACTGAAAACCATTTTTTTTCCAAATACGGACTTTGGTTTTAAAAAAAAAAAACAGCAAACGGAAATAGAAAACGATACCAAACAGACCCTAACTTCTGAGTTGGTACAAAATTCTAATTACAGTGACGAATTGAATGAATCGTGCAGTTCACATGAATAACACATTACTATCCATTTAAACTACTCTATCCGAGTATCCGTTCACATAATCAATTTCAACAAACCTAGCTCGCAATTCCAAGGCACAATATTTTGATCACAGTGAGAAAAGAACAATAGAGGAATGCGTGTGTCCTTATATATTGATCACAATGATCAAATTTCAATGCTGTAAAACACCTCAAGGCCCAAAATTTTAATCACAACTTTGGTCACTATGACGGATGAATAGTGCAAATTACAAGGATTCCACATGTAATGTTTGTCCCTGTGATCCACACTATCCATCGATCACAATAATCAATTTTCCAATGCTCCAAATACTCGAGGCCCTAAATCTTGATCACAATGAACGATGAATAGTGCAAATCACAGGGATTCCACATGTAATGTTTGTCCCTGTGATCCACACTATCCATCAATTACAATGATCAATTTCTCATTGCTCGAAATCCTCGGAGGCCCAAAATTTCAATCACAGTGACCGATGAATAGCGCAAATCACAGGGATTCCACTTGTAATGTCTGTCCCTGTGATCCACACTATCCATCAATCACAATGATCAATTTCTCATTGCTCGAAATCCTCGGAGGCCCAAAATTTTGATCACAGTGACCGATGAATAGCGCAAATCACAGGGATTC
Source organism: Spergularia bocconei (assembly GCA_963457585.1). Taxonomy (NCBI): domain Eukaryota; kingdom Viridiplantae; phylum Streptophyta; class Magnoliopsida; order Caryophyllales; family Caryophyllaceae; genus Spergularia; species Spergularia bocconei. The sequence goes on from OY734943.1 coordinate 9,461,172, forward strand.
CACTTGTAATGTTTGTCCCTGTGATCCACACTATCCATCAATCACAATGATCAATTTCTCATTGCTCGAAATCCTCGGAGGCCCAAAATTTTGATCACAGTGACCGATGAATAGCGCAAATCACAGGGACTCCACTTGTAATGTCTGTCCCTGTGATCCACACTATCCATCAATCACAATGATCAATTTCTCATCGCTCGAAATCCTTGGAGGCCCAAAATTTTGATCACAGTAACCGATGAATAGCGCAAATCACAGCGATTCCACTTGTAATGTCTGCCCCTGTGATCCACACTATCCATCAATCACAATGATCAATTTCTCATTGCTCGAAATCCTCGGAGGCCCAAAATTTTGATCACACTGACCGATGAATAGCGCAAATCACAGGGATTCCACTTGAAATATCTGTCCCTGTGATCCACACTATCCATCGACCACAATGATCAATTTCTCAGTGCTCGAAAACACCACCCTGACCCACCAAGATGGTATCACAATAGAGTAGAAAAGGGTATGAATAAAAGGGAAAAATTGGACGAGTTGGAATTGTTAGCACCAGGTTGCTATTTATATGTTCTCTTGTTAGTATCAGTTTGCTCCAAATCTTGTGGTCTTCGTTGATGTTAGATCCTAGTAATTAGGAGAGTTGCTGGAGTATCATATGGACTAAATGGTATGATAACGTGGATATGTCTCCTTTATCATAGCAGTTTGTTAGAGCATTTACCGCAGGTAACTTTTCCATGTCGTTTACTCTCACTCTCTCAGCCTAACTAGATAAAACGACCATGCTCTCTTTTGATGATGACGGGGAGATGTACCCAGTGGCCAGTACGATCGCAATTTAGCGCATAGGAACCCAATTCCAAACCAACCACCCTCTGGTTTGGCCATTAGATTGGACTAGTGAGAAAATTGGCCTGCGAAACGGCATCAATCCATCACCAGATCTTATAGTAAAGCCCATCCAATCAGCCCAAATCCAATTTACTTTGTCGGATCAGTCCAATTTCAAGTTTAGTACATCGTGTCATCCCTGAGTTAGAGTTCACCACGTGTAAATAAACGAGTTGGAATCCAAACCAATGAGCGCGGTGAAATATATAGACATGTTTCATTTCGTCGGAAATTCACGTTTAATTTGTATGCGAGGTATGTCAGAATGAAAAGAAAATAAATGGAGGAAGTAAGTTTTTTTATCTTTTGCTAGACGGGAATCTTTCAAGTTGCACAAGAAGTGGATTTCCAGGCTTAATTGTTGCTCACATTACGCAACACACAAAAGTAATAAAGCTGGGAAGTAAACCTTCTACAGAAGGTCATCATACCTTACAAGGTAGCTTCGAAATGATTTTTATCAAGAAGTGTTCCCTTCCATATCTGGATTACCTTCGTCAGAAGGTTTTCTTTTGTCTGACCTCTAACCTGCGTTTCACATATAGAACCCAGAAGCAGTACTATATAATCACCGGGACATCTCCAGGACATCTCAACATCATTTCCATTATCTTAAAAACAAATCCAGGTCAAGTAATTAAGTAAGAGAGAAAGACATGGCGGATTGGGGGCCAGTGATCATGACATTGGTTCTGTTCATTCTGTTGACGCCAGGGCTACTCTTTCAGCTGCCTGGAAAGCACAGGGTGATCGAGTTTGGGAGCATGCAGACCAGCGGCATGTCCATATTAGTCCATACTGTCATTTATTTCTGCCTCATCACGATTTTCCTTATCGCTGTTGGTGTTCATATCTATACCAAGTAGCCCATGCGCAAGCAATCCTTACAACACGGCAGCATGCATCTGTACTGCAGAGATTTTCGTCATTCTTTTGAGTATTATTTTGCTTCTAGTTTTTGTTATCATTCAACTCCAGCTGATAACTTGATAGGCGATCAAGTCTCAGAATGAGTGCTTCTGTGCTTATAATTCCAGTGTTCTGACCTGAATGTATCTGAAGTAAAGCACTACAAATATTTCAATCGTACTATTCCTGTCAAAAATTCATATTATTACAGCAGATCACATTAACTGATAAGCAACCACCTCCATACTTGGTCTCAAACAGGGAAGGTGCAACATTCAGTTTGTTCACAACTACAACAGAACCCTACATCTTCTGCAGGTTGATAAAATAAACTGATCCAATATAAATTCATGATCTGACAGCATTTTCAGCTGAAACGGAAAATTACTACAGAAATAGCGATGTACATCCACAAAAGCCCTAAGAATACATGACATCGTTCAAGGAAGTCACACCACTTCCATGTTTCACAACGAGAAAAACGAAACTTACATCCTCCATCCAGATACTCATTCTATTCTCTAAAATTCATGTTCGCAGCTGCTTGTACCGGAAAGTCCAATCAAATCTACAGCAGATACTGCAGCTGCTAGACTTTGCTTGATTAACAAGTTACTAATTAGCAGCAATGAAAACATGAAATGCATTAGAAGTTCAAGTTTGCCCCTGTGATATGCTTTACATCTGATCATAACCAGGAAGCAGTACAAGGTACAGATCTAGACATTATAATCAATTAACATAATATAATGTGAACCCTTAGCATAAACTTCCCAATCAGACACCACTCAAACGACATCACTTAATAAGAACTCATCATAAGCAAACCCAAACCTTACTCAGCATGTTTCATAGTTATCTTCAGCTGATTCAAGATTATAATTATCTTCTAAGTTTCAGAAACCTCAACCTTGCCGATATAAAAAAAAAAAAAAGTAAAGAAAACCATTCAAAAAATAAATAAAATAAAATTAGAAGACAGCATCAGAATAAGACAGTCGGAAAAAAAAAAAAAAAAAAAAGAAGACACGGTCAAACAAAATTAAAAGTTTGAGGCATCCACATCCACATCAATATTCAAGCACATCAAAGGTGAAAACTGTAAATCCTTTGACTACACATAAACTTAACCCCCGAAAGTCCTGTTCCACTGGTTGAAGCGTTTTAGCAACCAAAAGATCGGGCTCGTAGGCTCGTAGCTATGGGATCGGGCAATAGTGCAGGAGGTTTGCTTTGACTAATCTTCAGGGCCAAGATATCCAGTTCTTATATGAATATCACCAGCACATTTTGTAAGTCATAGAAGCGCAGAAGAAAATGGCACTATGGCAACTGATGCTAGTTGGATTCCTGTTGAGCATAGTGTTATCTCCTGCAACACAATTCAATTTACCAGGTAATATACACAACTTTTCGTCCCTCTTCATCAGTTTCTTCATAGCACAGGAAATATTCAAAGTATGATTCTTGTCATTGCTTGTCTGATAAATCACATATGTCATAATATATATGCAGATCCATTCCCAATTTGTCTGCTCGTCTGCTGCTTCTAATCTATTTCGAAGATCTCATGACAAGTCACTCAGAGAAGATAAATCTACAGCACTACCAGAAATATATTTCATTCTATTTTAAGTTTAGGTTAACAGGTCAAACCATGGAGGATAAGGTAGAAAGCTTGTACCACAAAGAAGATTTTAAATTCTGCAGCATGTATATTATTTGAATTTGAGTTGTTCATACAAGTAAATAATCTTCTACCTTCCTATCTCTTTGTTTGAAATGAGTAATAAACTGACCGCTTACAGAGTTATATGCTATAGAACTTCCCCAATTACTTGAAACCGGTAATTCACAACTCCCCAGCTTTCCGGTAAATCCTTAAAAGCTGCTACTGCTACTGCTGCTGTTAGAAAAATTCAGGACCATATAACGCGCTGAGGTCCTCATCTAATTAAACAGGTGGTTATTCTGCGCAGTAGAGCCAGGAACTTCACGATCTAAATTGCTGGGTGAGGACACGAGGAAAGAGCATATAGAGTTAGAACCCAAAGTAGCAACTCTAGTGCTACTACGTTTAAACCAGGACCACTACATCCTTTCCAGGGGGTATTATATGGTGTAATTCATTTGGTCATGAATTTTTTACGAAGGACACCAGTTGTAGCTACTGTAAGAGTTAATCTAGCTTAAGAAGAAACTCACAGCTCCAGTTTTTCCAAAGAAGCTTGGAAATCATTCTTCTCATGGCAGATCTACATATAGACAAAAGATTCATAGACCATCTTCAGCTTATCAATATGCTCAAAGTTCAATTCTATTAAATATAATTGACTACAGTTCGAAAAAATGCAGAAGTGATCTGTTGCTGAACACGAGAACTTCAAATGTAGGTTAAAAACTGACATGTCGCCAAGTGGTAATTTTCCAGTTGTATTCTTTTAGGCTATGGGCTATAGCTGTTCATTCCCAGTTGAAACCAGACCAATTCAAGTCGATGGAGAAATAGAGCTTGCAGTGAAGCAAAATAGGTATCTCCTGTCCTTGAATAGATCCAGTCATGCAGTTACAGTTTACAGCTATAAAAGAAATTAACGGGTCTTACGCAGACTTGTGACAATATGATTACTGGAAAATATGTCAAGTGCAATAAAAAATCATGACATATTTTACCTCTTCCAAAAAAAAAAAAAAAAAGAAAAGAAAAAAAGAAAGAAAGAATCATGACATGGTTTATCCAGTCGTAAGGAAGTCGGGAATGCTTTGTGGTATTCAATACTCTTGGACAGGTGATATTCAATAATTGAAAGGGTTTTTTCTTTCCTCACATAACATCATACGGAGTATCAGGAATTTCGAATTAAGGAACAACAGAGTGCTTCCCTTATAAATTAAAAGCATTCCTTTAGTCCGAAAAAACTAAAAGTTGAAGCTGCTTCTTGACTCTAAATTGTTTAAATGAAGAAAATTGGATGATAAGGAGGAACGAAAGCAAGGGTTCAAAATCCCTTGTTTGTCAAAGAAAAAAAGGTTGTTTGTATTGGATTGAACATGAGCCTAAGTGGACATATTCCACGGGGAGACAAGCAGATAATTTCCCACTTGGTCTTGCTTGTCTCATGCCAATGGCTGGTAATAAGGAGCTTTCCTACGTCCAATACCTTGGTCACCAATCGAGGATTTGGTCTAATCAAGAGGGAGAAGGGACTTCAATTGGTTTCTTCCAATTTCCTTGCCGTACTTTCTCTACTCTACATACGGAGTATATGTATCCAGCAGACGACTTTTGAATTTCCTCTACCATATTTCTCTCCCCTACCCTTGTCTCCCGCTCCCCCCAGTTCCCCTCCCCCCTCCCTCCTTCCTTGTGTCCACACCCTCCAAATTTACTTGAAGTTCCCTCTATTTTTCCTATCCCAACAAAGTGTTATGCACAACAGTGACTTCTAGCACAAGAAGTTTAGTTGACAGCATGGTACTTGAAGTTGAAACATAAAGGTGTTATCTTTATCCTAGTACAATTCTTTGCCTAAATTAGACTTCAACTGATAGAAAATATCTTGTGTCAAGTATACCACCATAACGTAGAAGACAAATGCCCACACGAGTGCACGATTATACAAGTCAGAACACGTGAACGCCGGAAGAAAAGAAGAAAAGGTTCACAAAATAAGACTACATCCACCAAGTTTACTCAGTACCAGACTCGCAGAAATGAAAGTGCTAAAGAAATGAGAGACAACAGAAATTCAATTTAGCTTTTTATATAACATAATACCGCAAGTACAGCATAATAATGAATATACAAACTCAGAAACTGGATAGTTCTTAGTTCATTAAAAAGAAGAACAATCTTACAGTAGCAGTACTTTATGCACAAGATACAGCATTCTTAACTTGGCCAATCCCACAATTTAACATCAGTCGTCTCCCAGCCATGTTGTCTTCATATACATTTCCAAGCTGAAAAAATGGCAACCAAGTTATAAGTGACACAACTCGGCTTATCAAGCTTTTGGATGCAATCCAACAATCACCAAGCTCAAAAACAAAAAGGGCCACAGAAGTATATGAATCCAGAAAACAAGACGAACATACGCTTCAATCACAATACAGGCATGATCAAATCTTGAAAACAAATTCATATCATTCCAGAAGGTACACTCAAATAAGTAAAATCGAGTTCATACAAATAAGCAACACTCCGGCATTCAACTAAACATCAGGATCAGTACCCACATCAAGTAATATAATGCCTTTAAAGAAGGCAGGGGAATAGCTAAATATTCAGCACCTCACTCTTGTTTCGATTGAACCCTGGCGAAAAATAACGGGTTTCTCCATCTATATCCTTGACATTTGCAACGAGGACATCTATATCCTCGAAATTGGCAATGAGGACTGAGCTTAATCTCCCGACTAAAACACATTACCACTGCAAACCCCAATTTCCCAACCCATATCAACTGGTTTCCGAAAATCGCTGTTACTGACATTTCCCACTACTAACAATAACAATAACAACAACATTACGGCCACTGCCTCATAAGCTCAATGTACGCAGACTTACCCTACATTGAAAACACATACAACCGATTCCGAAACACCACTAGTGAACAAAATTACCACTACTTGATACAGTATATAATAACTCCAAATTATTATTCATCCATCAACCCAAAATCATACAAGAAATCACACAACCAAGTAAAAAATTATTTACTAGAGTGTAAAAATAGTAAACTACAGAAAATTGAACAATACTGACCAGAAACATCATGGGTTGACACAGCCCACGAGAGAAAATCCCAACCAAAACCCGACAAAGTTGACAAAACTCCGGCAAAGTAGAAGATCAGAATCAGTCCAATTATCCACGGCATCAAAATCAGCCCGATTAAGAATATAATCGACCCGAATATCATCAACGCCAGAGAAATTCCCAAGAACAGTGACGCAAACGTCGCCGGAGATATCCGCCACGGTGTCGTATTGCGCGACGATGAGGGAATCTCCGGCGCCGGAAAAGGGAGTGTGATCGGAGGTGGGCTTCGGAGTATTTGCATTATCATTGTACTTATTTCTTGTAAAACCCTAGTTTGTGGATCTTCTTCTCTTCTCATCATTCTTTCTCTTTTTTTCCCCAAATTTTCAGAACTTGGATTTCTGGGTTTCTTTTTTTTTAATTTATTTTTTACAGCCTCTTTGGTTGGAAGGAAACGGAAGGAAAGGAAAAGAAAGGAAAGGAAGGGAGAGGAAAAGAAGGGAAATGGAAGGAAAGAAAATTAGTAATTCCAATGTTTGGTTTGATGGGAGGAAATGATAGGAATTGGATCTTAATTCGAGTAAAATACGATATTGCCCCTTCTTATTATTAGAGGGAAATAAAATTTCAGGGTAAAGTGGGTAATTTGCATTTTTTACAATTTTTTGTATATTTTTTACCCAAGAAAACAAATAAGTTTTTCCTTTCATTTCCTTTCTTTTCTTTCCATTTCCCATGTACCAAACATCGGAAAACCATAAAAAGTATTTTCCTTTCCTTTCTTTTCCTTTCAATTCCTTCATACCAAAGAGGCTGTTAGGTTTAAGAATTATTGTTACTTTGTAATTTGTGGATAAGGGGATATTTATCAAAGTTTGAAGAAGTAGAATGTTTGAAATTATTTTGGCTTTATTAGGCACAAAACTTCAGTTCAGTTCAATGTATTTCTGTGAGCTGTCTGTACTTTGATTGCAGTATGGGGGGAGTATGCACTTAGTAATTGTATCATTTGATGTCACTCACATGCGTAGATGTTTTGGGGGATTTAGGCATTTGACTGATTTGAGTGCGAGCGATAGCAATGGACAATCTTTATTTTACGATTGATTGCCCGTAAAAATGCACCTAAACGTCTTACTGAGACAATTTCGGTCAATATTTAATATTTATTTGCGGTATGGTCATATGAGTCCAGTCGGGTTGGGTTTGGTCCAGGACGTGTTGCATCGGGCCGTGTCATTCTCAATTGAGGATGTAATGGTTTAGGTCAGATCGCATGTGTGTTGTTGGTTCATTGCCTGTTTCGGGCAGTCAATCTGAGTTCAGGTCACAGTTGGGCTAGTTGTTCTGGTCCGGCTGAGTTATAACTTACAATCGGATCGAGTTATTGGCGGTTCTTTTTATAATCGTGGCGGACAAATGTAGAATAGTATAGATTATAGAGTAAAGAATATGTTTCTCTGCAGTCTACTCCACTAACATACTGATCAGTTGAGATGTAAAGCTATCCTCTGCTTTGCTTTGATATAGAGTTGCTTAAAAATTCATGCCTTTCTCATTTCAACAACATTAATTATCAATATACTAGTGTAAAATTAGAGTTTGATTTATCTAATTGAGATTTGGAGAATCTCCTAGGATATGGGGTTCTGCATAGGAGTAGCTCTCTTCTTATCCGTTTGGGTTTCGCAATTTAAAGTAATAGACAACATGATTAAAACTATGTCTTAGAAAGCAGATTAAGTACTTAAACTAATGTTCTGTTTTTAATAAAAGCAGATGCAGAAGATTATGGATCAGATTTTATAGGTTAGGTTTTGGATGTTCTTATTCCTTAACATCAGATTAATCAATTATAAGCGCGCAGGAGGGCACCAGGGATTGAAGACGGGTCCAAATCGACTATATATACAATGTTGCTTTCTGAGAAATGTAGAACAAAACATTTTAGTTTCAGGCTTATTAAACATTAACATATTGAGCAAGTTTATGGACAAGGGCATAGGCTGTATCAAGAGGAGGATGGCAAAATCTTTTCAAAGCAGGAAACTTCAACCGATGCAGTCTCCTGTCAACACAATGGCGTACTCAGGTGGTCACATTATCAATAAAGGTAGAAAACCTGAGTCACCACAAAATGTTGCATTTCTTATACCTGACAGCTATTGCAGTGAGGCAGTTGTTGGTCAGTACGATAAGTGCTACTTTAGCGCGATTGCTGATGAAAGGGTTGACATGAAAGCTGCGAATTATATTACTTCTGTTCGTGAGCGTCTAAGGCTTGAATGTAAATAACTGATGCTATATCAGAAAGTTTGCAGTGTAGAGCTACTGTAAATTTAGGCTATAAGAAAGTTTTGTGCTTTTTGCTCTTTGCTGAAAGCAATCCCTCTTGTTTATAGATGTTCTTACACTTTGTAAATTACAGGTGTAGTCTTCTAAGCTACTTTTCTGTTAAAATGGATGAGTTACAGATGCTCAAATATAGATGTCTGTTCTCAAATATGTTTCCAAATTAATGTTTACAACTGGACCATTATTCAATTGTGTTCACCATTTTATTTAACTGCTAACCCATGCATAACCTACTGAGCACTTGCTCAAAAAAAAAAAAAACCCTACTGAGCACACTTTGGTCAATAGCGAGGTACACGGATGGCATCGCTGTCAATGTTACTGCAACGACACCGTTATCATCAGAATGGTCAGGGTTCAGTCAGGGACATCACCTACAAAAATAGAAATGTGCTTTCTTTCTGATTTGTAGTTTCTGACAGCTGACAGAGTGACAGTATGCTAGAACATTGTGCTGGTGTTTACTATTGTCTTAATAATAGTATTTACTATTTTTCGGACCAGCAGATGAAACTTGAAAATTTAGTCATTCCTGCTCTTGCAGTCGAAATTAAGAGGTTTGCTCTTGGCTCAACTGGTTCTTCCTTTGCTTTCACTACTCGTCAAATTGTCTTGACATGAAAGATAACAAATTCAAGAACAAATTCCAACTAAAGACTGGATGAAACAGTCTTTCTTGTTCCTTTAGGATTAGGACACATCTGATGCATTAAAGTAACGAAATCTGATCCTCGCAACATGACTGTATTGGTACCTTATGATGCAACACAGAAGGCATAGTATTTTCTTGAAGTCTCTGGAATACGTACGATAAGGCAGTTAAACCAGCACTACCAACAGAGATTTAGATCTGAATTTAGCACGTTTGTGACAGTACTAAAAGGTTTCCAGCGTCTGAAAGTCATTAGTCATTTATTAGATTCCGATAACATCTCAGAGTAAAACAGATACAGGTTACTGTAAATGAACTTCACTTCAGTGTTAATTAAGACTAAATCGAATATTTTATCTTCTAATCTCCATCCTAGTAGGATATTCATCTTAATCTTCTAAGTTAAATGCGCAAAAGTTACACTATCAGACCATTATATAAGAAAACCATTCCTTCAAACAAAGAAAAGTAGAACTTCAAATCCGAAAGTTGCATAGCTATTTAGCTAAATGAAGGTTAAACTGAAGCCTTTGTTCCACCGAACTGCAAAACCGTCATCAGAGACCTCAGTTTGTTATGCTATCAGCCAAGACAGAAAACCTTTGTCAATGCACTCACTCTCATATATTGTACCTGATAATATTCATGACTATGTCAATTATAGGGACAGCTATTTTGGTGCAGCTGATGATGAAACAGTCAACATGAAGGCTACGAATTATATATCTTCAGTGAAAGCGCGCTTTAGGCATGAACTTAGTTGCTCAGATTGAGAAATATGTCCTGGCCTAGCAACCATGTTTTAGAATGTTTATCTTTGCTCTTTTATCTTTCAATCAGCGACTTTGTAGTACATGCATTTCCGAGGTTATGTAATGTCTATCAGACTATCAGATGGCAGTAACGATCCACATGTTCTTGGTATAGGCAATAAAGTTAGCTTCTGATCCCATCAAAGAATAATATAACAGCTTCTGATCATAACACAATTTTAATTCTTCGCGTTCTCAAATTCTAAGGAAATAGTGCAGGAAACAGCATTTACCATAGGACTTATTCGTTTGAGGACCATACGCTTCAGACCACATTCTTTCCTATTGGTTGATGAACCATCAATGAAGCACATTCTGCTTTTTCCTTTGGAGAATCTTGTTCTGTACTTCAGAAAGGTTTGTTTTAGCGGATCTCCAAGAGTATACATGTAAGTTTGTAAATGGTAGTCAAAATATATGAATCATAAAAAATGGAATCCTCTTCAAGCATATTCTACGAAAAATATTTGCTTCTAGTTCAAATCTCTTTCAAAAATAAGCATATGGTGATTCAATTATGATATTCAAAGAAATGATTGCAGAAACAGCATCAAAATTTCTTATCTTCAGCATTATTGTAGGACATCTTTCTCATCTTGTACACTCCATCTGCTTTTTTACGCAACTGACAGGACATACCGAGCTGATGAACCAATATGCATGACTCAAATGAGACTCACTTGGACATCCTTTATCAAATCAAGACTCATCTACATCAATATGACAAATTATGTACATGCATAAGCACTTTCACTCAGTTTTGCACTTTTCGGCACTTGTGGATCTGCCCTAAAATAGATGAAGAATTACGGACTTGATTGTTTGATCAGCAAATTGAAACACATTTTCAGATGCTAAACCTATTACAAGTAGATCTGCGTTAGATGCACCGTCTTTCAGTCAGAAAATCAGAAGAGAAGAATGTCTTAAAATCTCTGCAAAATCAATCCTGTAGTGGTGGATGAAGTGTGAACTGTAAGAAGCATAAGAATTTCTTATCTCCAAGTAGTCCACCCTTTCTTTCGGAAATCACAGGAGTCGCGTCACCTGCTAGTCACTGTACAAGTATTTTTGAAGTCAACCACATTAGCTAGATCCTTTTTCCTGAAATTAGCTAGATTATCAATCATCACAATGTAAATGAGAAAGCTTGGCTCCTCTCTTTTGGAAATGTATTGAAATTTTTACATTGCAGAATTTGGAAAAACGACAACTCGTCCAATTAATCCCAAGATCATGCCTTGTATAACAAAAACTAAGGAACAAATTTATTAGACAAAATGCATACGTTCAACTGCACGAATATTCTCATCATTGTAATCAAAGCTAAGCCTAATCCCATCCATACTTAGTCAGTTGCCATGTAATACTAACAAAACATACTAGTTTTTCTACTTTTTTGATCAATACAAAATTTTCAGACTTTTAAGGTTATCCATATTAAAGGAATAACAAAGGGAAAAGAGGACTCTTGAGGAAGTGGTAGGTCAGATAGAGAGTACTTTCCAAAATATTATTAGACCATGAAAAACAGCAACTAAGGCAGAGTTAAGTTTCGTCTTAAAACCAATAGGCAATAGAAGTGACCTAGCTACTCATCAGTCTTCAACACTAGTTTTACTGATGTGGGACAATACTTTTTACACACGAGAATTGTCAACATAAAAGAAAGGGGAAAAGATTGTCTAATGATCCTATATCAAACCTAAGGAGGTGGATAGAGGCGCGATATTTTTCATGCTTTCTAATCCAGATCGAACCATGCCACGACTTAGCTTAATATTGCACAAAGTAACATCAAAGTATATGATATGATTCTCTTTCTGAGTACCCCCCCACCCACTATAGATAATGATGGTTAAAGATCTTAAATAAACAATTTGGTATAAGGATTTGATTAGAAAACAGGAACTAAACAGGGATTGGCTCTATATCAGCATTCAGGTGCTTACACTTGTGTTCTTCGAAATTAGATAAGCACGAGCTGATTAATCTTACTAATTGGTGCCTTTAAAGCAATAATCAAGTTGTATCTACAATGTTACGAGATCTTTTCGTTTTCGCTTTGTACGATTTCCATAATAGATTCTCCAAATTGGTTAAGGAATGACATTCCTGTAAACAGGAAATCAGCAATATTTTAGGTAGAGTGTTAGAGGATTAGGAAGTATTCCTAAATTGTATTAGGAAGGGAATATTAGACTTATGGTAGGAATAATATTATGGAATAATAGGAGTAGATCTCTGTCTTACGGTACAAGCTATTGTAACGTTATAAATAGGGGGTTCACCCCTCATCAATAATAAGACGACAACTACTATCAATTTAATACACTAATTATATCTTATCATGGTATCAGAGCCTCTTTTCTAGAGGACTCTGCAAATCGCTTCCGCTGCCCTGCCGGTGGGCTGATAATCTAAGGCGCCCACCGGCGGGATTTGATCGTGATAATCTTTATCATACTCTTGATTTCTTATTAGCTACAAAACAAACCAAATAAAAATAAAATACGTACCCAATTTCTTACCCTACAAGTCTACCCAAATTCCTATGGCAAATCAAACAAAACCATGATGCTCTACGTACACCCCCTTGTTCGTTCAAAACCTAAAGCAAGCTGACCCCAATTCCTTTGTTCTTCTACGTCCAGCCCTTTACTACTACGATTCGGTCGTACGATTTTTCGACCCTTAACAAACAAACAACTACAAACAAATTTGGTTTTTCGGTACCATCAAACCGAATTAATGGTTGGTTTCTTCAGTTCCATCAAAACTGAATTACAAATTTGGTTTTTCGGTGTCCACTAAACCGTACGAATTTGGTTTTACGGTGTCCATCAAACCGTGACAAACAAACTACGTGGTTTTTCGGTGTCCAGTAAACCGTACAAACAGACAATTTTGGTTTTTCGGTACCATCAAACCGAATGATGCTGAACAAGGATGAACGAGGGATTGCGGATCGTTCAAGCTACTACGGATACTATGATTTTTTTTTTGTTACACAATTATTGTAATTTTCAAACCCATGGAAACTTTTGCAAAGTTACCATGCGTTTGAGGGGGGGTGTTAGAGGATTAGGAAGTATTCCTAAATTGTATTAGGAAGGGAATATTAGACTTATGGTAGGAATAATATTATGGAATAATAGGAGTAGATCTCTGTCTTACGGTACAAGCTATTGTAACGTTATAAATAGGGGGTTCACCCCTCATCAATAATAAGACGACAACAACTATCATCATTCATTACCCTAATTACATCTTATCATAGAGTGAATGTGACTGTTTAACCTTTTCTCCTTGAGAAACAGTCCTTTCCATACCTATGATGGAATATATTTCATTCCTATCTGAAAGAACTTTATGGACCACAAAGAGATGCACCAATAACACTTCCACTACATATAGAGCATCAGTCTGCGTGAAGAGTTAGAAACACTACTCCTGCTCTTTACATCCCTTACATTCTCACAACTAAGTTAACACAAATCGCGGTTAAGCAGACTCAGAGCTGATGAGAACATCTTTCTTTCGTGCAGCAGATCCTTCATCATCTTCGACATTTCAATATGTGCGGCCTAATCAGACATTCCCGACAGCTGCACTGATCGACTATGTTTCCAACAGGGAAACGAGAGGCCAGCTGACGAGAAGGGTGTCATTTCTAGTCGCTGACAGCTTTAAGCCGACTCCTGAAGACGACTCCACAGAAAATTACTTCGGTGCAGCAGCAGATGACTGTGTCGACTTGAAGGCTGCAAACTACATTCTCCAAAGGAGGCTTAGCCTTCAAGATGATTATGAATGATAGTAAGATTTCGAGGCCATGTCTCAAGCATATATTAGATTGTAAGTTACTATCTACAAGTGACAAAGATCACACGAATGTCGTTTTAAACTTTGTGCTGCTTTGGAATTAGTTTGCTTTGCTCTTGAGAAAAAGGGAAGTGTAATCATGACATAAGTAATGCTATATTATCCTGGTGTTCTCTTGTCAATATTGAACTTCTGTTAGAAATTTTACCCTTCATTTGTAATGTGAATCCTTCTGTTACAAGAGACAGTGGCAAGTTTTTGGACTTAGTTCAATCTCATAGCTGTTAATAATGCAAAGATTTTACATTTAGAGAAACAAAGAAACAATTTTTTTGTGCTCTATATATGTCACACATTGAAAATAGATTTTCTGTCCCATAGTTTCGTATCATATAAGGTGTTCCGTGTTCGATTTCCTAAACCTCTACACTGCGGTTGTACTGTTCCACTCGGGCTCGCGCCAGTTGCCACAAGTGGTGGTGGACCGTTCGGAATACACACGACTCGATTGTGGATTGTGGGTGGAGTATTGTCCCACATCGATGAAAGAGAAGAAAAAAATCGGATAACTCACGAAAATCAACGACAACTTATGTACGTCACCATGAAAAATAGTCGTGTCAGACACCCCGCCACAACGCCAACCCTCGGCTACGGTCCGCTAATGCAATTTGCTTTTGTACGCATTATAATGACTGATGAGTATATGAATGCAAGAACTATACTAGTATGAATTCTAGGAATAGCTGCCTTGGCTACGGTCCGCTAATGCAATTTGCTTTTGTACGCATTATAATGACTGATGAGTATATGAATGCAAGAACTATACTAGTATGAATTCTAGGAATAGCTGCCCAAAAAACAGATACACGCTAGAAGGAGGGCTTGAACCTCCGACCTTGTGGTTAACAGCCACACGCTCTAACCAACTGAGCTATTCCAGCTTGTTGTTATATAATCACAATTTAATATAAGAATAAGCCACAACTCGAGCTTCCAAATTCTTGCATTGAGCAAAAAGTGGTACTAGATTTGATTAAATCTTACCGAACTCAAGAACCATTCTTTTCAGGCAAAATTAATGAATATAACCCAACGTTTTTCCGATATTGTGAGAATAATCCAACCTTTTAACGTTAATGAAAATAACCCGACCTTTACATTTATGTTACACTTATATCCCACGGCCGCCACCGCCCCCGAGCCACGACAAATATCGACAACCGGTCATGAATGCGTCATATTGAGAAATTAACCATAATAATCATTTAAAAACAAATTCATTAACCTTCGCAATTTATAAAAGAAATCACACACAGTCACACAATGACAAAAGAACCCACCAAGTCGAAGAGAAATTAATTGAAATTGACGATCGAGTACATAAATGAAAAGTTTATTGATTACCCTTTACATTATATTGCAAAAATCAATCAAAACAGTACAATTTGAGTGAAAATAAATTATATATACAAAGATCTGTGAGGCTGTGACATTACTACACAATGCATGCAAGGACATGACAAATAACCCAGAAATCCCACCAAGGAGATTTCAAGACTTTTTGTATGATACTATGATCTTAGATGCAATTATTTGAGTTGTTGGGTGTTTTGGCTCACAAATCTCTCTAAATTTTTGGTTTTTACTTGTTTGCGTTGTGGGATGTTTTGGCTCTGTATTTTTAGGTGGCTTGCCCCAAAAATGTGGCTGTTTTACAGTGGCTCGGGAATAGTGGTGGCGGCAGTAGTGGTGGCCGTGGGATATAAGTGTGACATAAATGTAAAGGTCGGGTTAGTTTCATCAACGTTTAACGGTTGGGTTATCTATACTTATCTATTAATTGGCTACCCTCCGCGCACACGTGGCAGTTCATAAAGGTACTCTTACGAAAAAAAATCCAGGTCATAGATTAGTTGTCGACCCATCGTAAGTCCCTTCTCTCTCTCTCTTCCACGTCACTTGGTATACATAACTGTGTGGGGCCGAAAAAAATAAAAACAAATCTATAGTTCTATACTAACGCTTATGCTGTCCGTGTGCTTCCTCAATAAAACGGATGTCTGTTCCTTCACCTTCCACGACCGTACGCAACTTTTCTTCTCCTCCCTTTTAATGGCGATTATGAAGCAAGGGTTATAAGGCCGTTCGTCCTTCCATCTTTTGCACCTCAACTATAAAAGCAGTTCATTTCTTCATCAGAAATTGGATTCTCTGCCTCCTCCTTCTGAGGCAAGTTATGCTTATTTTTTTGATTTTTTTGATTTTTGGGTTATTTATTAGATCCATGTTGTTTCTGTATACAAGTAGTAGTTTTTTTGGTTTTTTGGTTACATGTATACAAGTAGTAGTAGTAGTGTGATCAGTTGATTATTATTTGTACCAAGCTTTGATTATGGTTTCAAGGTAATCGATTATGGACTGCAATGGGGTTTGGAAGTTCGCTTTAGAACGTTTATCTTAATCCTAATTATGTTGATGATTGTTTAATTAGTTGTTGCTTCTATATTTTATTTGAGTTTCGGCCAGGAATTGATTAATGTTCGATTTATTGTTGAGGACATAGAACTCAGAGCTATGTTTGATTAAGCTTTGAAATTGAGTATGTTTTTTTTTATTTTTTTTTTTGGGGGGGTTTGGGTGTATTGCCGTGATGAATGGCTCATATGAATCAATTTGAAGGTTGACATTTGTGCGCTTCTAAGTTTGAATTAGGTAAAACATCAATGTGTTGATAAAAATGAGATTTAGTCATCAAGATCAAAATATCAATAATGTTCGTTGAAGCACAAAGATGGCACACTAATCTTGCAAGTAGGGCCAAACCCGAAACTTCTAGGAATTTCTATGCATTTAAGATCACCGTGAATTGCTTTTGTACAGCCTGACACACGAGTTTTCAAATTTGGCCTCTCTAAATATACACAAAATGACAAATTCAGATAAAATTGATCATATGGTAGTTGTTAGCAAGAAACAGAACAACCTTAGGCAATCACATCAATAATCCGAGTGTAATTCCATGCCAGAATTATGTAGTATTAATTCGATCGCTGTACAAACTTGCTATGATAATCTAGGTGGTGTTGCTGTCCATTGGAATGAACATCCTGCTGGTAGAATTATCGTGGTTATTTGAATATTTATCTTTCGTTTTCAACTGGTGCGACTACATTATATAGTGTAAATTGATCTTAAAATTACTAGGCATTTGATCTCACATTGAGCTTTTTTCAGGGATACCAACTAATTTGGAAAAGCTTGGGGTTAAGTGATGAGAAATAAGATTAGTGAATTGGAATTTTAATTCTTTTGTGGGTTTCTTTGATCATGGATTGATTAGTATGTTTCATAATCGTGTCTTCCATCAAACATTGTTTAAATTGTTGATCATAATCATTTTGATCATCTATCTCACATTGGACAAAGTTTCCACTGTTGGACTTCTTGGTGTTGGAGTTGTCGCTATAGCAGAAGCATGTGGTGTGGCTGTTCAGTCTATTCTGACAGTTGGAGGAATCGGAGGTGAGTTTGGAATAGTGATATCATTTCTCCTTGCTTTTCTCTCTCTTTTATGCCATAGCAGTTGTGCTGTTTGTAAATGTTGATTATTAGTGCTTTATGATTTGTGTGATTATTAGTGCTTTATGATTTGCATGAAGGAGATCATGATTATTTTAATTATGATCGGCATGCTAAGATAGTAAGATGACCTATTTACTTATTCGGAAGTCATGGATTACTTATATGTTAGGGTCCTGCTTTATGTTAGATATTTGGTTGAAAAGGGTGCGTGGCACTAGATCCTCACCTCACCCTTCTGCACCCAAAGGAAAGAAACCGTGAATCAGAAGAAAAAACTGAGATTTCCGTGGCATGGGCTACAGTTGGCGCATGTTGGCCCTTGATTTAAGTGATTGAATTTCAAGTGATATTAAGTTCTTTTGGTTCAACCTTGAGACGTGTTATACTAAACAACCTAAAAATCATAAAAGTCTGAGGTTCTTGGGCCAAAAGTCTTTATGGTTTTCGAATGCGCCATTGACGGAATAGAAATAATTGGCATGATCAGAATCATTGGAAATAATATTGTAAGCCTACCTTGCTTGAATTTACTTGGTTTCTATAGAATAAATGGTTCCTTAAAAAAATATCTATAGAATCAATATGATGTGTGTATGAGAGATTAACTATGTATGATGTATCTCTCTTCATTCCAACCTTTAACAAAAACCGTGGGAATAAATGAAACCTCTTTTAAAAAACATGTACAAATAACTCGCTTAATCTACAGAAATAGTAAGAATATAAATGTGCATAAAGGGTGACCTCCTTAATCCATGCTGGAAGTAGGATAGTAGTATATGCAGGAAGAGTAGTTAAGTTTGAGGCTGCTCAAAGGATAATGTTTTAATTGGAGGAAGTGACCTTAAGCTGCTCTTTGGCGTTGTTCTCAAATCAGCTACACTTGCACAGTCAGGGTCACGCTGTCTAAAGCTGTAGTAGTACCAAAAGAGATAGAGGGTTGTCAGCGAGTGAATTTAATGTGTATCCTGTATGGTGGTAGCGAGAGTATATATTCAGTATGCGTGTTTACTTTGTAAGGCTATTCCTCTGCTTGAATGACAAGTCGTAATGTGCTACCACTAATAACGAAGGCAAATGCTAATATTCTGTCCAAACAGCAAACTCTAAAGGGTAATGATGTCTGATGGCTTGCATCTGACTTTTAAGACCTTCAATAATCCATTTTTGTTCCCACATGATAAAGAAAATTGATAGAGCAGATGCTTTCAAGACAGGAAGTCAAAAAGGCTGAATATAGGTGGTAATTAAAAGTTCTATAATCTATGTCCAGCAGGAAAAGGGCAAATAAACTTTCTGCAATGCTTGCACTGCTGGACTGCTATCTAAACAGTACACACTTGCTGATAATGTTCATTTGAATTTTCGTGATTCATTGAAGGAAGTGTTTTCAATTGAGTTTCTTAGATTTTCCTGTACTTTCACTCTCTTTGCAGATTGGCCAGTAGAACAAGTTAGTCATCGGGGTGACGCCGTTTGGTAGATTCATTTCGCACTCCATCGACGAAGGTTATTACGTTCAATTTTTCCTTAAATTTTGTCATTCTACTTTTTCTTATATTCCTTCATTGAGAACTTGAGTTTGTGATGTCATGTGTCCCATTAAAATTGACGGTCATAAGTACTTTCCACTTAGAAAGTGAAGTTAGTTTACCTATAGTTTTCTAAAAGTCATTTGGTGAGCTGAAGTACCTAAAATGTCATTTATACAATCAAAATGTGAACTTTGATCTATCTCTTTGCTAAAGCCCTATCTCATCTTCTGTAAATGCCACCGTTACTAGCACTCCCTTGAGCTCTATTCTTCATACTTTTCCTTTTGTTGAATCAAATTCCTTTTTCCAATTATAAATTATCATATTAAAATTAAATAATTCTTTTCTTTTCCACTTATTTTTGTGTATTATGATAAGAACTATAACCAAAAATGAATTCTGCATTGTATCTCACAACTTGACCCCTAATACTACAAAGGATTTATGGTACAAAATGGAATTTATGAAGACAAATCAAATTTTAATTTCTTAAAGTTAATGTTTTTTCAATTGATCGAGATATATTGTGGGTGCTGTGATATATTGATAAAGAATCGCTGATTAGGGACTCCAGTGAGACTTCTGTTTATCTCACTCACCTTTTAGCCCATATTTATAGTGATCATGTTAGTTATTGTGTGGTATTATATTTATGCTTATGTTATATGAGTAACTTCGTGTCGTTATTCTGCTGAATAGATTAGGTTGTAGCCAGGACAACATACACGCTTGTGGTTGATTTTTAGAGTTCTCTTTGTATGGTCCAGGTTTCCCGTAGCATAACCAAAATCAAAGAAAGTCAACCTAAATATGGTGGGAACAAGATAAACACTGAATATATGTATTCCTAACTTGAAATATTACAATAAGGTAATTAGCTCCTCCTCTAATGTCTGACCAACAACAGCTCCTCCCGCACCTTTTGAGACCTTCCAAATCAAATTGCATCATAAATATGAACGTAGCAAAGAAGCAGTGAAAATTCTACAAGAATCTGATCAATTAAAGTGAGAATCTTTAGTTTTACGAAAAATTAGAGCAATTTTATGATAGTATCTTATAAAGTGGCAGAAATTGAGAAAAACCGTCCGGCTTCTTAAGGGGCTTGATTTAAGCACAGTTTACATAGATGTAAGTAGGTATGTTACGAATCTAGCACAAAGAACCAAAGAAAAGCGGGAAATAATAGAAAGTAAGCTACAATTGAACAGTAATCTCAAAGGAAAAGATACAATTTATTTTCGAGCTGACTAACATGAACCGCCGTATAATAAACGTGAACTCTAATTTTGCAATTTTTTATGCGTGAATTTGTACCAAAGATAAAACCTTTATATTTTTTTTTTTCTTTTACATGCTCTTTGAGGGAGAGAAATCCAGTAACCACCAGTGAAGGTAATTCGTCAAAGTGGTATCTTATTCAGGTGACCATGTCCCTCTTTTTACATCTGATTTGTCACAGGAAGGTGCTCTTTCCATTTATTCTTTACAAAATGTCTCTCCTCTTTTTTGAGAAACGTAAGGTACGGGTGAGTTGTGTTAGAAAGTCAGAAACAAGGAAAGAGAGTTAAAAACATAGCAGAAAGCAGAGAACTTTTGTTGCTCAAAAATCAGAAACAAGCCAAAGTTTTCGTTTTGTAAGAGAGCTGAGTTTTAGAAAGAGGATAGAGGGAGAGAGAAGTGTACCAATAATTTCAGAAGCCATTAACCGTCGTATAGTATAGGACATGCCTAGAAAAACAGCTGAAATAAAGCTTTGATTGCATTAAAGGTTTTTTTAATGTAATTTATAAATTGTAAATATATCACCCTTGGACTCTTTCCACCCAATAGAGAACAGTAGAGCATTAGTTGGAGGTGTGATCTATCAACATGATGTATACAACGGCTGGATTCTGGATATGCATCTGGGCTGAATTATTGATTTTGAAACACATGATTTGGTTTTGATTTGGCTTGAGCAGCTTCATGTGTTCTCAGTTGCTTGTAAAATAATTAAGCTTGAGAGGTTTGGTGCTTATAAAAGCGTAAGTATTACAATCTCTTAGGAAAATGATTATGAATTTATGATTGACTATGAGAATGAGGTTTGATTGAACTATACCTTAGAACTGTGATGATTTCTTTAGGTAATATCTTTTTCGTAATGAGAAAATTGAGTGGATATTATTTAAGCCAAGACTCTTTTGAGGTATGTGTGCTCTTAGTGATTTCCATATTGTATCTCCATTTTTCCTTTAATTGGATTGTAGGTGGTTTGTATTTGTTTACTTTTGAAATTCTACTTGATGGCAGATGTGTTTACAGTTAACTTCTAACATGGCTTTTTAGTCTTTTCCTGAACTCCCAAGTCCTGAAAATGCTCTCCCGAATTACAGGGTCATTATGGTGCAATATCTTAAACAGAAAGGTCACATGCTTACAGCTCAATCTGGTGACAGCACAAACTATGCACCAGCACTCTAGAAAGCTAATATAAGTACGTCCATGGGGAATGTAATGGACTGAAGTCGCATAGGAAAGCTCAGACATTGACATCGTGGAAGGCAATTTGTTGAGTGGTATGCTGAAGTGATAGGTGCTGAAGAGGTCCCTGAGGAGCTCGGTGAGAGTAGTGGTGCTTAAATCATCAGCATACCATTTGGGCCTAAGGACAAATATGTTGCCAAAGAATCACTTTGGCCGTAAATTCTAGAAATTGGCGATGGTGCAGATGTTTAAGGTTCTTGGTGATGAGCAGATTGGGGCTGGGCAGCGTGTGTGGCCAACTTCGATCCAGGACACTATGAGGATTATGTTGGTGCTCTTTTGTCTGGTGCTTTAAATGTGCCTATGGTTTTCATTGGTCATTCGCTTGGCCGAGATAAGCTTGAGCAGCTTTTGAAACAAGGGAGACGTTCCACAAATTAAATTAACGCAACTTACAGAATAATGCGGCGCGGGCTGAAGAACTTTGCCTTAATTGATGCCTCCGAAATAGTCATTACAAGCACTACACAGGAAAAAGAGTAGCAATGGCAATTATAGTGACTCTTGCAACTCTCTCTATGTGATTTGCAATTTCCGTTGAACATTGTTCAACTTATTGGTCCCGAACATTTGGGGTTTGATTAATTAGAAAAAATAAACATATTTGCACTTTTAGTTTACATACTATGGGATGCTAACTTCTTAGATAAAAGTCCAAACTTTGGATTTGTCACAGAGAAACTATCTACAATTTTCGTTCAATAGGAAGCAAAACACAGACCCGTGAGTTCACGGGTATAAAAGCTAGTTTTCATAATATTGGACAAACAGTAGGTTATTTTCATTAAATTTGCCTAGAATTTATCGATCAATAATCAAAGCTATATTAAACAACAATAAAGGACCCCGATTTGAAAATGATCCAAATTGGATACGGCCTGACTCAACAATTAATCCAAAATAATCCAACTCGGCCTGAAAAGTGATCCAAAATTCCAAACACATACAAGCCACAAACCCCATATAATCATGACCGACCCAATATCGAACCGACCCGCGATTGCCAATTCTAGTAAAGCCAGCCATTTAACGCGGCGACTCAACCCTAAAGTAGTACATGTAGACCAATCCCAAATAGTCCATCATAATATCTACGTTTACTTATGGAAATTTGAAAGTTTCCTCCATACTTCTCATCATCAAATGGAAAAAAAATAAATGTTGAAGCTTACAGTTTCCTTAGGTACCAAGTCTACACAAAATAACCCAAAATTAAGACGACTTTCGGGCAAGAATCACTCCTTATTTAAATATACCCTAGCATTAAAATTCAGTGCTACTCCAATTCAATAGAATTGATCAAGCGAAAAAAAGGTCAACATTATTAAGTAGTTGTTTTGTTTCCCTCAATTAAAATTTCATCATTCTCAAATTCCTCAGAATTTCTACCAGTCGATCATCATCATCTCCTATGGATTCTCCAAAGGTACTTAATCTACCCCATTTTCCGACTCTTCATTTTGCGGTTTAAGTGTTTAACTTTATTTTCTTGTGGCAATTTACTTGTTGCGGTATTATTTCTCGGTTCTCGTGGATTGTTAATGTTTGGTTCGAGTTTAATTGAAATAATTGTTGATACTATAGCTATGATTATAATTGTCAATTTAGTATTATTTGGTTCTGTTATGTGTTTTGCTAATTTGATGTGTCTCCCTCTGACTTAGCCCTAAGTCCTAACTCATTAACATAGCAAAACTGCAAAAGGGTTGGGAGAAACTGGCCCACTGGTTTCCACAAAGTAATTGACAAAGGGTTCAAGTCAGGGGTTTGATCCGAATTTTGTTCCCCTTTCATCTTATGAATTGTTAACGTTTCTCTAAATTTCGATAACTTAATGTATTCCAATATTCTATAGATTTCATTTGGAGTGTGTAATAGCTAAAAATAATTTGGAGGGTGTAATTTTGTAAATCTATGGAATTATGGTCAATACAAATCTAACATCAAAGATTTGAAGTCTATAATTTTATAGATTTGGTGTTAGAATTTGAGGTAGAGGTATGTTGGTCCTCCAAAACTCATCATCAAACATTGTCGAATTTTTTTATTGACCAACTGTGCTCCCTTGTTGACTAATCAACTCGATCTACGTGTGTGGCTTACTGGCTTTTACTTCTTATTGTTGGTATGGTAAAAAAACAAACGGGGGAGGTTACTTAGGACTTAGGAGGCACATCACTTGATAATCCTGTTGTTGCTTGACACAAACACGTTGGATGGATTCTATGTTACTTCGATATGATTAGGACACGACACTTTTTAACACTTTGTCATGTACATGTGTCTAAGACTCCCAGCCTCGACAAAGTGTGAGTAGGTCAAGTCCCCTCTCCATTCTACGAAAATGTTAGATATCTCCATTCTACAAAAATGTTAGATATGAAAGTTTGTTTACTCGTTTACCATGCTAAAAAAAGTCTAGCCATAACTTCAAATATGCACAAATGACGAACCTCCTCCAATTTGTGAGCCTACCCAACTCTCTCACGCTTTTGAAGTGAATTCAATTAGATTTTAGGAATGCTTATAATGGTCCACAGAATGCTCAGACCGAAACTCTCAAGGCTTTTGATACCACTTGCTAGACCAATATGCCAAATTTGTAATCAGACCGTAACACATTGGTCTAAGCAAGGTTTCACCGTAAAACCAATTAGAGATGAAAAGAATAGCTACCAAATCCGTGAATGCGAGGCTAGCTCAAACATTTCACAACAAAATGGTTAGAGGGATTACTTATGAACAGCAGGGGGCTCAAGTTGTGCTTGATGTTCTATTGAAAATTTGAAGTACTAGAAGCTAAGTATATGTATTTAGAATCACTAGTGACTTACTGACTTGTATAGTTATGATGTGCCATATTGATGACATATTTGTAAACTTCCACAATTTATATTGGCTATATCATCATACTGTAGAATACTTGCTGACTTCGTTTTTTATTGGCTATGTCATCATACTGTAGAATACCTGCTGACTTCGTTTTTTTTTTTATTCTTTTTTTTTTGTACTAGACCAATGAATAGCATCCGATTAGCAAGTGTTCCATGTTTGTTGCTTCATTTAGTTGTAGCTGGAATGTAAAGGTTCAAAAAAGTAAAGAACGTCTGCTATGTTGGCATGATCAGGATAGTTAATATTTAGTCTGAATGTTGATTGAAATGTTCCACTAGCAGAATGTATTATTCAAGGCTCTGCAGTCGAAAATGATACGATATGTGTAATTAACTTATTTAGACTTCACACTTCAGTGCGTCATTTACAGGGCTATACAAAAGCAAATTCTCTTGAACTGTTGTGTTGGAGACATAAGGTGGTTGTTAAAGTATTTTGAATAATTGCATTAGAACTATACTGTTAGATTGTAAACTCTAGGGTACCACAGCCCAATCCTCTAAAAAGCGATGCAATGCGCCCCCCTGATGGTCGTTCCATGATATACTATGGATTTGACTGCAAACTGCAACAATAATAAACGTTCTTCTGAAGGGAGTAAACACTGTGTGTTTTAGCTAAGATTTAGTAATAATACTTTATAGTTAGACAAACTGTTATTATCGTCTTATTTGCTTCTTGTCAGGATGGAGACCTATTCTCTTGTGTATCTGCTGTTGTGCATGTTGCAGCATGCTTGATTTCTAGTGGAGAACTGAGTAGACCTCGGAAACAGAATTTTGCACGAAAACAGTATAAAGCTTTTCAGCTTTTAGTAATCTCTTTCTGTGAAGATGAAAATTTTGATGGGCTGATTAGATTTTTTTGCCTTGTTTCATTTTGTTCTTTAGTATTGCTGTTTTTGATCTAGGCATTGATCAATTTTAATGCTATTTTGTGTGAACCAGGATATATGTGCTATATGCTTGGAAAGCTTGAGA
This sequence comes from Spergularia bocconei, assembly GCA_963457585.1. Taxonomy (NCBI): domain Eukaryota; kingdom Viridiplantae; phylum Streptophyta; class Magnoliopsida; order Caryophyllales; family Caryophyllaceae; genus Spergularia; species Spergularia bocconei. The sequence goes on from OY734943.1 coordinate 9,486,914, forward strand.
GCAAGAGAAGGGCAAGCATTATTTACTGCAGAATGTTCACACACCTTTCACTTCAGTTGCATTACTAATAATGTTCAACATGGCAATCACATCTGCCCTACATGCCGCGCTACTTGGAGAAACCTTCCATCCCAATTCAGTCCTACCTCCAACTTCGTTCCTGCTCCTAACTTCATTCGTCGTTTTGGAAATGTACAGCCCATTTCTCCTGATATCAGTTTTGCTGATGATGAGGCTCTCCCCTCGCCTGAACCTAATATCTCCTCTACTGCCTCCTCGGCCCCAACACCACAAGTACATAGCCAGCGAACTGGGGACATCACAGTTAAGGCATTGCCTGAACGTTTGGCATTTAGCAGGGCAGAGCAATCAGATTCATTTTCTGTTCTTGTTGGCATCCGTGCCCCTCCTTTGTCACCGGAAGCTTCAGATAGGCCTGATGCTCGTGCACCTGTGGATTTGGTGGCTGTGCTTGATATAAGTGGAAGTATGAATGGGGAGAAAATCAGGCTCTTGAAGCAGGCCATGGGTTTCGTGGTTGACAACTTAGGCCCTACAGATAGACTATCTGTTATTTCATTCGCAACGTCTGCCTTGAGAGTAACTTCCCTTCGGAGGATGACAGATGCAGGACGAGCTGATACTATGCAGGCAGTCAACTCTCTTCGGGCTAATGGCTCCACCAACATCATTGCAGGGTTGAAGATGGCTGTCAGGGTTCTTGAACAGCGCCGTCAGAAGAACCCTGTAGCCAGCATGATTCTTCTGTCTGATGGCCAGGACAATCAAAACGGACATGGTGCTCAATTTCTTCATTCCTTGCGCCTCCTCCCACCTTGTATTCGGACCAATGATGCTGATCAGACTCCCCAGACGCAAACTGATGTAGTTCCTGTTGCAGTCCACACATTTGGGTTTGGCTCTGATCATGATGCTGCTGCTCTCCATGGAATATCTGATGGATCAGGCGGGACCTTTTCCTACATTGAGTCAATTGAGATTATCCAGGATGCTTTTGCTCAATGCATAGGTGGACTATTGAGTGTTGTGGCTCAAGATGTACAAATCCATGTAGAGTCAGGGTCTGTTGGTGTTCAAATTCAATCTATTTCCTCAGGAAGGTACCGGAACAGAATCGAGAATGAACCTGTACAACTTGGCGTAGTTTATCTGGAAGATGTGTATGCCGAAGAGGAAAAACAATTCCTGGTGAACCTCTCAGTCCCACTGGCCTCAGCCGAAGAAACTGACACATTAACAACAAAGTTACTGGAGGTGAAATGTTCTTACAAAGACCCAATATGCAATGAAAGCATCATGTCTGAAACTGTAACAGTAGAGATTCTCAGGCCTTCAACTGAGAATTTATCAGAAGCAGACAGACAGGTATGCCTGGAGGTGGACAGGGAGAGGAACCGAATCTCCATTGCAGAAGGGATCGCTCAAGCACAGGCAATGGCCGATAGAGGAGAGCTCGAGGAGGCACGAGAGTTACTAGGCCAGCGAAGAATGAGGTTGTTTGCATCGTCCTCAGCACAGGCAGGGGACAGCTTCTCGGGATTGTTAAACAGCGATGTGACAGAGATTGAGGCGAGGATGACAAGCAGAGCCGAGTATGAAGGCGGAGGAAAGGCATTTGCATACTCTAAGAGAAGCTCACACAATTTTCAGAGAGCATCCACTCAAGCTGTGCCGATGCGCAGGAGTAAATTGCAAATACAGCCAACAACAATGGAGGGTGCCACAACTGGTTTCGGTGCGGCCAACCTATTTTCTGCTCCTGCTGCTCCTAGTGTTGGTTATCAAACTTCTTTTATGCAGAAAATGGTTCATAAGTCACAGGAGCTTCGTTTTTCGGGCAAACAATCTGATGGAAGTAGTAACTCTAACCAACCTTGACCTGGTTCGTCTGTTCCGCAACTGAAATTGGAGGCTCTTCATCAGTCTTTTAATTGCAACAGCAAGTACCTACAAAAGTTTTTAACATTTTATTTTCTTTGTGTTGCGCTTTGTAACTTGTGTTTAGAGAAGCAAAAAAACATGGTTGAGAATTCATGATGTGTGGCTTTCTATCGTAAACTTTTTAATTAATTTTTAATCTTAAAACTTGTATTTCTGATCTTTAGCTCAGGGAAAAACTTCACATTGGCTACCCTCTACTCCTCTTGGCTCCTCTACTCTTTGATTAGCTTTGGGGCTCCCATCGATTCTTGTACGCCATTGGTAAACCCCTGTTTATAGTACTATTGATCTATAGTTTTCATTTTGGTTTTGCACAGTCTTTTGTGACTACTTTGCGAGGTTTATTTGGTTTCATTGTGAGATTCTTTTGAGCTTCTTTGTGAGGTTTCTTATTGGCTCCTTCCCGAGATCTTACAGGCCCCTTCGTGAGGTTTGATTACTTGATTAGTAGTAGATTCTGATGATCGAGTCGATTCCGCGATTATAATGATTTCCCTATGGTTTCATTTGTCAATGATAAAAATTGTTTGCAAATTCGGTATTTCTCAAGGAATCCGGCATAAAAAATGTTCGTGAATTCCGTATTTTCGGCATCAGAAATCGTTAACTACGTCCATTGTCTTTTCTTTGTCGAGTTACATATTAGTATACTTTCTTTTTTATAATATTTATGTCGTTACAAATGTTGATAAGTGCACTTAAAAAAGAAAAAAACAGCTACAAGCCCACCCAAATCTATACGGGCCTTTATATGAACTAACTAAATCCCCATATAAGTCCTATATATAAGGACTTGTGCGGAACTACATGAAAAAAAACTGCGCAAGAAAATCTACAGGAAGCAAAACCAATCTCTGAAAAATGGATGCTCAATTCCCAGAGGTAAGATCAGAACTTTTTAGTCGTTATATCATGGTATCTTAGGTTGCAGTAAAACTTTTTCATCTTACTGAAATCCATGTTATATTTTTGGATGTTTAACCTTTTCGGCTTTTTGTTTAACTTTTCTTGAATATGGTGCGACTTTAATCTCCTGTTCCTTCTCTTTAGCGTAGTGGTTTTAAGGTTTAGGGTTTAGGGTTTCGCGATCTGAAATTAATATTGTCATTCTTGGTTCACATTGCTTTGATCAATCGATCTCAATCATGAAATTCGAATTGTGTTTCTTTATAGTTCGTTCGTTTCAACTACTGTAACAATTAATTCAACCTTGGTGGTTTAAGAACATCAATTTAACCTAAGTTTCATGCTCGACTCTTGGTAATGATTTGACGCGCCCCTGTGGTGCCTAGGTATGACCATATGTCCATATGAGTACATACTGTAATTTACATGATACAAAACTACATACTGTAATTGGCCAATGATTTGGGTTTGTAATTACAGGATGTCTGTGCTATATGCGTGGAAAGCATGAGATCCGGAGAAGGCAAAGCGTTGTTTAAAGCAGAGTGCAGCCACACTTTTCACTTTGACTGCATTGCCTCAAGCGTCAGCCACGGCAATCGTACCTGCCCTACTTGCCGCGCTACATGGAATCACCTTCCTTTTCTAGCTCCCAATCCTACCAACAACCCGGTTAATTCTCCAAACAATTCTACCGTTCCACATCCAAGCCCAAGTTACAGCTCGAGCCCTGGCTCGGACTATAACCCTATGTCGAGGCCAAGGCAGGAAAACTTTGCAGACGATGAGCCTATATCGAATACTACTCCTGTCGAGCCAAGCACAGGTGAAGGTGCAGGTGAATTGACCATCAAGGCCGTGCCAGGGTACCCTGCTGTGAGCCAATCCGAGAGCAAAACAGAATTTCCTGTACTGGTCAGCCTGAGAGCACCTGCACTAGGTAAAGAAATGACCTCGGACCAGGGTTCACGTGCTCCTGTGGACCTTGTTGCTGTGCTGGACGTGAGTGGCAGCATGTATGGGGCCAAACTGAACCTTCTCAAGAAAGCTATGCACTTTATGATCGAGAATCTAAGCCCTCGAGACAGGTTGTCTATAGTATCCTTCTCCGATAATGCTTGGAGACTCACCGCGCTTAAGAGAATGTCAGGGGAAGGCCAGTCAGAATCAATTGCAGTTGTAGATGAATTAGATGATAGGGGTTCAACTAATATAATTACAGGCTTGAAGGTTGCTATCCAAGTGCTGGAGCAACGAAGGGTAAAGAACAATGTTGCGAGCATCATTCTTCTTTCTGATGGTGAGGATAACTGCAATGGGAGAGGCCGTGGCTTCTATGATGCACTGAGGAACTTGTCAATACCGCCTTCAGTCCCCATTCACACTTTTGGGTTCGGCTCAGACCATGATGCGGCTGCTTTGCACGCTGTCTCAGAGGTTTCGACAGGAGGGACTTTCTCTTTTGTGGAGTCTGTTAACGCCATTAAACAGGCCTTTGCGCAGTGCATTGGCGGTCTGCTAAGCGTGGTTTCTCAACAAGTCGAGATCACAGTTAACTCTGGTGCCCCTAGAGTTGTCAAGATTGAGTCAGTTTCGTCAGGAAGGTACAAGAGTGAGCTTGATCAAGTCCATGGCTCAAGTGCGCGCATTCATGTAGGAGACATGTATGCAGAAGAGCGTAAACATTTCCTTGTTTACCTAACCATCCCTCCATTCGACACTCAACAAGCGTCTTCCTCGTCTTCATCCTCGTCCTCGACAGAAAGAACTCAACTGCTGCTAGATGTCACCTGTTCCTACAGTGACGCCCTGACAAAGAAATCTCTCTCAAGCGAGACTAATCTTGTTGAGATACGCAGACCAGAGGAGTTAACCCCCGAGGACAGAAAGGCGAATAAACAGGTTGAATTCCAGAGGAATCGGATGCTCGTAGCTGAAACCATTGGAAGGGCACAAGCCATGGCAGAGGAGGGGGACTTTGAGGAGGCGGGATGTACCATCAGACGAAGAACCGTGCAATTACAGACGTTCATTGATGATATAGCAGCGACGGCAGATGATGAAGAGGAGGAAGATGAGGAAGATGATTATGAATTTATGGAGGACTGTGCAGACATACAAGATGAATTAGTAGAATGTTGCGCACTGGTGAGTAGCAAATCCGAATACGAGACACGTGGGAGGGGTTATATTTTATCAGGGCTTAGCGCTCACGCAGGGCAGAGAGCTGCATTCCAAGCTTCTAAGCGGATACACAGTGCACGGTCTTCAACCGGAGGTGCTTACACCACAACAGCAATGCAGAACATGGTTGCCAAAGCTCAGGAGCACAACAATGATAATCCCTCCAACGTCGACAACCAATACCACGAAGACGAGTCTTCAGATAGTGATACCAGTGACCATTCTTCTCCTAAGAGGTCCAAGTTCAGCGCAAGGAGCTCAACTGGTGGTGTTGGACCTGCAGGTTTTAAGAAGGAATAAAAATAGAGCAGAAAATTGGCATTTACTCGTACATTAGTTTTCATTATTGTCACGGTATTTAGAGTTTTTGTGACTATAACTTCGTTTTATTTTATTTCCCGTCCAAATCGGTAATTAAGATGAATTTTTAGATTAATAATTTGATGGTAGCTCTTGTCTTTTCGCCTTCTTGTCAATCTCTCTTTGTTACTCGTACGATGCTTCTACACTGTCTGTACTCGGTCTATTGCCAAGTTTTGATGTACATTGTGTTTTCTCTCTATTTCTCTAATACTACTCTTGTAATCCATGCTTAAATGCGAGATTGGGAGGCACCAAAATGATGCTGCTACTGTTTGATTGAAATTTGATTTGTACTTCAGGTGAAAATTTATTGCCTGTTAGTTGTTACAAGAAATTTAAAGAACTTGGCGTCTTCGCATTACGTTTGAGAAATTTGATTCAATTCAGAATAATTTGATTCTTACGAAATTATGTTACAAGTTACCTTTATTGTTGGTTTCTCTTTGTCAGGCTTTGTTGAATCGAACAGAACTAGTTTAAGGTGAATATGCTAGTGTCATCAAATCTCTTACGACACTCAAGACGATTGCAGGTCAGGCTGGTTTAATCGTTAATGGCTGTCTTTACTGTGCTAGACTCAGGTCTGTATCTTTTCGGTTTTGTAATTAATCCGGAGTCTAACAATTACTTGAATGTCTTTAAAGTTTAAACATTGTTTGGGATCACCTGCCCGTGTGTTGTCCCGGGTTCAAATTCTCATACCCCCACCCCCGCAGCATTAGCTGCTCCTTCGTACCAAAAAAAAAAAATGTTTGGGATCAATCGTCCGATTTAGATACTTTATTTGAGGAGAATACGGAAGGAAATGAGCATGGAATTGAAGGTTTTTAGAAGTGTTAAGGAAAGTTTACTTATTGCATCGCATTACAAGTATTCTCCTTCCTCTCTTTTATGTAACTTGTGAATTATAACATGTTGTACCTAAAAAAAAAAAAAAAGTTAGCAGCGTTTCATGAATTCGAGCATTATGGTTTTCCTTTGCTTGTGCTTTGTTTCAAGAATATTTATATGTTGCGCGGTTGGCTATCTTTTCTCAAATCTTTCAATTATAGGTTCTTTTTATAGGAACAACGGCGTTGTTATGTCGAATAATTCAAAATTGAAGCAATTTAATGTCTTTTAAATCAATATATATATGAACGAAGTTTTTTTCGTGGTCATTCAACGCGTCTAGAGCATTTCTAATTTTCTTAGAGATTTGTAATCTTCGCGATTAGGTAAAGATATTGTTATTATACAAAATTAGGTAAAGATATTATAATTATACAAAATATATGATAATATTTTACATTTTTGGAATATATAATGTGATAATGGAATTTTTGTAATTAGGTAAAGATATTGTAATTATACAAAATATATGATGATATTTTACATTTTTGGAATATATAATGTGATAATTGAATTTTTGTAAAGTTTTTTTTTTTCTCTGGTTTAAGGTTGCTAAAGCTAATTTTAAGCAACTTTCCTTGAATATGGTGTTGAGTTTTTAGGCAAATGATGAACTTATCTACGTAAGCTAAGACTTTCATTATACGTATTGTTCTTTTTCCTTCTTTTCTTTTTATTCTTCTAATTTTGCGTGTTTGTGTAAGATATACCGTGTAAGTCGAATCTCCCTCCGCTTTTCCCAAGCTTTGTGCATTGGTTTCTAAATTCTACTTTGTACTTGCATTCAAGAAATTAAAGTGATATGAATTTCGTTCAGATGTTTCATGTTAATATGTTGTTTTTTTTAATTTATTGATCTATATTCATTATTCAGCTCATGAACTTTATGTGTTCGGATGGCCAAATTTTTATAAAATTGTTACTATTTCATAACTAGTTTCTTGAAAACTGTTTTTTGAAAAAATAGTGAGTGTTTACAAAAAAAGGTGAAGATATTGTTATTACAAAATATATGATGATATTTGACATTTTTGGAATATATAATGTGATAATTGAATTTTTGTAAAGTTTTTATTTATTTATTTATTTAAGGTTGCTAAAGCTAATTTTAAGCAACTTTCCTTGAAGATGGTGTTGAGTTTTTAGGCAAATGATGAACTTATCTACGTAAGCTAAGACTTTCATTATACGTATTCTTCTTTTTCCTTCTTTTCTTTTTATTCTTCTAATTTTGTGTATTTGTGTAAGATATGCTGTTTAAGTCGAATCTCCCTCCGCTTTTCCCAAGCTTTGTGCATTGGTTTCTAAATTCTACTTTGTACTTGCATTCAAGAAATTAAAGTGATATGAATTTCGTTCAGATGTTTCATGTTAATTTGTTGTTATTTTTAATTTATTGATCTATATTCATTATTCAGCTCATGAACTTTATGTGTTCGGATAGCCAAATTTTTATAAAACTGTTACTATTTCATAATTAGTTTCCTTGAAAACTATTTTTTGAAAAAATAGTGAGTGTTTGGTTCAATATACTGCAAAAACACTTCATTTGTCATTTTATTCATTTTTTTCCAAATTATAAATAGCTCAGAAAGTAAAGAAATATCCTGACCTAACTTATAAGAATTGTTTTCTTGAGGTTAAGTTAGAGATCGTTTTTATGGTTAAGATCTATAGGTAACTGCAAATATTCGTTTAACTGTTAGCGCATATAGTATTTCATTTAAAGTAGTGTTAGTGTGTCAGTTAAAAATGTAAATAATATATATTTTAATATTCAACCGTGCAACGCACGGGTTTTAATCTAGTAAAGTTACATGAAATAAACAACTTCGCAATATACGAGGCTTTTACATAAGTTTGTATGAAATGAATTTTCACAATCACTTCCACTATCCTTTAAGTCAATGGTCTTCCATTGAACATAATTTTAGCATCCTCTTTATTATTTTTCTAAAAATATCAGCACCCAATTAATAAGAACTTTAGGAAAGAGGTCTAGTCATGTACAAACTTAGAAGCATTTCTCATGTGATTATCTTTTATACTCCAAAAAAGGTGATTTCTTTCACATTTTTGGGAACCAAAATCACATAGATAACGGACCATTATTACACTTCCATAAAACATGATTTTGACTCGAAGGATTCATTGTACCTTGTAATCTATAGGATTTTATACGCGTTTTGCTAAATTATCAAATGTATTAATACATAGGCTAGACTCAATTGAGCTCCACCGAAAATAACTGTAAAGAATTCTGACCCAACCCCAGATACCACTGCACTATATATACCCCCAACCCTTCAACTCTTCCTCATATCTCCACTACTTTTCCTAATCACCCCCCTCTCTCCTCTAATCCCCAAGAACCCAAGTTTTTGGGCTACCATGACAAGGAGCAAGGTCGTGTTGAAGTACATCCAAAACGACGTGGCTCGAAAATCGACATTCAAGAAGAGGAAGAAGGGCTTGATAAAGAAGTTAAGTGAGTTCACTACTCTTTGTGCTATAGATGCTTGTGCTATCATATCTAGCTCGTACGACGAGAAGCCCGAAGTCTGGCCCAATCCGTCAGGGGCCCGTCGGGTTTTGGATAGGTTCAACCGGATCTCAGAGGATGACCAGGCGAAAAAGATGTTGGATCAGGAGAAGTACCTGAGGCAACGGGTCGAGAAAGCGGGCCAGCAGTTGGAGAAGATAAGGAAGGACTCAAAGGAGAATGAGTTGACCAAACTCATGTTTGACTGCATTAGTGGTCGTCAGGCCGCTGACAGGCTTGACTTGACAAAGACCAAGGACCTATGTGACGTGGCTGAGAAGATTTTGGCTCAAATTGATGATAAGCTTCGCCGTTTGCGCCATGCAAAGGGGAATGCTTTCTCTTCTTCATGCAAAACGGCTCTAACCCTCTAATTGCATGAAAACACGAACTTCCTCCATTTCTTTATTTATTTATGTTGGATTTGGAATTTCATCACAAAACCCGTTCCAATAGAAATAAATGAAAGAAACGAAGGGAGTTCCAAAAACACCCCCAAAACACACAACTTGGTTTTAAGGTTTTGGGGCCAATCATCTAAATAAATAATTTGGTGTCAACAAAGGTCTTTAAATTTCGTAAAAAATTCGATGTGGCCACAAATATATGTAGTAGTCCGTTACAAATGTGCCTCATGTAAGTCTTTGGTTAAATACATTTAGAAGTGTCTGTTGCATCATTTCCTATGAACTAAGATATGATGCAATGTAATAGTGTTCTCCAGACTAAAGTAATGAATAAGTCCTACATAATTCGATTTAATTTCGATGTATTTAGATTGGATCTCGTGATTTTTGATCAATCTGTCTAGTTCTCGACGATGATTCATTTAAATTACTTAATAAATTTCGTAATAAGATAAGATCGAATCGAATCAAATAAGTTTAGAACCCAAAATTACCACTATTCTAATGTACAAGATCCATTTACGATAAATTGTTGTGATGATTGTTTGATATATATGCTAGGTGTAATTGCGATAAGCAAGCGTTAAGCACCAAAAATTCGAACAAATTGTGTGTGTGTGTGTGTGTGTGTGTAAAAGTTTCATCATAGGTTCTTCTTCGAGTAATTCAAAATTTAAGCAATTTAATGTTTTTCAATGTGGCATGAAACGACTTCACAATAGACAGGCTTTCACGTAACTTTATATAAAATGAATTTTCACAATCACTTGTACTACCTTTAAGTCAATGGTCTTCCAATTAGCCTAATTTTAGCATCCTCTTTAATTAATTTCTAAAAATATCAACACCCAATTAATAAAAAAATTAGGGAAAAGGTCTAGGCATGTACAAACTTAGAAGCATTTCTGAGGTGATTGCCTTTTATGCTCCAAAAAAAGGTGATATCTTTTACATTTGGGAAACCAAGATCATATAGATAACAGGTCATTATTACACCTCCATAAAACATGATTTTGACTCGAAGAATACATTGCACCTTGTAAACTATATGATTTTATGCGCGTTTTGCAAAAATTATCAAATGTCTTAATACATAGGCTAGACACAATTGAGCTCCACAGAAAATATATAAGAAGAATTTTGACCTGATCCCAGATGCCACTATATATACCCCCAACCCTCCCTCATATTCAAACTACTCGTCCAAAACACCCCCTTCCTCTAAGCCCCAAGAACCCAAGTTTTTGAGTCACCATGACTAGGAGCAAGGTCGTGCTCAAGTATATTCACAACGACTCGGCTCGAAAGATGACATTCAAGAAGAGGAAGAAGGGCTTGATAAAGAAGTTAAGCGAGCTCACAACTCTTTGTGCCATAGATGCTTGTGCTATCATATGCAGCCCATACGACGAAAGGCCCGAAGTCTGGCCCAACCCGTCGGGGGCCCGTCGGGTTATGGGTAGGTTCAACCGGATCTCAGAGGATGACCAGGCGAAAAAGATGTTGGACCAGGAGAAGTACCTGAGGCAACGGGTCGAGAAAGCAGGCCAACACTTGGAGAAGCTGAGGAGCGACTCAATGGAGAATGAGTTGACCAAACTCATATTTGACTGCATTAGTGGTCGTCGTGCCATTGACGGGCTTGACTTGATGAAGACCAAGGACATGTCTGGCGTGGGTGAGAAGATTTTGGCCCAAATTGATGATAAGATTCGTCGTTTGCATGCAAATGGGGGTGCTTTCTCTTCTTCATACAAAACTGCTCTAACCCTCTAATCGCATGAAAACACATACTCCCTCCATTTCCTTGTTTCCTTACGCTGGATTTGGAATTTCTTCACAAGACCCGTTCAAACGGAAATAAATGAAGAAACAAAGCGAGTTCTAAAAACACACTTGGTTTTAAGGTTTTGGGGAGAATTATCTAAATAAATAATTTGGCGTCGACCAAGGTCTTAAAATTTCGTAAAAGTTTGATGTGGCCATAAATATATGTAATAGTTCTATTAACATTGGGTCTCATGTAAGTCCTTGATTAAATACATTTAAAAGAGTTTGTTTCATCAATTCCTATGAACTAAGATATGATGTAATGTAATAGACTAATAGTGATCTCCAAATCAAATTAATGAATAAGAGCTACATAATTCGACTTTATTTCGATGTATTTCGATCGAATCTCGTGATTTTTAATGAATCTAGTCTAGTTGTCGATATTAATTCATCGAAATTAATCAAAAAAAAAAATTCCGCTATACGGTAAGATCAAATCGAATCAGATGACTTTAGATCCAAAAATTACCATTATTTCGTACGAGATTCATTCATGATAAATTGTTGCAGTAATTGTTTGTTATATGCTAGGTGTAATGGCCATGAGCAAGCATTTACACCAAACAAACTTCTGAATGACAATTTGGTGTTGAGATTTGTAGCTAACATTTCTACTCTTGTATCGTTCTTTCAATTGGTACTTACCGGTAATATTGACATCTTTTTCTCTTTAGGGTGAGTGCACATTTAAAATTATCTGGAGCTAAATTTTTTTAATCGAAATTTCTTTGACATAATTTATAAATCTAAGTATATAAATTTTTCCTTTTTTGTTTGATTCATAAAAGTATTTATTTTGCTGTGTTTTTGTGACATGTAATTGCATTATATTTTACTAAAATAGATATAGTGAAATGATTTCTTACTAAATAAAATGATCTGTTACTATAATTAGAGGGAAAATTTGCGAGACCACACCCTATAAAACCATTTTTTTGCGAGACCGCACTTTTTATGTTTAATTTTGCGAAACTACACCTTTTAAGTTTATTTCTTTGCGAAGCTGCACCTTTTCTCATTTCCGACCACTTTTGACCACTCTCCGACGTTGACTTGAAATAAGATTGAAAGATCCAAACCTTCCTCTTCGGAGCGGAAAGGGACGTGGCCAAAACATATAAAGATCGGCGTAGTCGTTCATAGGGACATATCTATCCGGATAGAGATAAAGACAGGGATCCATCTAGATCTTGATTCGCTCTTTTTTTGAATTATGACTTTCTGGGTCGGAGCGTAGACGGGCGAGCAGAGCCCAGTAAAGAGGGAAGCCCTAATTAGAGCAGTCTTCTACTTCTAGTCGACTGCTAGCCTGAGAGAAGGTGGCCTCCCTCGGGAAACATGGCCCAATTTCTCTTCTTTCTTTTTGATTTCAGGTTTCTTAATTGCCCAGAACGCTAAAAGGTGGGGAAGAAGCTAGCCGAACCTGGGCACATAAGAAATTCTTGGCGTCGAAAGAGATTTGAGATCGTAAGTAACTTAGTGAATGCTTTCTAATAGGGGCTTGGTTTAGAAGAAAGAAATGAAATATGAACAACCGCGCTGGTTGTACGTAATAGAGCGACTTTAAAAGAAAACGCGAAGATGATTCAGGCTTTACTCAGTTTTGGACTCTTCAATCTCGTAATGTCCTTTCTCTTTTGATGGTGCTATACTAGGTTACGGGAAAGGTATGGATTTAGGTTGGTTTCTATTGTATTTTTTATTACGGTTGGATTGAACTATTTTTTTTTTTTTATGTTACGCCTTTACCTTTTCCCTCAGCTAGGCACCTTTTTATCTGAGTCGTTCCTTGAAATTTTGGGACTAATTTTCACGGTGGGCCACGGACTTCCTAGTCTGTCCGTCCCACAATGGGGCGGCGAAGCCTCTGGTTCTAACTTGCCGGAGGTGCCGTCTACTTTCTCTAACGATAGTTGGATTGATTCCATGGAAGAGGAAGAGACCGCAGTCCGGGAAGATGCGGGTAGCCAGCCTGGGATGCGGACCCCCTCGATCTCGATGGTCCACCATCACCTTCGGCCCTCCACGCACAGATAGAGGGGTTGGAATCGGTTCGGTCGCGAAATCGCCAATTGGCGGAGCATCTGAATCGAGTTCTTGAAGAGATCGAAAACCCTTCCCCACGAGAAAGAGCCAAGTCGTCTTGGCAGAAGGATCGAACATCTTAATCGAGAGATAGTAACTCTCGAATCCCTAAAAGAATGGAATAAGGCTAAGGATGAGGAAAGGTTTCATAAAATCACACAGTTTAATACCGTTTTGTATGATAAAATGGAAGAAAATACCGCCCATCCAAATTAGATTTTAGTGGTTGATTGAATTCGTTCTCTTTTTTTTTTTTTTTTGGTATACTCGCGAGCAAGGAGCGAGAAGAAAAGTGGTCTGTGGTGATGTTTGAATTTGCGCCTATTTGTATCTATTTAGTGATCAGTCTGCTAGTTTCTTTGATCCCACTCGGTGTTCCTTTTCCATTTTCTTCTAATACTTCGACTTATCCAGAAAAATTGTCGGCCTACGAATGTGGTTTCGATCCTTTCGGTGATGCCAGAAGTCGTTTCGATATACGATTTTACCTTGTTTCAATTTTATTTATTATCCTTGATCCGGAAGTAACCTTTTTCTTTCCTTGGGCAGTACCTCTCAACAAGATTGATCCGTTTGGATTTTGGTCCATGATGGCCTTTTTATTAATTTTAACGATAGGATTTCTCTATGAATGGAAAAGGGGTGCTTTGGATCGGGAGTAAGTACTAGTCATACGGCAAAAATCGGGGGGAAGTACAAAAGAAAGAACGATGCCTACACTAAATCAATTAATTCGTCATGGTAGAGAAGAAAAACGGCGCACAGACCGTACTCGAGCGTCAAATCAATGTCACCAGAAGCAAGGAGTACGCCTGCGTGTTACAACGAGAACATCGAAAAAACCTAATTCAGCTCTACGTAAGATAGCCAAAGTAAGGTTGAGCAGCAATCGACATGAGATATTTGCTCACATTCCGGGCGAAGGTCATAATTTGCAGGAACATTCTATGGTCTTAATAAGAGGAGGTAGAGTGAAAGATTCGCCAGGTGTTAAATCCCATTGTATTCGAGGAGTCAAGGATTTGCTGGGAATTCCGGATCGAAGAAGAGGCAGGTCAAAATATGGTGCAGAAAAACCCAAATCGATATGAATGGAAGATGACTCTAAAATTGAATTTTTCTTGATTTTTAGTCAAGGGCTAAAAGCTGCTATAGTGATGGTTCCCCTAAATCCTATTCTACTCAACTGTATAGGGCTGTTGATCACTAGAAAGATTATGTATAATGACACGATGTCGAAAGGATTTTTCGTATGTCGGTTTGGTAGAGGCAAGAATAGTCGAATAAGAAGCAGATATTTCAGATAAAATGAACTTAAAGAGAGGCTAAATAGACATTGTTGTCGGCATAGCGGTCTTAGCCGGCAGTAGGAATGCTCTCTTTGCCCAGGGACCTTTAGCTTGGCACCTTGGCATAAACCTTACCTTACCCTTCTAAGCTCCTTTGCCCTATGCGTTTAGTCTGGTTTGTGGTAGTATCTCAGTTTAAAGGCTTTGGGAGCCAGCATTTGTGCGAGCTGAAGCTACCACAATGGCATCGAAAGAGTGACCGGAACCTGTACCTGACCAGCTCGTGTTTAGCATCCCGCTGCTGGTCTACACAGCGTATAGCGTCAAAGGCAGGTCTTTTTTTTCGGCCCGCTGACCTTTTCTAGGCCTCTTTCCTGCGGAACTGGATTGTCGATATCGACCGAACTGAAGAATAAAAAAGAGCTTTTTCTTTTAGGAAAGTAAGAATTGAATTGTCTTGCAAACATCAGGCATCTTCTAGCTCATTCCCTGACTTCCAACGCGTTCGTTCAGTGAATCGATCCAGCCGGTGGGTTGTGATTGAGCTTAGCTTGGAAAACCTTAAAGCCACTGGCCACTTGTGGTCATAGAGCAAGCAGTCTGAAGATTATTTTGTTCATTATGGGCCAGCAGGGATCAGTGACCATGCACCAATGATGGTGCAGTATGGTAGCAAGATGAAGTCAGGAATGCAGCCTTTCAGGTTCAACAATATGTGGACTGAACATCCGGGGTTCCTAGAGGTTGTTAACGAGGCCTGGGCAGCATAGGCCCTTCGGTCTCAATTAGTGCGGTTGATTCTTTCGTTTATAAAGACTTGCCCCCGACCTTCTCAGCTCATCTGTAAGGGTCGAGCGGTCTTCTTTTCTGTCTGATGGTAATGTGAATCTCGAATCTATTTATGCTTTATGCTAGCGAATCTCTTGCAATTGGTCTATGGCAAAGGGTCATCTGTCCAATAATTAGTCGGAATCAGTCCACGAATGACTTTTTTTTTTAATAGATGTCCTTCTCGAGCTTGACCATTCTGCCAGAGTCTGGTATTTGTATGTTCCGATAGATAAAGAAATGTCCGGTTTCTATTAAAGCACCTCAAAGCCCAAGGAGAACCGCCGAGACTTTTGGACTCCTAGTTCCATATTCCTCCGATGCGAGGAAGGATAAAGCACGATTCAGTCTTCACATGCTAGTTTTATAAAGTGCGATCTCGCAAAATTTCCTAATTAGAGACTACCCCACAAAACTACTATATCAGTTTCCAACCAACAGTTTTGTTTGATTCATATAAGTATTTATTTTGGTGTCTTTTTGTGACATGTAAGTGCATTATATTTTACTAAAATAGATAGAGTGAAATGATTTCTTACTAAATAACAATTATTTGTTACTATAATTAGAGAATACCCCACAAAGCTACTATATCAGTTTCCAACCAACAATTTCTGCCAAAATAAATGTGTGATGAGGAAGGCATTCAGTCAGCATTTCTGGAGTTCTACAGACAATTACTAGGCCAGGATAATGAATGCAGTAGGGTGCATATACCTACTGTAAGAAAAGAAAAAATTGTCACAGAAGAAATGCAAAGTAGAATGATGAGAGCTGTCATAAAGGAAGAGATAAGACAAGCAATGTTTGAAATCCCAGGAACTAAATCCCCTGGACCTGATGGCTTCTCAAGTCAATTCTACAAAGACTCTTGGCACATAATTGGGAATGAAGTCTGTGGTGCCATCATGGATTTCTTTGAGAAGAGAAAAATGTTGAAGCAGTTAAATAACACAATTGTTACCCTGATTCCAAAGACAACTCACCCTAACACTGTTATGGAGTTCAGGCCCATTCCCTATTGCAATACAATCTACAAATGTATTGCTAAAATTTTGTGTAGCAGAATAGGGGAAGTGTTACCTGAGCTGATCAGTTCCAACCAGGGTGCATTTGTCAAAGGCGGAGACATAATAGAGAATATATTGATTTGCCAAGACTTGGTGAGAAAATACAAAAGGAAGGCAATTTCTGCAAGATGCATGCTAAATGGACCTTAGAAAGGCCTACGACACAGTAGAATGGATGTTTGTAAAAGAGATGCTGAATGCTCTAAATTTTCCTCAACAGATGGCTGAGATGATTATGGAATGCCTCACTACACCCTCATACACCCTTGCCCTGAATGGTGTTCATTTTGGATTCTTTAAAGGAAGGAGAGGACTAAGACAGGGCGACCCCCTATCCCCACTCCTCTTTACGATATGTATGGAATATCTCACCAGCATTTTGAATGTTGTGGGGGAAAAGAAGGAGTTCAAATTCTATCCTCAATGCAGCAAGGTGAAGCTCAACCACCTTTGTTTTGCTGACGATCTATTGCTGTTCTGTAAAGGTGAGATTAAATCAGTCATGCTCATCCTAAGGGCTTTTTCAACTTTTTCAAAAACCTTAGGTCTATGTATGAATCCCTCCAAATCTGACATTTACTTTGGAGGGGTGAATTGTTACATAAGAAGAGAGATTCTGAATATCTCAGGTTGTAAGGAGGGTGAGCTGCCCTTCAGATATTTAGGCATCCGAATCACAGCTGAAGGCTCTCTGTAATGGATTGCAATATACTCTCAGAGAAAATTGTCAAACGAATCAGGGATATTGGTGCAAGGAAGCTCACATATGCTGGAAGACTCACTCTTGTCAAAGCAGTACTGCAGACTCTCCACTCTTACTGGGCAAGAGTGTTCTTACTCCCTAAAACAGTCCTGAGAAAGATTTATGCTATATGCATGAACTTTCTCTGGGATGGTTCGGATCAGATTGCAAGAATCCCTCCTGTTGCTTGGGAAGATATTTGTAAATCAAAGGAGACAGGAGGATTGGGGTTAATAGACATAATCAGATGGAACATTGCCAGTATATCAAAATATGTCTACTGGATATTCATTAAAGCAGACACTCTGTGGATCAAATGGATTCATACAATTTATTTAAAGGAAGATGACTGGGATAAATATGTCCCTCCTGAAGATTCCAGCTGGTACTGGAAGAAGATTTGCAGAGTTAAGGAATTGATTAAGCCCTACTGTACTAATTGGGAAAATGCAGGGTACAGTATTGCAAAAGGGTACAAATGGATGACTCGTGATGATCCAAAAGTAGGATGGGATAAAGTAGTTTGGAGTAGGCATTGCATTCCAAGATCTAGTTTCATTGCTTGGCTTGCTATTAAAGGAAGATTGCAGGTGATGGACAGATTGAGGAGACTAGGTATCTGTGAGGAAGATGATTGCTTGATGTGTCAGGATGGGAATGAGACACATGAGCACCTATTTTTCTCGTGTGCATATAGCAGAAAATGCCTTGAGATGCTGAAAAACCAGAACAACTTTGATATTTTTGATGCAAATCCTATCCTATGGTGCAAAAATAGAAGATTTGGATCAAAGCTAGAGAAACAGGTGACAGGAGCTTTAATCTGCAACCTGATTTACTATATTTGGTATATGAGGAACAAGTGCAGATTTGAGCAACATGTCTGGATGCCAGAAATTCTGATTAAAAAGGTCACTAATGAAGTGCGAATTCGACTGAGGCATATTGTGGTGAATCTGAAAGAGAAGGACAAACACTGGCTTATAATGAAAAATCTAGTATAATGTCCAAAAATGTTCTTAGCTGGTAGCAGCTTTTGATGTAAATGTCATGTACTTTTGTTGAATTAAGAGGAGATATCCTCTATGTTTCTGTAACCTTTTTGATGTTTCAATAAAGCTTACTTTTCAACAAAAAAAAAAAATTCTGCCAAAATATTTTCTTGTAATTTCATGACATCTAAGTACTTCTAGATCAGACTTCTAGTATTTTGTTTGAAAAAATCTCTTCAAATCGAACATTAAACTTATCATGGCGAATCGGCGCTATTAAGATTAGTATCCGGATAATGTTTCGTTATATCCAAAATTAATAAAACGGCCATATCACCTAACCTTCTTATGGTTGTAAGAAAATCAAGTTCGTCATCGAGTGATATTGACAACTACTACTATTTGTATTTCTCACACTTTCTCCAAGAAAAAAGAGAGATTAGAGAAACTTGAATATATGGGATAAAGAGATGACAATATTTAAATACATTTTAACATAAAAATAACATTTTAAGGATGGTGATACTAGAAGCTGGTGCAAACTTGACAGAGTCTTAGTGAATGGTGCCTGGATATCTGATTTTCCAGCCTCATTTGCTGATTTTCTTCCTGCTGGAGTTTCTGACCACTCACCCATTCTTGTTCACATCTTAGAACCTCCAAAGATCAAAAAGACTTTTAAATATCTAAATTGCTGGGAAGAGCACAAGGATTATAGAGAAGCAGTGAATAATGCTTGGCAAATTGCTGTTTCAGGCATAGCCATTCACAAATTATTCCAAAAACTCAGAAATGTTAAACATGCTCTCCAACAGTTGAACAAGGAGAATTTCTCTAGCCTGAGCAAGAGAGTAGATAAGTGTAAGGAGGAGCTTCTGGTAGGCCAAGCAGCATTGCAACACCAACCACATGATCAGAATGCCATCACAGCTGTCAGGGAGCTTAAAACCAAGTACTTAAAGCTCAAAAAAGCTGAATTGAGCATGTTAAGTCAAAGAGCTAAGGTCAAGTACATAAATGAAAATGATTGTAGCACCAGGTTCTTTTTTGCTCGAATTGCTGGGAGAATAAATCAATGTAACATAGGGCAAATTGTTGATAGACAGGGTGTACTGCACAAGGATCAAAAAGGAATTGTGGATGCCTTCCTGGACTACTACCAAAATCTCCTTGGAAAGGACCATAAGGTGGAAAAGCTAGATTACTATTTTGTGAGAAAAGGAGCAGTTATGTCCCAAATTCAGCAAAATGACTTAATTTCTCCCATCTCTAAGGAGGAAATCAAGCAAGCTGTTTTCAGTATGGATGCAAACAAAAGCCCTAGCCAAGATGGCTTTTCTCCTGGTTTTTTCAAAACTAATTGGGAGAAAATCCAAGATGATTTTACAAAAGCTGTGCTGGAATTTTTCAGGAAAAAAACTATGCCAAAGCAAGCAAATGCCACTATTGTTACTTTGATTCCCAAAAAGGAGAATGCAAGCCATGTTACAGACTTCAGACCAATCTCATGCTGCTCTACATTCTACAAGGTAGTAACAAAATACTTGCAAATAGGCTCCAAAGCATACTACCTGACATAATTGGGAAAGAGCAAGCTGCCTTCATACAAGGGAGGAATATTTTTGACAACATAATGGTTTCCCAGGCTCTCGTTAAAGGCTATGATCAGAAGAACATCTCCCCAAGATGCTTAATCAAGGTTGACATTAGAAAAGCTTTTGATTCTCTAAACTGGAGCTTCATCAGTCAAATGCTTGAGGCTTTATGCTTTCCTACTCTGTTCATTGAATGGGTTTTGGGATGCATAACTACCCAATTCTACTCACTGAAGCTCAATGGGAATCAAGAGGGATTTTTCCCTGGAAAATGTGGAGTTAGACAGGGTGACCCACTGTCACCATACCTGTTTGTCTTAAGTATGGAAATTTTGTCTAGGTATCTGAGAGATATGCCCAAAGTTCACCAGTTTTCTCTCCACCCTAAGTGCAAGCAGATTCAGTTAACACATCTCATTTTTGCTGACGACTTGATGATCTACATAAGAGGGGATGTGCCTTCTGCTAAAGCTGTAACTGCCTGCTTAGATAATTTTGCCAAAATCTCTGGACTTGAAGCAAATCCCAGCAAAATTGAGATTTAATTTGGAGGAGTGAAGGAAGAGGTAAGGAGGCAAATCCTAGCAGCCACAAGGTTCACTGAAGGGAAATTCCCTTTCACATACTTAGGCATCCCACTGCATTCCAAGAAGCTGAAATCAGAATTATATCAAGTTCTGATAGGGAAAATTAGCAAATTTATTCAGCACTGGTCCACACAAATGATGACTTATGCTAGTAAGGTTCAAATGATTAATGATGTGGTTTTTGGGATTGAAAATTTCTGGTGCTCTAGTGTACTCCTTCCAAAAGGAATTATCAAGAAAATCAACAAAATATGCAAGGATTTTCTTTGGAACATTGAGGAAGGGCATAAAAAGATGTGTTTTAAAAGCTGGAAAAGTTGCTGCTTACCCAGGGAGGAATCAGGGTTCAACATCAAAGAAATCTTATCCTGAAACAAAGCTTTAATGTGTAAATGGATTTGGATTGTAGTGCAGGGCCAGGAGAATGTGTGGACAGCATACTGTCTGAAAAATGGGAATTTTTGGCAAATTACAAGCAAGCAGAATGATCCTGAAAACTGGAGGAGTATCATTGCTCTTAGAGATGAAATTCTGTTGACTGCAGCCATGTGCACTGACAGGTAAAGTTAGGGGGCACCATGTGCACTTGGGGGTAAAGTCCAGGGGCACCATGGGCACTAATTTTTGTAAATTGGAATTTTTTTGTGAACAATTTTCGAGTTTCTGAGAATTTTTTTTAAAATTTTTTTAATTAAAAAATAGTTAATCGTTAATTAACTTACCCGCCAACTGCTAATCACTGCCATGTCATCACTTAACGGTCAAAGGACTAACGGAGTTAACGACCAAGGGTGGGAAGGGCACCATGTGCCGGTTGGGGTAAAGTTCGGGGGAACCGTAGTGTACAAGTTTCAAACATAGGGGCACCACGAGCATTGTGACATAGTTTGGGGGCACCACGGGAATTTGTCGAATTAACAAAGTAACTCTGCACTCTGGTTTGCTTTCGAGTAATTTGCAGAACTTCAGGAATAAAAGCTGCAGGAAGGAATTTCCAAGGACTGTGGTGAGAGAATATTGTCGTGATATCCACCAAATAACCGCACTATCTAACTATTGTAGTTAGGGAAGTCGGGATCGTATCCACGAGGAACTAGAATTAATTCTAACGGTGTTTATATGCAAAGTAACGTCACAAATAAGGAGGTTCTAAATTGATTGAGTAACAATGTAATAAACGCTAAACAAGTAAATAAGAGGTGATTAATAATTATGTACAAGTCTTGGATCCGCAACTATGACTAACGAATTATTTTCGCAAGAAATCGAATTGTTCCTTCGCTTTGGTTGCTTAATTGTGAACAAAGTTCTATTAGTTCTTAAGATTAGTGAGTTTAAGCGACCGCTCTAAATTCACCTTAATCACTCTAGATAACCTAAACGACCGTCTTCGGTTCAACCAAGTGTTAGCAATAACAACGAACTAATGTCGATTAAGAATAACAAGTTTAGTAACTAATTAACCGCAACCGCGCATTAACCAATACTAACCTTCAATTACCGCGTTAATTCCTCCTAAGTCTAAAAACCGCGACCGCGCATTAATAAACAAAGGTTGCTTAACAAATCTAGATAATAGAATACCACCAAATTATCTAAACAAGCTAATAATCAAACCAAGCTAAATCTAGTAGCGACCTAGATAAAACGAGATATGATTATAAATAAATGCAAGGAATAACAACCAATCAAGTAAGTAAAGGAAAAAGACAATAACTTACATTAATAACCGAAAGTTTAGTGCTTCACCAAGTTTTGGAGATTAGCTCTCCATATTACAAAATATGAGGAAAATGTTGGGGAAGCTAAGGAGAGGAGAGGAGTGGAGGAAGATGAAGCAAAATGGGATAAGATTATGTTTTCGGCAAATTCCCGTGGTGCCCCTGAACTATGTCAGAATGCTCGTGGTGCCCCTATGTTTGAAACTTGTACACTGTGGTGCCCCCGAACTTTGCACTTATAGGCACGTGGTGCCCCTAAGCCCTCTAATTCACTAACGCCGTTAACTTTCGGATGTTAAATGGTGATGTGGCACATAATTAGTAAAATTAATTAAATTTTTAATAATAACTAATGTTTAAATGAAAAATATAAAAAAAGAAAAAAAAAACCCAAACTTTTTCTCTCTCCTCACCTCCCTCACCGCCCCGCAGCCCCACCGCCGGCAACCCCCACCATCTCCCCCTTCCCCGACATGCCACCACTGGGCCGCATACGGCGGCGCGAGCCCAGTGGGGTGGCACGTCGAGGTCGAAAACCGCCCTTATAGGGCTGTTTTCGACCCCATTGAAAAGGGCGACCAGATCTGGGGTCGAAAACAGCCCTCTTAGGGCGGTTTTCGACCTCGACGAGCCACCCCACTGGGCTCGCGCCGCCGTATGCGGCCTAGTGGTGGCATGTCGGGGAAGGGGGGAGGTGGCGGGGGTTGCCGGCGGTGGGGCTGCGGGGCGGTGGGGGAGGTGAGGAGAGAGAAAAAATTTGGGTTTTTTTTTTTATGTTTTTCATTTAATCATTAGTTATTATTAAAAATGTAATTAAATTTACTAATTATGTGCCACATCACCATTTAACATCCGAAAGTTAACGACGTTAGTGAATTAGAGGGCTTAGGGGCACAACGTGCCTATAGGTGCAAAGTTCGGGGGCACCACAGTGTACAAGTTTCAAACATAGGGGCACCACGAGCATTCTGACATAGTTCGGGGGCACCACGGGAATTTGCCGTTATGTTTTTCTCTCTCCTCCCCTAAATATACAAAACCCCAAAATAGAAATAAAAGATAAGATAAAAGGAAATAAAACTACTAAAAATATCCGAAAATGACCGTCTCGACTCGAGAAAGTCATTACGAGTCGAGAATGCTAAAAAGAAAAACCATCCGAGAGAAAGTATCCTCGAGTACTCGAGACAAAACGTCTTGAGTCGAGACGAGTTATCTCGACTCGTGCCTTGTGTGACTCGAGTCGAGGTTTAACCCGTCAAAACAACCTTCTCAACATTTTTTACGACTCGAGAAGATCCAACCTCGAGTCGAGGCTTTAGGCTCGAGTCGGGACATTCAAGTCTGGAGTCGAGAAACTGCTCCGCAGGCCGTTATTCAATCGCACATAACTCTCACCTTGGGAGTCAGTTTTGAGCTCATAATATATCGTTTGAAAGCTCATAACATGAACTTTACTATCCAAGTGGAATTTCTGCAAACACGGATCTACAAAGAAAGTTATGCCAATTGGAAGCTGACATTGTGTTTCTTGGCTATCAAAACTTCAACTCTTGAAATCAAGTCATTTGTAGGTAGAATTGGTCTTTGATGGTGTCTTTCTTGGGTTTAACTTGGCCATTATTGTCTTCAACATGCGATCACCGATCCAAATGGAGTGATTATATCTCGTTATTACAAAAGCAGCTTATATTCCCGAAATTACAACACAAACCAACAAATAGGAGAATACTCACAATCCCATATGAATTACACTAAAATGACCACCAAAATGAGATATAATCCACTACTTAGACACCACAAATACCATCACATAAGACTGTGTTGCTGGAAAAACTGGAAAAAAAAATGAGCTGTACGGAAAGAGGTGAGTGACGAAAGTGAGACGATTTTTCAGGATGAAGATCCAGCCATGGCGAGATCCAATTCTTCTGGGAAATCTCGAGCTAAATCACAACGAAGAGCTGGCAAGCGTAGGAATAAGCAGCTTCAAAAACTTAAACAACTTATAAATAAAAAACTGCCCATCCTCATCTGAAGCGGTTAAGCACCAGAAGATTTCAGAAATTCAGGGCATCCCACCTCTGAATTTATCTGATGAAGATGATGACCATGAATCGATTGATGAAGGTGTCCAATCAGAAGATGATTTACCTGTGATAGAGGAAGAGGAAAATGAGGACAACCACAATGGTGAATGGCAAATGGTTCTGAGGAATAGAAGAGGTAAACCTACTCCACCTTGCTCTAATAATCAGCATGAAAATAGGGTAAAGTTCGTGATTTTAACTAAAGATCGAGAGGATGTCTCTGAAGGTAAAGTGTATTGGAATTCTGCCATTATATGCTTTGTTTTAGGTTCCAACCCCCCCCCCCCCCCTCCGGGATACTATTCAAGGTTATTTTCAGAGAATTGTGGGGTAAGAGAGGATTGGACAAAGTCTCTATTCTCCCAAATGTGATCTTTGTGGTGAGATTTAAATTAGTAGAGGAAAGGGATTTGGTTATGAAATACGGGCATTACCTGTTTGATAATAAACCTCTAATTGTGAAGGCATGGCATGAGAATTTAGAGCTTTCAAACGAGGCAGTAAAAACAGTGCCAATTTGGGTCAAACTATTGAGGCTGGAACTGAAATTTTGGACTGAAAATTGCATTTAGAAAATTGCGGGTTTGATTGGCAAGTATATTAAGAGTGACAAAGCCACGGAGGATAAGGCTAGGTTGGGATATGCCAGGGTTATGATTGAGGTTGATATTAATCAGGAGTTTCCTGATATGCTCAAGTTTGGGGTTGAAAATGGTGTACCTGTAACAACCCTAAATTTTCGACCAAATTAAATAAATGAAAACGTAGGATTATTATGCCACAATTAACTAATCAAGTTAATTGCAAGGCTAAAACCAAAATAATAAATCCAAAATATAAATAATAAATAGTACGACAGCGGAAGACTTAGTCAAAGTTTACAAAATTCTAAATCCGAAATCCAAATGAAACTAAATAAAGTTTAATAATTGTCTAAATGAAATAGCCCCCATAAATGCAGACGTCCACAAGCTCAACGTAGCACCATCAAACACACCTGTCAACTGCGCCATCGGAAAATGACACAGGCCCCAGAATAGGGTAGGGACAAACCCAAACAAAGAACGTCAGCAAAACTAGCTGAGTAAGAACTCAAAGCAAAACAAGTGAAAATAAGATACGCGCCTTTGAGGCGCGTAGCTGAACAACCAACCCTTACAATCAATGTATTAGCCAAGATGATAAGAGAGATATATGAACCAAGAATCATTATACAAATTTCAGAGAGAAAAGCCACATATACAGGAATGAGCACTCCGCATCAGTAACCCATCTTTGGTAAGGGTCCTACCTCAAACCAGGAACAACTCTAGAGGCCAACCAAACCACCCTAAGAGAACCCGAGTGTGCACACCCCTCACATGAGGGCCAGTAGGATGTAACCGGTCAAGGAGGAGGTTCTAATAGGTAACTGGTAGCTAATCCAGTTAAGAGTTACCTTGATCAGAGGTATAGTAAATCATTCGTAATCGAGCACCCCCGGAGGAGTTAACCCGAACTCTAGAGTGTTTATAGAAGAAAATCCCATTAACCATAACCCATATTCAAACCATGATTAGATGTTTTATTTGATGTATAACCAATTCCCAACCAAACAAGAGATATTGTGATCCAACGATAGGAGTATAGAAGCCAATATATATGAAACAAGAATTGATCACATTAGAAGCTCAAGAGTTGGCGTTCTTACCGAATTCGCTAACCTCTTTTTTCGAACTCTCTAAAATTGTGAACCCAATCGAGTCGAACTCATCAGCTACAAAATTTAAATCAATACTTTAATTTAATAGTCTATGAGATCTAACCAAAATATTATCCGAACAACCCACAAAGCTAAATTAACACCTGTCCCAACTTTACTATGACATTTAACTAGCCAAATTCCCAAGGTTGTACAACAAAGGTACATGATTTCTCGACAAATCAACATAGTAATCTTCCAATGTTATAACACGAGCCCCATACACAATCACACTCACAACCAACTATAACTACCACTCCAACACATAAAAAAAAACAACACAACTGACAACAACGACAGTACCCTCGACGTCGACAACAACATAATCGACAGCAACAACAACATACCCACGCCACTTCGTGCGACAACCATCACTACACCCATACTTATGCACGCCTGCCACTTTGCACATGCAAAGACCATCCCGTCAATTAACCTAAGTCTAAAACCTACCAAAACGACCCAAAACAGAGCATGATGAAAACTCATACAAATTAGCCATGTCAAAAGCTCATAAAGCCAAACCATAAACATATATATCATATTCTCATCGTCAAAACATTAACAATCTCACAAATACAAAGCATCGAAACTTTTCATGAAAATCGAGAACGGTAAAGCTTAAATAAAACTATGATAAATTCATACCGTTGTGTAGAAGAGAAAGAAAGAGGAATAACGGTACTACTTTCATCCAAAACGGAGCTGAAAATCGGAGTCGGTAAGCAAACGAAAGGAGACGGCGATGCGCGGCGAATAGGACGATGATGATGAAGATGTACGGTGACTTGTTGGTACATAATATGGTCTGAGGGTTTTAGTAATTGATTTGGTTTAGTAAACAAATAAGGGCAAAATAGTCATTTGTCAATTAGGTGGTTTTTACTTAAGGTTTTGGTTTTCTTTTTTTTTTTTTGTATTATGGAAGAATCAATTAAAGTAAAACAATTTAAAAACCCCAAATAAAATTGTGTTTATAAACTCTAAAATAAAACGAAAACCTTCGAAAATAAACACATATTAGTAACACCCGAATTAAATTAATTTCCAAAATATATGGGGTGTTACAGTACCTGTTGAACCAATTGTTGAATATGAGTGGAAACATGCCCTATAAGAGGATAAGACATGTGGGGGAGAAATGCAGAAGGAAGCCAGGTGCTAGGAGGGAGTGGAGAGCTAAGGAGAAGGAACCGGCTAGGCCTGCTAGGCAAGTGTGGAGGCCTATGCCTAACTAACCTAATCTGAATACATGCATATGTTACTCCACCTAACCCTATTGCAAGTCCTGTGTACTCTGCTACACATCAAGTGACTAATCAAGTGAGGAACATTAATAGACAGCTTATTGTGACACCTCAGGTAGATTTAAGTCAATCTGGAATGCCACGCCAGGGGCTCACTTTTGTTGCTGCTGTTAGACGTGATGTTGGAAGTGTTGGAAATGTGAATATTAATGGTAGTGAGTGTCATGATCAGGTTGATCATGGCTAGTTTGGGTTTTTGGAATGTAAGGGGTCTAAACAGTCCTGCCAAATAGAGAGAGGTAAGGAGATTCATTGATAAATATGATGCAGGACTGTTTGGACTCTTAGAAGCAAAAGGTGAAGAATGTTAATAAGATTCACCCTAGTTTTTATGAAGGTAGGAGCTTTTGCACTAATAATACACATCACCCAGGAGGGAGTATCCGGTTGTTGTGGAATCCAATAAAACTTAATTTGCAAATTGAATTAGTAACTAGTCAGCTTATCCATGCTCAGGTTACAGATTTGATTTTGAATAAAAAGTATTTTATTACTATGATATATGGGATGAATGACGCTAAGGAGAGGAAGATTATGTGGGCTCAGCTGTTTCGAATCCATCAATACTTGAGTGGAGCTTGCGTTATCAGTGGAGACTTTAACAATGTTTTGTTTCCAAATTAAAGGATTGGGGCCCCTGTCACTAATGCTGAAATCAAAGGGTTTCAAGAGTGTGTCCAGAAATGTGGTCTCAATGATATGATAATGAATGGCAATTTTTACACCTGGAACAAGCAGCAGAAGCATGAGAAAATGGTGTTTTGTAAAATTGATAGAGCAATGTGCAATGATGATTGAATCTTGATGTTCCCTGAGAGCAATGCTTTTTTCTATCCTGGAGGACTTTATGATCACAGTCCTTGTGTTATAAGTCTTCAACTTGAAAGAATGAAGGGAATGAGGAGTTTTAAATACTTCAATATGTGGAGTAAAGTGGAGGATTTTGAGGATATTGTTAAGACTCATTGGAACACTAGCATCAGAGCCACTCCAATGTATCAGGTGATAATGAAGCAAAAGATGTAAGATGATATTAGTCTAATAATCGACCTCTTGTATTACTGAAAATATGGTGAGAATATATAGTACATGAGATAAGCAAATCCATCACCCTTAACCTAAGACTAGTACAATGTACCTTGTAGATACAAAGTACATAATAAATAAATTACATACTCCGTATTCACCCTAGAGTGTATATTCATCCTCTATCACTCCCCGGCAGTCGGAACGGCAGTTGTACGGAAGTTGCGACTGGATGCAGAAAGGGATGGCACGACATGATCAATGAAGGAGCATAAGCACAACCACTTAGCACGGACCACTGTGAAAAGAAAAAAAAAATGCGAGGCCATGGGCTCTCGATCGACTAGCCTATTTTAGGGAGTCGGGGTGCGTAGAGTCAACTATCCCCATAGGGTGATAGGACAAGCATGAAAACAAAAAGAAAAAGAAAATAAAAACAGTGGTGATAAAGCCGTGCATGACAGGGCCACTTCGGAATCGGCGAACAACACGTAATGGAGGCAGCGACGGGGCGTCAATAGCGGCGATGGCGGCTGAGAGGCGGCAAGAGTGTCCTGGACTACTCATTATGCGGCTTGAGCGGCGATGGCGGCTAGGCGTCTGACCGTGGGCTGCACGACGTGGTCTTGGCGATCCGTGGGCAATGCTGACAACGTCGGTCGTCAGGGGCTGCTCTATGAGAGAATCGTGCCATAAGAACCTCCTAAATCTGATCATCGCAAAGTCGGGGGAGGAGAGAATTATGGTGAATCAAGGAATATGTAGCCATGGTAGGGGTGAAGTAGTTGCTATTATTCATAAATGCTAATCGAATGAAAACTAATAGAAAAAAAAAAAAAAAAAAAACTAACATGGAGAGGCCTGGCCGAGGATAGTTAGGAGAGAAGAACCATCTCCGGCCGGGAAAACGGAAGCAAGAAAAAGTTGTTTAGGATTTGTAGTTTGTGATCGAACTCTCTGATACCATGTAAGATGATATTAGTCTAATAATCGACCTCTTGTATTACTGAAAATATGGTGAGAATATATAGTACATGAGATAAGCAAATCCATCACCCTTAACCTAAGACTAGTACAATGTACCTTGTAGATACAAAGTACATAATAAATAAATTACATACTCCGTATTCACCCTAGAGTGTATATTCATCCTCTATCAAAAGAGTATGAAAAATCCTCTCAAAAAGCTTAATCAGGAAAAGTTTTCTAACATTGAGAAGAAAGAGGCACATATGTATTTTGAACTGGTGGAGGTTAAGCAAAGGCTGCATAATGATCCAATGATTAAGGAAATAAAAGCTAAAGAGCTTCAAATGGCTGAACAATACAGGTTTTTGTTCCAAGCTAAAGTGAGCTTCCTCAGGCAAAAATCCAAAGCTACTTGGTTGAGGGAGGGGGATGACAATACTTCTTTTTTTCACTGTACTATAAGAGCCAGAAGGATCAAAAACAGTGTCAGCCAAATTCAGGACATTCATGGTGCAATGAAAACAGATGGGAGGTACATTCAGAATGCCTTTCAAGAATTTTATACTCAATTGCTGGGCTAGGATAACAGGTGTTCTCATGTTCATTTCCCAAAAGTGGGGAAAGGAAAGAGAGTTACAGAAGAGATGGGAATGAGGATGTTGAGAGCTATCACTAAGGAGGAAATTAAAAAGACAATGTTTGAAGTTCCTGGGAATGAACAAAAGTCCAGGGCCTGATAGATTTTCCAGCCAGTTTTAAAAGGATAATTGGCACATAGTTGGAGATGATATATGTGCTGCTCTAATGGATTGCTTTGATAATGGGAGAATGTTAAAGCAGCTGAACAATACGATTCTTGCTCTGATCCCTAAAGTACCTTATACAATGCTGTAACACCATTTATAAACGTATATCTAAGATTATTTGCACCAGGGTTGGAGAATGTCTGCCTGATATCATTAGTGAGAACCAATCTGCTTTTGTTAAGGGGTGAGACATTGTGGAAAACATCCTGATTTGTCAAGATTTGGTTAGGAAGTACAACAGGAAAGCTATCTCTTCTAGGTGCTTACTAAAAATTGACTTGAGAAAGGCTTATGACACAGTTGAATGGGATTTTGTTAAGGAAAATATGCAAGCGAGCTTTGAATTTTTCCTCAGAAAATGGTGGATTTGATCATGGAATGTCTTGGTACTCCTTCCTATTCTTTAGCCCTTAATGGTGATACATTTGGTTTCTTCAAAGGGATAAGAGGATTAAGGCAAGGCGACCCTTTATCTCCACTATTGTTCACTATATGCATGGAATATCTTGCTAGAATTTTGAGAGTTGTTGGGGAAAAAAGAATTCAGGTTCCATCCTCAGTGCCATAAAATTAAGCTCACTCATCTGTGTTTTGCAGATGATTTGCTTATTTTTTGCAAAGGAGATGTGATGTCTGTGTTTTTTATACTAAGAGCCTTTGTTACTTTTTCTAAAGTTTCAGGTTCGTGCATGAATCCTTCCAAATCAAATATGTATTTTGCTAGAGTTAATTGTCATGTCAGAAATGAAATTTTGGGCCTGTCAGGGTGTAAAGAAGGGCAACTACCTTTTAGATATCTGGGTATCAACATTACTGCATGGAGAATTTCTGTTTTGGAATGTAATGTTCTAACAGAATTAGATAGTTCAAAGAATCAGGAGTATTGGCTATAGGAAACTTTCTTATGCTGGAAGGCTTACCTTAGTCAAGTTAGTACTGCTAAACTCTACAATCCTACTGGGCAAGGGTATTTATTTTGCCAAAAACTGTGCTAAGGAAGATCAATGCAGTGTGCAGAAACTTTCTGTGGGATGGCTCAAAAGTAATGCAGAGAGTTCCTATGGTCTCTTGGGAGAATATCTGCATGCCTAAAGAAGCAGGGGGCCTGGGTTTAGTTGACATTTTCAGTTGGAATAAGGCTTGTATTGCCAAGTATGTGTACAGGATATACTGCAAAGCTGATTCTTTATGGATCAAATGGATACACAGTATATATACCAAAGGAAAAGCCTGGAATGATTATGTTACTAGAAGAAAATTTGTAGGGTAAAGGAACATGTGAGATGTTGGATGGGACAAATTAGTGTGGAGTAGACACTCTATTCCGAGATCCAGCTTCTTTTCATGGCTTGCTATCAAATGGAGACTGCAGGTTAATCAAAACTCAAATTTTTGGGCATCTGTATGAAGGATGTATGTGAACTGTGTGCAGCAGGAACAGACACACGTGAGCACCTCTTCTTCTCATGTCAATATACAGTCAGAAATGTTTGGAGAATGTAAGAAGTAGAAATGGCTTCATGATTCCTGAGGATAATGCTCTACAGTGGTGTAGAAGGAAAAGATTTGATTCGAGAATTAAGAAGCAAGTGGTTGGGGCGCTTATCTGCAACTTGATCTATTATGTGTGGTTCATGAGAAACAAATGTCGACCAGAGCAAGTCCTCTGGCATCCAGATCATATGGTTCAGGTAATTTGGAAGGAAATGAGGAGTCGTCTAAGACATATTGTAACAACCCTAAATTTTCGACTAGTTTAAATAAACGAAAATCTAGAATTATTATGCCACAATTAACTATCGAGTTAATTGCAAGGCAAAAATCAAAATAGTAAATCCAATTTTAAATAATTAAGAAGTACTACAGCGGAAGACTTCATCAAAGTTTACAAAAAACCAAATCCAAAATCCAATTGTAACAAGTAATGTTTAACCATGAATATGTAAATAAATTGATCCCCATGAATGCAGACGTCCACAAGCTAACACACCAACTTTAGAGACACCTGTCAACTGTGCCAGCAGAAAATGACACAGGCCCCAGAATAGGGTAGGGAGCAAACCCAAACAAAAGAACGTCAGCAAACAGGCTGAGTAAGAACTCAAAGCAGTGAAATAAAAGTAGATACGCGCCTTAGAGGCGCGTAGCTCAACAGACCAAACTTAGGAGAAACCAATTCCGTAACCACCATATAATCAACAGTGAACAATGATAACTTTATATTCCAGTACCAACTACCATCGGTCGGGTCCTACCCCTAACCAAACCACAACTAGAGCTTCCACCAAAACCACCCTATAAGACTCAAGTATGCGCACACTTCCCTATGAGGGACAGTAGGATGAACCAACTCATAGGGGACGTCTATAGGCAACTAGGAGCTACCTAGTCGAAAACCATTTATAAAATTATTGGCCATATAAATAGACGTGTCACCCATTGATGTGGACAACGTCGCTCTAGTGGGTAAATAAGCGTATCCAACAACCAAATTTCCAATCACAGAGTACAGCATTATTAAGTACGAAACCAAATATAAGATATAAGCATGATCCGCAAATACGTACAATTCCAAGTTGAATTTGGCCATTGGCCGAAATTAAAGAAAGTGAAGGCCTTACAGCCGATTGCACCGTACGTGCAGAAACAAGACTAGGAGCAGAATACTAATTATGTACGTATATATAATTTTTCGATCACGCACCAAGCTAGATAACCATAGATATATATATTCTTACGTATAAAAGGAAAATGATTACATCTGAATCAAATCGCAAGCTTAAGCTCAAGAGGGTTGGTGTTCTTACCGTATATGTTTAAACCTCTCCTTAGTTTCTTTTAGAAATCCGCGAACCCAACACTCTCGAACCCACAAGCTAGACAAAACACAAAATGTACCCAATTCAATATGAATAACATCAAGTAATTCACCCAAACGATCAACCATGATCACAAATCCTCCTAATAAACAGTCTTTAGACAACACTAAACCAACACCACATCAAGCACACAACACTACCTATTAATCTTCATCATAGAAACATCAAAATCACCTCATTATCATCCTCTTAAACTCCCAACCAGACTTGTCCTTCCACTTTACTCGCCTTAACAACACTATGACACCGCTAAGTGTCATATAAACATCCATTTCCATTTCCACAAAGCACTGATATAAATTATTAAAATCTACACATAAATTCACCCAAAGTTGTCATTGAAACCTCAAGCTGATTGCCTTAATAATATAAAAGCCAAACCTAATTCATAAACTCATAATACATGTTTATAAATCATACGAGACAATTTAAATTCCCACATTTCAGAATTTACATTGTAAAATCACAAAAAGGCGACTAGGGTTCACAATTGAATATATATGTATCAACATTGATTAACAAGGTATAATTTAGGGTTATGATTCGTTACCTAAATAGTAGAGGATGATAGGTATGAGTTCTTGAAGGATTCAATTATCAAACGAACTGAGTGTAAAGGATCCACCGTAACCGAAACTGATTCGCGGCCAGAAAGACCAGGGTGTATTCAAATGGCTCCACAAGGCGCGTCCGATATTCAATTACGCCGATTGAAGTCTTCAAAGAAAGATATGAAACTCAGCTTTCTAAAGAAACCAACCGCGTGTCATTTAGATGCCGGACGAAGGAGATATGATCCGACGAAGTTGATGATGTGAAACTGAAATTCTATGCGGGTATAAAAGTGAATGAGAGGAAGATGAAGAGTGTGAATGACGTGAAGGGAAGAGAATAAGATGGCTAAAAATTGGGGTAACGAGGGTAAAACGTAACCCTATAAATTATTATTACAAAAAACCTTTTCAAAATCCATTTGACATACCTCAATACATAAATGATAAACCTCAAATTAAATCCCCAAAATCAAATAAGTTAGTAACACCCAAATAAATAGTTACCCGAAATGGCGGGGTGTTACAGACTTCCCTCCTTAAGACAGCGCTTCGTCCTCGAAGCGTAAACTTATTCTCCAAAGTGAACCTTGACAATATTTTTCCAAAACGTCATTTCTCCATAATACCAGTATGCAAAGATTCTCTAAATTTCTATACTCCAATACACTCGTACCTACGCTATCGCTCGCCAAGTGAGCTTTTGAGCAAGTTTCAAAAATAAATTGTGCACAAGGCACCCAAAACCAATCAATAGTAATTTGGAACCAAGCAATAGTAATAGACAAGAAGGGTTCGTCCCCGAAGGTTAAACTTATTCCATAAATAACAATCACGCCCTCATAAACTTTTAAGCCTCCCAATCTCATACCCTCGCCAACTTGTACACAAGGTACGCTCTAGTGAGTCATGAGCAAGTTTGTAAAAAAAACAAAAAAAAAAAGTAATCATATCATGTTATAACAACAAGGTTTATAGTTATAATCACTTATCCAAGATGTGCACGAGGCACCCAAACCAACCAATAACCATAATACCGAGATTTGCACCAGGCTCGCAAACCGATACACTTAGGCATAATATAACCAATTCATGATCACAGCAAAGTTACGTAACTAACCAAACTACACACAATTTAAAATAAAATTGACATGAACAAAACATTACAAAATACAAGAGGAAACGAGACGCAGCAATTCTCGTCCTCCTTAAAGCAAAGGTTCGTCCTCGAACCGAAAGTCCCTTATTCATTGGCAAACGAATGATGGTATTTCTCGCGCACGTAGACACCACCTCCTAGGTTGCTTTTCCACATTATTATTACTTCCTAAGACCCTTACCATGTAAGTCACAGCACGGCGTTCTCACCTTTCTATCTAAAGTACTAAGTGGGGCTTCCTCATAGGTCATAGTCTCATCCAATTCTATGTGACACATGGGATGGACCGCTACCATAACGTCAAAGTTGGGAGACATAAAAGACATTGTGTGTTTGCTCCAAAATTTGCAGGCGAATCCAACTCATAAGCCACTTATCCAATTCTTTTGATCACCTTATATGCCCGCTAAATTTCGGCTCACTTTACCCTTTCCCGAAATTGTTTAACACCTTTAGTAGGTGATACACGAATCAACATCATGTCTCAATATTGAAATTCAATTGACTTCTAGTATGATCACCATAGCTCTTTTTAGCGTCCTCGGGTGGCCTTCATTCCCTCCTGAATAATCTTAGCTTGTTCTATCATCTTTTGAATGTAATCCGATCCCAGAACCACTATTTCACTAATGTCGTTCCAACAGATTAGGCTACGACATTTTCGTCCGGACAAAGCGTCAAACGATGCCATGCCGATCGAAGTGTGATAACTGTTATTATAGGAAAATTTTATCAACTCCAACTTATCCTCCCAACCACCTTGGAATTGTAGGGCACAAGCACTCAACATGTCCTCCAGAGTCTGATTTTTTTTCACTCAGTCGCTTGGTGGGAAGTTGTACTCACTAGAAAATTTGTCCCAAGTGACTCCCGTGACTTTCCAAAATCGATACACAAATCCCGCATCACGATCTTACACTATATCCGTAAGTACCCCATGTAGCCTCGACACGTGATGCATATAAGCGGCTGCTAATTGCTTTCTCCATGTGATCTTCATTGGAATGAAATGGGAGTCTTGATCAACCTATCTACGATAACGCAATCATACCACTCCCTTTAGGAG
Organism: Spergularia bocconei; assembly: GCA_963457585.1. Taxonomy (NCBI): domain Eukaryota; kingdom Viridiplantae; phylum Streptophyta; class Magnoliopsida; order Caryophyllales; family Caryophyllaceae; genus Spergularia; species Spergularia bocconei. The sequence continues at coordinate 9,522,505 of OY734943.1, forward strand.
TTCTAGGTAGTTTAGGCATAAAAACCATCTATATAGAGCTCTACTTCCACTCGGGTACTGGTTAAGGTTGTAGTTTTCCTTGCGTTTTTTTTTTTTTTTTTTCATTCTTAACCTTCTGGCATACCAAACAACAAGCTACAGCTTCTGCCACAATTTTGTTTTTTTTACCGGACCACCAAAACACACGCTTCAAATCTTAATACATCTCATCACCTCCCAGATGTACCGGATAGAGAGTGCATAAGCTTCCAACAAAATTTTCTTTCTCACATCCTTGTTGTTAGGTCACACTCGCCCCTGAAACCGAATCATCCCATCGTCTGAATGCTTGAACAAATTAGGCTCGTTGCTCAACTTATCCCTCCAAAAATTATCACTTTCTTGTTTTGCCTTAATTTCTTCAATCAAGCCATTCTTAAAAGTAGTTGCGATGTTTGGGGAAGTACCCGGTCCAGTCTTGATAATTCATCACTTAATTTCTCCTTACGAACAACTATTCTCTCCGTATGCAAGGGTTTTCTACTCAGATTATCTCCATGCTACTATGTTTACCTTCCATTCGTGGTATAGAATGACCATCTCAAGATTCTTAACGAATTCTAAATCATTTCTTATATGACATTATCAAACTAGATAAAAACGAACTTCGACTCCTTATGCTAATAAAAGATCTCGTAATTTACCAATATATATGTCTCCAAAATTTTTGATGCAAACACTTCAACCGACTTCAAGTAATTGCCACCACAACCCTATAATTGTATAGTCCTACTTTTCAACCACACACTGCACATCTGATCTCATTCTAATTTTATCACTTTGGTTAATGTTTAATTCCTTTTTTTTTTTTTCATTCCAATAAAATCGACTTTTCCACACCAACTTAAACGGTCCCTTACAACTTATCACTCATTTGGAATTTATCTTTCTAAAATCCCAAACAAACCAAATAATCAAAATAGTAAACGAAAATCTAGAATTTTCGACTAGTTTAAATAAACGAAAATCTAGAATTATTATGCCACAATTAACTATCGAGTTAATTGCAAGGCAAAAATCAAAATAGTAAATCCAATTTTAAATAATTAAGAAGTACTACAGCGGAAGACTTCATCAAAGTTTACAAAAAACCAAATCCATTGGGTGCGACCTCTATTTTCATCTTCCTTGTGATTCACTCAGGAAATTGAGGTTAATCTTTCTAAACAACCCCAACATTAACAGAGCTCAAGCTCAACCATTCGCATCGAGAAGGCTAGGTGCTTTCCCCCTTTAATTACACTAGACTGAAGAGCTCGTAAAGTGTGCAAATTCATACTATTCATATCTACAACTCTTCCCTTTTTCATTTTCCACAACATCATGTTATCGTCCTCTGGCCTTTTTATGATTTTCAACTATTATCTAGACCCCACATACACGGCTTCCCAAATTATTTTTACACCACTAAGACTTCTGAAACCAAATATGTCATACAATTCTACATAACATTCGGCAAAGTTTCCTTTGTAAATAGTTTATCCCAAAATTTTATAAACCTCAAAAATCTATAGAATTTTTTTTTTTTTTTTTTACAATCCCAAATGCATTCCTATAGCAATCTCTCTACCACAATGGGCATCAACAACCTCAAAGGCAATAAAAAGACCCCAAAATGATAATTATACAACCATAACAATCCTTAAAATGCATTTACAATGTACATCCTTGCATAACAAAATTAAAGAAGATTACACAAGATTAACACTTTCCACAATCTTCAGTTCATATCCTGCTTCTTGCTCCTTCTCCTCTGAAATATATCAACCATGATTAGACAACAAATCTCAATACATTCACGACGTCTTATCCTTAAGGTTCAAATCAAATTTCATTCTTAGTTTCCAAACTGATTAAAACAAGACCAACATCAACCAAATTCTTATCTAATACTATATATTAAAACTTGAAACCAAGTCTTTCCTAGGAGGACACTTGGCGTACATTAATTGGATAGTGCATAAAAATAGCATTAAATATAATTATCGGTTACGATATATGGTAATAAATTATCATAAGGCATATTATTAGCTAATTTATGGAAAATAATAATTATGGTAAATAATAATTATGGTCATATGAAATCTGAGAGATAATGCTATGATGGTTATTTAATTTATGGTAATAAATTTTAAATAATGTGATATAATGGGTGACGGGATAGTGGAATGAGAATAAATAGTATAACATATTAACATGTGACGAGATAGTGGAATAAAAATGAAACAATATAATGAGTGATGCAAGTGAAAAGATAATGATAATATTATGAGTGAGTAAAAAATTTATAATAAAATATGAAGGGTGACAAAAGTTAGGAAGAAAAAAATGTATAACAACGTTCTAAATATATTAGAACAAAATAAACCTACATTTTTTTTATAAAACAAGTATACCCAATATAAATAGATAGCCCGGGCGTGGCACGGGCATGCAAACTAGTACTACCTTATAAAGTATCATAAATTATTTGATATAAGTACCTTAATCCCATAGTATTGATGCTCTTAAGCATACAAACATATCAACGTTATTTCCAAAGTGTTCACTTATTGCCCAGAGGAACAAAATTGTGTCTCGACGCCGAAAGATCTAGATAGTGCACCTTGGTACTTAATATAATGTTCTCAGAATTCTTAAATGACTTAAGATCATATGTAGCTACATGAATTCACAATCAAATTTTAAGCCTCCGCCCCATAAATAAGAAAGTTTTACACCTCACTCATTTCCTCGACTATAAATCATATTACAAAGCGATCAAGACATAACCATCTCACACCTTAGTTAGTAAAACAATTCATTACTTATGCTTTGTTCAAGTTTACCCCATAAGTGTCACGAGCAAAAATTGGCAAATCAAACCGTCAACCATGGTCCTTACACTAAATGATCCCTAAGCGATAAAAGAATCAATCAAGCATAAATCTCAAATCAGAGTACTACAAGTGGGCCTCCTTGATTATACCACTATGCCATATACCAACAAGTTCGTAGTAGTTCCCTTTTAGGTTACATCCAACTTGCCATGTCGTAAGAACAAACATATTCAGCAAAACTCTAAGACTCTTACCAATGCAAGTCGATTACAACGATTAGATTATTAACCGATAAAACCTATCAACAACCTGGTGGCTTAAACCATCAAAACGTGAACTCCATGATCTTGTCATAAGATTTCATACCATGCACCTTAAGCCTCTCAATTCATTACACATATACCCCACTTTTGCCGCGTATGAGACCTTAACCTTTTCACACAAGGGGTGTAATCTTGTGCTTACTGCGCCAAGCATCAAATCAATAGATACAAAGTGGATTAATAAAAAGTTGTGTCATTTATCACCCAAATCAAAGATATTAGATACAACGTGGATGGATCAAGGTTATCTCCCATCAGTATCATAACCAAACGGTAAAATGACATTAGCAATACAATCCATGGTCCAAATAAACAGGGACTTACCATATATAATTGTACTAATTTCACATTACCATCACCATAACTAACAGAGTCAAATGCCAAGATTTGCATTTACCATCGTGCAACAATTTACCAATTTCCTAACTAACTTGTCACAAAATAAGCTGTCTCAACATCCATTGACAAATCTATCAATTCAGGTTCACAAGGTCAGCCCCATTTTTTTTTTTTCTGTGGTGGCACAAAGGCATATAAGGGTATGCAGCTAAAGCACCCAAGTTCATGTATCAGCTAATAAATTTTTATGTAAAGATGACATATTTGTGACGCATAAAGCCTCGCAGGTTGCTCAGTAAGAAAAGATGACCATGTAAAGAAAATAATTTACAAAAATTAACGACGAAAGCAAAACTACCATTGCAAGTCTCATGCTAATCCAAATTGTAAGAAAGAAAATTGAGAACATAGTTATGAGAAACCGATTTAAGTTTAGTACATTTTCGTAGACGAATAGGCCTTAAAGTTTCAGCAACTAGTGTTAACAATGGCATCCTCGTCTAATAAGACCGGGCGTAAAGAATCCCAAAATGTTTCACACCAATAGGTACCTCAATTGGAATCAGGTCACCATCAGGGTTATTATGGACTTCATTCTGATTCTCATATACTCTATCAAATTATGATTCTAGTGCGTTCGTCCTCTTGAATGTACCTCGCTCATCAGTATTCTAAATAGGGTTTGACGTTTCATAAAACTCCTCAGATTTAATTCTTACTACATGCTCAACTGCATTGGAGTTCTCATCTTTTCAAATCAATGAAAGGTGGGTAACAACTTCACATTGTCCTTATACTTTACCCCTTTCTAGACTCGCCACAACTAGTCCCTTCTTCGACTTTTCTCTTTACTTTAATATTACATGGTATTGTGTTAGAAGGAGAAACAAAGTCAGATGGAGTAGTTTAGGTTGTTTCTGTAGGAGTAAGCATAGGTTTCACCAAAATTCTTATAATAGTGTTCCTAATTTTATCAATAGGTGGGGTGGTAATAAGGTAGGAAATGACAAGGTAGCTAGTTAGGGAGGTTTGCTACAAGGACGACTATATATATTCTACGAAATACTTCCACTCCAAATTCCATAAACCTCACCAATAGTACTTCATGATATTCAGGGTAGTGAAAAGAAGACTAATAGGGCACGTCACAAAAGTGAAGGTTATAACCATCTCTATACACTCTTCTAACATTAATTTGTTTTTCATATATAACCCGTTAAGGGCAAGATGGTATTGACATCAATAGACGTTTAGGTGCGTAACTCATCACAGAACATAATATATCCCACTTTATTCTCATAACAATCCCGCAAGGTTTCCGGCATCCTTAAATGGGTTACAAAGACAAACAACTCTCGACCACCCCTAACTTAGGAATAAGCCTCAATTTCATTATAACTCGTACGTCGTCTCAGGAATTTGTAACATATTAACTAAAGAAATGTCGCCTCTCTAATCACATAGCACATAGCACATAGGACATAGCACATATCATGCAAATGGATGCACCCCCATCCCCCATTTTCAAAAATAACATTAACAAACAATTTTTTTTTTTTTTTTTTTTTTTTGGAAAACCAAAATGCAAGCATAACTTTAGACCAAAACTTTTGTAAACTTTGACTCCATCAGAACCTATCGCTCTGTAACAACCCTAAATTTTCGACTAGTTTAAATAAACGAAATCTAGAATTATTATGCCACAATTAACTATCGAGTTAATTGCAAGGCAAAAATCAAAATAGTAAATCCAATTTTAAATAATTAAGAAGTACTACAGCGGAAGACTTCATCAAAGTTTACAAAAAACCAAATCCAAAATCCAATTGTAACAAGTAATGTTTAACCATGAATATGTAAATAAATTGATCCCCATGAATGCAGACGTCCACAAGCTAACACACCAACTTTAGAGACACCTGTCAACTGTGCCAGCCCAGAATAGGGTAAGGAGCAAACCCAAACAAAAGAACGTCAGCAAACAGGCTGAGTAAGAACTCAAAGCAGTGAAATAAAAGTAGATACGCGCCTTAGAGGCGCGTAGCTCAACAGACCAAACTTAGGAGAAACCAATTCCGTAACCACCATATAATCAACAGTGAACAATGATAACTTTATATTCCAGTACCAACTACCATCGGTCGGGTCCTACCCCTAACCAAACCACAACTAGAGCTTCCACCAAAACCACCCTATAAGACTCAAGTATGCGCACACTTCCCTATGAGGGACAGTAGGATGAACCAACTCATAGGGGACGTCTATAGGCAACTAGGAGCTACCTAGTCGAAAACCATTTATAAAATTATTGGCCATATAAATAGACGTGTCACCCATTGATGTGGACAACGTCGCTCTAGTGGGTAAATAAGCGTATCCAACAACCAAATTTCCAATCACAGAGTACAGCATTATTAAGTACGAAACCAAATATAAGATATAAGCATGATCCGCAAATACGTACAATTCCAAGTTGAATTTGGCCATTGGCCGAAATTAAAGAAAGTGAAGGCCTTACAGCCGATTGCACCGTACGTGCAGAAACAAGACTAGGAGCAGAATACTAATTATGTACGTATATATAATTTTTCGATCACGCACCAAGCTAGATAACCATAGATATATATATTCTTACGTATAAAAGGAAAATGATTACATCTGAATCAAATCGCAAGCTTAAGCTCAAGAGGGTTGGTGTTCTTACCGTATATGTTTAAACCTCTCCTTAGTTTCTTTTAGAAATCCGCGAACCCAACACTCTCGAACCCACAAGCTAGACAAAACACAAAATGTACCCAATTCAATATGAATAACATCAAGTAATTCACCCAAACGATCAACCATGATCACAAATCCTCCTAATAAACAGTCTTTAGACAACACTAAACCAACACCACATCAAGCACACAACACTACCTATTAATCTTCATCATAGAAACATCAAAATCACCTCATTATCATCCTCTTAAACTCCCAACCAGACTTGTCCTTCCACTTTACTCGCCTTAACAACACTATGACACCGCTAAGTGTCATATAAACATCCATTTCCATTTCCACAAAGCACTGATATAAATTATTAAAATCTACACATAAATTCACCCAAAGTTGTCATTGAAACCTCAAGCTGATTGCCTTAATAATATAAAAGCCAAACCTAATTCATAAACTCATAATACATGTTTATAAATCATACGAGACAATTTAAATTCCCACATTTCAGAATTTACATTGTAAAATCACAAAAAGGCGACTAGGGTTCACAATTGAATATATATGTATCAACATTGATTAACAAGGTATAATTTAGGGTTATGATTCGTTACCTAAATAGTAGAGGATGATAGGTATGAGTTCTTGAAGGATTCAATTATCAAACGAACTGAGTGTAAAGGATCCACCGTAACCGAAACTGATTCGCGGCCAGAAAGACCAGGGTGTATTCAAATGGCTCCACAAGGCGCGTCCGATATTCAATTACGCCGATTCAAGTCTTCAAAGAAAGGTATGAAACTCAGCTTTCTAAAGAAACCAACCGCGTGTCATTTAGATGCCGGACGAAGGAGATATGATCCGACGAAGTTGATGATGTGAAACTGAAATTCTATGCGGGTATAAAAGTGAATGAGAGGAAGATGAAGAGTGTGAATGACGTGAAGGGAAGAGAATAAGATGGCTAAAAATTGGGGTAACGAGGGTAAAACGTAACCCTATAAATTATTATTACAAAAAACCTTTTCAAAATCCTTTTGACATACCTCAATACATAAATGATAAACCTCAAATTAAATCCCCAAAATCAAATAAGTTAGTAACACCCAAATAAATAGTTACCCGAAATGGCGGGGTGTTACACATATCGTCAAAAACCTCAATAGAAAGGACAAAACTTGGCTGGAAAATAAAAATCTCTTGTAAGTTGTTGTCTAGATGTGAGGTTGAATTAGTTATATGAGTTTGATTTGTGGTGAGTTTTTTTATGAACAGTTTATTGGGGTATTCCCCTTTTAGTTTGTAATTCTTTCATTCTTTATTATTAAAGTTCTTACTTTTCATAAAAAAAAGACTGTGTTGCTGAAATCGGAAGAGGAAACATTTGTTCTGGAGTATGGAAGAATTTGGATAGAGGATAATCTATATACTGTCATCGAAGCATTATACAGCGCCAAAAATAGTACAGGTTCTCAAATCTCCAATTCTCCAAATATTTCCAAAACAAAGAGCAGTCTGAATTGGTACTAACACTAGTAGGATCAGAAATTAAGTCGGCAACCAATAGAGCAGTACATGTTTTAGAATGGCTTTTTCCTTTTCCATGGTGAAGATAGAAGGGTAAATTATACCGTGCACCAAGGAGCACAATGTCCTTCGTGCTCCTTGCCACGTGTCAGCATGCGATTGGCTGGGCATAAAAAAAATCCCCCTTTTTCTTTTCTCATCTCTGCTTCACGCCCTTCACGCCATTCTTCAACTTCTTTTTCTCTCTCCTGATCTCCCTCTCTCACCGTCGCCCACCATCACCAACGCAACACACCACCACCAGTCGTCACCGGCGGCCCATCCCCGGCGATTCCGTGTTCATTTAATTTCTCTCTCCACCCTCTCTCTCCTCTGTTCTCATTTTCCCCTTCCAAGCTTTACCTCCGTCGACCCACCCTCATCTCCGGCTACCCGACACTCGTCGTCGGCCATCTACTCACATCTCCGGCATGGATATCGTTACCATCTAGGATGGATATTGTATGAATAAGGTATGGATCTCAAATTTCGGCATAATCCATGAATATCAACGATAAGATCCGTGTACTAAAGTTATAAGATCCATGGGTTATGATGAAAACATCCATGAGCTTCTCATATTATATCCATGAGGTTTGATTTTGAATTATCTTTTCTAAAGAGTGGTGTTATTTGTCGCCCATGATTTACTATTATCGCCCAATTATTTCAATAATTTTCAAACTTTGCCCTTTTAAGTCAGTTCCTATACTATACACCCAGGGATACTACCCCCATTGCTGACATCACCACAAAAAAAAAAAAAAAAAAAAAAAGAAAGAAAAAAAAAAACTGATTTTCACGTTATCTGATTTCCTTTTCTTTTTTTTTTTCTTTTTTTTTAAACATCTACTATTTCCACTCCTACTTATATGCAACTTCCAAAATCAAAATCAACCTCTCATCAAAATTCATCAGATTTCTAATCTTGAGATTTAAATTTTGGGGTATTGTTGGATGTGAGTTCTTCTTAGGACAGTTGCTCGGCTCGCCTCGCTGAGTACCTGCACAAAAGGGAGCCCGGTTTTCACCAGGCGTCGCCTCTCCGACGATCAAGTCAGTGAGGGGTCTCGGAAGAGGGTGGCAAATAAGACAAAGAGAGCCTTTATTGCACAAATCAAGAGAATAATCAGAGAATAGAATGTCAGAATTTTTGGTATATGTGTAAGAACCTGATTTTGATGGGTCATAAAGGGGGTATTTATAATGATAGAGGGGGACCTAGGAATAATCCTAGGTTTCCCCACTCCATCTTGACCCTTTATTCCCTTTCCATCCAAGGGTTGTCCTTAAAGGATGATTTTTGCATGACATGGGCCTTTACTAAGGTTTACTTCACTAAGTGCTATGGCCCAACCACAGAGTGGTACCAACTGGTATGGTTTTATCATTTCTACGAGTGAATTCTTTAATTTTGGGTTGTGAAACTCTTCGCGATAATTCATAATTGGTGATTTTGACGGAAAATATTATGGAGAGACGATTCAGCAACAAAGCAACAAAAGGTAATATTTTAAATTGTTGTTTGTTTGTGTAATTTTCAAGATACAGTTTGTTATTTTAAGATTTTAGATGCAGGCTTAATGTCCTCGTCAAATTTTTATATACTCAGACCGATAGTCTCATTAAATTATGTTTAAAGCTCATTAATTTTGCCTATATACTCTTTGAGTTTTGCTAAATGCTCATCGATTTTTAATGATATATTTTTATCACATACTTCACAATTTATACTTAAATGCTCTCCGATTCGCAATGATATATTTATTAATTTTATTATGTATTAGATTGACACACCCGTTACTTTATTTTTTCGCTAAATGCTCACAAATTTTGGATACATGCTCATTGATTTTCATAATATGCTCTTTATTTCACTTGTGCCCAAATGCTCAATGAGTTTGAGATCCACTATGATTATTAATTTTGGTTACGTTGCTACTAGTTTTAGCGAGAGCATACTAGTTTTGTTTTTCACCAATCAAACCATTAATTTCTTTTACTAACTCAATACGTTTTGATTATGTACTCTTCAAAATTTCTATAATCTTGATTGACAAATTTGTTATATTTTGTTAAATGCTCATTGATTTTGGTTAGATACTCACCAATTTTTATTAAATGCTCAACAAGCTTTTAACGTCTAATTTTGTACTGTTCTACAAATTTTCGGATTTAACATGGATGGTCGTTAGTTTGACACCAATACTCGTTAGTTTAACATAAATGCTCGTTAATTTAACATGAATGCTCATTGGATTTCAATGGGTTTGTTAGTTTGATCATTGATGTGAATGCTCGTTTGTTTTATAGGAATGCTCGTTGGTTTGATGTGAATGCTCATTACATTTTTAATACTGCTCATCACGAGGTTTAAATGTATTGTTATTAACCTAACGTCTTATAATTTCTAGTGATCGCTAAATTGTGATGAATACTCATACGTTTTTAATTAATACTCATGAACTTATTTTTGATGTAATACTCGTTAGTTTCATGCTCGTTAGAGCCACACGAATGCTCATTGATAATTTTTAACACTAGTGCTCTTTGAATTTTACATATGTGCTCGTTAGTTTGATGATGTGAATGCTCATTTGTTTCATGTGAATGCTCATTGGAGTTTTTAATAATGCTCGTTAAGTTTTAATGATACTCATTAAATAATACTTACTATTATTTCATAAATACTCTATGGTTTTAATTACAAGCTCATTACTTTTCTTGTAGAAATTTAATATTATATATATCAACTTGACCTTAATATGCTCTTTAAAATTTGTCTTATGCTCACTGATTTTACATATGCTTCAAACCTTTCACTTCGTGCACATTGATTATTACTTGTAATAGATAAACACTCGCTAATTTTGACTATATATGCAGGAAAATGAATCAAATTAGCGCATAACACATGATTATGAAAAAGATTGGAGGCCAAAGAGGAGCAACGACAAGTCTTAGAGACAAGGCCTACAAACTACTAAACATCACAAATTTTATACGTCTGCTTGTTAATTTTCGTGCAATGCTCATTGATTACTACACAAATACTCAATGATTTCCATTACAAGCTCGATCGTTGATTAGTAGAGTAGATGCACCATACATCAATCTATACTTGGTAATACATGCTCAATGATTCTTGATACATGATTACATGCTCATTATTTCCACATTTGTTTTTATAGTTATACTTTCCACATTTGAAAGTGAAATTAGTGAGCATACTCCAAAAATCAATGAGCGTGTACCCAAAAGTAGCGAGTATTTAGCGAAAAAGTAACGAATATGCCGATCAAGTACGTGATAAAAATCAATTATTACATCATCATAAATTATGGAGCATTTATTAGAAATCGATGAGTATCTACTAAAAATCAATGAGCATTTAGCAAAATCTAATAATTTTCTCGATCGGAGAATATAAATTTTTTACGAGTAGGTAAACAAAACTTATCAAGCAATTCGTGTAATGCTCGTTAAATTTACATGCACAATAATTTTGGCTCAACACTCGTTATTATTAGATAAATTCTCCATGGCCTTGGTTATAAGCTCATTACATTCATCTTACTAATTAATAGTTCAATTTAAAGAAGAGTAGAACACAAAACTTCATCCAAAAAACAAAAAGAAAAAAAAAGAAAAAAAAAAGCAAAAGGTTTTAAAAAATAAACCAATAACCTTTGACTCGTTGCGTTAGAATAGGAGTGGGTAACTAGTCAAAGTAGTTTTTATTTTTAATTTTATTTTTTTTACTGCTAATTCCAAAAAAAATAAAAAAAAATGATGACGTCAGCCTGGGGGTAATACCCCCGGGTGTATGATAGTATTTTCGCTTTTAAGTTTAGTCTTTTTTTTCTCCCTCACTTGTCATCCGATCATCCCTATCAACCACCACTACACCAAATTAAAAAATGCTCTGATTATACCAACTCATAGATTTCAGGGATGGAAAATACAAATAATTTCAAACATGAAGATTGAATTGATGATTTCCATGCTTGGTTATGTTAAGAGTCTATTATGATGCGTAGGCTTGTCATGAAATCAAACCAGATGTGTCTAAATTTCTGTTCGAATAAAAACTTAATGAACACAACAATGGCGGACAACTCAAATATGATGGTCAAAATGTTAGGTTTTGATAAATTTAATTGCGGAAAAACTATCAAAACAGTCCAAGATCTCTCACATGTATAAACATGAATCTGCACATATTGACATACCTCTTGTAGCGTTTTTTTTTCGTATATAAGATATAATTAATCAGGAGATCAGGACCCCAAGTGTTGCCCCTCTACCAGTATCCACACAGCTGGATCAAATCCTTAGGAGCTTGTCGGCTACAACAATGGAACGAACCATTCGTCCATGCTCATTAGTCTACATCGACCCTCTTAGGCCTCACTTTAGGTTTCTCTCCAATACCTTTAATTATCTCTGAGATAATGCGATGATTAAGAGTTTTGTCCAAGGTAAATATATATATACTCATATATTTCCTAAACTCGGTACATACTTTAGGAAACCTCTAAGATACTTTCTCTAATCTAATTAGGAAAGTCCATATATGCAAAATACTATTTCATTAGTATTTCCATAAATATAGAAAGACTGATTAACCTGATTCACACTTAGTGTGTGTGACCCAGTAGGTCCAATTACATTTAACAGCTGATCAACGATCAACAAATCATAAGAGGTTTTTAGCCTAAACATTATGATTAGCTAAACGTAATTGAATTAATTCACTCCATAATTAATTACCAAACTATTTGACAACTTGATCGAAGGACATACTCATTCACAAAACCGATAATTGAGTTGCTCAAAAGAAGACAAACGTCACATTGTATTAAGTAGCTATGCTTAATTAAGAAAACCAAAGGCTAATTTCGTGCGTCTAGGAAGGAAAATTGTGGTGCAATCGTGTGGTGCTATATATATGCGGGTGTAGGTAGGGGGCGGTTTGCGTTAGACTTACTACGGCGAAGGGTATCTGATTTTTGGGGCCTTCTGATTATCACCGGTGAGCTATTGAATGGTGGATGTGGGGAGAAAGTCCGTAAATTAAGGAAGGGTATTTGTGGAATTTGGTGGGCGAGATTAGTAATATGGAGGGCGACAAATAGCTCTTCACTTTCTGAATTGGTGATTTTCGATTTGAATTTCAATTTAAATTGCCATTTTTCGATTTGAATTTCGATTAAAAAAATTTCGATATGAATGTCAATTTAATTTTCGCGTGCTGGTTCTATTAATGGCGTAGGGGTGGGGGGCTTCGGCAGTCGCCAACAATGGGAGTTCAACGGTGGTGTTAATGGTGGAATTTGGTAAATTGATCTTAGTTTATAATTAAATCCATGAACTTAAATTTAAATATCCATGTAACACTTTTCATAATATCCATGAATAATAGGGATACGATCCATGTACTCCCTCCATTTCATTCATTTCTTTATGTCGGGCCGGGTTTTGTGAGGGAAACCCAAGCCCAACGTAAAGAAATGAATGAAATGGAGGGAGTAATTAATTTGTTCAATTTCATGACTAAACTCGTTTAATTTCATGAACTATTCATTGGAAAATATTTGTTTTTGTTTTAAATTGATAAAACTTAGGGAGGAGTACAGTGGAAATTAATGAGGAGTGATAATATGGATGGGAGGAAGGCGTTAGAGATGGTGGTCGATGAAGAGGACGGCGGTTCTGGTGGTGGCCGGAGTGGCAATGGTGGCTGTGATGGGGGTCGGTCGTTGATGATGGCCGGGCAGCAGGTGAAGGGATCGGGTTGGGTTGAGAAGGGATGAGAGAGAATGGACTTTGGTAAGTTTTATGTTTTCCCACTAAGCGAATCCGATGTTGACAGTTTTTTTTAATTCTGCGCACCAATAGAAGAATGACACGTGGCATGGAGTACCATGCGCACTGTGCACCTTGGTGTACAGTATAATGACTGAGATAGAAGGCATGGAGGTAATTGATCTCATATCTTCCATGACTCTTCATTAGCAACCCTGACACTAATTTCAATTAAGAGTTACGTTTCAAGTTTGCAAGAATCATCTTTTGTCTTTATTTTTCAGAACTTCTATTATATATGGCATTTAGTTTATCACGGTCAGTCTAATTTAATTGCTCTTAAAAACGGATACTTCATATAAGTGCCCTTAAATTTAGCGTTCAACAGCAACTAGTAAAACACATAGGTGTGAGGGTTCCTTTTATTTGCTTGTGTTCTCTGCTCTGTTTCGTAAACCGCCTTACATACAACAAGTTTTAACCTAAAATTTTACCAAAACGATTCACCATATATAAAACGGCAAACACAAAATTTAAGACGGTCAACAAACGAAGGAACAGAGAAATCGAAAGTAATAGATCTCTCAGATATGGATGCTCAACTCTCCCCCAATTCCAAGGTAAATCTTTTAATCATTATTATTTGTTCTTACGTTAATTAGTTAATCATTAGACTACTTTAATTTTCTTCTCCATTAGTATCGAGCAAGGTTAGCATTTAGACTTGTATACTCCAAACTTTCTTTAGTGTTGTTTATTTACGGCCAATTAGTTGTGATTTGGGGTTTACAAATTAAAGCTATAGAGAATTAGAGAATAAAATTGAACGTTAATTGTTCACTGTCCTTGTTTCACATTAAAATTGATTAATTTGGTGCTAAATTGAGGTTTTAGATCTTCTTAAATTTATTTTTATAGAGTATTTGCAATGGTCGTTTTTTCACCTCCATGCCGAATCGAACGAATATCCTTAGTTCCTCCATTCATGAGAGAACGAAACACTATACTTTCTTTTGTCAGACCTTAATAAATTTCGGTTCTCCCATTGCAATTGCCTTTACCTTAAAATAATAAGGTTTAAGTTGGTCGCAAATCATTCAGGTAATAAATTCTTACAAATTGCAATTTATTTTCTAACTGTACGATTATACAGTAATACTGTAATAGAGACTGTAAACATTAGTGTTGTCGTCTGAATTCGTTACTAGTCTAACCTTGAAATTTTCATGTTCGATCTTTTTACCGTACCGTATGTTACATGAGTTAGCAGCTGTATGACTTGGTAAACCACTAACACTAACATATCAATGGTTTGGGTTTGTAATGGCAGGATGTTTGTGTTATATGCATGGGAAGCATGAAACCTGGAGATGGCGCACCGTTATTTACAGCAGAGTGCAGCCATGCCTTCCACTTTAATTGCATTACCTTAAGCGTCAGCCGCGGTAATCGCACTTGTCCTACTTGCCGTGCCCATTGGAATCACCTTCCTTTCCAAGCTCCTCATCCTACCAACAACCTGGTTAATCATCCGTTTGCCGTGCCAAATCCAAGCCCAAATCACTGGACTTACAGGTCAAGCCCTGGCTCTAGCTCTGGTTTCGTGAATAACCTAAGGCAGGAACATTACGCTGACGATGAGCCTATATCGAACAGTACTCCTGCCGAGCCAAGCAGCACAGGTGAAGGTGCAGGTGAAATGATCATCAAGGCCGTGCCAGGGTATTCTGCTGTCAGCAAATCCGATAGCAAAACAGAATTCCCTGTCCTGATTAGCCTGCAAGCACCGGCGTTAAGCCCTGAAAGTATATCAGACCAGGCAGGTGCAGGCTCTCGTGCTCCTCTAGACCTTGTTGCCGTACTAGATGTGAGTGGTAGCATGGCTGGGGACAAGCTAAGGCTTGTGAAGCAAGCTATGCACTTTGTGGTTGAGAATCTAAGCTCTCGAGATAGATTGTCTATTGTAAGCTTCTCCACTCCCCCACAAGACTCACCTCGCTGAGGAGAATGACAGCGGAAGGTCAGAGAATTGCAATTGCAGCTGTAAATGATTTACGAGATGAGGGCTCAACGGATATAATTGCAGGATTAAGGGTTGCAATACAGGTGCTAGAGCAACGAAGGGAAAAGAACGATGTTGCGAGCATCATTCTTCTCTCTGATGGTGAGGACAACTGTAATGGCAGGGGCCGTGGCCGTGGCTTTTATGATGCACTTAGAAATTTGTCAATGCCGCCTTCAGTCCCCATTCACACTTTTGGGTTCGGCTCTGACCATGATGCTGCTGCTCTGCATGCTGTCTCTGAGAAATCAACTGGTGGGGCTTTCTGTTTTGTCGAGTCTGTTGATGCCATTAAAGTGGCCTTTGCGCAGTGCATTGGCGGCCTGCTAAGCGTGGTTTCCCAACAAGTCGATGTCTCAGTTAACTCTGCTGTTCCCAAAGTCGTCAAGATTGAGTCTGTTTCATCAGGAAGGTATAAAAGCATGATAGATCAAGTCGATGGAGTCAGTGCGCGCATCCATGTTGGAGACATGTGTGCAGAAGAGAAGAAAAATTTCCTAGTTTACCTGACCATCCCTCCAGCCTCATCCTTACAGGGAAGCACACAGCAGGTGCTAAATGTCACCTGTTCCTACACTGATGCCGTGACAAAGAGATCTATTACAAGCGAGACCAAGTCTGTAGAGGTACGCAGACCAGAGGAGTTATCTGCCGAGGACAGAAAGGTGAATGTAGAGGTTGAATTCCAAAGAAACCGGATGCTCGTTGCTGAAACCATTGGAAAGGCGCAAGCCACAGCAGAGGACGGTGATTATAAGCAAGCGCAAATGACTATCAATCAAAGAAGGGATCAAATCAAAAGCTTGACTGACAATCTTTCAGTGGATGATGCACAAAACTTTGTAGGATTACAAGCTGAATTGAATGAGTGTTACGCGAGGGTGGGCAACGAAAGAGTTTATGAGAGGGAAGGGAGGGGTTTCATGTTTTCAGGGTTGAGCGCTCACGCAGTGCAACAGATGGGTAGTTTGCAACATTGCAAGAGATACCATTCAGGTACAGTGGCTGCATTATCCGGATATGGTGGTGGAGCTCGCACCTCGGTGATGCAGCAGATGGTTCAGAAGGCTAAGAAGCATGACGACTTATACGACATGAAAGAGTCTGCTGCTAAGAGGACTAAGTGGGGGTCTAATACTTACGACGGTAGCTTCCGAAAATATATGCAATAAGTTATTTTTCTTTTTTTTTTTGACAATAGATATGCAATAAGTTATTTGGCTTTATGCACTTAATAGACATTTTGGTTGCAAAATGACCTTAAAATTGTACGAGTAATTTATTACATTGTTCTTTAATTTGTAATTACTAAATTGGAATGACACTTCCTTATTGAAAGTTGTACACTTTGTATTAGATCACTTTTACTATTGAAAAAGGACATAACCTGATAAAAACACCGTGTCTGAAATGTGAACGTCGACAGTGACTTGATAAATAATTACTCCGTAATCTGCTGTTTTGCAAAAGTTCAAACTTAATATGCAAAAGCTCAAACTGAATAAACAAGTTTACAAATATGTTCGTCGAATTTATGGAGAAATAAAACTAACTGACCCAATATTATTCAACATGTCCGCCATGGTACTTAGTATGAGTCTCAGACCATGTTTAAGGCTTTCTTAAGGGCGATGTTTAGCAAGTCCCTTAAACTATCGCAAAATGAGCGGGACAAGTCGACAACGTCCGAACAAGTAACTTGTTAAGCACTAATTAAGCAAACATTAATAACAATCAATTAAAGATGGAAAATACTAGGAGTCTATATGTAGACAAGTAAAAAAAGTGTCTATTCCTACTTTGTAGTAAAAATAATTAGAGGTACTAAATTTTGTGGTATAATTTAGGAAATGATGAATTATAAGGAAATAGAGACAATCAAGGGTCCTTGATTTTGGACATAAATAAATTTAAATTTCTTTCTATTTATAGATACGTAACAATATTGATTTTACTACAAATATCATAAATTTACTGCAAATGTCTTAAATTTACTACACAACCATATTTTTTACTACTTACCACCTTTAATTTACCACACTTAATTATGGTATAGACAATTTTCTATTGTCTACATATAGCTAGACTCCTAGGATCATCCATTAAAGATATTTATAAAACACAATAGGTTTAGGGTGCTGATTTTGCCAAGGCAAGTATTACATCTTCCAAGGCAAATAATTAAAACTTACAATACTACCCCCAACTTTGCTGCCCGCTGCCCCTTCTTAATTATAGATAGATATCCCTTCTTTCCTAATACAATAATTTGATCTTGGGCATTAAAAAAGGTAAGTACATATCCCACTACTTTATTATTATCTTTTATTTATATTATTGCAATAAAAAAATATTCTTTCTCTTCTACTTTAGTCTTCTGCATCAATCAAGAAGAACGTAAAGTAGCAGTACATGGCTTATAGCCACTTTTATCGCATATGATTACATTGATTTCTTACGTGATTATCATAACCACAGGCTATGTGGGACTCGAACCCACACCATTGCACAAAATTTTGCACATATAGCTCTCCCAGTTAAGCTAATAGCCTTTTGTATTTAATAGGTTTTGAACTAGTCAAATAACATAATGAAGTTGCAAATACATTCAATTAAACATATAAGAGCTACTTCCTTTCAAACTAGATGTAAGATCGAGCTACATTCGGATTGTTTTGAACCAGTACCAAATAAGAGCTACCCCATTTTCGGTACATATACAATTCCAGCCAACATATCAACGAAACAAAGTACGGAGTATGTAGGATGTGCAAAACTTGAGCTTGACATTTCATCAAACATCTTATATGCATATATATGAACAAATCAAATATTGGCCACATGTTCTGCACCACCCTAAGTCTGATCATTCCAACTTATATACAACTTTATTACACCAAGTTAAACTCCATATCCTAACCTTCTAATCAATTCTTTTTGTTCGTCTAAACTTCTAATCAAATCAAATAACTAATTGGGATCGATATTCGGAAGAAATTCAGCTGAATACCTGTACGGATTCAGCGTGATCGGCTAAGCTACGGTACTCAGGGTTAACCTTGGAGCCGCCGGAGTAGCCGACGGTGATACGAACGACGCCGTTTAAGCACCCGAACACGGCTTCTGATCTCCAGAAGCTTCCGAGGGCAAAAAAGGCAATCTTCAACGGTTGGGTGGGTGGCGACGTCACGGATTCGGGTATCCAATCCGGAATCCGGATGCTGTGGGCCGGGCCGGGTAATGAGGTTTCGGCGATCAGGAGAACAAGTAGAAGAAGATAATGCCGTTGATTTAGAAAATTGGGAGGAGTGAGAATTGAGAGTAGGGGCGTCGATTTGAAGTTAAGGGAAATAATATAAATGAAGATAAGGAAGGAATCTAAATGAAGTTGTAATGGAATAATTGAGTATCGATTAACGGGCAGCGGGCAGCAAGGTTGGGGTAGTATTGTAAGTTTTAATTATTTGCCTTGGAAGATGTAATACTTGGCTTGGCAAAATCAGCACCCTAGGTTTAAAGAGTGTTTCTTTGCTTCTGCTCTACTTCGGAAACCGCCTTACATCAAAAGTCTGACCTAAAATTTTGCCTTATATATAAAAGGTAAACATAATAAGACGGCCAACAAATTAAAGGAAGGAAGAAAGGAAAGGAAGCGAAACTAATCTCTCAGACATGGATGCTCAACTCTCGAAGGTAATCTTTCTTATATATTCTCACGTTAATTAATTTTACTCGACACTAAACTACTTTTCTTCTCCATTAGTATCAGGGTTACTGTTTAGACTAGTAGCCTTTGTATTGTGTTGTTCTACGACCGATTTTTAATTAACTTCAATAGTTTATCCTTGTTTCACGTTAAAACTGATTTGGTGCTAATTTGAGGTTTTGAGCTTTGGAATCAGACGCAACAAATTAACAATAGAGAAAAATAATTGAACTCTAATATATAACAACTTACCACTCACTCAATAGATGCAAGCAATTGATGCAACTATTGTAACTTGTCATCCCTGTAGTCTCGTTCAAAGTTAAGTGTTTTTTTATAATAATGTTGAAGAAGAATGCGATTCAGAGCCATCTTTAATTGTTTATTTCGAGCATTTGCAGTTATTGCAGATGTAGTTCTTCCACCTTCAAGTCGTATAAGAAGTGAACATCTTTTGTTTTACCATTGTTGGGAGACGTTCTCATAAAAAAAAACACTATCGATCTTAATTTTTTGTACTGAAAACGGGGAAATTAAAGAGTATAAGTACTGCTGTTAGAACTCTAAATTTCGGTTCTTCCACTGCATTTGCTTTAGATTGACTAGGTTAGTATTAAATCATGCAAGTTTGATAAAGGTAACGAATTGAAAAGAATTGAAAAAACAATCATCTTAATGTACATTTATACAGTAGAAACTATCTGCATATACGGTGTACATTAGTTGGTGTTCACTTTCCAAGTTGTGTGAAAACTGAAAATTATAGATATTCTCGATTCTCGTAAGCTTGTAACCATACATTATATCACTAATGCAAAACATTATTGTTGTCGCCTGAGTGCATTACTAGTCTAACCTTGAAATTTTCAGGTTCGAATTTTACAGTATGTTACATGATTTACCGCTTGTAGGTTGCCTAGCTATGAGTATATGACTTGGTAGACCACTAATAAAATGGTTTGTGTTTGTAATGGCAGGATGTTTGTGCTATATGCATGGAAAGCATGAAACCTGGAGAAGGCAAAGCGTTATTTACATCAGAGTGCAGCCACGCCTTCCACTTTGACTGCATTGCCTCAAGCGTAAGCCACGGTAATCGCACATGTCCTACCTGCCGCGCCACTTGGAATCACCTTCCCTTCCTAGCTCCAGCTCCTACCAATTCTACCGTCCCTGGCTCTAGCTCTAACCCTATGTCTAGGCCAAGGCAGGAAAACTTTGCTGACGATGAGCCTATATCGAACAGTACTCCTGTCGAGCCAAGCTCAGGTCAAGGTGCAGGTGAAATGATCATCAAGGCCGTGCCAGGGTATTCTGCTGTCAGTCAATCCGATAGCAAAACAGAATTCCCTGTCCTGATTAGCCTGAAAGCACCAGCGTTAAGTTCTGAAACAATATCAGACCAGGAAGGTGCAGGATCTCGTGCTCCTCTAGACCTTGTCGCCGTGCTAGATGTGAGTGCTAGCATGTCCGGGGACAAGCTAAGGCTTGTGAAGAAAGCTATGCACTTTGTGATTGAGAATCTAAGCTCTCAAGACAGATTGTCTATTGTAAGCTTCTGCAATAATGCTAGGAGACACACCTCGCTAAGGAGAATGTCAGAGGAAGGCCATAAAGCTGCAATTGCAGCTGTAAATGATTTATATGATAGGGGTTCAACTAATATAATTGCAGGCTTAAGGGTTGCAATCCAAGTACTAGAGCAACGACGGGAAAAGAACACTGCTGTAGGCATCATTCTTCTCTCTGATGGTGAAGATAACTGTAATGATGACGGGGACAGTAGTGGATTTTATGATGCACTGAGGAACTTGTCAATGCCGCCTTCAGTCCCCATTCACACTTTTGGGTTCGGTTCAGACCATGATGCTGCTGCTCTGCACGCTGTCTCTGAGGTGTCGACTGGAGGGACTTTTTCTTTTGTGGAGTCTGTTGACGCCATTAAACAGGCCTTTGCGCAGTGCATTGGCGGCCTGCTAAGCGTGGTTTCCCAACAAGTTGCAGTCACACTTAAATCTGCTGCACCCAGAGTCGTCAAAATTGAGTCTGTTTCATCAGGAAAGTATAAGAGTGAGCTAGATCAAGTTGATGGATTAAGTGCGCGTATCCATGTTGGAGAAATGTGTGCAGAAGAGAAGAAAACTTTCCTCGTTTACCTCACCATTCCACCAATCGATGCTCAACAAGCCTCATCTTCCTCATCACAGGGAAGAACACAGCTGCTGCTAAATCTCAACTGTTCTTACACTGACGCTGTGACAAAGACGTCTATCACAAGTGAGACCAAGTCTGTAGAGGTACGCAGACCAGAGGAGTTATCTGCCGCGGACAGAAAGGTGAATGTAGAGGTTGAATTCCTAAGGAACCGGATGCTCGTTGCTGAGACCATTGAAAAGGCACAAAGCATGGCAGAGAAGGGTGATTATAAGGAAGCACAATCGACTATTAATCAAAGAATGGATGAACTCACAACCTTCATAAATGATATGGGAGTGGAGGGAGGAATGGATGATGATGTTGCAGATGACTGTGAAGCATTACAAGGCGAACTAGAAGAGTGTTACGCAAGGGTCAGTAACAAAAGAATATATGAGAGTGAGGGGAGGGGTTTCATGTTATCAGGGAGGAGTGCTCACGCAGGCCAGAAATGTGGAATGACTAGTACTAGGAGGACTTACGGTACTCGTGGTGGTACTTGTGGTGGTACTCGTGGTGGTACTTGTGGTGGTACTCGTGGTGGTACTCGTGGTGGTACTCGTGGTGGTACTTGTGGTGGTACTCGTGGTGGTACTCGTGGTGGTACTTGTGGTGGTACTCGTGGTTCAACTGGAGGTGGTACTTGTGGTGGTACTCGTACCGCTTACATCACACCGGTAATGCAGAACATGGTTGAGAAAGCTAAGGCGCATGATGACTTAAACTACCAACCTCCTCCTAAGAGGACCAAGCTCTACCAAACGCGCTGAATTGGTGAACTTGCCATTTACAGGCTTCCAAGAAGAATCAAGAATGATGCAGGATAATGATGATATAATTACTAATAAAAAGATACATGCATCTCAATTTTTCATAGTATATATTTATTAGTCCATCTCGATCTTATATTCTTGTTTTCCAAATTATGCAAAAGGGTCAATTTGTAACCTAAGTACGTTGGTCTTTGAATAACCCGAAAGAAAAGGCAGGAGCTCTCACCATGTGCAGAAATGTGGATTCATAAGAACTAAGAAGATTTACTGCAGTACGCGGACGTCAATCAGAGCGGTTGGGTTGGTGGTACTCGCTCTATGCATACATCACACCGGTAATGCAAAACATGGTTGGGAAAGCTTAAGGGGCACGACAACTTATCCAACCAAGCTCTGCTCCCTCCTAAGAGGATCAAACTGATGCAGTTTTGTTTGAGTTTTAACAGAACACTGTCTAATGACCAACAGAATTATTCTGCTAATTAAATTAGTACTCCTTTATGCCTAATGAGTTTTAACCAGAACATTGAAGTCTTGAAATTTTTCCGTTTTCTTGAAATCATTACCTGAACATATATTCTCACATTGGAGCGCTATCTCATTTTCCCGTAATATCTCTTTATTTTCCGCAGCCATTTACCTATTCTTCACAATTCTGAGTACAAATAATCGGCATTAGAGTATATAAAATTTCAATCAAGTCGATTATTATTCAGTATATATTCGGTATATATTACACAAGTTAAAGAAGTTTCCTTTCCTTTTTTCAGATGTGTACTGTTTTGGAAACTGTCTTATATACCAAACGTCGACCTAGAATTGTGTCAAAAAGAAAACGGCAAAACATAGTTAGACGGCCAACAAATAAAGGTCGGAACAGAAGAAGCGAAGGTGAACTCTCAGACATGGATGCTCAATTCTTTGAGGTAAAGCACTTGATAATCATTCTTATCTATTTTTATGTTAATTAACGAGTAGTAATTTCTTGTTTAAAAATTTGCTCCTCAAATTGTAATGCATATTGATAAAGGTCTACAGTGTAGACACAATTAATTTGTCTACAATATAAAATTGAGCTAGTAGTAGTAAAATTGAGATCGGAGTAGTAAAATTAATTCTAATGAAAATTTCAGGTACTAAAATTAATTGTGTGAGTAGTAAAATTTTGATAGTGTAGTAAAATTATTGCTGATTGTAGACACTTTTGGGTGTCTACACTGTAAACCTCTAGCATTGTCCAATTGTAATTGATGGTACGTAAAATGTAGAACCCAATCGACCTTGAAATTTCTGCAATGCCCTTCATGCATCTATCAGTGTTAATAGATCACTCACAAACACTCTATAACACGTATGTTTTGAGGAATTACGTGTGTGTATTATTAACATTAATCATTCCGTATATATACAAGAGAGAGGCCTTGCGGAACAAGGAACCCGACTTACCTTAAACAGTGTATTTACCAAATAATAACAAAACAAAATATACAATATATATTTCCCGCCTAATACCCCCCCTCAAGTTGGAGCATGTAACGAAAAAATGCCCAACTTGGACACCAACAACGATCAAAAGTAGCCTTGGTAAGGGCCTTAGTAAGAATATCAACAACCTGTTATCACTAGAGACGTAAGAGGGAGCAATGAGCAATGAGGCCATACGAAGAGCATCACGAATAGAATGACAGTCAACCTCAATATGTTAAGTGCGCTCATGAAAAACAGGATTCTTAGCAATATGCATAGCAGCTTGACTATCACAATACAGCGGCACCGGAGTAGTAATCGGAACACCTAAAGTACCAAGAATATGACGTAACCATTTAAGCTCATGAGTGGTAACAGACATGGACCGATACTCGGCCTCACCGGAAGAGTGAGATATCGTAACCTGTTTCTTCGTCTTCCAGGAAATGGGACTAGAACCAAGGAAAATGATGTAAGCCGTAAGCGAACGACGACTCACAGGACAAGGCGCCCAATCAGCATCACAATAAGCCTCCAAACACAACTTAGCATCCGAACGCAGTAGAATACCTCGGCCAGGATCGCCCTTAAGAAAACGAACTACGCGTAAAGCCGCCTCCCAATGAACCTTCTTAGGTTCATGCATAAATTGTGCCAAAATACTGATCGAAGCTCAGGACAAGTTGTACCAAGAAAATCAAGCCGACCCACCAAACGACGATAAGATGACGGAAGCGAAAGAGGATCGCCAGAAGCCGCACCCAAACGATGATTGGGCTCAATGGGAATACCAGCAGGACGAGCACCCAGTAAAACGGTCTCCTCAAGAATATCAAGAACATATTTACGCTGCGACAAGAAAATGCCCTCCTTACTACGAGCAACCTCAATACCCAAAAAATACTTCAAAATGCCCAAGTCTTTCATATGAAAACACGAACTCAAATAGGCTTTAAAACACGAAACAGCAGCACTGTCATTCCCAGCAATAACCAAATCATCAACATAAACCAAAACATGAAGTCGAACGGTCCCTCGAACCAAAGAAAATAAAGAGTGATCAGAAACACACTGTTGAAACGCATAACGAATCAAAGCCGATGCAAGCTTAGCATACCAACAACGAGGAGCCTGTTTAAGGCCATACAACGACTTGCGTAAACGACACACCTTACCCGAAACCGCCTTGTCAAAGCCAGGAGGAAAACGCATATAGACCTCCTCAGTAAAATCACCATGTAAGAAAGCATTACGGACGTCCATCTGATGCAATTCCCAACCACGAACAGCAGCAACCGCTAACAATGTACGCACGGTGACCATCTTAACAGTAGGGGCAAAAGTCTCATCATAATCAAACCCCTTCAATCTGACGGTCTCCACGCATCACCAAACACGCCTTATAACACTCAACGGTACCATCAGAGTTATACTTGATACGATAAATCCACTTACAGTTAATAGCCTTCTTACCCGGAGAGAAATCAGCAACCGTCCAGGTCTAATTACGCTCAAGCGCCGAAACCTCATCAGCCATAGCTTTCCGCCACCGTGCATCTGACATTGCCTCCCGAAAAGTACGAGGCTCAACACCCTCTGTAACTACAGCAAGAAAACTACGGTGTGCAGGAGAAAACCGATCATAACTAACAAAATGTGCAAGGGGATAACGCGTACCTAAGGATGGTGAAGGACGAGCGGGTGGCAATGAACTATAAGCACACTTGGTAGTTGGAGTAACAAAATCACGCAATCGAACATTTCCGTACTTAACACGCTTCCCACGACCCAAATACAATGAATCATACGAGGCATCCGGACCAAGCGAAGCCGAACCACTCGAAGTACCACCCGAAGTATCACCCAAAGTATCACCCGAAGTATCAGCCGGCTCTGAAGTAGCCACTCCCCCTGCTGCCGTGGAGTCCACCGGTGGGGGGCCAGAAGCAACCGAGTCCGTCGTAGACCGAGGTGGGTTGGTCGAGTCCGAGGACGAGACCGGCTCAACGAAAACATCATCATCCTCCAAAATCACACCCGTAGAAGGAGAAGGACGCGGGGCAGAGGAGCGCAAAAATGGAAACATGGTTTCATCAAACAAAACATCCCGTGATTCAAAAAAAACATTATCATCTAAATCATACAAACGCCAACCCTTCTTCCTGTAAGGATACCCCATGAACACACAACAACGACTCCGACTAGCAAACTTATCTCGAGAACGATTAAGGGTCTTAGCATAACACAAACAACCAAACACCCGCAAAAGAGAATAATCCGGAGACCGATCAAACAAAACCTCGTAAGGGGATTTCCAACCAAACAATTTGATCGGAGTTCGATTAATCAAATGGACCGTAGCTGACACACATTCACCCCAAAAGTTTACAGGTAACCCAGCCTGAAAAAGAAGTGCTCTAGCAACATTTAAAATATGACGGTGCTTACGTTCAACACGGGCGTTCTGTTGGGGTGTGTCCACCATAGACGTCTCAAACAAGTAACCATGCGCAACAAGAAAAGACTTTAAATAAGTAAACTCACGCCCATTATCACTACGTATACGTCGTACATGGGTCTTAAACTGACGTTCAACCATAGCAAAGAAATTCTTTAGAGTACGAGCAACATCACTTTTAAATGGTAACATATATTCCCACACGCATCTCGAATAATCATCCACAATCGTCAAAAAATATCCAGAACCACAACTAGCATTAACCGAATACGCACCCCACAAATCACAATGAATTAACTCAAAACGTTCGGAAGCTTTATTAATATTCAAGGGAAAAATAGCACGAGTTTGCTTGGCTCGTGCGCAAACATCACAAATATGGGCGTCTAAATTAACACAATCCTTGCTAGAAACAAAAGGAAGAAATCTAACTACGGTCGATGACGGATGACCCAAACACCGATGCCACAATTCAGCTGAATCAACTACTGCGACTTTATTTGCTCGAATAGGTTGTGTTACTCGTAGATAATATAGTCCATTACGTTGCTCACCCAGTCCAATCACCGTCTTCGAGATACGGTACTGAAAAATGCATAAATTATTAGTGAATTGAATAGTGAGACTTGTGTCGGAAAGAAGGCAAGACACCAAGATAAGGTTACAATTCAAGGTAGGCGCGTAGAGCACCCCACGCAAGACCAAACGTGCACCAAGTTTAACATCACCAAGTTTAAGTGCTGTAGCACTATCACCATTCGGGAGTGTAATTGGGCTCGGATCAATATCAACCAAATTACATAAACAAGATAATCGACAAGTCATGTGACGAGAGGCACCGGTATCAATAATCCAAGAATTAACGAATGACTTACCACTTAATCGATCACTATTAGACTTACGCTTGTGCCATAATGTGAGGAGCTCGGACCACTCTTGGTCAGATAGGTGACCCAACTCACCACGGTCAGGGGTGAGAGAATCAGACTCCGAAGTGCGCACAAACCCAGAAAACGCACCCCTCCATTGAAGAATCCGCCTGTACCACATGCAGAACCACCCCTGCCGCGACTGTTGTTGCTCCGACCACCGCGTCCCCGACCATAGCCACATGTGTCTGATTCATCACGACCCCACCTGGAATCCCCCAATTGGCAGTAGCGAGCAATGTGACCTGCACGGCCACAATTATAACATTCTATCGATCGGCGCTCACCCTCGGCACCACCACCACCAGAATATCCTCGACCACCATAGCCACGACCATTCTCATTACCACCACCACTGGAATAACCTCGACCACCATAGCTACGATTGTTAGAACCACCACGACCACCACGATTGTTACCACCACCGGAATAGCCGCCTTTGTCGGAGCGAGGTGGGGGAGCCGATTGAGCAGCGAAAGCCACCGTGTAGGTCTGGACCGACTGTGCCTCGACCTTAGACGCCGTCACCAAAATGACTTCATCCAGAGTCAATCGATTGTATGCCTGAAGTGGGGTGGGCAAAGGATCATCAGTGCCCAGAAGATTTGAGCGAGTGGTGGAAAAACGGTAGAAACTCAAACACGCATTCATTCTCCCAAAGAGTGCGCAATTTTCCGGCAAGATCACAGGTGCACTTCCCGCAGGTACACGCCGGCATCTAAAAATCGAATAAAAATCATCCCATAGCTTCTTTATTCTGCCATAAGGCCATAATAGTCTCAGTAGAAGACTGTCGACAGGCCACAATATCAGATTTAATCTGATATAAAAGAGAGCCATTGCTAACCGAATATTGGCTCTTCAAATCATCCCATAAATCCTTAGTTAACTCCCTGTATGTGATGAATTTGCGCAATTCACCTTCGATAGTAACAAAAATCCATGAAACCACCATGGCGTTCTGTTGCCGCCATCGGGGGTACTCCTCCGATGTGGCTGCGGGTTGAGGCAGCGTCCTTATCAATGTAGCCAAACTTGTTCTTGGCAAGGAGGGAGACAGTCATTGCGCGCTCCCATTCTTCATAAATTGTTCCCTTGAATTCAACGTGCGTAATCGGGATGCAGGGAATATCGTTCCCGACCATCGTAGACGGTGTCAATTTGTCACCAGCCATGGAGAAAAAAATTTCTCGATCTCTTTCTTCTTCAAAAGGACGACACGAATCCTCACTATCTTCACAAAATAATCTTGGTAATTCTTCTCCGTTAAAATCGTCTATTCTTATAATCCCTAGCTCTGATACCATAATAGATCACTCACAACACTCTATAACACATATGTTTTGAGGAATTACGTGTGTGTATTATTAATATTAACCAAACCGTATATATACAAGAGAGAGGCCTTGCGGAACAAGGAACCCGACTTACCTTAAACACTGTATTTACCAAATAATAACAAAACCAAAATATACAATATATACTTTCCCTAATAAATACGCTACCCTTTTTAGTTTTGTTATGGCCTGGATATCAATGTTTGTAATTTGCAGGAGGTTTGTGGTATATGTTTGGAAAGCGCAACAGCCGGACAAGGCAAATCATTGTTTGTATCAGAGTGCAGCCACACATTCCACTTTGAGTGCATTGCCATAAGCGTCAGCCACGACAATCGTACCTGCCCTAAGTGCCGCTCTACTTGGATTCACCTCCTTTACTAGCTCCGAATCGTAACAACAACAACCCGGTTAATCGTCCGAACAATTCTGTCCGTCGAGTTCCATCCCCAACTTACAACAACCCGATTAATCGTCCGAACAATTCTGTCTGTCGAGTTCCAACCCCAGCTTACAGGTCTCGTCCTAGATCTGCTCCTATATCTAGCCCAAGACCTACAACTGTCGGACTTCAATCCGTGATGATATAATAAATATTATTGGCTTATTGCTGACAAAGTATTTTAGACGATAGATTCTAGATCCAGCAAGTCTTTGTGTACTACAAATCGAAGCGATTATTATTTCTTTGTTTCATAATAAAGAAGATGATTTTATTTAAGGAAGGAAGTAGCTTAATTAACAAGAGCTCAAAGATAAACAGAGAAATTGCTAACTGCCTAGCTTTATTTAGCAACTATCCGAAACTCTAAGCTACAAACTAGTAAAAATGCGCATATTCAAACAGGTATTAGCTAGTTAGGTTCCACAAAACTGGTCATGGTTCGAAATCTCTCGGAGAGGAAGCCACTGCGTGCTCAAACTGATGCAGTTTTGAGTTTCCACAAATGCAGTGAAAATATTCAACGCAATTTAATGAGCAACATAATTTATGCTAATAATATTAGTACTCTTTTTAAGTTAACAAATCTATATTTAAGAAATCAGAACATTATATCTGAATCTTGAGTACTCCGTATGCCAGATTCATCCCAAGTCTTGAAATCTTTCCGTTTATACTTTACGGAGTAGTTTAAAAGGTATTAGGGCCTATTTGGTAGGAAGAAAAATGGAAGGAAAGGAAAAGAAAGAAAAGGAAGGGAGAAGAAAGTAACGGAAAAGAAAGGGAAAAAAAAATTAGCGATTCCAATGTTTGGTTTGACAAGAAGGAAATGATTAGAATTGGGTATTAATTTAAGGACAAATTTTTAAATCCTACCTTTTATATACCAAATCTTCCAAAATTTTACCTTATTTTTCAAACTTTTCTAACTCCTACCTTATAAAACACTTTCTTATCATTCTCCTATCAAACTTCTACTCCGACATCTTTGACTTGGTTTTCCGGCATTGACCTTTCTCTTATTCCATTTCCCCTCCAATTTGGGGCGATTTCCTTGCAATTCATTCGATTTTTTACTTTTTTCCTTGCAAAAATTGAAATTGACAAACTAAATACTCTTTAAGAGTGGTTGTGTGTTGATACGTGATAGGTAGCACTAGTTGATCCCAATCTGTCATTATCGGTAGTACTAAATGGAGTGCAATGTGATATCATGTGGGAGATAGGAGAGAGAATGAAGATGAAATTGGAGGGATAAATTGGAGTGCAATGTGATATAGTGTGGGAAATAGGAGAGAGAAGATGAAAAAGATGGGAAAAATTGAAGGAAAAATCGAATGAATTGTAAGGGAATCGCCTTAAATTGGAGGGGGAATGGAATAAGAGAAAGGTCAATGCCACATAACCGATTCAAAGCTGCCGGAGTAGGAGTTTGGTAGGAGAATGATAAGTAAGTGTTTTATAAGGAGTTTGAAAATTTTGAAAAATAAGGTAAGAATTTGGAAGATTTGGTATATAAAAGGTAGGATTTGGAAATTTTTTCTTAATTTTAAAAAATACAATCTTACACATTTATTATATTGGGGGAAATAAAATTTTCGAGGTAAAACGGATAATTTGTATTTTTTTACAATTTTTTATATTATATTTAATTTTTTTAACCATAAAAAACTGAAAAGTAGTTCCTTTCTTTTCTTTCCTTTCCTCACAATTCCCAGCTACCAAACACCATAAAACTAAAAACGCGATTTCCTTCCTTTCCGTCCAATTCCTTCCTACCAAAGAGGTTGAAATGTATTTCTCATACTGCACTTCTATCTCATTTTGATATACTTCTATCTCTCTTTTTTCTGCAGCCATTATTCTTCACAATTATGAGTACAAATAATCGGCATTAGAGTATTCTTTTTTTCTATTTAAGTTAAGTTATTTAAATATTCAACTAATTATAATTTTTAATCGTTTATTATTTTTCCTTATTATTTTACATGTATTTTCATTTCTTTTTTTTTTCTTTTTTTGAGGGGAATGTATTTTCATATCTTAATAATTAATAATGTGTTTTTAATTTCATCCAATAGGATTGTACCAAGTGTCCATCAATGAAGGGGTTGTAATCGGCTTTTATAATACTAGTTTGCGTGCCCGGCCCGCGCCCGGGCTACCTACTTATATTGTTTCTATACGTTTCATCAAAATGTAGGTTTTTTATTATAATATTATTTAAAACGATGTTTTACATTATTTTTTTCTTTCAACTTTGGTCACCTGTCATATTATATTATTGTTTATTTCACTAATTCATCGTAATTTTGTTTCCTTTCTACTTGTATGTCACCCGTTATATCATTCCATTCATTCTATATCCCGTAACCCCTTATATTATTTCATTTTCATTTCAGTATCACGTCACCTGTTATGTTATTTCATTTTTTTTTTCACTATCCCTACACCCTTTTGTATCACATATTATTTCAATTTAAAACCGTAATTTAGCTAACTTATCATTACCATAAATTATCATGTTTTCCATTATTAGTTGATAACTACCATATTATTTAATCTTTTATATAATATTTCCATATCCTAATATTTTAATAATATATATTTAATTCCATCCAATAGGATTGTGCCAAATTTACATCAATGAAGGGTGGGGTTTCCTTTCCTTTTGCTTGTGCTCTGTTTCGGAAACGGCAAACATAGTACTCCGAGTCTCCGACACCGCGTAATATGACGGCCAACAAAGTTGAAACTAAAATCTCAGACATGGATCCTCAAATCTCTAAGGTAACAACTCTCTAATCATTCTTATTTATTTACGTTAATTAATGAGTAGTAATTACGGTACTTGTTTAAATGTTTGATCTTTTTCGACACCGTTACTACAAGGGTTAGGGCTTATACTTGAAGCCTCTGGATTGTTTTTCCTTGTGACAGTTCGTATTAAGAGACGAATTTAGGATTCTGGGGGTTGCCAAATTACAGTCAATAAGAATTGACTTGTAATAATTTACCCTTGATTCACACACACAGTAATTTGGGGTTTCCTTAAGGTTTTGAGCTTTGAAATCAGAAAATCAAATAAAAACATCTTTAATTTGGAGACGGATTAATGTTGGCGTTGCGATACTACAACTTACAACTCCTTAGGCAGACAATTATTGTTGAAGACTACGATTTATGTGTGAATCCACGAAATAAAAGAGTGTTGACACTACTTCATCAGTTAGTGGATTAATACTACTCTATCATATTTTGTCGATTGATGGTAGAACCCAACTGGCCTGGTAAACTGGTGTCAGGCTCGTCGCATCATGAATAATGTTACATACGCTTTACGCTACCTTAGCTTTTATATAACCCTTTATATGTTGCCCAGATAGATGAGTATATGACTTGGTATTTACACCACTTACACTAACATATCAATGGGTTTGTGACATTGTGGTTTGTAATCGTAGGATGTTTGTGCTATATGTTTGGAAAGCGCAACAGCCGGACAAGGCAAATCATTGTTTGTATCAGAGTGCAGCCACACATTCCACTTTGATTGCATTGCCAAAAGCGTCAGCTACGCCAACCGCACCTGCCCCAATTGCCGATCTACTTGGATCCACCTTCCTTCACTGGCTCCGAATCTCCCTCCAAAAGACCCAAGTTACTTTAGTGACTCTGATTCTAGTGACACTAGTGACTCCGACTCTAGCTCTAGCTCCTTGGCTCTGGATCCTAACAACAACCTGTTTAATCGTTTGAACAATTATGTCTATCCACTTCCAGCCCGTTACAGCTCTCGGCCTAGTTCTACGCCTATATTATCTAGCCCAAGCCCCGTAAGTGCGCGGACTTCAACCAGAGGTGGTGAACCTCATTCTGCTGACAGAACACCACTAATCAAGATGGCGCACAATTCTGTCCTTCCACTTCCAAACCCAAGTGACAGCTCTCGCCCTAACTCTACGCCTATATTATCTAGCCCAAGCCCTATAAGTGCGCCGACTTCAACCAGAGGTGGTGCACCGCATTCTCCTGACAGAACACCACTAATCAAAAAGATGGCGCACAATTCTGTCCGTCCACTTCCAACCCCAAGTGACAGCTCTCGCCCTAGCTCTACGCCTATATTATCTAGACCAAGCCCCATAAGTGCGCGGATTTCAACCAGAGGTGGTGCACCTCATTCTGCTGATAGAACACCACTAATCAAGAAGATGGCGCACAATTCTGTCCGTCCACTTCCAATCCCAAGTGACAGCTCTCGCCCTAGCTCTACGCCTATATTATGTAGCCCAAGCTCTATAAGTGCGCGGACTTCAACCAGAGGTGGTGCACCTCGTTCTACTGACAGAACACCACTAATCAAGAAGATAGGTATTTCGAAAGGTGATAATAAGGCGCACAATAACATTTCCTACATTAGGAGGGCAGCGCGAGAGTGCAATATGCCGGACAGCTGCTGCGGCTTTTTACCCTTCACAAGGCCTAAAAATCCTTGCAAAGGCCGGCGCTGAACTTGAGGTGTTGGAACTTGGACGGACCTTCAGCTTATTCCATGCAGAAATGATAAAGTTTACATCAAAGTTAGAATTTCAGATTTTCAGTAGAATGGATTCTCATTTTTTTTTTAATAATCTTCTTGGTTACGTTGTCTTCTTTGCTCATTCATAAATATTCCTCCAGTATTCGTACTGTTTGATGTTCATGCTATTTGAACTAGGTACTACGTTCACAAATCAATACTTAGCTTCAGCGATCAGCATTGACTCTGATTATTAAGAATTATATGTGCTGATTAATCCAAAGTGTCATAGTGTCACACAGTTGTATTGTTTTTTGACGATTTTGCGGACCTGAGTAAAACTCTGCAGAAATGAGAAATCTTCGCGTTTTCTTGAAGCAGTAGCACGGAGTAGTATGCTAAGAAGAATCATAAACCGGAAAAATATACTCTTGTGGTCTTTTTCATATTCTAGATTTGTAGCGCTATCTCATTTTTCTATATCAGTATGATATTTTGTTTGCAGAAGAGGTTGTTGATGGTTAGCTTGTGCAAAACATTTTTGTATGATTTTCTAGAAACGAAAATTCAGGTTGGGCTTTGGTAGGTCATCATTTAGAATGATTGTAGAAAGCTTCACCAACACACTTTGTAAACAAAGTGAAGTATTGCAGAGCCAGTCAAACTTCACAACGAAAATGTGAACTCTCTTCAACTCTGAAAACTATTGCCAAAATCAACGTGCAAAACTCGACTAAATGTTTAGGTTTAGATTAGAGGTACCATGCAATGCGTCATTCTGTACTTCTCCACCACACTATATAATCCTCTTCACTTCTCATCAACACTTCATCCAAAATCAAACCATCCATCTCTCCTTAAAGATTTCGACCGGAAAAAAACACATTCACAAGGAATGGATTTCTCTACTCGTGGTTTCGCTTTGGTCACTTTGATGATCATTTCTTGCTTCATTTCACACCAAGCAGCAGCTCGCGAATTGCACCAACTCAACTACCCGATCAACAAGGGAACCCACGGCAAGCCGGTATGGGTGGCACCAGCTCTCCATAAGCCTGCAATGCCACAAAGATTCCCAGCATTCCAAGAACCAGTTGTTCCACCACATTTTCTCCCACTTCTTCCATTCCCAGGCATGCCTTCTATGCCTACCATGCCTTCATATCCAGCAGGCCCAACCTTCCCTTCACTACCTTCAGGACCCACCTTCCCTTCATTGCCGGCTGGCCCCGTCATCCCCACAACACCCGCTCCACCAACCGAGCCTGCAGCTCCAGCTGATGTACCACCAGCTTTTCCTGAACCGGCTGCTAAGTTGATAGAGAACACCCCAGGAACTCGAACAAGTCCGTGATTCTCCGCTCTCCCACAGGAGCTGATAAGAATGTGGTGACCCCTAAGCAATTCTTCCTATTTCATGTTAACAATTTATTTCCAATAAATTCTTCCTAGGATGCTTTAGCTATTACTAGGCCTAAATTTCAACTAGCACAATTTAATGCATTGTAACATGTAGAACTGTCTTTAGATCAATTAGACAAGGCTACTGAGAAAATAATGTTCAGAAACAGCAATAAACACAACAGATTTACTATTTCATCAATTATACACTCATTTATCTACATTCTAAACGGAGTCCAGCTTTACATGTATCGAATCAAAAAATTAATCAGCATTCCATAAAGCTATGAGAATACCATTAGTCGATCTCCAACCCAGGCGGGAGAACGAATGCTCCATTCTCCACCCCGATCAACTACTCACACTGTAAGATATTTTTACGACTACTGATATGGGGATGTTTACAACGTGACCTTGATCCCCGAATAGCCCTATCCTACCATAACTAGAGGCAGAGTTATTAAGAGTAGCATTCAAAGTTACAGTCAGATCCTGTCTCCCCCCAGTTGTAATAAAGAAGCGTGTAGGCGCAACCTTCATAGAAACACCAAAAGGGGCGCTCCAACCAACAGCAAAAGTCTCATTCAGACCAACATTTAGAACTGTTCGATTAACCAATCTAGTCTGATTAAGTTTTGCTAATGTAATGGATGGCAAATTCAAGTCAGGGCCACTAACAGTAGAGAGCCCGCAACTCTGA
Source organism: Spergularia bocconei (assembly GCA_963457585.1). Lineage (NCBI taxonomy): Eukaryota > Viridiplantae > Streptophyta > Magnoliopsida > Caryophyllales > Caryophyllaceae > Spergularia > Spergularia bocconei. Next base: position 9,558,104 of record OY734943.1, read on the forward strand.
CCTGTGTAATTTAGAACCACTGGAGCCGACCCATTGATACCACATAGGAATGAAGTGTAGTCGTCGTAGCCTGCATTGCCAAAATCATGTTCTTGTGTTAGATGGGTTTTAACACAGAGTCGTGTTACGATATTTAGACTCCACACTATACTAGTATTTACCTACTTAAATTGGCCGTGAAAGACAGCATGAGCAAAAGACAGTTTGTCAGGACAAAAGCACATTTAATCAAGTACAGACTTCACCTTCATATCCGAAAGTAAAAAATAAATTCCAATATATCAAAGAGCACAATGTGTCAGAAACAACGCACTCCATGTTCAAAATCCTTGGATAACTGGTTGACTGATCCAATGACTAACATGGAACGAAATCCCTAGCATTTGCATATCATTCGCTTAAAAATCTAAGGGAAACCTGATCAGATTATTAACATAAAAGGATTTCCTCAAAACAGCTTCGAAAGATGGCTAACTAAGTTTTGCATTGTGATGAGTACACTATTAAATATCCGCAAGGCTTTTCCATAACCAAATCTCTAAAAAGTTACGAAGAGACCCACAGGAGCAAAAAAATGAGGTCCTTCATTCCCCAATCATTTGACAAGCATCAAGAAGCTAAACTGGCTTTTTTTTCTTTTTTTTCTTTTTTTTAAAAAAAAAAAAAACCTTATGGATTGCTTATTAGCTAGATAGCCTAGAAGTAATATTGGCCAGAGATGAGACACCTTCTCTAAAACTCTGTATATCTATCTTTAAGCTAGCCTAATGCATCTAATAGTTCCCTGTCATGCAATGCATGATCAGAGTATGCTAGCAGCATCAAACAACAAGGGTAAGTTCCATTAACATAGTACGGATTGAGGTATGCATAGCATTACACAATAGTGATGTAACTCTATTACTCATCAGTTCACATTAGAGGCTTCAGATCATATCGTTATCAACAACCTTGATTATTTGTTTACAACTGGGCTTTAAAATGTTGTCAACTTACTTGAATCGAAAATGAGCCCTGGATCAAGAGCTGCTGTTGCATTCACAAAACCACTTCCCATATCAAAAGGAGTTGCAGGTGATTGGTTTACATCTGGATTAGAATATGCACGCTGAGCCATAATTGGCCCACCACTCTTGTCACGAAGTGATGCTGTTGTTGAAAGAGCAGATGCGATAGCTGCTGGGCCAAAGCTAGGGAACTTCTTCTTGATTAGAGCTGCAAGTCCTGCAACATGAGGAGCAGCCATGCTTGTTCCGGACATCATAGCAAACTCCTCACCTATACAATTTGAGTTTCGTTGCAAGTGTCAGTAGTTTGTTATTCACCAGTGATGAAATGAGATTGCCATCATGTCATTATATAGGTACCTTGAAATTCGATAGACTGTGTTCCAAGTGAACTCCAAGCAGCCCAAATTGAATTCCCTGGAGCAACCAGATTTGGTTTCAGTATGTCTGCATCATCCAGAGAGTTGTCCTCTGGATCCGGACCTCTAGCAGAATAGTACATTACTTTTGGCGCAGAGGCAGTGTAGCTTGGCCACAGTCCACCAGAAATGGTAGCTACTGCTCCAAATTTGATGATGTTATTCGTGGTCACATTCCTCAGCACAGAAGAATTGTAATATTGAAGAAAAACCTGTGATAAAATTTAAATATTGATGAAAACAGGTCCAAGTAGCAATGACCAAGTAAACATGCATATCTAAAACATTTTAGGATCTAGATACTGTAACTATGTAGTCCTAGAAATTCCACTTTTGTGAAGAAAAGAAAACAACAAAGAAATTAATAAATATAACAGATGAAATAGATTGCTTCACCTTGGAGTCATTTGCTGACGGAATAATGATGCCCGGCATATCCATAGGAGTTGGATTTAACTGAAACCCGATAACAAAAGGGTCCATGTAGAACACAACCCCAGCTGCACTAAGGTTTTTGGCCGTATCTAGTGCTTGTTTGATGGTCGACACCCCGAGCACAAAGCGTACTGAATAGCTACAGATCAAAAGGTTTCCCTTGACCAGATCCCGGTTCAAAATACTGGCATCTTGGCATTCTCCAACGTACATGTCACTTGTTAGGGTGGTGTCACTGGATAAAGCATGCGTAGCAGATATCAAGGTATAGGAAGTACCATTTGTACCCGCTGTGGAATAAAAAAACAGAATACCCATAAATTACTAGTATTTATTAAGTTATGGTACAGCAGAGATCACACAGATATGATCTAATAATGTAATGAGGACCAAAGTCATATAACTACATCATGGTTGTGGCCAATAGGCCATTAACTTTAGACTGTCTTTATCGCCACTCGCCAGTCTGAGCTTTTAAGTCATGAGACTTGGGAGAATCTCAGCTAAAATCCCAATAAGTTACATGATGACTTCAAACATCTTATTTTGGATTTTCATTTTCTCAAACACAACTTAAGACTGTGGTAAAGAGAAAAGTGAGGGAAAATGTCAACCATGCATATTGTTTTGACGAGACTTAGAAGAAGGGTGAACTGATAAGCTTAGAGTGAGACTATTGGCACTCCACTAGATTCTTCCAACCCTTTGCCTCACCATATTTTATCTCAAGGGAATTTGAATTAGTGGGATTGCTGGAAGAACCATGTGGAGTGCCAATAGTCCCACTCCAAATCTAATGGGTTTGATCAGAGTCTTATAAAATTTCCATCACTGACAATCAAACTCACAAGCAAAACATTGTAAAACTCAACAAACAAGAAAAGAAAACCAAGTACAACACACGAGCAGAGGAAAAAAATAGGCAAATCAAACCATGGTTGTGAGGGTGATGACAACGAAAGCAATGCTCACGAGTGTAGAGTGTCTCTCGTGACGCAACAGCAGGGCAACTAGTTGCCTTGCTTGTTGCACGGCAAGCACCACCACAACCACAACCAGAACAAAAAGAGGGTGCAGTACCGCAACAGCAACAACAACCGCCACCACCACCTGCTGAAAATAAAATTTTACGATGGAGAAACAAGATTATGAAGAAAACCGATCGGCTCGATGCCGTGGGGGATGACATCCTGTTATTTCAGGATATCCCCACCAAATTCCAAGAGTTGGTCTACCGCGCAAAGAGGAGCGCAACCACAACCACAACCACACCACTGCGCTCCTCTTTGCGCGGTAGACCAACTCTTGGAATTTGGTGGGGATATCCTGAAATAACAGGATGTCATCCCCCACGGCATCGAGCCGATCGGTTTCCTTCATCATCTTGTTTCTCCACCGTAAAATTTTATTTGCAGCAGGTGGTGGTGGCGGTTGTTGTTGCTGTTGCGGTACTGCACCTTCTTGTTGTTGTGGTTGTGGTTGTGGTTGTGGTGGTGCTTGTTGTGCAACAAGCAAGGCAACTAGTTGCCCAGCTGTTGCGTCACGAGAGACACTAACACTCGTGAGAGTTACTTTCGTTGTCATCACCCTCACAACCATGGTTTGATTTGCCATTTTTCTTTCTCTGCTCTTGTGTTGTACTTGGTTTTCTTTTCTTGTTTGTTTTTTTGTTTGAGTTTTATTATGCTTTGCTTGTGAGGGATGGAATTTTATAAGACTAGGCAAAGTCTGCAGGATATAGATGTCTTTGAACTTAGAAGCCATTGATCAGACCTACACGTCTTTTCTCTCACCAATACTTGTGCTACCTAAAGAATTTCTTGGGATCACAAGTTACAATATATTATCACCCTTCAACTAACGGCTTAACCTCTCCTTAATAACAACCAATCATTTGAAGACTATATACTTTGTTTGGTTCATAAAGGAATGTCAAATGCCCCAATAATTACTTTTCACATGAAGTAATCTCCTTCCTTTGATTCCTGAGAATTTCAAATAACTTGATTGTCACTGTGCAAACAAATTTCAAGTATTGCAGCTTACACCACGACTTGCCATACTTCCAAAACATGTACCAACCAAACAATCCAACTTTTAGCACTATCTAGGATATCCCACACCCCATATATTTGTATGTTCATCACACGGGCACTAGGTCTACTGGTCTATATTGATCACAATTCAGAACTTTGCATCTCCGCGCCCAAAACAAAAGGCAGGATGCCTTCTTCCAGGGTTAGATACACAGTAAAATAAACTAACTGACCCTATGGAAGATTAAGTCTCTCCAAATGCACCACCATCCAGCCAAGACCACTAAGTCTACATTGATCTTTCCAGGTTTCAATGCAGCAACAGCTCAAAATAAAATGAGAATCACATCAGTTTTGTTTGGATCATGTAGCCTTGCAACTAGGAAATCCTTTCACTAATGGGCTACCATCAAAGGGACTGAATCCAAGAACAGGTCTCCTTGCAGTTCAAGATTGGAACTAGGTGAAAATTAATATTACCTCTATTCAGTTTGGATATGTTTAGGAAATGGTGATGCACTCACATAGGTAGACAGAGGAGACGACACACTAGGATAGTCGATATGTGGCGGGAACGCCATAGTAACGATAAAACTAACAATAAGCCGATACAATCATAGTCTAGATGCCCCCCTCTCTCCTAGAGACTCGCTATTTATAACTAGTATTGGAGTGCCCCAAGCAACTATATAATGACTCATTTGCCCCTTCCAACGATGAGCTATTCCATTACAGAACTGTATCGTACATCTATTTCGATTCCCTACAGCACATATCGTCTTTACCAACAGTCTTGTTTGGTTGGGTGTTAACAGAATGAGCATCTGGAGTTACAACGAAATCAGATAGTCTGGTTGATTGGAACTTCATGTTTCATCTGTTCCTGTAATTTGATAAATCACAAAAAGTTTTTACCTCTTCAGGTCAGGTAAATTACTTTCTATTAGACCAATAATACAACCAAGAGCAGATAAGCTTTTTCACAGTTCAATTTTCCATGATTCAGAGTGGTCATTTGCCAACCAAACAATACGGTTCCTTATATCTACAACGTTTAACTCTGACGCCCATTATTCTAAAGCCACCGAAGGAAGTTAGCAAAACAAAATCCACCTAGAGGTATCCTCTTCTAAACTATTCTTACAATGCGTGGATCTGAATAGGAGATGCATCAACAGCTACCCTTAAAGCCCCTAGCATGGTGCTTCCATTCACAATACAATTCTTTCTATTTATCAGGAGTTATTTTATCAGAATAGAACAGGCAAGTGGATCGAAGCATGAGTGAAACTATGTTGTTTTGCATTACATTGACACCAATAAAACATACTCAACAGAGCTGAAAACCTGCAAAACCAGTGGAACTAGGCTAAATATCTATGCAGAGTCCAGTTTTCAGCATAATTCTCCCTTACCTTAAAAGGTCAAAAAACGGAAAACTGTGCTTGTATACTCAGTTACATAACCAGAATATTATGCAACAATAAAAGCAGATGAAACTCTTTGAAAGACTTACGTGCAAGTCCAACGCCAGATATAATCACATTGTTGCCAAGACATATTGAGTTGTTATAAACCCTGTCATGTGAAGCAGCACCCACGGTGAAGATCCATGGGCTGAAGGAAGAGACACTTCGGGGGCCCGGACCAGTGTTTCCAGCTGCTTGGACTACAAAGATACCAGCTTTGGCAGCGGTCAATAACGCCATATCTATAGGGTTGAAGAAAGTGGCAACTCCAGGAGGACGCCTATTGGGAGTAATTGATAAGCTTATGATGTCAACACCATCTTGAGCTGCCTGTGAAGATGAGTACACAACATTCATTTCCTATTGCAATTTAATGATGATTAATCAATGCTTATAGAGGTAAACCAGAGATTTCCTTTTACAGAAAATTTCTGGAGAAGGTAAAAATCTACACGATACTCTTCTTGACCTTTGGGACTCATTACCAATAAGCAGCAAAGGGAAAACAAATTAATAACTAAGGAGACACCAAATTATTTAAACTAGGTAGATATATTCTAACGAAGACTCCTCCCCGTGCGGAGAGCAGGTAAAAGGGGATGAAAAAGGGAAGAAACAAAACCAGAAGATAAAGGTCAGATCACACAAACAGGCAAACAGCAACTTTCTAGTGGTGAGTATAGTCAGGTGATTGACAACTAAGATTTTGGCTAGCTAGAAAAGTGAGAATCAGTACCCTGTTACTGAGTGAATCTAATGTTTATAACTTTACAAAGGACATTTTGCTCGACTGTCGATGGGTAAATAATTAACTATTACCTGGTCTATGGCTGCAACTACATCTGCAGCGAAACCACCAAAGCTCTTGTATAACGCCTTGTATACAGCAATGCTGAAGCATAAAAACATACATTAGTGAAAAGCCGACATTCTAAGCCCACACAGTCATAGAACATGAAGTACACATGCTGGCAGTAAAATGAGACACCAGAAGTTCTAATTTTAGCCAATAGATGTTCTGCAATCCTTAGTCGGCCAAAACAACCAATTAGCAACAGAGGTGGGATGGATTTTTTTTTTCTTTTTGCAAAAAGTTAAAAGGTTACACTTCATCGGTAAATTATGAGACACTGTGTCAAATGAAAGTTAGTTCCCTAGAGGACACCATGGGATCAATGGAACTTTAACTAGAGTGATGTGAAACGCCTGAGATACTCCGTGACGAATACTGATGAGGGTCGGGAACTCGAGATTAATTACTATTGGGGTATGTGCCATGTCATGGGTGGATAGACAAGGGGGAAATATATGAGATGACTTGACTACAATAGAATGTACAACGAGTGATGCATGTATATGATTTATCACATGTTTATGATTTAACTTCTGCATATGACTTGACTAACTTGTTTAGTTTACATTTGTATGCAAGTATAATGGAATAAAGAACATGGTAATCATACTGTATGCACTTCTTATATTGTAACAACAGTCCGCCGACGAACTTTTCACTATGGGCCATATGAGAACACAGTTACCTGGTTCTTTCCACCGTCTTTAAACCCTTTTTGTTTTAGAGAGCCATTCTTTAGTTTAGTTGGTCAGTAAAATTGTCATAAATTTGAAACAGAAGAACACCTTCAATAAATCTCAAGAAGTACAAGGACAAGGATGGGGCAATGGGTATCCATATCATGCACTCAAGTACAAAATAGCTCGGCTCGATTCTAATGGTGTTTCTATGAGCAGTATTTAAGTCATATAAAGGGCACAAAAGTTAACATAATAAACATGAAAGCTAAAGGGCCAAAAAAACATGAGGGCTTATTTTTCCGAAAGTTGACTATATCCACATGCATATCGAAAGAAGTCCAGGTTTTATTAACTGTCAAAAACAATATGTCCACAATTTGCGTGGAGACGGCTAAAAATTTTTACCCCAGAAAAAATGTTCCAATACCAATTGACTACACTGAAAGCATTTGAAATGGTAACAGGATAGTGAACATGTCATCAATTTTATTAAATAATAACAGACATAATGGCACACCTCCCAATTTTAACAAGCATTCAAGATGAGTATGGAATATTAGCAAGCCAATGAGTTTAGATGCATTACTGTGAGCGAGGAGCCATTCCACTTGCATTACCAAAGACCTGCCCAGCTACAACAACGGGAATTCCATGGTTTCCTGATGAGATTGAAGCTGTATGTCTGTCATGAAAGATATAGCCAAGACATAAAATGAGAAAAACAGACATGTGAAACAACATTCTTCTTGTCTAATTGCAAAACTGATGACTAAACTCATCCCAGATTTTTTGAGAACAAAACGTCAGACTCAGACAAGTTGGCAAAAACCAGTTGACGATGGAGCTAACCTATCAACACCAACAATGCCCTTAAACTCGACTCCAAGAAGGCTACAGCCTAGGTGAGGCAAGGCGAATCATTAATGCAAAATGCAATGACTATCAGCATTCACAATGATAAGAAGTGAGGACAGTTTGACGAGACTAACATCTACCCGAGACTAATGTCTAACCAAAACACAATATCACAAGTTACGAGGTAGTACTAGAATAGTAACAAAAGACTAGGAGACCATTTTTAAGTAAGCCAACAAATACATATTTCATAAATCAAAACCCCTTCACACTACTTCCCCTTCCTTGCACAGGACATCAGATCAGAAGTTACTGAAACACACAACTCGTTTCATACACAGCCATGCAAAACTGATCCTACCTTCTACGATGTAAACCTTTAAGCAATTTGACAATTGAATGAGAACAACCATAAAAGGTTGCTCCACTGTCAATAAAATAACGGGACCTCGGTGTCAAAAATGTTCTGGATGAGGATACTGAAGCTTGAACATACAAAGACTCCTAACTACATAACAATACATGTCACTGGCAGCTATTCCCCATCAAAATTCAACAGTTGAACACCAATCATGGTCAACTGATCTCTGGAGCAAAGTCATATGTTTTGTATTTCATTATTGTTAACTCTTGATGTGACTCATAATTGTAAAGCAGTAGAGCTTCTTATCTAAATAATATGAAACCGTTTCTGGAGAATCTATAAAAAGATCCTAATCGTTCAATTATCATTAAGATCGAGAAACTTACGTCCCATGTCCATCACCATCAAAAGGAGATGCGTAGTCTTGACTGGCATTAAATATCCCTCTAGTTATTGCCGATGCCGCAAAATGCCTTGCTCCAACAAGCTTCCGGTTGCAAGAGCCTGAGGGGAAATCCTTAGTAACCTCACATATACCAGAGAAATGCTGCGGAACAGGGTATGCATCTTTTTCCAAATTATCAGAGAAGCTAGGATGAGTAGGATCAATCCCAGTGTCAATAAACCCAATCACTATCCCTTCTCCTGCAGAATCATATCCACCTTCCTGAGGCCATGCTCCTTGAGGCAGTCCTAGGAACTGAGGAGTGTGTGTTGTAGCCGTCCTAACAGAGTAGTCAAGGACCACATTGGCAACTTCTTTTCTTCCTGAAAGCTTACCTGCCTTTAAACCCACATATAGTGTCAGTTAGAATATTGTAGGCAACCATGTACAACAAGAGAATAGCAATCACTTGTCACCATTTCAAGCAGAAAGTCGAAATCCTTTTAAAATTGGATCTTTCAGAGAAAAACTAGCATCAGTAGAAAGAAAGCAATTTGATGAATTGAAGGAAAGAAGGTATATTCAATAAAACAATGCTACACAAGTGCCTTGAAACCTCATCTAATACGAGTAGTTTTCAGTGCCTACGAAAGCAGATGGAAATATACAGAAGTTGCTTTTAGAATGCGGTATTAATAAAATGTGGTATTGTCCGTATTGACCTTTCATTTGATACCATATCATTGATAAAACGACAATTCTTGCTTCCCAACAAGATTGGCCACTTTTCAATGAATCCAAATCCGCTCAAACAAATATTCAAATTTAATTGGCTTATGTTAAACTACCTTACATCTGACACTTGTTATTAATGATCCTTTCAAGCTTGAATGGTAGCTTAAGTTGTAAGAATTTGCTCACAACATAGCTAGACAAAAGGCCAAAAATAAAATAAGAAAAGCTCCTAGTTTTCTCGTCAAAAAGAGACATCATCAAATTTCCGAACATTAGATTGGATAGTGTATAATAACAGTACTATATACATTAGCAACAATAACAATCAAACAAGTTAATAGAACCGTTACGGTGTTACTAATAACAAACCAAAAGAGACAATCTTTTAGGCACGGGTAAAAAAGTTAAGATATGCATAAAAAGGAAATGTGAGAAACACATCATTTAATCCACTAAAGTGAGACATGAAAAGTTTTCCAATAAAACTGTCTAGTAATAATTAAGTTTTTGTAGAAAACACATGACAAAACTTGGAAAGATCAAGTACCTGGTCAGGCGTAACAAGCACAGCAAAACCATTGATCAAGTAGTGATAACTATACAATTTCAGATATTTTTGCCCTCTTAACACTTTCTTCAACAAAGAATCGTGGACTCGTGCGATATAAGATCCATAGTGAGGATCCGGCCTTGTAACATTTCTGCAATTTCGGAACAGATTAGTTAGATAAACCTCTCCTAAATGTCAAAATTACATCAAATATAAGGCCAATCACTACTAACATGAGCTCAACATGAGCTGAAAATCCGTATTAAAACACGACCATCATCGCAACAAATCCATCAGTTCACTTCAAGCAAAAATGGCAGGAACCAAAAAGACAAAACTAGGTTGGTCATGAATGGGACACACAGATTACTACATAAAAATAATCAGATAAATCCACATAAACAAGGAATGAAGATGCCAATACAACAAAAACTCAGATGTTTCACGGGGTGCAATACAGACAAGAATTATGACCGTTAAATTCGGCGAAATAATCACTAAGTTTCTAACAAACTGATCCAATCATACCCCTTAGAAATGATTAATTCTCATAACAATTTTAACAAAATAACCCCTCAATGAACACCACATCATACTAGCTCAAATACAATGATACAAACAGACCAAATTCCGAATAATCAAGACAATGTAGCAGGATCAAACACAAGTAAGTGAATCATGTACAATACAATGATTCACCTAATTATTCACTTAATTATCCACTTAACTAAATCATTTCCAATTATCATCATACAACTAAATAAAACACGACCCCCGTCCGCTCATTGTACTGACCTTTGCGACTCATTATCGAACACGATTAAATACCAAATTAAGAAAGAACAACAGCAAAAATAAATAAATCAAAGGTGAAAAAAAGATTATACCTCGGATTTTGGAGTGTGCTTGAACTACTATTAGAAGGATGTTTTTTGTGACCCTGAACATTGTGTCTTGTGTTGAGCTCATTAAAGTAGTAATGAGCAGTTGGAGTTTGCTTCAGAGTAACAATGTAAACCCCAGTGTTATCATCTTCATTATTTTGGCACAATGCAACCTCCATAAACACCAACAACAACCATAAACACCCTAAATTAAGCTTAATTTCCCTCTTCTCCATCATTTTTTTTTTGGGAAAAAATTTAGAAAAGATTGTAACTTTGGTCAAATTTCTTAAAAACAAACAATGCCCACCATTTTTTAGCAAGAAATATACAAACCCAATGAAAATCAAGGAGAAAAAAAATAGGAGGAAAAAAAAAGGAGGGAAGTTTGTATGGGAAAATGAGGGTTTTATGGAGGTTAGCAAGGGAATAAATGTAAGGAGGAAGATTCAAGAATATGAAATTATGAAGGGATTAAAAAGAAAGAGAAGGGAGAAAATTGGGTCAATTAGTTTTATTAAATTAAGAGAAAAAGTGGGTAGTTCTTGTTCTGAGGAATTAATAAGTGCACTGCACACTTCACAGAGCAGTGAGAGGAGAAGAAAACAGAAGGAGGAGAGAGGAGAGAGGGAAGGGTATTTGTTGAGGAGGAGAGAGCAGTGGGGCGGTTCTTTTGCTCTTTTTGTCATGCGCCAGAAATTTGTATCAAGGTCCCCATTAGGAGTAATACTTGCTCTCTACTAAGCCTTGTTTACTTCACTAATTTACTTCACACTTCACACCGCCCAAAAAAAAGTTTGGGAATTGCCAATTTTCTATCTATGGGTATTGGAGTAGTGTGGTTGGTGTTATATGGATTATTAGCAATGTCACTAGAGTGGTGAATGGTGATGATGTGCTCAGCTACGATCCTTTATGTAATCTCTTTAAATTGATCGTTTTTCCCTTGTGCACATTGTTTGTACTTTATACTAATGAACCCTATACTAGTATGTAAGACACATATGACATTGTTTCTATTACGTAAATTTAGTGAAAATTGATTCGAGCTACTTAGTACTTACTACAGTACAAAAGTATTGTTTGGAAACTCTAATTCCCATGACTTATGCACTTAGCAAAAATAGCGTATTGTATAACCTAAAATAACCGATCGAAACTAGACCTGAATGATTATTACGGAACATCTTTTAACTTTTAACGGCTAAATGAAAGGCAGACAATACCCAAAATTTGTCAAAACGTTGAGCAATGACCGTTAGCAAAGAAGAAAAGAGAGGTAAAAAGAGTAATTAGGCGGTCCCATAAACAAGAAAATATGCTAATGCATCTTCTTCCTTTCTCCCCTTTAAATTGTCGCATTCATCAGTAACACAGTTGTGTTCTCAACTTTGTGCGTACTTTTGCCTTTGTTTCTTCCTTCCCCTTCTGCGCACAGTGCATCCACTTTATTTGTTTATTCTTTCATCAACACTACTCGTATCTCGTATATTATACTCCACTGCTCTCTTAAGATTTTTGTACTCCGTAAGTCCGTATACGGTATATGTCATAAGGTCAATGTTATATTTTGACTACTAATAACTCAAAATAAAAATTTTATCAACTTATTTTTAACACAACTCTACTAATTATAGACTCATAATTTATTTTATTTTATATTACGAATTATTGATAGGTAAAGTATGATCTCAAATAGTGTTAAAACAAAAGATTAGCAATGGAATTACTTTGATTAGCTACTCTCTGGCTAATATTCTGTGTTTGTTTCAATAAAAACAATCAACACATCTTAAATCAATTATTCCAAATGCAACATTTCAGTAGTACGACTCTTCATTAGTAACACTAGACAACATTACAAAGTTTTTTTTTTTTTTTTCTCCATCTGTAGAGTCATTTTTCTTACATGATGCAAGCTTACTACAAAATGTCAGACGGAATTTACTAATTACTATACTCTATAAGTTTGAGTTAAGTAAAAATCGAGTTTCTAGTAGAAGAAATCCCAAAAGACTCAACATAATGCAACATAGTAAACAGAATAATATAACTATAGAAGTCGTGATGAATTACCAACATCATCTTTGAGAAAACAAAAGGAGAGTGATCGAAGTTAAAAAAGGGGAAAAGAAGCACATGAGGGTAATTATAATGTCCAAAATAACAATCTTTTTGGCGCTCAGTTTCCGGTGCAAATCATGGAATTATTGGACTTTCAGATAAACAGATATACAATCCCGTGTGCCCCATTTTAACCTTTTGGGTCGTGCTTTAATAATCGGATTTGAGTGCATCCAAATTAAATATACATTGTTCGGCCAACATTATATTAGTGGGTGCAACATTGTGTGATTAATCATACGCCTGCAATGTTTGTAACTTTGTATGATTGTCTTTGCATGATATTGGGATCCAGCTGAAAGATATTCTGCGCTATCGAGTTTGGATATTCATTCGTTTGCTAAGAGTAGGCCCATTTATGTTAATGGGCCGGGCTTACGACGGTCTGCTTTGTAGAGCTAATTCATATTCGGACGGACGAGGGGCGAGAAATCGCAGGCAGCTGTTGACGGTCCTTCTGCCGATGAGCTATGGACGATATGGACATATGATCAATGTTGGATGGCAATATTATAATAACAACTAGTAACAACTAACAATCTAACTTGGTGAAAATAGTTGTTGTAAATTTGCGATTAGTCGATTACTGCATTAAAAAATCGCTGCAGAGAAGTAATCATTGTCAAGGTTACAAAACCATAATTCCACAATTGTGAAAAAGAAAATCTTCGCTTAAATAAGGGTTTTTTTTTTCCGTATGCCGAGTAACTATATAACTCCACTAACTACTAGCTAGGTCTATCGTAATTCATCATCATATGTACAATGTTTTTTGTTTTTTTTTTTGATAAAATCATATGTACAACGTTGGATCATATCATCAAAGTAACAACTTTCTCCGCCACACAGATCTGGCAGAAGCCCTAGTAACCAACAAGCCCAGGCCCAAACAAGCAACCCAAATACCAACATCAACGGCCCACCTCACCCCTTCCATCTCACTCTCCATCACCTCCACCGAATCTCCACCGTCCGTTCCACCCTCATCCTCATCCTCCTCCTCCACGTCACTTTCTCTCTCCTCCACCTCAGACTCTATCTCCTCCGGAATCTCCTTTAAACCCATCTTAAACCCTTTATTCTTCCTCCTCAACCGCTTCTCCACCACCACTTTCTCTCTCATCACCACTCCCTCCGCCGCGCACACCTCCACCTCCACCGCCTTAACCCCCGGAAACTCCCTCTCCTCCGCCGCACACCGACACTCCATCCGCCACTCAAACTCGCCGTCGTCTTCCCGGAAAACTCCCTTCAGAAGCCGGACCTCTCCCACATGGACCTCGAACGCCGCGCCGTCGGATACCACCGCACGATCTTTACATGCGTACTCAACGTTGGATGAGAGAGGAGAGAGAATCCGGTGAAGTGTAAGAAAAGCCGGTGAATCTTGACGAACTTTGGAACCATTGAGTTCTAGGCGGCCGCCGTTGACGCGGGGGAGAAAGACGAGTGTGAGGAATTCGGGGAGATAAACGGATGATTTGGAGGAGAGAGAAAGATTGACGGCGAAGTTGTGGAGTTTTAGGCGGTGGCTGAGGAGGTGGTGGTGGTGGCTGTGTGGGAGGCCGTGATTATAATCGTCATTACCTCGACACATATTTGAATATTTGATGAGATTTTTGATTTAATTTTGAGTATTATTATGCTATGAATTTGATTTTGTGGAGCAGGATTTATAGTGGAGTGTAATGATTTGAAAACTATAGGTTATATGAGGAGGGCATACTCCTGGTATAAGAAGGAAACAAGGGGAAGGAAAGCACACGGTTTTAAAAGTCAGGGTGCGCGGGTGAAACGTGAAAGTCCAACTTTGACTTTTTTTAAGGATTTTTGGAGTCTTTTTCTTTATCGTTTCGGGGCGGAGACCCATCAAATTACATGCTACGTTTTCTTGTCCAACTCTCTCAACTCCTTCATTTTCTCTTCCTTATTACAAATAGACAAAAAAAAAACGTGGAAAAAGGAAAAAATTGGCAACTTAAAGAGTCATTTTTTAAGTTTCGGACGTATATCTTGTGTCTCGTTTAAATATCAATGGAGTATATCAACAAATTTTCCCTAGTATGTCGGCTTACAGGATCTAGTGTTTTTTTTTTTTTGGATTTAAACGTATATCTTGTGTCTCGTTTGAATACCGTTATTTTGTGTGTGTGCGCTGTTTTGATAATCTCAAATGTGCTATATACGGAGTATTATTTGTTGGTCATGTACTTATGTTAAAGTGATTGGTACTGTTAGTATTATTTGTTGTGCTATATACGGGGTAATTTGGGTTGTTACTTCCGTTTGCATTATTTGTGCCTATTTTCCAACATGTTGCCTGTATAAAACAGAGAATATCATACAGTATCATATAACCAAATTGATCGCATACTAGGCTCCGCCTCTGCCACCATCAGGACACTCGACGAGTTGATGACCACTCTTCGGCTACCCCCATTGGCTCGTTCCCACGACTTTGCATGGGTCTAGTGCAGTAATATCCGGAGTAGCAATAAAATAAAGTGAGCAGAAGTTAAGAGTATAAGGAGTAGCAACAGATAAAAAGTGAACAGAGACAGCAGGTTCATAAAAGAGGTAAACAAAGTAAATCAGCAAATTTGCAATGAGTAATAGCAGAACTCTGGATAACAACGGACAACAATCTCACAAGTCGAATGGACAGATCAATAGTAAGCAGCAAGCAAAACAAGAACAGTAGGCATTATTAAGCCAAAAATAACAACAGACTCGTAAAGTGGCAAGTCGTATATATAATCAGCCTATAGACATTGTTGAATGCTGATCATTCAAAGGCCCACTGGTTTTCCCTCTTGATCTCCTCTTCCTCTTCAGGAGTAAAGTCGTTCTTGATGTTGAATGTCTTCCTGATCTCTTCAGGTGTCTTCCCTTTTATCATGTCGGCCACTGTTTGACAGGTCAAGTTTAACAGACTGTTTATGTTTAGATAATTAGCAGCCAAGATTAGATCAAACAGTGTATTCTGGTCTACTTTGATATAATCAGCATCCCAATTCTTGAGATCCTCTTCATTCTTCTTGTCATCAGCAGCAGCAGTAGCGTGTTTCTTGCAGTACTCGATCACCTTTGCCAGGATTTTCCCGGTTACGTTCGGAAGCGGGATTGCATTGTCCGCGCAGTCGTCTTCGATCATGTGCTTGATTGTCTGTGACTCTAGCGCCACTGACTGCTCCACCTGAAATTCCTCGCCATCTGATGATTTCAGAAGGATCATCTTCGCTGTTTCGGATGCCATTGATCTTTTCTTCTTGAGAGACTGACAGTATAACCCTTAGCTTACAAGTTTCTTTGTTTGAGCGAGCAAATTGTGAGAAATCTGTGAGTTCAAAAGTTGTTTATATAGTAGTAAAAATTCTAGACCCTTTCGGATGGTTTTTTTCCTTAAAAACCTTTGTACAGAGTTCTTTCCTTAAAACCTTTGTACTGAGTACCACTGTACGAGTCTGGTGGGATTTACCAAAAACCTAAGGCCAAAACTTTCTTCTTTTCGGATTCAAATTATAATTTTCCTTATATTATGAACTTCTAAATTTGTAATAACAATGTAGATTAAGCGTTGCAGTTGGACCTCGTTGGCAAAACTGACCACAATCGAACTTATATCATCATTAGCAATCGTCTTGGTACGAACACCTGTTGAACATAAATAAAACGATCACGTAAAATGTTGTAAATTAAGGTACAATAAATAAAAAGTATACACCGTATAGAGCTTGAATTTTGAAAGAAAATCATTAACAATACGACAAACGGAATGGATACTCAGGACCGCAGATTAAGTGTTCTACATATTAGGTTTCTCCGTGTATGTGTTGCCGAGATCTTAGCAAAATGACCTACATTTAGAAACATGGGCCAATACGCCAAAATCGTGACTTTCACGTTTTCACCATCACGTAGAATATGGATGAAAAATCCATTTTTTCACCCGGATTGTTTATTGCTTGCAAAAAAATGGTCCTCTCTTCTCAGTAAAATGCATGAAGATTAGAAAGAAAATTCTGATAGTGGTCCAATTGTGTGATCTATGTTCTGCATGCATTATGTGAAGAATTTTGTAAAGCACAAGTCATATTCATGTTCGAATCTCCTTAGCATCGTAGGTTGAGTTGAGGTTTCCAATACGTACCACCAACCCCATTTTACTTTACTGTCTAGGCTTCTTGTTCACCAACTCGTAACCTGGCCTTTACGTATATAATTAGTTTAATATGTAGTAAAACTTAGATATATAATCGCATTCCTCTGTTTAGTCCGTATTTGGGTCGTGTAGTACTGCAAAATAATGATGTTAGACTCTCCCAATCAAGGGTGTTCTGATGTACATTTCCTCCCTATTTACACCAATAGCTTATTAGAAACGATAGTGAAATGTTGTTAATGTTTAAGAAATTCCTAAAAGAAGAGAGATGAGAGTATGAATGTATGATGCCTATGGTCCAAGATCACAAAACTTGACAGAAAATGGTTTATATGTTCCTGAAGTTTTTTTTTGTCACAAACTGGTTAGCATATTTGTTTCACAGACTGTTTGTTCATGCAAGACTGCATGTGTAGTGAATGATTTGAAAGGCCTGATTTTCAAATATAAAAGGTTCAAGAACAGGAAATTAAATAAGAACTGTTCTATGGAAGAGATATGGATGCAGGAACCTCAAAAGTTTCTGCATAGTGATGACTAGTATTAGTTGTTTCGCGATAAGACAACCAACAGCTGCTCTGTTAAACAAGGAAACACAGGGACGTATGCTGAAGCTTCAGCAGCAAGAGAAGAGGATAATAAAGTAAATGTATTACAGTTTTAGGCTAAAGCATCTACTTAACACTGAGCACATAATACTGTTACATTGCAGAAGTCTAAGATGCACATTTTAAAGAAGTCTAAGATGAGAAGATGAGTGAAAGCTAGCAGAAGCTACAATACTATTGACATCACAGAATTTGCTTTAAGAGTTGATCCCCTCAAGCTTAAACCGTTCTTTCACAGAAGATATGTAAACTGCGGCTTTCATGTTAACATTTTCATCGGCTACTGTACTAAAATAGCTGTCAAACTCATTGGGACATCTGTATCCATAGTCTGGTATGAGGAATGAATACTTCTGTCTTGGCTGTGGTTGGACCTCTTGATGATCGACAAGGTAAGTAATCGATCCAGCAGAGGCAGAAGACTGGTTTGGCCTTGTCCTGCTTATCTGCTGAACACTTGAAGGGATCTTTGAAGAAGCTCGAGAGAAGGGTAGCAGCTTCCCTTTTATGAAACCTTTACGTTTGTGATGTGAATCCATTTTTGGGACGCTTTGTTTTTGTTGTTGCTGCTATATGGTGTGAAGTGTTTACTAGGCTGTTTTGTGTTAACACGAGAGTTGGTTCTATTTATAGTATCATGCTTCTCATAGAACTGTATGCATAATTGGAGTAGGCTCGATTTATAGTACCGTGATTCTCATGGAACTGTATGGATAATTGGTGCTATCCTGTTATATTCTTGCAGCCTTATAGTATGGATAATTGGATAGTTAAATACCGGTCTTAACATCCTGACATCATATTCTCAAATCGTACGTGTTAGGGCATATTGAGGTCACAAAGTGATGAAAGCGGCATCAGGGGAAGAGTGAATAGCAAATTACATCAGGAATTTAGGACCAAAATCATTCAAGAATAAAGTGTAACAAAGTAAGATCTCCTGCAAAGAACACCCTTTTCATAATATATATGGTGCTTTCGGATAAGTTCATCCACTTGGTCAGACAAGTGCATATAGCCTATACTATTTCCAAGCAATACACTTCATAGAATATGCTGCACTATTTCATATGGCTACTTATGGGGAAGCAGTACGTCATAGCTGTGTTTCGAGCATTATCTGTCATATCCTTTGAGTTGCATTAACATTTTTTTTTTCTGATTCCTTAATAGGACAGTAAGACAATGTAATCCATAATCCAATCTGCCTTTCTACTCGAGTTTTAAGATATTAATTGTTCACCTGTTTAGAGACCAGGATACATAACATATATGACTAAATTCTGCATAAACTTGAACAATGTTTACGGTTTTTAGCCCTTTGATCATCTTTGCTGCATCAACAGTCTAGGGTGCTTGTTGGATGTGAGTTCTTCGAAGGACAGTTGCTAGGCTCGCCTCGCTGAGTACCTGCACAAAAGGGAGCCCGGTTTTCACCAGGCGTCGCCCCTCCGACGATCAAGTCAGTGAGGGGTCTCGGAAGAGGGTGGCAAATAAGACAAAGAGAGTCTTTATTGCACAAATCAAGAGAATAATCAGAGAATAGAATGTCAGAATTTTTGGGTGTGTGTAAGAACCTGATTTTGATGGGTCATAAAGGGGGTATTTATAATGATAGAGGGGGACCTAGGAATAATCCTAGGTTTCCCCACTCCATCTTGACCCTTTATTCCCCTTCCATCCAAGGGCTGTCCTTGAAAGCGGCTTTTTGCATGACATGGGCCTTTACTAAGGTTTACTTTACTAAGGGCTATGGCCCAACCACAAAGTGGTACTAACAAAGCCCCTCGCATCTTGGTCGCGCCCCTCGCTGTCAGCAAAGTCGGACTCATCGGGGATGACCAGGGTACGACCCCTGGCCGCCCTTTATCGAGGTATACTTGGTAGACCTTGGTAAAACCATGTCATGCAGTCGTGCCCCTTCGAGGCGTTGTCTTCTTCTCTCATATTGCGTCCTTTAGCGAGGGGATGACGACTCGAACGGAGAAGTTGTTCGAAAATTTCACCCTTTTCGAGTCGTCTGTCCTTTGCCTAGGAGAGCTCGAAAATTTCACCCTTTCCGAGGGAGTGATGACTCGAACCAAGAACTTGTTCGAAAATTTCACCCTTTTCGAGTCGTCGATCCCTCGCCTGGGAGAGCTCGAAAATTTCACCCTTTCCGAGGGAGTGATGACTCGAACTAAGAACTTGTTCGAAAATTTCACCCTTTTCGAGTCCTCGATCCCTCGCCTGGGAGAGCTCGAAAATTTCACCCTTTCCGAGGGAGTGATGACTCGAACTAAGAACTTGTTCGAAAATTTCACCCTTTTCGAGTCCTCGATCCCTCGCATGAGAGAGCTCGAAAATTTCACCCTTTCCGAGGGAGTGATGACTCGAACTAAGAACTTGTTCGAAAATTTCACCATTTTCGAGTCCTCGATCCCTCGCCTGGGAGAGCTCGAAAATTTCACCCTTTTCGAGGGAGTGATGACTCGAACGAAGAACTTGTTCGAAAATTTCACCCTTTTCGAGTCCTCGATCCCTCGCCTGGGAGAGCTCGAAATTTTCACCCTTTCCGAGGGAGTGATGGCTCGAACCAAGAACTTGTTCGAAAATTTCACCCTTTTCGAGTCCTCGATCACTCGCCTGGGAGAGCTCGAAAATTTCACCCTTTCCGAGGGAGTGATGACTCGAACGAAGAACTTGTTCGAAAATTTCACCCTTTTCGAGTCCTCGATCCCTCGCCTGGGAGAGCTCGAAAATTTCACCCTTTCCGAGGGAGTGATGACTCGAACGAAGAACTTGTTCGAAAATTTCACCCTTTTCGAGTCCTCGATCCCTCGCCTGGGAGAGCTCGAAAATTTCACCCTTTCCGAGGGAGTGATGGCTCGAACCAAGAACTTGTTCGAAAATTTCACCCTTTTCGAGTCCTCGATCACTCGCCTGGGAGAGCTCGAAAATTTCACCCTTTCCGAGGGAGTGATGGCTCGAACTAAGAACTTGTTCGAAAATTTCACCCTTTTCGAGTCCTCGATCCCTCGCTTGGGAGAGCTCGAAAATTTCACCCTTTCCGAGGGAGTGATGGCTCGAACTAAGAACTTGTTCGAAAATTTCACCCTTTTCGAGTCCTCGATCCCTCGCCTGGGAGAGCTCGAAAATTTCACCCTTTCCGAGGGGAAGGGCTCTTCGCATCGCCCCGAGCCCCTGGCTCGGTGCTAATAATTTATAATTCCCGAAATTATTATTTGCAATTAAAGTTTGATTTATCGAAATTTTTGAATTTCGAAAATTTCAAAGTTTTAATATTGCAATTATTATTCTCGGGAGTTGGCGGAAATTTGAACAGTTTCCTATGCCAACCGTCCCTAGATTCCCGCAAAAGCATCCTCGGGAACACGCGAGAACTTTTCGTCTCCTGTGCCGTAATGATGACTGACGGCCGTTGGGAAGTTGTGTAAAAACATGCGCTTTTACCATTTTGCCCCTGACTTCACCCCCCTATAAATAGAGGAGTTTCACTCAAATCATTTTCACTTTCAATCATAATCACTTTCATTTCCCAAGTTTTTCTTCGTAAATCACCAAAACTCCGAGCTGCATCCGAGCCCATTCCGAGCCGACATCCGAGTCGAAGATCTTCCTTTTCCGGCGACTTTTTCCCTCGATTCTCTTCGGCTTTCCTTCGGCTTTCTCACTTCTCCTTCTCCGACTATATTTCCGGTAAGTTCATCTTTTCCGTTTCGTTTTTGCGCTTTTTCCGTTTGTTTTTAATGTTGCCGTTGTCGTTTTACTTGTCCGGTGACGGTCTCGGGTTGTCGGTCCCGCTCCGGCGGCAAAAAGATGCCAGCCGAGCGTTCTGGGATTGGGGACCCAGATAACACCCGACAAACCCGCTCGGTTTCGAGGTCGGCGATGAGAAGCGGTCCCCCTTCGCGCCGACACGCTTCTCTCGCATCGATCCTTCGATTTCTCGACTTTTGTCAATCCGTCGAGTGTTGGGTGTTGCAGATCCGTCATCGGAGATAGTGAGAGGTAACGGCTCGCACACAGCGAGTCCATAACTACCTTCTCTCTTTTTCTCAGATGGCGCGTATCAAACAGACTGTTCGGGTTCACCCGGGGGGTATAAACGACCCGAGGAGGGCTCGAGGTGCATATATGCCTAACTCGGTTGTTTACCCCCCGCAGGAACCACCCGAAGTCATGCCTCCTCGACAAGCTGTCCGAGTCACCGACAACACCTTCACTAAGGCAACCATCGACCCGGTCTGGCGTGCGACGCAAACACCCGAGGTCGTTCAGGCTTTCTGCGAGGCCCATCATATTCAGGACCCGCTCGTACTGGTCGTGCCAGACGAGGGGTCAGTTTGCTCCGATCCGCCGAGGAACTGCCTCGCGGTGTACGCGCAGGCCTTCGCCTACGGTTTCCGAGTGCCCCTCAATCGGTTTTTGGAGGATGTATATAACCACTATAACGTCTGCCCTTCGGAGCTCACCGTTAACGCACACATTACCCTTTCGGGTTTTGTGATGACCTGCCGGTGTGCTCGCATTCCGCTCTCTCTCAACCTTTTCCGATCCCTTCACAACATCTCCAACGACCAATGGGGATTCAAAAATTTCGCCGTTCGCGGCGCAACCAACGCTTATAGCATAGTAACTCATCCTCCGAAGCCTCAGAAAGGACCGGAGTGGAAGAAGAGGTTTTACTGGCTTACCACTGCTGACGGTTCGCCTCTCGGCAACAAAATTGGAGTGCCCCTTCGGTCGTCGGGCTCTAAGCAGGTGGACAACTCCCTCCCTCGGCTTAGCAAGGCGGAGGAGAGTTGTGCCGCATACTTCTACCAAAATCTGAACCCAGAGCTCGAGGACCTCACCTGGGTCCCGAGCGAAGAGATGCTGAATAAGTATCTGTGGCTCGCGTACTCGGGCTTAATCTTTACTGACAATGAGGAGGAAGAGTGTAGGTCTCGTGTTGCGTTCGTCTCGCTTTTCGCGTTGTTTCTTCGAATTACTAACCATTTTTGTTTTTCGCAGCGCGTATCAGCGACTCGGTTTCGAGGAAGTTTCACCGTTGGCATAAGGACATGCCGAATCTCAACCGTCTAATGGCTCAGAGAGCACGAAGGCAGAGTGGTCGGAGTCAGCGAGAAGCGGCTAAGGAACCAGCTGCTCAGCCTCCTCCTCGGGGTGAGCGAGTCTGATCGACTGGGAGTCGCTCAGCTGATGAGCGAGCGACTCAGTCGCCTCGTCCTCCTCCA
Source organism: Spergularia bocconei (assembly GCA_963457585.1). NCBI lineage: Eukaryota > Viridiplantae > Streptophyta > Magnoliopsida > Caryophyllales > Caryophyllaceae > Spergularia > Spergularia bocconei. Next base: position 9,580,910 of record OY734943.1, read on the forward strand.
TCCGGCTCGGCTCCTCCTCGGACTCCACAGGGAACACCGTCTCGCACTTCCTCGGAGCCGCCTTTACAAGCGACTCCTGTTCGCATGCATGCACCGGTTGGGACTGGTTTGAGAACTGTTCCGAGGCAGAGGGCCTCTGGCATCGTCCTTCAAGAGCCTACCTCGGCTGGCTTCGAGGCGGTTTCTCTCTCGTCTTTCGAAGGCGAGGAGGCAGAGGTAACTCCTTCGCTTTTGATGCTTTACACTTGTATATTTTGGTGACAACTCTGACTGATGTTTTCCTTTCAGGCTCGGCGCCGAGAGAAGAGGCCTCTCGACGAGGGCGAGACATCGGCTGCGAAAAGGCAGGATGTCGGTGGCTCGGCTGCTCAGACATGTAAGACTTCGGAAGAATTTGAACAACTGTTAACAGAATTCGTACAGTATCTTTCTAATTCTGGATTACTTGCTGAAGTAGTGGCTCAGCTCGAGGCGTTGACAGCGCCTCTTCTACCTGATATGTCGAGGGTCGCTGCGGCGGTGTACGACTCGGCTCGGGATCTCCCTTTCTGCCCTGACTGGGCTCGGCGGGCGGTCTCGCAGATGATGCAGGTATATTTTAATCCCGCTCGGCTTGTTCCTTTCTCTTTTTTCCCTGTTTCATTTTCTAACTTCTTTTTTCCTTAGGCGACTGTCCTCGTGTGCCAAGGTGAGCTGCATCTCGCCCAGCAGGCCGAAGGAGGATCCTGGAGGGAGAAGTGCCTCGCTGCCGAGGCGAAGCTGAAGGAGGTTGAGGCAGCTAAGGATGAGCTCGAGCAGTCGCTGGTTGAGGCCAAGAAGAATGTGGCCGACTGCCACAAGCAGAATGAAGAAGCTGTCGCTGCGATGTCTGCGGCCGATGCAAAGGCTAGCTCGCTCGCTGCCGAGGTTGAGAGGGCGAAGGCCGATGCGGACCAGCTAAGTCTTAAGCTGGTCAATGCATCCAGCCATGCCTCTCTCTGGGTGAAGCGGGCCTGCTCGGCGGTCTCGACCTTCCTGTCTTCCAAAGGTTATAATTATCTTAGCAACTTGGACAAGGCAGCTGCGAAGCAGGAGGGGATCGAGCTGGGTCTGGAGCTTGGTTGGAAAGCGCTGGTGAAGATCGTCCAAGGCAGAGATGACTTCGAACTCGATCGGAAGGAGTTCGAAGACTCCTACCGCTCGGAGCTCGACGCACATAACGATGCCGAGGCAGGCGCATCACCCGAGGAAGGCGAGCTGAATGAGGAGGAGGACCTCGAAGCGTTCGAGGAGGCAGATGCAAAGAAAGAGCTGTTCGAGCTGCCTGAGGCTTTCGACTTCACGACACCTGCCGAGGGTCCTGCCAACACAAGCACTTAAACAATTTCAATTTCAATTGGGCTGTTTAGCCTTGTATTCATACAATTTTGTTTTTGTTTGTTTGTTGCCATCTCGAGGGTTTTCGGTTTAACAATTTGGCTCGGAGCCGCCCATTTTCCAGGGTGTTTGGTTCCGAGCTCCTTATTTTAATTACTGCGATTTTCATACGACTCGTGTATCGTTTTAATGTTCATTCTGGTCGTCCATGGGTGGTCTCGCCCTCGAGGCGACTGCTTCTTCGGGGTTAAGTGCTCGCTGCCTTAACCGCGAAGGCAGTCGACTCCTCGCATGGATGACACATTTTCCGGCTAAGTTGCCTTGTTCATGTGTTCCGCTTCTGCGCGAGAAGCGAGCGCATGCACTCGGTTGAAGCCTTTTGGTGTTCGGCCTTCGAGGGGAGGCCTCGCACAAGCCTCCTTACCCTAGTTGAAGTTTAAGGTGCTACGGGATCTCATCCTTCGTAGCCTAATCTGTTCTTAGCTGAACTTTTATTCGACGCGAGCCCTAGTTGGGAAAGCGTGTCGCTACCAAGGTGGGGCAACTTCAACCCACTCCGAGCGAATGTTATGTCTAACAATGCTTTCGACCTTGGTAGGGCAATTTATAGACTCTTGTCTTCGGCAAAATTGCCTTGGGCGACTTCTCGCTTGGGTAGTTGCACTCGGCTCGCCTCTTCCGAGGGGCTACAATGCGTACATTTCGAGTAATACTCCCACACGAGCGATTGCGCTCTTGTCTCGCATTTCAATGCGCTCCGAGTGCCCTCCCTTTCGGGGGACCGCACTCGGGTTGCCTTCCGATCCGTCGAAGCGGGTGGCTCGTCTCTAGTTGTCAATCTCTCGCCGACTTCGGCAAATAGGGGGTTAGGGGCTTTTGACACTTAGTTTTTAAATAACACTGTGGCGCTCGGCCTCTCATTAATTGATACTAAACGAGTACAACATTTGGCCATCGCCCTACTGGTAAACGAAAATGCACGAAAAAACAAAAACGCTTCGCAACATGCGAGCCTTGAGTTGGGATAACAAAACGATACTAAGGGTAGTACTTTTTGAGATTGTAGAGGTTCCAGGGCCTCTTCACCATCTCTCCTTCTAGGGTGCTCAGTCGAAAGGTGCCTTCTTTCACTTGCTCGACCACCAAGTAGGGGCCTTCCCACTTGTCTTTCAATTTTCCTTCGGGAAGCTTCTTGCCTGTCGCCTTTGCGTTTCGAAGGACCATGTCCCCTACTTCCAACTTCCTTGGGCGAACCATTCGATTGAACGCTTTAGCCATCTGTTGCTTCTGCCTTTCGGCTTTCAGGAGTGCATTCCCTCGGCACTCGGGGAGAAGGTCGAGCGCGGCTCGCAGCTCAACTTCGTTCTCCTTGGGCTCGTAGGTACTTATGCGAACAGATTTGGCCTCGCATTCAATTGGCAACACAGCATCCGAGCCGTATACTAGCTGGAAAGGCGTCTCGCCTGTGGCTCGCTTCGTAGTGGTGCGAAGCGCCCACAGGACACCTGGTAGCTCCTCGACCCATTTTCCTTTCGCTCCTTCAACCATGGTTCGCAACCCATGCAAGATTATCTTGTTGGAGGACTCAGCTTGCCCGTTCGCCTGCGGGTATGCGACCGAGGTGTAGCATGTTTGGATGTCATACCCTGCACAGTACTCCTTGAAATCGTCACTGTTGAACTGGGTTCCATTATCGAATGTGAACATCCGAGGGACCCCAAACTTGGTGATGATGTTCCTCCAGACGAAGTTGATCACATCTCGGTCAGTGATCCTTTCCAATGGCTCGGCCTCGACCCACTTGGTGAAGTAGTCGACGGCCACAATGATAAACTTCTTCCGAGAGAAGCTCTTCGGGAAGGGTCCGAGGATGTCCAAGGCCCATCTTGCGAATGGTAGAGGCGTCGAAATTGGCTTGAGCTGGGTGGGAGGCCTCTTGCTGATCGGCCCGAACCGCTGGCATTTGTCACAATGCTTAAACAATTCGGTCGCGTCAGTCTGCATGGTCGGCCAGAAAAATCCGGCTCGCAACGCTTTCGAAGCCGTTGCCCGAGCCCCTATGTGCCCCCCACAGTCACCAAAATGAATTTCCTCCAAAAGATACTTCCCCTCGGTCGGGTCGACGCATTTCAGGTACGGATGGACATACCCTTTCTTGTACAGCTCGCCATTAACCAATGTGAACCACTCGGCCCTCTTCTCTACTTTCTTTGCCTCTTTCGGGTCGCTCGGAAGCTCCCCGTCCTTCAAATAGGCTAGCAGCGGCCTCATCCACTCGGGACTTCGATCGAGTACCAGCACAGTAGCGGTCCGATCAATGCTTCTAAACGGCAACAGCTCCCACTTAACGACCCTTGGGCTGTCGTTGAGCGAGGAGCTGGCCAGTCGAGCTAATGCATCCGCTTGTTGATTCTCCGACCAAGGGATCTGCTCGATCTCGAAGTGTTCGAGCTTCTTAGTGAGCCCTCGTACTTTGTCCCTATACTCGGCCATGTGGTCCTTCGCCTCAAACTTGTCGTTTATCTGGTTCACCACTATAGCCGAGTCGGAGAATGCTTTCACATCAGTGGCTCCTGCCGCCAGGCACATGTGTATCCCTGCAACGAGGGCTTCATACTCTGCCTCGTTGTTGGTCGCCTCGAAGCCGAAGCGGAGTGCGTATTCCGACCTCTCCCCACCGGGGAGTATGACGATCATACCGGCTCCGCTTCCAGCTGAATTCGACGAGCCATCAACGTACAGCGTCCATTGTTCCTTCATCGGTCCCTCGGGCTTGTTGAAAGCGGCCTCGACTACGAAGTCGGACAATGCCTGCCCCGCGAGGCGGCGTCTCGGCTCGTATTCGATGCCGTGGCTCTTCAGCTCACAAGCCCATCGAGGCAACCTCCCATTCCCATCAAGGTGGTTCAATATCTTCTCCAGTGGGTAATTCGTTCGAACGATAACTTTGTGGCTTTGAAAATAGGGTCGGAGGCGACGTCTCGCAATGAGCAAAGCCAGAGCGAGCTTTTCGAGCGGAGGGTATCGCAGCTCGGCCCCCGCTAGGGCATGACTCACGTAGTAAACAAGGCTCTGGACCTTCTCTCTCTCCACAACCAGCACGGCTCCGACTGCTTGCTCGTTCGCCGACAAATATAAGTACAGATCCTCCTTCTCTCGAGGCACGGATATCTTCGGAATGTTGACAAGGTACTGCTTTAGCTCCTGGAATGACTTCTCAGCCTGCTCGTCCCACTCGGAATTCTTCTTCTTTTTGAGAGCGGCGAAGAACGGGAGGCATCGGTCGGCCGACTTCGCAATGAAGCGTCCGAGGGCTGCTACGCACCCTGTTAACCGTTGCACATCCTTGACGTTCTTTGGAGAAGGCATGTCCACAATAGCCTTAATCTTCTCAGGGTTCACATCGATGCCCCTTTGGCTCACGAGGAACCCGAGGCATTTCCCTGTCGTCACCCCGAAAGCACACTTCTTCGGGTTCAGCTTCATCCCATACTTCCTCAATGTTTCAAAGGTCTCTCGCAGATCCTTGTGGTGATCGCCGGTTCGGACACTCTTTACAATCAGGTCGTCCACATATGCTTCCATGTTCCTACCAATCTGTTCCTTGAACAATTGGTTCACCAGCATCTGGAACGTGGCTCCAGCATTCTTTAGTCCGAACGGCATCATTCGGTACATATACACTCCGAGCGGTGTGATAAACGCAGTCTTGGCCCGGTCCTCCTCTGCCATCGGGACCTGATGGTATCCCGCATAAGCATCCATGAAGCTCAGGAGTTCATGCCCCGAAGTGGAGTCGACCAACTGATTTATCCGAGGCAGCGGCTGACCATCCTTCGGGCAAGCCTTGTTCAAATTCGTGAAGTCGACGCACATTCTCCACGACCCGTTCGGCTTCTTCACCAACACCACGTTGGAAAGCCAAACCGGGTATGTGCATTTCTCTATGTATCGAGCCCCGAGTAATCGGTCGACTTCTTCTTTGATGGCATTGGCTCGCTCCGAGCCGAAATGCGTCTGCTTCTGGTGGACGGGCTTCTTTGACGGATCGGCGTTCAACTTGTGAGTAATGACCGAAGGGTCGAGCCCCGGCATTTCCTCGACAGCGAACGCGAACACGTCCTTAAATTCTCTCAGCAGGGACACGAGAGGGGCCTTGACCTCCGGTTCGAGGGCCTTGCCCACTCGAACCGTTTGGTCGGCTCTTTCCTCTTCCAGTGCCACGTCCTCCGTCTCCTCAAAGGGTTGGGTGGGTCCTTCGAGGCCATGCCTCGCATCAATAGTTTCGACACAAAAATTTTCAGCCACGGCCTTCGCCGGGCTCTCTTCTTTCTTTCTCTTCTTGGTGGGGGGTTCGCTCTCCTCAAGCGCTTCGCTGGGGTTCACCATTGGGGGCCTCAGTCCGGCATGATAGCATTCGCGAGCGACCTTCTGGTCCGCTCGGACGATAGCGGCTCGGCCCTCGTCTGTGACATACAGCATTAACAGACCCAAAGGGAACACCAGCCCTGCAATGTCGTTCATAAGGGGTCGCCCGATGACAATGTTGTAGGCGCAGGGTATGTCGATAATGACAAACTCGACGTGAGCTCGCCTCATATCGGCTCCTTGGCCAATAGCTCCTGGGAGGCGAATGGTCCCCATCGGGTAGATGGTTTGCCCTCCGAAGGCGACTATCGGCTCTCGAAGCGGTGTGATATCTTTCGCTGTGTACTTCAGCTTCCGAAGGCATTCGTAAGTCATTATATCCACCGACGAGCCCGTGTCCACCAAGGACCTCCTCACTTGCTTGTTGGCCACCTGCATGGTGATCACTACAGGATCATCATGAGGTGTCCGAACATTCTTCACATCCGACTGCTGTATGGTCATAGTTGGGATCTTGATTTCGGGAAGCATCGTCGCGACCGAGTTGACGAAGAGCCTCCAATTGGTCTTTCGACCACGTCGGCTCGGTCCTCCGCTAGCGAGGCCTCCCGAGATTGTATAAATTACGCCAGGGCTCCGAGCCCTGGCTCCATTTCCTGCTTGGCCGCCACCACGAGCGCCTCTTTGATTGTTCTGCATGTATCGATCCCTTTGGCCCCTCAAGCGCTTCAGGTATCGGTTAAGCAACCCATTATCAGCCAGTCTGTCGAGCGCCTCCTCGAGGTCCTTGCAGCTCGCTGTGGCATGGCCGTTCTCCATGTGATACTCACAAAATGCTCCCATATTCCTCCGATCGTCCTGTGTCATGGCTCGAGGAGGCCTTAACTGGTCCGACTCCTTGATTGCCATGAACACAGTCCTGAGCGAAGTGTTGAACCGGTACGGCTTCTTGTTGTGCATTGGGGGGCCTAACCGATCCTGGGGTCGGACTCGAGAGGCCGAGGGCTCGTCGTACCCCGAACGGTTCACGAGGGCAGCATTGATGTGAGCTGCCGCTCGCTTATATGCTTGCTCGAGCGTCTTGGCCTCTCGCTTTACCAAATCATACTTGCACTTTACCTCCTTCATTCCGTGCACCAGTGCACTTACACCCATCTCATCAGTCAGGTTGGCAATGTGCGTGGCAGTCGAGCAGAACCTCTGGATATAGTCATCAAGGGACTCCTTGTCTCCTTGCTTTACCGCTGTCAAGTGGATCGGCGTCTTCTTCCTCGTCTTACTGGTCACGAAGTGGCCAGTAAACTTCTTCTTCAACCCAGACCACGAACAGATGCTACCCGGTGGCAACTTATCGAACCACCGTTGAGCAATTCCAGTCAGCGTGGTTGGGAACAGTCGGCAAATAGTCGCCTCATCCTCTGTCATATAACCAATGTTGTGCATATACGAAGAAATATGGTCGAACGGGTCCTCGACCCCGTTGTACTCGGTCATCTTGGGCTTCTTAACCCCAGGCACCCTCTCGGCCTCTAATATCCACCTCGCGAAGGGCGAATCAGCAGTGAACGTCCTCTTGGTTCGATGCGACCTGTGGGAATGGTGTTTCGAACTGGCATCGCTCTCCGAAGCAGACTCCGACTCATCACTCGAACTATCCGAGTCGATTTGTCGGGTCGCGCTTCTGGAAGGCTTGGACGCATGTGACCTCCGGCGAGGAGAGTGTGATTTCTTGGCACTTCCTCGGGGTCGCTCCTCGTGGGTCTTGGCTCGCCCTCGGGTGGGCTCCTCCTCGACCAAGATTCCCTTGCCTTTATCTCTCGCACCGATCTCCTGGTGCTTCCTTCGCGAGGCCTGGGTCGCCTCTACTTCTTCTCTTCTTCGCTTAAGGGTGTTTATGGTATCTCTCAACTCTGTTCTGGGGGGATGACGATTGTCATAGATCGCTTTGATCTTCTGGACGGCCGCCGCCGTTCGCTGGGAAGGCGTCTTCCGAGGACCACGCTTGTGCTTGCTCGATGCGGGTACCGCCTCGGCGACGGGCATTACAACCCTGAGCGGCCATGCGCTTCTCAAGCTCGGTCATGCGCTCGCTCATTTGGTTCTGCCTCTCGGCCTGCTCCTTCAGCTTGGCTCGGGCATCGAAGAGCTCTTTCATCATAGCGATCTCTTGGGGGCGTGCTCTGCTTTCCATTACTTCTTCTTCGTACTCCTCATCATACACCTCCACGTTCTCCTCGGGTAGCGGCTGTGCTCCCCCTCGGGGCGCTGACCGCTCATCCTCGAGCGCCCTTGACGTGCCCTCGCCGGGGGCGCCAAGACGCGAGGGATTAGGGTCAGCGGGTCCCTGGACAGGAGTCTCGCTCGCCACAGCACCTCTCGATCGTGCGGGTCGGCCTCTCGGTGCCATCTCTTCTCGATTCACTCCCGGCTCGGGTACTCTCGAACGGCTAGTCTTGCGAACTGTCCCCACAGACGGCGCCACTTGTTGGATGTGAGTTTTTCGAAGGACAGTTGCTCGGCTCGCCTCGCTGAGTACCTGCACAAAAGGGAGCCCGGTTTTCACCAGGCGTCGCCCCTCCGACGATCAAGTCAGTGAGGGGTCTCGGAAGAGGGTGGCAAATAAGACAAAGAGAGCCTTTATTGCACAAATCAAGAGAATAATCAGAGAATAGAATGTCAGAATTTTTGGGTGTGTGTGTAAGAACCTGATTTTGATGGGTCATAAAGGGGGTATTTATAATGATAGAGGGGGACCTAGGAATAATCCTAGGTTTCCCCACTCCATCTTGACCCTTTATTCCCTTTCCATCCAAGGGCTGTCCTTGAAAGCGGCTTTTTGCATGACATGGGCCTTTACTAAGGTTTACTTTACTAAGGGCTATGGCCCAACCACAAAGTGGTACTAACGGTGCTTATCAGAGATTTTCCTACAGCTCAACTTTTCTGCCTGTCACCCATATTAGTTATAAAAAATTGTTTCTTTTTATTGACTTATATTGATTTGGCAATCTTAAGCAAATTACTTGGAAAACTTGTGACTCTCAGTCAGGAATCAGGATTTACCCTTGCTTAGTATTGACCACAACAGTTAAACCAGATAGAGAGTTTTTTAAAACAGTTGGCTCATGAGGCGGGACCAAGGTATTGTCAAGTATGCTAAGGTTTTCTCGAGGATTGCGAAGACGATCCCAAATAAGAAAACTTGATCACCCTGATGAGACACGGCTTATTGGCAATATTCCAAGTTATCCACTAAATGTTTTTTGAAATCAAGTTATCCATTTAATATTAGGATTGTGACACTGTGTATTTGTGTTTGAGATGTTTTGCTTCTTCTAGTATAATCTGGTGATATGATTGGGACTGGTGAATCTATAAGCTTGAATTGTAGGCGAGATTAGAAATCAAATATCGATCATCATAAAAGAATAGTATATCTTCTGAGAAAAAGAAAATATCTTGTGATACCAAGCATTCTTCAGTGACCGAGTACATGAACTTCAGAATTTAGCAGCAAAGAAGCTGAAATACTCAAGAGGTGTTGTATTTTGTCGTTGGGCTTGTCCATGCACAAATTTAGCAGCTTGGTTGATACCAGCGTCATCAGCTTTCGGTAAAAACTCCAAGAATCAGACGAATAGTATGTTATCGAAGTCTCAGGATCCCGAGACTAGATCAGATCGTTAGTGGTTAAGAACTAAGTCAAGGTCCGACAGTTTGCCGGAAACTTCATTCTGGCCGGACTAGCCTAGTACTCTAGTAGGCTAGTAGGCTAATAGACTGTTTCTTAGAAAAATAAATTTGATGGTGTAAGCCAGTTAAAAGACTAACCTAATAACATACAAAGTCTGTGACATATAGCCAGGAAAACTTCCTAAGGGCTTGTTCAGGTATCTGAAAGATGTCATTTTTGTCATGGTCGACTTGTACAGGTTCATACCATACCAGTATATCAGTTTCTAGTTACGCGGAGGGGCATGGCATTGCATCGATCGTATTTTGAGGTGTCACTTGCTGAAGAGCTTAACTGAAGTACCAAGCTAGTAGACATTTAGACACAGTACAGGATAAGGTCTGGTCTGGTCTAACTCTAAGGATAAGATGTGTACTGTCTTTCATCATTGTATGTTCCTCAGCTCGTCTGGAGCTTGAGGCGCCTTCCAGGTAACTGGTTTTGGTTCAAGCTAGCTATAAGGTATCTAGATGCTAAATTTAGAACATATTTGTGTCCTACATGTTCACGTATCTCCCAAAATACAATGTGGTAATTAACATGTTCAGACGTCCAGCAATGCAGCATCATATGCCATATTTCCATTCTCGGAAAGGCTACATTTTTGTTGTACTAGCTAGCTTAATTAGATTTGAACAGATTCCATAATATCTTTTTAGCAACCGGATTTATCTGCTTACTTGATCATATGAACAATTGACTGTCAAAAGAAACTTTTAGTGGAGTGTTCATGACAACGTTGCCGGTTCGGATCGGAACGACTTACCCTATCAATTAAGTTTCCAATAGGTCTAAGTCTAACATGGGTTTTCCTATTTTTAAAATTTAATCATCATCTATTAGTTTATGGATAAAATAAATATAGGAATATGATTACGCATGTGGTATTAAAAAGAGTGTTTTACCAATCGCTATACACCGTATGTATTACGGAGTATATAGGAATTACATCAAGTCATAAATGCTCTTATTGTCAAAAATGCAAAATGATAACTCCAACTACTAAACTGCATAACTCCACTAGCTAACTTTCATAACTTCAACGGTAGTCCGGCGATGGTCCGATGTAGTCTCCACGGTTAGCTGTAGTTATGTTAGTGGAATTATGAGATATTTGTGGAGTTATTGGAGTTCCACAATTTGCTGGGTAGTGCAGTTATGTGATGGAGTCCGGAGATACCCGGTTAGGTATATGGAGTTAGGATTCCTTATTTCTTACAGTAAGAGCATGCACTTCTTACCGACAGTCTCATATTATATATTTATATTATATTATTTGAGGTTTTTTAGCTCTCACAAAATTATTTCACGTAAGAGATTCACAAATTTATAGCAGTTCTTGCAATTCTGCAAGAGTACATAAACTAGTACTTCATGTAAATTATTAAACGAGTACTCCAGGCAGGGGTTGTGTAACTTGTGTTCTAGCTAGTGGTAGCATCATTGGGTCAAAAGGTATGGCAAATATTTCCTAGAGGTCAAGGGTTTGAGCACAACTCGAAGCAATCCCCCTCGGGCACTACTCCCCCCCGACCTCCTCCAATGTGTGTTACTACCAAAATATTTTACCAAATAATTTGAAGATTCTCAATGAATTCTTTTTTTTTTTTGGTTCTCAAGATTTGGAGTATGGTAGAAATGGGTGATGGAGAGTATATTAGGGAAAGTGGAAATGCTTTATTAAGTGGAAGACTAATATTCAAAAGAAACTGTAAATGCTCAATACGTATAGGTAATACTTATTTGAATACATTTTCTTGCATTGTAACTTAAAAATATGATGTTTCATTTTCTTTCCCAAAACATTCTTAATTACAAAATGAAAGAAAGAAAAAAGTATACTTTAAGACACTTCCATTTAAGCTAGATCCAACACAACTCAACACAAGGAATAATTAATTAATACTCCACATTTTTTCAGGGAAAGAAAATCATCTTTTACATGTACTATTTTTTTTCTTGGGGGGAGGGGGCGAATTGATTAAAAAATAGTTGATGAAGAGTATAGTACGGAAAATGGAAATGCTTGTTGAGGTGGAAGATTAATATCGGAAACAATAGTGAAAGAATGATTATGGAGAGTATATTATTGAGATTTGGTATCACACTCTTCCTCATTGATGCTTTGCTTGCGCTTACTTTTTCATTGTGCTTAAATATTCATTATTGGTGGGATACTTCATAATACCCATACAAAAAGTATCAAATAAATAAGAAATACGATGCAACATTACTTAATATTGTCCTTATACTTCTATTTCCACTAAAGTTCTTTCCTATCCTATTCAAGAGTCAAGACCCTAGAAAAATGTCAAATTTAATCTAAAATTGTATTTTATCGAACACAAATGCCTTATCGATATAAAAGAGAAAAGTACAAGATAGTCACCTCTTTAAAATGACTCGTATAGGCGTACTAAACACTCTTTCATAAAACCTATATCAATTAGCAGCACACATACATCATTTTTAGATTACACGCCTATACTTGATGGATACATGAAGACGAATTATTAGTAATGTCAAAGTTTAAAAGGAGCGGTGTTTAATTAGGAACTCTAGCCTTTCTTTAATTTGACGCAAAATCACCAAGATTAGACGACAAGACTCCAAGACAAGAGTAAGCAATCCCTTATCACTTTGACCTACAAGGCAAACGTAAATGGTTTCGTACTATTATCACCAAAATAATTTTTTAATATTAATCATGTCGATATTAATCATCAAATTCACTTAGAACTAACTAATAAGAGCTCTAGAAATGAAATTGACTATCAAAGTCTACAAATTTAATATTTAGAAAGAAGAAAATTTAAAAGAAATGAAATTTATCTCAAAATAAAAAGAATGCAGTGTCGCCACGATTATTATGCTTATTGAGAATTGACAATGCTAATGAACTAGTTACAAGCATGGAAGACTAGAAGATGATATCAACATTGTTTTACATAATTACAGTTTTTTTTTGAAAAATTATCATTTTTCTAATTTTTTAATAATAAAACAATTTTCTGAAAAAAAAAATAAATCAATTTATTTTTATTTACCTGAAATTGAAAATTGAGATATATAATTTATTAGTAATTTTATTTAACTAATAGCCTAACAACTAACCGACAAATTATCACTTAACCAAATTAGCACAAACTTCTTGAGTAAAAGGACCATGCGCAACGTGCCAAATCTCAGGGCAACCACATGAGTAATCAGTTAGTTAAAACAAATTTGATATATATAACAATCTTGTTTCACAGTTCAAACAAAAAAAAATGAAAAAGATCAACCAGGATGCTTGTTCAATCACATGGCTATTTTTGGAATTAGAAAATTAACTCGAGAGATTATGGGAGATTAGAGTTATTGGAGGAGAATTCGAGAAAATGAATTTGCGGCGAAAATATCAATTTGACCCCAACACTTTTTTTAATTGTGCAATTGACGTACTGAACCTTCAATAATTGTAATAATTGACCATTGAAATTTTATCTCATGTGCAATTCTACCCCTTATACTATTTTGACTCAAATAATATATTAAACATATCTCAATTAAAAATATATTGAAAATCATTTGTAATTTCTAAAGTTAATTTCCATTTAGAAAAACCATACCTAACACCAACAAAAAAAGTTTAAAAATAGTTTTCATTTAATGAAATTAGAAAAACCAGATGATAAGTCAATAACCCTAATTAAAAGTTTATTTTATTAAGTTGTTTTCTTATACATCTAAAAGACCATAAAATATTGACATAATAATAAAATTAAAATGAAAATGAAACGATCAAAACTCCATCTCTGATTGTTTTTTGTCTGTGATATTTTATGATTTCTTAGGCGATATTGACATTTATTGAACAAAAACAATCTCTTGGGGATTTTTTCTTTGGTTTTTATTAAATATTTTAAATATCTCATTAAGTTTAGTAATTAAAAATAACAATTTTTAAGGAGGTGAATTCGATAATTGGGTAAATTCTTTGACCCAAATTGCTACTTTCGCTGTTAATTTACAGGAGCGAGGAATCTGAAAATTAGGAAAGAAGTAATGAGACTTTTGAGGGAATGAGAAATTGCGTTGTGCTGCGTACATACGTCTTTGTTGTTTTTTTTAAAGTCTACATGAACTTGGGCCAAAAGTTGGGCTGTCATGGACAACGACCTAGCTCGTACATCAGAACGCTTAAATGCATATTCATGGTGAAAAATTAAAGCATAGTGTAGTTTTAAATAAACTAAACCATTAAAATTACTTGATTTATTACTTTGCTTCTGAAAAATAAAGTGGAATAGCTATTCAAACCTGGGCGCAGCTCCATGTAGCAGCTATAAGCAACTCTATCGTGTAGACTTGTAAATAATGGCCATTCATTTTGATCAAGGATCATCGTCGCTCCACGTCACCTTCAAACTCCAACCCCAAAAACAATCAAAAGACCACCCCTAACTTCCAATAACTTAATAACAACCCTCGCAACCAACTACCATTACACCGCGACAATTTAATCCAGTTAGATGATGTCCCTTTGAGGCTCAATTGAGGCTTTAAAAGGGGTTGGTTGTTTGAGGGCATCGAGGAGTGTGGTGAGGGACGTGGTGGAGCCGCCAAATATTTCATTGTCGGAGATTAATTAAAGGTAGCGAGTAGCAGCATCGAGGTGGTTGTGGTGGTGGGGAATGCGCATATTAATGGAAGTTAGTAGGGGAGTTCGGTGTATAGTGGGAGGACAAAGAAAAAAAAATAGAATAAGTGTTTTTTACTTTTTTTTTTTATTCGAAAGCCTTTTACAACTAATGATATGGATGAATAATTAGGATTTGAGGAACTCTACCACATAAAGTTTTTTTATGATCGCATAGCATCCAACATCCTCAATACATGTATGACACTATTCTCTTTTGAAAGAAATGTATCAAACTATTGGGTTGGGAGCTTCAATAAATGGTACTCCCTCCATTTCTTTCATTTCTTTACGTATTCCGTTTTCGGCAATTTCAGTCAATTCTTTACGTTTTTATTTTGGGACATATTAACCTATATGAATTTCCTATTATACCCTTACTAATCCAATTAATACTTACTTAGTTGGGCTAGTTAATCTATAAACCCCATTTCTAAATCCAATTAAAACTAATCCTTCCCCCCAAATATCAATTCACCCAACCCATTATTACACCCAACCAAATTAATTTTACCCATCCTACCCAGTTTCACCCACCTTATCTCTAACATTCATCAAGTTCTTCAACTATCCATGAACTTTCTCTCTCTCTCCTCACCAAAACTCACCCAAAACCCAGATTCTCTCTCCTCTACAAATCTTGATTTCTTCGTCTCTCGCCTTCCCGAAAACAGATCTAATGCTTCTTCTCTCTCTTTATCAATTTTACTTTGCTACCCTCTCAAATCTTTGATTTTCGCCACTTTTTCCTCGAAGTATGGTTGAATGTGAATGGAAACTTGACTTGTGTGCCTATGTTCAAGATGCTTTCCTTGAAAAATCTGGGTTTTTTTTTGTACGAAATCTGGGTTTTTTCTTTTTGTACGAAATCTGGGTTTTTTTTTTTGTACGAAATCTGATTTTTTTTTTTTTTTTTTTTTGTACGAAATCTGGATTTTTTTTCCCAACTTTGAATGGAAAAAATCTGGGTTTATTGGTGGAAGAAAGTTTGATTATTTTTTGGGGATTTTTTTTGTTAATAAAAGCTAAACTTGTGAAGTAAAAATCTGAGCTTATTTTTTTATTTTTTATGTCTGGTTTCTTTTTTTTTTTTTTTTCTTTTGGGAAAAATCTGGACGATATCCTCAATGTAGGTTGTAGTTCTATTTCATTCGATCAATTAGTATGAACAAGTAACAGAGATGTAGGAGAATGAAATTGCAGGCCACTTGCATTGGTTTTTCACATTAGATTAGTAAGAAGGCAGTAAAAATTAGGACTAAACTAAGCAATCTTGGAAAATTATTAGATGCTTCTCTCTCCTCTAATTGCCCCCTCCTTGGTTATTGTGCAAAACACAATGTAAAGAATTAATTGAATTGGAGGGAGTAATAAAGATAAAATAGGTCTCACCTCATCTGAAAAACTAAGAGCAAAACAATTTGGCCAAGGGTCTAAAACACCAACCATCAAAACATCTCAGGTGTGTTGAACACTAATACCATTTTGATGATTGAATTCCAATGCAACATGGAATATTATGTTTTCTACTTATAAAATGTGTTGTTGATTAACCCTTTTTTTAGCGTGGACTTATATCGATAGCGCTATTCGGCGAGCCTCATTTAAATTTATATATGATAATAAATAATAATATTGAGTTTTTTGAGGGAAAGAATAACATCATTTACAAAAAATTACACATGCTCCATGAACTTTTTTTTGGGTTCTCTTAGCATTTAAAGTATAAAAAAGGGTGATAGAGATTGTAGTAGGGGGTCGAAAAGTTTATAACATGAGGGATCAATATATGAAAAGAATTATGTGGTGTTTTGCTTGCTTTAGGACTATATTAGATAAGAAGAGTTATTCGTTCTCTTTTTATTTATTTATTTATTACCCTCGCGTCATATGGTTTCCAATGCAGGTGTCTTTGAGATAATATAAATGATATTCCTTCTAACAATTTTTTTTTTTCGTGATTGGAAAATATGCTTCGTTTTTTTAATTACGCTTCAATACACTTTTTAAAAACCTCTTGTAAAACATGTATATTCTTTCCGGAAAGTGTACAAATGGATATCAAATTGGAATATATTTCGCCACGAATTTAGTGAGAAATAAATAGTAATTGTTTTGATATGCAAAGTTCAAACTTGTCATTAATTATGTTATGTCTAATTAAATTACTTTCATGAATAAATTTTATAAAGAAATTTGATTCTATCTCCGAATTTCTTTATTTGTAGTGGGCTCTGGGATTTTTTTTAAAATATAAATTGGTTTCACATTATCTTTTAATAAAAGAAAACCCACAAATTACAATCAAAACATGTTTTTGTCTTATGGCGCAAGTTTTAAAAAACAAACAATAATCTGAACTGGTAAAAATGAGTGGTGCTTGAGGAAATGGAATAACCTAATTCTATGAGTAATTTCTTATTCCATTACATTCCTACACGTATGTTATTATCATATCAAATATGAAGGACAAAACACATTAGATAAAAGACTAAAACACACAAATCTAGCATTATAAGGTGTTATGATGTACATGTGAATCACATAATCAGACTTCCTAAGACATGTTTACCAACATTCTTGGGCTATATATAAACACACTCCATTCTTTACTGGCATATATTTGTATGTTAAAAATATCATTGGAAAATAACTGATCTTTATTTTGTAATCATATATCACTTAGCTTCCCTTTAAAAAAAATTCTCTTTCCCTCGTACAACAAAATAAACCACCGCATTAAATCAAAACTCATGAATAACTTAACAGAATTAGTAATTATTCCAGCACCATATTTGATGGGTCACATCCTATCAATCATCCAATTCGCCAAACTTATTATCCAAAAAGATGACCGTATATCTATCCAAATTATCATTATTCCGTTCCTCCCCAACAATATAAAGTCCTACATAGACTCTCAGTCACTTAACAACCCCTACCCAACTCGTCTTAGGTTTGTCATGCTCCCAACGTTATTTAACAGGCCTGACTCCTATTTTCCCACCTTTGCGAGACTCTACATGCCAGCAATCAAGCAATATATAGAAGCCAGGGTTAGGGTCGGGTGTCGCAAGCCCGCTGGGTTTGTTCTTGACTTCCTGTGTATGGCTATGATAGATGTTGCTAATGAATTACATGTCCCATCCTATATTTACTATACATCTGGGGCTTACATGTTAAGCTTTTTATTACATGCCCAATCATTAGCAATTGATCATGATATTGATGTTGCGACAATGTTTAGCGACCCAGAGTTTACCATGGTAGTGCCTGGGTTCAAGAACTCGGTGACGAGCAAAGTTATTCCTTCATCGTTACAAGATGAGGAGCTGAAAAATAACAAGAAGTTCCACCATGGTTCAAAAAAGTTCAGAGAAGTAAAGGGAATTTTGGTAAACACATACGAGGAGTTAGAATCATTTGCCATTCGAGCATTGTTAAATGGTGAAAACAAAAATATTCCACCTATTTATCCCGTGGGTCCTAATTTAGAGCTTGACCACGAGCGACGTGGTAGGTTTGGTGATATGAGAAAGTCAACGATGGAGTGGCTTGATGGTCAACCAGAATCCTCCGTGGTTTTCCTTTGCTTCGGGAGTTTGGGTAGCTTTGACCAAGAGCAAGTTCAGGAGATAGCCAAAGCTTTAGATAAATCCAAATATCGGTTTTTATGGACCCTAAGAAAGCCTTCTCTAGAGGGGTCGATACCTAGTGCCGAAACTTTCGTAGAAGCCCTTCCCGAAGGCTTCTTAGAAAGCACGAGCAATAAAGGCAAAGTTATCGGGTGGGCTTGTCAAACTGAAATCTTGGCCCACCCTGCCATTGGGGAATTCATATCTCATTGTGGGTGGAATTCGATTTTGGAGAGTGTGTGGTTTGGGATTCCTATTGCTACATGGCCATTATATGCAGAACAACAGTTAAACGCGTTTGAGTTAGTGAAGGAGATAAATTTAGGGGTAGAGATATCAGTGGATTTTAAGTGGGATATAAGTACCAAACAGAGAAACTTTTTAGTAACAGCTGAGAAGATAAAAATAGGAGTCGAAAATTTGATGAGTATGGATAACAAAATAAGGAGGAATGTCAAAAAAATGCGTGACAAAGCTAGGAGAGCCTTAGAGGAAGGAGGCTCGTCCCATAATTGGTTGAGTCGTTTTATCGTAGATGTCATAAATAATGCCTAAAAAATGTAATATGTTAATAACACCTTATATTCATTTCGGAGTTATATTGATAAAAAGATGATTGTAGTTAGTTTTATAAGTAACATGGTTTATTATATCCTTTTTATTGTCTCTTCCCATTGCCTAAATTTTACTTAGTTGTTATTATCATATTTATCGTCATTGTATTGTGCCCTATTTGAAACCCACTAACTCATTCATGTAGGTGTGTTTGAGTGTGACATCCTAACTAGAAACATATATGCATGCATATATGCTTTTATAAATAGTTTACTAGTTTGTTTTATTGAGGTGGATAATTTTTTTATATTAACTACACCAAAAATATATGCAATAGTAACCAAAATACCCTTTGATAAGTCCTTATTTTGCATCGTTAATTAGGACTTTACGGTACTATATTTGCCCCATCTATACTCGATTATCATCATTACCGCAATATTTCACGTCCTCGTTGTTGGTTTTAATTTGAGCTTTTTAGGACATAAATAGGACATATTGGAGAACTTAAGATACTTGATTGAAGTCATTTGCACAGTGCCCACTTTGGAGCTCACTATATCCCAAGCCACTTGGAATTTTGAAACGAAACTAATTTGAGGTGAAAGATTGTGATCTAAGATTTCTAGAAAGTGGTCACATGATGCCAAATCGGATAAGTAACGAAGAAATTAGAGGCGTTAGAAGTTGGACTGTCGGACCGGCCAGTTTTACACGACTCGTGCGCCCATTACACGGCTCGTGTTAAGTCACGATTTGGTCACTAATCCGGGTACGACTCATGCATTATGTTGCACGACTCGTGTAGATGCACGGGTCATAGTTCCCGCGTTATTATTTCGTTTTCGGGGCTTTATTTCCTACTTTTAATTAGGAATTCATAAAATACCACCTCCTATGTATTTTATACCTATTTGCAAGCCTTTGGAAATCTATCTAAGTTTTTCATTATTTTCGGCGTCCAAGTTTATTTTAAGACTTCAAGCACTTTTTATTTATAGACTTAAGAAGTATGGTGGGTTAGGTTTGCCAGGCAAAGGCCACCAATAATGTTTTTTGGGAAAACTTGCTTGGAAAATTATCAAGGATGAAAACAATTTGTGGTCTAGCATTGTTAGAAAAAAAATATCTTAAGAATACTAATGTCTATAGCTGCAAACCAAGAGCCTCAGATTCTTGGATTTGGCGTCAAATTCTTAAATCTAGGGATCTCATTCGTAAGGGCATACGATGGAAAGTTGGTTTATGATGGAAAGGCTGCTGCGTGATTTCTGTTCCGTTCATCGACATGTGACTTTGTTGATGGGCAGGCTCTCAATCTCGGATGTTGCTCTGTTCTCCTGGCAGAAGCCCAAGGTCTTCATGCAAGTTTGCGTCTTGCTCGTGATCTAGGTCTTAAGTAGGTTGAAATTGAAGGTGATAGCTTAGTGTTAGTGCAGACAGTTTCGGGTCACTTTAAAGCTTCTTGGTCAGTGGATTTCGTTATCAAGGATATTCAAAGTTTGCTTCGGTCTTTTGATCGTTGGTCCATGAAACACATCTTTAAAGAGGCTACTAGGTCAGTTGGTTAGTTAACCTTTCAGAACAGTTTCTCATATTTACCCACTTTATAAAAAAAAAAATTAATTTTTTTTCGAAATTTTAGCTTTCCCAAGCCCTATCCACGATCCCCAATCCACCTCTGCAGCATAACCTTTCAACAACGGCAGCAATAGCAGCAGCAACAACAACAACAACAAACAACAACAAGAACAACAACTAAGACCAACAACAATAAATTAAAAGAAATACAATCTAGACATCTTGCAAAATTAAAAAATATTATTAATTTCAATAATTACAACACATCCAGATCCAAAAGTTGGATACTAAAATACAAATCAATTAACAAAAATACAGATCTAAGACTATCTTAAACCTTGATTCGTTTTCTTTGTAACTTTGTTCTTGTCGTCGATGTTCAATCATCAACTTTCTTGATGTTAGATCTGAGAAAAAAAAAATTATACAAATTAACTAGTATAAAGAGTAGTAGATCCAATAAAAACCAATAATTATACAAATGAATAAATATAAGGAGAGTCGATCTTAAACCCAAATTTCAAAAATAAGATCCGATGACCTAAAAAAAAGATGAAGTTATCTTGACATAGATGGAAGAAATAAAACAAAATTGTTATTATGAAGATGGGGGAGAGAGAGGAAGAAAATCAGAGACATGAGGAAGATTAGAGGAAAATATGGGGTGTGATATGTGAATGATGATTCAGATTAATAATGGGGAAGGGCGGAAACAACGAGGTGAGGGGTTTTTATTTTTTAATTTTTCCATAAGAAAATCAATTGTGGGGTTCTCGTGTTATTTTTTGTGCGTCTTTTAGAACGGTTATTGATATAATTGTTCTCTTAGGTGGACCTTTTAGAACGGATTTTGTAAAAACCATTCTTAAAAGATTAGTTCTTGAATAGTGCGCACCTTTAAAAATAGTTTTTAGAGAAACCGTTCTCTTATGTATATAATATTTATTTTCCTTTTTTTAAAAAATTAATTTTAGAACGGTTTTTAACGGGCCCGTTCTCTAATATATACGAGATCGGTTTTAAAAAATATCGTTCTCTTATGCTGGTTCTCGAAGCCCATATTTGACGTAGAGGAAATTTTCTTACATTTGACGTAGTGGAAATAAAGAGGAGGAAGTATCTTATAAACATAATTATTATTTTCTCATAAGCAACGACGTTTTATTAAATAGTTAAATACAATAACATCTGGTTGGCGAATAGCGCGCTTTAGAGTGCAAGAGAGACCAACCGATAGAATTATATTACATAAACAACCTTAAAATGTAGCATGAAATATACACATTCTTATTTATGTACATCATATTTTACAATTAAGTACTGACTTTTTAAGGAAAGCCATCTTATTCTCAATGGTTTGGCCCGGTATAGCTGGTCATTCACACTTGTTTTTACATCCTCCCCCACATATAATGCAATTAGCACACATACATTCGCTACTACAACTCAAGTAGTTGGACCCATCACACTGCGCGTTCACCATGATAAAATTTTCTAGTGGCATATCATTATTACCATCAACTTTCTTATCATAAAGTCCGCCACCACATGAAGCACACGTAACACATTGGCAACCATATGCAAATTTAGCCATGTCCATGGCATGAACACTATCACCACATTTACCACACTGGGCAATGCAATGGCTTCCATATCCTTTCTTTGTGACTATGTGTTCCGCATTTTCAACACAAGAGCCTTCCATGGTAAATTTTGATAGTATATATGCTAATGCAATGGCAGGTAATACAACCCATTCATCAATTGCCTGTTCACATCAAGGATTGTTAGTAGAATGAAATAAAAATATAGAAGCAATATGTACATAGTGGTTGGCGGATACAAACCTTAATAGTTTAGGTTGCTGCTGGTTGGCCTTCTTGGTTGGCTTCTGCTTCGGGGGAAGCTATCAACGGTTGGATTCCACGGCGGGCAGACAGTTTCCAGAGATTGGATGAAGTACGTCTCATGATCATACTTTGGAAAGATCATTTGATTTCTCACTGCTTTGTTTATTGTCTTTTATTTATGTTTTGTTGATCCAGTCAAAGTAGAAATGTCGACAGCTGCTAGTTTTATATTTGGCATATCAGGAGGTCTTAGATATAAAAATGTATAGTTGGGAACTTCATGATTTACTAGATAGCATATCAGCAGGCTTTAGAATTATCCATAGAATCAAATGAAGCCTTAATCTCACATCTATGAGCAGCTTTATTGGTTTTCCTGAAATGGTAATGTGCGGGCACAAAGGGCATCGTAGTCAAAGAGGAGATGGTTTTCCTGAAATGCTAATGTGCACACACAAAGAGCATCATAGTCAAAGGGGTCATCCTCACATTATAACTTTATTAATTTTATCACCTTCCTAATGCCCTAATGTAGGGCTTTGTACTGCACACTCACGTAGCTAAGGTGACGACCAGAATCATTTGTATCCCGTGTGGCAGACTGCCTCACTTGAAGTCTTCCTTCTCGTACGTAGTGATGACTATTGAAAACAGTTGCTTCACGAAACCTGGTGTACATCTTACATTTTATGCTTTAGACTTGGACCAGTCAAAAATATTAGATAACCCTTAATGCTGACATATAGATGCTCAGACTTGCTGTACATTCGGATGGCAATTGATTTGACACGTGGTGACTCAAACCACTAATTGACCCCTCTTTGCAAATTGATCAAATTTGAATTTTCACGAGTCTTATGTTGTCTTCTGGCACACCGGTAAAGGTGTTGCCGTGTGATCGATAGGTCACGAGTTCAAGTCCTGGGAGCAGCCTCTTGTCAAATAAATTGACAAGGGAAGACTTGCCCTCATTACACCCTTGTGGTGGGACCCTTCCCCGGACCCTCGCTTGTCGGGGACGCCAATGTGCGCCGGGCTGCCCTTTATGTTGTCTTCTGGGTAGTTTTTTTAAGGTTATTTGTCTTGTTTCTGAAATCCTACGATGAAAACAAACAAGTCAGCTAATTGCCAATGTCTTGTGTTTGCTAAAATTCACTATCAACAAAGTTTTCTTCTTGATATTTTTTCTTTCCTTTTCGCTCTAATGAATAAACGATTCAGGATATCAGAGGAACTGAACTCTACTGTCTCTACCTCTTTATCTTGTAACTTTCAGTAGCTATTTGTAATGGCTAAAGGAAGAATTGCCTTTATGTTGTCTTTTCATCTGGTGGAATATGCATTATGGCTAGTAGTTTCACTATATGTACCTTGGTTTCTGTTAGTTCTGATTCGTTTTATCTTAAATCTTCAGATTGGGGAAGGAACTTACAGTAGTGTATACAAGGCTCGTGATCTTATCCATGGCAAGATTGTTGCTCTGAAAAGGGTGCGATTTGATAACCTTGACCGAGAGAGTGTAAAGTTTATGGCAAGGGAAATTCTCATACTACGGAGACTTGATCACCCTAACATAATCAAATTGGAAGGCCTGATTACCGCAACAACATCTGTTGGGAAATGTGCCTTGAGCACTCGGGTTTTCGCCAACGGTATGATATGTCAAAGATGAGCAAGCAAGGAAATGAGCACAGTAATAGAAGTGCCATGAGGTGGTCGGAGAGCCACTATGGAGGCTGACCAAAACGCACAAGACGACGAGAAAAGAGGTCCCCAGGTCAGAGATCGACGGCGATCAGCGATAGCTATGGGCGCGGAGCGCGGGGAAGCAGCCGCGGCCCGCGGCGTTTCTGGGCGCGATTCGCGGAAGCTATCGTGGGGGTTTCGCGGAATCTGGGCAGTGAGTTTTGACGACCTGCAGTAGCCTGAGCGCGGCCCGCGGAGGTGGCTCGCGCGGTCCGCCGGAGTTCAGGCGCGGCCCGCATTGATGGTCGGCTATCTCACGCGTATTTCTCTTTGTGCGAGATTTTTGGTTGGCTGTTTCTTTGGCTTGTTGTTATTGACTTTCCATAATTAATTAAGTAATTAATTAGGTCTTTATTGAGAGGGAGTTAATATATAAACCTCCCACTAGTTTAGCCTACTTTCTTATGGGAGAGAATTAGAGAGAGCCAACTCGGGTTCTCAAGGAGCAGATCTTGAGAACCCAGATCATCTTTTGTATCTGTACGCTCCCTACATAGTGAAATTGATGATTCCTGACCCCGGAGGACGTAGCTATCACATTGATAGTGAACCTCGTTAAATTCTTGTGTTCTTTATTGTTGTTTTTGCCATCGATTATCTTAGCGCATACACGCTTCCGCACAACAATTGGCATCAGAGCTATTGGTTGTAAAGATCCTGGGCAACTCGATGGCTTGTTGAAAAAAACGAAGATCGACGAGATTATTTGGGTGGAATAATTTCAGAATATGTCCGACAAAGATGAGATTTTGTCTACTGTAATAGACAAAGGGGTGAAGCACATCCGGGCGAACCTGTGGTGACTGCTGCGGTAGTCGTGGTGGAAGGGGCTCAATCCATCACCATGCATTGTTTAGCTGATGGAGGTATTTAGGGGTTTCTATGATACGAAGGCTATTCGGGTTTGGCAATATTTGGAGAGTTTGGACATGACAAATCCGCTCACCGGTAAGTTGTTCTTGGAACAATCGTTATTTGCCATGTATTTGCATGTGGGTTCGTCACTTAGATATCATCTTGGTGCACTTAAATCTATGTAAATCTGCTATATATAGATGTTAAGTTGTTAGATGAGGATGGTGCTTGGTTATCTACTAGTGTTTCATTATTGGCGGTGTTGTATGGTCTTGTTGGGGTCATATTTTGTCGATATTGAAATTGTATCCTAGATGATGTGGTAGTCAGCGCATTAGTCTATGGTGTTGCGTGAAGCAACGGAAGCTAGAAGTAGTGGACTTGTTACGGTGCAGTTTTGTTAGTTGTTAAGGCATGTAATAGGAGAACTTCTTTGTGCAAGAAGTTGGGATCTAGATTTTGAAATCTAGTGGCACTGTGGTGTATTACTTCTGCAGGGAACTTTGGCATATTGTTGTATGCTTGTGTCGATCGAAGTAGAATAGAGGATGATCTTGGATGTATGTACTTTCGCAGTAGTAGTGGCACATATATGGATCACTTGATCTTTATTTGGGGTTGCTTATGTCACGGGTGTCCTATGTTGCTTGGCTGTTGTTCGTACAAGACCTTTGTGTGTGGTTGTATAGTTGTTACTTGTTGGCAATGGTTGCTGCTAGTAAGGTGTTTGTATTGGATTGTTCAAGTTAGGACATGTGACTTGAGAAGCACGTGCTTTGATCGTTGAGACATTTTCAGGTTCTGAGTATGAACAGTTATCGATTCGGTTGCAGTGTTGACTGTTGGGTTCGATATGAGTGTTCAAGACTTAGTTGTGAAGTATCTCGTGGGAAAGTTCCAGCTTGGTACTTGTAAGTATCAAAAGATTCACTTTGTATGTCTTACAAGGTGAGGTTACTGACTAGTTCTGCTTGGTATTTTGTGTCTTCTAATCGCTAGGGATGACTAAGTCAAATGTTTTTTGAGCGTTAGTCATGGAGGTGATTGGAAGATCGATGTGGCTGTTATCCAGGATGGATTTTCTTGTTGACTCAAGGTGTGATTTCTTGAGTATTGTGAGTAGTATGTGTGTTTTTAGTTGGGAAACACATGGAGAAGTTTAGCATGGGTGCTCACACCCGGAGTTCTTGATAGAGTTCATTCGTCGATGAACATGTTCTAGTATGGAGCTAGTTGTTCAAAGTCTTGGGGCAACGAAAGACTTTGAATTGAAGATCAAGAATTGCAAGAAAATCAGATGGCTACGCATGGGATAATAGCTTGTTATTGTGACTTTTATGTTCATTGGTTTTGTGGCGGTATTGTTGGGCATCATACCGTAGTATATACATCATTGGCAGAACGGTGTAGCAAAACATATGAACTGGACGCTGCAAGAGAGTTGGATGCATACTCTCATTTGTAGGTCGTGCTAGGAGATACTGGTGACAGTTGTGGAAACTGTTTGTTTACTTGATCAGATTTGGACCTCATAGTATTGGATAGACTGCGGAGTTCCAAGTGAGTTATGGATCGACATGGGTGGTATTCTTGTCTACGTGTTTCTTGGTAGTGATGAAGATTATGATCGTGTTCGATTTGGTATTCTTCATTTGAGGCCGAGATGGTTTGACACTTAGAGAGATACGGAGATAGAATTACGGGTTCAAAGCGTCATGTTGTAACATGACTTAAAATTTTGACGTAATTCTTTTATTGTATTTCATGGTTGTGTTTGTAGGTGTTGACAAGAATAATGGTGTCGAGAAAGAGGTAGAGCTTGAGGTGGCTCCAGCCACTTTTTTCCATGTTGCTGCATTTGGTGATCAAGGTGGATGCCAAGCCAGTGTTTGCCGAGCTGTTGTGTGTTCCTTTGGAGGAATATACACATATTGCATCTTATGATTTTGTTGGTAGTTATTGTTGTACCTATATGTGTTAACATGACTATTGGCAAGTTCATTGAGAAGATGTCGCACTACAATGTTTTGTAGTGAAATTGCTTACTTATTGGATGATTGATGCATCTTAGTAGCCGATGGTATCGAGTCATAGGAGAATCATCAATAGTGAAGCAATAGATGGGAGCAAGTCGAGCGCAATGACTTGTTGCTATATGTTCGAGACATGAGATTTGGTGCCATTACCTCGAAGCATAGAGCTGTGATTTTGCAAGGATGTTCTTGAGAAGAATTGGGGGAATTCCAGTGATAGTGTGTGTCAGAATGTGTGGTCTTACATGTTGCAATAGAGTTCAGTCATTTAGGTGGAGTTGATAGAGTTGAAGTATCTTCAGCGGAGATTCAATATACATCTGGTTAGTGTTGCTAGTTATAGGAGCATGTGTTTGACATAGGATTTGAGCAATTTATGTCAAGATCGTGTTTTCTTCATGTGGTATTGAAGATGGTTTTTCTGATAAAGCTATTTGGGAGTTCGAGATTCTGTGGAATGAGAACGGTGTTCCTTGTTGTTGGAGTTCTTGAGTGGACTCATACAGCTGTTGATGCTGAGGTGGGATTCTAGCTATGTTGGCATTGTTCAGTTTTAGCGTTGGCAATATGAAAGGTATAGGACTTTCGATATTGTTGGTTACCTCTATCTAAAACTGAAAATCTTGCATGTTTTTGAGTACCATGTGCTAGGATGGTAGTTGGCTATGATTTATACTGTTGTATAAGTTAGTCGGAAGTTGCGCGTAGCTAATGTTATTCAGGTTTATGACTCAACCTGAGGGAGAACATTTGCTTGTGGTGAATTTTATTCATGAGGGAAGATCGGTTTGGTTATTCTCATTTGTGGAAGTAATTGTAGGTGCTTGTTGTTTGGAATTTGTTGATTTCGTGTTGTGTTACTTGAGTAGATGTTGCTAGTTGTGTAACTAGTTTGTTACTTGACATTTGGGGTTCTTTTGTTTTGTTGGAAGTCGGGGTTGTGTCATTTGTGGACTTGTCACCCACAAAGACAAGTAATGACTTTTGCAAAAGAAGTGAAGAAGTGTTGAGTTGTTGAAGCTAGTTTGCTAGTTTGGTCTACGGGGTTTGATGCAGCAAAGGGTGATAGTTTGAAGACTATCTTATTGTTGATCATTTGTCAAGTACACGGTTGCAAGCACGTTGATGTCAGGCATTACTTCTTAGGTATTGAGAATTTGTGAGAAGAAATAGAGATCGCTGACAATCTCCGTTATTTCTTTGCTAAGCTGATTGACATTCTATTAGTTTTGTCGTTGCATAAACTAACGGAATGTAGAAGACATGTTTGTCTTGCACCTTTGGGGTGTTGAGCTCAAGGTGGGGCTTGAGCGACCTTATCCGGGTTTAGAGGATTGAAGACCCAGTCCAGGGTATATTGGACAGGAGACCCAGTCCATGGTATATTGGACAGGATGACCCAGTCTAGGGTAAATTGGATAGTATAGATTCGGGTTTGAGTCTATTGAGTTCGAGCTTGGCGCGCATGAGCTAGAACTTAGATTGGTGCTCTTGTTGGAGTACTTGGTGGAATCATTTGGTGTGTATGATTTGAAAACGTTTGCTAAACGCGTGTTCAAGTCAAGGTGGAGAATTGTTGGGAAATGTGCCTTGAGCACTCGGGTTTTCGCCAACGGTATGATATGTCAAAGATGAGCAAGCAAGGAAATGAGCACAGTAATAGAAGTGCCATGAGGTGGTCGGAGAGCCACTATGGAGGCTGACCAAAACGCACAAGACGACGAGAAAAGAGGTCCCCAGGTCAGAGATCGACGGCGATCAGCGATAGCTATGGGCGCGGAGCGCGGGGAAGCAGCCGCGGCCCGCGGCGTTTCTGGGCGCGATTCGCGGAAGCTATCGTGGGGGTTTCGCGGAATATGGGCAGTGAGTTTTGACGACCTGCAGTAGCCTGAGCGCGGCCCGCGGAGGTGGCTCGCGCGGTCCGCCGGAGTTCAGGCGCGGCCCGCATTGATGGTCGGCTATCTCACGCGTATTTCTCTTTGTGCGAGATTTTTGGTTGGCTGTTTCTTTGGCTTGTTGTTATTGACTTTCCATAATTAATTAAGTAATTAATTAGGTCTTTATTGAGAGGGAGTTAATATATAAACCTCCCACTAGTTTAGCCTAATTTCTTATGGGAGAGAATTAGAGAGAGCCAACTCGGGTTCTCAAGGAGCAGATCTTGAGAACCCAGATCATCTTTTGTATCTGTACGCTCCCTACATAGTGAAATTGATGATTCCTGACCCCGGAGGACGTAGCTATCACATTGATAGTGAACCTCGTTAAATTCTTGTGTTCTTTATTGTTGTTTTTGCCATCGATTATCTTAGCGCATACACGCTTCCGCACAACAATATCCACAAGCTTATACCTTATATTTGAGTATATGGAGCACGATCTTACTGGTCTTGCATCTCTTCCTGGCCATCAGTTCACAGAGCCACAGGTACTCAACACTTTACGTTTAAACTTATTGCTTCTGAATCATCTTCTCTGTTTCAAAGTTTTACTTGTCTAATCCACGAGTTCTCAGGTTGCATATATATTTTTGTCAGGTAAAATGTTTTATGCAGCAGTTGTTAAGTGGTCTTGAACATTGTCATAGTCGTGGAGTGTTGCATCGTGACATAAAGGGGTCAAATCTTTTGATTGACGATTCTGGGATCTTGAAGATTGCGGATTTTGGGCTGGCCACTTTTTTTGATCCTCGGAAGAGTCTACCGTTGACTAGTCGTGTGGTGACCCTGTGGTATCGACCGCCTGAGCTTTTGCTTGGAGCTACTCACTATGGCGTTGCTGTTGATTTATGGAGTGCTGGTTGCATTCTTGGGGAACTGTATGCTGGCAAGCCCATAATGCCTGGAAGAACAGAGGTATTTGGTTCTCCAGAAAGGAAACTTTGTTTTTTTTTTTTTTTTTGGTTCAAGTTGTTGATTGTTTGCTGGATGTTATGTGCTGATAAAGTTTTGTTGAATATTTGGAACATGCAGTTTCACTCCCATTTCATTTGATTTGTAGAGTGTAATATGTAATGTTTTCATTTGCTATTTAGCCTATCTTTGACATGGTTTACTACTGTTGCTAAAATTGCGAACTACTAAGCTCTTGATCGACTACATCATTTGGTTGCTTCTTTTGCTCAATGTGGTGACTCTGGAGCTAGGAATATTGTATTCTCTCTTGTTTATGTTCGTTTCCTATTAGTATTTTCTTCCTTTCCAATATAGTGGAGGATGTTAATTAATTAATGTATTTAATTAATTAGTTGCTTCAAATAATGTTTTTAGGATTAGTTGTTTTGATTAGTGGGTTGTTAGTCCATATTAGAGTCATAATAGGAGTTTGACTAGGACTACTTAGTTATGCTTGTACCCACTTCCCAGTTTAATTTCCTACTTCCTAGCTAGACACTACTTTGTAAGCCTTTATAAGGCCACTTTCCTTTTTTAATCAAAGCATCAGAATCATTTTCCTTCACATGTTTGTTTATTCACATAAAAACAAGTTCCTTTTACCAACAATCTTGGTATCAGTGTCAAAGGGGGGCATACTTTGAGAAAAGCAACACAGCTTTACTCTCTTGCTCTTTCAGTTTCTGGGTTCGATTGTGAACTGGGAAATTAAATCCTTCGTGAGTGTAAACACAGTGAGGAATTAAAACACAAAATTGAGTGCTTGATCAGATGGGTTCCAATGGCGTTTCCACAAATTCTCAGCCTCTCATCCCTATTTTTGATGGGGAAAAATACGAATTCTGGTCGATTAAAATGAAGACCCTCTTTAAATCCCAAGAGCTATGGGAATTAGTAGAGGACGGGTTCACCGACCCCGATCCCGATCAACCACGATTGAAGGAAAATCGAAAAAAAGATGCAAAGGCTCTTCTTTTTCTTCAATCGGCTGTTCATGACAACTTGTTCTCGCGTATTGCTTCGGCGACGACATCAAAAGAAGCATGGCAGATTCTGAAAACAGAATTTATGGGCTCCAAAAAGGTAATTGAAGTCAAATTACAAACTCTTCGTTCTGAATTTGAGACTTTGAATATGCAAAAGCATGAATCAGTCCAAGATTACCTTTCTAGAGCTAGTTTAGTTGTCAATAAGATGAGGTCTTACGGAGAAACAATTAAAGATCAAATTGTTGTTTCCAAAGTATTGAGAAGCTTGACTACTAGGTTTAATCCAATTGTTACTGCAATTGAAGAAGCCCATGATTTGTCAACCTATACTTTTAATGATTTAATGAGCTCATTGCAAGCTCATGAGGGGCGATTTAATCGCTCACAAGACCAGAATGAGGAAAAGGCCTTTCAAGTGAAAGGCGAAAATTCGGGTGGTCGCGGAAATGGTAACAGCTACCGAGGTCGAGGTCGTGGCGGCGGCAATGGTCGTGGCCAACAGAGACACCAAAACCACAAGAGCTCCATTCAATGCAATTACTGCAAAAAATCCAATCACAAAGAAGCTGATTGTTGGAAGAAGCAGAAGGATGACCAAAAGCAAGCCAAATTTGCTGAACAGGATCAGTCCGAAACATTGTTTATGGCACATTTCCAGGACACCACTGTCCCTGATGATGTCTGGTTCGTTGACAGCGGGTGCTCAAATCATATGTCCGGTTCACGCTCAATGTTTGTTGAATTGGACGAGTCGCACAAATCACATGTTCGTCTCGGAGACAACAAGCCCGTAAGTGTCGATGGTAAAGGTACGATTGCTCTTTACAATAGCAATGGTAAAAGGAAACTTTTGTGTGATGTGTTGTACGTACCTAGTATAGCTCATAATTTGTTAAGTGTGGGACAATTAATGTCTAGTGGATTAAGAGTCATTTTTGATGATGGTCAGTGCCTAATTCAAGATAAGAAATCTGGTCAAAATGTGGCTAGTGTTGGTATGACTCAGAATAGAATGTTTCCTCTAGATATTTCTTGTGTTGAGAAAAAGGCCTTTGTAGCTAGCAAATGCAGTGAGTCTGATTTGTGGCACTTAAGGTACGGTCACTTACATGTTAATGGGCTTAAGATGCTGAACCAGAATGACATGGTGTTGGGATTGCCGCATATTAAATCTCTTGAGTTTTGTGAGGGATGTGTTCTAGGGAAACAGAGTCAAATTTCATTTCCGGTAGGACAGTCTTGGAGGGCATCCAAATGTTTGGAGCTGATACATGCTGACTTGTGTGGACCTATGAAGGTTCAATCGTTGAATGGTAGCTTGTATTTCTTGCTGTTAACGGATGATTACAGTAGGATGAGTTGGGTGTACTTTCTTACGCTAAAGTCTGAAGCATTTGATACATTCCGCAAATTCAAAGCTTTAGTCGAAAAGCAAAGTGACAGTAGCATCAAAGTACTGCGCACGGACAGGGGAGGTGAATTTTGTTCGACTGATTTTGATCATTTCAATGAGGAGCAGGGTATCCACAGAGAACTTACTGCTCCACGCACTCCTCAGCAGAACGGGGTTGCCGAACGAAAGAACCGCACTGTGGTGGAAATGGCTAGAAGTATGCTGAAGGCAAGGAGGCTTCCAAACAAGTTCTGGGCAGAGGCCGTAGCTACAGCAGTATACATTCTGAACCTTTCCCCAACGAAAGCAGTCTCCGGTAAGACGCCTTATGAAGCATGGAGAGGTATCAAGCCCCGGGTAAGCCACTTAAAAGTTTTTGGTTGTATAGCTTATGCTTTGGTAAAATCTGCTAGACACAAACTTGAAGAGAAATCTGAAAAATGTGTTTTCATTGGTTATAGTCTACAATCCAAAGCTTATAGGTTATATAATCCAATTACTGGCAAAATTATTATCAGTAGAGATGTGGCATTTAATGAGGGTTCTGGTTGGTCTTGGGAGATCGACTCGGATGGAAAGTATGCTATCTTTCCTCTAGATGATGAAGAAGAAAACGTAGAACAGGAACCAACCACCCCAGGTTCCTCTTCTGACAATAGCAGCACCAGCTCAGATTCATCACCTAGTCCCTCACCTCCGGGAACTCCAGGTGGCAGCAACATGTCTACACCACCAAGTTCTCCATCCAGCTCCACTGACAGCTCATCGAGTGCATCCCCACCGAAGAAAACCAGATCACTTGCTGATATCTATAGGACATGTAACTTTGCTTTATTTGCTTCTGATCCCACTACTTATGATGATGCAGCAGAAAGTACAGTATGGCAGGAGGCTATGCAGGAAGAACTGAAGTCCATTGAAAAAAATGGAACATGGGAGTTAGTTGATCCTCCTACAAAGAGGAATGTTATTGGGCTGAAATGGGTATTTAGAACAAAGTATAATGCAGATGGCAGTGTTCAAAAATACAAAGCCCGACTCGTCGCAAAAGGTTATGCTCAAAAACAAGGCGTAGATTTTGACGAGACGTTCTCTCCTGTTGCTCGTTTTGAAACGGTACGAACTTTCTTAGCTTTGGCTGCTCAATTACATTGGCATGTTTATCAGTTTGATGTGAAGTCAGCTTTCCTAAATGGAGAGTTGAACGAGGAAGTGTACGTCTCTCAGCCCAAGGGTTTTGTGGTTGGTGATGCTGAAAACAAGGTTTATAAGCTGAAAAAGGCCTTATACGGCCTTAAACAAGCACCACGTGCGTGGTACAACAAAATTGACTCATATTTTCTTGAAACTGGTTTCAAGAGGAGCGAAATGAGCCTACCTTGTACCTGAAGAAGCTTGGTGAAACTGACTTCCTGGTGGTTTGTTTGTATGTGGATGATATGATATATATGGGGTCTAGTGAATCTATTATTGCTGATTTTAGATCATGTATGATGAAGAAATTCGAGATGTCAGACTTGGGATTGTTGCATTATTTTCTTGGTTTGGAGGTGAAGCAAGGTACTGATGGTATCTTTATTTCTCAACGGAAATATGCATTAGATCTTCTCAAAAGGTTTTGATATGGTTGGGTGCAAAACAGCATGTACTCCCATGAATGTGAATGAAAAGTTAACAGCTATTGACGATACTGGAGCTGCTGATGCTAGCTTGTATCGAAGTATAGTTGGTGGTTTGAATTATCTTTCTCATACAAGGCCTGATATAGCATTCCCAGTGAGTGTTGTTTCCAGGTTTATGCACAACCCTTCAAGTCATCATTTAGGAGCTGCGAAGCGAATCCTGCGATATGTCGCTGGAACTACAAATTTTGGGATTTGGTATTCAAGTGTATCAGATTTCAAGCTATATGGTTACAGTGACAGTGATTGGGCAGGTGCAATTGATGATAGGAAAAGCACGTCGGGTTACGTCTTTACTCTTGGCTCAGGTGTTATATCGTGGAGTTCTAAGAAACAAGACACAGTGGCTTTGTCATCATCTGAAGCAGAATATGGAGCCATGACTTCAGCAGCTTGTCAGGCTATTTGGCTAAGAAGGTTGTTAGCTGATTTCCTTCAGGCGCAAAAAGATGCAACGACTATTCTATGTGATAACAAGGCAGCAATTGCTCTTACAAAAAATGCTGTGTTTCACAGTAGAACAAAGCACATCGACATACGACATCATTTCATTCGCGATATTGCAGCAAAAGGGGAAGTTGAGCTGGTATACTGTGGTACCGATGAGCAGGTAGCCGATATTCTGACCAAGTCTCTTCCTTCCGGTAAGCTGGAAGATTTCAGAATTCAGATGGGTGTATCCAACTTTGAAGCAAGGGGGTGTGTTAATTAATTAATGTATTTAATTAATTAGTTGCTTCAAATAATGTTTTTAGGATTAGTTGTTTTGATTAGTGGGTTGTTAGTCCATATTAGAGTCATAATAGGAGTTTGACTAGGACTACTTAGTTATGCTTGTACCCACTTCCCAGTTTAATTTCCTACTTCCTAGCTAGACACTACTTTGTAAGCCTTTATAAGGCCACTTTCCTTTTTTAATCAAAGCATCAGAATCATTTTCCTTCACATGTTTGTTTATTCACATAAAAACAAGTTCCCTTTTACCAACAGAGGAAAGACGGTAGGAAAACTGTTTAGCAAAAGTCTATTAGAGCATGATATTGAACTTGTTCAGTTGGTTGGATTTATGTTACCAATGTCTGATGTAAATTCATAGATGCTTTAAGGCATAGCAGTCTTGGGTGTTTTGAATGCCTAGTGCGGTAGTGCCTACCGATCCAGATGATTACTACTAAAGCTGTGAGATTCCGAATCTGTAGGCCAGGTCATGTATGAACTGTAGCATGAGCCACGAGGGCTTGTTAATTATTGTCTCTAAATTTTATTTGTGCTTGCATGATCATTTAAAGTTTCTTGTTACTATTACTTGCGGCCTTGCCCTCTTTTGTGATGGTGACGTTCCTGTGGTGTTTATTATATTTAGTCATTATTACTTGCAAGAACTCCCCTAGAAAGCTTATTGGGTCGACTGATTTGCCGTCCGTCCCCCCCCCCCCCCCCACCAAGAACAACGGACTACTTTCCAATCATTAATACTATAACATCAACTTCTTTTGCGTTTTTTTATATTAGTCATAATTTTGTTTACTTAATGTTTTCCATCTTACGTAGGTTGAGCAATTGCACAAAATTTTCAAACTTTGTGGTTCTCCGCCTGAGGAATATTGGGAAAACTCGATGTTTCCCCACTCAACGGCATTTAAACCTCAAAGGCCTTACCAAGGACGACTTGATGAACGATTTCAAGACATTTCGACTCCTGCTTTGGCTCTTATTGAGACTTTACTTTCTGTGGAACCGGCTCTTCGTGGGACTGCTTCTTCTGCTCTTAATAGTGAGGTAACATGTTTTATCGTTAGTACTTACTCGACATAAAAAGTACTGTATTGTATTTATATTGGTATAATTATTTCTAAAAAGAGTAACTTAACCTCTGAGGGCGCTCTCATTTTCATTTACACCTCAGTGGTCAGTACTGATTAGAAGTGAACACGTGAGTAATTATTGTGTTGCTTTGTGTGGGCATGGTATGTGTGATACCTTTAGATTGCGTATGTTTGGTGCGTGAGGGAAGAGAGTGGTGGGCTGTGTATGGGGGTGCTGCGTATGGGTATGATTGGTGGGTGCTGAAATGGGCATGGATATACAAAACCTTAATATATTGGTATTTTCGGTGACCAGTACTCTTTTGGGGCTAATGAAATACTGCATTTGTCTTTATCTAGATCCCAGACTTACAAGTGATCGTTCCTTGGGCCATGAGAACCCACTTAAACTTAGTTGTTGGATAAACAACGTCTATTAGTTGTTCAGTGTTGTTTGATAAAATCCAATTATAATGCAGTAGCCTTTTGTGCAGGCCCTTCTGGGCCGTACATCTCGCAGAACTACCCATAACCTTTGTAGGACAATAGGAGTGACATCAGGCCATCAGCAGCTATGTACATGAGGCACTGTCAAGTGTTCATGATCCTAACATTATCCATGATCCTCCTATGCCGCTCTTTGACAGCCATTTTCTCCTGCACCTACCCTTCCCGACATTGGAGGCCATATTTTACAGCTTTGTGCTATAAGTCTATAACTTCATGAATATTTTGTGCAACATCTGAAATACAGTACAATAGTACATGTAGACATGGAGAGGAGACAAGGGCCGAATTTCTAACTTTTTCTGCTATGAAAGAGATAGACTTTTGAAAGTAGTCATTTCATGCACATCAGCACCATGCTTTTGATATGGTAGTTTCTAATATGAGGTTGAGTAGCTGCCTGATATCGTTAGTGTTCTAGAGCAAAAAGTTGACTGGCATCAGATTTAAGGCTTGGCTCATGGCATCAATACTATAATAGTTATCAGGGGCTTTGAAATGTTATCCCCTTGTCAGCATGCTGATTACCATCTTCTTTTTACTTTTATGTCAACCTGGAGTACGTTACCCACGCAAATGATTCCATTGGATTTGCTAATGTTCTATAATTTTTTGTCGTGATTTTTTTAATCTTCCATATTGTTGGTATCAGGCGGACACTCTAGAGGGGGGGTGAATAGAGTGTTTGAGGGAATTCGAGTAATTGACCCGAATTCTACAACTTTTTCGCACTTTGGAGTTGATAGACAAAGGAACAATAAGTGAGAACAACGTATGGAACAGTATATGTGTAACTGTTCCCAAGACGATGGAGCGATAAGATGAAGTCACACGGAACAGTGTATGTGAGACTGTTCCCTGTGATACGGAAATAAAGCAGTACGCAGATAACACCAAGATTTACCGTGGTTCGACCTTACCTCAAGGTCTACGTCCACCCTAACCTAATCTTCAATAATCCACTATTATCAAAAGAGTAATACAAGCACCAATTCACGTTCTTACCACAAGAACTAATTGACGTTCTTACCACAAGAACCTCTACCCAAATATCTACCACAGATATTGAGACTCTACCCGAATCCACTCTTAAGAAAATAAAGATTACAAAGATTCAATATCTCGATGTGCTTCTTGAAAGCGAGTGAGATACGATTAAGCCCTAAATCAAGATGACGCACTAGAAACTTTGTTTGCTTTGATGAAATACTGTTTAACCTCAAAACGTTTTAATCTCAAGGTGCGTGCGTAAATGAAACAACACGTTCAATGTGTATATGTAGCCGTGGAAAGATTATAAAAACTGATAAGGCAAGAATCGCCCAAAGATAGAGGTTTTAATCAAAAGATATTATTTCCAAAGATAAAAATCTGTTTTGGAAAACTTATCAGTAAATAATATAAATACCTCTTTTAGAAAGATAATAACCAAAAATAGGATATATCTTTATGATATAAGAAAATCAGTTTTATGAAAATATTCTTTAAACAAATTACGTATCTTTTGAGAAAGATAGTTTTCTTGATAGATCATGTATAAAGAATATTTGAATCTCACTGCATAGGAACAGCGTATGGAACAAAGACTATGAGTTTGTTCCATGCTCTGTTCCCAGCTCTGTTTCTTCAAGGCAAAGTTCTTTTCCATGTGCATCAACTATGATTAATACAAGAGATCTATACCGACTAAACCAGATGTAAGTTGCACGATACTTGTAGTTGTTCCATTGAAACTCAATTCACCATAATCGGTGAAACCTGTTCTTATAAAGAAACAAACAACTCGACAAGTATTAGATCATAAGGTTAGTTCAATAAGCACATCAATCAAACTACTAACCTTAATCGTGCAACAATATTTGTTATCATCAAAACCGGAAACCCAACAAATTCCCCCTTTTTGATGATGACAAATATGTGTGTCAAACTTTCACAAAAATCATTCCAATGAGCAAGGCATAGGGACATAGTTGTAGACAGTACAATGGCCATTAGCAAACATGAAACTCAAAGGTCAGTAGCAAACATGAAACTCAACAATTTGGTACTGAACTAAACTGCCGAAAACTCAAGTAGAACTCTAGTTATCATGAACTTAGAGATAGAAAGTTTGCACAAATTTTCCCCCTTTTGACACCATCAAAAAGGTCAAGACTGCACGAGAGAGTATGCGAGTCCAACACCACAAATGCGAATTGAACCAAGTCGAGTAGACAATAGAAACCAAATAGCTCAAGCAAAACTGTAATTAAGCTATGACTACCCAAAACCAGGTCACAAATCCTTAGAAACACAACAACGTTAGCATGAGAGTGTATCAAACAGTCAGCAAAAGAGAGAACAACAGTAAGTGTTCAAGGCTGGGTTTGTGGTATTGAAAAGGGAGAAAGGATCAATGATGATGGGAACAAATGAGGGAACAGTTGTGGGATCAAAGGTAATAATACCAGGTGCATAATGAGTCAACTCATCAATTTCAAGGGACCAATGGCGGGAACAGTGACAGTATAACAACAAAGGAGCAGTGTTGGGAACAGGTATAGGTGGCCTATTCTCAACAAGAACTTCTCGCATCAACATTAGAACACCATGAGTACCGTGAGTAGCAGTAGCCACCATCAACGATAGTTATCTGCCAAACTTGTTCCAACTATAATCATCAACTCATTCATCGAAAGGATCAAAACCAATCACCTGCTCTTCCAAACTTTTCGGGAATCGAGCTTGCCTCCTCGATAATCAATGCAAAGATGTTACCCTCAAATGAATCAGTGATGAATGCATTATTGAACACTCACCTCTTCTGTGAAATTCATCAACCATATTCCTCCTTAAGATTGTCAAACATGTTCCCCCTCAAAAAGTTCCGTAGAGAATCCAAAACTCATGCATCATTGAGCAACCATGTTGGCATACAACCATATTTTCCCTCAAGAATCATTTGCCCCTCTTCATTCTTCACTGATAGTAACTTGGGAACAGGGGCAGGAACAGACGCTGGAACAGTGTCGGAAACAGATGACGGAACAGTGGGCTAATCAACAATGCCCATAAATGTTGTCCGTCGTAGGTAGCAGCATCAGTATCAATTGTAGGAATTATCTTGGCTCTGTAGAGATTTCGAACTTCAAATGATGTCTCTTCCAAACACATGCAAATTAAGATGTTCCCCCTGAGACCAAGCCAATATTTTCTCCTCTTTCTCATCACTAGAAGAATCATCTTGTCTTTCACAAGTTTCCACAAAAGTTTCATCAGCACTATGAGTATCTTAGTCCTCATAATTCCAGTTGGCACAGCTTCTTCAAGTTTTGCCAGACGTTTCCTCGGCGCTAATTGATTTGAACGATGTTTAGGACCAGAGTTAGGGCCAGGTGCAGATTTGCTTCTTTTGGCTGAGCTTGTGTCAAGTAGCAGTAGCAGTTTTGTGAAGATGAAACTGCGCAACCCTTTATTCATCTTGGAGTCCGTCTACTGTTAGGAGTCTGTTTTCCCTTTTTTTTTTCTTTTTTTTCTTTTTTTTTTTTTTTTTGAATTTTTTTGAAAAACAAACCCTTTCTTTGCACATAATTATTCTGACGGATCTTGTGTAAGCCTGCTCCTTGAAACTTTCCAAACCAATGCAAATGGAGATCTTTTCATCACAATCCAAATTTCAGACGTATCTTCAGCAACTTTTCTTCTTGTAACCCAAGTAACCAAAATCTTCGATTATTCAATTTCCAAATCTTCACACGGCAAAGATATATGTTGCAAGACCACTGTTGGGAACGGTCACTGGTGTGATAGGAAAGAGCTTGTGAACAGGTGAGGGAACAACAACATGAATAATAGGAAAAATCTCCGTTACAAAACTCAATGCCGTATCATCAAAGTCTCTCTTGTTTCAAATCTTTCCATAGGAATTGTATTGGGAATTTGTTTCCTTCCATTGCAATGTGCATAATTTCCTTCACCAGCGCTTTTCAATATCGGCAAAACCAATATCTCCATATTATGATAATATTTCGAACCAAAATTACCATATATCATGAATATCTTCTTTGATTTTCATCGGTTGCAAATATTCCATGATCTCTCTTCATATTCTCTTCTTACAAGCAAATATACCCCTTGTTGTTAGTATCAAGTAACTTTCCAACCAATGTATATTCCCGAGTATTTTCAATATTGTTTCCCATGTTTATAGAAAATTTTCATCATTGCAGTTGTACGTATCTTTCCAACCTCATGTCTTTGATTAGACAATTCACAAAACAACTTAGGAACAGGTGAGGGAACAGTGTAGGATCAAGGGATGGAAAATGGACAAGGCGTGAGTGAGAGCAAATTGGGAACAAGTTTAGGATCAAAAGCACAAAGGGAACAAGGGGGCCAATGCTGTTCTCATGACTGTTCTCAACGCTGTTTCTAAGGCAACTTAGGTTAATAGATATCATAGCTTGCAAACAATTTCACGAGTCTTTGTACATCTAAAGCATTCAACAAGATCAATCATATGTGCATACAAAAGACATTTGTGTAACTCAAGTGGAGACAACCAATTCTCGTCAATCATTGGGGGTCGAAGTATGCTTACAAACATCTCAATTTTAATCAACCAAAGTTCGACTCTTATTTTCTTAAACATATCACTAGGCAACAGTTTAATAAAGTACCAATAAGTTGATTTTCAGTTAGCCACAACCAAGAGCTCATCAAAACCCCTTTTTCACATTGTCACAAAGAATGAGATACATGTCCATATACTTTGTTCAAGAACGAATTGAGAACAATAGAGCACATTGTAAAACTTGACACACAGAGCAAAAACTCGACAAATCAAATTACTAACCGAGTGTGTGAAAGACTTACCCATCTTACCTACATCATCATGCTTGATGTCATCAACAATCACACACCCTCCTTCAAAGACTGTGAGTGAGAGAAATAAATCATATCACGCGTCACGTGCTTCGAGCAACCACTTCACACATACCAACAGTTGCTCGCTCTCACCCTAGCCTGCAAAAAGTTCTTTGATTTAGGAACCCAAACATACTTGGGTCCCTTGGAGTTAGTCATAGCATTAATTAAATCCTTACGAATCCATACTTGCTTGACTACCTTACCGTTCCTTGCAAATGTTTTCCTCTGCTTCGTGCATTCATACATCTCAAGATCATTAGACAAATAACACACAGTGGAATCAGGCATGTAAACATACTTACCATGTTTATAGTCATACAACCACGTTTTG
Source organism: Spergularia bocconei (assembly GCA_963457585.1). Taxonomy (NCBI): domain Eukaryota; kingdom Viridiplantae; phylum Streptophyta; class Magnoliopsida; order Caryophyllales; family Caryophyllaceae; genus Spergularia; species Spergularia bocconei. Next base: position 9,621,812 of record OY734943.1, read on the forward strand.
TCTCTGGTCCGTACACTGGTGCGTGCATTGGTACAGTGGTTGTTCCATCTTCTAGTGTCTTGGCTGTAGTCATTGAAACTCCTTTTGTCACTGGTCCATGCATTGTTCCATTTCTCGTTCATTCGATTGGTCTGTGGACCACTTTTGCCGTGAACATTACTCCAGTAGTTATTCATTCTCTTTCTCTGGAGGGCACGGGCATTGTTCTGAGCAGTGTTCCATTGATTGGTCCATTCACTGGTCTGTGCACTGTTCCTTGGACAATTTCGGGAACTGGTCTGTGCACTGTTCCTTCTGCTGGTGTGTGCACTGTTCCGTCCACTGGTCTCAGGGCGAGCATGTCCGAAACCATTATTCCAGTGATTGAATCGAAAATTATTATTACACTGATTGTTCCTTGTCTGCACGCTATTCCTCTTAGTAGTACGTGCATTGTTCCTTCTACTGGTCTCATCAGCAACATAGCCAATACCTGTCTTACCTTGTTCTCTGGATTGACTGCTCAAGAGATTGATAGTTCTCTGACTAGAGAGCCACTTATCATTTTGTTGTTTAGCCGTTTTTAAAGCATTCTCAAGAACCTCAATTTTAGCCACAAGTTCTTTATTCTTTGTTGTCCAAGACTCAATCTCAGATTTAGCAAGTTCAAAACTTTGTAAGACATTTTCATCAACCAAAACAGAATCATCATAATCATGCACATGAGTAGGTTTAGACATCAGATCTGCTATTTCCTTTTCTAAGGCATGGATCTTGTTTTCACATTCTTCAAACATAGGAACAGTGTTAGGAACAACGACATGATTAGACTTTTCATCAAGTTTCTTTTGCATAACAGACAATTGAACACTCTTTTCTTCAAGATCTTTCAATAACAAAGAATTCTCATCACATAAAGCAGAGCAATCATTTTCAAGTGAAGAAATTTTCTTTTCATGTAAAGTTCTATTAGTTCTTTCATCTTGAAGTTGTTCTTTCAAGTCTTGACATGTGCAAGCGATTTCCATACATTCATCCATAATCGTAATGATGTAATTAGCAAGTTTATCTCTAGATAGCCTATGCAAGTTAGACTTTATTGAATCAAAATTTACCTGATCGTCATCGTCTTCATCTTCATGTCTTGTCATCAAGCACAAGTGAGGCCCTGGAGGGAACTGTTCCGTTCCCTGTTCCATGCTTGACGCGGTACGACATTTGTTTGAGATATGTGACTGTCGCTCAAATTGTTCCTCCTCTGAGTACATATTATTTCCCTTCGCCTTCGCCGCCTGCTTCACAGCTCCCATAGACATACTCTAGGATATTAACCTTTTCGAGCAAACCTGCTCTGATACCAATTGTTGGTATCAGGCGGACACTCTAGAGGGGGGGTGAATAGAGTGTTTGAGGGAATTCGAGTAATTGACCCGAATTCTACAACTTTTTCGCACTTTGGAGTTGATAGACAAAGGAACAATAAGTGAGAACAACGTATGGAACAGTATATGTGTAACTGTTCCCAAGACGATGGAGCGATAAGATGAAGTCACACGGAACAGTGTATGTGAGACTGTTCCCTGTGATACGGAAATAAAGCAGTACGCAGATAACACCAAGATTTACCGTGGTTCGACCTTACCTCAAGGTCTACGTCCACCCTAACCTAATCTTCAATAATCCACTATTATCAAAAGAGTAATACAAGCACCAATTCACGTTCTTACCACAAGAACTAATTGACGTTCTTACCACAAGAACCTCTACCCAAATATCTACCACAGATATTGAGACTCTACCCGAATCCACTCTTAAGAAAATAAAGATTACAAAGATTCAATATCTCGATGTGCTTCTTGAAAGCGAGTGAGATACGATTAAGCCCTAAATCAAGATGACGCACTAGGAACTTTGTTTGCCTTGATGAAATACTGTTTAAGCTCAAAACGTTTTAATCTCAAGGTGCGTGCGTAAATGAAACAACACGTTCAATGTGTATATGTAGCCGTGGAAAGATTATAAAAACTGATAAGGCAAGAATCGCCCAAAGATAGAGGTTTTAATCAAAAGATATTATTTACAAAGATAAAAATCTGTTTTGGAAAACTTATCAGTAAATAATATAAATACCTCTTTTAGAAAGATAATAACCAAAAATAGGATATATCTTTATGATATAAGAAAATCAGTTTTATGAAAATATTCTTTAAACAAATTACGTATCTTTTGAGAAAGATAGTTTTCTTGATAGATCACGTATAAAGAATATTTGAATCTCACTGCATAGGAACAGCGTATGGAACAAAGACTATGAGTTTGTTCCATGCTCTGTTCCCAGCTCTGTTTCTTCAAGGCAAAGTTCTTTTCCATGTGCATCAACTATGATTAATACAAGAGATCTATACCGACTAAACCAGATGTAAGTTGCACGATACTTGTAGTTGTTCCATTGAAACTCAATTCACCATAATCGGTGAAACCTGTTCTTATAAAGAAACAAACAACTCGACAAGTATTAGATCATAAGGTTAGTTCAATAAGCACATCAATCAAACTACTAACCTTAATCGTGCAACAATATTTGTTATCATCAAAACCGGAAACCCAACACATATAATTATGATCCATCCTGAATGCAATTTTTTACTTCGAAGCCTTTTGCTTGTGATCCTTCAGCCTTGCCTAAATATCCTCCCAGCAAAGAGATTGATGCACGAAAACGTGAAGAAGAAACAAGAAGGTACTTGCCCTTTTCGAGTACTAAGTTTACAAAATTAGGTAGCCTTTTGTTTGTGTTAGGCTTCTCTAAATAACTTTTACATGGATATTCTGGATTTCACATTTTTTCTATTATAGTTTACCTAGTTGGTCTGTCATTGATCGTATTTTCCGTTTACTAGTACTTAAAATACCCACAAAGAACACACCCCTAAGTTGGAGGGGGTAAATTTGATCAAAATAGTGGAGGTCAACAGATTTGGTCTGGTTTATGCAATTCTTTACAGGTAGAGAGGAGAATGAACTTGTTGTTAAAGAGTTAGATCTTATTTGCTTAAAGTTATCTTGATAATGCAGTATCTAGTGGTTAGCAAGTTGTTATTTCAGTCCCGTCATAAAAAAACAAAAAAGGTTATGTCAGTATTCAGATGACATAGTGGCTTAAATGATTCCAGTTATTGGTTAGAATAATTTGGCACACTGGACGTCAAAATAACTGAGCTGCATGCTGTATTGGAAACCATTTGGCTCATTGTAAGTTCTTAAAACTTCAGGCCTTTGGTGACTTTAGATTTGAAACCTAACAGGGTATATCATCCTAACTCTATATAATCACCCAAACTGTTAGTGCTGCTGATTTTTACGTGATACTTATCTTACGCGGGGAACAAACTTCAATAGCTTTTCTCTATCATCAGAGAAGTGATCTATTCTCATGTTGTTTGTTTGTTGTTTTTGCAGGTGTCAGGCTGTAGAGGACAAACGGGATAGAATTGATAAAGGAAGGCAAGGCGAACGAGATTCTGCAGCATCTCTCTCGGCCAAGGTTAATGCTGATTTTGTTTCATCTTTGCAGGTAAATTAGTCAATTTGAGTGCAGCCTAGGTTTGAAACATGAGCTTAAGTTAGCTGACAGACTTCAGTTTATCTAATTTTTTAGCATTATATAGTGTGATCCTAGAGCTTTAGAAATTAGCCAAGTGTGAAAGATGAGCCATGCTGTCAAATCGAGGTCACAATTATTTCGTCCATTGGTTTAGCTTTTACAATTAGGTGTAGTGTGCAGTATGAACATAGAATTATAGAAGTTAAGGTTTATTGGCTAGAAAAATAGGTGGAAAAGGGTGGGGAGGAAATTGGAACCGAAGGGAAAAAGGGGGGAGTGGGGATGGGGGCCAAGGAGCGGGGAGGCGTAGAAAGAGAGAAATTACTCTAATAATAGAGGAAAGGGTACGCAGAAGACAGAGTGGTTTGTTTGGATAACAAATGTGTAGGATAGAGGGAGGGAAGAGGTTTGATTTGAATCAAGACATCTGAAATGAAGAAAAAGAGGGAAGATTTACCTAGTTACAAGTAAATCGTGGCCAAGCTTATTAAAGACCTTGGGACCAAAGTTAGTTTGAATCAAATAAGAGGAGCAGCATAGACCACTGAATTCATACATGAGTCTACAGTTGGGACTTGGGAGACTGTTGGTGTTGAAACTAATGTAAATTAACAAAATATGAGTTGGTAATTACTAGAAGTTCATCAACACAATCACCTCTCTCTCCATCTCTCTTCTCTTGCTCCATCTGCATCAGAAAAATGTGTAAGTGTCCACCTAATTATTGTTTAACATTTCAGCTTGAAGAGAATATTAAACCTGAAGTTCTTTGATCCACAAGAGATACCCTTTGTGTCCTGTACTTCAGAACAAAGTACCTGAGTCTACTATGAATTATGATAGTCACTTTTCATTACCCCCACCTTTTTACTGCAGACGTGAATTCTAAAATGTATTTTGTGACACTAGGGGTTGATGTTATGTGGGACTGTCACTCTTGGCTAATGCTAATCATAACTCTCTACTTTTAGTAAGAGTCTAACATCTGGTTTTATGTCACTGGCGCATAATCTTTGTGGGACATACACCTTGTTTTTATTCATATCACTGCTATGTTACCCAATACTAATTCATCATGGCTTACAGTCCTACGATAGTTCCAGGTTAACCTACCTGAAAAGTAATTTTGGAGGGAGGCTTAGGTTTCCTATCATTATAATTGGCTTTGGATTAATATTGTTTTTAATGATCATCCATTTACTCTGTTGGGTCTTGGGAATAAGTCTGTAAGTTTTCACAAGGATAAAAAAACATGTTTGGAGTACATACGTCGCTAGGTCTGGAGTAATGTTGATTGACAGTTGTCTTTGGCATAAATCGGAAGATGTGAGAGACTCCACAAGTATACCTAAGGCCACTGTCAGCTGTCTGCTTTCATATTTGGTGGATGACTGTTTTGGAACTATACTCAGGCTTGCAGGTTGCAACTCATCTTTGTGTCTTTGCTACTGGAAATGTTTCGTTTGACATTGTATGTCATGTGCAATAAAGAAACATTTACCACAACGGCGTTTGTATAACATGATTAAAGTGCTGTGTGGGCAGTCTATTATTATTACAGTAAGAATCCAAGGGACGTCTAAACACAAACCCTTATGCCAAAGAGTCATTATTGTTCATTTGCTTTCGGGCAGACATTCTCTATTGAATTTCGTTTCTTCCGTCTGGTGGTGGATTGGTGATTGGTCATCGTCCACCATTATCCTGTACTTGATGGTTGAACCACATAACTTAGTTGACGTATCCATAGACCAATTCAGATATACAGTTGAGCAGTTTTTTCACCTTCCGTCATGATATTGAATTTGTATTCTCAAATCATCCTCCTAGTCCGTAATTCGGTGGTAGCTTTATTACCATAGTCCAAGAGGCAGGAGAGCTGCCTCACTCCTTCATTCTTCACACTCTTACTCTTACTCTTGCTTTAGGACGTTCAACATTGATTTTATCATGTCTTTGGGTTATGTTTTTTCCAGTACCCACCGTCATTTTTAACTGTACCTTTTCTCCAAGTCATATGCTTGTGTTCTCACTTCTACTGCTCTGCTTAATCTATGGATCTCTTTCTTTCTGTGTTCGTCATCTGACTGCCGTTATACTTCCTCGCTCAAAATCTTTTTAAAGCTTTTATTGCTAAGCAGTTGAGTGACTTGGCATAAAATGGCCTGAGGGTAATCTAGAAACAAAGTGTGTGTGTGTGTGTGTGTGTGTGTGTGTGTGTGTGTGTGTGTGTGTGTGTGTGTGTGTGACCACAATTGATGCACAAAAAATTGGTAGCTATTGTAGTAAACATACATGAATTATGACATTATCACCTGGAAACTTTTTGTATTCGTTTAGTACAAGGTTTGAGCATGGCTAGGTGGTGCGTCTTGATAGCTTCCATCTGTAATGTTCATCAACTTCCTTTCTTTTTACACTCATGAGTCTTCCTCTGTTATTTGATTGCAGAAAAAGAAAAGTCAATATCAAATTAAGCCTCAACAAGAACCGAACAGATCCCGTCGATATGATTCAACTTCTGGTCCTGTACTGGAGTCTAGCAGAAACTCTCAAGATGCCAAAGACGCGAGTAAAGAAATCTTTGACCGCCTTCAGAGAGGTATATATTCCGGACCGTTGACACGTGGGACTGGATGGCCACATGGTGACAGGAAGCTGAATGATCCTCCGTCATTTTCAAGGTTGCCCAATTTAACAACTCTATCGAGTTTAGCACCAAATAGGACATTGGTTTCTGAAGATAACTCTCGACGACATGGCTTCTCACAAAGTAAGAAGCCAACAGATGGAACTGGAAGATTTCCATCGGCTACAACTGATATGGACAGAGCACGAAATGATGATTGGCTGCATTATTCGGGTTCTCGTCAGTTTGAAGGGAAAACACGCTCTAGGAAACCGATACTGGTAAGTTTGAGACATTTTTCTGCGGTTGCAATACCTTCATCCTCTGTAGAACAAGTTATAAGGCCATTACTAACGCACAGTTTTTTTTCCTGTTTGTCACATTTTACAGCATAGTCTTGCGCCTGACGGTGACAGAATTTATTTATCTGGCCCGTTACTCCAACCTTCAAAGGATCTGGATCAGATGCTGAAGGAGCATGATATTCGGATCCAAGAGGCAGCTCGTCGTGCCAGGCTTGAGAAGTCCAAGCACAACAAAGTCTTGGCTAGGTGATCACGAAAAATTACTGCTCTTCCCGAACTTTAGAGCAGATACATATACCAAGAGAAGCCTTGCTGCGTCCGAGGCTGCATGTAAATACCCACAGATCGGTGCATAAGTTTGGGTGAAACGGGGGAGCTGAGGAATTATATTCCATGCAATTTATATATGTACTCCCTCCATGCCAAAATATATGACGTTTTCAAGTTACGAGACAAATTTTGACTTTCAATTTCATGAAAAAATATCTTATCAAAAATTATAAAAATTATACCATTGGATTCGTTATGAAATATAGTTTCACATGATCATAATTTCATAATTTTTACCCTTATATTTTGAGAGATATCGAAGTTCAAAGAAGTGTCTCGTAACTCAAAAAAAAGTCATATATTTTAAAATGGAGGGAGTATATGCATTCTGGTCTATTAGTTATGTAATGATTTGCTTCAGTTTCTTAATGTGCATAATTCAAGGCCCAAGCCGCTTCAGCTTCAGTTCTCGCAATTCAATTTTCTTCTCTTTCGTTGCATATCGCAGAAGTGTAGTATTGCGTGCTCTGCGCTCTTTCAGATGACTGTTTTTGGCACAGTCACCTCACAAAATGACTTGGGATTTGCACACATTTTTAACGTTACACAGTCTGTTTTTATGTCAATGAGGTTTTATATTGTTGGTTGTGCGCTATGAAGCACGGACACCTCTCCCAAGTGACGTGTCCGTGTCCAATACGGTGTCGGACACGGACACCGGGAGGACACGCGTCGGACACGGTGGACCGGTGTCCGGTTTATTTGTTTTTAACTCGAACACAAAACCCGGTTTTTTCCACACGGACACCGCTTGGACACCTCTAGGACACCTGTAGGACACAAAAAATAAATATTAAGCAAGCATTTGGGCGAAAGAGACATTCTTAGTCTCGAATTCTTTAGCGTTTCCTTTAACATATTCAATGATTGTGTGCGTAATATCATCATTTTGAGATTGATTTAAGTTTTAAATTTAGAAATTCTTATTATTTCATTAAAAATATAATATTTATTATTATTTTAATATATTTATATTAAAAAATAATAGCAGTGTCGGTGTCCTAGATTTTGAGATTGCGGTGTCCCGGTGTCCGCGTCCTCCCGGTGTCGGTGTCGGTGTCCGTACTCGTGCAACGTAGGTTGTGCGTCGGTCTAGATTCGAACTGGATCTACAACCAGCAAAGATGGAAGACCAGACTGGAACTCCGGCTTTGGTTTATTTTCCGGTTTGTGTCTGATTTTGCGCAGTCCTACCTAAAGAGACCTTGTGTATTATCGTTAAGAGGCTGATACGTTATGAACCAGTTAAATTATGATAACCAATGACGGAGCACATTCTTGCCAATTGATGAAGAGTATGTTTGTGAACAAGGGGAACAGATGGGAAACTAGGAAAGCTAAAATTCGAAACCCGGGAATGTAAAGTCCTCGTAACTTTACTCTAATATAAAGTTGCATTATATAACGACATTTGTATATCACTCTTACATCGAGTATGTTTGTTTAACGTTTGATTTGAATCTCTCTAACATACTCAAACAAGATATAATGAAATAAACGTATGTTTATTTCTTCAAACGAAAGAAACAAGACCCCTATCTACGAACATAGTAGGGACATACGAAGATACAATATACTATGAACAATTATTTATATGCTCTTTTCATTACATAATACTCCTAATTAATAGCTCTAAACCTCGTAATGTAGGACCAAAAAGATGAAAAAATGTCAAAAGCGATGCTTTTACCTATTAAAAAAATTGCTAGCAAGATGCCAAGATCAATCGTATTCATCTAGTCACCTTTGGTAAAAGTTCTCTTAATCTTTGTCATTATGCAAGTGTAGTAGTACAATAATGTACATAATTTTATAAATTAGTTGTGTAGTTTTAAGCTTAATCCACTTGCATAATGCTTGTCGCTGCGACTTAGGCAACATGGTACTTATAAATATATAATAGATGATAGATCATAAAAGTGTTTGTTACATCGTCTAAAGCCAAATTAAAAAAAAAAAAGTGAAAATTCGAGTAATCATTACACACTAAGTTGTGTTGTGAAAGATCTTGAAATATCAAAATCGAGTACTAATATAATGTTTTCACCTATTTTCCAATTTATTGATGAAATGAGATTTAGTGACATGTTTTGACCTATCGATAACGGTTTTGGCTTTTCAAATAATGAATTACGGAGTATATGCAAGCACCATATATAACGGTTTCACCCAGAACCATCTACGAATAAATAAGAAATGCGTGGTGTATGTTTTGCCAACTTGGAGGAGCCAAGAAGTTGATACTCCGTATGTTCCTACCTTTCTAATTCAGAAGTTAATTTATTTATTTTGTGGCTTTTGATTTGTTCATAAGTAGTTGGTAATTAAGTAGTAATAAATGGTAGGACTTGATGTTGGGATAAGATTTATTGGATTATCGTTTCAAAAAAAAAAGATTTATTGGATTATGTCTCGATCTACTGTGACTTGGATTAATATGATCAAATCAACAAAACTCAAGAAATAGAGAAGAACAAATCCACCCACTCTTACTTACAATCTCTGATATTATTTGTACATATCCATAGACAAAACTTTTGGTACAAGCTTAGCCAATCTTACACAATTGCTAGCTAATCCACCTTTTTTTTTTTAAATCGATCTAATTCTCTAACTTACTCAGAATACTCACACTTACATTATATATTACACACGAATTAATCCGACATCATAGTGCTTGCTAATACAATTTTGTATCATCACCCTCATTATTTTATCTCAATCGAGAGTCTTTATAGGAAAATTGCAATAATTATGACGTGGGGACGCTCAACACTAGCTACTCGACACAACTCTATTTGTACAAAATTGAGGAGCCACCGCCTATTCACCGGATAGTTCATATAACTGCGATGGTTTGGCAATGAGATCCAGATAGTTGCCCAATTAAGCTTTGAGTAAGCAAGGAGGCCCTTGGGACCTTCGCCAATCGATCGGGATATTTGGTTCCCGGTGGTGGCTTCGCGGTTGTCGTGGCCAAAATAAATTCAGTACAAGAATTAAGCCATTTTGCTTGCATATACTTGTGCTTTCTCCAAGGGGCTAAGTGCATTTTCTTATCCTTCATGCACTTCTTTGCTGCCCCACACAAAATCTTGATTATGTTCCTTAATCTCTCTGATTTCCCAACATAAACTTGTGGCAATTTTCGGATAAGTTGGTTGTACTCTTTGCTTGCCCTAGCCATTTCAAACTCTGCCCTGAAGTTTAGCTCAATGACCACCCTTACTTCTCCCTTGCTTGGACTTGACTTCTCTACCACTTCTAAGTAGGTATGCTCTCCTGAAATTTCGTCACGAAAATATATAAGCAAGACATTCATGGGGTACAATTTATTAGCATAATTGTCACCAAATTGAGTAGCGTGATGATCAGTACAGCTGATACGCGTGATGATCTACAGCTGATATATGGAAAATGAATGGCATTTAAAATTCATTAATTTTGCAATCAAAGACAAATTTATGGTAGATATTTTGATGAAAAATAAACTCTACATCACATTCTAATCAACTTTTTTTGTTATGAATTGGAAGTAGCTTTCAGATTTTAGAGGCTCACAGGGAAGGAGCTGCAATTTGTTAGAGAATCTACAACTGCATGATTTGTCCTACACAAAATTGCTTCTTGTTCGCAATTCTTAGATTTGTGCTCTAGAAGGCTCAATTCCCACTCATTTTCATATCCCAAACATGAGGATGGTTGATCACAAGCAGAAAAATTTCATACAAAGTCAAAGAATTATACCTGATGGAATTTCACGACAACTCTTCCACTTAGATTTTTGAATCACACAATTGTAACCAGCATTACAGAGGTGATCAACGATCCCCTGCCTCAAGCAATCCCGGCACCCGTCGGCCGCGACATCTCTCCGGCAATCACAGTTAATCGTGCCCCCTAGCTGTTTTAAAGCTTCTTTTGTAGCATTCCTTACTTTTGACTCAATTGAACTTGTCCTACACAATACCCCCTGCACATTTTTAGCAAAACAAACCATTAATACACATTATCACAAAATCCACTAGTAATTTTACAACGACTTCTTTTGAATTTGATGACACCGTTGTGTACGTACCAACAAATTACTTTTATTTGAACCACTAGACCATAATCTAACAGAGTAACAGAAAAGACGGAGTAAAATAAGTATATATAATAATACAAGTAAACTTACATGAACAAGTTTTTCTTGCTCATCCCAAAATGCTTTCCTCTCTTCAGAGTTAGCACAACCATCCTCATCCTCGTCCTCGTCCTCACCCCACTCCCTATCCTCAAACGCGTCCTCGGAGGAATTCCCCGAAGACGGGTAATTCTCATCGAGAAACCCAAAAACCGTGTCTGTAAAACTCGGCATGTCACCGGAGTATATTCCTCCGACACCGGGAGCCGGTATCATTCTCTCTTCTCCTGCCATTTTTATGTTTTACTCCGTACTACTATTAGCACAACAACAAACTTGTTTGATAAGCCAATACAATTAAAATCACGTGTTTATCTATGATGGTCAACTTTGATGAGAATGGGAGTGGACTTATATAGTGGAGGCAGATTCATAGGAATGGACCCACGTGGGTCCTACCAGTCCGAGGTAAACGAACCAGCAGCCGCGTAAATGAGGCAGTGGAGTGTTGTACACGTGGCGATATGGGGTTGGGTTGAGGGGATTAGTGAGTGAGTAAATGAAAAAGTGAACAAGAAGTTTTGGTTTTAACAGTTGGGATCCACGTCAGTACTGTGTCTGAATGATTGTTGTGCAGGACTGCTGAGGGAATTAAACCGTTTTCTATTCGCCGAATATGCTTTAAAAATGTGAGAGGTGAGAGAAAATTAAAATGATTGGAAGTTGTTTGAAATCAAATTTTGTTCATTTCGGATTAATTTTAAGTAAATTATTAAAGTCACTTGGACTTCATCAAATTATTTAGAAAGGAATAAGGTCTTAATTATGAAATTTCAAATCGTCTATGGAGATCGGAACTTTGAGGATTGTTAAGGAATATTCCAACGGTAGATATTGTGATACGTTTTAATATATGCTTCAAGTAATCAAGATATGCGGATTTCAACGATTCAAAATGAATTATGATAATGATGTATGTCGGTTAGTATTAGGGTTAAAGTTAAACGTACTCATGTGTGTCTTATATGTGCAACGATATTTCGCATTGTATCATTCAAGATTTCTCCAAGTGATGCTACTACACATGAAAATTAGTGAGAATTGATAGTTTTGTTTCATGGAAGGTCAATAATAAGGCAGGTGTACGTGTGGCCTTAATTTGTTGAAATGTGAAAATACGTGAAAGGGTAAACATGTCAACAAATTTCCAAAAATCAATCTCATTACTTTTTTTTGGTAAACGATAGTTTGTTTGGGTTGAGAAACGCTCAAAAAATGAGACATCACTTTTTTGGTAAAGTGAAAACTGAAGGTAGTACATTATTGTAATTTGGGAACTATCATAGTATATGCTCTCATTTCGTGCATTGATCCTCATTGCTACATAATTCAGCCTAATTGATCAATTAATTTACGGAAAATTTACGTGGGACCCTCGAAGTTTGGCTGATTGCACATGGTACCCAACTTCGCAAGTTTGTGCACATGGTACCCCTGAACTTACTACTTTGTGCACATGATACCCAAATAGCAACTTCCGTTAGATTTTTCCGTTAAGTGATGATGTGGCGGTTAGTTGTTAATTAATTAGTTAATTAAATTATGGATTTAATATTTCAATTAAAAAAAATTAAATTCTTAGAAAAATAAATATATTTTTTCAAATAATTTTTTCAAAAAAACTTTATTAAAAAACTAATTTTTCTAGGGGTACCATGTGCAAAATGTTGTGATCTCAAGGGTACCGTGTGTACAAAGTGGTAACTTGAAGGGTACCATGTGCACAAATTATGATTTTTTTTAAGAGAGAATATTTTTTATGAAAAAAAACTTGTTTTTTGGATTTTTTTTTGTTTATGAAAATATTTTTTGGATTTGTTTTAAAAAGTAAAAAAAAAAATTATTTTTATTTTTTGATTTTTTTAAAATGGAAAATCATCATTAATATTAACTAATTCATATAACAACTAACTAACACATCATCACTTAACGGAAAATCTAACGGAAGTTACTATTTGGGTACCATGTGCACAAAGTGGTAACTTCGGGGGTATCATGTGCACAAACTTGTCAAGTTGGGTACCATGTGCAATCAGTCAAAGTTCGAGGGTATCACGTGAATTTTCCGCACCATAAAAACAAAAGTGACTTAGTCTATTATTCTTTAGTATCTCGTCCACAAAAACAATGTAACGGAGTGGCTTAATCGAATTCGTTTCCAATTTCTTCAAACATGATGAACAAAACGACCCATAAATCACCATTATTCCTTATTTCTTGGCATCATTGGTGCATACTACTACTCCGTAACTCCTATATCAATACTTTATTCCTCCTTCCGTTTTTATAATTTCTTGTATTTCATTCAATTGTTTGACAAACCGTCATCTCACAACAAAAACAAGTATTAATTCATGTCTTGGTCCAATTTTTTTTAAGAATGGACAATCAATCAATTACAAGCGTAGAGATTTAACGTAAGATTTCATATCAATTCATTATAATCATACGATCTTGATTAATTCGAGTATTGCGATGATCAGATTTAAACATAATAATAAAATAAAAATAAACGAAAATAATTCAAAATTGGGGAAAAACAAAAAAAAAAATAGAAAGTTGCAAAATTGAAAAAAAGAGGATGAATCAGTAAGAACGTAGCAGAGACATCATAAGGATGGGAAACATTGGTGTGTTCATAACCCCATCTTCATCCCTATCAAATATCATCATCATTTTCATCCTCAATTAAAAAAAAGATTTTCATAAATCAAAAACTTCAACAAGAAGATACACAAAAAAATATTCGAAGAGAAGAGAAATTGGGGAAAGGGGGGGGGGTTTGAGGGGAGGAAGAGCGAGATATTGTGACGTTGTAGCATATTGGTGGGGTTTTTATAGAGAGGTGAAAGCGGAGATGATAAACCCTAGAAATCCGGCCCGATATGATAAGCCCTACAACCCAGGCCCGTAAATTGTAATTAGCCCAATGTGTTATACGACTCGTTTTGACCTGGTTTTGAGGTTAGTGTTTGGTGAAACGACGCGTTTTGTTGTTTGAAGCTTTTTTTGCGAGGGAGCTGGATTTTTGGAGAGAGAAAAATCAACGGTGGAAAATTTACTCGGTAATAATAATTCACAAGCTCTTCCATATCATTTTTTTGCACTTGACTTGGAATTTATCATGATTTGTTCGTGATTAAGTTAGTCTGTTTTGTGGAATTATTGTGCATGTGAAAAATTGGACCAAATTTGATTGTGAAATTTTTAGTTAATGATTTGATCATATGTTAAAAATTCATATTAATGTTGCTAGTAAAGCTGTAAAGAGTAAGCAACTTTAATCATGATCGAGTTTTTTCGTCGTAAATTCGGAGAATTGAGTAGTTTGGGAGGAAATTGTGATCAAAATGTCGAAATCGAGGGCGGTAGAGACAATGTAGGGAGTGTAAGGCAGTGGCAATTACTCTGTAAGGCAGTTGTTATAGTAGGAATGTGGTAATGTTGTTGTGTTTTCGGCTTTTCGAGGCTTTGGTCTTGGATAGGTGGTTTGGCTGGTTTATTAATATCGAAATCGAGGGCGTTATAGACTTATAGACAATGTAAGGAGTGTAAGGCAGTGACATTTAGACTGTAAGGTAGTTGTTATAGTAGGAATGTGGTAATGTGTTTTCGCGCCTTTGACCTTGGATAGGTTGTTTGGCTAAGAATAAGATGTTTAATTTGTTGCATCTAGGAAATGAGAGCAAGTGATACTGTTATAGCAAACATTAGATCAGTCATCAGTGTATCAGTTACGACTTACGAGTTAATATTGATCAAGCTTTGGTTGCTGGAATTTGTTGAGTTGGGGAGTTTGAATTAAGTGCTCTAAATCTAATGTCAGTGCATTGGCATATTGCAATGCTGCTGTTATTCACATTGCAAACTGATGCGCTCTCGTGTTAAATGGCTTTAACACAGACTAGAGAGATCTGATGTATAAAGAGTGTGCGAGTTCTTGACTGAAAGTTGGTGCATTCTGATCTGAGGTTGAAGAAGATATGATAGTCAAGTGAGTGGGGGAAGAAAACGAGGCTGTATGGAGCACGACCATGTCAGTGACCAAGCAATACTTACTAAAATCTTTGAAGCGTTTCAAAAGTTTTTCCCACGTTCACCAGCTTCACGCCCATTCCATTACCAGTGGCATCTACAATTTGCATCCCTGTTTTCTTCTCTGTAACATTTTATTCACAGTTGCTCATCTTACTGCAGCTACCAAAGTGTCTGCTTCATCCTCATGTGTATCAAACTATGCTATTTCAGTGTTTAATCACATTGGATCACCAATCACTTTCAGTTATAATACGATGATCCGACTGCATATACTCTTATCCTCTCCTGCATCAGCCCTCTGCCTCTTCACTCATATGCGCCGTGTTTCTGTTCCTCCTGACTTTCACACTTATCCTTTTGCCATCAAGGCCTCTGGCCATCTTAATACGCCTTCAATTGCTGCCACCCTGCATTCCCAAATATTGAAGTTCGGTTTTGTTTCTGATATATTTGTTCTCAATTCCTTAGTCCATGTATATGCTAAACTGAACTGCCTCAGTGATGCTAAATCGCTATTTGTGGAGAATGACCACATAGATGTCATATCCTACAATACAATGATTGATGGGTTTGTAAAAGCTGGAGACTTGGAACAAGCCCGTGTGCTTTTCAATAAGATGTCTTTTCGAGATCAAGCATCATGGGGAACGCTTATTGCGGGATATGCCCAGATGAACCACTGCCAGGAGGCCATTGACCTCTTCAATAGCTTACTTCATTCTCCTTGCGGGACTTGTCCGGACAATGTTGCATTAGTTTCTGTGATGTCCGCCTGTGCACAACTTGGTGATCTGGAGCAAGGTAGAGTGATCCATGAGTACATCATCGAGAAAAAAATTAGAGTAGATTCTTTCTTGTCAACTGGCTTGGTGGATTTCTATGCCAAGTCTGGTTGCATTGCAACTGCTATAGATTTATTTGAATCAAGTTCGGAAAAGAATTTGTTTACATGAATGCATTACTGGTGGGGCTTGCTGTGCACGGCCATGGCAAAACATGTTTGGATTATTTCTTCAGGATGCTGAAGCTTAGAGTTCAACCTGATGGGGTCAGCTTCTTAGGAGTCTTGGTTGGGTGCAGTCATGCTGGTCTAGTTTGTGACGCTCGTAAATTTTTTCAAGATATGGAAGCTATTTATGGAGTTCCCAAAGAGCTAAAACACTACGGTTGCATGGCTGATTTGTTTGGCCATGCTGGTTTAATAGGAGAAGCATTAGAGATGATAGCACATATGCCAGTTGAGGGTGATATCTATACATGGGGAAGTTTGCTTGCTGGCTGCAGAAAACACGGAGTTGTTGATGTTGCTGAGGAAGTAGCCAAGTATGTAAAGAAGTTAAAGCCTGATGATTGTGGCGTCTACTCTGTAATGGTTGACGTTTATGCTAATTCTGATTTATGGGATAATGTTGTCCAGACACGACGTCTGGTCAAGAGTTATAGGGTCAAGAAGAATGCTGCTTGCAGTATAATTAAATTAAATTGCACAAGTCATGAGTTCATCGCTGGGGATAGTATGCATCCTCAAACAGATGATATATACGGGGTTTTGAATGGTTTACAGAATCACCAATTGGGAACGTGATGGTTGCACATTTCACAATAAGTTTATAACCACTGAATTCAATTTATCTGATTTTCTGGTCTTCACGTAATTTTTCATGGACGAATTGTGAGATTATGCAACAGCTGTGTCAATAGCGGGCTTAGTCTCCAAGTGACTTATACCATCTGAGTAACACCCAAGATTCTTTGCTTCAGCTCTGTAAGGTCAATTTTTATCATATTCCAATGCCATCTTAAATTGCTAGAATTATACTGGTGTGAGTATTTACCTCATGAGATCGTTGGTTTGGTATTGTTACTCTGCACTGGATTTTGTGGGGATAAACGTGTTACACAACATGGGAGCAAGCCAAGACCGTAGACTGATTTGCATATATCTGAGGAAATTTTGACCGGCATTTTTTGGTTTAATGGTCAGTGAAAAAGGTATTGTCTATCTAATGCTTTTCTTGTTACTTATCTTCTGCATTGCCTCTCCCCCATCCCCGTTGGCCGTCGTTCTAGGGGCCGTAGGTGTTATATTTTTGTTTTTGTTAGTGCTATAAATCTAAGTTGGTACCAAATCCAAATTTGGCTCGATAATAGAAGCAAACACCAGCAGATACCAAGGTGTTTTGAAAAGTAATCAAGATTTGAAAATCATAAAACCTTTATGGCCGGCGTGGTGTAGCAATCGAAATACAATAGAAGGCTGGCAGGGAAGGACAGCAGAGGTGGACGGGAAACACACATAGATGAGAGGTTGAGGAGGTTAGGGTTTATCTAACAACTTTTGCCCAATAACCAGAAGCAGCGGCACCGTGGTAATAAAAGTTGGTGAAAATTCCCCATAAGTTTACTTAACGTGAATATGTTCCTAAAACCTCATGATACAAAAATAAGTTTCAGTATAAGCTACATATATCTTTCAAAGGCATCACCAGAAATTTTCTTTTCCCTGAATATGTTGCGGGAGTAGCCCATTTGACACTCGCACAACCTGAGTTCTTATGAAAAGAGTAGAAATTGCAACCTTTGGTTCCATGTTCCTATAAAAAATTAAACATCTAAGATAAGATCAAGGTCAAAGATCTACATATGATCAAGACCATCAAGTAAAAAAAAAAAAGATTCAGATGATCAAGCTTATGGAAGCAAGGTATGAGATGGTCCTTCAAGTAGTTTACCTCTCTTTCCTGGCCGGGTAATAATAAGGTCACCTTGTCCACATGGACATGGATAATTCTGAGAATCCAAGATCGAGAAAGCCTATAAACCGACAAGTTCGTGAACACTTTAAAACATATCAGTAAACCTATTGATTAATTTGAACACCTCGTGCCTTTCTCTGTCAAAACCAGATTTAAGATGGTGAACACTTGCTCTACATGTTGATTATATTGCTTCATATCGATTTAAGATGGAGACACTATAAATTGATCATATTGATTCATGTGATCAAGTTATATAGTGGGTGTTCACCATTTTTAATTGGTTTAATTTTGATAAAAGATGATAGGACGTGTTACCATATTAAATCAATTTGTTTACTCATACGGTAAGTATTTACGATCTCTTTCTTCTATAGGCTTATTCGTTCATGGACACTCATAATTATTAGTGTCCGTGTGGACAAGGATACCTTATTATCGAAACAACCTGAAAGGAGGGGGTTACTTGCTATCTCGTATGCCCTGGCTCAATAGCTTTTGACACTCAAATTTTTTTTTTCTTGATCGTATCTTATTCAATCTCCTTCTTCTTCTTTTTCTTTTTTTTTGGGCGGTTATTATCTGAAAGGAACATGTAGGTGGAGGTAAAAGTTGCAATTTCTACTCTTTTTTAGATGAACTTAGGTTGTGTGAGTGTTAAATGGGCTACTAACGCAACACATTCGGGGGAAGAAACTTTTTGGAGTTGCCCATTGTTCATTTGGAAGTACCAGTTATAGGGTGGCAGGGCTTTGGTATTCCGGCAAAGGCTGTGAACCCTAACTGCTTCACCTTTCTAGCTCCGTGCATGCTCCTCGCCCACCTCAATCTGTCAGCCTTCAATTTATGATCTGCCTCACCCATCCATCCTTCTACTGATATTTAATTGTCAGTTGTCACACCTCACTGGCCATAAAGTCCAATATTTTCATACGAACTTGTTTAAGATTTCAAAATCATAATGTAGGCTTCCAGATATTAGTTGTCAATTTTTTTTATTTTCATTCGAGTAGTTTAAGAACTCTTAAATAAATTTTTTTTCTTCCCAGAAATGGAATCTAAGAAATGTTCTCTGGCAAAGATAAGATGTTGCTGTGACGGATCCCAAAACTGTGCTGAAGCCTGAAACAGCTCTGACCAATAAGATGGATGTATGTTCTTTCTCTTTCTCATTTTCTCTTGGGGCGTAATATATATTGTTAGAGATGAACATAGTAATAGAATAATCTAGGATGAAACATCCTCTATCACATATATAAAACTGTGACATGTATTAATCATGCTGAATATCTCTCCTTATGCTCTCTTAACCTTGAGTTTCGCTATGAAACAAATTGGCCGTTTCATTTTTCTAATACGTAGTATATTTTATGGTTAAATAGCTCCAAATCCTCATATGTGCCACTTTTACCCTTCTTGATATCTCTTTTAATCATAGTTTGCATTTTGAGCAAATTTCAAGGTTTATTTTTTATGTACTTTGCTTTTCAGAGGTAATTTCTGTAGAATTAGTTGGTAGTATCAATTTTCCGTACATTTTTGCCATGTAGTTTTCTTCATTCCTTAAAGTTGCCTGGTTTCACAAGGCCAAAATATAAGATGTCGTGTTACCCACTTACTCCAAGTCTGACTTTACTCAAACTGAGGCTTGAAAATGGAGAACTCGTCAAATTCAATAATCAAGCTTCCACTGTTCTGCGGTTCTTCTGCCTGTGAAGCTATGTCTTGCTTTATCATCTCTCGTGAACTTTTGCATGGAAGACTTTGAATCTGATGACAGTCTGATAAATGTTTGATCCATTTAATTGTGCATCATTTTATGGCAGCCATTAAAACTTGTACTATTGTTGCAAAGATCTGGCATTTTGTCTTATATGAAATATATCATGAATAATATGGTACAATAAACACTGAACTGATATGAAAACAGTATTGTAGCTACTACAATGTCATATGTGTTGAATAAGTTGTAGTCTTCTGAACCCGACGACCTAGGTTTCTGGAAGTTCTTATAGCCGGGCACCTTTCATAGCTGCTTTGTATATTAACTGAAATGCCTCCTCGATGCAGGAGTTGAACTTCTGGACATCTATATGTCCCTTTTCCACACCTACGGCAATCCTCAATGTCCGCATGTAACTCAGAATTGTTACTGTCAGGCTCTGCAATTTCATAAAAGCATTAGCAATGTATAATAAATATATATCTTAATTAGTATTCCTTATAATTTTAATTTTTGGGATAATGTGGTTAATGTTCTTTCTGGGAATTTGATAGATTGGATGACATTGGAATTAAAATCTGGTATTATCTAACAAAAAACACAAAAAAGTATAAAATGACTGACTAAAAGAAGGTTATAGGCTAAGTTGTGGGTGTGGTTATTTTTCTCTCCTACTGTCTTACCTGGGGAACACCAACCACCATGAAGTAAATTCCTCGTAAAGGATGATTTGCTAAAGACAATTGTTCAACTGGACCAATCATGTTTGACACTGTCATCAGGGCCGGTCCTGAGATTCTTGGGGCCCTAGTGCGAAACTTATAAAATGGACCCTCATATTTCCGGGTTTCTTTTATATGAAAATCTCCATTGTTATTACTAGTACATAATATACCGGGTAACCATCGTAAATCCAAATTATGTGAAAAAAAATTCACTCCGAGATTAGTTGATGAATTGTATTAATTCCTAAATTAACAGTTACCTTACCAAGATTGACATTATGCGAGGGATAACAAATTTTGCATTCCATATATAAAGGATAATATGTTGTCCAAAAAGTAAAATAAAATAAAGGATAATAAAAGCCAAAAAGCTAACTAAGAGGAAATAAAATAAAAAGGATAGACGTTTGTATGTAAAGTATGGATGACATTTGTGCATTAGATTCAAAGATATTAGAAAAGACAAAAAAATATTAGAGCAGTGGGATTCGAACTCATCCAAAATCTAAAACCTCAAATTTATCACTTCCCTTACCACTGGGCTAATAGAATACTTGATGTTAGTTTATGCATGTTATTATATTTATTACTGCTTAACTGTTTGTAAATCTAGACGCACGGGCCCCTTCCGGCCGTGGGCCCTAGGCATTTGCACCTCCCGCCACCCCCTAGGGCCGGGCCTGACTGTCATGCTTGAGTTCCTTAATGTACTGTGAATGTATTCTGCTGATGCCTGAAAAGCCAGATGCCCAAAATGTTATTATTTGTCAGTAATTTGAATCATCTTATCTGTTTAATATACCATATATGGTATAAACAACAACAGCAACATCCAAGCCTTATTCCAAAATGATTTGGGGTTGGCTAACATTTTTATATATGGTATATGTCAACCTTAACACCTGAAACAATAGTATAATAACAGCAGGTGACACTGTTTGATGACTGCAAGGACGTAAAGAATAATTTGTAGAAGAATGTTAATGCCGCCTTCAAAAGTAGTTGGGTACTGCTTCCTGATTGCTATGAAAACCTTTTGTTCTATGTACCTCTGTGTTTGGCCCTTTTCAGGGAATGAAGGAGGTTCACTCAAATGATGGGTGCTTCACCCTTACTGCTTTTGTCGGATTGTCTTTTATCGTACACCTTTTCTAGCTAAAGGGATAAAATGTGCTTGACTTATGTGTTTCAGTCAACTTAGCTTGCTTCTTCTGAAGTACATGTATGCATAATCTCTTAGCACCATTGTTAATTGTCTGCCATTGCCATTCATAATATACTGGAAAGCAAGATAAAGTGTGGATCTTTCATAGATTTTCAATTATCAAAGTTATGTGATGCTTTTTTTCCATCCGTTTAAAAATCAGGTCTGGATTTTGTTCTCACAATGGCATGGCCTTGCTCTCCTTAACCTTTAGTGTCTAATAAGCTGGCTTTTTTTGTTGGCTTCTTTAATCCATGATAATTCAAAAGTAAAACTGTAGCAAAGTATCAAAACTTACCTCAGGGCCTTTGCATTTCCTAATAGCCTCTAAACTCTGACCAGTGAGATAGACTGCCAGAGAATTTTTATTCCTGAGGATGATTTCCTGAGCTTCAGAGATGAAATCAAGGGGATCAGAAGATTTTTCATCCCTCAATTTAGGCAGGCCGACGTGTAAAAAGGCGAACTGGTTGCCCCACTTTGATCTTGAGTCAGGTGTAACCATTTCATCCAGTGACTTGTAACCGTTGATGTTTCTTGTGTTAAGTAGAACCAATGCAGTAGATTGTGAATTGCTGAACTCTTTCCCAGCTGCTTGCATGTATAATCGAGTCCCAAGGAAAACTATTCCAGTAAGAACGTCGTTTACTGTCTGTAGGAAGAAATCATTCTCAAGTGTCAGCAGCCAGATTGTTATTGGTTCAGAAGCAAGTTCTTCATTTGACTGTCAATTCTGCTGTCACTTTCATTTTAAAGCTCATTTCATTGGTATTAAGTTTGCTTGATGTTTTCACCCCCATTCTGACTTCATTTGATTTTATGCTTGCAAGGATTTGTTCAGTAAATATGTTATCATTATGAGTTATGACAAGAATCCCTAATATGTGGTCGAGTAATATTTCTACTCCTCTGTCCTAATTGAGTAGGAAAAGTTTTAAGTGAAGGTAGTATATATGTCTATCTGAACTAGCTACACAATCAGTAAGTGGTGATTTCCTATTTTAAGAAAATTGCTGTACATAGTGCACTGTGAATGCTTTTGAGAGTATGAACGAACTAACTTGATAGAATGAATAGAAAAGCTGAGCATGTTAGAAAATTTGTCAGATGTTGTCAAAGCATAAAACTTTTAAGTAAAGAAAACCTTACAGCTCCTAGCTCTGTTTTGATTTGTTTGATTAGGTCCAAGGACAATGCCACAGTGGAAATTCGGACTGGCTGGAATTCAACTGCACCACCATTGGATCTAATTGGCGTCTTGTCATCTGCAATAACTCGGCTCTTCAGAATACTCCATGCAAAATCACATGTCGTGTTGTAGATTGTAGATAATGTTCTTGGCACACAGCCGATAGCAGCCTTGGCAACGGTGTTAGCTTCTGAACTTGCTTGGAGGGAAGGGAAAGTTAGTGGAAGCGATGGATCATCTGCTCGTTGCAAGCAGGAGAGAAGTGCTCCCATCAAAGAAAAACCGTCTCCCAGTGCATGATGAAGCTTGAAAATACAGTGTCCAGCTGCCTTGCTAGTTGGAAATTTTGTGAGATGAAGCTCCCACAGCGGCCTGTCTTGTGGCAACGGCTCCATGGCGATTTTGGTGAGGTAATTGTCAAAAATCTCGTCATACGATTCTACTGACAAGCCCTCAGGGAAGCTGGGAATATGAACGTGCTCTTGAATGTTCACTTGGACTCTTTTCCATTGTTTTACACCTTTCTTGTCATGTACCTGCGTTTGATTTAATATCATGTCAGAACTCTCATTTTCTGTATTATACAGGGCGTATGACAAGGTGACAACATCACAAAAGGATAACGAGATAGCGATGAAATTACCATAATAGATGAAAATCTTGAGCTGATGGGCAAGAACACTTCTCGAAGCATTTTCACTGTGCCTAATTCATCAATATGAATCGGAATGTCGGATTCCAGGACACTGAGGACACAAACTGATAACTTCCTGCTGTTGAACTACTGCCCTGTAGGAGACACAGGTTCTGCCTCTACATCTTCTTCTTTGAAACTGGTCTTAATTTGCAACTTTGAACTCATCTTACGTAGTGGAACTAACAGTACGTAAATTGAGGTATCGGTGTTTCGATTTTGTTATCGGTAGCCGGGATATTATGCTTGCAGTGGATATGCTGCAAAGCTAGTTGTAGTATCAGTTGAAGCTGAGAGCAAGAAAACTCCATTTAGCCTCCCTTTTAAGGTGCATTAATGAAGTAGACATGGAGTGGAGAGTTGTGACCAACAGTTGTAGTATTAAAGTCAAATTTTGAAGTAAAGTGAAAATTGAAATTATTTTTCGCCTGTAACCACCAATTTTACTGGCCATGTGATCATATACTATACTCCTATGAATGTTGTGGGAGGCTATTAATGTCGTAAGACTGAAGGTACAAGATATAAGTTACCCCTCCAGTGAAGTAAATATGTAGGTCATATATGCATTATAATGTGTCTGTTACACTTAAATGGGTAAGAAGACGTGCTCTCTTTCACTCTTTATCATGATCAAGAATTCTACCATGAATCATGCTGGATATTCAGCGCGTCTTTGGCTATGATATTTTAAGAGTAAACTTCATTGTAACATTGAGATAATGTTTTCGAATGAAAATTCTGTTGAGAATTGCACTAACGGATTCCTAATGCAAGAAGGGCTGACGGGTTTTTTTGACTCGTTTTGGATTATTTAACTATATTACAAACCATAGAATGGCGAGTCTTTGGTTTCGTCTACAAGCCACATTGAATAAGGAACGCATTGCATATGGAAGCCGGAGTAGTTTGGACTCACTATGGAATACGTTTTGCCAATGAGCTGGGTGGTTTTTACTCTTTTTAGAGCTTCAAGTTTGTTTTGCGACTTCATACTATGGGATGAGCGTAAGTTAATCTCATTAATTTGGAAGTGTCGAAATCAACGCTCCGACTTCCCTCATTCCCCCTTGTTGACTAATAATACGATTCACTTGGGGTGGGTACAATGAAGTATCTATGGTTTCCCAACAAGAAGGCTACTAACATGGCTCATTATCAAGGATGTATACTGAAATGGTCACTTCTCATAAATGAAACTGTGAGGTCCATTACCTCTGTTAGGTATATTTGTATAAGCCAAAATCATTGGAAATGTTTAGCACTTAATCCCCGAGAGTTTTGCATAATTTAGATATAATTACAATGTGGTATAATAATTTGCTAGTTTTACGCATATCTGATGATTACAAAGGGGATCCAATTCCATTACAAAGTACTCCGTACTCCATGCATGGTATACAAAAAGTTCTTTGGAGACGGTCTGACGGAAATTGTGTTGCGGTCATGAATTCATTGCCTTTGCTCTCTTCACGGTATAAACCACTAGAATACCGATTCCACCACTTAAATATAGTGGGGGACTACACTAGTCTCAACCGTCAAGTTCAAACTCGGGGAAATAATTGAGCTTGTTATTATGACTCTCTTCTCAGATTCCGCGTTAATAAACATGTAAGCCATCGTGATGTCACCTCATGGACACATCACAATGTAAGTGCAAATTTCCCACATCTTTTCGAGAAACAAAAAGGGAACATTCCAAAGGAATTTCAAGACCTGCCAATCTGCCATATTGTACATGATTTCAGATTATTCATGTGAATTGCCATTGTTGGATCATACTACACCGTGACGAGTATATTATTGTGGCCGGAAATATCTTTATTTGCCGTTGGTTGTTGGGAAGTGTATATATAGTTGAAGTTTAGAATGAATGCATTTGTCCAATCTGGAATGTTATTGCTCCATTTATATTGGGTGTGATACCAATCAATGTTAGTATCTTACACAGTGTATAGCTGCCTTGACATGTCCAACCTCAGATGGGGTACTGTTCAGCTGTTCGCCTGTTCCTTGCTGTCCTACAATTTTGGGTAGCCATCATCCGGACGATTAGTAAGGTGTTGGGACCGTGATTCTAACCGTAATTTGGAAAACAAACCCCACTCGTTACAAAAACTCAATAAGAGTAATAATTCAAGAATCTCATCCCATTTTTACCACAAAGTCTCTAGAGAAACGACTTCAACAGCTTATTGTGTGACTTGTGATCACAACACTACATTGCATAGGCCCTTCAATTTCGAACCTCACTACTAATTGTTACACCGTATTTAGGTTTAGTTATGATGTTGACAAAAAAATTGTTTAAAACAAATTTTTTTAATCCGATACAAAACTGTCTTTTCATTGATCATTGAAGTTTTTGATTTACTATCTAGCAAATCATGTTCGTTTTTAACAAGAACTAAAATAGATATGAAAACGCGAACGGTTCAAACTTGTTGATTATTCTTTTTGCAAAAGTTTAAAGACATGGGCATATCGACAACCATCCAATCATTTGGACTCGATTAGCCAAATGTAAAAACACCCATCTAATGATAATATCCCTTTCGATTTTGATCGCTTAATCTCGATTTTCACATTCGTACTTGAAAGTAAAAAGTAGTGGCTGAGCAAAGTTCGGTCTGGACTGAGAAATGGACCGGACCGGACCGGTCGGTCCGGTCCTCGGTCCATAAAATTTAAAGTTTTCGGTCTCGGTCCGGTCCGGTCCAAAACCGAGCGCAATTCGGTCCAGACCGAATGGACCGAATATAAATAAAATTTTTTTATTTTTTTATTTTTTTTCCCTTGTTTCACACTTTCACCCCAGGCTGTATACCCTAGTCCCGGGAGTATGTAGTCCAGGACACCACGTCACCGCTACGTCACGGCCACGTCACCGGTTCAATTTAGAAACCGGTTTAGTTGTAAAAAATCAAACATTAAAAAAAAAACCTCCCACCTTTTCTCGCGCCACCACTTCACCACCCCCAAGCCACCGCCCACCAGCGCCGTAATACTAGCCACCAGCAACATCGTCGTCGGCGACGCCCCTGGAGTGGCATCATGACGCCGGTAACACCAAGAGTCTCACGCCAGTGCCTCCCCCTCTGCGCATGATCGAAGCTTTTCTACCACTGGCCGGTAGCATTGGACGCCGGCCAGATCCGACTAATTGAAGGTGGTGGTGGTGCATGCAAGGTGGTCTAGGTTGGGACCACGGGGAAGTAGTCGAATGGGAAGGTGATTGGGGAAGACATGGAGGAGAGAGAAATGAGAAATTTGAGGAAGAGAGAAACTGGCCTAAAATGAGCAATTTTGGTACTATAAATGTGGGGTTGGGAAGTGGGGTTGGGAAGTGGAGTTTGATGTGTTTTTAGTACGTGTTTGAATTTTTTCTTTTTCATTTTTTTTTTTTAAATTTTTGGTCAAATTACTCAAATTTTTGTGATGTGCTTTTTCATGAAATTTTGTTCATTTTGATTTTTCGTTTTTTATTTTGGTCAAATGACTTCAATTTTAGTGATGTGCTTTTTTTCATGAACTTTTGTTTAGCATGTTAGTTAAAGTACATAACATATACGCTTACGTACATAATTAATATGTTAAAGTACTTAACATATACGATAAAGTACATAATTAGTATGCTAAACTACGTAACATATACACTAAAGTACATAATTAATATGCTGAAGTACGTAACATATATGCTAAAGTACATAATTAATATGCTAAAGTACATAACATATACCCTAAAGTACATAACAGTTACGCTAAAGTACATAATTAATATGCTAAATTACATAACATTAACGGTAAAAAATAATTTATTGATATGTAAAAAGTAGGTAGCTTATACGCTAAAGTCCATGATTGATATGCTAAAGTACATATTCATACGTTTAAGGGCTTTATCGATATATACACTAAAATAATTTATTGATATGTAAAAGTAGGTAACTTATACGCTAACGTACATGATTGATATCTTAAAGTACACCACTGATACGTTAAAGTACATAATTAGCATGTTCATTAGATATTTAGAAACTAATAAAGTACATAATTTAGACGTTAAAGTACACAATCAATACATTAAAGGACGTAGTTTATGCGCTAAGGTATTTAATTTAGATGTCAAATTATAGATAATCAATGAGCCAAAGTTTATAATTTAGATATGAAAGTGCATAATTAGTACATTAAAGTTCGTAATTCAAATGTTAGAGTACATTATTATTATTATTATTATTATTATTTAATATATCATTTTACGATATAATAAAAAATATTACGTTAAAATGTATGATTGTAATTTTATTTGTGCAACTAAAGTATATATATTTGTGCACTAAAGTACATAAAATTTGAGGTAAAGTACATATATTTGTGCACTAAAGTACATAAATTTAATTTGTATGCTTAAGTACATCTGTTTTTTTGGCAAATTAATTAGCAAAATGCTAAAATAAAATGCGTAATTTGAGTCCATCCTCTCAGATCTCACCCAAACATTCATTTCCAAAAGCTACAAAGCACACTTGTATTCTATACTTCATCAATGATAAAGAAAAGAAAAAAAAATAAAAAAACTATTTTGTTCCTAACCATCACACGTCCTCCACACATTTCTTATCTCCACTCTCTCTCTCTTCTCTCTCCCAAGTCCCAACACTTCCGTCCTCCAATTCTTTCACCCAAAACAATACAATCTCACTCACTTTCATTTTCAAAAAAATAAAAAAAGAACCATCTCACTTTCTTTCTCTTCTCTCCGGCGTGGAATATAGAGGGAGGTCCTCGTTTGGCGACAATTAGGTTAGGGCGGTGGTGGTTAGGGAGGTGTCACGTGGATATAGGAGAAAATCGGAAAAAAGGCTGCATGTCGGAGGAGCCGTAGCCCTGATGCGGAGGAGTTCGCATGAGCGCGGCCAGACTTCGGCTGACATAGTCCTTGGCATCGCCGGCGGTGGGTGAGGAGAGAGAAGAAAGTAAAGTGGGTATTTTTTTTTTTTTGAAAATTGATTTGGGTCGGTTTTTTGAATAAATTTTGGTCCGGTTTTTTTATTTAATGGACCGGCCAGCTGTCTGACACGAGCGTGCCACCTCAGCGAGTCTGGGTACTCTCGGTACCACATAATAGTTTTCCCTTTCACCCAGCCATTCCTGATTTCCTCCCGCACCCAAACTCCAAAAAGGCCAAAAACCCTAGAAATCTAAAATCCAAAGGCGAATAGCCTCCTGCACCCAAACCCATCTCCGTCTGCTTCTCCGGCTTCTTCTCCGTCTCCGTCTCCAAAACCCAATCGGGATTGAATGTTTCGATTCGAATTTCTGGTTGATTGTTTGTTTCGATTGATTTCGATTTGAATTTCTGGTTTCGATATGAATTGATTGTTTCGATTTGAATTTCTGGTTTCTATTGATTTTTGATTGTTTCGATTTGAATTTCTGGTTTTGATTTCGATTGGAATTTCGATTGATTTCGATTGGAATTTCATTAGAGATTATTGATTTTATTGCTGATTTCGTTCTGGAATTTCATTTCGATTGGAATTGAATTCATTAGAGATTATTGATTGAATTTAATTTCATTTTGCTGGTTTCTTGTTTTGATTTTTTTGTTGATTTCGTTTGGAATTTCATTTCGTTTTGACTCTGTCGGCACCGTGTGTCATTTTCGAATCTGTTCTGTCGGTCCATTCGGTCCGGTCTCGGTCCGTCCGGTCTTTCTCGGTTCGGTCCGGTCCGGGACCGAGGTTAATTCGGTCCGGTCCTCGGTCCGCGTTTTCGGAGCATTCGGTCCTCGGTCCGGTTCGGTCCGGTTCGGGAGCGATGCTCAGCCCTAGTTACATGTAGCATTCCTCGTCGTAAAGACCCGTCGCATTTTTTTTTCTCGGCCGCCGCCTCCTCCTCCGCCCGTTCTCCCCACTTCTCCATTTCAAGTAGACAAACTGCCGGTATCTTCACCATCACACCTCCTTTAAACCCAACACAACATTCGACAACATTCTATCACTCTAAATGTTCCTAATTCGATCAATTTCAAGACCAAAAACCCCAATTTCACCCTCTTCTATCCTTCTCCACTTTCATAAACCCTTGCCCAACAACCCGACCCATCACTTCTCAAACCCGAAAAATTCAAACTTTGACCCGAACCCGTTTAGCAATGGTGGGTGGAGGAGGGAGTTCCATGATGGTAGACCAAGAGGGCCCCTTTGGAAGAGCAAGAAGTTGATTGGGAAAGAAGCTCTCTTTGTTATTGCTGGTTTAAAGAGGTTTAAAGATGATGATTTGAAGCTTGATAAGTTTGTTAAGTGTCATGTTTTAAGGCTTCTTAAGTTGGATTTGATTGCTGTTCTTACTGAACTTGAGCGTCAACAAGAAGATTCTTTGGCCCTCAAGGTTTTGCTCTTTTTCTCTCCCCCCTTTTGTTTCTCTTGTTTTTTTTTGTTTTTTTTAGCTTGAATTATTTGTTGGGGATTGTTTTGTGTATGTGATACTGCATTTTGAGGTTGCCCTTGTTGTTGGTTTGATCAGTGTATTTGGAATTGGAGTTGCATTTTCGATTTTTCGTGTATGTTGCGGTACAAGGGTATGGATGGATGTGTGCATTTGTAGTATATGGTTGTTATGTATGTGTTTGTAGGATTATAAGGCGAATTTGCAGACCTCTTTCTCGTGTGTGGGGTTTGTGTTCGACTTCACTGCACTTGAGAGAGTGTGTTTCATGTAATTCATTTGTGTGATAAGTAGCAATGTTGGTAGATTGTTGCGGAAGTTTGATAAAATTTGGGTCGAAATTTAGGCCGACACCATATTAGAATGATAATTAGAGAGAATTTGGGGAGGAGATTATGTGAGAAAATCATTGTATTCATCATAATGAATCTGACATTACATTTCAGCTATATGCTTTGCAAAAGATGTTCGTCTTGCATACAAGAAGTTTGTTACAAAGTTAGTTACAGAACTCGTTTCCCTAGGTAGGTATAACTACCTTGACGTGGCGTCTACTCAGCATTGACCACCTTGTAACCGTCTTGACCACCAATTGAATTGGGAGCTGCATTCCTCTGTAGAGCAGCGTGTTGCTGCTTATGGTGGACTGTTGTGGCTCCTTGTTGTTGTTGCTGTTCATTGTAGCTGCTGCTGATAGCTACATTACCTACATTATTGGTGAATATTGGATAGTGGGTCGTTGTTCGTTTTAGCCAGTTTACTTGCTAGGTGTTGGTCAGTGTAGACTGTGTAGTTATGTAATGCCATGTATTGATGAGGACAATGATGGATTTTAAAAGCAAAGCACTTTACCAACAACAGAAATTATCTTGTTTTGTTGATAGTTGTCTACTTCTGTTCAGGCATTCGGGCAACTCGTTCCTTCAAACTTACTGGCCTTTTTAGTCTTGCCCAAACTTTCACTTACTATGTTGCTCGCAAGATAGTCTGATGAAGAATTTATACTCTCATCACAAGTGTCTTCCATACTCTCTAAGTCTCTGTATCATTCATGCACAATCTTCATTTTTTCCCTTCTGTTGTGTTTGTTGCCTGTCTTTTAGAAAGACAATTAGTGGATTTCAATAATCAAGTTTATACTTGTTCCGTGTGTTTTTTCGTTTGTATATGTACCTGAATGAATATGGTGTAGTTTTTTTGACTCAAAAGGCCTTCTGTTGTTGTTAGAGTTACAGTGGTTCTTGATGGCTTCATGTCTTTCTTTGGAGAAACTTACCTGTTTGTTTGAGCTGGATTCGAATATGATGCTGTCATGATAAGCTTATCTTTTTTCTAGTTCTCAGTTGTTGTTAGGTGTTATGTTGGTGTGTTGAAAGATGGAACGTTCCTTGAACTTAGCCAACCGGAATTCAGTTCTTAGGACTTTATTGTTGCTCTATCTGATATGGCTGTGAGTCCTGCTTTATTTGATGACCTCCCTTGCGAGTTTTTTCCACTACTTCCATAGGGGAAGTCAATTCAGATTGTCCCTTTGGTTATTCGATGTGCACTTTGATTGAAATGATTTGTTATGTTTTTTATGCTATTGCTTGGTAAGTATCAAGTGTTCAATGCTGCTTTTTAAGTTGTTTTTTATGCTATTGCTCGCCTAATATTGAATAGGATGAGAAAATAATTGTTTGGGAAAATGTTATTCAATGCAGGTATTTAGGGTGATTCGAAAGCAAGACTGGTATAAACCCGATGCTTATCTCTACAAAGACCTGATTATTTCACTAGCTAGATGTAAAAAAATGGACGATGTGATGCAACTGTGGGCGGACATGAAAATAGAAGAGCTGTTTCCTGATTCTCAAACATACAGTGAGGTAATTAGAGGTTTCTTGAGGGATGGTTCTCCTGCAGATGCAATGAACATCTACGAAGACATGTTGAAGTCTCCTGAACCACCGGAAGAACTTCCGTTTAGGATTCTAATGAAAGGTCTTTTGCCCCATCCTCTCTTGAGAAATAAAGTGAAGAAGGACTTTGAAGAGCTTTTTCCTGAGCGCTCCGTGTATGATCCTCCCCAGGAGATATTTGGGATGTGCTAAGCAGCTCAGATATATGTGATTGACTGTTATGACATTGAAAATTTCCAATGTCCTATTGTGTGGCATCTATCAGGCTTGTTAAATACATTAAGATTGTTAGAATTTTTACTCTAAATGGAAATTGTTCTTATGATGAGGTAGTTGATGCTTTGTGTAACTAATTTCCTAGTGGTTATACTTTTTGTAAGATCGGGAAGCTAAGGTTCTTATTCCCTCCATTTTGATTTTTAATAAATCAAACTCATTCTTGCAAGAAAGAAAGAAATCCCTGATTCTCATTGATAGTTTGAGAAGTTTGGGAGGTATCTTCACTTCATATTTAAGAGGTTTACTTTTGCACCTTTACTCAAATTTGATCGACCTACCGGAAGCTCAAATTCGTGCCGAAAATTAGGGTAGTTTGGTTGCGCTTCTACCAATTGATGTTGGGTTTTAAATTCTTTCCTTGTTTGTAAGTTATTTATGTCTTGGCGAAAAAATTACTCCTTATCTAATTTACTCGGTAATTATAATTAACAAGCTCTTCCATATCATTTTTGTGCACTTGACTTGGAGTTTATCATGATTTTTTCGTGATTGAGTTAGTGTGTTTTGTGCAATTGTTGTGCATGTGAATTTGTTGGACCAAATTTGATTGTGAAATTTTGAGTTAATAATTTGATCATATCTTAAAATTCGTGTTAATGTTGGTAGTAAAGCTGCAAGGAGTAAGAAACTTCAATCATAATTGAGTTTTTTCGTCGTAAATTTGGCGTGATGTCGTGGTCACCCAAATTAATCCCCAAAATTAACTAATAGTTAGAGTAAGTAGGGGTCGATCCCACGGAGAAATGACACTTTTATAAACAAATTCTAATATTATGTAATCACCCTTTTTATGAGATTTTCTAAACTAAATCAACAAAACTAAATGAACTACAAACTAATTGAGTTAACAACAATAAGAATGAGACCAGGGAATATAAATTAGTGTCTATATAGCGATTGATCATCGAACAAATCGATACACAAATTCCTAAATAATGACCTTGAATGTAGATAAGTTCCTACATTATCTAATGTCCACAAAATTGATAAATCAAACAAGTTCTTGACATATCATTCAATTAAATGGCAATCTAGAACATGCTCTCTAGATTCGACTATTCAATTACACTAACGGACATACTAAGGCCAATTTAAGCCACAAATGCACAAGCTCGATTCGTGCAACTTAAAGAATCAATAATTTCGGAAGACAAAACAAGTTTTAATTACAAGTCTAATAATCCGGTGCTACTACGGGTTGTACAATTAACGATTACGGATCAAACGTACAAGCCTAGCAATGAA
This sequence comes from Spergularia bocconei, assembly GCA_963457585.1. Taxonomy (NCBI): domain Eukaryota; kingdom Viridiplantae; phylum Streptophyta; class Magnoliopsida; order Caryophyllales; family Caryophyllaceae; genus Spergularia; species Spergularia bocconei. The sequence goes on from OY734943.1 coordinate 9,655,055, forward strand.
CTAATCGATCATACGGATGACGGCCAATCTACCATACAATCTATGAGTTATATCATAAAAACCATTATTAATCCAACTTAGAGAATATGTGATCGTCATACAAGTACTAAAATTATATTCTCACAATTTCGCTAATTGGACACTTACATATATTCCCCGATCGTAAGTTTAGCCTACGATATTATACATAACGAAAATGCTAAAATTTATAACTTATGGAATACGAAGTACGCTTAGGAGACTAGAATTATCAAACTATGAAAACAGAAAAGTAGTAGACTAATTAAACTCCAACAATTTAGAAGAACTAAAAAGGAAAATGAACAAATCAGAATAAAGAACCTGATGATGATGAACAAATCCTTCAATGGTGGTTTTGTGAATCACCGAACCAAACATATAAGATGATTTGTAATCCAAATTACACTATATTATAATTGGTGTATCAACGCCTAATTTTTGGTGTTCATGATGGAAAAACAAAAATGAAAAAACAATCTATCTAGAAAACTAATTGTTGTACGCCTAATACCTAAAAACTAACTGTCAATTGCTTCTAACATTGTTCTTTTTATATCTGTCCAGATGCTCTGTTTTCCAACCGCTACATACCAACTTCTCAACGAGATTTCAGTCCAAGCAATTTCTTTTTGCGGGCACGAAGCGAAGTGGGCTTGATTGTCGACTGGCCCAAGATTTTACTTTCCGAATCTCTTACTTTGTCATTTTTCGTACTAATATCCTTCTCCTGCATCAAAAATACAATTGCGGTAGTATACGACTCTAGTGAAGGAAATTAGCGTAAAACGACATGTTATACGAGAAATGTATACAAAATCAAGAGTGAAAGTAATAAAATATGACTGTATTTTTCGGGCTTATCAAACTCCCCCAAGCTAAGATGTTTGCTTGTCCTCAAGCAAAGAATAAAAGTTCAAGAGGGAGACAGTCTTGACTCGCTGAACTTAATCGTATAAAAAGAAACTATCAGCCAGCACAATTGAGACAACAAGTCACAAGCAAAGAGCACACACCCAGCACACAACGAGACAGAGAACATCAAAATCTTTGTAAGAAAACGATTTGCACTCTGTCAGTTTAAAAACAATATATGGGCTGCTGGAAAACAGACAGGGAACATTCGGATGTACTTTCCTCAAGTACTGCAGTCCAAGTCACAATTGATCTTCTTCACCTGAACATAAATCGAACAAGTCCACAGGCCCTCACTTTGGGAAAGTGAAACACTCAAACTCAAACACTCATGTGTTTTAAAGGGTTATCAAGCGACGCTCGAAACTCCATACCATGAGAATGTAATGCAATGACCTTGATATGACTCTCGATTCTCCTCTACAATGAACAATATGCATGCACAAATCATGAGGGCTTTTGAGGTTGAAATGGGGCTGTGGTTTCAGGTGTGAAATTTGTAGGAAAATGTGGGGTAAGAGCAAGGACTAGGAGTATGAACATCTACACCATGACACGATCAACCAGTAACAATTTTGTCAAAGTGCCAACCTTGACAACTCAGGTCAAACTTTTCATCAAAATTCCAATCTCACAACTCCTTTCCAACTCCCAAGCAGAATGTTTCACTTTGATTAATGTCAAGTAAGATCACAGTAAATTGACATAGCACTTATAACTTCTTTTTTTTTTTTTTTTTTTCTTTTCTTTTTTCAAACACACATGTACCCGAACAGCTCTTGACTTTCAGTTTAAGCGAGGACTAATTTTTGAGAATACTAAGGCAACAACATTCATCTTACACCATACACAAAAAATTGACCTTTGGTTTGACACCAATTAACAGAACCACCAGGAACATAAACTCCCCCAAGCTTACTTTCCTTACCACTCATTCAACCACAACAAATTTATACACACTAGTCCTTACTAGGGTACCGCAGAATGGGATAAGTGGTTTATAATGCAGGGTTACACAACAAAACAGGTTACAAGCTCAGATGGGGTTGCAGAAAGTCAGTCAAATGAAATGGGGTGGCCTTTGGCTAACGTGGTTCAATCAAATGAAGGCCTCAATCATTTTCAATGTATGCATATGTTAATGTAGGCTCGAAGAGTGTCACAGCAAACTCGGCAAAAACATTCCCATGAGGAGTTACACACACAAAAGAAATCAAAAAGATCGATATATATGCGCCGATCAAAGGCTCAGAAAGCTCACAGGTTATGCCGATCAAACTTTGTTCAACTTATAATCAGAGAATGAATCTTTCAAAAGATGACATTGGCCTCGCATTTCCAATTGTAAACAAGTCTAGACTCGAGCAGCCAAAACGTCAAATTTTTTCAATTTAAAGAAAATAGTTGCTCAAAAATTTAATTTTTTTTCTCTGACAAGGTGTGTGTCTGACAAGATGAGTATTCTAAATGCACCTGTATGAATCCTAAACTATGAAATTCAATAATTAGACTACTCTACTAAACTAAATGAACGAACTAACCTATAATATGCACACTATATACTATCTACAGCACATCGATCCACAACCAATGATATACAAGCCAACCATCCACAATCAACAATCCAGTGTATGAACAATATACTCCCCCCAAGCTTAATTCACATATTGTCCTCAATATGTGCAATAAACAAAATAAGAAGGAAGTAAAAGGAAACGGGCTCACCGGAGGTAGCAGACTCAGCTGGAGCAGATGCAAGAAGAGAATGGGATGGAGAAAATGCGGAAGACGCGTCAGACCGGGCCGCGGTGGAGGCGATTGGTGGCGGAGGAATCATTGAGGGAAATAGAAATGGCGACCAGCGGGAAATAGCAAAACCCCCAATTTAATGGAAGAAATTGAACCCGGAAAAATCGGAGCATCCAGGATGAACGCCGTCGGAGGGCGCGCACAGAAATCGCGCAACCAGTCGCGGTGGAGGAGCTGATTTCATCGGGGTTGGGGTGCGGTGATGGCGAGGATGACGTGGAGCAGGCGAGTGGAGAAGATGGTAGCTGCAGAGGGTGGAATCGGGCGCGGAGGCGCGAGCAAGCAGCGGCAGGCGGAGGTGGTCGGCAGATTGGGCTGGGATGTGGCTCAGGCGAAAAGAAATGAGGAATGGTAAGTCTCCATTTTTTTTTCTCGTATTTTGATTTCTCTGTACTGTTGCATCCTACCCCTTGATTTTTTTTAGTCTACCTCATAGACCCACCTAAACACCAACATTAAAAACACTGCCACTAAGGCCACAACTGAAAACCCAGCAATATAATAGCAAACAACACCATTCTTGTCGCCCCTGTAAGTCGGCACTATGATCACGACTGCTGCTCAGAAATCTGCAAACCACCATGAAAATTGCACTGACCCAAATTAATGCTGATTGAAAAAAAACAATTAATTTACAGAAATAATGTATATAAATGAAAATCAAACTAATAACGAAGAAATTAGATTACTGAAAAGAAAACAGCTCTCCAAACACACAGAAATAAATTAAAGTAGATAGACATGGGTTGCCTCCCACGAAGCGCTTGTTTATGGTCTACAGCTCGACCCCTTTGTTACACAATCACTGATCCACATATACAGGAACTTCAAGTTCCATCACTTCAACATTTTGGACCTGATAACCTTCATAATACGGCTTTAGGCGATGACCGTTCACCTTGAACTCTTTTCCTGTCTTCTCACTCTTGACTTCTACAGCACCATGAGCATACACCTTCGTCACTACAAATGGACCAACCCATCGAGAGCGCAACTTGCCTGGGAACAATTTGAGCCTAGAATGATATAGGAGAACCTTCTGACCAACAACCAAAGTTTTTCTGGAAATGTGATCATCATGAAACGCTTTCGTCTTCTCCTTATAAATTCGACTGTTCTCAAAGGCATCATTTCTGATTTCTTCAAGTTCCTGTAGCTGAAGTTTGCGATGATCACCAGCAGCATCCCAGTCCATATTACATTGCTTAACTGCCCAAAACGCCTTATGTTCCATCTCGACTGGTAAATGGCAAGGTTTACCATATACTAGTCGATAAGGAGACATTCCAATTGGCGTCTTATAGGCTGTTCTGTACGCCCACAGTGAATCATTTAGACGCAGACTCCAGTCCTTCCGATTAGGCTTGACAGTTTTCTCTAAAATGGACTTAACTTCTCTGTTCGATACCTCTGCTTGGCCATTCGTTTGAGGATGGTAGGCTGTAGAGACACGGTGAAGGACATGGTACTGGCGCATCAATGCTTCAATTGTCCTACTGCAAAAATGTGATCCTTTATCACTTATGACAGCTCTAGGCATCCCAAACCTTGCAAAAATATTGGATTTCAGAAATTCTGCAACAACCTTTGAATCGTTAGTACGGGTGGCTTTAGCTTCCACCCATTTCGAAACATAATCAACGGCTAGCAAAATATACTCAAAACCAAAAGAATTCGGAAAAGGACCCATAAAATCTATGCCCCAAACGTCAAATATTTCACAAATCAAAATGGGCGTCTGTGGCATTTCATTTCTTGGCCCTAAGGTACCTGTACGCTGACACTTATCACAAGTTTTACAGAAATCATAAGCATCCTTGAATAATGTTGGCCAGAAGAAACCACTGTCGAGAACCTTGTGTGCTGTCCTTTTTGAACCAAAGTGACCGCCACAAGCATAGCTATGGCAGAAACTCAGTATAGAATGGACCTCACTGTCAGGGACACATCTCCGAATAACCTGATCGGCACCAAACTTCCAGAGATAGGGCTCGTCCCATATGTAGTACTTTGCCTGACTTCTCAGTCTATCCCTCTGTGCCTTAGTGAAACCAACTGGAAATTGTTGAGTAACCAGAAAATTCACCAAATCGGCATACCAAGGAATTTCAGTCTCAATGGCATACAATCGCTCGTCTGGAAATTCTTCACTTATCGGAGGACTATAACCTGAACTACCCATAGGCAACCTACTCAAATGATCTGCTACACCATTTTCTACTCCTTTCTTGTCTTTGATCTCAATGTCGAACTCCTGGAGTAACAAAATCCACCTAATTAGTCTAGGCTTAGCTTCTTTTTTGGATAAAAGGTATTTCAAGGCTGAATGGTCGGTATACACGATGATTTTGGTACCCAACAAGTATGACCTGAATTTTTCCAAAGCAAATACTATAGCCAAAAGTTCTTTTTCTGTGGTAGTGTAGTTAGCTTGGGCAGAATTGAGGGTTCGGGAAGCATAATATATGACATGGGGTGTCTTTCCTACTCTCTGTCCCAAGACTGCACCTAGAGCATAATTGGAGGCGTCACACATAAGCTCAAAAGGTAACTCCCAATTAGGAGACTGCAATATAGGGGCTGTGATCAGCTTCTCCTTCAAACAATCAAATGCCTCCTTACACGCCCCATCAAACACAAAGTCGACATCTTTCTGCAAAAGCTTGCAAAGTGGCTGTGCTATCTTTGAAAATCCTTCTATAAACCTTCTGTAGAACCCTGCATGCCCAAGGAAAGAACGCACCTCCCGCACTGTGGCGGGGTAAGACAAAGATGCAATAGAGTCTATTTTGGCCTTATCGACCTCAATTCCTCTAGATGAGACAATGTGTCCTAGAACTATGCCTTGTTTAACCATAAAGTGACATTTTTCTGAATTTAAAACAAGGTTAGTTTCTAAACATCGCTTGAGAATAAGGGTGAGATTATCTAAACATTAATCAAATGAATCCCCATGAACTGTAAAATCGTCCATGAAAACTTCAATGAATTTTTCTAGATAATCTGAAAAAATACTGACCATACATCTTTGGAATGTCGCTGGTGCGTTGCACAAGCCAAAAGGCATACAACGATAGGCAAACGTGCCATAGGGACACGTGAACGTCGTCTTTTCCTGATCTTCAGGGGCTATTGGTACCTGCAAATATCCAGAATATCCATCTAAAAAGCAGTAAAATTCATGACCAGCCAAACGCTCTACCATCTGATCAATAAACGGCAAGGGGAAGTGATCCTTTCTCGTTTGTGAATTGAGCTTTCGATAGTCGACACAGACACGCCAACCATTCTGCACACGAGTAGGCACTTTCTCTCCCTTGTCATTCTCTACAACCGTGATCCCCGTCTTCTTAGGTACCACCTGCAATGGGCTCACCCATCTACTGTCTGAAATTGGGTAAATAACTCCTACATCTAGAAGTTTCAGAACCTCTTTCTTCACGACGTCCATCATGGGTGGATTCAATCGCCGTTGCACCTGCACACAAGATTTAGCCCCTTCTTCTAACAATATCCTATGCATACACATCGAGGGACTGATTCCTTTTATATCAGCCGCGGTCCATCCAAGAGCAGTTTTATGGTCTCGGAGAACTTTAAGTAACTTCTCCTCCTGAAGTGGAGAAAGATTACTTGCGGCTATGACGGGTAACGTCCTGTTTTCCCCCAAAAACATGTACTTCAAATGATCTGGTAGGGGTTTAAGTTCCACGTCAGGGGCCTGCTCAACTGATGGTAACAAACGATTAGCACTAACAGGTAGTTCTAGAAACTGATTTGCATATTTTCCAGATTTTAAGGGAAGACTTTTCAGATCAGAAACAACTTCCTCAATCTCTGAACATAACTCAAACTTCTCTGTCAAATTAGCATGAATCTGATCCTCAATCGACGATGTCAAAACCGTTTCTAATGCATCATCAGACTTAAGATCAAAACATTGTTCAGTCAAAGAATCAATTACATCTACCCTAAAAACAGACTCAAAATCAGTAGGGTATCTCATGGCATCAAATATATTGAAACGAATGACTTCACCATCAAACTCCATGGTTAACACCCCACTGTGCACATCAATTTTCGTGCGGGCTGTTTTGAGGAACGGTCTTCCTAACAGAATTGGAGTTGAGGTAACAGACTCGTCATCATGCATGTCTAACACATAAAAATCAGCCGGAAACACAAGTTCATTCACTTGAACTAAAACATCTTCAACAACCCCCTCCGGGTATGCATTAGACTTATCGCCAACTGAATAACAACTCGAGTTTCAACCAAAGGACCCAAATTCAGTGCTTTATAAATAGAAAGAGGCATCAAATTTATTGAAGCACCTAAGTCTAGCATAGCCCGTTCATACCTTGTATCACCTATACGACACGGGATAGTGAACATACCTGGATCCTTGCATTTTGGTGGAAGTTTTCTTTGAAGAACTGCAGACACATTCTCTCCCACACTTACCTTTTCATCTACCTTCAGTTTCCTCTTGTTCACACACAAGTCCTTTAAGAACTTTGCGTAACGAGGCACCTGCTTGATAGCATCCAGCAATGGAATATTCACCTGCACCTTGCGGAAGACATCCAAAATCTCCTTGTTTTGATCAACTTTCTGATTCTTGGCTAACCTGCTTGGAAAAGGCACATGAACCGGAATTTTGTTAGTATTCAAAGGAGGATCAGAATGTACCTGAGAAGGTTCTGCCTCATTGTTCTTTTCTGGCACAGTTTCTTCTTCAATCCCTTCCTCAACTTGCTTATCTCTCACAACCTCGGTTGCTTTCCTACTAGGACCATCCAACTTCTTCCCACTCCTTGTTGTAATAGCATTGGCATTTTCCCTTGGATTACGCTCTGGTTGGCTAGGAAGTTTATTCGAATTCTGAGATTGCAACCTCCCTACTGTCTCGGCAAGATGACTAACTTGACTCTCCAAATTTTTAATTCCATTTCTGGTTTCTTGCTGAAACTGTAAGGTAGAGTTGCTCATGTTCCGCACCACCTCCTCCAATAACGGCACATGATTTTGCTGTAAAGATTGTTGTGGTGGTCTCTGAAGATAAAAACCAGGTGGAGAAGAGTAATTTTGTTGCTGAAAAGGTGGTCTGTAATTGGAATTTGCGCACTGTTGAGTATTGCCATATCTCAGGTTCGGATGATCTTTCCAACCTGGGTTATATGTTGAAGAGTATGGGTCATATTTCCGCTGTTGGGGACCTCCTATGGCATTCACTTGCTGATCATTTTGCAATGAAGGACACATATCAGTAGGATGTCCCGGAAATGCACATATCCCACACACCTTGACGTGCTCTTTGCCAGACACAACTTGTTGCACCAATGAAGTGAGGTTAGCAACTTGTTGTTCCAAATGTGAAATGCTGACTTCATTAACTTGGTGTGAAGATGATGTGCTCGTTCTACTCTTACTGTATTATGAGTTGGATGCCATATTTGCAATCAATGTCCTTGCTGCAGTCGGAGTTTTATCCACCAATGCACCACCACTTGCAGCGTCCACCATGTTCTGGTTTATAGGCAACATTCCATCATAGAAATACTGCACTAATAATTGCTCACTGATTTGATGGTTCGGACAACTATTGCACAGCTTCTTGAATCTTTCCCAGTATTCATGAAAAGACTCGTCTTTTTCTTATCGAATCCCACAAATTTCCTTCCTGATAATGGTAGCCCTTGATGCTGGAAAATATTTTCCCAAGAAAGCTCTTTCCATTTCTCCCCAGGTTGTAATAGAACCTGCTGGCAGATCATACAACCACTCCTTAGCGGCATCGGCTAATGCAAATGGGAATGCTTTCAACTTCAGAGTGTCAACGGCTACCCCTGTAGGCTTCATCCCTTGACAAGCAATATGGAACTCCTTCAAAAACTTGTAGGGATCATGGATATATCCACTGCCAAGCGAACTATTGTCACGAAAACCAGTAAAAGTAGGAAGGGCTCGTATTAAACCAGGCTTGATTTCACATGGTGTGGAACCAGTGGTTTCTTCCGGATATGTGATACAAAGCAAATCCGGGTTAAAAGTCGGTGCAGCCAACTCTTTGATCGTGCGATTAGCCATTGGTGTAGGCGGCTCACAATCAGTTTCTTCACCCGACTCTTCTTCTGATGACGAAAAACTATCACTAAGCGGTAACGGTGTATAACGTGCTTGCTCAAGTTGTTGTGCTCTTGTTCGAGCGGCAACAGGAGAAAGTGAAAATGGATTATACGGAGGGATTATCAGTCCCCTATTCTCTGCAGCAAACTTCCTTAGTCTGTGATGCCTTAACAACCTGCCAGACATACACAATCTAGGAAGCACATCAGAACCCGTTAGTCACAAAAATTACAAATAACACAAGAAAATGTAAATAAAAGTTGCCAAATGTTCCCCGGCAACGGCGCCAAAATTTGGTGTGATGTCGTGGTCACCCAAATTAATCCCCAAAATTAACTAGTAGTTAGAGTAAATAGGGGTCGATCCCACGGAGAAATGACACTTTTATAAACAAAATCTAATATTATACATTCACCCTTTTTATGATATTTTCTAAACTAAATCAACAAAACTAAATGAACTACAAACTAATTGAATTAACAACAATAAGAATGAGATCAGGGAATATCAATTAGTGTCTATATAGCAATTGATCATCGAACAAATCGGTACACAAATTCCTAAATAATGACCTTGAATTTAGATAAGTTCCTACATCATCTAATGTCCACAAAATTGATAAATAAAACAAGTTCTTGACATATCATTCAATTAAATGGCAATCTAGAACATGCTCTCTAGATTCGACTATTCAATTACACCAACGGACATACTAAGGCCAATTTAAGCCACAAATGCACAAGCTCGATTTGTGCAACTTAAAGAATCAATAATTTCGGAAGACAAAACAAGTTTTAATTACAAGTCCCATAATCCGATGCTACTACGGGTTGTACAATTAACGATTACGGATCAAACGTACAAGCCTAGCAATTAACTAATCGATCATACGGATGACGGCCAATCTACCATACAATCTATGAGTTATATCATAAAAACCATTATTAATCCAACTTAGAGAATATGTGATCGTCATACAAGTACTAAAATTATATTCTCACGATTTCGCTAATTGGACACTTACATATATTCCCCGATCGTAAGTTTAGCCTACGATATTATACATAACGAAAATACTAAAATTTATAACTTATGGAATACGAAGTACGCTTAGGAGACTAGGATTATCAAACTATGAAACAGAAAAGTAGTAGACTAATTAAACTCCAATAATTTAGAAGAACTAAAAAGGAAAATGAACAAATCAGAATAAAGAACCTGATGATGATGAACAAATCCTTCAATGGTGGTTTTGTGAATCACCGAATCAAACATAAGAGATGACTTGTAATCCAAGTTAGACTATATTGTAATTAGTGTACCCACGCCTAATTTTTGGTGTTCATGATGGAAAACAAAAATGAATAACAATCTATCTAGAAAACTAACTGTTGTACGCCTAATACATAAAAAACTACCCGTCAATTGCTTCTAACATTGTTCTTTTTATATCTGTCCAGATGCTCTGTTTTCCAACCGGTACATACCAACTTCTCAACGAGATTTCATTCCAAGCAATTTCTTTTGGCGGGCTCGAAGCGAAGTGGGCTTGATTGTCGACTGGCCCAAGATTTTACTTTCCGAATCTCTTACTTTGTCATTTTTCGTACTAATATCCTTCTCCTGCATCAAAAATACAATTGCGGTAGTATACGACTCTAGTGAAGGAAATTAGCGTAAAACGACATGTTATACGAGAAATGTATACAAAATCAAGAGTGAAAGTAATAAAATATAACTGTATTTTTCGGGCTTATCAGGTTGTTCCTCAACAACCAACCACTAGTCCTTTAGGTAAAATCCCCCCTTGTTTGTCGATGCATCGTTTGTGGTATCTAATCTATCTGCAGATTTAGGGGGCTGCTTCCTTGGCGGCCATGGACACTAGGTGAAGGGCTTTATCTCCCCTACTTTCCGCTCGGGATACATATGATGCGGAAAGTGAGACCCTGTTGATGGGTCTTTTGTGGCTTAGCAAGAACCTACTCCATAATGTACTCCTATTTCCAAGTGGTGACTCAAGGAGTGAATGTGGTGTCACAACTAAAGCTGGACAGCCGTGCCGGCGGCCCGTTTCTGGCACGCCCACCGGTCCGACCCGGTAATGGCACGGTCACGGCCCGCTTGAGGACCGTGCCTGTACGGCCTGAAGCACGGCGGACTTGACTCGTGCCACGGCTGCGTCTATGGGTATATGAACGTGCCTAGGCACGGCACGGCCCGTGGCACGGCGGACATGGCCCGTTATAGGCCCGCTTTCAGCCGGCACGAGGCACGTCCGAAAGCTGGACACGAAAAAAAAAAAAAAAAACTAACTTGGCCAAATGATTTACTCAACGGCCCAATTAGCCATATTTTAACACGGCCCAATAAGCCATGCCAAAACATGGCCTTTGAAGACAAACATAGCCAAGTCTAAAAGGCCCAACTGATTGTGCAATAAAAGAGAAACATTGGAACGTTTTTATAGTGCAGATTTGCCCACATCTTCCGTTTTTGGTCGATGTGGGACAAAGTTTTGTTCCCATTTTTTTTTTTTTTCAAAAATTTCTGGATTATACACATAATAAATCATCTCTTTCTCTCTCATTTTCGCAAGCAAGAATGTTATCACCTATTTTGTCACCCCCACGTTATTACGTTAATGCTTTTATGTGATATAGTAATATAGTAGCGGTACACATTTGTAATAAACAACCTTCAATCCATTGTTTGTAATTTCTTGACAAGTAGTTGTAGACTAGTGGGTTAATTTAAATGTGTAAATATGTTCTCGATTAAGCTACCTCACATAAATGTTTAACGTGTTGTGTTAAGGCGTATCTCTATTCCCTACAAACTTTTGTCTTATATCCGAGTATCATATGCTAGCTAGTGCATTGGTCTTCTTTTAGCCAAACACAAAACAATGTTATGTATAATCACTCAATTCGTCACCATACTTATTAACCTCAAGTAACATAGTCAAATACTCCAATCCAACTTATGTGTAAAGAAAGTCGTGTCAATTGAAATTAGGACATGTAAACATTAAACCCAATATATACAATCTCATAAGTATTTTATTACATTATTTGAGTATATAATTATTTATCTTCTGTTATCTTAAATTCGATATAATTTGGCTTTACCTAGGTCCACTACACACAATACCCAATATATATATGTATGTATGTCACATTACATATGTAAAAGTCAATCGTATTCGTACTCATTTACTCAAAACTCACAACTTCAACTAGCCAATCTATTTTTCCGACACAAGTATAAACATCTAAGAGTCTAAGACAAAAGATGATTGTATTCATACTTGTCTATAACCTTTAATCCTTGATGGTTAGTCTAGTACTAATGTATCGTATCCATGCTCATCCAATCGAGATATGGGACTAAAGCATTATTCTACAACGCAAACACGAAATTATATCATGTCTTCAATTTCCCACTCAATCATCTTATTTTTCTTCTTAATGTGTATTATAAAAAGTATACTTTGATCATATCATAATAAAATAACTAACTACATACTAGTGGAGTACGACTACTTACTAACTACATACGTAAAATAACAAAGCTCAATATAACAAATTAATCTAACAACTATGTTTGAAAACCAAAAAAAAAAAATGTGTGAAATTTTGTCCCACATCGAAGAGGAGAAAGAAGTTGTGGGCAACATTAGTTATAAAAAGGAGAATAAGGAAGGAGGATTATGAAGGTGCGGGTGGGCTTGCCTAAGCATGGCCCGCTTTGTTGGGCCGTTTGCTCTTAGCACGACAGGTCCATTCCACCGGCCTGTGCTTCAGGCACGGTATGACACGGCCCGAGCACGCCGTGCCACCGTGCCCAACGCCGTGCCACGGTGGGATTGTAAATTTTTGGCACGATCTGGGCACGGCACGGTGGCACGGTAACTGTGTTCGGGACCGTGCTAATTTGCCCCTCTGGCCAGCCGTGCTGGCACGTGGCACGGCCTGGTCCGGCCCGTGTCCATCTCTAGTCACAACTCACAACCATTCGATAGGCTGAGTAACTTGTATTTGAAATGTAGGGAACTCGCAACATCACCTGCATACCACGATCGTGGAGTCCCGATCATTTAGCCGCACAAGCGATTCCTCATACCAATTGGAAGGATAGCCAACCCATGGAGGTGGGCCTCATGGATGTAGAAGGCATTTCAAAGTATTTTGACGAGAATGAGAATCTCTAGCCTCCTTAGGAGGTTGTAGTAGACTCAACTGATTTGCTTTATTTCGTCTTGTAACAAAAAAAAAGTGTACGAGGATGAGAGGGCGATAGGGTTCCGCCGAGTTGGGAACAACATTCGGACTGGCTCGCACTATGAGGACGTCGCCGATCCGACGAGGGGTCAGTCTGCTCCGATCCGCCGAGGAACTGCCTCGCGGTATACGCGCAGGCCTTCGCCTATGGGTTTCGAGTGCCCCTCAACCGGTTTTTGGAGGATGTATATAACCACTATAATGTCTGCCCTTCGGAGCTCACCATCAACGCACACATTACCCTTTCGGGTTTTGTGATGACTTGTCGGTGTGCTCGCATTCCGCTTTCTCTCAACCTTTTCCGATCCCTTCATAACGTCTCCAATGATCAATGGGGATTCAAGAATTTTGCCGTTCGCGGCGCAACCAATACATATAGTATAGTGACCCATCCTCCGAAGCCTCCGAAAGGGCCGGAGTGGAAGACTAGGTTCTATTGGCTGACCACTGCTGATGGTTCGCCTCTCAGCGACAAAATCGGAGTGCCTCTTCGGTCCTCGGGTTCTAAGCAAGTGAACAACTCCCTCCCTCGGCTTAGCCGAGCGGAGGAGGAATACGCTGCGTACTTCCAACAGAAGTTGGGGCCGCAGCTCGAGGACCTCACGTGGGTGCCCACTGAGCAGATGCTGAACGAGTATCAGTGGCTCGCCTACTCGGGCCTCGTCCTCCCTGCTAGTGAGGAGGAAGAGTGTATGTGTCGTTTCCGTCTCGCTTTTCGCCTTTTTGCTTTTCTCCAGTTTACTGACCAAGTCTTTTTTGCAGTGCGCATCAGCGATCAGGTGTCGAGCGACCTGCGATATTGGCATAAAAGCATGCCGAACCTCAACCGTTTGATGACTCAACGGGCACGAAGGCAAAGCTCTCGGAGCCAACGAGAAGCGGCCCAAACACGAACTGCTCAGCCTCCTCCTCGGGACGAGCGTGTCCGATCGGCTGGGGGCCGCTCATCTGGTGAGCGAGCACCTCAGTCGCCTCGTCCTCCGCCCTCCGGCTCGGTGCCTCCTCGGACTCCACAGGGGACACCTTCTCGCACTTCTTCGGAGCCGCCTCTACAAGCGACTCTTGTTAGCATGCATGCACCAGTTGGAACTGTTCCGAGGCAGAGGACCTCGAGGGTTGCCTTTCGAGAACCAACCTCGACCGGCTTCGAGACGGTTTCTCTTTCGTCTTCCGAAGGCGATGAGGCAGAGGTAATTCCTTCGCTTTTGATACTTTGCATTTGTGTGTTTTAGTAACAATTCTGACTAATGTATTTCTTTCAGGCTCGGCGCCGAGAGAAGAGACCTCTCGATGAGGGTGAGACCTCGGCTGCGAAGCGGCTGGACGTCGGTGGTCCGGCTACTCAGACATGTAAGACTTTGGAAGAATTTGAACAACTGTTAATAGAATCCGAACGGTATCTTTCTAATTCTGGACTGCTTGCTGATGTAGTGGCTCAGCTCGAGGCGTTGACAGCGCCTCTCCTTCCTGACATGTCGAGGGTCGCAGCGGCTGTACATGACGCGGCTCGGGACATTCCTTTCTGCCCTGACTGGGCTCGGCGGGCAGTCTCGAAGATGATGCAGGTATCCCTTAGCCTCGATCGGCTTATTCCTTTCTCTTTTTCCTGTTTCTTTTTCTAACTCCTTTCCCTAGGCGACCGTCCTTGTCTGTCATGGCGAGCTGCACCTTGCTCAGCAGACCGAGGGAGGGTCTTGGAGGGAGAAGTGCCTCGCTGCCGAGGCAAAGCTGAAAGAGGTCGAGGCGGCCAAGGAGGAGCTCGAGCAGTCGCTGGTCGAGGCAAAGAAGAATGTGGCCGACTGCCACAAACAGAATGAGGAGGCTGTCGCTGCGATGTCCGCGGCTGATGCGAAGGCGACGTCGCTCGCGGCTGATGCGAAGGCGACGTCGCTCGCGGCTGAGCTCGACAGGGCGAAGGCCGATGCAGACCAGCTAAGTCTTAAGCTGGTCAACGCATCCAGCCATGCCTCTCTTTGGGCGAAGCGGGCCTGCTCGGCGGTCTCGACCTTCCTGTCTTCCAAAGGCTATAACTATCTCAGCAACTTGGACAAGGCAGCTGCGAAGCAGGAGGGGATCGAGCTGGGCCTGCAACTGAGTTGGTTGGCGTTGGTGAAGATTGTCGAAGGCAGAGATGATTTCGAGCTCGATCGGAAGGAGTTCGAAGACTCCTACCGCTCGGAGCTCGACAAGCATAATGAGACCGAAGCAGAGGCGTCCCCTGAGGAAGGCGAGTTGAATGAGGAGGAGGACCTCGAAGCGCTCGAAGCGGCTGCAGCGGTTGAGGAGGCAAATGCGAGGAAGGAGCTGTTCGAGCTGCCTGAGGCCTTCGACTTCACCATGCCTGCCGAGGAACCTGCCACCAACACCAACACTAACACTTAGCAATTTTAATTCCAATTGGGCTGTTTAGCCTTGTATTCATACAATTTCAATTTCTGTTCGTTCGCCGCCCTCTCGAGGGTTTTTGGCTTTAAACAACGCTTGCTCGGGGCCGCCCTTTTTCCAGGGTGTTTGGCTCCGAGCACTTTACTCCAATTAATTTGATGCAACTTTTTCATAACTTTATGTATTGTTTTTAACGTCTATTTTGGTCATCCATGGGTGGTCTCGCCCTCGAGGCGAATGCCTTTTCGGGGCTGAGGGCTCGCTGCCTTAACGGAGAAGGCATTCGACTCCTCACATGGATGAAGCCTTTTCCGGCTAGGTTGCCTTGTTCGTGTGTCCCGCTTCTGCGCGAGAAGCGAGCGCATGCACTCGGTCGAAGCCTTTTGGTGTTCGGCCTTCGAGGGGAGGCCTCGCGCAGGCCTCCTTACCCGAGTTGAAGTTTAAGGTTCTACGGGATCTCATCCTTCGTAGGCGAATATGTTCTCAGCTGAACTTTTATTCGACGCGAGCCCTAGTTGGGAAAGCGTGTCGCTACCAAGGTAGGGCAACTTCAACCCACTCCGAGCGATTGTTATGTCTAACAATGCTTTCGACCTTGGTAGGGCAATTTATAGACTCTTGTCTTCGGCAAAATTGCCTCGAGCGACTTCTCGCATGGGTAGTTGTACTCGGCTCGCCTCTTCCGAGGGGCTACAATGCGTACATTTCGAGTGTACTCCCATACGAGCAGTTGCGCTCTTGTCTCGCGTTTTTAACACGCTTCGAGTGTCTTCCCTTTGGGGGACTGTACTCGGATCGTCGTGCATTCCGTCGAAGCGGTTGGCTCGTTTCTGGTTGTCGATCTCTCGCCGACTTCGTCAAGCAGGGGTTGGGGGTTTTTGACACTTAGTTTTTGACTAACACTGTGACGCTCGGCCTTTCATTGATTGATACTCAAAATAAATACAACATTTGGCCCTCGGCCTACTGATAAACAAAAATACATGAAAATGCTTCGCGACATGCGAGCCTTAACTTAGGATAACAACACGACATTAGGGATAGTATTTTTTGAGGTTGTAGAGGTTCCAGGGCCTCTTCACCATCTCTCCTTCTAGGGTGCTCAGTCGAAAGGTGCCTTCCTTAACCTGTTCGACCACCAGGTATGGGCCTTCCCACTTGTCCTTCAGCTTTCCTCCGGGGAGCTTCTTGCCTGTCGCCTTTGCATTTCGAAGGACCATGTCCCCTACTTCCAACTTCCTTGGGCGAACCATTCGGTTGAATGTTTTGGCCATCTGCTGCTTCTGTCTTTCGGCTTTCAGGAG
Organism: Spergularia bocconei; assembly: GCA_963457585.1. Taxonomy (NCBI): domain Eukaryota; kingdom Viridiplantae; phylum Streptophyta; class Magnoliopsida; order Caryophyllales; family Caryophyllaceae; genus Spergularia; species Spergularia bocconei. The sequence goes on from OY734943.1 coordinate 9,671,898, forward strand.
CGCATTCCCTCGGCACTCAGGGAGAAGGTCGAGCGCGGCTCGCAGCTCGACTTCATTCTCCTCGGGCTCGTAGATACTTATGCGAACAGATTTGGCCTCGCACTCAATCGGTAACACGGCGTCCGAGCCATACACCAGCTGGAACGGTGTCTCGCCCGTGGCTCGCTTCGTTGTGGTGCGAAGCGCCCATAGGACACCAGGTAGTTCCTCGACCCATTTTCCTTTCGCTCCTTCGACCATGGTTCGCAACCCATGCAAGATTATCTTGTTGGAGGACTCAGTTTGTCCGTTCGCCTGTGGATATGCGACCGAGGTGTAGCTGGTTTGGATGTCATATCCTGCACAATACTCTTTGAAATCATCACTGTCGAACTGGGTTCCATTATCAAACGTGAACATCCGAGGGACCCCGAACTTGGTGATGATGTTCCTCCAAACAAAGTTGATCACATCTCGGTCAGTGATCCTTTCCAATGGCTCGACCTCGACCCACTTGGTGAAGTAGTCAACAGCCACTATGATGAACTTCTTCCGAGAGAAACTCTTCGGGAAGGGTCCAAGGATGTCCAAGCCCCATCTTGCGAACGGTAGTGGTATCGAAATTGGCTTGAGCTGGGTGGGAGGCCTCTTGCTGATCGGCCCGAACCACTGGCATTTGTCACAATGCTTAAACAGTTCGGTCGCGTCAGTCTGCATGGTCGGCCAGAAAAATCCGGCTCGCAACGCTTTCGAAGCCGTTGCCCGAGCGCCTATGTGCCCCCCACAGTCACCAAAATGAATCTCCTTTAGAACGTACTTCCCTTCGGTTGGGTCGATGCATTTCAGGTATGGATGGACATACCCTTTCTTGTACAGCTCGCCATCAACCAGTGTGAACCACTCGGCCCTCTTCTCTACCTTCTTGGCCTCTTTCGGGTCGCTCGGAAGTTCCCCGTCTTTCAAATAAGCTAGCAGTGGCCTCATCCACTCGGGACTACGATCGAGGATCAGCACAGTAGCGGTCCGATCGATGCTTCTAAACGGCAACAGCTCCCACTTGACGACCCTTGGGCTGTCGTTAAGCGAAGAGCTGGCCAGTCGAGCCAACGCGTCCGCTTGTTGATTCTCCGACCGAGGGATTTGCTCGATCTCGAAGCGCTCGAGCTTCTTGGTGAGCCCTCGGACTTTGTCCCTATACTCAGCCATGTGGTCCTTTGTCTCAAACTTGTCATTTATTTGGTTCACCACTATAGCTGAGTCGGAGAATGCCTTCACATCAGTGGCTCCTGCCGCTAGGCACATTTGTATCCCTGCGACGAGGGCTTCATACTCTGCCTCGTTGTTCGTCGCCTCGAAGCCGAAGCGGAGGGCGTATTCCAACCTCTCCCCTCCGAGGAGTATGACGATCATACCAGCTCCGCTTCCAACTGAGTTCGACGAGCCATCCACATACAGCGTCCACTGCTCCTTCATCGGCCCCTCCGACTCGTTGAAGGCAGCCTCGACAACAAAGTCGGACAATGCCTGCCCCGCGAGGCGGCGTCTCGGCTCGTATTAGATGCCGTGGCTCTTCAACTCACTTGCCCATCGAGCCAATCTTCCATTTCCATCCAGATTGTTCAATATCTTTTCCAAGGGATAATTCGTTCGAACAATAACCTTGTGACTTTGAAAATAGGGTCGGAGACGACGGCTCGCAATGAGCAAGGCCAGAGCGAGCTTCTCGAGCGGAGGGTATCGCAGCTCGGCCCCTGCGAGGGCATGACTCACATAATAAACTGGGCTCTGGACCTTCTCTCGCTCCACCACCAACACGGCTCCGACCGCCTGCTCGTTCGCCGACAAATATAGGTATAAGTCCTCCTTCTCTCGAGGCACAGATATCTTCGGAATGTTGACGAGGTACTGTTTCAGCTCCTGGAATGACTTCTCGGCCTGCTCGTCCCACTCGAAATTCTTCTTCTTTTTGAGAGCGGCGAAGAACGGGAGGCATCGGTCGGCCGACTTTGCAATGAAGCGTCCGAGGGCTGCTACGCACCCCGTTAACCGTTGCACATCCTTAACGTTCTTTGGAGAAGGCATGTCCATGATAGCTTTGATTTTCTCAGGGTTCGCATCAATGCCCCTTTGGCTCACGAGGAACCCGAGACACTTCCCTGTCGTCACCCCGAAGGCACACTTCTTCGGGTTCAGCTTCATCCCATACTTCCTCAACGTTTCAAAGGTCTCTCTCAAATCCTTGTGGTGATCACCGGTTCGGACACTCTTGACGATCAGTTCGTCGACATATGCTTCCATGTTCCTACCAATCTGTTCCTTGAACAATTGGTTTACCAGCCTCTGGAACGTGGCTCCAGCATTCTTCAGTCCGAACGGCATCACTCGATACATATATACGCCGAGTGGTGTGATAAACGCAGTCTTGGCTCGGTCCTCCTCGGCCATTGGGACCTGATGGTATCCCGCATAGGCATCCATGAAGCTCAGGAGTTCGTGCCCCGAAGTTGAATCTACCAACTGATCCATCCGAGGCAGCAGTTGGCCATCCTTCGGGCACGCCTTGTTCAAATTAGTGAAATCGACGCACATTCTCCACGACCCGTTCGGCTTCTTCACCAACACCACGTTGGAAATCCAAACCGGGTATGTGCATTTCTCGATATATCGAGCCCCGAGCAGTCGGTCGACCTCTTCTTTGATGGCATTGGCTCGCTCCGAGCCAAAATGCATCTGCTTCTGGTGGACGGGCTTCTTTGACGGATCAGCGTTCAACTTGTGAGTAATGACCGAAGGGTCGAGCCCCGGCATTTACTCGACAGCGAACGCGAACACATCCTTGAACTCTCTCAGCAGGGACACGAGAGGGGCCTTAACCTCTGGTTCGAGGGCCTTGCCTACTCGAACCATTCGGTCGGCTCTGTCCTCTTCCAGTGCCACGTCCTCAGTCTCCTCGAAGGGTTGGGTGGGTCCTTCGAGGCCATGCCTCGCATCCATAGTCTCAACACAATAATTTTCAGCCACGGCCTTCGCCGGGCTCTCGTCCTTCTTTCTCTTCTTGGTGGGGGGTTCGCTCTCTTCGAGCGCTTCGCTAGGGTTTACCATGGGAGGCCTGAGTCCAGCGTGATAGCATCCGCGAGCAACCTTTTGGTCAGCTCGGACAATAGCGGCTCGGCCATCATCTGTGACGTACAACATCAACAGACCCAAGGGAAAAACTAGCCCTGCAATATCATTCAGTAGTGGTCGCCCCACCACAATGTTGTAAGCACACGGTATGTCAATGATGACAAACTCAACGTGGGCTCGCCTCATGTCGGCTCCTTGGCCAATAGCCCCTGGGAGGCGAATGGTCCCCATCGGGTAGATGGTTTGCCCTCCGAAGGCGACTATCGGCTCTCGAAGCGGTGTGATATCCTTCGATGTATACTTCAGCTTTCGAAGGCATTCGTACGTCATTATATCCACCGACGAGCCCGTGTCCACCAAGAACCTCCTCACTTGCTTGTTGGCCACCTGCATGGTGATCACTACAGGATCGTCATGAGGTGTCCGAACATTCTTCACGCCTGACTGCTGTATGGTCATAGTTGGGATCTTGATTTCGGGAAGCATCGTCGCGACTGAGTTGACGAAGAGCCTACAATTGGTCTTTCGACCACGTCGGCTCGGTCCTCCGCTAGCGAGGCCTCCCGAGATTGTATTAATTACGCCAGGGCAACGAGCCCTGACTCCATTTCCTGCTTGGCCGCCACCACGAGCGCCTCTCTGATTGTTTTGCTTGTACCGATCCCTTTGGCCCCTCAGGCGCTTCAGGTATCGATTAAGCAGCCCATTATCAGCCAGCCTGTCGAGCGCCTCCTCGAGGTCCTTGCAGCTCGCTGTGGCATGACCATTCTCCATGTGATACTCACAAAACGCTCCCATGTTCCTCCGATCGTCCTGTGTCATGGGTCGAGGAGGCCTTAACTGGTTTGACTCCTTGATCGTCATGAACACAGTCCTGAGCGAAGTGTTGAACCGGTATGGCTTCTTGTTGTGCATTGGGGGACCCAGCCGATCCTGGGGTCGGACCCGAGAAGCTGATGGCTCGCCATACCCAGAGCGGTTTACGAGGGCAGCATTGATGTGAGCGGCCGCTCGCTTGTATGCTTGCTCGAGCGTCTTGGCCTCTCGCTTTACCAAATCATACTTGCATTTTCCCTCGGCCATGCCGTGCACCAACGCACTTACACCCATCTCGTCAGTCAGGTGGCAGTCGAGCGGAACCTCTGGATATAGTCATCGAGGGACTCCTTGTCCCCTTGCTTTACCGCCGTCAAGTGGATCGACGTCTTCTTCGTCGTCTTACTGGTCACGAAGTGCCCAGTAAACTTCTTCTTCAACCCGGACCACGAACGGATGCTACCCGGTGGCAATTTATCGAACCACCGTTGAGCAATACCAGTCAGCGTGGTCGGGAACAGCCGGAAAATGGTCGCCTCATCATCAGTCATATAACCAATATTGTGCATGTACGAATAAATATGGTCGAACGGGTCCTCGACCCCGTTATACTCAGTCATCTTGGGTTTTTTAACCCCAGGCACCCTCTCGGCCTCAAGTATCCACCTCGCAAAAGGCGAATCAGCAGTGAACGTCCTCTTTTTCGATGCGACCGGTGAGAGTGATGCTTCGAACTGGCCTCGCTTTCCGAAGCAGACTCCGATTCATCGCTCGAACCGTCCGAGCTAATTTCTCGGGTCGCGCTTCTGGAAGGCTTGTGCGCATGGGATTTCCTGCGAGGAGAGTGCGACCTCCCAGCACTCCCTCGAGGTCGCTCCTCTTGAGTCTTGGCTCGCCCTCGAGCGTGCTCCTCCTCGACCAAGACTCCTTTGCCCTTGTCTTTCGCACCGACCTCCTGGTGCTTCCTTCGCGAGGCCTGGATCGCCTCTATCTCCTCTCTTCTTCGCTTAAGGGTGTTAATGGTGTCTCTCAACTCTGTTCGGGGTTGATGATTATCATAGATCGCTTTGACCTTCTGGACGGCCGCCGCCGTTCGCTGAGAGGAAGTCTTCCGAGGGCCACGCTTGTGCTTACTCGATGCGGGTACCGCCTCGGCAGCAGTCGTCACAACCTGAGCGGCCATTCGCTTCTCCAGCTCGGCCATGCGCTCGCTCATTTGGTTCTGCCTCTCGGCCTGCTCCTTCAGCTTGGCTCGGGCATTGAGGAGCTCCTTCATCATAGCGATCTCTTGGGGGCGTGCCCTGCTTTCCATCACTTCTTCTTCGTATTCCTCGTCGTATACCTCCACGTTCTCCTCGGGTAGCGGCTGTGCTCCCCCTCGGGGCGCTGACCGCTCATCCTCGAGCGCCCTTGACGTGCCCTCGCCGGGGGCGCCAAGACGCGAGGGATTAGGGTCAGCGGGTCCCTGGACAGGAGTCTCGCTCGCCACGGCCCCTCTCGATCGTGCGGGTCGGCCTCTCGGTGCCATCTCTTCTCGGTTTACTTCCGGCTCGGGTACTCTCGAACGGCTAGTCTTGCGAACTGTCCCCACAGACGACGTCACTTGTTGGATATGAGTTCTTCGAAGGACAGTTGTTCGGCTCGCCTCGCTGAGTACCTGCACAAAAGGGAGCCCGGTTTTCACTAGGTGTCGCCCCTCCGACGATCAAGTCAGTGAGGGGTCTCGGAAGAGGGTGGCAAATAAGACAAAGAGAGCCTTTATTGCACAAATCAAGAGAATAATCAGAGACTAGAATGTCCGAATTTTTGAGTGTGTGTGTAAGAACCTGATTTTGATGGGTCATAAATGTGGTATTTATAATGATAGAGGGGGACCTAGGGATAATCCTACGTTTCCCCACTCCATCTTGACCCTTTATTCCCCTTCCATCCAAGGGTTGTCCTTAAAGGAGGCTTTTTGCATGACATGGGCCTTTACTAAGGGCTATGGCCCAACCACAAAGTGGTACCAACACATAGCATTTGATATTATTAGGATTGATAAACACAATGAGGCATAATTTATACATATTGTAGCAGTTATATCTACGTATGAACGGATGAGCAAGATCCTATAATCTAGGCTTATATTATTTACAAATATAGTGGGAGTAAGATAATTACAAAAGATATTAATCTTAGTATATTGCAATAATCTAAACGGTGCAAGAATTAGTAACAAACTAGGAAACAATTGTTTCCTTGTCATAAGCAACCCATGACCCATGCATGAATGTGATTCTTTGTTTTTTTTTTTTTTTTTTACATAGGTAAGAACATGTACGCAAGCGTACCAGATCAGGTAACCCTTCTAGCCAGGGTATCACCTAACAATCGGTATATGGTACCCCGGGGGTACGTAGAGCTACGTACCCCCCGTCCAATTATAACTCTGGTCTGCTACGAGTCTACGACTCTTTACAAAGTCCAGTAGAATTCTTCATTCAAAACAGGCCCAATAGTTATTTTTAGTCCAAGGCCCAATAGTTATTGAATAACCAAATTAAACAAAGAAAATAATAAACCCACCCTCATTCTCTCTCCTCCCTTTCCCCCTCCCCGACCCACCATGGCCCGCGACAGGCCTACAGCACCACCGCCCCACGGACCACCGCCACCACTTCTACCTCCGGCGACCCCCCTTCCAAACGTCCAGGCACCGGCGACAAAATCCCCAATCCACCATCGACGCCACCTTTTTCTTCCCAAATTATTCTCTATTTTTCTCGTTTCTCTATCTCTAATTCTCTATCATATCATTTCCAGAAAACGACAATAAGGCGGTGATTGTGGTGGCGGTGGCGCGGCGAAATGGGCCGGAAAAGAAAAAAGGAGAGAGAAGGTGAAGAGAAAATGGAAGGAGGAGAAGGTGAGACGGTGGCGCGCAGTCATTGGGCCGGAGTTATTGGGTTGAGGTCGCCGGAGTTTGGTGTTTCGATCTAGTGGTGGATAGGGTGGCTGGTATGATGGTGAGATGGTAAATAGTGATTGCCGGCGAAGGTGGCTAATGGTGATCGTGGTTGTGGGTCGGGTGGGGAGAGAGAGAGGGAGGGGGAGGGAAGATATTTTTGGTTATTTTTGTTGTTTTATCTATCAATTTTTATTTTATTTTTTTTATGTGATAACGATTGGAAATGAATAGTTTTTCTTACATAATGATTAGTACTATTGGCCTAATAATACGATCATTTGCCCGCAAAAAAAAAAAGAATCGGATCATAATGAGTGAAAATTAGGATATAATGAGTGAAAATCGGGATATAATGAGGAAAATCGGGTTATAATAATCTGATCATTTGCCCTCATTGTTTTTTTATTTTCACTAATTATTTACCATTTTCTAGTCATTATCTATAGTACTCATTGTTTTTTTTTCTAATATTCACTCACTATTTACTCTTTTCTAGTCATTGTTTTTTAATTTTCACTCATTTTACTAATTTCTACTTTTCACTTATTATTTACTATTTTATAGTCATTATTTTCTTATTTCTAGTCATTGTTTTATATTTTGCACTCATTATATATTATTTTCTAGTCATTGTTTTTCTGATTTTCACTCATTATTGACCCTTTTCTAGTCATTATTTATAGTACACATTGTTTTCTATATTCTAGTCATTGTTATCCAATTTTCACTTATTATCTTTTATTCTTACATATTATTTTTAAATTCTCACTCATTATTTTTCAATTCTCATTCATTGTTATCCAATTTTCACTCATTATCTCTTATTTCTCACTCATTGTTATCCAATTTTCACTAATTATCACTCAATTCTTACTCATTATTATTAAATTCTCACTCATTGTTATCCAATTTTCACTCATTATCTATCAATTTTTACTCATTGTTTTTCAAATCTCACTCATTATTTTCAAATCTCACTCATTGTTATCCAATTTTCACTCATTATCTCTCAATTTTCACTCATTGTTATCCAATTTTCACTCACTATCTCTAAATTTTTACTCATTATTTTTAAATTCGCACTCATAATTTTTTAATTATCACTCGTTGTTATCCAATTTTCACTCATTATCTTTCAATTCTTACTCATTGTTTTTAAATTCTCACTCATTATTTTTAAATTCTCACTCATTGTTATCCAATTTTCACTCATTACTCTAAATTTTCACTCATTGTTTTTCAATTCTCACTCATTGTTATCCAATTTTAACTCATTATCTCTCAATTCTCACTCATTGTTATCTAGTCATTATTTTTGACTCATTATTCACTGTTTTCTAGTCATTGTTTTACGATTTTCATTCATTATATACTATTTTGTAGTCATTATTTTCTATTTTTGACTCATTATTTATTATTTTTTAGTCATTGTTTTCTAATTTTCATCCATTACTTACTATTTCCTAGTCATTTTTTTCTAAGTTTCACTCATTATTTACCACTTTATAGTCATTATTTACTCTTATTTAAAAAAATACTTTTTTATTTGGATTGTTAATTTTTTCATTTATCATCATAGTTTTTATCATTAATTTGTTCAATCGGAACATTACATTTTTAATTGGTCATCGAATACGTTAAAAGAATAAAAAAAAATCAAACAAAAGCCCCAATTCCCCCTCCTTTTCTCTCTCCTCCCCCAACAAAAAAAAACAAACTAACCACCACGTCGGGTCTGCCGGCCACCGGCACCACACCATTTCCGCCCGTTGGTGTCGACGTAGAGTATGGTGGTGGTGTGGGTTGGAGGATGGCGGGGTTGTGTCGGGGGCGGGGGCTTGGTCAATGGAGTCGTGGAGGTGGGTAAGTGGAGAGGAGAGAGAATATATGATGTGAGTTTTGTCTTTTCTGTTTGATTATTTAATCTGATATTTGTGGGCCTGTATTTTATAAAACATATGAAGTGGGCTCTAAACTGTTTGGAATACTGTTTTGGATCATGTTCAGAATTCTTTTTTTGGGCCTTGTTCAGAGTTCCTTTTTTTTTGGACTGAGCCATGCGAACTAGTGGATTAAGACACGGGGGGTACGTAGACCTACGTACCCCCGGGGTACCTAATAATTTGTGATCACCTAATCTGTCAGAAGACAAAATACAAGAGAGATGGTAAGGAGGCGGTAGGGATATATCCTGAGTCTGTAGGATGTTGAGACCCCATTTGGCCACCCAATCAGCCGCTTGGTTAGCTTCCCGAAAAATATGCGCGATCGTGTAGTGACGAAAATGCTGTAGTAGCTGGGCTGTATCCCGAATAAGAGTGTCGATGAGCCAAGGACAACGGAAATTTCCTCGGAGGCAGTTGATGACAATGATATTGTCTCCTTCAATGTGCAGATCTTCGATGTTGAGCCGTTGGGCAGCAAGAAGACCATTACGCAAAGCAGTGGCTTCTGCGACCAGAATTGAGCATACTCCAAGATTCGTGGAGGAGATATGAATAGGAGCACCGGTGCTATCACGAATGATGAATCCAGCAGCCGCATTACAAGGGACGAGCGAACCGTCGAAATTTAACTTGAATGCCTGTGCGGGGGGTCGTTGCCACGGTGTTTGACGGTCGCGATCTTGACGACGTCCCGCTCCGGAGGATGACGGGAAAAGCGTTGGTTGTGGCTGCGACGATTGTTGTTGATCGATCACCACTCTGGTTGTCCATTCTTCATATGCCGACCTACTTTTGAATACAACCGTTAGGATGTTGAATGGGGAAGAGCGGAAAATGGTACCATTCCGACCTCTCCAAATGAACCAGAGAATATAAGTCAGTCGTTCAAACTGTAGTTTAGAGAAGCTAGTACGGTTGGTAAATAGGGATGTTATGGTAGTGTTGGTTAGATTGAGATTTAACCAAGTACGAATCGTGGGGTGAGCCCATACCAATTTGACCACCTGACATTGCAAGAAAAGGTGATCATCAGTTTCATTTGCAATATGACATAAGGGGCATATCGGGGAAATGTGCGGAATGCGGTGTGCTAAACGCTGACGGGAAGGAATTCCCTGGCTGAGAAGCTGCCACAAAAAAATGAGAATTTTTGGAGTGACGTCGAGATTCCAGATCCATTTAAACGACCAAGGATCCGTGGTTGGTAAACCATGAGCCATCCATGTAGCCGATTTGACAGTGAAGTCACCAGTGGAAGAGGCTCCCCAGCAGAACGTATCAGGGATAGGGGTAGAAGGAATTGGAATGCCTGAGATGACTTGGACGATAAATGAAGGCAGAACAGAAGCAAGTTCCCTTATATCCCAACTACCATCTGTAATAAAATGGGACACTCGGAGGGAGAGGTCCACCGAAGATGCTGGAATTTGTAAAATATGGAGTAGATCTTGTGGATAACACCAATTATCAGACCAAAAGGATATAGACGTGCCATCACCAACCTTCCAATGTATCCCTTTTCGAAGAAGTTCACGAGATTGGAGAATATGACGCCAGATCCATGAGTCTGACCCTTTTGGCTTGATATCCCAAAATGACCGACCCTTGAGGTAACGATGGTGAATGTGGGATACCCATAAGTTAGACGGCTGGGTTATTACTTTCCAGCCTAGTTTAGCTATCAAAGCTTGGTTAAAAGGGGTCATGCGTCGCAGCCCCAAGCCCCCCATAGCTTTTGGCCGACAAATTTTATCCCATGCAATCATAGGTAGACCTTTTTTTGTATCAGATGTTTTCCAGAAGAAATCACGATGAATACTGTCTATTGTCTGGCAGGAACGTTTAGGTAGCAGAGCGGTAGCCATAGCAAAGCTGGGTAAAGATTCCAGGTTAGATTGGATGAGGATCGTTCGTCCGGCCTTAGATAAAAAAGAGTTGGACCATGATTTAAAACGGCTATCAGTGTTTGCAATAACTGAGGCGAAATCACCCTTATGCGGTTGCGGTCCATTGAAGAGGACGCCTAGGTAGCGACCAAGCACATGTTTTGGTTGCATGTGGAAAAAGCTGGATAAAGCGATACGACGTGTAGGGTCCACATGTTTAGAGAAAACAATAGAAGATTTTTGATAGTTAATGTGTTGCCCAGACATAGAGCAAAATTCATCGAGTATGGTGCGAAGTTGTTGGCAATCCGATTGCCTAGCTCGACAAAAGACGAGACTATCATCCGCAAAGAAGAGACACGGGATCTTGGGGCTATTAGGGGTAAGTCTGATACCGATCCCATTAGATCGCGGGCTGGAAGCCAAAGTGAGCTTTCGGCAGAGGACTTCCATGCAGAGGATAAACAAGTAAGGCGACAACGGATCACCTTGCCTGAGTCCACGACTAGGTTTAAAGGGCTTGGTTGTACCATGATTAAGGATGAGCGAGTATGAAACGGAAGTAACGCATCCCTTGATCCATGTGATCCAAGTGTTTGAAAAACCGAGTTCGTGTAAGCAAGTCCAAAGGAAATCCCATTCAACTCGATCGTAGGCCTTTTCCATATCCAGTTTAAGAGCAAACCATCCCGTTTTGTTACGAGATTTGTTAAAATTGTTAAGGATTTCCTGAACTAGTAGAATATTATCATGAATTACGCGTTCAGACATAAAAGCGCTTTGAAACGGACTAATAAGGTGGGGAAGTAAGGGACGAAGGCGGTTGACAATAATTTTGGCAATAATTTTATAAAGTGTAGTGCATAAACTAATTGGTCGGAAATTAGCAGCCGTCTCTGGCTGTGCAATTTTAGGAATGAGCTGAATCAAAGAATGGTTAATTTGAGTTAACATTTTCCCATGAGTGAAAAAACTTTGAATTGCTGGAATTATATCATGTTTGATGTATGGCCAATAGTGTTGAAAGAACTTTGGGCCAAAACCATCGGAACCAGGTGCTTTGTAGGGACACATTTGGGATAAAGCCTCCCAAATGTCCGTTTCCAAAATCGGAGCAGTGAGTACATCATTGTCTGTAGCAGAGATTGAGGGATAAAGTACCCCCGATGATAATAGGCGTGATGGATTTACTGTTGTGGTAAAACGATGGGTAAACTCCGTTGTCAGGAGTTGCGCAATATCATCCTCCGAGGATGTCCACATGTTAAGGTCATTTTTCAACCGAAAGATGCTATTACGGTTCCGTCTTTGGCGGAAGCGTGAGTGAAAAAACTGTGTGTTACGATCACCTTGGGTAATCCATTGTTTTCGATGAAATTTGCCCCACAAGTTTTGGCTAAAAGCCTGTAACCGTTCACGTTGACGAGTGAGCCGCGCTAAATGTTGAAAGTGATGCGGGTTAAACGGTTGCTGCAAGAAATTCCCTTCAACGACTTTAAGTTTAATGGCATTTTTCTCAAGTTGGTGGGGAATATTACCATATTTCTTTTTATGCCACTGTTTTAAGTTCACTTTTAAACGTTTGAGCTTCTGAGTGACTCGAAAAAAGGGGGTACCTGGGATAGAGGTTTCCCACGTTTTAGTAAGTATATGAGAAGCTTCGGGATCATTTGTCCATGCATTTTGGAAGCGAAATGGCCGCCGGACCCCGTGATTATATGTCGCGGTTGTTAAAATAATAGGTGCATGGTCGGAGCACGAGAATTGCTCGTATGATAAAAGGCATGAGGGGTACAAGTTGAGAAAACTTGAGTTACAGAAAGCGCGGTCTAAGCGCTCGTATACTAAGCCTGACTGAAAGGCGTGCTTCCAAGAGAATAGATTTCCAGTTGCTGGGATGTCAATAGCACTAGTACTTGTGACAAATTGCGAGAGGCGATGACACCGACTAGGCGTTGGTGGGAGTCCCCCCGTTTTATCAGCCAATGTTAGTAGTTCATTAAAGTCGCCTAACAAAACCCAAGGTCCATTTATTGTGGTTATATAGGTGGTAAGGAAAGACCAGAAAAAGTCCTTATCTCGTGGTTGGGCTGGACAATAAACCCCAAGGACATGTAGTTGAGAAGAGGTAATTTTATCACATACAACGATGTGGAAAAGGCGGGAATTATGTGTCGTAATTGATACAAAGTCAATGTTGTGGGTATGGCCAAGTAGCCACATACCCCCCGAGTGACCCTGGGGAGGGATCATCTCCATAACGGAGTAGTTAAGAGTACGAAGGATCCGGTTTTTTGAAACGTTTATAGTCATTGTTTCAGAGATAATCATTACGTCAATATTAAACGAATTTTTAAAGTAGAGAAGCTCGCTAAGGGCTTGCGCTTTCTTGGCCCCGCGAATATTCCATGAAAGTATTTTCATTAACGGTGGATAAAAATTAGTAACCGGTGATCAAGTAAGAAATAATCGTGCCTGTTAATTGGCAGTTCAATAATTCGTAAGGGGCGAGGCCCATGCCACACGGTTTTAAACCGTGATGCGGAAACAAGGTTAAACGAACATTCATTGGCACGCGTGAAGTGTAAGTAAAGAGTTACAACCATACAAAGTATACAAGGATACAATAAATGTAAGAATGCGTAATTACAGTGCCCCTGCCAGAGGCCAAAAAAATGTAATACTTGCCATAGTGAGGGCGAGGTGATTCTTTGTTTGTCATGGTTGTATGTACTTCTTTTGAGATGTTAATTTACGCAGTTCAGAATTTCAGATGCTCTACCAATAATCTTACTTTTCCAAGTCTAGTCTATTGACAAACTCAGAGATTTTGATTGAGGAAGTATTTCACAATTTCAGATCAATCGCTTCATATTTCCTCAGTTTGTAAGTAGTTGAGGCGGACAAAGACAATCAAGCAAACAACGTCACATAAGAATGAATGAAAGTGGGATGCTATAGTTAATCATTCTAGCATTATTAAGCACGCGAAATCGTTGATCAGTTCATGAAACAGTAATCATTATGAACATTCTATGGTATAACATTTCGACTACTGCCAGGAAAAAGGGAAAATCCGAGAAGACCTATTTCCAGAAAATCCATCCTGTCCTGATTGAAACCCTCCAAAGATGTGAGAATTATTGGTTGTACTAGAGATCGAAGCTGACCTCTCGTCTTCCAAGCCCTTAGAGCTTGAAAACTGAGCCAAACTATAATCCAGATGCAGGGAGCTGCTACTAACTTGAGATGATGAACTCAGTGTCATTGGCTGTATACTAGAACCCATACAGATATCAGATGATTGTGTCGGATACCTTGACAGAAGAGAGAGAGCACATCCAGAGTTGGCCGACTCAGTTACTCTGTCAGGTGAAACTTCGAAGCTGCTTGTCCTGGTTCCTGTCGAAGAAATGCCATTGGGAGACGACTGGTAAAGCGTTTGCTGATAGATGCCTGAAACAAATGGTAGCTGTTTCTCTCCTTTTATGCAGCTTGTGCCCCACAAGGACGAAAATGGATAAGTGGCGCGCTGGTGCTGACTGCCATATATTGCCTTTTCAGGTTCAGAAGTCACAGGCCAATTGTCAGGACAGCAAAATTGCAGCAGCTCGCTTCCTGAAGAGGAGGTAAAACACCTTTGTTCAGTCAATGTTTTGTGTAAAAAAGTGCATGCAGACTTGCAAGTATTGTAATGACAGATAATTGATATTGCGTGAGTATAGCATTGTATAATGTGAGATCAGTCATTTTTCCTTGTTTCAGACAATATTATCAAATGACAGTTCCAAACTTTCTTTCCTAGTTAGGCAAGTCCTTTGACAGAATGTCAGTATTAAGGCCAATGGTTGCAAGTTTGTCACTTTCAGATTGTAGCAAAGATTACTGGAATTTTAAAACTTATCGAAAATTTTCAGGTATAAGAAACGCAAACATTTCCAATTCGATGTTATTGCATCAAATTTCAACAGATAAATGATCAGACCTGTATGAGGTGTCTGAAAACCACCAGAGTTGCTAATGTAAATGTTCTCAGTCTGTGATTTCCTCCTACGTCGATTGTGTCCATCCAAACGCTTCCTGCAGCTTCTTTTCGCGTCATCAAATTCCCCCAGTGCGTGAAATCTAAGAGGGAAAAGATCATACCATTAGGTAACAGCATCACACCGAGTTACCTCATCAAACAGTTGAATTCATAAAACCCTGATCAAAGGCCAGAACATTATCCCAAACAAAGGAGCTAGTTCGAGGTTGAACGTGTAGTTTCGTGCACTTGTTTATCACATAGAATTATGCATTAATCCTCGAAATCTCAATTTCTTTACAACCATTGAGGTTATTCAAAGATAGAGTAAACTGATTAAGAAATTATTAAGCAGAGTATTTCATACGAAGATAACAAAATACCAACTTGTTAAGCAATATCTCTGTGAATCTTCCAACAAACAAATGGGCTCTCAATTGTTTAACTACAGGTATAGGTCAGCTACCTCACAGGCTTTACGATACGATTTCGAGGTCAATGCACTAAATTTAAGAACTTCACAGTTACCACCTATGTAGAAGGTGTATAAACACAAAATATCTGCTTTTCACCATCAAACTATAATTAGAACAATTCCAAAAAGAAATCAGTGCTTCAGCCTAATAAGAGTATCTAGTTTCGAGTTTAGTAACGAGAGGAGTAATCGAACCTTGGACCTAATGTATACAATACCTCAACAACTTCCGTGGTAGAAGCAGACCATGATGTGACTTCTAACAGTTAGTTAAGCCAGAAACAAGTCCATAATTGCACAACCAAGACTACAAATCTTATTGGTCAAACTTAGACCTACACATTTTATTTAGACCTACCAACACATAAACCAAGGGGCGGTATTGGAATAGTAAAAGACTAATCATATAAACACATTAGCATATAATTAAAAATGTAGGTGCAGTTCATGATAACTAATCACACATTAATCTCAATAAATTATCCATACAATTAAGATTATGTTGTAACTGTACCTGCTACATTGCTGGCAAAACCTCTGCTCCTTGCCACCAATAAGAACAACCGGCGTCTTAGAATGGCGCTCGCAGACCCTATGGCGACGGTGGTACTCCCTGCCTTGGCTAAGGTCAGAAATGCACCCATCTACAGCGCAGTAGACTGTGTTTTGCGCCCCGGCGCTGCGTGGCCGGCCTCTCTTTGACAATGTTGGGCTTGGTGTAGATGAAGAAGCCATGGTTAATCCCCTAGAATTCTTTAATGAGTCCATGGGAACATTTCCCATGTGTTCCAAACTTCCAAGCTTAAGATCCACTGAGAACATGTTGTTGTTACTAATGTTAGACTCATACATGTCATTGTCTTGCAACTCTAGCTTACTCATAGCATTCCAAGCAGCTGTCTTTGAGTCCCAATCCATATTTACTCCACTTAATTATACTTTCATGAAATGATGAATCTATCAACCTGCATCATTTAAATAAACGGGATAAAGATTGCGTACATCTAACACCCCTACCAGCTTAGAGCCGGATGTTGTTTAGAAGATACTAAAGTAATTAGCAAGAATTTATGAAAAGCATAAATAAAAGATAGTATCTTGATCACACAAAACAATATTGATATAAAACAAAATATCAACGCATAGTGTGAAAATGATCTGAAGTCGACTAACATAACTGACTAATCAAATGGAAATGTTATTATAATCAAGAGCATTGTGTTATACTCTATGAAAAGACTAGCAAACAAACAAACCTTGATGATGATGATGATGATGCTAAAGTGTGAGAATGATTAACTTCAGTGAATGTTGTGAAACTAGTGGAAGTAACAAGATAAAGAACTAGTAACAAAGTGCATGGGGGGAGTACATTATTATGTGATGGTCTAATCATATATAGAAACCAAGTACTTAAAAATAATATATAAATAAATAAAAAGGAGGGAGAGAGGAAATAAATAAAAAGAGGAGGGGAAAGAAAGTACTGACCAATCAAGTTGATCAGCAGAAGGGCACTAATTTGGGCTTCCTAAGCCACTCATCTTCTGACATGGAGTTCAGGATAATTGGTGACTTGAGTCAGTGTATGAAACAGCTGAGAGAAAAATGAAAAAAATGAAAAGAAAAAAAGACTAATGTGGGAAAGTGGGGAGCACAGAAAGTTTTGTTACCTGAATAAGTAATCAAGGACAATAGCTTAGTTGTGGGTGAGAAGGAAACACAATTGTTTGGGCTCCCCCTGTCCATTGTAAAAAAAGATGATGACAGACAGGCTCACTCAGGCCTAGCCGCAAGTTTCGGACGCGGGTGCGTGTCGGAGTGTCCAACATGGTGAAAAAGAATCACCCACTTACTCCCTCTTTGGCAGTAAAAAGAAAAATGGCTGATAAATGCATTTCCTGTTTTCTTTTCTTTGAACAGTTTGGGTTTGGGTTTGGTTTGCTGTACTGCTGGAGAACAGTATATTTGAGTTACAGATAGTAGGGCAGCAAATTATAGATGGATTTCTTGTGAAGGCTCTAATGCACTTTTGTTTGACAAAGAGTGGTGAACGAATAACAAGCAAAAGTTATTCGTAATATGGTAGTTGTTTTGACTAGCTTATTATGATTGCTATTTCGATTAGTTTATCGTAAAACTAAATTAAAAAAGTCGTGAAAAGAATCTTATAGACTATTGACATTTGTGTTGAACAGTCTATGCTCTAAATACTGACATTTCAACTCTTGAGCAAGTATTCTATGTTTGCTAAATGGAGTATTACTATGTGGAAGGAATTGGATTACTTATTATTTTAAGACAAATGTCTAACATTTAAGTTCTCTCTAGCCAATGTACATCGAAATAGGAGGATTCTGTAAATAGGTAACAAAATCAATGTTGATATTTGGAACAATGCACAAATCTCCAGACTCCAGGTGTGTGTACATTGAAGACTTGGAAACCCTCTGCTTTCCAAGTGCCTCAGCTGGGCCGTCACTACCTATCTCTAGTGTTACACTCAAAAAAACATAATTGCCCTAGAAAATATTGGGGTCCGCCCGTCCGGTCATCTTTGGTTCGGGTCGTTATTCGTTAAGGGTTTGGGTCAACCTAACCTTCGATGTATACTTTTTTGGGTGGAAATGTGGAATGAGTTCAGATTTTGGTGAAACTAAAATAAGAAAAGATTACGGTACGTGACTCAAGTCCGATGTCGTCTCAACATATAACTATTATTTTGACTTCTGAATCCAGAACATCATTTATCAATTACCAGTGGATAAAAATTTCAACTTTCACTAACTGAAATTTCCAAAAGAAGAACTACTTTCACTCCCCAATGAACTCATAATGTGCCACAAAGTTTCCTTCCCAAAAGAAATGATTGGCTGTGTGTATCAGTGTCAAAGCAACAGGGATCAGTATTTTCAGGCTTTGTTATACAGACACTCATGCAGCCATGTGTGTTATTAATTTGATGATAGTATATGATATCAATTCATAAACCAGAAGAGGACCACCAGTATGTATTTACATCAGTCATATATGTAGAGGAGCTCATACAGTCACAGACTCACAGTGACACAGTCTTATAAGCAGACCGGTGCTAATCCGTGTCACTTTATCTTCAGTCCCCAGGAAGTCAGGATGCGATGGTATCACTATAAAACACTATAACATACACCGTGATTGTTAACATGTATTTGATTTTCGTCTGAAATATATCTGAACCAAACGTTAACAATTCAAAAGTACAGAATAAATTAAAATCAAGGGAAAAGGAGGATCAATGTAATGTCTTTCTTATCTACCTGTATGATAAGTCATATGAGTGTCTGTTTGGGGAAGATGTCCTGAAACTTTGGACTTTAAAGAGAGCAAGTGGAGTTGGAGACAGAAGTGAAAGAACACAAACAAAAACGGGTGAAAAAAACGGGCAATAATAAGTGGGGGTCCAGAGAGGGACAGGGTATTGTTGCTTTCATCTTTACATTCAATAGGGACAGCTGATGAACTAACTTAGTTCCCCATACTCAACAAGTATTTTCAGTTCTCAACTTGGTTTAATGTCTTCTAAGCTTGAAGAGCAAGATTTATCTTATGGTAAATCTTATGGCAAAAGCTTGGGTAAAACTCCCAACACTACAAAAACTGATGTGAGTTGAGATAACAAGCAAGAACCCTAGTGATCCGACCCCTAACAACAACTCGAAACTTATCCAATAGGACCCGCAAATATGGCAAATGTATGAAACTGATTTGATGCGACCCGATGGTAGACCTATACCCGGCACACTGTTTCCAAGGCTCAAATTTGGTTTTATGCTGTATTCTAAACTTCTAAGGCCCCAAATATCTAATGATACCGTAAATCTTAATCCTTACAATTCTCGAGGTAAGTTTTAGGAAGAGCATCCTCACGTTAAAACCGTACATGAAATATTAAGATTTTAAATTTGATGTTTAAACCCTTAAAACATCACCTTAATACTGCGTATATCACAAGACCACCTTATCTATGCTTTTGCGCGATTTAGGAATGCATTTCTACAAGACTATGTTCCCAACATTTTACTGTATACATAATCACATGCTCATACGTCAAGGAAGGGGATTACTAAAACATATGGCTATGATTAGAAAGGAGAACATGATCAGTTTTTTGTTCTTTTAGACATACTAGACACAGTACAACTTATGTAACATGCACCCATTTGATGTCAGCCTCCAAGACAAAACAAAACAAAATGTTATGTCAACCGGAGAAAAATATCATAGGGTATTATACTTTCTAAAAGGTTTGATATTGACTTAGGCAAGTAAATAAAAGAAACAAAGAAAATGAACAAAGGCAACGCGCCAACAAAGGTACAATAAAATCTGCCTTGTGAGGAAGACATGTACTCTTCTTGGCAGGAAGGGGGGAGGAGATAGCGCAGGTCACACAGCGTACAATTCCATAAAAATAAGGGTCAATTTTCTCTCGATCCCGAGTTCGCAATAACACGCAACAATAACACAACTCGAATCCAACACGAATTCAATAAGACAAACTCACAAACCAACACCACATCAACACAAGCCATTCAAAACTGATCATGATTTCACAACTATGTCATAGTAAATGTTTTGGTATGGTTTGAATTCTTTTCGCGTATTCAAACCAAATGTAAATAATCTAAGGCAGTGGAAGTGTAAAGAGCATGCAGGTCTACAGAAACATACAATCATAAGAGTGATAAAGTCCAACCAATGCTTCTAAGGCTGTGCCAACAAAGTTGGTAGCAGTCGAAAACTCTAAATGCCTAGCAATATAAATGTCGCCTACACCATAATTGGACAAGAAATTTGTGCATCAAATGAATCATCTTATTGATAACTTTTTACAATTGAAGAAATATTGAACTTTTTTACGGCAACAGAAGGGTAAATTATCCTCCTAGAAGTATATGCCTCCTATATTAGGGTTGTATACGATCAGGCTATGGTGATAACAAATCCTATAGATTTTTACTCCAACGCAACAGTTTGCGGTTTCAATAACAATGACAGGACAAATTCACATAAAAGATCTCATCCGAGGCCTAGTCAAAGACTGACCTCCATCGGCGTATATCATCGTCCCGGTCATATACCGTGAATCATCACTTATTAGATACGTGACTGTTGACGCTAAATCCTTCTTAACATCAAGCCATCTGCTCAGAGGATTGGCTTCTATCACCAGCTTTTCGGCCCTGGCCTGCCCTACTGCTGTTGGGTACTCGTCCTGCAGGTGCAAGCCGCGGGCAATAGAATTAACTCTGATCTGGTATTTCCCGATCTCCATAGCCATTGTCTGAAATGAAAGGCGACATCAAAATCCGACAAATGTTTCTGATAATGCCAACCATAAGCCTACTCATCTAGTCATCTTGCACTTGCCACATTTAACAAGTACATACAGAAATTTATCACAACATTTCAGATCCAAAGCATAAATGACTACAGCACCACAGAAGTTGTTCATTGCTAAACGTTCCCAACATGGATGGCCTACGTGATATTAATATGGTGACTGCATTGCACTCATGTAAAACTCTGAGAAGTAATAACTACAACAACCACAATGACTATTCAAATATTAGAATCACTATATCCGGCGGGAGTACCTGAATAGAAACTCGCAAACGGAAAGATAAGACATACTAGTAGATTTTTCTTCTAAGACTAGACAAGCTTTTTCGATAAAGGGACAGGATTAAGGCTTATACTTTGTTCTTAGCTCTTTGGTTTCAACATTTGCAGTAAAAAATGATTTCGCTCTTTTTTCATAACTTTCTCAGTCTCTTTGGTCCTATAAGAAATCATAGGACGAGAAGTGATATATCAAAGTGGTCTAGAAAATGATGACATACGTGACAGGAAAATGAAGATGTTTTTACAAGATAAGCTTCTCAGCTCAACGAGAACTTCTTCAGTTAACCAATACATCATGGACAAGTTCAGACTAATTAACTACAACGGCAAAGTGTCATGCATACCAAAAGGCATAGGTGGAATGGAGGTAGAAATGAAAATCCAGGGAGGAAATGAGGGGTTACAAAGGCAGCAAGATACTGAGTCACATAACAGAAATATACGCCCCGCGCACACACACACACACAGATAGATGCATGAGTGCATGACTACATGGATCCGATGTTTTTTTTTATCATTTTGCCTGCTTTTAGTATGGAACTCTGCAAAATGAGCAGATTCTAATCTATAATTTGTTATGCATTCTCTCAGTATGCTAAAACTCAACATCCCATATGATGTAAGGACTCTTTATCACTTGATATCGGCCTCAAAGTTACTACCTCCTCATCCCCCTCCCTCTCATCTCTGCTTGTGAAGTGAAAATCAGGTGCGACAGTATAATTGACAGGATGATAAAAAGGGCTAGGCCACCAGATGCAGATGTGTGGCATGAGCTCAGGCAATGAGAAGGAAACATCGAGCAGGAGTTCTAGGGTAGAGTCTATGATCCAGAGAAAGAATGGAAGTCCAGGAGAGGAATATACGTCTTTTATATAAAGCACAGGAGTTTCCACTTTCTAGAGGTGAAGTAATGGATACTCCTGCTCAATATACTAACCACACTCCTGGAGAAAGTAGAGCACTAAATTTATTTACCTTCAACCGAATCACAAGTACAACAAGGCTTCTAATTCTAATGAAACAGGATTCATGATGCATTGTACCTTCATCAGTTAACAAGGAAACAGAAATCAAGCACCATATAAGAGAATGGTATTATGAAACAATCCCCAGAGAAAACTTAAAAGCTGGTCATATGAGGAAGGACAATATAACAGGGATAAACAAATTTCAGCATGTCTTCATAGTAAAGCACCAAAACGAACGTCTTCACTCTTCAGAGTTATACGTGCCTGATTGATGGTAAAAACAATCTTCAAAGCCAACTAGTTATAAAACACATTCTAGGACTAAGTGTGTTTGAATGAAATTGTCAATGTCTCAAACATGACCTGGTTTTGGGGATTAAGGTTGGCCACTTAACCAGCCTAGGATTATCCTAGGTTCGAATTCTCATATCCTCAACCCCGCAGCATTAGCTGCTCGCATGTACCCCAAAAAAAAAAAAAAAAAAAGACGACCTGGTTTTGAAGCACATAAGTCAACATGGAAGTTTAAGGTATTACGGTTGCTAATAGGAACATTCAGAGTGATAGAAAAGGAACTATACGGTCTAATGCTCACTGCACAGTGATCTACACATCAGAGAAGCATGATCAAATTGGTGTTAGGAACAATGATTTTGGACTTTGAGTCAGACCAGAAATCGAAAGGCCAAAATCATTCGTTCACACCACATCATGTATCCATTTTTATGATCTTCCTGTCAGGCGTAATGTGTAAGGACTAACATCCTTTACTTGGGATTACAAAACAAGACATTTTAAACTCAGAAACCAACCAACAGATGCTCATACATACCTTCATCAGTTGATTAACACCAGCCAAAGATGAACTAAATGCTGCAGCTCCCTTGTATAATCCTCTCTCAGCACCATTTATCGAAGTCATAAGCACAATGGAACCCCCTGTCCCCTGATCACGCATCTTTTTGCCAACAGCTTTTACTAAGAACCAGACGGCCATAAAATTTATTTTCACACTTCTCTTGAAATCACCTTCAGTCATCATTAGAGGGTCGTCCATCTTTCCTGTTGCATAAAAAGAACACATTCAGCAAAACTTTCATATTTACAGTAGAAAAACCTTTAATTGGATTAACAGTAACCCACTGGCAAACCAGTATTAGAAACTCTGCTCAAATTACATGATGGGCAACCAAAAGCTGTCTCTCGCATGTCAAAGTTCATTTTCAATAATCAAGGGTCGAAGCTCTTTCAAGTAAAGATGTGGTTTCATTCTCAACATGGCACTACAATGGTAACAGCATAAGCCATTTGATTATAGAGATTGAAGAAATATATATGTGTGCCAAAATATGTCTCATACATCGCTCATTTACAACAGAAATACAGAACTGCCAAGCCTAAAACATTCTGTAATAGTCACCATTGTTAAAATTGCACTTCAGGATCACAACAACCAACTCTGAGCTTATAAATATAATGCTCTGTACCATTTTCCCAAAACAATCAAAGTTAAATCGTGATTGTTCACAAACACGATTCTAACTTCTAACTTTCATTTAAATGAGTCACATCAATTATGAGTTGTGACAGCCGACAGGGACCAATAACAAAAACAACATAATGAGATACATTGCAAACACTAGGCCTCCATGCATGTGTTGACTGATTCCTAACGCAACACCCAACGCCACTTTTAGATTATTCCAAAGGAGCTACCAAGAGAATTTTCCACTCAATGTTATAACTTGACCTAAACAGTACGAAGTAGATGATAAAAGACACTGAATGTTACCTTCATAAGCATAACAATTTACAAAGGCGTCCAACTTTCCGAGTATATGGCACGTCCTCTCCACTGCCCCGTCAAAACTTGCTTCTCTATCACTCTCCATATCCAACCCGACCACTTCAATTGCATTTACACTCTTTACTGAATCGGAAATCCTGTCAGCGGTACTACGCAAACGGCCTTCATCACCCAACAACACCAACCTATCAGATTGAAAACAAGAAACTACAGTCAAAATACAAACATGACAATAACTTAATATAACCAAGATCGATTCTTTATTCAATAATCCTACTTATAATAATACAAACGTGACATAAATGACATCAACAACATCGGCCTATGCTCTACAAGTCTACAACACTAGATAGAAATCTAGAAGCTTAATTTAATGATTAACATAAGAACCTAGCTTCAAGCTCAATACTTATTACTTATTGCTTGTACCATCAAGTCATCAACAAACAACCCAACTCCCCTCAACCAACAACCACCATCAAGATACAAAGGATGAGATAGAGAAACGAACGACAATAACAACTCAAAAATTTAAAGAAGCCCATCACCCAATGTTCCTACCGGAAAGCATGTGAAACTATTGGTCCCTACAAACATGCTCTTACCATGATATGAAAGAAGAGTTCATGTGAAATGATCGTATCATCGAAAAGCCTAAGCTGATGGTTGGAGTCGATATTATTATCGTTTTATACCTTGATGCCTCTAACAATGGCATATTACTCTAAATTCAATAACGCCACTCCATACCTAGGACGGTACTTTTCCTACCTACACTATTGCACTAATTTGTAGCGCTCTAACGGGTTTAAAATTCAGCCATAACCAGTGCTCTTGAAGCCTTGATTAGCCAAATCCCATTATACATTAAAGATGCCCACTACATAATCTTTTAACTTTGACGAAAAAGGAAGATGATAAAGCGTCACTGTAACAAAGGGTGGTACGAAAATTGGGTATGTGCACTTTCAATTGCTAATGTTTGTTTTGAATTTCTCTCGAGTATTCAACTCAAAACGTCAACGATCCACAATAACGGAGCTGAGTAAAAAAATACACAATTTGCGGTGCTAAACATTAGAATTGCATATAAAAAGATGGATTAATACAAACCTGCAGCCCTGCTTAGCCAAATTATAAGCAATGTTAACAGAAATGTCATCAGCATTAGAAGTTAAGACAACTCTTTTCCCGCAGAAGTTCTCCATCTTGAAAAGCAAAACTACACAAAACTAAAGACAAACGTACAATTGTAAGAATAACGTTTGAGAAAGACCCTCTTATTTATAAGTAATCCCTTAAAAGTGGGGGGCATTTAAAAAATGGGACTAATAGCCTGATAGGGGAGTTTTCATATTAAACTAATCACAGTCAACCCCATGTGAGAAAACAAAGGAACAAAACAACAAAATAAAAGGTAGAAAGTGCATAGAAAATTCATGGATAATTACCCAGAACGAATGCAGAGGAAATTAGTAGATCTCTTCCTGTGGAATTCTGATGGGTTTCTTGTTCATCATTTCTTGGTGAATATATACGATTTTTAGAGCACTGTTTAATGTTTTTACTCGAGATTTTGCAAAAGAACTGAAAAGGAAAGACTAGTCGTTTGATTTCTTATGACGTGGGCCTTGTTCAAGCAAATAAACTCCTGAACATTGACGTTTGCCAACTGCCCAAGCAATGGCCTTTTTTTTTTTTTTTTTTTTTTTTTTTGTGGTCAGCCCAAGCAATGGCCTTGCAATCCGAAGAGTTGGATTTCGGTCCTTTCAGTGTACTATTTCACAAAGTCGAGTTGTTTTGGTAGTTAGACTTGGTGCACTGCTGTAGCGCTTTTAGTAGTTGCTCGTGTCGTGGTTTACGTCCGCAGATTGTACCATAGTGGTTAGCCATTAATTGAAAAACTACATTCTCCTATAGTGTTTTTTTTGTTTCACTTATTCTTGAAAGCTGAAATCCAATTTTTTCGGAAAAGGAAAAATTGTCAAGAATCACATTATCATAAGTGGTCGTTTGGTTGACATGTTAAATCATGTGAATTCAGAATTCCCATGAATTGAAAAAATTAGAGTTGTTTGGTTAGCCAAATTCATAGGAATTGAGAATTCATGGGAATTTCCAATTCCTACAAAATGCAGGAATTGGCTTACCTAGCCCCCCCTTGGTAATTGGCAATTCCTACATGAATTTACTTCCTACATTTAACCAAACAATGTGGTCGTTTGGTTCATGTAGGAATTTAATTCCTATAGGAAGTTACATATCACACGAATTAAGTTCCTGTATAGAATTCATGTGAATTAGTTACAAGTTGTTTGGTAGACATTAAGAAATTTGGATTTCCCATGAATTAAATTCCAACATCTTGTTTGGTTGCACCCTTTCAATTCTCATATATTTAACTCATAATTACTATTATATCCATTGATTATAAAATCTTTCTAATTATTTGGGGGCAAAAATGTAATTTTTGAACAAAGATGATGGAATTCAGAATTACCAAGGGGGGACTTGGTAAGCAAATTCCACCATTATGTGGGAATTTCATTTTCCCATGTAATTTCCAATTCCCCAATTTTTTAAAATTATGGGCAACCAAACAACCTGCATAATATGTAATTCATGGGAATTTAGAATTTCTGTGTTTTAAAAGGGCAACCAAACGACCACAATTTTGGGAAAATCCCATGAATTAGAAATGCATGGGAAGTGAAATTGTACGGGAATTCCAAATTCCCGTATGCAACCAAACGACCACGTACAACATTTTGTGAGTAATCACCTTGTATATACGGAAAATTCACGTGGTGTCCCCGAAGTTTACCAGTTTGCGCGTGGTGTCCCTATGTTTGAAACTTGTACATTGTGGTGTCCCTGACATTTGCAAAATGCGGTACGTGGTGTCCCTCAAGTTAACGGTGTTAACTTTTTTCCGTTAAGTGATGACGTAGCGGCCATTTATAAATTTAACTTTGGTTTAATTCATTTTTGTAATTTCTGGAAAAAAGAAAAAAATTGAAAATTAATTTTTGTAATTTCTGAAAATATTAAAAAAAAATTAAAAAAAAAAAGTTCCAAAATCAATTTTAATAATTATTGGAAAAAAAAATTTCGCAAAAAAAATCAATTTATATAATTTTAAATGTAATTTTAGTGAAATTTTTTCGAAAATTCTCTAATATCTATAAAATTCGGTGCACATAGTGTCCATGAACTATACACACTAGTGTACATGGTGTCCCTTAGGTTTGCATTACACTGCACATGGTGACCCCATGTTTCTGTTTTTTATTGCAACGGCTAGTTACAAAGGTAGCCGTTGTAGCTGCATATATATGTAAAAAGCTCCTTCTTTCCAAAGCAAACATTATATTAAATCAAATCCAATTCATGGATTCCATTTCATCCCATAAATCTTCATTTTCGTAAGTCTTTTTCTTGGAAAACGGTCTATGCCCTCGATGCAAAACGAACACTCACATTAGGTCCTCCGAAACACCTTCAAATCTTTTAAGGCTATTTCACTTTTGTAACTAGCGGTTGCAATAAAAAAAACAAAAACAGAGGGTCACCATGTGCAGTGTAATGCAAACCTGAGGGACACCATGTACACTAGTGTGTATAGTTCAGGGACACCATGTACACTAGTGTGTATAGTTCAGGGACTGTGCACTGAAGTTTACAGATGTTAGAGAATTTTCGAAAAATTTTCACCAAAATTACGTTTAAAATTATAAAACTTGATTTTTTTTACGAATTTTTTTTCCCAATAATTATTAAAATTGATTTTGGAACTCCTGTTAATTTTACCAAACACTCTTATTTCCATCAGGTATAAACTTTCAGCTACTTTTGCTGATATTCTTTCATCTTTCAGCTACCATTTTAGCATTTACCTACTATTTCAACGTTTAGCAACTATTTCAGTTAGTTTTACCAAACATAACCTTAAAATGCTAAATTGCTAATGTACATGTTTGATAGTTTAAGGATAACATTTGAATTAATAAGGCCTTGTGCGATTCAACTTATTCAACAGTGTTTTCAAATCAGACCAGATGTATTTAAATCAAATCAAATCAGATCAATTTCATTCAAATCAAAACAAATTATATCAGAATTATCCAAATAACAATCAATATATCTAGTCTATTTCTGACTATTAATTCAGTTAAATTTTCAATAAGGCCCTGTTTGATAGGACTTATTTGCAGTAGTATAAATCAGTTTAGAATTATTCAGATCAGATCAGATCAGTTCAGAATCATTTAGATCAGATCAGAGTCATTCAAATCAGATCAGATCAGATTAGAAATGTTCAAATTTTTATCAATGTATTTGGTTAATAACTGATACTAATTCGTTGAAATTCAATCAAAATTTTAACACATTCAGATCAGATCAGTTTAGAGTCATTCAGATCAGATTAGATCAGATCAGAATTATTCAAATTAGATCAGATCAGTTCAGAAAGATACAGTCCTATCAAACGGGGCCTAAATTGTGTTCAAATCAAAACAAATGAGAGCAAACGAAATAATGTCCAATCGCACAAGACCAACCTTGTTTCGGAAAATAACTATAACAAAGCCCAACCCCTTCACTTTCTCTCTCTGTCTCTCTCTCTTCGCCACTCCCGCCAACCCGCCACCGCCCTAGAACAACCGCCCAACCGGCAATCAACGGCAGTTATCACCGTCCATCTCGGCCAGCACCGGAAAACACCGCCCAGACCACGCGAGGTCAGCCCATTCAAGTCGTAATCAATCAGAATGGAAGTTTCCAGAGCAGCTCACTCGCCCCTTGTGATGGGCACTTCAAAGTCACTCCCCTTCACACCTCACTCCAAGTAAAATTCTTCCGTTTCAAAGTCAAATACTTTTCTATTTTCATCGTCATTTACAAGTCTCCCTCTTTTATTGCTTTGATTTTCTGACATATTTTTGACTGGGCTTTCTTCTTTCAGATTGAATTCAACAAGAAAGTTCCATTCTTCGAGAATTTTCTGCCATCATTCCTCCTTTGAAGTATGTTTTTGGAACTTTCCTTGTTATTGTTTCATGTTGCATGCATTTTATTTTTAATGGTCTTGTGTTTATTCCTGTTCTCATGTTTTGGTTGGGTAAGTGAGAAAAAATCCAAAGTGTTAAATTTAAGATGATGAAATTATGTCTTAACTTGTAATTATGCACATTGGAGAACAATTTGTGCGTAATTATTAGGTTTGTACATGTTTAATATCGACGATTAATCAAAATAATTCCTACTTTGATGGCTCATACATGATACAATGATACAACGATTCATGTTAACCGACCTGGATTAATTTGAGAGTTAGGTGGTGGAGGTGGTAGCCGGTGTTTCAACTTAGACGCTCATCTTAAGATTGTCGGGAAATTTAAGAAAATGGTA
Organism: Spergularia bocconei; assembly: GCA_963457585.1. Classification (NCBI taxonomy): domain Eukaryota; kingdom Viridiplantae; phylum Streptophyta; class Magnoliopsida; order Caryophyllales; family Caryophyllaceae; genus Spergularia; species Spergularia bocconei. The sequence continues at coordinate 9,700,954 of OY734943.1, forward strand.
AAAGATTGTTTGGGTTTTGAGTGGAGATAGTAAGCATGCCTTCGACTTGTTAAACTTTTTGGCTTCTGCACATTTGTTTTTTTTGCATGAAATGTTGAGTCTAGAGGGAAATGGGAAGAAAACTCTGACTTTGTTTGGTTGAAAGGAAATAGCGAAAAGAGAGGAATTCTTGGGTAAATGAATGAAGATTTCCATTCATATATTGGTTTTTTTGTTTGTTTATAGGAGTTAGACGAAATAGATCTGAAAGGAATCAACCCTCAACATTTTGTTACCTAGGAAATTACCATTGAAGTTCCCATCTCCGAGAAGAATCGTGTCAAAGCCTTATAGGTACGGGGAAGTTAGTCGATTCAATCCAATTACTTTTTTTGTAGGTAATTCCAACACGTTAGGAGAGGTGGGAAAACTGGGTTGTCATTGGCCACTTCATGGTATCTATATGACCATGAGTCTGTGACTGTATGTTTGTATTTCAGAAGGATCTGTGTTTTTTTAAGTGGCTTACATTAGGGCACAAGCCTGCATAGGTATATTATGATCCGAAATTTCTCTTGAATTCCCTGCGACTGGTGTCACTGATGTTGCTACCATTTATCACAATTTGGCTATTCAAATGTTTGTTTTACAGCCTGACAATCGCTTTCTCCATATTCTAAGTATTCCAGAATAACAGAATGTTGCGTGTCAGAGAATATATGATTACCTGTCAAGGGATGTATTTCTTGAACTTGCGATACAGACCTGGAAATTGAATAAGTTATTTACTCATGTGGATAAGATGCGTCATGATAGTTTGTTTCTTTAATGTTATTTTGGTACAAATATTTTTCACCTATCAAAACAAAAAATGTTTGGTTCATTGAGAGGTTAGAGAATTTGAATATGAGTGTCGCTGGTGTAGTTAATCATTTATATAGGTCGAAGAAGTCCTCAGTGGGTTCTGCACGTAATGCGTGAAGTTAGTTTGTAGATACTGCTCTGTTTTCAAGTAATGAAAATGCAAGGGTTATTATAACTCTGCACTGCACTGAGATGTCTGAGGCTTTTGGCCAGTATTTTACTGAAATTATTGCAGAGTTTGAGATATTATAATCATTGTGTCTTTTTTGTTAAGGTTAGAAAGCTCAGCTATAGACCACCTGGGACGCAGATCAATCTTTTGAACGACATAAGCTTTTCCCTTCCACAGAAAAGGTACTCTATAACGCTCTTGTAAATCTAGCTCGCTAGTAGCAAATTACTGTTTCTGGTAGCCTTAGGACCAAGCTGTTGAAAAATCTCTTTTTTATTCTGACCTCTCTTATTCTCTTTCCATTTCTCTGTAGATTTGGTGTTGGGTACCTATTTCTGTGTCTAATTGCTTGTTGTCCTTAACAGCCAAATGATTTGATCTAAAGAAATTCTCTGTTGAGCTGTTTCAACTTTCTGTTCTGACGGTTGTTGAGCCGTTAATAAGAAGAAATTTCTAGTTACGATGAGTTTATTCAACTGTTTGATTTGTTTCATGTACAAGATAGAGGAATAGCGAGAGTGCGAGACTGAAATTATCATCGTTTATGCTTTACCTGTAAAATGAAGGGTGTTCTAAAGAAAGAAGTTTCCCATTGTTGTAGTGTGGCCACTTGCCTTTCAGTGCCTAAGCTGAAGAAGACTACCTCAAAATTTGCAAGCTAGTTCCCTTGTTATCTAGTCTTTTTGCTTATTATTGGCTAGCCGCTAGCTCGTGAGTCTAAAAGAAGCTTCTGTTTCTATGACTTTTGTGCATATCTTTGGAATTTGTTTCTATCTATATGTTATTTTTTATAACTAATAAGGGTTGTCTATTATGGACTCCAAGGGGGTGACTCTCAAGTACAAAAAACACATCAAGGGGGTGACTGTCGTGACACATGTATACAAAATTAGAGTTAGAAGGTTAAGCTCTCAAGCTATCATGAGACATTTTATTTACACAAAAGAAGATAAGTCAAAAAGCCGATGAGAGTGAAACACTTGACTCCAGCTATACAAACAAATTTTAAAAAATGGAACTTGAACTCTAGTGCCGTACAATAAGACATTATTAAATAAATAAAGCAGCTAAAGAGGAGAAGGCCGTCCTCAGATGGATGTCCAAGTTAGTTGTATAAACGTAATCGGGATTAAGAAATAAGAATCAAGATAAACAGCCCTCCCCTAGATATAATAATAGAATGTCTACTCCGTAAAAATATTCTGGCATTTGTCTGATTTGTCTCCGAACCAGATACACTAAATATATGGCACACTGCCATAATTGCTTTCCAGCCTTCCGTACCACTGGAGCCTCAAAATTTGAAATTGAGTATTTCGTCCATTGGACTAGGCCACACCTGCTGCTCCTTTTGAGGACCAATCAATTGCAACTACAAAGTATGAGCAGCGTAGCAATGGAGGAATAGATGCGCTCCTGTCTCACAGTTGATTCCAACATGTGACACCTGCATTTGGACTAATGGAAGTTCTGGACCTTTAAAAATTGTCATTAACTTTTCTTGGTTCCATAGTCTAGCAAAAACCTCATACTTTCAGTTGAGCTGTAGATATTCAGAATGCCTATCAACTAGACACATCTTAAAAACATTTATGGCTGTAAACGCCTGAAGAATGAACCTTCAAAACTTTAACATCAGCATATTCCGTCCAATGAACAGTTTCCAGTATCAAAGTAGCGCCATCAGCTAATCTATCTCGCACAGTTACACAACACTCATTAGAAGACCTGATGAATAGCCCAAGAATTTCCCAAAATTTTGTCGTAACTAAAGACTGGCATTATGGAAAGTAAAAAGGCATAAATGCGAGGAATATATTTGAGAAATCTACTTTCGTTTTCTGACCATCTTCATAGAATCTTCATGTGCATGAAGTAAATCCCATTGGAAGATCAAGATAAGTTAGTGGCCACCAAAGAACCTGACAAGTGACCAAGAGGCGTACTTTGCTCCACACGAACTCCGGCAATCCCTCATCTTGCCAAATTATTTTTCGAGCCTGAGACAAGTTAAATAGGTGAATAATAAAGAGGAGACGCTGCCCGAAAGAATAAAAATTGCCTCACAGCAAGTTCAAGATGAGGAACATGAAGCTTTTCCTTGTGATCCATAAATGAAGAAGATTTATTTCCGCTGACAGAATGCTTCCCTGTTCTTGGCTAAGTCCTTCATGATTTTTCCCTTTTTTTTTTCTTTTGTCTGTTTGTTGTCAATGAATCGATAGTACTATCACTGTCGGACATTCAGTATTAAATCATAGGCATTAGCGGTATGTCTGTATATTGGTATGTCCTTATACAGAGTTAGTGCCTGTACAACTTCTCTTTGAATTCGTATGCCAGTTTGTCATGTATCTTCTTAAGTTTCTCTACTCACTTGGTGGCGGGCCTTCAGATTGTCTCAAGAATGTGTATATGTCCGTTCCATATGCTTACAGAAGTTTTTCATGTTAAATTGGTTCATTCAACCTCTTGAAATAGACACTGTGTTGCTGCTTTGCTTGATGGTTTGTGAAATATGAGGCTGTGCTAGTTTGTAGTTTATTCTCCATTTGTGTGCAAGCTAAAGTCATCTTTCTGTATTAGGTGATTAGTGTTTTAACTGACAACTGACGTCTTCTTATGGTTTGCTGCAGTCTGGGTTTAATCTTTGGACGAAGTGGCAGTGGAAAAACAACGTTATTACAGGTTCTGTTTGCTGCTTATCCCACCTTCTTCCAGTGAGGTGTCTATGGTTGTGTTCATGTTGTTTTTATTTTGTTTTTATTTTGACATATGTTTTCTTATCAAGATCCTTGCTGGGCTAAACAAACCAACATCAGGCACCATGCTTGTCCAGAGATATGGAGAGGATGGACGTGCAGATCAGGCTGAGTTATTGCCAGCAGAAAAAGTTGGTATTGTATTCCAGTTTCCTGAGAGGTATGGAGTCACAGAATGGGGCTAAGTCTTGTGCCTTTGTTTTGTCCCCTGATGGTGTAATTTTTAGCCAGATATTCAGAGAACTAAATGAGTAAAGCTAGTTGGAGCTATGAATTGTAATTTTCTTCTCTGGAGAATGAAAGAAGTTCCCTAGTCTCCTGCCTGTCTGAGTTTGGTTATGCTTGTGTTAAGTTTTCGTTACTCAACCCCAGCTCCGCATACAGGGAGGTCATCCTGCCCCTGCTAGTTACCAATTGGTTTCTTTGAAAGAGAAAGTCCATGTTTCACTTGCAGTGAAGCTGTTTGCTGTCACTCTGAAGTCCGAAGCCATCTTTCTAGCTTTGTGAAAAGATTTGGACATTGTGATAACTGTCTTGTTTTTGTTTGCTTCGTAGATTTCAATGTTAGTATCACATAACTATGTTCTGTAGTGTTTCCATGTGAATCAGATCTTCCTCATTTTTGCAAATGAATCTTTTAATAAAACCTGTTACCTTTAGGTCACTATGAACAAGTAGATTAATGAAAAGAATAAGTAGATTAAGGAAGAGGTATTTGAGAAGGGAACATAGATTCCCCCTCTCTATCTCACGGGCCATACCTTATAGTGTATTCAAACCTGGGACAACCCCCAGGCAGGTTGGTTTCCTAACCACTAGGCCAACCTTGATCCTCATACTTTATAGTGTATGGTGATCTATATAGCCACTTAAGTTTAAGGGCCTACAGTTTGAAAGAGATACACTTCCGTGACTCCTAATAAACTTGCTGTTACTATTTCCTTCGACATTCACTCCTTATAATTGTATATATCTTGAGAATGTTCAACGTTCTAAGGTGCCTAGTAAGTTATACTCGAATAATTTTATACCAGGTACTTTGTTGCTGATACTCTGGTGGAGGAGGTAACCTTTGGTTGGCCAAAGCAAAATGGAAGTCTTCAACTTAGGGAACATCTTTCTACAAATCTTTCAAGGGCTGTTAACTGGGTATTGTATTTCTCTTTGTGATAAATTCTTTCATCGGAATATATATCATGAACCACCCCATCCATCATTTGGTAAATGGTAACCAGCCTTCATTCTTTTTGGATACTTCTCTACTTTTTGACCAGGGTGCCCCTTTTCCCAATATTAGGTTGGTCTAAATGGCATACCCTTGGACAAAGATCCGCAGTCCTTGAGTGGGGGCTACAAGCGTCGTCTGGCCCTTGCCGTTCAATTGGTAGGCACCTTGAATGAGTTTAACTCACTTTTTTGTTTGGTAGAGCTGTAACATGTAGAATGATTGGATTAACTTTTAATTTGGCTCTGATGTGATTGTTGTTTCAGGTTCAAGCTCCAGATTTGTTGATTCTGGATGAACCTCTTGCTGGTCTTGGTATGGAACTATAATTTTGTTTTCTTATTCATTTAGTATTTTTCATGGCTTGTGCTCTTCAATTTTAGCGTAATCAGTTGAATGATATGATGTCTTACTAGCAAATTAAGTGTCAAGATACTGTCAAAGAGTGTGTTGGCAGAAAATTATAACTTAATGTGACAGATCTGCATAGTGCTCTATAACTTTCTGCCTCAGGAAATTGTGGATTTTTCTGATATTTTCAATTAGTAATATAGCTTTATTAGTGGTCTTCTTAGCTCCTAAATAATCAATTTTCTGAATATATGAGCTCAAGTTTACGTTTAACTTTTCAATGGAGATAGATTGGAAAGCACGCGCTGATGTAGCTAAACTTCTAAAGCATCTGAAGAAAGAGCTGACTCTACTTGTTGTCAGCCACGATCTCAAGTAAGCTTTTCTTGACGCTGCTATTTCTTCCTTACCTTGGTTGGCTGGGCATGACCTTATTGGGTCTCCTCCACAGAGAGCTTGCGCCACTTGTAGACCAATCATGGAGAATGGGAGTTGGTGGAGTTTTGAAAGCAGAGCCTCTGCCATTATGATTCACATGATTAACTTTGCCACTCATCAGATTTAAGCTCCATGAGGTGTTCACTAGATTTCGACATATTTTCTCTATGTTGATGGCTGATTAGGAATGTCAAGATTAATGTTTCCTGAGTTGTAAATAATGATAATATTAAATGTCACTGGCACTTCTTTTCATATTTGTGTGACGAAAACAAGTAAAAGCTTTTGCAAATGTCATATTCTGCTCCAGACATCTGGACAGCGTGGGTTGCTAATTATTATCTCAAGCATGACTATATCTGGTCTATTTCTTCTCTGGCTGAGGACTCTTGGACTTGGAATAGTGATCTTGCTGACAGTGACGATTTATTAGTTCAGAAGCGGAAGGTGCTGATGCTGCTATCAGGTTCTTAACTTCCTATTCTCAGCATGATTAGATTGATGTCATAATTGATTATCATATTGTCCGATTTGCTAGTGCTCGGAAGCGCTGGGCTAAGCATGTGTGGGATGTTGCTTTCTGTCCTAGACATGCTACTATATCCTTCACTGCTATTCAGATTTTTCTTTTGGCTGTTGATAAGATTCGTGATAGGGCCATGACTTCTGGTTAACAGGTGTGTTATATGTGAATCTGATTGTGAGACTACTAGCCAATGTAGCCATTTGTTTTTTTGCTTGTAAGTTTAGCAGAGAAGTGTGGTGCTTTATTCTATGGTGGACTGGAGTTAGAAGGTGCACCTGGAGTATGAGATGTAAATTGAATTGGCTTGATGCATATGTAAAGGGTAAGGGGTGTTTGAAAAAGAAGTCATATGTTTTGCTGCTACTGTATTCAATCAGTTCCAAAGATTTCGTCCCTTTTCTGCTCATTTCAAGATAATTAACGGAGCAAATTACCTATAACGTCAGGCAAATCATTATTGTAAAGTATATGTGATTTGGTCCGAATCATAGAGTTATTGCTCCATTCTAACTTTGTCAGTTTGTTACCTTAAGTTGTGTGCTGAAAAAAGATGGGAACTTTGAATTGGATTGGTGGGATTATAAATCATTATAAATCATAACTCTTCTCTTTTGTTTCCCTGATTTAAATTTATTTTCTCTTTTGCAACTAGTATTTACCTGGTTTAAATGGCAAGATATGAACCATTTTTAACTTGTAAAAGGGATAGAGGATTACGGTTGGCCTAATGGCTAGGATATCAACCTGCCGGGCAGGTTCAAATTCTCATATCCCCACCCCGCGCAGCATTAGCTGCTTCTATGTGCCTAAGAAAAAAACTTCTAAAACGAATAAAGGAGGATTGAAATAGATGTCATGGTGATGAAGAATATGGGAGAAATAAGTTTGGGATTCCATAGGAAAGGAGAGTTGTGAAGGTAAAGAGGCGAGAAAGAAGTCTATGTTCAATGGCCTCAATGCCTCAAGTTTTTTAGAGAGAATTTTGTGAGGCGTTGAAACACGGCTCACAACTTTTCTCTGTTGAATATGTGCATAACTGTCCGTTGACATTGTAAAGCTGCTTTGATGTTGTTCCAGGATGTTATAGAGGAGTTGGAATTTTCCATGAATGCCCTTTGTGTTGATGAGATTGGCACTCCCTACTAGTAACCGTGGCTTTTGAGTTGCCTTAGTTCCTTTTACTGTCCCTCAGATGGTCATCTATGATACCACAATGAACAAAAGATCTGTGTTTCTAATTTTCATAGGCCAGTTTAGGAGTTTGCTTTTAACAATAAACAGTGGCATTGTATTTGTTCTACACTACAAAGAGAACAAAGTTGTGCTGCTTGATGTTGTGTAATTTGCCCATTGAGGGGTATCAAAATGCCAATTGGGCATATTGATTGGTATCACTTCTGAAACCAAGCCACTGTGTTTGCTTCTCTTCACACACATAGGCATACATATATACACACTAATTTTCGTCAAGATTATATTCCTCGTACTTGGATGGGATTGGGTTCAAGCTGTTATAGAACTTTATATTAACATAGTCATAAATATACTAAATGGTGCACTAGGCAAAGAAAATGATCTGTGATGAGAAGTACAAATACTTTTTTGTTTTGTTTTGTTTTGTTTTTTTTTTTTTTTTTTTTTTGAATTCAAAAGAAGTACAATTACTTTGTAACAAAAGGTGGTCTGCTTTCTGCATGAGCTCACACGCGAGCATTCATGAAATTATTTTCAGTTTAAAAGCACACATAAAGTTACTTGCGTCTAACTGTGCACTTCCTCATTCTCCTGTAGCTCCAGTACGAAATCTGCAATGCCAAAAGGTGGATTGGTTAAACAAGTTGATTGGGTTATTGTTGACTCATATCTACTACTGCACTGAGCACTGGTAGTCTCAAACTGGCAACGCTATGTTAGTTACAAACTCAAGTTTGAGGTGTTAAGCAGAGCCTGTTGGAAAAACAAGTTCTGCCTAATGTTTAGGGGCACTGTTCTTCTTATCTTTTTTTTTTTTATAATGATTGTGGCAGTTATATCATATGCTATGTTCTAGATACTCTGCACTTACATTCTGCATCAGTATTAATCCAATGCTCCCTGCCTGCACCACCAGTCATCTCTTTTGTTGGAGGATCCACATTTCGCTTAGTGATTGCATCTGGAAGTAGTTTCAGGTCAGTCTTGGAGCTATGTTTTTTGTCATTCATATGATTGACCCAATAGCTGATTCCATTGTTCATTCCACTGGATGCTGGCCTTTCATTACCAAAAACCTTCCCGTCCTTATACTTGCTACGATTGTTGGGCTCTCTTGCAGCTTTGCCGAATTCAGGATGGATTTTTTTGTGGAACAGCCGTTTGATCTGCGAAGGATTGGATCACGTTTGCTATTTAGCGTTCTTTCTGCTGATATGCCAAGATATAACTTACCATTGAATAATGCCGGAAAATATGTCTTTAAGTAAACCTTTGGACATTTTCGGGGCTGTACTCCAGTCACGCCTGAATACTTACCGTCTTACCGGTGTTCTGAGAAGGTACTCGTTCACTACATGTGTTTGTGGTCATTTGATGCATATGATGTTATTAGAGACAAATTACAATGAGAGGATCAGATCTGTCATTTGGTCATCAATTTATTCAGTTCATTGCAAATTCAAGTTTTCTCTGTGTTACAAGCCGGTTGACATATGTTTTTGTGGCTTCCATTAGTGAAGTTCAGACTGCCAATTCTTCTGGCCATTGTAATTATTAAGAAAAAGAAATAAGTCGCCTTTCGCAAGGAACAAAAACTTTGAAATGTGGAAAAGTTTTTAGCAACTCTTGTGAAGGGAAAAGACCTAGGCACCTAGCTATCTGAAACATGTCTTCAGCATGCGTAAAGTAAATATTAGTTTATTTGTGTGAGCTATCTGTTGTGTAGCCCTGAACACTCGAGGCATAAGTTATATGGTTCTTTTGTGTTGTTGAACGGTCCTTCTATTGAATAAATTTATGGGTGGGTCTTCAATTGGTGTTTCTTGAATATTCATTTTCTTGTTAGAGCTAGTTTATGACAACTGAATAAAATAAAGCATGACAGGAAATTAAACTCTTCTTCTATAGTTCACTTTTTTTATTTATTTTTTATTTTTTTTATTTTTTATAAGATAGGATATCAATGTCACAGTTATGATTATCTGTTCCATTTCTCGTCATAATTTCATGTACTTATGATGTCGAATGCAATTACTATGATGTAGTGCATGAATTGTGTTCCTGTTTTCATGTATACTAGCATCTGCTCATATGTGCTGCATTTGTGTGGTTCTCATGTCTTTGTTTCTCATAATGTTGGTTCATAATGTATGCTAGTTTTAATGGTGATGGTTCTTATTAAACTGTCCTTTTTTATGTTAATAAGCTTTGAAAAGGTTATGCTTTTATCTGATGCATTCTTGTTTCAATGGTGTTTCATCTTTCTTTTTATCTATGTTTTATTCGGGAGCTTTCTGCGATAAGAATCTTAATTATCCTGCTAACGACTTGGCTGATAAGTAATGTCTACTTAAATTAAACCAACATCCAATATCTGAAGTATAGTTGAGAATACCTAATAATAATCAGAAGAGTTTCGTAGTCCTTACGAATGTAAGTTCATGACATGGGGTCTAACAAGTCCATAAGCAACACAAATTGATACTACCTCCGTCTCAGTTGAAACACCCCGTGGGATGGTTGTGTGGAATAAGGAGAGTTGTTACAATAAGTTAAAAAAGGTGGTAGTGGAGAAAAATTAGGGAAAAGGAGGAGAGAGAATGTGAGGATTAGTAAAAAGTAGGAGAGAAAATGTGAGAGAGGATGTGAAGATTATTGAAAAGTAGGAGAGAGAAGAGATGTCCAAAATAGATGAGGTGTTTGAGGTGGGACGGAGGGAGGAATTATTGTTAGATGACACATAAAACAGACAGACATTTATTTTTTTGTGAGTTTATGATTGTAGCTTGCATGTTTTATTTTATGAAAGTGTGGGTTGATTTGACGTATTGGAGAGACATATTGTTAGGTTTTTAGGGTAACTTGTGAGTTCAAGTTCTTGTTGCTGGTGGTAAAGGCTGCATTTACTTATTTACTGATAAATAGACACATTTCTAGTGTGTTGTTAAGTTTTATATTTATTTGTTTGGATGGTAGCTGTCGTGCTTTTATTTCTCAAGGCGTGGTTTTGATGTAATACAGAAATATTTTGTTAGGTTCCTGAGGGCATTTGGCCAGTTCTACTCTGCTGCTGATTGTTAAGGTTGTATGTCTCTTTAGGTTTGAGTGCTGTGGATGCGGGTATTCCAGGCAGAATGAGCTAAGTGTCGGAACATATGAGTTATCTATTAGGCAGCTTGATATGCACTTATGCTGCATGTAGTTGCTAATATGTTTATCTTATTAGAGTATAGAATTGATATTATGTGAAAGTAGAATTTATATTCCAAGAAGGATAACATCAAGTACGTATTGGTGATCAAACAACGTAGTATCAGCTGCTGGAAACTAACCTTTTTTAGTCTCGTCACCATTATGAAAGGCTTTGCTGTACAGCCAATTGAGGTAGTGGAAGTTTTAGGGCAGGTTGGAGATGTTTTAACCAGCTTGTTTCCGAGATGATTGGATAAAGTGCTTTCTTTTGAAGCCTTTTTGTTAGGTTTCTCATCCTTTCTGATGGGGCTTCTGTTTGTTATTCTGCTCTTCTTAAATCGGCCAAGCAAGGACGTCTTTTCTTTATCTTCCATACTATTTGAGTTGCATTGTTGAGTGGATGACCCAAGAAGATATCCTTGCAGGGGATACAATTGCATTTCTCCGGAATTGTAATTGATCACTTCTTCCTTCATTTCATCAGTGAAGGTAGTAGTGCTGGCTGGACTCAATTCTTTCTTTCCCTTCAGCTCAGCTTCTGTGTTGAGGAATTTCTCCAATTCCTTACTGATGAGCTTCAATTCATATTTGACGTCTGCTATTCCTTCTGTTTCCTGATAAGGCAAATCAAAAGTCGGTGTAGGGGGCTCTGTTGCTGGTTCCACACTCAAAGTTCCAATCGTTAGAAAGCCTGGGAATATCTCGTCGTCTTCTCTTGTCACCAATACTTCATAGTTTTCAGCAGTGGAGTCCTTCAACTGATAGCATTCTTGTCCCTGCTGCTTCAGTTTACAGTTGTTATGTGTTATGTGATGTCCTTGAATGTCAGGTGATGGTTTTAGTGACAAGTCAGCAAAATGTTTACCTGAAACCAAATTGGAAACAGAATTAGGTAGGTGTTCCTCTAAATTTTACTGATGCGGCAAAGTCCGTATAGATAGATAAACCATGACTTGGACTGGTTGACTATTAATGATATTTGCTGTTTGCGATTAACATAATTGAGTAATTGGAGTCCTTGTGTCAACAAGGTCGTACATACGTGAGTAACAGTTACAGACATAACAATACTTGGGTTGTTGTGTCTAAAGATGTGTATTCTAAGTTTACATAGATTAAAATTACCCAAAAGAAATGTGTAATCTAAGTTCAGCTCTCAAAACTAGGAAGTTCAATAGGTTAATTATGTTTTTGCATTGTTGATGGTAGCTATGCTTCTCTTGCTTCTATTTCAACCTTAAATTGAGAATGAGTAATTACCTCCAACAACTGAACCCTTGAATGAGCTTGCGGTGTCTTTTCCTGATTTCCGATGCATCCAGCTGAGTAACTGCAGGCATTGCTAGACAAGATTAGAATAAATGGATGCTAAAAGTTTCTAGTTTCTACATTGAGGGAGTTGATAAACCTTCATTCTGATGTTCAGCCTTTCTGACGTTTTCACTTGCAATTGTTACACCGTGAATTTTATGCCAGGTCTGCTCTGGCAGCACCTTTATAAGCAATGATTGAAAAGCAGTCTCTAGAAGACTACACTGAAAATTGAAAAAGTAGACCAAAGAAACACTGAGAAAAGTACAATTTGAGTTTGGATGTACATCATGGTCAACATCTGTATAGTAGTTTCTAGGGTTCTCTACAAAATGTTTTTACTTCTCTGCATGGCATGCTAATATTTTACTTCGAGGTTATTCTTTGGCATGTCATCCCCGCGCTGTTAGCTTATAATTTAGATAGGTCTTATTCGACTTTTCCCTTGGCAACAGTGACCATTCTTAAGCACCATAGGACTGTGATAGAGATGCATGGAAACAGGAAGTGTCAATGTGCTTACACTCATATGCAGTGTCTTTACGTGAATGGTGGCGTGCTCTTGTATCGCCATGAAATGCAGATGTTGATTCTTATCTGACACATTTACGAGAGGGTGCCTATTGCTTATGTTGATTCATCCTTGTGCTCTCAGTCCGAGACTATTACTTTTTTTTGGGCTGGCAAGTGGCAACACTAATCAATGTTAAATACTTTAGAAATATGATAGAGATGCAAGGAAACTGTCCATGATGGCAATCTTGCACTCATATGCAGTGTCTTATATTTGAAAGGTAACTCGCACTGCTTTCAAGAGCTAGCTTTTGCACTCCTGCATGTTCTTATGAAATGCTAAGGTTGATTTAGTATCTAGAATGCTTCTAATTTATCAACATGGTGCCTTTTACTAAGTACGGGTTTTTAGCTTTTAACACCCGGAATATTTACACTCTTGGTTGTTCTTGTCTCCGTTTTTCAGGTACAATTTTCATATGAGACCTTCTCTCTCCCTTGGATATTCTGGTAATGATGGCTATACATGTGTTTGGTTCTTTCTCTACCAGTGCCATAAGCTGCTGTATTTACCACCTATTCTTGCCCTGGTTTTGTGTAACGTCAATGGGCCAGTATGAGTTCGTTTACAAGTTGAGACGTGTATAAAATTTGCTGTTGCCTGTTAGCTTCTGAAATGATAATGCATAAGTGTATACTTTTTCATAGAAATATGATGTTAGCCATTTGGCATTTGCCTAAGTGGATACTCTAGTGCTCAAGTATTGCTTTATCATTTGGCTAATATGAGACCAAGCCTTAGATTTGGGATTGATCACTAATCGGTTCCTACTTTTGCTCTAGACTGCTCTGAGAGATGCCTGGAGTTTCCTCTTCTAAACCTGTGGATACTAGATGAGAAGCTAATGAGGTACTATTTCTTATGCTATTGTTAGAATCATCCAGACCATGGTGAAGCCTGACCTTTTGGTGATGATTATTGGTAGGCTTATACTCACCATAATGTGTGCTCTAGGAATTCTAGGTCACCCGTGTTGTTTGAGTACGAGATCATTTCTTTTTCAGGGTTGTGTTTTGCTGTTGTGCATTATTAACCTTTATATGTCCTCTTTTAGATGGCTTGAAGCACACCATCCCTGATAGAAGCCACCTCTTAGATTAACCAATTTGTCACGTTGTACTTAACCTAATTAGGAAGGACGGATGCCCTGGTTACCAGGGCCTGGTATTTGGCACTTTTACACATTAGGAAGGATTTCATGTGTTCCACTTGTGAAATCCCCACTTTTGGCAGGGATGGTTGCTTAGTCAAGTTACCTCATCTCGATGTGTCTACTGGATTAGTCTCTTTGTACTGGAGCTGATTAGATGCTTGTGATTCTTGTCTTGTTCCTAGTTACCTTCTTGCTACCAATGCGTTCAATTGTCGGTTAACTTTCCCTATTATGAATAAGTTAGAGATTTGGATAAGTATGTCAGGCTACAATGCTAATGGCATGTAAAATGGAGAAGCTTGTGAAAGCTAAATAACAAAATTGCTTACTTTTACTGGCATTGAGATGATGTTGTCAAACTGCTGTGTGGTCATGTGGGGTCATAGATGGAAGCTCGCTGTGCACTGAACTCTGAAGCGTAATGACCACTGAACGAAGCTGAATTTGTTTGAGCTTTCTTGGGGGTTATATCAGTTGTCAAGATACTAATACTTGTTGACATGCTTTTACAATTTAGGAACTACGTAACATTTTTTCATGAGGGTTGGAATTCCAAGTTTCCGGTTGAGGGAATCTGAACTGTTCATCTACGTTGCTGGATTTTGGTGAAGCTCAAGTTTACTGTAAGTCAACTGCCATTTTCTTACAGCAGGATGGGAGACAAATCAGAGAGGGATCGTTTTTTTGATGATATTCTTCATTTCTTAGCCTTCTGTTTTCGCTGAGTTAGAATGATAGCGTTGAAGAGATGGAAGATGATTTGGTTGTTATCTTTATGAATAGCGTAAGATTATTACCACAATTATCAAGGTAACAAGGCAACTACGTGCTGAGTTTACTGGGTGTGCGAGTTTGTGGAACCCTCGGCAGAAGTTGATCAACGATTCCTGTTGATGCTAATTGTTCAGGAAGTGAGATCGATAAACGCTGTTAACCCTAATTTCAGGTCATCGTACATTGTTAATTCCTATTTGAGTAAAAGGAATGTGTCATTAGTGGACCTAATAGGTAGTGTACGATGTAACAAAGTTCTGTAAGTAACAATCCTAAGTAGTCGAAATAATTGAAGGGTCCTATAAGCTGGTGTAAAGAACTATTGAAAGAATCTCAGATTTTTTTTTTATATCCATTGTGATATTTCAATATGTTGAACATCAAATTAAAAATGACATCTTTTACAAATAGAAGAGACTTTTCGCCTCTGTTGATATGATATCTAGGAGAATTCTTCCACAAAACACACAATGTTTTGTAGCCATCAGTTGTTTAGAACAACGTACGTAAACAGGTTGGACAGCAGAAGATGTGAAATCTGGCTTACCAGAAATATCTTTCAACTTAATATACAAATATCGGCAAGATAACAATTACGATCGAGTGATCGACCTTCAATTTTCGGTTGCTGTGAGTCAAATGCTGATGTTTATCGTCAGTTCACCTAAGTGCTGTCAACTGCCACTTTCTGGTTATGTACTCGCCTACTCGGATCTGCAGTGGTTTCATTTGTGTGGATGCTTCATGTCATGTCTTGCGGATCTAGCCCATACGCTCGAGGTAGCTCTTTTAGTACAAGATATTGTTTTGGAATAATATTTTAGACGCTAATGCGCTATATAACCGTTTTCAGGATTTTGGGGTGGCCGGTGTACCCCCGGCTACCCTCTAGATTCGCCCTTGCTATTTGTGGTTGATACTTTGTAACGGCTGCACATGCACGACCATATCACATTGTACGACTAGCCATAAAAATTGGTAACAATGAATGTGGCACAAAATGGGTGACTTCAGATTGAGCAACAACCTTACACGGCTGGATTACCTAGAGTAGGATACGTAAGGGTGACCACAAATAAGTGAAGAACATTCCATGTTCCAAATTGTATGGGATTTTTGTTTCTTTTAAGGTTAAATCTAGTTTAGGATACTTCTCCCCTATGTATAATCTAGTCCAATAGTTAGGTTGGTTGGTGAATTATGATAGGATTACTACAATAAGAAAGTTCCAATATCTCATCTCATATGTGTAATGATATGATTTTTGGGACTAGGCACCAACCTTGATTTGCTACTTAGCAAGTACGAGTACTACTCCTTTGGTTTCTATACGTTCTTCATCGTTGATTTTACACTCACTCTTTAGGCTTCACTCTTGAGATAAGTACAACTATGGGTTTGCTTGGATTGGAGTAATTATTAGAGAGGCAATAGAGGTTAAGAGAAGGGAAAAATGGTTGAAATGGTGGTGGTAGAGGGAGGAAATAAGGGGTGGAAAAGAAACTATTACCCCCATATGGGGGTAATGATTCCTCCTCCTCCAGCCCCCCCCCCTCTTATTTCTCCCTCCACCAACACATTAACTCTCATTTCCCCCTTTGTTTTAGCCTCTATTACCTCCTTAATAATTCCTCTCAATCCAAACAAGCCCTATGGGTTAATGGAACATTCAACTATTAGGATTTCAAATCAAGTACCGATAAGAGTATTATGCAATGTGAAATAACTTAGTACCCTTGAGTCAAAAGTTGAGTGAAAATAGTAATCGAATAGATACTCTTATAGTTATAGCTCTCAATCTGCACTTAAGAAAAAGTTTTTTATACAGTACATGAAGACGAACCGACGGAGGTGTGGGGTGGTGAAAGGGGGTACGACAACACAAAATTAAAAATGTGATAGAAATGCATTTTTTTTAGTCTAATATAAAGGGTATACCATGAGTATTAAGGTTGACCTAATGTTTATAGAGTTAATCAACTTGAGGGTTGTCATGTATTCATATTTTGATACCCATCCCGCGCAACATTAGTTGTACCTATGTAAAAAAAAAGGGTAAACCACAATCCAAGCACCTTTCTACGTTTCCTAGTTTCACCTGTTTATTCATCTACTTCTCTTTGATTTCTCCCTCCCGCTATGCACTCATATCACATCAGATCATTGCATTTAAATTTGATTGGGGCACACAGATGTATTCAAATAAAACAGATATGATCAGAAAGATGCAATTTTTTTCGTATACTTGGCAAACGGGTCTTTAGTTTTCGGGTCAATATTGGGTTCACTTTAGGTCAATTCAGTTTGGGTCTAGTTTCCAATTTCCTAACTACGGGTCACATTTGGATTGGGTTGATCTAAATCTGGTTATTTCTGATTCGTTGATTCCAATCATACCAATGTCAGATCTCTTTAAAGTTTGTAACATATATTGTTTTAGTGATCGTTTGATTGACATGTAAAATCTCGATAATTCAGAATTTTCATGAAGTAAAAGAGTTGGAGTTGTTTGGTTGTCTAAAATTATAGGAATTGAAAATTTATACGAATTTTCAATTTTTACAAAATGGAGGAAATGACTTACTTAGCATTCCTTGGTAGGTGATTGGAGATCCGTATGAGAATTCACTTCCAACATGTAATTAAACTATGTTGAGAAATTCTTATAAAATCCCAGTTCGTAGGAAGTATAAATTTCTATTTCGTATGAACTGGAACTTCATGAGAATTGTGAGCTCCCGCATGCAACAAAAACGACTACTCAAATTGAAATTTATGGCTAGTTCTAGACTCTAGAAACTCAAAAGCCTCAAATTGTGCAACTAATATTTTGTTGAATCGAGGCATTTAAATGTCTCATACTCTCATTATTAGGTCGGGTCAGGTCATTTTTTGGGTTAAACAAAAATTCGGGTCATTTTCAAATCGGGTCAGATCATACGAGGTACAAGTTTAATCCGAATTATCAATTTACGATCCAATTTAAATGTTTAACCAAGGGATTAGTATCTGACCTTCAAGTCATGGTTAGTTCTACTAGGTCTAGTCTTATCTCGCATGGCCTTACAAAATCGATATTGATAGCATGGAACAAATTTTAATCCTCAAATCCAAAATCGACTCAAATTCACAATATGGAACTTAAAAATTGAGTGATATCTCATTGGATTTTTCACCAAACATTTGAAGTAAAAATCAGACTTTCTTTTTTCCCTTCCTTTTTGGGATCGGAGTGAAACGAACTTAATCCTACACCTGCTGCAACTGAAAAAAGTATCCAACAAGTTTTACAGAGTTTCCCAACTTCTTCTCTACTCAATAACTCAACGAACAAACAAAAAAATATTATTACTCAACCTTGAAACTCTCAATAATTCCACGATTCTGATTGCACCATCACCACTCTTCCTTATCCCATACTCAACCTCTTCACCCATCTCTCTCCACAACAACAACTACCCTTCTTCAACTCCTTCATCTTCTTCTTCTTCTAAATTGAGGAGAGAGAGAGAGAAAAAAACAGAGAAAACAAAAAAAAGATGGGTACAGAGGTGGAGATACAGGAGCGGTTGATTGGGGAATCAACGGCGAGGATTGAATCACCAATGGAAGAAGAGAGGATCCCAGAATGGAAAGAACAGATAACCATAAGAGGGTTAGTAGTGAGCGCATTAATGGGGACGTTGTTCTGTATAATAACCCACAAGCTTAATCTGACGGTTGGGATCATCCCATCTCTGAATGTTGCAGCTGGGTTGTTGGGTTTCTTCTTCCTCAAGTCTTGGACTGGTTTGCTTTCTAAATTGGGGTTTTCTACCAAACCCTTTACTAGGCAAGAGAATACTGTTATTCAGACTTGTGTTGTTGCTTGCTATGGCCTTGCTTTTAGTGGTAACTTTTCTCTCTTCTTCTTCTGTTGACTTTTATTTATCATATGTTTTTTGGTTTGAGTTTCTATAAATAGAATGTGGATTTTTGATTGATTTATTTGGGAATTTTGTTCGGGTTTGGAATTGAGTTGACTGAGATTCTTGAGATGTGATTAATGGTAGATTAGTTATGTACTTATGTGCAATTTGAAAGTTAAAGAGTTGATGAGACCGAATTATGTATTGATGGTTGTTACATTATCCGGGAACATGTGCTCGCGGCTGAACCTGTAATTGATTAGTGGTTAGGGAAAAGAAGTGACATCATAAGATGTGATGGGTTGCTGACTAAGTATGGTCGGATTATATAGGAAGTCGAAATATTGTGTGCTTTCTTGATGAGTTTCCAAAATTTGTTACCTGCATGTCAACTACAGAAGAGTAGTATAGTTGAAGTTATCGGCGTTAGAGTGAGATGTGGTGATGAGGTTGGGAGTGTTGATGAATGTATATGGAGTTTTAGTGTGTGCGTGTGTTCATTGTTGTAGTTACGATTGAAGTTAGCTTGGAGCAAGCAATGTTTATAAGATTCTAGGAAGAATGATAGGCAACTTTGTAAATTCTGCTACATCTTCATGATCTTTAAATTCTTGGGTTTGGAACAATTGTAATCACAAATGGAGGTTATTTCTGTGAGCAATTTCACAAAGTTGGGATCTTGGTATAAGTTGTAATGGCTTTCTCATTTTCGTAGTTACAATGTTGGTTGTACTGGAGCGAGCAATTCTTGTAAAGTTGGGATCTTTAATTAGCTTACTATAAGTGCATGTTTGGTAGCCAACTAAATTCCTATGAATGCCTAGGAACAAGCACTAAGTTTGAATGCCCAGCTCGTCGGTGATACGAGGTTTTAGAGTTTCTACAATAGGTGAAGAATGATTATAGAGTTGAAAACTTTTAGGTTTTCGTGCTTAATGATTGTTGTAACTATCATTGAAGCTTTGGCAGCATGTGTAACAATGCTAAGAAAGTTCGCAAATTTGGTTAGGAGAAGCATGTGTGCCATGTACATTAATTTGCAGTAGAACTAGTAATGCTGCTGTCAAGCAGGGTTCTTTGTTGGAGTTCCTGGTTTTGAACATGAACACATCAACGCCATCATTACTTGCGCTTCAAAAATCCAAAAGAAGCTCACTTGTAGATGGCCTTTCGGGAATAAGGCTTGCTTCTTGTTGTTGTTCTACGCTCCCTTATTAATGAGCGCATGTATTCAACCTTAAATTACGACTGGTATAGTGGTGTATGGGATTAAATTGTATGAAATTCACATTGCATTGCAGATCTTGTCCTGAAGCTGTTATATTTCAGAGGTTTATTTGAATAATTGAAGTACATATAGGATTTGAGGCATCGGTGAAGCTTTAGTTGGACAATTTGTAATTTCTTTCTGGCTGCATATATTGTTATGGGATTATGGTGAACATGTTTTCTTTCTGTGGGTGGTAGTTATATATGCCGCAGATAAATTGTTACAATGGTTGAGGATTTGCCCATAGTTTTACAGGATTTTTTTTGACATAGAAAGGCTGGAGCTACAAATAGCTTCTATTTTCCATTTATTGGTGATACATATAAAATATACTTAGGTCTATATGTTATTGTAGCTCATCGATTCATATTAATGTTTAAACCACCTCCAAAGCCAATTTATGTGCCACCACTTTGCTACATCAATCTTATGTATTCCAAAATTTTGCAGACATAGGGTCAATGAGCCCTATGCGGATAGTTTATTCTCATTAGTTGGAGGATGAAACCCTTTTTAGAACAGGTTTATCTACAAAGTTTTTGACGTAGGAGGTAACAAGTGACTCAAATGAGTCTGTAGAGTTATACGCTTTTCTGAAACCAGCCATGGTCAGGGGATTGATTATGCTTTTCATTGTAGCCTGCTCATATCCGTCTAGGTCAAGCTAGTGCAACAATCTATTTGCTGCAACTTTTTTTTTCCTTTTTTTCCTGGTGGTGAAGGGATACCTGCATATTACGTGTGTATTGGATTCTTACTTCCTATTGTTTTTTTACTTTCACATTTGTCGGTTGTGCTCAGGGGAATATGTATATATAGGGTGTTTTTTTTTCTTCCTTTTTCTTTTGACAGTATATATGTACTGTATGTCTACTTCTCCCTTTTTTTTACTTTTTGTATAGTTCATGGTTGATTTGTTAAAAACTGTATGATCTTGATGCATCTCAGGTGGCTTTGGTTCATCTTTGCTTGCAATGGATAGCAAGACGTACAATCTTATCGGTGCCGATTATCCTGGTAATCGAGCTCAAGATGTAATAAACCCTGGGTTATGGTGGATGATAGGTTTCTTGTTTCTTGTCAGCTTCCTTGGTCTCTTTAGTCTTGTTCCACTCCGAAAGGTATGTCTGCATGTAGCCTCACTCTTCTAGTTATCATTCTTGGCATTACTTATGAAGAGCAGTGAAAAAAATTCTGGAATTGATTACTGAAACTCTGGTGTTCTTGAGACTATTTTGTGTTAGAAGGAAAAGAATAATCTTTTTCCTGTTGGCACTTGAACAGATTTTGGTTTGCCCAAAAATAATTGTTCACTTCCCTATTTAAAAGAGTAAATTGTAAAAGCTCAAATAAATATTTAGGGTATTGAACCATCCTCTCTTTGGGGACAAGTAACTTAATTGATGAAAGTCAATCTTCTGGGATACAGATCTTACTTATCGAAAACAAACAAAAAAAAAAAATCTTCTGGGATACAGGGATATCTATAATGCCATTTTTTCAAGTTAGTGGTCCATAGGTGGTTCTTTTACCGGATATCGAGGTTTGGTGGGAGGTTAGGTGCAGGTTAGATGTATTGATATATAATCTGGAATTTTGGATGGATGTCCGCGTTGGTTCCTTTGGAGTGTCCAAGTGCCATTTACACAGAAAAAAACTTGACCGTGCTCACCGTGGAGAAGGTGTTGGGTGCAAAACTGTTGCGTCTAAAACATATGTGGTGATTGGAATTGAGCATTTGAGTTCATATTATTTCAAGTTCTTTAACTATTGGATGCCTTGGAGCCTTCTCATGCTATGACCAATTAAATCCTTGTTTTTTTTTTCTTTTTTTTTTTTTTTGTATTTGTATCTCTACACATTGGAGTTTACCTGTAAATGTTGGTTTATTTATATGCTGGTGTCCCAGCATTGGTATCATCACATTAGTCCTGTGGTACAATGTGACTAATTATGTGTGTGTTTTCATGCCTGTTTAATTGTTAGGTTATGGTGATGGATTATAAGCTTACATACCCTAGCGGCACAGCCACCGCCATGCTGATTAACAGTTTTCACACAACTACTGGAGCTGAGCTTGCAGGGTAAGTGGCGATAATCAGATAAAATTCTAAGCTTGGGTGGTAATTAGTTGCAAAATGATGTTGTAGCTCTGTGATCTTATCCACAACAACAACAATAACAACCAAGCCTTATTCCCACAATGATTGGGGTCGGGCTAACATGAATAGTCATTTAGCAACCGTCTTGTGTATGCCATAAGATTTCAAAAACCTTGTGGACCATTTAGAAATATTGAAATACTTTCATAAGGAGTTTTAGAAAGCAAAAAAGTTAGGAAAAACCAAACAAGGAAAAAGAGTCAAATTAAGTCCTCCGCATGGATCGAGTCCGTCCACACCGTTCTATCCAACACCATCTTCTCTGTGATCTTATCCAATCTAGAAAAAAGGTCTTTAACTAATTTTCTTTAGCTCTTTGAAGTTTGAAGTTGCTGGCCTACTGCCCATCATGTGACTCATGTCAAACTATGCCCTCTTACTTTCTTCTCCTTTTTTGTTAACTTTCATTTTTTATTTTTTTTAAATTTCGGACATAGAACTTGAGTTCGCTTAACCTATGGTTTATTAATTGCATACCTTGTGTCTTTGGGTGGTATTATCGAGTTTGCATGGAGAATTCTGCTTTCTAGATTGTTAGTATCCCGAACACAAGTGTACAAGCATGTACTACAATTGTTGAACAGTCTGTAAACTTAGTGAGTAACCATAATAGTTTACGACAGATAACTCATGCTGGACGAGTAACGATTTGTTACTTTTGATGGTTGCAACTTGCAACTAGTATAACATGTGGGAGCAGTTTTGAATCTTTTGATTTTTCTCCGATCCGGCATCCATAAGCAGAGTATATCCTGTTGTCATGTCTTAGTTTATTGCTCCCTTTCGTTATTTGAAATTATCTCTCCTTTTCTTTGATTTTGCAGGAAGCAAGTAAATTGCCTGGGGAAATATCTAAGCTTGAGTTTAGTCTGGAGTTGCTTCAAGTGGTTTTTCAGTGGTATTGGCGACTCATGTGGGTTTGATAACTTTCCAACCCTTGGGTTAACACTATTCAAGAGCACGTAAGCTCCTTGCGATTTGTTTATGTATAAGTTGCTAGACTTCCCATGCTTTGGCCCTGCTGAATGTAAATTCTAATGACTTGTCATTCTTTTTTTCTTATATTTGCAGCTTTTACTTCGATTTTAGTCCAACTTATGTGGGCTGTGGGCTGATCTGTCCTCACATAGTGAACTGCTCAGTCTTGTTTGGTGCAATCATATCGTGGGGTTTCCTCTGGCCTTTGATCTCCAAGTATGCAGGGGATTGGTATCCAGCTGATCTTGGGACTAATGATTTCAAAGGTCTATATGGTTATAAGGTATGATAATTTGTTTGCTTTTACAGTTCAAGTGTAAGTGATGTCATCAAAGATGCCTACTAATATCAAAAGCCTGGTTTTCCAACTGTCTTGGGCCAATACTCTTTCCTAAGTCTTATAGATGTATGGCAATGTTAAATGTAGACCAAAGTATCTCCACCCTTCCCCGCGGTTCTTTTTTTCCTATGAAGTACTTGATGTGGGGTACTCGTTAGTCATAACTGGTGTTTGTCTTATGTTCATAGTTTTGATTGGTTTTCTACTTTCTGTTCATGGGGTTTCTCCAGGTCTTCATAGCCATCGCCCTCATCCTTGGTGACGGTCTTTACAATTTGATCAAGATAATATTTGTAACGCTGAAGGAATTGAGCAAAAGTAGAACTAAACAAAGGCTTCCAATCATGCAAGAGTTTCCTGGTTAGTAATTCACTTTTTGTTAGTTTGGAACTGACAGTTCGATGAACCTGTTTTCCAATGAGAAGGTCTGGAAGTGCGTTTTAGGCTTTCTAGTTATTATGATGCTGAGCATAGGATTTATGTTTTCTTGTCATGGGCTTTGAAATTGCGAATTTTAGTAGTCTTTTATGGCACACCTCGGCAGAACACGTGTAAACCAGAAGTTCTTAATATGTGATTTTGCAGGTTCTGAGGATTCCAAGTTGCTTCTCGAGCAAAAGAAAAGGGATGAAGTATTTTTGAAAGACAGGATACCTACATGGTTTGCAGCTGCAGGTTATGTTGGCTTTGCTGCAGTATCCATAGCTGCAATACCAATGATATTCCCACCACTGAAGTGGTACTTGGTTCTGTGCTCATATGTCCTTGCACCTGCCCTTGCATTTTGCAATTCTTATGGAACAGGGCTAACTGATTGGAGTCTGGCTTCAACGTATGGGAAGATTGGTCTTTTCTTGATTGCTTCTATTGTTGGTACCGATGGTGGAGTTATAGCTGGGTTAGCCGCTTGTGGGGTAATGATGTCAATTGTCTCTACAGCTGGTGATCTCATGCAAGATTTTAAGACGGGGTACCTTACCCTTTCTTCAGCCAAGTCTATGTTCGTGAGCCAGCTAATTGGTACTGCTATGGGTTGCATTATCGCCCCTCTTACCTTTTGGATGTATTGGACTGCATTTGATATTGGATCACCTGATGGTCCTTATAAAGCACCATATGCAGTTATCTTTAGGGAAATGGCAATTCTTGGTGTTGAGGGCTTCTCAGAGTTGCCCAAGCATTGCCTTGCTCTCTCCTGTGGGTTTTTCGTGGCTGCATTCCTCATAAACTTACTGAGAGATGTTACCCCAAAGAACGTCTCCAAGTTCATCCCTCTCCCAATGGCCATGGCTGTTCCATTCTACATAGGAGCATACTTTGCAATCGACATGTTTGTTGGGACTGTCATCTTATTTGTATGGGAGCAGATAAACCTCCAAGATTCAGAGGACTACGCAGGAGCTGTCGCTTCAGGCTTGATATGTGGAGATGGCATATGGACGATACCATCAGCGATCCTATCCATCTTCAGGATCAATCCTCCAATCTGCATGTACTTTGGGCCAGCAGCGAGCCGTTGAGTAACACCATATGTTTAGCTGCCTCATGATGCGTCCTCAGATGTTACTGTGTAAATATACCTTTTTACGGCCAAACTCTGGTCTCTTTTAGCCTTGTGTTACAAATGTGAAAGCTAGTGGTAGTTCCTTCATCAATGTAATTACACATTCCGAACAGACAGCGTTATGATGAATTTACAGGATTGAAATCCCTTTTAGTAGTTCTTTCCATCGCAACTACTGTGTCGCATTCTAACTTCTATAGTTCTATGTGATTTTTGCCTGATTGACTGCTTTGACATTATGGTCACACGATTTCATTACGACTTCCAGTGGATTGAAGTGAAACTCCAAATTTGGTTTTTGTGACCGAATATCTTTATCCAATCCAGTAAACTTGAATCGTATGATTATGTACGCACTTACATCGTACCTGTTTTTTTTTTTTTTTTTTTTTAAATTTTTTTTTTTTTGGCGAAGGCAAACTGAGAGAACAAACCAAAAGATCAGAACGATGTTGCCAAGAGGCCATAGCCCCGAACCCACTTTCCTACCATGTTGACAGTAGGGGGATATTCAGCTGGTGGCATCAAACCGGCTGGAGAGGCGATGGAGTCTGGCTTTAGCAGAGATGGAAGCTGGTAGATGGGGCTTGCAGGTGGCCGTAAACTACAGCATGAAGAATGTCAGCCTTGACAGTGATGCACAAGGGCTGATTTTGCTGTCCAAAAGCAAGAAGCAGGTCGGAGCATTGAGGACTTGGTTTCAGATGATACGTGTTTTCTCTGCTCACTTGTTAAAAGGAATGGCTACACTGTTGCGCATTTCGTGGCTAGAATAGCTAGTTTGGATAGGCCGGCTGTTGATGACAAAAAAAAATTTTGTCTTAGCGATGGAAGAACTAGTCCAGTCTGCACGACGGGCTGAAGAGAAGGAAATGCCCAATCAATCACAACATTGAATTTGGGCTGACAGCAAAACAAGGAGCCTTCATTTTGAATCAATGCAATGGGCGCCAAAACTCGGAAGCAGTTGAAGCAACAAGTGAGATATGATAAACCACCCACAAATATCTCTTCCCACGACCAGAAAAACAATGGGAGTTAAAATAATTGCCGAGGAGATTATCCTATAAATAGTAACGAATAAAGCAGAATTTAGAAGGATGGCATCAACACAACAACAACAAAGTCTTTAGTTCTTTCTTTCTTTTTTAGTATACATCGGGCCGCCTCGCACCGTATCGCGAGTAGTACATGTTTTAGGATAGTTCTTTTACTTCTCCATGGTGAAGATAGAAGGCATGGAGGTAATTGATTCCATATCTTTCTTGACTCTTCATTAGCAAACCTGACGTTATTTTCAATTAAAGAGTTACCATTTCAAGTTTGTAAGAATCCTTTCTTTATACTTACTTTTAGTAATTTTATTTTATGCATTTAGTTCTTCGCGGTCGGTCTAATTTAAGTGCTCTTAGGAAAGACATTTCATATAAGTGTCCTTAAATTTAGCGTTCAACACCGACGATTATCCTTTTAACTACTTTTCCCCAGGGTACATAGTTTAGTGATAGGTGGTCTCATAGTATGAGACCGTCCCATACTAGAATTTGTGTAAAAGAGTTTCTTTATTGTTAGACGGTTTCATGCAAACTTGTCATATCGAATTAAGGGTCTGTATAATTCCCACCTATCGCGGGCGAAAAGAGGGAGTGATAGACTGATAGGGGAGAATAACTGAATAAGTTATACAATAGTTGACCCCAGGGGCGAAGCCAGCTAGTGGCTTGGGGTGGCGGCCGCCACCCGGGCGAGGAAAAAAAAAATCTGCTTCTATAGGCTAAGTAGGTTTATATATAAATTTGCCTAAATATGAATCAACAAATAGGCTTGGCGTGGTGGTCAGAGTACATTTCTGTTACCTGTATGTCAGGTGTTCGATTCCTACCTAAGGCAGGTTTTATCATTTTATCTAATATTTTAACTTCTTAACTGAAAAAGTAAATCTATGTGAGCTACTAATGGGGTTCGAACCACGCCTGTCGCTGAATTGTAGTTTTAATCAACATGAATTAAGCAGTAGAGCAAATAACTTGTTGTTGATGGGTTTGTATCGGTATATATATATATATATATATATATATATATATATATATATATATATATATAAAATATAAATAAAGGTTTAATCGTCATGCCAATTTTATTATGTGAACGGTTTGTCCTCAGCTCTTTGTTTTCTTAATAAATTTACGTACTTAAAATAAACAAAATTAAATTAATTATGTTAACTCTGTGTCTCTATACTTGGGTAACATATTTGTACATGAAAAAAAAAAAGAAACTTCAAATTAAATGTCGATGTGTTTATATTTCGTTTTTGGGTGTACAATTACCGATATCTCCATATGTCAAAAGGGGGGAAATATTGGCCGATATATCCGATACGATAACACTTTTGCCTATATTTTACTTCAAATTAGATGATCGCGACGTCTGTATTTTATTAAACGCCGCGACATCATGGTCGGACCAAATTAAAACCGTGACCAAACCCGATATTTTGAACCACAGATACCGCGAATATAAAGGCACTAGGTATAATCCGCCACCCCAACTTTTAGATCCTGGCTTCGCCCCTGGTTGACCCCTCGCCAAGTCACACCTAGTACTCACTACATACTTTAGCCTCATCCATACATGTTCACACACCTCTCATCAATTCTTGCGTGAAGTCGATGGTGTGATTATGATATTTGTAATGTTTCACACTTCTTCTATGATGGTATCAGGCCGGCACTCTAGAGGGGGGGTGAATAGAGTGGCTTGAGGAATTCGAGCGATTAACCCGAATTCACTGACTTCTTTTCTTTTCGTGGAGATACAAGTAATGGATCAGTTGACGGAACAATGTATGGAACAGTGCAAGAGTGACTGTTCCCTAAGAAAGTAAATCAAAAGCGATAAGGAACACAGGAATTTACCGTGGTTCGACCTCTAACACAAGGTCTACGTCCACCCCTACTCTAATCTCAATAATCCACTATTCTCAAAAGAGTGATACAAGCACCAATTCACGTTCTTACCACAAGAACTAATTGACGTTCTTCCCAAAAGAACCCTACCCCAATATCCACCACGAATATTGTGACTCTACCCGGAAAACTCTTAAGAAAACTGGAATTACAAAGACTCGCTACCTCGATATGCTTCTTGAAAGCAGGTGAGATACGATTTAGCCTAGATCAAGATGACACACCAACAAGAAAAACTCTCTGCCTTTAAGGAAATACTCTGTTTTGCTCAAAACGCTCTTTTTGCTCAACGTGTGTGTGTATCTTCCAAGAGAAACAACATGAAACTTAAATATCAAAACATTAGGTTAATTTGATCAAGAAAGATATTTCTCAAAAGATAGACTTTTCATAATAAAAAGATTTTATCCCGGAAGGAAATATCTTTTGAGATCAAATAAAAACTAATGCCTAATTTTGAAAATATTTAACCAAAATAGGAAAATATGAGATATTACCAGTGTAAAAGCAATTTCCAAAATTATTGAAGATATTCTTTTTCTCAGAAGATTTGAAGTGAGGCGTTTTCAAAATTCTATTGCAAAGGAACAATGTATGGAACAGAGTAAGGAAGACTGTTCCATACGTTGTTCCCTGCTACGTATCCTGAAGGCAGACAGTCTCATGGTGTGTCAAAACAAAACCGTACAAGAGTTCTAACCATTACAACACATGATCATCTACATGATCGAAAATCACTCTTGTAGATGTAGTTGTTCCTTGCCTCGACTCGTTCCATAACCTTGAAGTGTGGAACCTGCTAACATAAGCTTAAACACACTCGAGAGCATTAAGGTCAGGATCATATATTCAAAATACTAACCTTAGACAACTACTATATTTGTTATCATCAAAACCGGGAACCCAACAAATTCCCCCTTTTTTGATGATGACAAATATTAGTGCAAACTTTCACCAAACACTCGAAGAAGAATCCAGTACTAAGCATAGAGACAATAGAAGGACGTGGAAAACCGTTAGTGTCAAACATAAAGCACAACCATAAGATATTTAAACTAAACCGCTGAAAACTCGAAAAGAACATTGGTTATTATAGACTTAAAGATGGAAAGTTTGCATAAGTTTTCCCCCTTTTGACACCATCAAAAAGGTCAGACTGCACAAGAGAGAGTAAGCCAAAACCACCACACAAATGCGAATTGACCAAGTTTAAAGCACTAAAGAGACCAAATATCTCGAATGAGATGTAATCAAGCTATGAAAATCCAAAACCAGGTCACTAAATCCTAGGAAACATGACAGCAAAAAGCATTTTAGTGTCTCAAACAGCCATTAGAGAGAGAACAGTGAAACCATGGACAAAGAGGCTTAAGGCTGAGATGTGTTGTCTTGAGGACCAGTGACGGGAACAGGTGATGGACCAGTGCTGGGATCAGTGGATGAAACAGGGGAAGGACCAGCATTGGGAACAAAGGTTCTCGCAAACGCAGCAAAGCCAGTAGCAAAAGGTGGAGCAGTGGAAGGACCAGCAGCAGTGAGATCAGCCCGTACAATGCCTTGAGCATGACATAGAGCATCAAGTGAAGCATTAATTCTCCCAAATTCACGAACCATCATACCATGAACACCTGCAACTTCACTGACAATCAATGCACGAAGACTCTCAAGTGTAAGAGGGCCCTCCGAGGCACTACCAACAAGGCTCAAAGGTTGAGTAGTCGGTATGGAACTGGAAGCAGGATTTTGTGTAACAGGCAATCCCTTCATCATGTGATCACCGATAGCATACATCTTAGATGGGGGGAGATCATCAAACGTAACCTTAAACGCCTTGAATATCAATGTTAACCAACCACCATATGGCAAACCATGTTTAGGAGTCTTGTGCACAAACTCCATATGCCGAAGGATGAGTGACGGCAAATTAATCCTGATATCACGATTCACCAATAAATGAAGTAGAGTATGGTCTAAAGTACTTAACCTTCCACGACCCTCACGTTTAGGAACAAGTAGTCTGGCAACAACAGATAACGTGTTATGGACATCTGTACAGTCATGCAAAGCCAGCCTTGAAGTTTTATTACCATTGGATAAAGCACGACAAACTACTTCTTCACTATAAGCAGGACTCCATCCAGACTTGAGATAGGTTCCAAAACCAGCTTGAGGAATACCCAAAATTCCACTAAGAATAAATTTGTCAAGAACAATCTTTCGACTTTGGACCCATGAGACCTATACCAATTTTCCCACACCTTCAACAATGTGCATATTCTCATAAAATTCAACAACTAATGTGTCATACACATTGCATTCCGTTGTAAACAAATCACGCCAACCCTGATAATCTAAACAGCTAGCAAATTGAGCACCAGTTGAAGTATTGAGCCACGAAGATGGGAAGAATTTACCTTTAATAACAGAGGTAGGAGAATACTTATGCTTAACCGAATCATCAGTAGGGCGCTTAATCTTTTTCACTGTATCAACAGCAATCAACCTTTGGATTCTCCCAATATAATCCGCCTTAGGACATTCCCCCTCAGTTACAGCCTGTGGTTCTTCTTCTTCAGTATCAGAAGAGTCATGGTGTCTCTCACATGTGGTTTGAACCTCTTCCTCATCACTAGGGGATACATGATCACTAGTGTTTTCTTCTTCTCCGTCACTGTCAATGGACACAAGCGCCGGTTGGGCTGAACGCTGTCTTTTCCGGAAAGAGTGAGCCATCAACCGATTTGATCGTCTTTTGGGAACAGTGCTAGGACCAGATGCAGAGTTGTTGATTTTTGGAACAGAGCTCTTCTTCTTCGTAACAGGTGATCTGTTGATTTTTTCTCCATCAATAATCATACGAACCATGGTGTCTCTTAGAGAGATGGAGGGAAAAAAATTGAAGATGAAGAGTGTTGTGAAATTGAAGAAGCAGGAGTGTCGTGGAAGAAGAAGCGGCGCCCCTTCCTTTCCTATTAATGTGTCCTGGAGTCTGTCTTGTGTTGGAGTCTGTTTTCCGATTTTTTTTTTTTTTTTTTTTTTTTTTTTTTTTTGGAAATCTCTCCATCTTATCATCTGGCTGCAAATTTTCCACTTGTGATCAAGGTTACCAAAAATCATGCCCACAAATATTTCCTCCGTATCTTCTGGATGTGCACATTCCACAATTTTACTTTGCTCATGAGACCACTGCTGGGAACAGTTACTGGTGAAGGAAAGGTGTTTTGAAACAGGTAGAAGAACAAGGCAAATCAATGAAAGGGAACAAGGCATAGTACACTGTTCTCATAGCTGTTCTTAACGCTGTTTCCCAGGCAACTTAGGTTAATGGTCAGTATAGCTATCAAACATGACATGATTCTTTAATCATCTAAGCACGTTCAACAAGATCAATCAGACGGCATACAAAGACATTTGTGGAACTCAAGTGGTGACAACCAATTCTCGTCAATCATTGGGGGGCAAAGTGTGCAAACAATCACCTTAGTCT
This sequence comes from Spergularia bocconei, assembly GCA_963457585.1. NCBI lineage: Eukaryota > Viridiplantae > Streptophyta > Magnoliopsida > Caryophyllales > Caryophyllaceae > Spergularia > Spergularia bocconei. The sequence continues at coordinate 9,732,147 of OY734943.1, forward strand.
AAGTAAACCAAGTTCAGTTCTAATTTTCTGAAACCTTTCTTTAGGTAACGGTTTAGTGAAAATATCAGCAAGTTGATTTTCAGTTTGACAAAATTCAAGCACAACAAAACCTTTTTCCACATTGTCCCTTAAGAAATGATGACGAATATCAATATGCTTAGTCCTAGAATGTTGAACAGGATTTTTCGAGATATTGATAGCACTAGTATTATCACACAAGATAGGAACACAACCTACCTCAATACCGAAGTCTTTAATTTGCTGCCTTACCCATAAGGTTTGTGCACAACATGAAGCGGCAGCAACATACTCAGATTCAGCAGTAGATAAGGCAACGGAGTTCTGCTTCTTAGAGGCCCAAGAGATTAAGCAAGGACCTAAAAAATTTGCCATACCTGATGTGCTTTTCCTGTCAACTAAGAAACCTGCATAATCTGAATCAGAATATCCTATCAAGGCAAATGATCCACCTTTAGGATATAGTAAGCACAAGTCATCCGTTCCTTTCAAATATCTCAAGATACGTTTAACAGCTTTAAGATGGGATTCCCTTGGATTAGATTGAAATCTAGCACACAAGCACACACTGTAAACAATATCTGGCCTACTAGCAGTGAGGTAAAGAAGAGAGCCAATCATACCTCGGTAGGTCGTGTTATCGACACTCTTACCATTTTCATCCTTGTCTAACCGTGAGTTAGTAGGAATTGGCGTGTCATGAGGCTTGGAATCCTCCATTGAGTACTTCTTCAACAATTCTTTGATGTACTTCTGCTGATGAATCATGATGGAGTCGTGAGATTGTTTTATTTGCAAGCCAAGAAAGTAGCTTAGCTCTCCCATCATGCTCATCTCAAACTCACTCTGCATTAACGTTGAAAAGCTATCACACAAGGCTTGATTAGTAGCTCCAAAAATTATGTCATCAACATAAATCTGGACTACTAGCAGATTATCTCCTTCCGATTTTAGGAACAGTGTCTTGTCAACTGTCCCCCTTTTGTAGTCATTCTTCATCAGGAAATTTGACAGTCGCTCATACCAAGCTCTTGGAGCTTGTTTCAATCCATAGAGGGCTTTGTCCAATTTGAACACATGATCACGTAGGACAGTATCCTCAAAACCGGGTGGCTGCTCAACATACACATCTTCCTTCAAATAGCCATTAAGAAAAGCTGTCTTGACGTCCATTTGAAAAAGCTTAAAGTTCATGAATGCAGCAAAAGCAATAAGTATCCGAATGGCCTCTAGACGAGCAACTGGAGCAAATGATTCTGTGAAATCGATCCCTTCTTCTTGTGTGAATCCTTGTGCTACAAGTCTTGCCTTGTTTCTTGTTATAGCACCACTGTCATCGAGCTTATTTCGGAAAATCCACTTTGTTCCAATTACTGAAGTATTTGGTGGTCGGGGAACAAGGTGCCAGACCCTGTTCCGTTCAAATTGATTCAGTTCTTCCTGCATGGCCACCACCCAATCGGAATCAGCTAGTGCTTCAATGTAGTTTCGAGGTTCAATTTTGGAGAGAAAAGCTGAGTTTGCGCACAAGTTTTGCACATAGTGTCTTGTTTGAACCCCTTTTCTGATGTCACTGATAATTAAATCAGTAGGGTGAGAGCTCTGATGCTTCCATTTCTTGGGAACAAAAGGGAGACCAGTGTTGCTGTTGTTGTCAATTAGATGTACCGGTCCCTGTGTTTCTTCGAGATTGAGAGATGTTCCCCCTGAGTTTGTATTCCCATTGGACTCAGGAATAGAGGCAGGAACACTCCCTGGACCAGTGTTGGGAGCAGTCTCCATTTCAGTGTTAGGAGCAGTGTTGAGGCCAGTGTCGGAATTCGTCTCCACATTATCATTTTCATTAGGAACAGTGTTGGGAGCAGTACCCGTATTAGCATCAGGAACAGTGTTGGGAGCAGTTTCCAACCTAGCATTTTCAATCGGAACAGTGTTGGGACCAGTCTACGAAATATCACTTTCGACATCAGATTCTTTGATTTGAGCTTCTGACTGTCTGAACAGTCCAATCTGAAAATCCTCATCATATTCCTCCATGTTCTCATCAAAGGCATTTATCTCATCAAAAATCACATGAATGCTCTCTTCAACACACAGAGTTCGCTTATTGTAAACTTTGTACGCCTTGCTGTGTGTCGAGTAGCCTAAGAACACTGCTTCATCACTTCTCGGATCAAATTTTCCGAGATTTTCTTTCCCATTGTTGTGCACATAACACCTGCAACCAAAGATTCGCATATGTGTAATGTTGGGCTTTCTTCCCTTGAAGAGCTCATAGGGAGTCTTCTTTAGGATGGGTCGGATGAGCACACGATTGAGAATGTATGCAGCTGCAGCAACGGCATCAGCCCACATTTTTCTTGGAAGACCACTTTCCAAAAGCATGGTCCTAGCAATGTCTTCCAAGGATCTGTTTTTCCTCTCTACAACGCCGTTTTGCTGTGGTGTCCTGGGTGCCGAAAAATTGTGATCAAGTCCATTTTCCCTGCAAAGCTCACTGAAACTTGAGTTTTCAAACTCTGTACCATGGTCAGAACGTATGAAAACAAGTTGATGATTTGTTTGTTTCTGTAACTTTCTCATTAGCACACAAAACTCATCAAAAGCTTCATCCTTAGAATGAAGAAAAAGAGTCCATACAAATCTGGAAAAATCATCAACTATCACAAAAACGTATTTGAACTTATTTCGACTTTCAACTTTCATAGGACCACATAAATCAACATGAACCATTTCAAGTGGCCTTGAAGTGCTTACCACAGGCTTAGATTTGAACGAAGAACGGACATGTTTGCATCTAGCACACTCTCTACAAACTTTATCAACTACAAATTTCACATTAGGCAGACCAACAACAAGATCCTGTGATTTCAATTTCTGTAAAAGAGTGGGACTGACATGTCCTAGACGCCTATGCCACAACCAAGGATCATCGCTCATAGCACTCATACAGGACAATCTACGACTAGGAACCAAACACAAGTCAACAGTGTAGACATTGTTGTTTCTTACTCCTTTCAAAAGAGTATCACCTGTAAGAGCGTTAGTAATGAGACAAGAGTTTGAGGAGAATTCAATCTTGTTACCTTTGTCACACAGTTGAGATATGCTCAGCAAATTATGCTTTAACCCCTTCACAAGATAAACATTATCTATAGAGTGTGTGAGTGACTTACCAACCTTACCTATGCCAATGATGGCACCTTTCTTGTTGTCACCAAATGTCACACACCCTCCGTCAAAGGCTGTGAGTGAGAGAAATTGATCGGGGTCACCTGTCATATGCCTCGAGCAGCCACTATCCAAGTACCAAAAGCTGCTCGCTCTCACCCTAGCCTGCAAAGGAAGTTAGTTCTTGGATTTAGGAACCCAAACAAGATTGGGTCCCTTTGTTTTAGTCATAGTCTTAGGAACCCAGACAAGATTTGGCTCCTTCGTTTTAGCTTTTGGAATCCAAACAAGATTAGATCCCTTTGTTTTAGTCATGGATTTGATCGAATCCTTGCGAATCCAAACTTGCTTGACTACTTTGCCGTTTGTTGCTATAGCTTTCTTCCTTTTCACACATTCAAACTTATCATGACCATTGTTACCACAAAAAGAACACACAGGCATGCAAACATACTTGCGACGTTTATACTCAAACAACCAGGCTTTGTCCCTGTTCTGTGCATTGTTCCTGTAACTGTTCCCTCCACTGGTCTCTTGGTCAATGTAACCAATCCCTGCTTTAGAACGCTTAACAAATTGTTTTCCGAGAAGATTTATGGATTTTTGACTGGAAAACCATCTTTCATTTTGCCTTTTTGCGTTAATCAAATCATGTTCAAGAGCTCCAATTTTGATCATTAATTCTTTGTTCTTTGAAGTCAGAGAATTAACCTGATTCTTAGTCATTTCAATATTTTGCAAAACATTTTGATCACGCTTAGCAGAGTTGAGTAAATCAGAAATTTCTTTCTCCAATTTCCTAATCTTGCTTTCATACTCACAGACCACGGGAACAGTGTCAGGAACAATGACAGGAACATACTTCTCATTCAATTCATTTTGCATAATAGACAGATTCCTACTCTTTTCTTCTAGGTCCTTTAAGAGCAAGGAATTCTCTTGACTTAACACAGAACAATCTTTCTCAAGAGAGCATATTTTGTTTTCATGCAAGATAGTTTTAGTCGTCTCATGTTCAAGTTGTTCTTTTAAGTCCTGACAAGTGCTAGCCATATCCATGCATTCATCCATTATTATCATGATTAATCTAGCTAGCTTCTCCCTAGATAAATTGGGCAAATCAGATTTAATAGATTGAAAGTTTACCTGACAGTCATCCTCTTCATCTTCATCCTCAAGTCTTTCCATAAGGCATACGTCCGGTCCAGGAGGGTGCTGTTCCATTCCCTGGTCCATGCTCAGGGCTGTGAGGCACAAGTTTGCAATTGGTGCCTGTTCCTGCACCTGTTCCTCCTCAGAATCGGAGTCGCCCCATACAGCAGCCATCATAGCTCTCTTGTAATTCTCTTTGGCAACGTCTCTCGTCTTGTCCCTAGACTTCTCATTCTTCATCATAGGACATTCAGCAATCCTGTGATCTTGAGAGCTACACCTAAAGCATCCCTGTCTAAAAACAGCGCCTTTCTTACCATAATTCATAGAAAAAGAAGATTTTCCCTGAGAATTGAAATTTCCTTTTCTGCTTGACATCTGTTTCTTGTAAGCACGTGCAAAACGCTTGGTCATAAAAGCAAGTTCATTCTCTTGTTCATCAATTTCATCTTCACTATCGCTAGTGTCGACTTTTAAGACCAAACTCCTGCTCTTCAACTTATCTTCATCTCTTGGCATTAGTTCCATCTCATGAGCCATCAAGGAACCAATCAACTCTTCCACGGGCATGTCTGATAAATCTTTTGCCTCTTTAATAGCCGTCACTTTAACTAGCCAATCCCTGGTGAGACTACGAAGGACTTTCCTAACCAATTCTTCTGAGGTAAATGATTTACCAAAAGATTTGAGTTCATTAGTGATCTTGTTGAATCTAGTGAACATATCTTTAATGGTCTCATCCTTTTCCATTTTAAACATCTCGTATTGAGTTGTAAGTAAATCTATTCTAGACCTTTTTACCTCCGTGGTTCCTTCATAAATGAGTTCGATGGCATCCCAAAGACCCTTTGCAGTGTCGTTCGAAGAGATGCGATCAAACTCATCCTCACCTATTGCTTGCTGTAAGATTGTAGCCGCTCGTGCATTCTTTTCTAGCGTTCCATAATCGAGCATGCTATATTCTTCCTCTGGCTTTTCAACGACATTGCCCTGTGCGTCCTTCTTGGTGACCTTCAAATTTCCTTTGGTGACAATCACCCAGAGTTGATAGTCACACCCTTGAAGAAAGTTCCTCATACGTACCTTCCATGTCTTGTAGTTTGTGGGAGTCAATACAGGAATGGTAGCTCCCTTAATCTCCGGCTTCACAGATCCCAACGACATCTCTACTCTAGGATATTAGCCTTTCGAGCAAACCTGCTCTGATACCAATTGATGGTATCAGGCCGGCACTCTAGAGGGGGGGTGAATAGAGTGGCTTGAGGAATTCGAGCGATTAACCCGAATTCACTGACTTCTTTTCTTTTCGTGGAGATACAAGTAATGGAACAGTTGACGGAACAATGTATGGAACAGTGCAAGAGTGACTGTTCCCTAAGAAAGTAAATCAAAAGCGATAAGCAACACAGGAATTTACCGTGGTTCGACCTCTAACACAAGGTCTACGTCCACCCCTACTCTAATCTCAATAATCCACTATTCTCAAAAGAGTGATACAAGCACCAATTCACGTTCTTACCACAAGAACTAATTGACGTTCTTCCCAAAAGAACCCTACCCCAATATCCACCACGAATATTGTGACTCTACCCGGAAAACTCTTAAGAAAACTGGAATTACAAAGACTCGCTACCTCGATATGCTTCTTGAAAGCAGGTGAGATACGATTTAGCCTAGATCAAGATGACACATCAACAAGAAAAACTCTCTGCCTTTAAGGAAATACTCTGTTTTGCTCAAAACGCTCTTTTTGCTCAATGTGTGTGTGTATCTTCCAAGAGAAACAACGTGAAACTTAAATATCAAAACATTAGGTTAATTTGATCAAGAAAGATATTTCTCAAAAGATAGACTTTTCATAATAAAAAGATTTTATCCCGGAAAGAAATATCTTTTGAGATCAAATAAAAACTAATGCCTAATTTTGAAAATATTTAACCAAAATAGGAAAATATGAGATATTACCAGTGTAAAAGCAATTTCCAAAATTATTGAAGATATTCTTTTTCTCAGAAGATTTGAAGTGAGGCGTTTTCAAAATTCTATTGCAAAGGAACAATGTATGGAACAGAGTAAGGAAGACTGTTCCATACGTTGTTCCCTGCTACGTTTCCTGAAGGCAGACAGTCTCATGGTGTGTCAAAACAAAACCGTACAAGAGTTCTAACCATTACAACACATGATCATCTACATGATCGAAAATCACTCTTGTAGATGTAGTTGTTCCTTGCCTCGACTCGTTCCATAACCTTGAAGTGTGGAACCTGCTAACATAAGCTTAAACACACTCGAGAGCATTAAGGTCAGGATCATATATTCAAAATACTAACCTTAGACAACTACTATATTTGTTATCATCAAAACCGGGAACCCAACATTCTAGGACTTTTTATTGTCTTAATGATGAAAATGAGATGTAGTGTGCTATATCGTGTGATTCTTATCCGGATAAGTTTTAGGAGTGTACCTTTTCCATCTACCACTAATATAAGAGATCTTTTAAACATACTTATTGAAGATGGTATACACACAAATTAATTTTTAATTTTAAGGTATACATGCAAATAAATTAGTCAAGTTGAAGTTTAGAAAATATCGCAGTTAACTAGAAATTTTACCTAATCGGTCGTGCCATTTTTTTTTTTTTATTTACTAACTTGTCCTGAATCTCTCATTCATAAGTGTGCTCAAGAGACAAGACATAAATTTAATCGTAGAAGAATGGTAATTATGTTAAGCGTGATAACGATGTTAGGCTAACAGTATGAGATAGGAGGAAAATTTTCCCTAGAAAATTGATGAAATGAACAGGCCAAGACTATCCAACTGTAAAAACGGATTTTTTTTTTTTTTTTTTTTTAGACAAAGGATACAACAGGGGAAAGGGGGATACAAGAACGAAAAACATGTTCCAGGGGGCCTTACACAAAAGCAGGCATTGCCCGACTCAAATGAAATGAGCCGGGATCAAAACCTGAACCGCCTAGACTGAACACACTAAAAGGACTAAAAAACGACGTTAACTTCTTCTTCTTAGACGGAAGCACATCAACTTGGTGGTGGCAAATGAACTTTCTTTTCACCCCACTTACACGAGGCAGACGGGACTTGGATGCGAGTTTCAACCTTTTACGGAGGTGGGTACCGTACTTACGACGGTGCACGGATGCTCGATAAAACTTACGCGACACTGCACAAAAAACAAATGTTAGAGGGGATGAGAGCACTACCTGTGATGAAGGGAAAACTGGAGCATCCCTCATGGGAGTGTCTACAATGGACGGGACATCAGGAGGTGGCGGAATCGGATGTGGCGCAACTGGAATACAAGTAGTTTCTTCCGGGCAGGGAAGAATATTGGAAGCCACTGCTTCCCCCGAGGCGTAGTCGTGGGGGGCTTCCGTCATGATTTGATTTGTTGGGGTGACCGCACGAACGTACATCACCGAACACGAACGTTTGTGAAAGAAAACTAAGGATTTACCCTCTTCCAGTTGTTCCAAACCAGACCCAGTCAGTCGCAGAACAGAGGACGGCTTCCTGCGGTTGACAAATACATTTGGCTTCCTGCGGTTGACAAATACATTTTCTTGGACGACTTTCACCCCTTGTGTTGTACCGATGGTGGCGTCGCTAGCCGCAGGAAGTGGGTCATGCAAACAGGCCATACTAACATCACTTGAGTCGCTAAGACAATCAACAGGCTGCTCATTAACAAGTTCCACTTTCTCCAATTCAAGGTTGAAGGCGGAACTAAAAACTTCACTATGGGCTATCTTAGTACCGCCCACTATTTCAAGAGGCATCAGATCAGAATTCTCCCCTTGCTCCTGGGTAACAGAATTGGAGACGGAGCTTGGACTCCCAACATGATCAGGGGGAAACTTGCAGCGGCTAAAATCATCGGACCGCAACTTAAAACCAGGGTCCCCTTGCTCCCGGAGGTTGGAGCAGGCGCCGGGGCCATGGGCATCAACAGGGCCAAACTTACTGGAGCCCAGAACAGCAGAGGACTCTACCTTATCCTTACCAGTTCCAACTGCATTCTTGCTTTTGTCGTTGGAACAAACCACAGAGCTAGTAGTCGAGCTGCAGTTACTACTGGACGACTGCAACAACCCTTCCACCTTAACTAACTCTTTCAACACTTCCGAATTATTAGCCTCAACACCCTTAGCTTGAACTAAATCTTTGTAAGCAGCATTAAGCTGACCCAAATGAACAAATGCAGACGCTCTACGAAAGAGAGCTTTAACGTTACGAGAATCAAAACCTAACACCAATGAACACAGATTTTTGGCCTGGGTAAAGTTGCCGAATTTGAGTGCACAAATTGCTAAGTTTAGGTTCAGAGACACAGCAAGATCTCTAAACAGCACCTGACCGTCCTCGTCTAAAGACACCACAAAACAGATGGCCTTAACAGCTTTAAGATAAAAGTAAAAAACTTCTCTGAAACGGCCCTGTTTGAACAAAGAAGTCCCATCTAATTTCAAGGAAGAGGCATAACCAACAACCTCTTCCGGACCCTTCAATTGGGTAAACATTGCACATAAATCCCCATCCTCACAAACAGCATCACCAAGATCAATATGATAAGAGATCAAAGCTGATTGAATTGATTCAAGAGACATCTTACAATCAAACAACCACCAGGAAGACGCGAAGAAGTACGCCAAACTACACCGATACTAAAACTAAAGGAACAGAGAATAAAGCCAACAACCACCTCAAGGGTTCCAGATTATTGTATGAACAATCAAGCAACCCCAGCAACCCACCCCGAATCAAACAAGGAAAACAGACGAACCTGCGGAGGGGGCGGCGGAAATCGAGCGACAACGATGGATCGATAGAAAGGAGTTGCGCTGCTAGGACCCTCTCCGATCACCTCAGCGGTCACCGGAACCGGAGTATTTGCGGTTGCGAGGTAGAGACTAGGTGCGACAGCCCCAAACTCCCTTGAATTTTTGTGATTGTTGGCAAGCTAGGCAACTGCGAGTCTGCGACTGATCGAAGGGTGGGATAGGCTCGCCGGCTCCGATTGAAAATGATTGAATATTGGCCGGCGAGCCTTGTGAAGAGAGGCAGAGGAGATGACTTAGTGTTTGGGGTTTTCTCTTTCTCTCTCTAACTTTCTCTCTCTTGGAGATATTTTTTTTTCGTTGTTAAAGTTCACTGTAAAAACGGATCAAAGAACAAGTTATCTCTTAAAATGATTTCTATATTGCACTACATCATGTTGTTTCGTTTCATCCACGCTCGATTATTATGTAACACATAACCTTTTATAAATTAAACAAAAAATGTTGAATACACGACTGATTTGAAGTCGTTTTAACAACAATATGTGTTAATGGATATTGTGTGACAAATTTAAGTATTGGACTATATAAATGTCCAAAATTTCTATGTGGGGTTCATTTCACCGAGAGCAAACATTCCTCAACTAACCAAATCGGAATCCATATAAAAGGGCAATTTTGATTTTTGATTGTTGCCGTGTTGGAGAAGGAGCACATGAACTGACGAGAACTCTTGTATAAGTAGACAATAGTTGTAAATGGACCCACAAAAATTTGTATCAGCATGGCACCCATAGATCTTAATCAAAACATAGATCTCTGACCCTGTCACGCTGCTCTTTAACCTTGATCCATAACTCCATATCACTCTTTCAGTCTTTTGTCTTGTTTCTTAGATACTAATTCCACAACATCATGGTTAGAGCTGGCAATCGGGCGGGTCGGGTCGGTTTCGGGTCGGGTTGAGGCGGGTCGGGTCATATCGAGTTCGGGTCTTGGCGGGTCGAGATGAACTTTCGGGTCGGGTCGGTTTTGACTCGGTTCGCTTTCGGTTCGGGTCATGTCGGGTAAATTTTGTGTCGGGTCGGGTCGGTTTTGCGTCGGGTCATAATCGGGTTTAGTTACTGATGGTTATTAATCCGTGTCATTTCAAGTTTTGGTTAATGTTTTGGGTTTTTTTGGCGTAATTAGGGGAATTTATTTAGTTAGTAAATTAAAATCATCAATATGCATACTAAATTGTTTTAATTTGGATCATTATTAAGCTTAATTATTATCCGGTCATCAAACGGGTCGGGTCATTGTCGGATAACGGGTCACTACGGGTCGGGTCGGTTCATTGTCGGGTTGGACATTATCGGGTTGTATCGGGTCGAGTCGGGTTCGGGTGATCACAATTTCGGGTCCAATCGGGTCGGGTTTTCGGGTGAGTCGGGTCGGGTCAAGGTTGTCAGCTCTAATCATGGTCATCATCTCGTTTTAATTTTGAGAGTTTTTTTTCTTTTTTAATTATTGTATATAGCTAATAAGTTTTTTTTTTTTTTTTTTTTTTTTTTTTTTTTTTTGGCTAGGATATAGCTAATAAGTTAAGAGCTAAATTACGACCAGTAGGAATCCATACTTATCATGTTTAATGTATTTAATAAATCTCGTCATTATTTGCGTACAAAGTACTATAGTTAATTTGTATTATTCTATTTATTTATTTGCTTCTTTTTAAGCCAAATTTTCACTTTAAAATCTAAGAGCAGTAGCAATGGTGGTTCTTACCTCGAGTTCTTCAAATAAGAACCAGAAAATATTAGTTCTTCCATTGCAAATCATTCAAAGTTCGTTCGTCTAAGAACTCAGTTCGAAAAAACGAACTCAGTTCGTCTAATTTGCGGCAAAAAGAGCAAAGAGAAAAATGTCTCCGCATGAGCACACGACTGAAGAAATATGGCGCGTGATTTCTACCCACTAGGAAATACAGTTGATTCAATGAATTTAATTTCGGAATAGGGCTAAAAAAAATGTTAAATTAGATGGGATGAATTTGAACTTATTCAACCTTATGGGGTGCACGTCACCCCATCGGACAAAACCGCCAGTGGTAATGCCGGTTTTAAGTGTGTCAAACAGTACAAATATGCCTCGAGGGAGAAGTCATTGACAACCTAAATGCGCCAGTCCCACTGGCGGTTTTAGTGTGAAAAAAAAAAAAAAAACTTAAAACCGCTGGTGGGACTGGCGGTTTTACTTCAGTGAAACCGCCAGTCCCAATGGCGGTTTTAGGTTGTCAATGACTTCTCCCCAAGCTTGATTGATACTGTTTGACACACTTAAAACCGCCATTACCAGTGGCGGTTTTGTCGACCTGTACCCCATAAGGTTGAATAAGTTCAAAATCGACCCATTTTGTTTAACATTTGTTTTTTGAGCCCTATTTCGAAAAAAATTCCGATTCAATGCATAGAAAGTCACGTGGAAAGGAAATGTGGGCCCCTCATAATTTCAAGCAATCAAAAAATTACATACACTAAATCTAATGGTTGTTTTTTCATGCATGGATGGCAATCTACGTTTAATGTTAATTGTTTTAAGTTTTGTGATTTTATTTTTATGGATGAAAACTAGTAATTTATATGGGTCCAATTAAGAACTGGGTTAATAGCTCTTCCACTACACATTTTAAGTTCTTAACTCTTGAGTTTGTAATTTTGTGATGTGGCATATAAAGAACTTAAAGTTGAGTTCTTCCATTGCAATTGCCTAATTAGTCTACTAAAGCGCAGCATTTTCATGTAGAAATCTCAACAAAAAAAAATATTTCATTTAGACAACCCATACTCAATTTGTTAAAATTACATGGTATAACTTATAAGCACCAAATTTTAACGCTCCTCGAAATATAAGACAAGATGGAGAATATTTTTGGCCAAAGTAATGGAGCCTTAATTAAAATGTTATCACCTCATTTATGTGTTGAGTATAACAATGTGAGGGATTCTGCAATGGCTACCAAGGTACGGTAGCCATTGTAAACACAATGAAATCGGACCGTTAATTTCAAAGAATTGATCATAGCCATCATTAATTTGACCTTATATTAAAAAAATAATAACAGCAACAATTAATTCCCAAAGCCCCAGCCTAGACCAGTAAAACGGGTCGGGCGGGCAGGTTTCGAGTTCGGGTAGCTTCGGGTTCGGATAGATTCGGGTTCGGGTGTATTTCGGGTTAGGGTCAATACGGGTCGGTCAATACGGGTTCGGGTCGGGTTACGGGTTGACCAACGGGTTGAAAATACATATTCGCGCCTTTTTATCGATAAATTTTAACAGGTAAAATATTATTTTATTCTTATTTTCCAAATTTTTTATATATTATATTATATAATAATAATGATTGCACCATATGTATGCTTTATATGTCTTAAAAGAAAATTTTAATTAAAATTTTATTGATATTAATTGTTTTATATCATTTTTTATTATTATAATATTTTTTTACTAAATATGTTTGACCCAACGGGTTGACCCACTCGGGTCGGGTTTTGACCCTGACATTTCGGGTCATTTCGGGTTTCGGGTGCTTTTCGGGTTCGGGTTGAAAAAGTCCGGGTTTTTCGGGTTATTTTCAGTTCGGGTCTCGGGCGGTTTTTCGGGTCGTGTCAGAAACTTACAAGTCTACCCCAGCCCCATTTTCTTCTCTCTCCTCTCCCCTTCCCCGCCACCACCCTAGCGCCACCACCGACTCACACCAAACACCACCAATTCGCCTGAGAAAGCCACCTCCGACCGGCGACAGGATGAAGATCCCACCTAGATTATCTTCGGCCACCATCGTCACGTCCCTAGTTGTCCACCCACGATTCTCTCTCTTCTCAACACCCCTCTTTCCCACCCTCATCCCTATGGATTCCCCGGCAACCGCCCCACGAAGACACCCTCTCACGCCTCCCCCGACCTCGTAGTAGCCTCCAATGTCGCCGCCCCCTCACATTCGCATTCGCCAAAGAAAATGAAGAAAAGAAAGAGAAAATGGTGGTGGAGGGGAGGCCGCCGGTGAAGCCAGTAGTAGGGGTGCTTGTTAGAGGGCGACTGGCAGCCCAACGGTGGTTTCAGAGACGGTTTGGTGGTGGTTGAGTTGTCAAGACGGTGGTTGCTGAGGTAGGGAGGGGGTGTATGGAGGAGAGAGAAGATGGGGTTAGGAATATTGGTGTTTGATTTTTTATTTTTATTTTTCTATGGTCAAACATATTCAATGGCTATGATTCACTTGTTAAAATCAACGGATATGATTCATTTCCTAACAATGGCTACCAAGCTTTGGTAGCCATTGTAGAATTAGTAAATATTAATTACGTTACATTAACCAAATCTTATATTTTTTTGAACACATTTTTTAATCTTATCTGATTGATCTGAATTTATCAGAAATTATGAGTTTAATTCCGTCTAATTAGATCTAGTCTAAGTTTTTTTTTTTTTAAATTCGATTTCAATTGAGCTCAATGTTGTTCAAGTTAAATCATATAAAGTCTCAATCTGTTTACACATTCGCAACGAGGATGAATGAAGTGAGTTATGTGCTATGTATGTGTAGAGTGGTTGGCAAGCAAGTTACAATAGCATCAAAAAGCCAAATGTCTCAATCCAATAGATCCACATGTGAATTTGAGTCGCTTGCAAGAGATTCATCTACCCATCAGACTTAACTACTGTCATTTTAATTAGGGTTATGGGCTAACTATAAGCTAAGAAATAAATATTGCTATGATTTTTTGTGAAATCTCATTAAATAGTATACATTGAAAATTAAAATTGACAAAACAATAAATGAACCCCCAATTAGTTAGCACTATGCACGACTCTCCACCACCGTCTACCACCGCCTCTCCTATCCACCGGTGCCCGCACCACCTCTCTTTGACCGGAAAAACGCCCCGGCTTCGCCGGGAAAACCAAAGGACACCCTAGTTAGGGTGTGGTGAACCCCAACTCGGGACTACTATCCTAAAGTGGCCGGAAAAAGGGTTTAGGGTCCCGCATCCCGGCGCCGCTACCGCGGCACCGGAAAGCGGGACCCTAAACCCTTTTTCCGGTTAACTTTAAGGTGGGTAGAGGAGCGTTGTGCCAATTATGGTGGCCGTTATCTATCGTGGTGGTGGTGTTTGAGATGGTGTTTGTTGATGTATTTGAATGGGGAAATAGAACATATGAAGAGGAGAGATAATGTGTGGTAATCTGGTAGTTTTTTTTTTTTAATTGTTGTTTTTATGATATTAATGAATTTTACAAAAATCAAAGCAATATTAATGGCTTATAGTTAGCCCTTAGGGCTAACTATAGCAAAATCCTTTTAATTATTACTCTTATTCCTAAGATTATCATGTAAAGGAAAAGGAAAGACGGAGATCTAGCCCATGAAATCAGGTAGTAAAAGAAGAAAAGGCAATAAAAATAGGATTGTATTGGCTGAATAAAAGCATAGTCAGTCAAAAGTCAAAAGGGAAATGAACAATCAAGCCTCAAATTTCTAAAGAAAGAGTGAAAAATGAGATACAAGTGAATCTCATTTTTCTGTCTGAACATAAAAACTCAAGTTTGTTTAAAAACAGTCATCAACCAGCAATACTGTCAAACTACAAAGTTACTGCCTTGGGATCTCAATTCACCTCTTATTCACTTTTGTCACAAGTTCACAACTCCTACCCAATACAGTGAAAAACACATGTGAAAAATAAATAGTTCTCTTTTCATCGAGTCGTCGACAGTGTGGACAATCTCTATCGGTATATATAATCCTATTTGATGTTTTGGTCATTAAATATAGTCCCTGTAGTTATTCTTATTTTGGTAAGAAGTCCCTGAATTTCATTAGAATATAGTAAAGCATTAACACACTTTGTGTTTTTATGTTGAGGTGGTAGCAGTAAGAATATTATAATTAGAATTAGATTAGAAAATTGAATTTTGGGGAAAATTGGGGGAAGTGGGTCAGTTTCATGGATCCCAAGGGCACAAAGCAACAACAGCCACCATCACAGGAGGCACCACCTCCTCCCCCAAATCTTCTCTTTCAACCCCACCACTTCTTGAGTTTCCCAAATCTTCCAACAACATCACCAACACCAACAACATTAATCCCAATTAATATGGGTGATCTCACCCACAACAACAACAACAACAACAGCATCATTTCCAGCAACAGCAACAGGCCTGCAGAAATCAAGGATTTTGAGATTCTGATACCTGATAAACAAAATCAGCAGCAGCAGCAACAGGAGGTGGAACAACAGCAGCAGCAGAAAAAGCAGCAGCAGCAACAGTTGGGGCCAAAGAGGAGTTC
Organism: Spergularia bocconei; assembly: GCA_963457585.1. Classification (NCBI taxonomy): domain Eukaryota; kingdom Viridiplantae; phylum Streptophyta; class Magnoliopsida; order Caryophyllales; family Caryophyllaceae; genus Spergularia; species Spergularia bocconei. The sequence goes on from OY734943.1 coordinate 9,747,626, forward strand.
AAACAAAGACAGGCACACAAAAGTGGAAGGGAGAGGGAGGAGGATCAGGATGCCAGCACTTTGTGCAGCTAGGATTTTCCAGTTGACTAGGGAATTGGGTCATAAATCTGACGGAGAGACAATCCAATGGCTTCTTCAACAAGCTGAGCCATCCATCATCGCCGCCACCGGAAGCGGGACGATACCCGCTTCCGCGATGGCGGCCGCTTCTGGATCATCCGTTTCACAGCAGGGGACCTCAATTGAGTCTGGTCTGCACCACCCCAATAACAACACCAATAAAGGTGATGACTTGGGTAGACCTGGTGGTTGGGGCGGCGGCGGTGGTGGTGCTATGGTTGGTGGCATGGGTGGTGCAGCAGGACATCTAGGCATGTGGGCCCCTCATCATCATCATAATATGGGTGGGTATTCTGGGTTTGACTTGGGTGGGTCTAATTTGGGGCATATGAATTTTGGTCCAATTTTACTGGGAAATAATAATCATAATCATAATCATAATAATAATCAGCAGCAGCATAATGTTGAGCAGCATCAGGGTCAGAGTCAGGCATTGCCAGGGTTAGAGCTTGGGTTGTCACAAGATGTTCATGTGGGTGTTTTGACACCTCAAGCATTAAGCCAGATTTACCAACAAATGGGTCAATCTAGAACTGGGTTGACCAATCTTCACCAACAACAACATCAACAACAACAACAAGCTGATAGCTCCAAGGATGACTCCCAGGGTTCTGGACAGTAAGTTGGTTTTGACAGTAGTCGATAACAACATTACCCCAGTGCCTCAAAGGCGAGATAAGGCGGGTCGGATAACGAAACAAATGCCATAGTAGTGATGAGATAGTAGAAACAAAAGTTTTGGTTTTTGGTGATGATGTTCTTTTCTTTTTATTTTTGGGTGTTGTACAATTTGCAAAAGGTGAGGAAAGACAAGGGGGGTAGATCACAGTCACTCTGATGGCATAATTCATTTTGATGCTGAATTATGGTTCTTGGCACTCAATTGTTTCACATTTTGGGCTCTATTTTTTTTTTACCAAATTCCATGTAAGTTTTTCTTCCTATACATGTAAATGTTGTTTTTATAGGAAGTTGTTCAATGTCATAGTTTTGCTGCCTGTGTAGTGGTGGTGGAGTCAGCAAGCGATACTGCAGGCAGGAGGGCTATAAGTTAGCTTAAATTTTGGGGCTTTGTAACTTCATGTGTACTGTATCTATAGAGAGGTTTGTTGCTTATGATGTTGTAAGACATCTCAAATTAGTGTATGACTTTTGTCATCTTGTTCATCTCATTCTAGATATTCTGTATGAAATGATCATCTTTGATTTGCTTCAGTGACTTCTAGTGTAATGTTCATGCACTGGCATTTTCTGAATACACCAAAGTTCAGCAATCTTTGACATCATCTTGAAATCCTAGTGTATCTAATAGAATAGCCGTGTCCGACACTTTAACACGCACCCGCATCCCACGCACATTTTGAAATCCTCTCCTGGTGGAATCGGCCATCATTTAAATTGTAGGTTAGACATCAGATTCTGTTTTCTTGTTTTACAAATAAATTTGAAACTGGTAGCTTTGCATAGAAAATTGATCTTTTGATTGGCAATATAAGCTATGTATTAAAGACCAGGTGGTGACATATGGCTGTGTTTCTTATTATGCACTGAATGCCATGTGAGGTCATTTACAATGTTGGTTGAGGAGTTGAAGTGTATCTTTGTTCCTTGTCCTGTCTTTTCCTCAGGCTTACAGTACTGCTTTTCCGAATGTGGTTGATTTTCGGAATTGTGAACTGTTTATGGGCTAACACCCATAATGATAATTTCATTGAGTCTGATATATTTCGAATAAGGTATGGAACGTAGAAAATGGACTTCATTTGAACCATGTTACACCTTCGTGAACTCGACTGGGGTAACTGTCACCCGGTGGTGTCTGTATCCCTAAGAACCGAACCTTGTGTTCTCGAATCTGCATCAGTCTCCTCTCCTGCGAAACGACCTCAGACATGAACATTGGACTACCAAAAACTCCATTTAGAACTGTGAGTGGAAACTTTTTCCTAAAATTTCAGCAATTATCAAACTACAGAAGAAAACGGAAAACGGAAAACCGCCGAAACGAAACACAGGAAGTCGAAAACGTTCGCTTGGTGAAAAAAAAAAAAAGAATTATGTGGAGGCCAGGGCTGAACAAAAAGATTGGGTACCAAGATAAGAAAAAACTGAATTAGGAAAATATTAGATAGAATTGAATCCCAAAAGAAGAAAGTTTTGGCCTTAGGTTTATGGTAAATCCCACCCAAATTGACTTCCAAAAAACTACTATATAAACAAATATTTGCACTCACAGATTTCTCACAATTCGCTCGCTTGAACGAAGAAACTTGTAAGCTAAAGGTGTATAGTGTCTGTCTCTCAAGAAGAAAAGATCAATGGCATCCGAAACAGCGAAGATGATCCTTCTGAAAGCATCTGACGGCGAGGAATTTGAGGTTGAGCAGTCCGTGGCGCTTGAGTCTCAGACAATTAAGCACTTGATTGAGGATGACTGCGCGGACAATGCAATCCCGCTTCCGAATGTAACAGGGAAGTTGGTGGCAAAGGTGATCGAGTACTGCAAGAAACACGCTGCTGCTACTGATGACAAGAACAAGACAGAGTCTGAAGAGGAGCTCAAGAATTGGGATGCTGATTATATCAAAGTAGATCTTAATATGCTGTATGATCTGATGTTAGCTGCTAACTATCTAAACATAAAGAGTCTGTTAGACTTGACCTGTCAAAGAGCGGCCGACATGATGAAAGGGAAGAAGCCTGAGGAAATCAGGACGACATTCAACATCAAGAACGACTTTACTCCTGAAGAGGAAGAGGAGGTCAAGAGTGAAAATCAGTGGGCCTTTGAATGAACGAATGATGAGCAATGTTGTTTATAGATTTGATTACACATACGACTTACGAGTCTGTTGTTATCTTCTGTCTTAATAATGCTACTACTTATTATTACTCACTGCAAATTGAAGTTGTCTATTCGGTTGATTAGTAGAACTACTTGAATGATCCTCTGTTTTGCTGCACGAATATTAATATGTCTATAGCTTACTCATTGCAAATTTGTCTATGTATTCGGCATAATACTACTTGTTTAGCTCGCGACTCTCCGCTCACTGTTGCTGCTACTCCCTGTACTCTCTTACTCTATCCTAGAGTCGTAGTTAAGTTAGTTTAGTTAATGCACATTGGCCTCCAAATGAGACTCTTCAACTTTCTTATTCGATATTTGGCTCTTCAATTGAGCTACCAGCACTTACACTGTACAGGTTTCGGTTTCACCAAATTAAAATCAAGGGACTGCGGAATTCAATCCAATTTATTTAACTTAAAAGTCAATAGAAACTAAGTTGAAGCTCTTCATTAACATAAAGAATTTTAAGAGTGAAAAGTGTAGATCATAATGTTTTGGTTGAATAATAGAGAAGTGCATCTTCGCTAAACTGAAGAGTGGCGAAATGGCTATCATGCACTAAGGTCTAACCTCTACTTCCAAACGCCATAACTTCCAACTCTGTAGGGGTATCGCCGACCCTCTGTCACCGGCGGTTTGTAAAATTAAGGCTTGTATGGTTTCTTTAGATTTAGACTTTGTTTTTCTTTCGGAAACGAAGTGTAGTACTAGTACTGTTAGTTTGTATTTTAGTGCCTTCGGTTTCTCTTGTAATTTAGGCGTTGATAGTGTAGGTTCTAGTGGGGGTCTTTGGGTAGGATTTAAGGATCCCACTCGTTTTTATGCCATTTTCACTTGTACTAATTTTCTCATTTTGAAAGTGCAAGAAGAAGATGACTCGGTTTGGTTTTTGTTTTTGGTGTATGGTGAGTCGGATGTGGCTTTAAGGCCTTTTGTTTGGGCCTATATTGATGATTGGATACATAGGTGTGGAGGCCCTTGTTTGCTCATGGGTGACTTTAACCAAGTGGACCACACATGGGATAAAAAGGGAGGGAACCAACATAAAATTAAGGGCCTAGTCTGTTACAAATTGGAAGGCCCACAATGCTCTCCAGGAGATTCCCTTTAAGGGCCCAAGATTCACTTGGTGCAACAACCGTCATGGGGAGGCATGTATTTACGAGCGCCTGGATAAAGGCTATGCAACTCCTCTACGGGGAGAAAGCTTCAAGCAGGCTCTCATCAAGCACTTTCCAATCAAAATTTCGGATCATGCGCCGATCCTCTTATTAACGAGCGGCATTATTGAAAAGGCGAGACGACCGTACAAGATTGAGGCGTGGAACTTTATGTTCCAGGAAAGCTTTGAAATTGTCCGCAAACAGTGGAGTAGGGAGGTACGGGGCTCGCCGATGTATAAGGTAGCTAAGAAATTAGCCTTGGTGAGAGGGGCGTTGAAAAAATGGTCTCTAGATAAGGCACAAGAGTGGTATAAAAAATGGGATGTTTTTGACAATCAGTTGGAGGAGGCTTTGGAAGAGTCATAGGGAATTCTTCGTCTAGATTTGACTCTGTACACAGTGATTTGATCGAACATGCCCAAGCAGTAAGTGCGTACTGGAAACAGCGAGCCAAACTGAAATGGGAAGCTGAAGGGGACACCAATTCCAAATTTTTCTTCAACAAAGCGAAAGCTAGGAAGGCAAAGTCTTGTATTCTATGCGTCAAGGATCAAGATGGAAGCTGGCATGAAGACAAAAAGGAAGTCCAACAATTTTTTCAGAAACACTTCACTGATCTTTTTTGCCAACCAGGCCGAGATGCAGTCGATGATGACTGGTAGGCAATTGTCGTGGGTTGCACCAAATTAATTTAATACTTATCCTAAAACTATGTAGTAGGGCAAGTAAGTTCGTATCCACAGGGAATCAGTTAATGTCTAAGTATGTAACGTCGATTGGGTAACCAATTGGGGGGGTTTTGTTTGAAAGTTGATTAAACTAAGCAATGAACAAATAAGTTGGAAATCAATTAAAAGACAAACCTTTGTTCTTGTTTCTATCCACTACCGATTTATCAATTGATCCTTGAAGATCACTTATCTAATTATGTGAGCACTTTGTTGCGAAACCGAAATCTCTATTCTTCCTTTACTAATTATTTAGAACGAATCAGCGTATCACAAACAACCCTAACTATCAATCAATCTAGAACACGCGCCTAGATGTATTTCAATAGAAGCAATTAGATCTAGAAGAATATCAACAAAGATAGGCAATTCAAACACACGCGGTTCAAATCGAAATATAAATCAATTTTCTCCTTAATCAATCTAACGTTGAATCAGCAATCAATTAGAAAGATAAAGTTGCTACTTTCCTAACGATTAGATCATATAAGTTGCTAATACTAGTAGGCCTCCTAGCAAGAACAAACACAATCTATACGAATTATAGTGCAAAAGAATTGATAATACTCACAATAGGATCGATAAGTAATAATCTCACAATCTGGCGATAAACGGTAGCTTCAATTCACAATCACCAAGATGGAGGAATTAGTTCTCCATAGAGTTCTTCAATAATCCCAAAATAAGTTTTGAGTTGCAAAGTTATGAAATAAAACGTAAAACCTAGGTATTAATAAGGTCTAACAATAAAATACTGAAAATAAATAAATATGGAAAGTAGTTTCGCAGAGGTCCGCGGACCGCGCCACCAAATCCGCGGACCGCGTCAACAGAACCCGCGGACCGCGCGTTGCTCTCGGGTCCAATCTTCAAACTCGCATAACTTCTTCGTTACTTATCCGGTGAAGGCGTGTAACCACTTTTCGGAAAGGTAAGATCATGAACTTTCATCTCCACTTGATTTCAATGCAAAATTCTAAATATCCTGAGAGATATGAAGCTCCAAAGTTTGCCTTGCATAACCGGACCAAATTTCGGCATTCTTGAGATTCCAAATGGTCATAATAACCACTAATTCTTGTATCAAACACAAATCACACCAAATAACATAATAAGCAGTCAAATGATACAAAAACCAACTTTAAACACTTCAAAAACCCGACTTTAACCACAACGAAATAGCGCACATCAATGACGAGTTACATGAGCATATATCCCTATTATCCAGTAAATTTAATACAGAAGATGTGGAAATTCTTCAAAAAGAATTTACGAGACAGGAGGTTCGAACGGCTGTCTTTCAGTTGGGAGCCTTGAAAGCGCCAGGGCCGGATGGAATTCCAGGTATACTGTTTCAAAAATGTTGGTTCATACTAAAAGAGGAGATTACCAAGGCAGTTCTGTCTATCCTGAAATCCGGTCATATGTTGAGGGAGATAAATAAGATTGTGATTGTACTCATCCCGAAATGCGCCACCTCGGAGGAGGTGGGTGATTTTAGGCCTATTAGTCTCAGTAACGTCATTTATCGCATCTTGGCGAAATGCATTACAAATAGACTAAGAAAGGTCGTCATTGGTCATGTCGTTGGCGAATTCCAGAATGCTTTCACCCCAGGAAGACTTATTTCGGATAATATCCTTATAGCTCATGAGACCCTCCATCATATTACTCATTGGAAGAAAAGTGACAAATTCCTTATGGCTTTGAAGGCTGATATGAGTAAAGCATATGATAGGGTTAATTGGCAATTCCTGGAGGCAGTTTTGGCCAGGGTAGGGTTTCCGGAACACTGGGTGAGATTAATCATGAATTGTGTTAGGACTGTCCAGTATTCGGTGTCAATCAACGGGGTTCCAATGGAGGAGTTTCAGCCATCTAGTGGGCTGAGACAAGGAGATTCCTTATCTCCTTATTTGTTCATCCTCTGTACTGAAGTTTTATCTGGCATGCTCCGAAAGGCGGAAAGGGAGGGTAGCATTGAAGGAGTATCGGTGGCTAGGGGAGCTCCAACAATCTCGCATCTTTTCTTTGCGGATGACTCTGTGTTTTTTATAAGAGCCACGTTCCAATCGGCGCATATGCTTAAAAGAAATCTAGATGATTATTGCAAGATTTCGGGGCAAAAAATCAATTTCCAGAAGTCCAGTTTTACTATGAGCCCGAATTCTCCTTCGAAAGTATGCAAATGGATGAAATCTATCCTCAAGGTTAACCACTCGTCTGACTTAGGAGACTATCTCGGATTACCCACGGATTTCGGGCGTTCGAAGACCGAGATTTTTGGGGCCTTGGTGGAAAAGATTGAGGATAGATTACAGTCTTGGAATGCCATGTGGTTATCTCCAGCTGGACGGCTTACATTGATTTCAGCAATCCTGTCTTCCCTTTCAATTTATACCCTATCGGTGTTTCGAATACCGATAAGAGTGGCAAAGAAGATCCAATCTTTGTTGGCACTTTTTTGGTGGGCAGGACCGAAGAAATCAAGCACCATCCATTGGAAAAAATGGCAATGTATCTCGCGGCCGAAGGGGCTTGGGGGAGTGGGGATTCGTGACATAATTTGCTTCAACAAGGCTTTGCTAGCTAAGCAAGCTTGGCGGCTGCTTGAAAACAGAGAATCCCTAGTTTCTCGCATTTTGCTTTGCAAATATCGAGTCACTTGGCCGAAGGTTTTGGACAGTACAATTCAGAAAAGGAAAGGGGGATCATGGGGATGGCAGAGTATAAGGTGGGGCATGGAGTTGGTAAGGCAGGGGACAGGGATCATCCCGGGCTCTCACTCCAGTGTTCGGGCAATTAAACAACCCTGGGTAATGGGGCAGGTTCCACGAATTAGAGGAGAAGGTGAGACAGCGGACTACCCACCTCACTTTGATGATATGACGGTGAAAGACTTATGGACCGGACAACAGTGGAATGAAGATTTGTTGCACTCCATGTTTGAGAAGGATATAGTTAATCAAATTCTTGCCATGCCTTACCCGCATGATGGTCAGGAAGACGTTTATGTATGGAATGGAGTCAACGATGGAATTTACACGGTCAAGTCAGGCCACTCCACAACAATAACTTATAGAGATAAGGAGGTCATGCATGTACCCTGTCTAGCTCGGTTTACTCGTAAACACTGTCATCAGCTGGTTAATTGGAAGCTGGTGTAGCGTCTTCCTGGGCCTAATAAATGGAAATGTTTAGTTTGGAAGCTATTAAATGATGCTTTACCTGTTGGCCATGAGTTTGTGAGAAGGAAAATGGCGGTGCGATATGTATGCGGAATGTGCACCACAGAGCATGAAGAGACGGTGGATCATTTATTCAGGGATTGCCCTTTGGCGAGGAGGATATGGTTAAGTGCGGATCTTGGTTTGGATGTAAGACAGGATGTAACCATACCTTTCCCTCTGTGGGTTAATAACTGGATTGGAGCCTTAATGAAGGGCGACAATTATCTTACCCAATTGGGATGTTTCATTGGCACTATGTGGAGTATATGGTGTCACCGTAATTGTATGGTGTTCAGAGGAACAAGGGTGGATGTGGAGAGGGTTATGAGACAGATTCAAGAAGTACTGGGGGTCATGTGTCGTGTAGGAAGTAGGGAGCAGGGAGGGAGAGCTATGTGAAATCAGGGTGGACAACCAACCTTAAGTCCAACAACAGCAATGGTTGAGGGAAGAATTGACCATAGCTTTAAACTGATTGAAGGGCAGGGCGAATGCGTGTCAGTCCGCATTGAGGTTGATGGTGCATGGACATCGGTAGAGCAGGCGGCAATCGGGTGGGTGGCGCTCTCGCAGGATGGGTCCTGGATTGAGGAGAAAAGTATGCAGGTATACGCGTCTTCACCAATCCAAGCGGAGACAAAGGCAATGCTAGGGGTACTCCAATGGGCGGTGGATCAAAATGTACGTCATGTGGATATCTACACAGATTGCTTACGTCTTGTGCAGGTTTTGGGAGAGCAGCATAAGCCTGCGGCAGACATAGTGGTCCTGCTTCATAATATCCGATGTTTAATGGTTTCTTTTCATTGTCTTTCAGTTCATTTTATTCCTAGGAGTCTCAATGGCAAATCACATAAGCTAGCCATTCAGGCTAGACCATGTTAGGTCCGTTTCTTTCCAGTTGTCAAAAAAAAAAAAAAAAAAAAACTTCCAACTCATAAATGGTTAAGAATAACATGATGCGTCATTTCGTCGCCAAAGACGTTCGCTTTCTGCCTTTCTCCCAGAGAAAGTCTCACCCGGTAAAGCTTCATGGATCAAGAGATATTCAATTTATAGAGTTGACACTTCCGAGTCTAACCAGGATGACATCCCAATCTTCCAAAAAATATACTGTGTTTTCTTTTGGGTTTCACAGTTATTTCCGGAACGAAAATTATTCTCAACAAATTGCAGAGTGTTGGAAAATTCGGAAATGTCTTAAGGTGTCAATTGTCAAACCATTGTCGGACTCTCAACCATTAGCTTAGGCTTTTGGTGGATGAGATGTGATGGATGTCCATTCCTTGTGGATCAAAGACTGAATCTTTTCCGATCAAAAAATCTAATTATTGTTTTGGTAAAAAATCTACACTATGGCCTATTTTTGATTAAGGGGGTATCTAGCCACTTAACTACTATAGGGAACTGAGTATTTACGAGTTGGTGTATAGCTCAAGAGGTCTAGGGTATAGAAATATGGGTCAGGGACGTAGGATACAGATTGGGGATGTAGAATAACGAATTGGTGATATGGGATTAACGGGGGGACATAGGAATCCGTACAGGGTAAGGGACGTAGATAATACAAGAAATAAGTAAAGACAATGAACAAATAAGACAAGAGACTTTTGTAGGTGGAAAACCCTTGTAAATAAGGGAAAAACCACCGGGGGATGACTTTGTCCCACCATGTTTCCACTAGATGCGTTGTAGGTGACGTAGTAATGCCCCTTAGGATATTAGAATAGGGTTACAAGATAATTGTATAGGATTTCGTGTGTAAGTATATGAGTATAATTGAGAATAGTTCCCCTCATCTTCTTTGTCTTGGAGTCTTCTTTTATAACTGTCTCTTTGCTCGACATTGAATAACGTCATTCATTGTTCCTCCATTAAGTCTATGTCCCCAGCTCTGTATCCCCCAAATCCAGAATTTACTCCATAGCATCAATTGTCATTAATGCACCATAATTGACATAATAAACGGCTCCATTGATTGGAATATCTTGTTCGTAACTGCCATATCTTCACCATTAATCATAATTAATAGGAATAACGGCTGTTGACCCATTCAAACGACCAAGATCCTTTCTTGTAGAAATTGTTGTACCACGTACAGCTCTATGGGGTAATTTCTGACTCTATAGTGTGAAAATCCACCCCAAACAATTACAACTTACAAGAAACGTCAAAACACAACTCGAACAAGCGCATATACTCCGTAATTAGTTTGTAAATTCCCTTTAAACACAAGAAAAAATTCTTAATACATTACAACACCATATATAAATCAATGTGATGCTTAAGCATCCAAACACCGTGGTCGTAATCTTCAAGCCTCTAGCTGAACACTTAAAATTACCATCACCACAACAACGATAATGGCAATGTCCTTCCAAACTGCCAAAGAGAAATTAGGAGACAAGGACAGAAACAGAGCTCATCGTTTCGACGTTTTCTTTAACTTAGATAATCTGTTTGTGACTCCGAAATTAAAGCAAGATAGAATGGCATTATGTGACTCAATACTACACCTAACACCCCATTGGTGTAGTCCAAAACACTTGGGATACTACAACTTCGATCGCAAAGGGAATAGTTTGTTAAGATCCTAATATATTTGGGAACTCTTTAACACGAATTATTTAACTACGGTTTATTGAGCTTTTCGTTCGGGATAATAATTTTTTTGGTTCTCGGCAAATTGGCAATGTGCAAAAACCGAATTGAATGAAAGATGAATTTGCAATGAGTAATAATTAATTAACAGCGTAGCTAAAAGAGTAAACTCTTGACGATATCAAAAGATATGTTTGGTTTGAGAGATAACGATTACAATGTAGTCTTATATAGTTATAGACATTATTATTGGTGCAGCAAATTAAATTTAAGAGATGATCATTCAAAGGCCCACTGGTTTTCCCTCTTGATCTCCTCTTCCTCTTCAGGAGTAAAGTCGTTCTTGATGTTGAATGTCTTCCTGATCTCTTCAGGTGTCTTCCCTTTGATCATGTCGGCCACGGTTTGACAGCTCAAGTCTAACAGACTCTTTATGTTCAGATAATTAGCAGCCAATATCAGATCATACAACATATTAAGATCTACTTTGATATAATCAGCATCCCAATTCTTGAGCTCCTCTTCATTCTTCTTGTCATCATCAGCCGTAGCGTGTTTCTTACAGTACTCGATCACCTTTGCCAGGGTCTTCCCGGTTACGTTCGGAAGCGGGATTGCGTTGTCCGCGCAGTCGTCCTCGATCATGTGCTTGATTGTCTGTGACTCAAGCGCCACCGACTGCTCCACTTCGAATTCCTCGCCGTCTGATGATTTCAAAAGGATCATCTTCGCTGTTTCGGATGCCATTGATTTTTCTCTGGTTCTTTTGAGAAAGTATAACCCTTACAATCATTCTATGGTACACCGGGGGTACGATTCATTTCGTACCCCCCGGTCCAAAAACGAATCAATGGCTGTAAAATACAGCGCGGCCCAAATAAAAACACGCGGCCCAAATAAAAACACACGGCCCAAAACACAAAACAAAAAAAAACTGCTTTTCCCCCTTTTCCTTATAAAATACACATTTTCTCTCTCTTCCAACGGTTAATTCATCTTCTTCCCAGAAAAAACTCTTCTACTTCTTCATCACGCTTCCTCTCTCCCGCCTCAACCAAAACAGTTTCAAAAATGTCGAAAAAAATAATGAAAATGCCTCAATTGAAACAAAAAAGGAAATTACAAGATATGATTACATCAAAAGATGAAGATGATCAACAACTTGAAGAACAACCAAGGTAAAATTTTAATTCGAACACGGATTTTACGATTTTAATTCAGTTCAAAAATTAGTTTATAGTTCAAATGGAGTAACAATTTTGGCATTGGTGAAAAATTGCAGGAAAACATTAAGTGTTCGACAGCAAAAACAGGAAAAAATAGAAGAAAACAGGTATGAATTTTTAAATATTGCATGTTGAAGAAGTTGAGATTTTGTTTAGGTATAAATTTTTAAAATTACATGTTGAAGAAGTTGAGATTTTGTTTTGAAATATATTGGGAAGAATCTTCTGAAATGAATCAATCTGTGTTAAAATAGGCAAAAATACACATATTAGGGTTTCGTAATGGTTGCCTTTTGTTTTGAAATGAATAATATCTGTTACAAAATGGTTACCTTATGTTCTGAAATAGTCGGTTTTGAAGTAGTCGGTTTGTGTTTTAGAATAGATGGTTTGTGTTTTAGAATGATTAGTTTGTGTTTTAAAATGGATGGTTTGTGTTTTAGAATGGATGATTTGTGTTATAGAATGGATGGTTAAGTGTTTTAGAATGAATGGTTTAGTGTTTTAGAATGGATGGTTTGAGTTTTAGAATGGATGATTTGTGTTATAGAATGGATGGTTAAGTGTTTTAGAATGAATGGTTTAGTGTTTTAGAATGGATGGTTTGTGTTTTAGAATGGATGATTTGTGTTATTGAATGAATTGTTTGTGTTTTAGAATGGATGGTTTAGTGTTTTAGAATGGATGATTTGTGTTTTAGAATGGATGATTTGTGTTGTAGAATGGTTGGTGTAGTGTTTTAGAATGAATGGTTTCTGTTTTAGAACGGATAGTTTATGTTTTAGAATGGATAGTTTGTGTTACAGAATGGATGTTTTGTGTTTTAGAATGGATAGTTTGTGTTACAGAATGGATGTTTTGTGTTACAGAATGGATGGTTTGTGTTACAGAATGAATTGTTTGTGTTTTAGAATGGATAGTTTTTGTTTTAGAATGGATGGTTAGTGTTTTAGAATGGATAGTTTGTGTTTTAGAATGGATGGTTTTGTGTTTTAGAATGATTAGTTTGTGTTTTAGAATGGATGGTTTGTGTTACAGAATGGATGGTTTGTGTTTTAGAATGGATGCTTGGTGTTTTAGAATGAATTGTTTGTGTTTTAAAATGGATGCTTGGTATTATAGATTGGATGCTTGGTGTTTTAGAATGGATGGCTTATTTTCTAAAATTATTGTTATTTATAATGATTCAGGAGAAATTTTCATAAAAAGCCTATACAAATACGGTGTAGTCCTGGTGTAGTCAAAGAGCTAATGGGTAAAATCAAATGGAATGCAAACCAAGTCAAAGCAATTAGAGAAATAGGATTTCAAGGATTGTTTTTGCTTGACGTTGACGACGTGCCCAAACACATGTTTCCGTGGCTTCTACAAAACTTCAACGAGCGTACAAGGCTTATGAATTTTTGTGACAATCAGATAAAGGTATTCACCGCCTCAGATTTCATTACATCCTAGGCTTACCACATGGTGATTTGCCCTTTCCTGATATGAGTACGGATAAGAAGGATAACCCAGATTCTTGGCTTAAGGATAAATGGAAGAAAATATTAGGCAGGGAGGATGACAAACAAGTTTACATCAGTTGGAAAGAATTCGAGAAAAGGGTAATTGAGGAAGCTGATGGGGGAGCAATGTTCAAGCAACTATTTGTTTTATTTGTGGTTTCATGTTTCCTTGGAACTATATCAAGCTCCTATGTCCAGCTTAATATATGCAAGGCGATTGACAATGCAGACATGATTGGTCGATATGATTGGTCTGAATTTGTGCTGGATTACCTATGTAAATCAATCAAGGCTTTCAAGGAGACGGAAACTTCGACCTTAACTGGTTGCACACTGATGCTTCAGCTATTTTACTTTCATAGCCTGGCATTCCACGGAAATCGTGAGAAAAGCAATCTCCCACTGATACAACACTGGAATAATGAGAAGATGTGGACCAGAATTGGAAAGGAGAAGAACGCTGATGGTTTCGGCATGGGTATCCGTGTTGATACAGTGGATGCTGTTGTACAAGCTGGACGATATGTAACTTTCCCAATGCCAACAACTTTGCCAACAGATCAAGAAATTAGAGAGCTCCAATTAGATGTAAGTGTTATCGAATTTTCTACTTCAATTATTTGTTGTGTTTTAGAATGATTACTTCTTGTTTTGAAATGAACACTTTTTGTTATAAATTGGATGCCTATTGTTCTGGAATGAATACCTTTTGTTTTGGAATGAGTGATTTGTGTTCTGGAATGAACATTTATTGTTCTCGAATGAATACATTTTGTTTTGGAATGAGTGATTTGTGTTTTGGAATGAATACCTTTTGTTTTGGAATGAGTGATTTGTGTTCTGGAATGAACTTTTATTGTTCTGCAATGAATACCTTTTGTTTTGGAATGAGTGATTTGTGTTCTGGAATGAATATTTATTGTTCTGCAATGAATACCTTTTGTTTTGGAATGAGTGATTTGTGTTGTGGAATGAGTGATTTGTGTTCTGAAATGAATATTTATTGTTTTGGAATGATTGGATTATGTTCTGGAATGAGTGATTTGTGTTCTGAAATGAATGTTTATTGTTTTGTAATGAGCCATGTTCAGACTTGCAGAGACCCTTTCAAAGACTTCTGAAGCTGGGTCGGAACTTGGAGGCAGCTCATAGACATACATGGAATGAATTCCAAGAAGAGAAACTTTCTCAAAGTTCACAAGAGGTTGAAGTTGAAGAAATTTCATCGGAGGGAAAACGTTTTCTTAGTCAGCCAGGAGTCATGGAGACAATTGAAGCTGCCGAGGATTTACTGAATTCAGTTGGTGGGCAAATTAATGAGCTAAATAGGATCTTATCACCAAGCTGGTGGACAAATCAAGCTAGCCAGACATCATCTTAAGAAATAGGAGATGCAAAAGGGCCATCTCAGGAACCGGCTAGCCAACCGTCTCAGGAAACAAATAGCCAACCATCTCAAGAGCAAAATTCTCAAAAAGGCAAACGAAGGAAACAAGAAGCAAGACGGAAGAAGAATTCTGCCACGGAAAAGATTCTAAGAAAATTGCAAGCACCAAAGGAGCAGCCCGAAAATCTGAATTCTGAAACCCATCCAATTTCCCCTATAAAGAACCCATCTAAACCTCAACTGTTCAACAGTACACCAACTACCCAATCAAGTCCGAGCAAGGTCAGAGTTGAATCTCCAATGCAAGTTTATAAACGACAAAAACGTTCCAAGACTCCATCTCCTAATCCAAATGCTGAATTATTAGGGGAAGTATCACCAACAAGAAGCCTGGAACAACTGTTGCAGACATCTTCATTCTTGAAAGTTACTCCTGAAATACAGCCTGAGAAAATAGAGAAAATTGTGGACGGGATGCAAATGGAAAAGGAGAATGAAGATGTTAAAAATCAATATGAACCTGTCGAGGAGATTTTGCAAATCACAACTGGAGATGAGAAAAATGAAGATTTTGAACCTGAACCTGTCAAGGAGATTTTACAAATCACAACTGTAGTCGTAATTGACAAAAACTTGGACGGGATGCGGCAGGACATGGGAAAGGAGGGGCCGGAAACGGGGAGAAATCAGAGCATTTGGCCGAAGAGGGGCCAGAACGTGTCGATGAGATGCAGCTGGACATGGGGAAGGAGGGGCCGGAACCTGTCGAAGAGATGAAGATGGACATGGGGAAGGAGGGGCCAGAACCTGTCGAAGAGATTTTACAAATTACTTCTGGAAAAGTGCATGAGGAACCTGTTGGAGAGATGCAACACGACATGGGAAAGG
Organism: Spergularia bocconei; assembly: GCA_963457585.1. Lineage (NCBI taxonomy): Eukaryota > Viridiplantae > Streptophyta > Magnoliopsida > Caryophyllales > Caryophyllaceae > Spergularia > Spergularia bocconei. The sequence continues at coordinate 9,763,325 of OY734943.1, forward strand.
AGGAGCCAGAAAATGTGGAGAAATCAGATGATCGGGAGATAGAGGAGGAAACAAATGAATTTCTGAACAAGGTATGCCATAACTTTTCACATATTGGAACCCAGGAATTAATCTAAAAAAATTTCTGCGATTTAGGACTCACATATTTCCCCCCTTTTTTTTTGAAGCTTAATGAACATACTGAGAAAATGGTGGTTCCTTGCATTAGTACACCAATTACAGCTCCAATTCCTACTACTTCGGACCCTCCTCCAAAAAAGATAAAGATAAAGGAAACGGAAGATGCTCAAGTCAAGGATTTGGAAGTGGAGAAGAACTTAGAACAACCAGAAAATGAACAAAATTCCGAAGACAAGGTTTGATTGTGCCTATTGAAAATGTAATATGTGAAATGATTTACAAAAACTACTGTTGTAACCTAAATTTTCAGAACAAAGATTTATCAGATACGTTTTGTAATAAAAAAATTACTCATTTTTGTTCTGAAATGGCAATTTTCTGTTCTGGGACGAATCCTTTTTTTTTTACAAAATGATCAGATCTTGTTCTGGAATGGGAAGTTTCTGTTTTGGAATGAAGACACTGTTACAAAAATGTTCAATTCTTGTTCTAAAATGGACAGTTTTTGTTCTAGAATGATCAGATCTTGTTCTGGAATGGGAAGTTTCTGTTTTGGAATGAAGACACTGTGTTACAAAAATGTTCAATTCTTGTTCTAAAATGGACAGTTTTTGTTCTAGAATGATCAGATCTTGTTCTGGAATGGGGAGTTTCTGTTCTGGAATGAAGAGGTTGTGTTACAAAATGTTCAATTCTTGTTCTAAAATGGACAGTTTTTGTTCTGGAATGATCAGATCTTGTTCTGGAATGGGGAGTTTCTGTTCTGGAATGAAGAGGCTGTGTTACAAAATATTCAATTCTTGTTCTAAAATGGACAGTTTCTGTTCTAGAATAAAGTTTATTATAATATGAAGTTATTTAAATATTTGTCTATTCTTTTAATTTCAGGACAAGTATATAGTTCTCGATACCCCAGAAGTCGGAGCAAGTAAGGTGATCAAGAGCAACTCACCTTCCAAGAAGCAGAAGAACAAGAAAATGCAGAAGGATTACAAGGATATATTGAAGAAGTATTTTGCAAATTTACCCGTTGATTATCAACCCAACTTTAATTTGCTAACACCAACACCTTCACCACCTGTTTCACCACCACCAGTTGTGTTGCCAAGTCCCATTACGAATGCTCTTTCGGGTGTAGAGATTATTGATGTTGATGATATGACTGAAGATCAATCACAAAAAACAATCGAGAACTACGAGAAAAAGATAGAGGAAAGGGAAAGACTAAGCTCACAAGAAGAGAGTCCAACCGGTCTCATGCCTTTGGAAGACAATTCAATAATGGTGTCCAGATTTCTTCAGCATAGGCAGGCTGATTTCAAGGATTTATCACCACTAAAGAGGGCAGTGGCTGACTTTGCTTTTTACTCTGAGTTTGCTTTCGCTTCGGAGATAATGGAGGTGAATTCAGAAATTAGAAAGCAAATGTATAAACTGATAATGATTACCATGTAAAGAACAACTTGTGTAAATGATTAGTACAAAAAGATTTGTTATATAATGTATACAGTTTATTATATAAAAGAATTGTTTACGATACTATCATTGCCAATATTCGTTCTCGTCTTTCCTTATATTTCATATAGTTGCTGGCATTCATTTCTAAACCATCCATTTTAGAACATCGAGTATTCATTTTGAAACAAAAAACATCCATTTTAGAACATCGAGTATTCATTCTGAAACAAGAAACATTCATTTTAGAACATCGAGCATTCATTCAGAAACAAAAAAAAACATCCATTCTATAACTTAAAACATTCATTCTGGATCACAAACCATCCATTCTAAAACACAAACTATCCATTTTAAAACACAAACTAATCATTCTAAAACACAAACTAATCATTCTAAAACACAAACTAATTATCCTTTTTAGAACAAAATTCATCCATTTTAGATCAAAAAGGACTTGTTTTTACAAATTTAAATCAAAATCGCATGTGATATTACTAAGTGTAGGTGTAACTTCTGATGTACTATCCTCGCCAACATTCGTCCTCGTCTTTGTAGGATTTTTCCTCGCATTTCTAACAGTAGCTGGCTGAACAATATTTACAAACGACGGGACTGATGTAGATTCTGGGTACTGCTTGACAATCTTCTTCCTTGTTCTCAAACGGTTACAAATTTTCTCCCTTGTACTCTTTCGCCTAACATTTCTTGCACCCGGTGTACGAGCACCTTCAGGATTACGAATCTGAATGCCTTGTAGTTGAGGAGTCCCAGCAACTTCAGCATCGTCTCCACCAATAGGGCCCAACTGATTTTCGATGGTATTTTTTGCATGATCAAAAACTTCTTGGCAGACACGTCTTGCATCCAAATTCCCGCAACTAGCATGCAATAACCCATTCCAATTCCGTTGCATTGTCATTACCCAAATAGTAGATGATTCCGAAACATTTGGCCTTGAACTACTCGACTCACCTTCTTCAGAAGGTTTAATTGCTGATCTAGTCCATCGGTGCAAAATATACATATCTGGAACACTGTCAACGCCCATTATAACATAGACTTTTAAGGCATGACAACAAAGTATACCAACCTCCTCGAACTGTTTACAAGTACAATTAACCTCGTTCGTTTGCAAATTGATCCGCACAACATGAGCAAAGAGTTCACTGTTTGGTTTCCACACAACAAAACAACTCCAGTTACCATCATCAACATCACGATTGTGCCGACATGACAATGAACTCAACCAGTTATCTTGGAACATCACATATGCTTTAATTGTGTAAATTTTTGAAACTTGTACCAAGATGGACACATTTGGTATTGCAACCTCTGGATAGGCATTATTACAGCGCCCATCCTCTTCCTTTTCATTACTTCTCCATTCAGCTATAACTCCACAAAAGCATTTGTAGAAATCATGCAAAGAAGCTGTTGCATGAAGCCTTCTCGACACACTATTGTTTGTACTTTCACTCCTTTGGGACGACAAAATACCACCTGAGAAACGATCTTTTGTATAAGCCGCACACCATTTTTCCCTTGAATTCCAAAGTCTCACAATCCAGGAATGATCTTCACACTGGTACTCATTCACCAATCTGTGTATAAAAAAAATAAAAATGATTAAAAACTGTTTCAGAATAGTCAGAGAATGTTTAAGGATGACTCAGAAGTGTTTCAGAATGATCAAGTATTGTTACAGAATGACTCACAAGTGTTTCAGAATAAAAAAGGAAGTTTTTCATTCCAGCACACTTTTTCGGTCATTCTAAAACAATAACAACTCATTATAGAACAAGTAGAGTTCATTTTAGGACAAAAAACATTCATTCCATAACAAAAAGTATCCATCCTAGAATAAAAAGTATTCATTCCAGAACACATTCCAGTCATTCTAAAACAATAAATTATTCATTCCAAAACTGTTTTACAATACTTACCTAGTCCAGAAGTGATTAAACTCATCGATGGTGTCACAATACATGAGGACTTGATTAAACAAAACCTCAAACCCAGGCAGCCCTGTTAGATGTGGAATATTCTTCTTGGAATTCTTCAAAATATGCCAAGTACAAAGCTTGTGTTTTGCATTAGGAAAAACTTCCCTTATAGCAGCAGCCATAGAAAAAGCTTGATCGGTCATAATAGTTTCAGGTTGCAACCCATCCATCAACTGCAGAAACTGATTGAACAGCCAAACAAAGGACTCGATCCGCTCATTTAAAATGAACCCACACGCAAACATGCAATTATTACCATGTTGGTTTATTCCCACAAAAGGAGCACAAATCATTTTGTACCGATTTGTTCTATAAGTAGTATCATGAATGAAAAGTTTGCCAAAGAGCCTATAATCTTGTTTCATGCGTTTATCCCTCCAAAAGAAACTCACCAAACGAGCTTCTTCATCGAGCTCAAAAGCAAAGTAAAAATCATCCTCACTCTCACGCCTTTTCGCAAAAATATTCATCAAGGTTCGAGCATCACATCCATCAATAAACTTCAACTTTTATGAACCAAGTTTATTATATGCATCCTTTTTACTAAATCCAAGAGCTGGGGATCCCCCAGCTTGAGCCTTCAAAAACCTAAATGCATCTGCCACATCGATTCCCGAATCTACTAAATCTCGTAAAATCTTAAGAATATTTGCACTGAATTTCCTATGAGATTTCAGTTGATGGACCTTGTCATGAGGGACAAGCACATGATTATGGACCATATTATACTTAGTCACTTCCCATAAATCATCTCCCTTCTTTTCAAAGAACACCATAGCCTTGCATCCAGTCCTCATGTTCAGTTTTGTGAACTGCTTACCAACAGCCCCGGGTTGCCTTTTTAATCCTTGTTTTGAACAAACAATTTCTCTCCCCTTTACTTCAGAACTATTATACCGATACATGATATTATGCAACCTAGTCCCAAAACCCTTAGTATAAGCATAGTCATTATATAACTTATGAGCCTCGTCCAAAGAAGGGGCACACTTCCCTAACAACAAAGATTCGGATGCTTCTGGTACAGCAACTTTCGGATCTCCTAAAAAATGATTAAGACATTCATTTCAGAACACAAAGCATCCGTTCTAAAACACAAAGTATCCATTCCAAAACACAAAGCATCCATTCCAAAACACAAAGCATCCATTCTAAAACACAATGCATCCATTCAGTAACACAAACAATCCATTCTGTAACACAAACCATCCATTTTAAAACACAAACCATCCAGTCTGTAACATTAACTAAACATTCTAAAAACCGACCTATCCATTCTAAAACACAAACAATTCATTCTGTAACACAAACTAACCATTCTGTAACACAAACTAACCATTCTAAAACACAACCCATCCATTCTAGAACACAAACAATCCATTCTAAAACACAACCTGACTACTTCAAAAACACAACAATCCATTATGTAACACTAACCATCCATTCTACAACACAAACAATTCATTCTATAACACAAACAATTCATTCTGTAACACAAACTAACTATTCTGTAACACAAACTAACCATTCTAAAACACAAACCATCCATTCTAGAACACAAACAATCCATTCTAAAACACAACCCGACTACTTCAAAAACACAACAATCCATTATGTAACACTAACCATCCATTCTACAACACAAACAATTCATTCTATAACACAAACCATCCATTCTAAAACACAACCCATCTATTGTGTAACACTAACCATCCATTCTAAAAACACAAACAATTCATTCTATAACACAAATCATCCATTCTAAAACACAACCCATTCTTCAACAATAGTTATTCATTCCAGAACATTAAACATCCATTTTATGACAAAGAGTAACCATTTTAGAACAAAAAAAAAACAATTCCACAAACAGAAATCATTCATCCTGAAACAAAATCAACTCATCCTAAAAACAAATCAAATTCATTCTGCCCTCCATTTTTGGGCAAAATTCCTCGTCCGCCATATCCGCAAGTTCGTCGGCCATATCAACAAGTTGCTCGTCGATATCAAGAATATCTTCTTCGTTCGCCATAATCGTCGACCAAAAATCTCAGCTATGAAACTTGCGCGATAAGTTTTCGGACAGAGGAGAGAGAAAATAACTTCACTAATAATTATAGGACGCGTTGCAAGTTTTTTTTTTTTGGGCCGCGCGTGTTTTTTTATGTTGGGCCGTGTATTTCATTTTGGGCCTCGCGTTTTTCTGAATCCATTGCAAATTTTGACCGGGGGGGTACCATTCTCTTGGTACCCCCGGGGTACGGTAGTATTTGCGTAACCTTTAGCTTATAAGTTTGTGAGATATTTGGGAGTGCAAATAGTTGTTTATATACTACTCTGGAGTAGAAATTCTAGAACCTTTCGGATGGTTCTTTTTACCATAAAACCTAGCCCACCTAGGTACTAGTCACGTGGGTTTTACCAAAATTCTAAGGCCTACACTTTTTTTTTTTTTTTCTCCGGATTCAATCCTACGTTGGAGTACTCCGCATTATTTTCCTAATTCAGTTTTCCTTAAAAGAAAGTCCTTTCATATTGTTTTTGTATAACTAAATTTAGGCGAGAACAGGGGCTGTTACAAGCTTAGGTTAGACCTGACAACAGTGATCAAAACCGAAAATCAATGCAAGTAACGGTGAGTCGGTGACCCAAAGGTCGAATAAGATCCAAAATCGATATTTCAAATTCAACCCAAAATCACCCAACCCTATCCGAAAATGACTTGAATTTGTGTGATACCGATCTTACCTAGTCTGGAATCAACTCGAATTTAATTTGGCTATAACGACCCTGACACGAACATGTCTAAAACTTACGGCAAAACTTTTTTTCTTTTTTTTTGTTACAACCTACGGCAAAACTTTGGTCAAAGTCAGGTGAATTATACCAAAAACCTAAGCCCTACACTTTTTCCTTTTCGGATTCAATTCTATTTGGAGTATTATTTTCCTAATTCAGTTTTTCTTTAATGAATTGCAGCGAATAATTAAATCATTATCAACACAAATTTACACAAGGCAGACTTTCCTTGTGAAAAAAAAAAATAAACAATCTAACCCTTCAAATCCAGTCATATCATTGACGTCTTTTTGTGTTTCGTGTTCTTCACTTCTTCCAATTAGATCATGCCCGAATTTGACTCTGAGAGCAAGATGGAATACATTATGTCACTCGATGATCTTGCAATTCAATTGCTATCTCCGCTCTCATCGAGACAATTGGCGATTGCAAAATGCGTTTCCAAGAGATGGTACGCTCTAATTACGAGCTCTGATTTTTTACGTTATCATCCAAAAAAATTATCAGGGTTTTATTTTCAACATCCTCAGCGCTTAGAGATAGAGCAGTTTTATGTACCAAACGTTTACGATGAAGATTTAGACGAAGTTGATACGGATGTAGACCAAGTTGATGAGGATTCAGACGAAGTTGATGAAGATTTAGACGAAGTTTATTATGAGGATTTATCTTTGAAGTTCCTTCCTGAGAAAGTCACCCTAATGTCGTCCTTTAACGGGCTTTTGTGCTGTCGAAGCTGGGTGTCCGAGGCTGATGGCCGAGACATTCTACAAGTTCTTAAGGGCGAACAATGTCCAACAAGGAAAAGGTTTCACAATGGATTACTCAAAGGATGCTCTACTTTCCCAAAAGCAGTAAATGTGTATGTTTGTAACCCCGTATCCAAAAAGTTCATCACAATAAAATCGCCGAGGTACTATGATGTGAAAATTCCAATTGCACTAACATATGCAATCACTAGTACCGGTCCATGCTTTAAGTTGGTTAGCGTACGCCGATTATTAGGATCCAAGGACAACCCTTATAATTTCACAATCTACACGTCGGAGATTGGTCGTTGGAGATCTTGCAGTAAGGAAGCCTATTGCTATAATTCAGAGTACAAGATTTCGAAACATAAACACTTAGTAGTTGGGTCGACGTGTTACTGGTTGATGTCGGGTCATCATATATTGAGCTTCGATATAGAAAAAGAGCTTTCTACGACAATTAAGTTACCCGGTCCAGCAGTACTACTGCACTGTGAATTCACCTTGGGTGACTTAGAAGGACATCTGCATTACTGTTATTGTACCGACGACAAGTTATTATGTGTTTGGAAGCTTGAAGATTACGAGAGAGGGACATGGATGCTGAAGCATAGCATTGGTATGGTTGGGGTGCTTGAGTCTCATTGGCATTTTAAAAATGTGGCACAAAAGCGATATTGCTCTCCAATTGGCTTATTTGGTGATATAGTGTTTTTTCATATTTATATGAACATTTATTCTCTCAATTTGAGGACCAAGGCATTAAAACGTGAAGTTGGATCGTTTCTTTTGAATACTTTTATCATTATGGAGCCTACTCTTCTTCCATATACGGAGAACTTAGCTTCAATTGAATTCTTTTGCAATAAAATTATTCCAATTTAATTTGAATAATTGTTTAATTTTCTCGTACTACTGTATTGCGCTCTTTGTTTTAGTTACTTTACCTTTTAATCCTACAACACGAAGCCAGGGAGCGCAATGTGCATACAAGGAATAGCAGCACATACAAGGACTAGCAGCAAAAGTGCGCAGACAGTCGCTTCACAAACAAGCTAAACAAGTACTCGTAGTAAACCGAATATATAGATAGATAAATTTCCAATGAGTAACCTATAGACATTATTATTGGTGATGCATAACAGAGGATCAGCCGACTGGACAAGTAAAATTTGCAATGAGTAATAATAATTTAGTAGTCATTATTACGCCAAAAGAACAAACTCTTCATATGAAGATTACAATACACATTCTTGTTGATCGATTATTCAAAGGCCCACTGGTTTTCCCACTTGATCTCCTCTTCCTCTTCAGGAGTAAAGTCGTTCTTGATGTTGAATGTCTTTCTGATCTCTTCAGGTGTCTTCCCTTTTATCATGTCGGCCACGGTTTGACAGCCCAAGTTTAACAGACTCTTTATGTTGAGATAATTAGCAGCCAAGACTAATTCAAACAGTGTATTCTGGTCTACTTTGATATAATCAGCATCCCAATTCTTCTTCATTCTTCTTGTCATCAGCAGCAGCAGTAGCGTGTTTCTCACAGTACTCGATCACCTTTGCCAGGTGTAAGATAATAAAATATCACACAGTAAACTGACTTAATTTTATTGATAGACGTGACCACATTTATATAGTAGATCACGTACATAACATAGTGTAAACCCTAGTTGTAGAATAATCCTTACATAATATTCTTAACATAATTAGAATATTATGTTATATTATTTCCTAATACAAAATATATGTAATATATTCCTATACGCCCCCGCAATCAAAGCGGGAGGAGGAGACAGACGTTTTGATTGGAGCCAAAATAATTCGTTGCTTGGACAATTCACTTGGATCCATGCCGAAATGATGTGCCGGAATGCGAGAGTGGTTGACCGTAGCAGATGCTAGATTGCCAGGAGTTCTTGAGGGTGGCCAGATCATAGAGGGTGGCCGAGGGTTGTATAGAGTGGCCGAATTAGAGGGTGGCCAAGGGTTGTATAGAGTGGCCGAATTAGAGGGTGGCCACTGGTTGTTTTGAGTAGATAATAAAGGATGAGAAAAGTTAAGAAAAAAAAACAAGTAGCCTGGCAATGTAATTGAGTCAACAATATGTCATCCGAGATCCATGAGTGTGGTGCATCAAGCGGCAGCGAGCGAGTCATCAAGCTTTAATCATAGGCATCCAAAACAATGGTACAGCCGGGGATGAAGAAATGACGGCCATCCCCGGCCGGGAGCGGAAGAATGATGGTGACTCACGTATAGAGGGTTTGTGTTTAGACGTCTTTAGGATCTTTCCCGTCTGATACCATGTAAGATAACAAAATATCACACAGTAAACTGACTTAATTTTATTGATAGACGTGACCACATTTATATAGTAGATCACGTACATAACATAGTGTAAACCCTAGTTGTAGAATAATCCTTACATAATATTCTTAACATAATTAGAATATTATGTTATATTATTTCCTAATACAAAATATATGTAATATATTCCTATATTATTAGGGAATATATATTATATATTATAGTTATAGTAAAGAATAATATTGTTTAGAATTAATCTTCTAATTATGTTAACAATATTATTTCTAGAATAATCTAGACCTAGGGTTTACACTATGTTTATGTATGTGACCTACTATATAAATGTAGTCACACCTATCAATAAAATCAAGTCATTCTATTATCTTATTCTCTACATGCTATCGAGCAGGTTACGATTCTAAACACAGAAGTCACACCATTATCTTCCGCTTCCGGCCGGAGATGGATGTCATGCCTCCCATCTCCGGCTGGTGATCAGTGTCACGGTCATACATAGATTCTCTACATACAACTCGTTTGCTTTAGTTTTTTTCTTTGTTTTTTTTTATTCATATTTGTCCCCATGGACGTGGACTTTCGCATAGTTCAAGCCGTCAAGATATGTTCTTTGATTTCCACGTATGTCTCCATTGCCATTGCGATTGCGAGGTCTTTTGTTTTACTTAACTGATCAACTTATCTCTCGTTATCAACTCAATATAATTTAACTCGTGGCCACCACCCAATTCGGCCATCCTCTACAACCTTGGCCACAACCCAACTCGGCCACACTCTATACACTCCTTGGCCACCCTCTACTTCGGCCACTCTATACAACCCTCTGATCTGGCATCCTCCGCAACTTCTGGCAATCTGGTGTATATTGCTACAACTGATTCATTTGCATCGGCGAAGCAGGGCAACCACTCCATTATGGCACATCATTTCGGCATGGATCTAATTGAATTGTCCAATCAAAGCGTCCGTCTTCTCCTACCGCTTTGATTGCGGGGGCATATTAGGGAATATATATTATATATTATAGTTATAGTAAAGAATAATATTGTTTAGAATTAATCTTCTAATTATGTTAACAATATTATTTCTAGAATAATCTAGACCTAGGGTTTACACTATGTTTATGTATGTGACCTACTATATAAATGTAGTCACACCTATCAATAAAATCAAGTCATTCTATTATCTTATTCTCTACACCAGGATCTTCCCGGTTACGTTGGGAAGCGGGATTGCATTGTCCGCGCAGTCGTCCTCAATCATGTGCTTGATTGTCTGTGACTCTAGCGCCACCGACTGCTCCACCTCAAATTCCTCTCCGTCCGATGATTTCAGAAGGATCGTCTTCGCTGTTTCCGACGCCATTGATTTGTCAACTATAAGTTTCTTTGTTCGAGCGAGACAATTGTGAGAATCTTTGACAGTTGTTTTTTATTTATTTGGCCAAAGTAGCTTATTTGACTAGTTTTTTAAACTCTTTGACCAAATAAGTTTGTTTGGTAACATTATTACTAGCTAGCTTAATAATAAGCTAGCTTAATTAAGATGTTACCCTATGTAAATTATTTAAAAATAAGTTAGCTTATCATAATTTTATTCCGAATTTACCCTTATTTATTTACTAAAATAAAATGAAGTTAAAAATATTTAATGTATTTTTATGTAATTCTATGTATATCAGCCCCCATATCAGCTTATTTCGCCAAACAATCCTATTACTATTAGCTAAAAACTTTCAGTACTGTTGCAGCTATTAAATCAGCTTCCAGCTACTATTTTAGCGTTCAGCTACTATTTCGACTAGTTTTACTAAACATAGCCTTGGTATGCACACTAAACTAGCTTATTTGAGCAAAGTATCTTATTTGACTAGCTTTTTAAGCTCATTGACCAAATAAGTTGGTTTGGTAACACCACTAGCTTAAAAAATAAGCTAACTTATTTAAAATGTTACCCCAAGTAACTTATATAAAAATAAGCTAGATTATCATAATTTTATTCTTAATTTACCCTCATTTATTTACTAAATTAAAATGAGATTAAAAAAATGATACATTTTGTGTAATTTTATTATATCAGCTCATATATCAGGTAAATTTGCCAAACACTCCTATTACTATCAGCTAAAAACTTTTAGCTACTATTCCAGTTATTATTTCAGCTTTTAGCTACTATTTCAGCTTTCATCTACGATTTCAGCTAGCGTTCAACTACGATTTCAGCTTCCAGCTACGATTTCAGCTAGCGTTCACCTACTATTTCAATTAGTCTTACCAAACATAGCCTTCTACATCCTTTCGGAACTTTTTTTTTTTCCCCTTAAAACTAATCTCTTGGGTATTTTTCCTTAAAACTAAGGTCGGTTTGGTTTGGTGTAATTTACCAAAAACCTAGGCCAATTCACTCTCTTCCAATTTCATTTAGGACTAGTTAATTAACGGTACAATGAGTTGCACCTATGCATTATTTTATGACAAGAACAATGTTAGAGGCTGCCTTGCAACTTAGACACCTAATATTGTCTAATCTCGGTAATAATTTAACTATCATCGCAATTAGTTTATTTACTAACGTCACTATTCACTAATATTACTATTTTTATTGTTTGCAAATTATTTTGACTACCACATATGTATTATTAGACAAATTAATTAATTTTATTTACACCGTATACCTCTAGGAATTGGTGGATCGTAATTCAGTTTTGAAATAACATGCATATTGCCTTTGATCCAAATAGATTTTTCTCGTTATTTTTGCAATTTTGAGTTGTCATGTTGGAAGCTACTTGTAAACCAAATTCAATACATGTTTGCCTTAAATGCAAGTGGCGTTGGTAGACTGCAATGCAGAAGAATATATATACCAATTTTTACAACATGAGTGATTCATTTCGTCTAAAGAAAACTCCCAAAACGATAACTCAAAATTGCAAAAACAAAGAGGATTTCTTTTAATCAGAGGGAGTACTTACAATGAAATTAGGTTTTGCAATACCTGGCTCAAGACCTAAACCAATTTACTATGAACTCTCATGCAATGTGCCAGCGCATGCATCAGGCTCGAATTCTACAACTCCTACTCATGAGCTTTAGCACCAGACTAGAGTACTAGTATTCTATTATCTTACCTTCACTCGAATCTCTAATTAAGCCGGTTATTATAAGTTCTTTAATTTGTTACTAGCACAACTAAACACTTACGAAAATCGCAAGTCAAATCAATTGTATTATAAAGAAAAAGTAGATCAGTAAATTACTTACATGTATTACTGGGGTCATTGGTGGCAACATGAAAATCTTGGAGCTCGTTTAGATCAGTGGCATAAGCTATGGATAAACTTATGAGCAAAATAATACTTTTAGTAATCTTTGAAGTGTGTACTGCTATGGATATTTTTTTTTTATTGTGAGATTTTTTTTTTTTTTTTTTTTTTTTTTTTTTGAGGTCAAACAGGGGCTAACCATTCATATCAAGATCCGCAAGAGTTGTAACACCCTCCGGAAAGTCGTTTACAATGAAAAGATCATGGCCACTAAGGGGACCAAGCCTAACTACAAAGTGAGCTACTGTATTACCTTCCCGTTTAACATGAGAAATAACAAACTCGTGAAAGCTACTACCAAGGTCGCTAATATCATCAAGGAGAAGATCATCCACCCCACAACCCGTCTTTTTGCCTATCAAAGCTTGTGCATCGCACTCTCGGACCACATCACGAAGCCCCATCCTAACCGCAGTCTGTACTCCCAATCTTCCTGCAACAATCTCAGCTCGGTGGGGTGTCCAGTTGCGCTTCAATCTCATCGCTGCCATACCCACAACTTGGCCCATATCATTCCGTATGACAACTCCAAGTCCCACAGTACCATCCCTGAAAACGGCAGCATCTGTATTAACCATAGCCATCCCATTAGGAGGGGGATACCAGGTAGTACAGGAGCTTGGATGGCCACAGACACCCTGAGGGGACACGAGCTCTGCATATTGTCTTTGCTCGTGTACCAACCGGGTGAACCCCTGGACAATCGTGGCAATGTCAGGCACTGCACGGTGTTATTGAAGACCTTTTCATTCCGACATGTCCAGGCAGGAGCAAGAAAATCACAGGCAGCCATGGGATCCATGGTATCAATGACCTGTAAAACCAATTCGTCAAAACGAGAGCAAGATCTACCTTGGATTATATGCGCAAATGGACTAGGAGTTCCATATTTGTGCAGGGATGTCGCATTCCACCAGGGCATGGAAGACAGTTTCAGGCTCACGTCCACAGAGGTCACATAATGTGCTGGGGGTACAGTGACGGTAGTAGAGTCTTTCCTTCCCGGCAAGGCTTCCTGAGCAGGCCCTCCACGTAAAGTGACGCAACTTTGGCAGGGCATCAATCGACCAAATTTTATACCACAAGGATTGCTCCTCCGAATTGTCATGCAAGTCTCGAAACCCATGTGCACCGAGCATCCCGAGCCAGTAACAAGAGCGGACAGAGAAGCTCCCGTTACGAGATGGCCACCACATCATTTCATCTTTTGGATAACGCATACTGAGGGGAGTGTCCAGTACTAGCTGGCCCTCATCCGGACTAAGCAAGATTTCGATGACGTCCTGCCTCCATTCCCCATTTTCAAAATCAATGAGTTCAGCAACACGGATATCTCCCGGAGCCCAAGGGGGGCGGGAGAGGGTCTGCCTGTCCGGAAGCCAATTATCAGCCCACAGTATGATGTCGTTGCCATTTCCCACCCGCCACTGTAGTCTTTCGAGGAGCAAGGACTTTGCCCCCCAAATGCTACGCCAAGTGTAACTTGGATCAAAACCACAAAAAGCCCCCAATACATTACCGTCTTTGAAGTATCTTGCACTCAAAACACGAAAGAGAAGCGATTGCGGATTGCCTAGGAGCCGCCAGGATTGCTTGGCAAAAAAGGGTCTGGTTGAACGATCTCAAGTCACGGAAACCCATACCACCCCATTTCTTCGGCTGGCACAAAGAAGCCCATGATCGCCAATGAATTTTCCGTTCACCCCTTTTTGCACCCCACCAAAATCGGGCTATCATTGAGTGAATGTCGTCTATGAGTGTCTCTGGGAGTCGGAACACACTCATCATGTAAGTGGGTATAGCCTGAACTACAGCCTTAATGAGGACCTCCTTGCCGGGAGCTGATAAGAGTTTTTCCTTCCACCCCTGAAGTTTCTTCCAGATCCTTTCTTTAATCCCTGCAAAAACAGCTTTCTTCGACCTTCCTATGATAGTAGGCAGGCCTAGGTATTTCTCATGTCTATCGACCTCACGGACACACAAATCTCGAAGAATCTCGGTTCTCCTTGCTACCGGTACCTTTTTGCTAAATGAAATCTCCGACTTCGCATAGTTAATTTTCTGTCCAGATGCTCTCTCATATTGGCTGATGATGTCAGCTATAACCGAGCACTCCTCCAGATTATCTCTAGCAAAAAGAATACTATCGTCAGCAAAAAACAGATGAGAAATTCGAGGTGCTCCTCTACAAACTCGAGCCCCATGAATCTGGCCCGATTCCGCCGCTCTACACAAAGCAGTGGAAAATGCATCAGCACACATGATAACGAGATATGGTGATATAGGGTCGCCCTGACGCAGCCCCCGGGTTGGGATGACCTGACCCCGGATTTTTCCATTAACGGAAAAACCGAATCGAACACCCCTGACACATCGCATGACCCTATCCACCCATTCGTCACTAAACCCAAACTTCCGCATGACCCCTTCCAGGAAGCTTCACTCAACCCTATCATACGCCTTGCTCATGTCGAGCTTCAGCGCAAAAGACCCACATCGTCCCTCCCCTTTTCTCTTCATTGCATGGAAAGTCTCAAAAGCCACCAAAGCGTTGTCAGTAATCAAACGTCCCGGGACAAAAGCACTTTGGTTCTCAGAAATTATATTAGACAGGAACGGTTTGACCCTATTAGCCAACGTTTTAGAAACAATCTTATACATCACATTACATAAGCTAATAGGGCGAAATTGTAAAAGAGAACGAGGTTCCTTACGTTTAGGAATAAGAACAATGGAGGTCTGGTTGAGGGGCCCCAATTCTGCTGCACTTCTCCACCATCTTCGTATGAAGCTCACAACGTCACCACCCACAATATCCCAAAATTTCTGATAAAACAAAGCATGAAAACCATCAGGCCCTGGAGCCTTATTCGGATGCATCTGATGAAGAGCAGCAAAAATCTCTGCCTCATTGGGAACCGCATCCAACCTGTCATTTATGTCACGGGTGATACGTTGCGGGATGTTATTCAGGATTTCTTCAAAAGTATCAGGGGGTTTCGCCATAAACAAGTCATCATAGTAAGCTGTGACAATCCTCTTAATGTTATCGTCACCCTCCTGCCAGACGCCTGTTTCATCTTCTAGTCCTTTTATTGTATTCCGTCTGCGGCGGTGATTTGCTTTATGGTGGAAGTACGCCGTATTACGATCCCCATCTCGCAGCTCATTTGTCCGGGCTCGGATGAACCAATAAGTTTCCTCTTTACGGAAGAGGTCATCAAGCTCAGCAGATAGCTCACGACATTTCGCCAGTACATCGCCAGAAGGAGGGCGAGCTTGCCAAATCTTTAGGTCCTTCTGGACCCTTCGGATTCTCTTTTTAACGTCCCCAAAATTTCTACTGGCCCAAGATTCCAGACCAGCAGCACAGGCATGAATGCGCTCATCTGGAGAAGCACTTGAGCCAGACTGCCAAGTGTCCCGGACGATTTGAATACACTTTGGGTTTGAGAGCCACATGGGCTCAAACTTGAATTTCCTCCGCCCAGCCCTATGCCATGGACTAGAATCAGGCGAGAGGAGTATCGGGGCATTATCAGATTTATAGTGTGGCTAGCGTTTGACACAAGAATTCGGGAACATAGCACACCAATCATCACTGGCCAGGAACCGATCGAGCCGTTCACGCACAACATTGTTTTCTTCTCGTCCCCTCTCCCAAGTAAAAATACTTCCTGTGTACCCCATATCCCGCAACTCAAAGTTGCCAACCACAGCTCGGAAAGCATCAATCTTTCTCTCAGCTCGATCAGCACCTCCAAGTTTTTCATGCATGCCCAAAATTTCGTTGAAATCTCCAAAAAACACCATGGGAAGGGATGTCTCACGTCTTAATCTCTCCCTAAGCGACCAAGTTAAGTGCTTGTTAGCCGTTTCTGGCCACCCATAGATGCCCACAGCAGCCTAGACCGCCTTCCCCGCAGAGTCGAGAACATTCACATACATGTGGTGACGGTCATATTTCACAATCTCCACATCAATTTCGTCCCACCAAAACCCTATACCGCCTGACCGACCTAAACTACTCAAGCACAAGCCGTTTTCGAAACCACATCTATTCCGAACTGTCTTCAGATTCACATTGCTAATCATGGTTTCCATCACAAAAACAAAATTCGGGCGCTCCGTCCAGCATATGTCCTGGAGGGCATTAACTGTGCGAGGGTTGCCCAGCCCCCGACAGTTCCAACTCAAAAGTTTCATTGTTGTTCGCGGGGCTGGGCTGTCCCAACCACCGCTACTGGTGAAAGAGGGGAACCCCTCTTTCCTGCGTCCACCCTGACTTTCTTCACCCCATAAGTCTGATTGTCATCGATCTCCATGTCCATGTCTTTCCGTTTAGTATGAACCCCAGCTTCACTATTTGGAGGTTACTTAGTAGTCAATGAAGAAGCCGACTTGAATTTCCTATAGCTCTTACGCCCCTCCACAGAACACCCACTGTCTGTCCTCTCTGTACTCTCAAGAGTGGAAACTTGCGGCGGAACCAGAGCACTAGGTGACAAAGGAGATGGCGATGCAGGGATTATTACTATCCCCTTGTCCCCCTCTGTCCCTGGCGTGCTAATCAAAACTGAAGCACTCTTGGTTGGCTCCTTCCCCTTGTCCTGTGAACCCTTCTCAAAGCTCTCCACAGGTTTAGTCTCCCCTTTCTCAGCAAAAACCAGCCTCTTGCTAGCAGGGCGAGAAGACTGATTTTTAAGTGAAGGGAGAGCTTCCACCTCCTCAAGGAAACGTCCCCTTCCTTTGCGAGGAGACGCCTTCACCCACGGGCCCCACTTACGTTTCTCAGAGACATTCTCCTCTGTCTTATGAGGACAATCTTTTTTGGTATGGCCCAAACAACCACAGAGAAAGCAGAAAAAAGGTAGACGTTCATATTCGATACCAATCCAGCAAGTTTCCCCCTTCGTATCAATCGCCTTCAGTTTCGTGCGTAAAGGTTTATGAATGTCAATCAACACCCTGACCTTACAAGATCGCTCCCAACCCACCATTGCATCCTCTATTTCCAGAACCTGTCCTATCCTTGATGCTACAGCACTCACCGCCCTCTCAGAGCCTTTCCTAGCTTTGTGATCATATATATAACTTTTTTTTTCAAAGAGTTGAAATGTCCATACGTACACACTTTTTGACAAGTTCAATTATGATTAGATATGAGTACTTCTCCAACCCGTAGTATGCCATTTTTCTCATAATGGTAGGCTTACAAGCAATGTGGATCATCTGTCCCACTTTGTGTGCCACTCCCTGTACCCCTCTAATCAGATTTCAGTAAATCATTAAATATAAAAACTGAAATGAAATTCTTAAGGTTATAATATCGATTTCCTGTAATCTGATTGGAGGGGTACAAGGAATGGCACACAAAGTGGGACAAAGGATCTTCAGAATGTTCCTTGTTGGGTCAAGTATGACTTTGTCATGCAAATTGATAACTATGGTATAGTTTAACGTATATTTCATCTGTTTCATTTTTTTTTCGGTTTAAAGTTTTGTTTGATAAATATGTGAGAGAAATTCAAACACAAACAAAATGGAAAAAGTGTGGTGATTCTATTGAATCGTATGATAGGGATACTACAACTTCAATTGTAGGGATCAGAGTATTGGAGGATATGAGATCAAGAGACAAGAGACAAGAGTGGAAGTCATAACTCATCGTAACACAATGCTAGCTACCTGTGGTCCGGAAACCATGCATGTCATAATTTACGTCCAACTCTTATCAACTAGGATTCCTTCATTTTGTTTTCCTAATTACAAATAGGAATTCAATGTTATACTCGTACGATAATTGATACCTCTGTTGTCAACTTCAAAAAAAAAAAAAAAAAAAAAAACTAATGTTATAAAAAGTAAAAACTAATGTTATACTACACTCTGTTCCCCTATAAACTGCGTAGGGCCACTCGTCACGCATGATGAGCAAGGTGTACCCACTAATTGGCTAATCAGAAGTTCAAAAAAATTGGATAACAGTTTTGTATTTTATCAATTATTTACTAATCATATGCCACAACACCGTTTAACATCCAAAAAGTTAACGGGATAGAAGCTAAGGGGTGGTAAGGGCACCACGTGCCTATTGGTGTAAAGTTTGGGGGCACCGCAATAAACAAGTTTCAAACATAATATGTTTAGTAAAACTAACTGAAATAGTAGGTGAGCGCTGAAATAGTAGCTGAATGCTGAAATAGTAGCTGAAAGCTGAAATAATAGCTGCAATAGTAGTTGAAAATTATTAGCTAATAATAATAGAAGTGTTTGGCAAAATTAGCTGATATACGAGCTGATATATATAAAATTACAGAAAAATGCATTATTTATTTTTAATCTCATTTTATTTTAGTAAATAATTAAGGGTAAATTAGAAATAAAATTATGATAAGCTAGCTTATTTTAAATAAGTTATAGGGGGTAACTTCTTAAATAAGCTAACATATTAATTAAGCTAGTGGTGTTACCAAACAAACTTATTTGGTCAAAGAGCTTAAAAAACTAGTCAAATAAGCTACTTTGGCAAAATAAGCTAGCTTATTGTGCATACCAAACATAGCCAAATGCACCAAATGCTTTATGACATTGTTCAGGGGCACCACGTGAATTCGCGTTTGCTAATTTTAGTTGTGCTGTACCGTTGGTTGGTTCATGTTAAATTTAATTGGTTGGTATTGTCCATCTAGATAGCACACAAAAATGATTGTAGGAGGCTAAAAATGATCAGTCAATTACAATGTGCCACGTAGGAGTTGAAAAGTCAGAGTTGAATAATTGACCGAGAAATCGTAGCAAGCTTACGTCATTAATGAGTGGCCAATTAAATGATTTCACGTGTCTCCTATGACTCATCGTTGGAGATGGACAACTCGTTGATGATTCTCAATTACGGGGGATTAAATAATAATTATCTTCTATTTAAATATTTATTAAATAGTAATTATCTTTTAAATGTGTGACATTCCCTCAATTAAACTCTAAGAGATAGAGTCCTGAATTGGCACACCTTCAAGAGGTGTATTCCACCTCACTCTCTCACCTCTCCACTATAAATAGAGGATGACCCTTACCTCATAATCGTCTTCAAAATTTCAGAAGTCCAAGTCTTCCACATTCCAGAAGATCAAGTCTTCCACATTCCTGAAGTCCAAGTCTTGAAGATCCCTGAAGACCATCTTGGAGGAAGCTCTCAAGCACCAAGATCAAATCATTTCTCAAGCACCAGGATCAAATCATCAAACAAACCTCAAGATCCGGAGAAAGCTCACAAGAACGAGGAAGTCGTCGACAACAATCAACTTACAAGATCTGGAGAAAGCTCCCAAGCACCAAAGATCCAAAGAAATTCAACAATCAAATCCAATTCAAGATCAAGCCTAGCCCCTTGAACGCCAAATCCGGAGTATCATCCACAAGACTCTCAAATCAAGATTGTCAAAAACCCTAAATTCAAATACTGTTCGAGATTAAGTCATTGCGGCCCTCGAATTGAAGATCAAACTGGAGATTGAATCGGAGGATTTATTTCTATTTTAATAGAAATCACAGAGATTGTACACGAAATTCTGATAAATATTAAATTCATTTAAAACTCATATTTTGTGTGTCTTATTCAGATCTATACAAAATTTGTGTCTACAAATTTGGTGAACCCGACGTGAACATCTCTGCCTCTCATCTCTCTCCCCGAAAGATTGATGACGTCCGTAACGAAGAAGCTTGCTGCCAACAAGAAGTGTCCTGAAGGCGCACGACATCCACCACACTCTTGTCAAACCAAGATTTCCGCGGTCATGGTGATTGAAGCAAAGACCATGGAGGAACAAATTACCAACATGGAAGTTCTTCTCAAAGATCTCAGCAAGCAAAGCGAAGAGATCGATGCAGAAATCAACCAACGTGAAGAACAAATTGCTGTCCTCACCAAAGAATTGAAGAAAAGTTCAAGAAACAAGTCCTCCAAGAACAAAGGCAAGAGAAAGACGAAAGAAGGCGAATTCATCAAAGGATCTTCCTCCAACTCACTATCGCGCCAGCAAGTTCAAGGCATGGTGGTGAACTTAGTCAAGATGCAAATGGATGATGAAGGTTTCAAGACCAATCAGCGATACGTCAAACCATACACCAGAAGGATTGACGAGTTACGAATGCCTTTCGGCTACAAACCTCCAAAGTTTCAACAATTTGATGGAAGATGCGATCCAAGAGTGCACATTGCTCACTTCATCGAGACATGCAGCAGCGCTGGAGCTGAAGGAGACCTCATGGTGAAGCAGTTAGTCCGCACCCTTAAAAAAGTGGCCTTCGACTGGTACACTGATTTGGCGCCCGACTCAATCGACACTTGGAAGCAAATGGAAGAAGCGTTCCGGAATCGCTTCTACAGCACACGTAGAGTCGTCAACATGACCAAATTGTCAAACACCAAACAACTTGATGGAGACACAGTCATCGAGTATATCAACCGTTGGCGAGCCCTAAGCCTTCAATGCAAAGATCGTTTGTCTAAAGCCTCAGCGGTGGGAATGTGCGTCAAGGGAATGCATGCCGAATTGTTCTATATACTCCATGGAATCAAGCCCAAAAAATTTAAAGATTTGGCAACAATGGCGTGCGACATGGAGTTTACAATCTCCAATTGTAAAGATTTCAAATTTTCAAGCAAAGTGGAGGAAAAAGCTGCATACGACTTGTCGTCCAACAAACCAGGTGCTGAAAAATTCTGATGATAGCGGTACCACCACGTCTGATGATGAAAGTACAAAATCCAACGAGACAATTTCAAAATCTTCAGAAGATGATGATGATGATGTGTCCCATGACGAATCAGAACATTCTGCAGAATCAAATTATATTGCAGTTTCGATCACAAATCAATTTTGAAGAGAGTTCCTCCCAAATCACAAATTGCAAGTCGACTCCACAAATCGCAAACTGCAATTCGCCAACATAAATTGCGAACTACAAGTCGTCAACACAAGTCAAGAAATGCGATTCGCCACCACCACTCGCAAAGTGCAATTCGCCTCCCCAAATCGCAAATTGCAATTTTTCTCCTCAAAAGCGGGCAACTCATGAATGGTAGGGCACAAAGGAGTCGCAAACTCATCGCCTTCGACAAAGCAACGAAGTCGACATTCAAGCCAATCGTAGATGATTGTTCAAAAGCTGGACCAAATTGAAGGTATCTCGAACAAGAGTTGAAGAACAAATCAAGACGCGCTCCGAAGCAAGAGCCTAATCTGCAAGTTCAACTCCAAATCAAGCGCTCCTAAGCAAGAGCCTAAACTGCAAGTCCAAATCCAAATCAACACATCCTCCTCAGCAAGAGATGAGACTGCAACAGCAAATGAAGGTCCTCCTCAGCAAGAGATGAAACTGCAACAGCAAATCAAGATCCTCCTCATCAAGAGATGAAACTGCAACAACAAATCAAGATCTCCTTAGCAAGAGGTTAAACTGCACCAAAAAAAAATCACAAAAATCCCAAATAATTGAACTACGTCATGACTTGATCTCACTCAAAATGTCAAGTGAGTACGTAGGCAGCTTGAAAACCCCTCAAGTTCAGTCACACCACAAAAAAAAAAGCCATCAATCTTCATGTTCGGTTCGTCCCATGGTGGTCCTGACAGTTGAAGACAGAAAAGAAAAACAAGTGGAATTGAAAGAAAGCATGCATGAAGCACTTGATCCACGTCAACCATCAAATCACCAAGATATGAAGAAATTGCGCTTGATCAAGAGAAAGCAATAAGCCCTTGTTCAAGTAAACAACATACAAAATGAATCACAATTGACGAAGGTTCAATCAACTCAAGTCAAAATTTCAAAACGACGAGGATAGATATAAGGCGTTGTCAACTGCTTGTTAGAAAGTATCCAAGTTGATGTAGACAGATTAACCACTCCTACTGTTTACGCGATCCAACGCGCATCACATTAGAAGTAGTAATTAATTCCACAACTCATCATTGGGCGGTTCGTCGACTCGCCAACTCATCATTCGGTGGTTCGTCGACTCGCCAACTCATTATTCGGCGGTTCGTCAACTCGTTGCTTAAGCGGCTCTCGAGACGTTACATTCAGCGATTCATCCAAGCTCTTCCTAGTGCTTATGCGATCCAACGCACATCACACTAGGAAGAGTTCTTCGGTGGCAAAGTCAAACTCTACTTTGTGTTTATGCGAGCCAACGCGCATCACACTTGGAAGAGTTTTCCGACGATGGTAAAGTCGAACTCTGTTTTGTGCTTATGCGAGCCAACGCACATCACACAAAAGTGAAATTCTCCTTTAAAGCCGGTTGAACCCTCTTGGTGCTTACACGATCCAACGTGCATCACACTAAGAAGAAGTTTCCGCCGTTAGCCAATTGGACACTCCCAGCGCTTACATGATCCAACGCGCATCGCACTAGGAGAAGAAGTGTACAAAAGGAACTCAATGATCGCCGTCCATAAAGACTCTCTTCCGGGGGCAACACACCAAGTTCTTCAGGAGCTGTGTGGTGGGAAACTGCCCAAAGTAGTTTCGAAGATGATCACACCGAAACAAGCCCATGAGGGATACAAGCTCAAAGAAATTTCAAACCGCAAAAGAGCAATCTTCAAACGTTGATGAAATCAAGTTCCTGAAAAAAATGGAAGAAAGGAGAGACGTTTTTCCTCTCATGTCTCCAATAAGTTATGCTGTTGCATGTTCCTGTAGCTGGTCAAGATAAAACCAGCAGCAGGGTCCTCCAACGTCAAAGTTAAATCGACTTCAATTCGGCTAGCAGGGCGTGCCTACTCTGCGTTATTCCAATGCGGTGCGTAAAGTGGAGCCTGAGTTTGATACACTTGTTTGTTCGGGTCCTGCAATTTCAAAGTTGGTGCATGACATTAACTTCATACAAAATCAAAGACCAAAGACCCAAAGTGGTGAATTATAATCATGTACGTGGACAAAGTTAGGCAAGTCCATTAATTATGTCCAAGGGCATAGCAAACACACCACACAGCACAATATAGCACATGATAAGAATTTCATGGTAAAATCATGATCATGATTCAACGTGCATCATCAGTCCTTGCTAGTTTGCTGCTGGGATATCGTGTTAGAGAAGCCAAGCCATGGTCAACTTGATAGACAGTTGCTGCGTGAATTTTCTTGTTAACGCCGCACGACGCCATTGCTAATTAATCTATCAACATTCAGCAATCATGAAATAAATTGTTGCGCAATTCTTGATAAGGGTCCGAGGCACAAGTCATTGTCATGATATGCACGAATTCTACAAAGAGACGAGAAGAAAGTAAATGACCAGATATAACAAGGAGCAACAAATTTGCCGCGACAAATAAGAAATTTTACAAAGTACACAAGAGGAAGGGCATTTACGTGACGAAGATTTAAGCATCGTGAAGGTACTGCGCAGCTAATGAAGACCAATTTGAGGGACTTTATACAGATACATTTTCCTAAACTTGCAAGAATTGGAATTATTCTAAAAGTCCGAACTCCTGAAAAGAGTTTTACACTGATTTCTCAAAGGCGCAAGAAAACCGAGGAATATGCAACTCCTAAACAAACTCAATCTTGGAGTTCCAAGTTCATCGCAATTTTGAATTCATGTATACTGATTGCGAAAAGAAGTCCAGGCGAATTTGTGCACTCTCGTAAATCCAAATCCGGGTGGAGTGGTACATTTTCAAAATATCAATGAAGTTGGTGAAATTCTTCGTTATCCACCAAGTGAAGACTAGACCGAGGTCACGACTACAAGATCAAATCTCGAGTCTCTCCAAGTAAGGCTCGAGCACTCAACGACTTCCAAGTCAAAATCAAGTCAAAGACCGTCACCGTCAAGACAAATTTGAAGATGAAATATTTCAAGATGACGTCCAAGTCGAAAACAAATCCAGCAGCGCTGATCACGTGGGAAAGAGGTTCAGATGTAGTGACTCACAAGTCGAAATTTAACCTCCCACCGTAATTGAGGTGCCCCACAATCGTAGTTCAACCTCAACCACAATCGAGGTGACCGTAAAGTTAAAGTTCAACCTCCAAGTGCAATTGAGGGACTCTCAAGTCAATAATCGACCCTAGTCCGGCTTCTTACAAGTTGAATGAAAATCGTCAAACAGTTGCCTAAGACCTACAAGTTGAAGATGAAAATCAACTGAAATGACCTTCAAGTCAAACCAAAAACCAAGTTCAAACTAATCTGGTCAACGGCAGTGACTCTCAAGTCGGAAAAAATTTCAAGTGACTCTCAAGTCGAAACCAATCAAATTCAAATGAGTTTCAAGTCAAAATCAAGTTATTCGAGACCAGCCTACGTCTAAACACTCCAAGTCGTGTACGTAGCCAAGTCTCGAAGGGGCATTTGTAGGAGGCTAAAAATGATTAGCCAATTACAATGTGCCACGTAGGAGTTGAAAAGTCAGAGTTTAATAATTGACCGACCAATCGTAGCAAGCTTACATCATTAATGAGTGGCCAATTAAATGATTTCACGTGTCTCATATGACTCATCGTTGGAGATGGACAACTCGGTGATGACTCTCAATTACGGGGGATTAAATAATGATTATCTTCTATTTAGATAATTTTTAATAGAATTATAACGTACACTATTTGTGAATCTCATAAACTCAATATAATCGTAGTAATTCGCTTACAATGACCTTGGGGTAGACCCCTATTTATACTATTACAATGACTTGACCCTTACGAAACCTAACACACAATATATTCTTAAACACATATTCTAGTAGATATCGTATTCCTAAACACACATAATATTCCTTAACCCGAAATTCTTCGGAATACTCCATAATCCTCTATTACCCCCCGAAACTCATGGTAATTTGACTAAAATTACAATGAGTTTGCCAAAACGATAAGTAAACAAAATAACTCCGTCGAAATCTTCAAATCTTTAAATCCGGCACGTTGATCGTCGTCGTCGCAAACACCATTCTTTTCGAACCCACTTGAACGTCATCCAAAGAACACTCAAAAATACCGTAATTACTACGGTCAACATCACGAAACACCCATAATCAACTTCACCACTAAACGCCAGATACAAGGGAACCATGAATTACCATGGTCTCACAAATCATGAAACGACCATTATCAGCTTCATCTAAAAAGAACCGAAAATAAATACCATGAATGAACATGGTCTCAAAACGTGAAGTCGCCATTATCAAATTCACCTAAAAATACCAGACGTGATTAGTAGAGGCACTCCTCATTCCTTGATCGGCCTAAAATCATCACACAAAATCCACCAAAATCTCAAAAAAAGTGTTCTTACCAAAGAAATCAAACAATAACCAATTCAACGACGAGGCAAGATACCAACACAATCTCATAAAACCAACTCAACCGTTTCAAGTCGCAACATACCATAGGAAAATTGTTTGCCGAATTCACCCGAACTAGCTTCATCTAAAAAGAGGATTATGGAGTATTCCGGAGAATTTCGGGTTAAAGAATATTATGTGTGTTTAGGAATACGATATCTACTAGAATATGTGTTTAAGAATATATTGTGTGTTACATTTCGTAAGGGTCAAGTCATTGTAATAGTATAAATAGGGGTCTACCCCAAGGTCATTGTAAGCGAATTATTACGATTATATTGAGTTTATGAGATTCACAAATAGTGTACGTTATAATTCTATTATGGTATCAGAGCCGGCGGGATTTCGTAGTTCGACGGGATTTCGTTGTTCGCCGGAGTTATGTTTGTGGTCTAGTGTTTTAGGGTTTTATTATTGTTCGAGTTTATTTAGGAGTTTTATTATTATTTCAAGGTCTTCTGTTTGGTTTAATTTGTTGAATAAAAGCTCCCCTTCCATTGTTATTTCGGTTGGTATTTGAGAATTGATTATGTCGAGATAGTTTTATGGTGGATCGGAATTAATTAGGAAAATTGTCCGTGAAGATAATGGTGTTGTTGCCGTCGTTGTCTTTTTTGTTGTTGGTTTTAGTTTGTACGTGGCATGACGCTACAAGCGTACACCCTTTACTGGGAATTCAGTGTTTATGATTTTGGAGGTTTGATGTTGCCGTGATCGTTTATGGTGGAAGCCAGAATTTGTTCTTTTGGCTTATTACGTATGTAATTGTTTATGGTTGGGAGTTTATGTCTCGTTGGCGTTGCCGTTTTCGTTGGATTTTGGTTTGAGTTCGTGATGGTTTTAGGCCGATCAAGGAATGGGGAGTGCCCCTACCAGTCATGTCTGGTATTTTTAGGTGAAGTTGATATGACGACTTCACGTTTTGAGACCATGCTTATTCATGGTATTTATTTTCGGTTCTTTTTAGATGAACCTGATAATGGTTGCTTCATGATTTGTGAGACCATGGTGATTCATGGTTCCCTTGTATCTGGCGTTTAGTGGTGAAGTCGTGGTGATTTACGGGACTATTTGAATGTTCTTTGGATGACGTTCGACTGGGTTCGAAAAGAATGGTGTTTTGCGACAACGACGATCAACGTGCCGGATTTAAAGATTGAAGATCAGATCTCGACGGAGTTATTTTGTTTCCTTATCGTTTTGGCAAACTCATAGTAATTTTACTAAAATTACCATGAGTTTGAGGGGGGTAATAGAGGATTATAGAGTACTCCGGAGAATTCCGGGTTAAGGAATATTGTGTGTTTAGGTGTAATATACGTGCTTAGGAATATCTTGTGTGATAGGTTTCGTAAGGGTCAAGTCTTGGGTTTCCCCAAGATTATTGTAAGCAAGTTATTTACGAGTTATATTGAGTTTATGAGATTCCAAACACATAAGTTATAATTCTATTAATTATTAAATAGTAATTATCATTTAAAGGTGACATTCTCTCAATTAAGAGATAGAGTCCTGAATTGGCACACCTTCAAGAGGTGTATTCCAGCTGACTCTCTCACCTCTCCAGTATAAATAGAGGATGACCCCCACCTCATAATCGTCTTCAAAATTCCAGAAGTCCAACTCTTCCACATTCAAGAAGATCAAGTCTTCCACATTCCTGAAGTCCAAGTCTTGAAGATCCCTGAAGACCATCTTGGAGGAAGCTCTCAAGCACCAAGATCAAATCATTCTCTCAAGCACCAAGATCAAATCATCAAACAAACCTCAAGATCCGGAGATAGCTCACAAGAACGAGGAAGTCGTCGACAACAATCAACTTACAAGATCTGGAGAAAGCTCCCAAGCACCAAAGATCCAAAGAAATTCAACAATCAAATCCAATTCAAGATCAAGCCTAGCCCCTTGAACGCCAAATCCGGAGTATCATCCAAAAGACTCTCAAATCAAGATTGTCAAAAACCATAAATTCAAATACGGTTCGAGATCAAGTCATTGCGGCCCTCGAATTGAAGATCGAAGTGGAGATTGAATCGGAGGATTTATTTCTATTTTAATAGAAATCACAGAGATTGTACACGAAATTCTGATAAATATTAAATTCATTTAAAACTCATATTTTGTGTGTCTTATTCAGATCTATACAAAATTTGTGTCTACAATGATACATCGGGCTTTTACTCCGTCCCGCTTGGACTTGTGACTATTTCCCAAAATGTTACTTTAAAACAGAGGATGCACATCATATATATATCCAAATGGATCGCAAGCTAGGCCCTGCCAATATCCCGACATTTAGCAACTGTTACTCATGCAGTTCATGATTGGCACCCTCTGCGCCACCATCAGATCAGCACAGGATGAGTTGACGACCACTCTACGGACGTACTGATCTCTATTTTTTTGTATTGGTTTTGGGTTTTTGGTTCTCAGAATTCAATTCTATTTTTGTTCTGGTTTTCGGTAATTTGCATTTGTTAACAACGACATTACTACATTAGGATAGTATTCCGAGAGTAACTAATTATTATAGCACTAGCAAAAACATCAGCAACTCTGATCTTAATATCATGATATGAGACCGACTCTTATATTATTGACAGTATTGGTGCGGAAAATGGTAACAAAAATTAAGGATCGGCGTGCAATGCGCATTATGGAGTAATAGACTACGACATTGGTCATTGGGATAGCATAGCATAAGTAAGAGATCGAGTATGAAGATTTGTAGCAAATTAGGAGTTAGAAGACAGTGGGTTCACAAAAGTAATCAAACAAACTACTAATTTGTACAAAAAAAAAAAAACAAACTACTAATCAGCCGAATACACAAATTTGCATCCAATAATAACAACTGACAACAGACATCAAATTGCTCATCATTCATTCATCATTCAAAGGCCCACTCGTGTTCCTTTTTGATCGCCTCTTCCTCATCAGGACTAAAGTCGTTTTTGACGCTGAATGCCGTCCTGATTTCCTCAGGCTTCTTCCCTTTTATCATGTCTGTTAGCGCGAATTTCGTACTGAGACAAAATAAGGAAACAAAGTATTTTTATTAGTATCAGAATAGTTGTGTGTTTACAATCTCTAGTAATCCTCTGAATTCTACTACGCAGTAGGGGGTGCGACCTACGGTACACTACACTAGTAGCGTACGTGCTGCAGGGGGTGCGCGCGTTGACCGCGTGCGTTGCTGTTGTTCTTGAGAGGGTCGCCGGGACTTGAATCTCTCCTTGAACGTTTGAGTTTGATTGTTTGTTTGGGGGTTTGAACTTGCTTTCAATTTGATTTGTAGGCGGCACGGTTGTGCTTGTTGACTGCGTGTGGCTGGGAGTTTGTAGAGAATTCCTCTGGGGTTTCTTATCTCTAATTTTTCCAACCTGGAAATGAATGAGGGGAACTCTATTTATATAGAGTGGAAACCCTAAATCTGGTGGGTTTGTAGTCACGGGCCCATTTCGTGGGCTTGACATGTGACTTGACCCAATTGCTTCTTTTATCTGGATGATGACCCGTTTACCGAATTGGAAACTCGATCAACCCAAATTTCATTTGACGGGGCAAAATTATTAAATTAAATTAAAATTTGATATTAATTCAAAATAAATAATTTATTTAATTTACGGCACGTTAACAAATTTTTAGTGCCAACAAATTGCCCCCTCGGTACCTTGTCGCGTACACTATACAAGTGTTTTAACGAGGCGAGGTACCGACTCAGTTGATTTGGACTTGGAAGTCGATGAACACTTCACTTATCGTAAGAGTGTTCACATACATTTTTTTAACGTCACCCTGTCATTTGTCGACTTGGCGGATGACAATTTTGCCCCCAGCGCTGCTGATGACATCGTCCTGGTCATCCTCAAAACGTTACCGGATGACAGTTAGACATTTTACGTTACCCTGGTAATCTTGTAACCTTAGCAGATAACATAGTGGTTGGCGTCTGACTTACGTCATTTCAGTACCTTAGGAGGTGACGTTTTATCATTTTGAAAGTTTAACATTTACCCTGTCGAACTGACTTGGCGGGTGAAGATATTTTCAATTACCTTGATAGGTTAATGTTTTGAGGTCCGGCGATAAGATCATCGATTTTGCTTACCACTATGTAGTCATTAGGCTTAGTGGGTCGAAGTTGTTGTACTAAGGTTAGCACAATTTGGACTTTGGCATGGTCCGAATATGGAAAGGCAGGATACTTTAAGCTCGAACAACTATCGTCGAAATTCAGCTTACGTGAACAACTTGTCCCCCAAGCTATCGTAGAAATGTCAAGTTCATTCTTTTGGAAAAGAAGTGAATATATGCTACGGTAGAAGCGATTCATGGAAAACTTTCCATTATCAATTTGTTATGCATGCGGCAATCTTAGCAAATTAAGCTTAGGGCCAGATTCTCTTATTCCAAAATCCAGTCTATGGTAGGAATGGACCATGGTAAATTTACCAAACTTCTCAATTAACATTTTACCAAATCCATGCGAGACGGCGCACTCGGTGCAGCTTTATGGTAAAGGGTTTTACCCCTCTTGCCTTGGTTGTACAGCTATATAAGCAAAGCCAATTATGCCTTGTTCAAACACACCGTACGTCGAAGATCGCCGCACGAAATAGTTGCACTTCGACATTCAGCCATTCAGGTAATTTCACTACCCTTCTGTTTTGTTTTAAGTCTTCTTAACTTGTCGTGATTGCCTTTTGTTTTGTTACACCCATACATATATACGGGACTGATTGTGATTCCTCCAGATTACGCGTCAACGAGTTTCCGCACACCGGACTTCTTCGGCCGCAGGTAATTCAAACCTTAGTTTATTCTTTTGCAACTTTGTTTCTGTACTTGCACGTAGGTCATGCCATGCTTTTGAGTTTGATTTTTTTTTTTCAATTGCTTATTGAATTAAGTGCACTATGTCTGCTATTAGGCTGATTAGCACGCATCATGATTGCTTGGTGTCTCCTATGCCCTTGAAACATGCATGCATAAGCTTTGATCACATCCTCTTTGATTAATTAATTGATCGGCATGCGAGACCAACACCCACGTCATGACCTTGTATGTGATTCCAAAGTGTTCGACATGCTTGATTTTGCTGGCGTTCACTTCTGTTCTTCAGGAGAATCCGTACATGTCGTACTTCGATAGTTCGATCGTCTTTTTAGAGTGCCTCAGACTAACATCCTGATTTCTTTCTTTTTTAATTTGTTATGTAATTTCGTCGTTGATCAGGCTGTTGAAAGCTTGAGTTAAATTCATACGCAGCAAGTCCATTTAATTTCGTCAATTGCTTCATCGCGACCTTGATGTCTCTGATTAGTATTTGATTTCTGTAACCAAATTACTTCGCTTGGCTTAATGCGTACTTTGGAATTTTGCACACAAAAAGTCAAATACAAAAAGTCAAATACTTGTGCACTTCGTCACGTACTTGTTTCGGTTGCGTCCAATTCGTGTGTCTTATAAAACTCAGCTTCTTCAATTGCTTCCTATCACAAATTCGTGCGTACAATTTTTTTAGTTTGACCTGCTAATTGAGTTGCTTGATTTCGTATACTTCGATCTATGCATGCTTGAGAACTGGTTCGGCTTCGATTACGATAAGTCGCCTTGATCTCTGTACCCCATGTACCATACTCTTGATTTTTTTTAATTGTACGTGGCGATTTGCAATTTAAGAAACGTAGCATTGGCACGTACCACTTTTTAGAGTCATGGTTCCGGATTTGCATGCTATGCACATTATATACGCAGGCTTCGTGTATTTTATTAACTCACCGTCTTTTGTTTCCTTACAGCAACTCTCGTTCAAGCATAGTTTTCGTTGATCACTTGAAGATCGGAAGGTAAATTGCGCATCCCTTGCGCCTTGTATTTTTTTTAGCATATATTTGGTTGAGTGCAGGATACCCAAGAAACGTCTTCCAAGGCATATCCAAGACTTATTCTCGACAATCCAAGACTATCCAAGACTACAAGACTTATCCAAGACTATCCAAGACCTCTCCAAGACTTCCAAGACTTCCAAGACCATCCAAGATTTCCAAGATTTCCAAGACAATCCAAGACTTATCCAAGGCATCCAAGAGTCCAAGACCATCCAAGGCGTATCCAAGACCATCCAAGACCATCCAAGGCGTATCCAAGACTATTCAAGACATCCAACGCATATGCAAGACAATCCAAGACATCCAAGATTTTTTGAAGACAGTGCAAGACTTTCGACGACCATTCAAGACCTTGAAGAATTTTTCAAGCCTTTCCAAGATGACCCAAGAAATTTCAAGACGAACTGAATACTGACTAAGAAAGAATGTTTGGATGTTTTTGATTTTGCCGTTCACAGTTTAAACTCTTGCGGGCGATGAGCATTCTTTTTTTTTTTTGGTGCGGCTGCATTTGAGTAAAGTGTTTACTCGAGCTGCCTACGTACTTGCAGAGTGAAAAGGGTGTCATCTTGCAAGATCAAGCCAACTTAGTTCGGTAGGGGCAATGCAGTTTAGACTCTTACATCGATGGAGTGCAGTTTGGTATGTGCAGTTTAGACTCGTGCATTGTTGGAGTGTAGTTTGTTATACGCAGTTTCGACTCTTGCTGTTGGAGTTTAACTTGTGGTTCGCAGTTTTGACTCTTGCTGTTGGAGTTTAACTTGTGATTCGCAGTTTAGACTCTTGCGTTGTAGGAGTGTTTTTTTTTTTGGTGTGGAGGTTTTTTTTTTTGGTGTCGCTGCACCCAAGTAAAGTGTTTACTCAAGCTGCCTACGTACCTACAAACTCAGTTTGCAAGATCAAGCCAACGTAGTTCATTTGGGGTATGCAGTTTTAGCTCGTGCTTAGGAGCATGCTTGTTTGTGGTGTTTTAGGGATAGTATCGCTTCAGGAACTTCCCATTGATTGGGCCGACACGTAAGCCATCATGATCAACAATTTTGTACGCGTCGTTCGTGTACACTTCTTGCACCACGTAAGGTCCATCCCATTTGGGTTTAAATTTACCTTTAGTTTTGCGGGTAATGATGATTGGTCTTCTGACTGCCAACACCAAGTCTCCCACTTGAAAGAAGCGAGGTCGCACCTTTTTGTTGAATGCACAAGGCATTCGTGCTTGATAGCATTCCAGTTTTTGCTGCGCTTGCATTCTCTTTTCGTCGAGTGCTTCGAACTCGGCGAGACGCAACTTGTCATTCTCATCAGTTGTGAGTCCCTCTTGGATGGCGATCCGTAGGGATGGAATTTGAAGTTCCAATGGTACCACTGCTTCTACTTCATAAACCAATGCGTATGGGATTGCTTGGGTTGCCGTTTTGTATGTGGTACGGTATGCCCACAATGTTTCGCCTATCCTTTCATGCCAATCGCGCTTTGACTTAGCGACCACTTTCTTCAACAAATTGCATAACGTTTTGTTGAATGCCTCAGCTAGGCCATTTGCGGGGGCATTGTACATCGACGACTTACATTGCTGGAACTTGAATTTCTCGCACAAGGCCATCAACATACGATTATCCAAGTTTTTACCATTGTCATTTATGATTCGTCGTGGTATGCCGTGTCGATAAATGATATGGTTTTTAATGAAGTCGACGACATTTTGCTTCTTGACTTCTCGTAGCGTGACTGCTTCTGCCCACTTGGAGAAATAGTCGGTCGCCGCTAGAATGTAAACGTGTTGGTTCGACGCCTTTGGAGTGATAGGCCCTACAATGTCAAGTCCCCAAGTTTCGAAGGGCCATGAAGAAACAGTAGGATGCAGAGGCTCTGGCGGTTGATAAATAAAATTTGCGTGAAATTGACATGGTTGACAACGTTTAGCAAATTCCATGCAGTCTCGTACCATGGTTGGCCAGTAGTAACCCAGGTGTTTGATTCGATCATAAAGTTTAGGATCAGACTGATGGGCGCCGCATACACCAGAATGGGATTCTTGCATCGCATCTTTCGCTTCTTCATCGCCGAGGCATCGCGACCACTGTCCCTCTGTGCTCCGTCTATACAGTGTTCCCTTGTAATGGACGAATCTTGGAGCTCGTCGATGTATCTCAACTTTATGCCTTGGATCGTCTGACAACCTTTGGTGGTCCAAGTAGTCGATGATGGGTTGACGCCAGTCCTCCTTGTCGATTTGGTAGACACAAATCATGTTTGAGGACTGTATCTCCTCTGTCATGTCTTCTTGTGGTACTACCCAACGATTGCATACAGGGACTGTTATCAATTCTTCTGCCCCCAGTGCCAAGTTGGCTGCAAGAATGGCAAGCGCGTCAGCTAACTTGTTGGCACTCCTTCGTACATGTCCCACTGTTATGGAATCGAATTTGTTAAGCAATTGAATTGCTTGTTGGTGGTATGGGACAAGGTCATCCTTCCTCACTTCGTAGTCGTCGAGTACTTGGTTTACGACGAGTTGTGAATCACCGTAGATATCCATGTCCTTAATGCCGATTTCAAGTGCCATCTGTAAACCAAGTATGAGGGCTTGGTACTCGACGACGTTGTTTGAGCACAATTGAGTCAAGGTGAACGAGTATGGAAGGATGTGACTTTCTGGAGAGGCGAATACTACTCCAGCTCCACCTCCATCACGTCGTGCAACTCCGTCAAAGTACATCTGCCACGGTGGCAGCACATCGACATAGAAGATCTCTTCTCCGGGAAGGTTGACGGAGAGTTCCCAATCTCCAGGGATGGGGTGGTCGGCGAAGAAATCAGCAATCGCTTGGCCTTTGATTGCTATTTGAGCCACGTACACGAGGTCGTATTGCTTGAGAAGTACTGCCCATTTGGCTAACCTACCAGATAGGACTGGTCTTGAAAGTATGTACTTGATGGGGTCGGCTTTGGAGACCACGTGTACAGTGTGTGCTTGCATGTAGTGCCTCAACTTTTTGACTGCGAACACTAATGCAAGGCATATTTTCTCGATAGGGGAGTAATTCAACTCAGCTTCTACCAAGGTTCTACTCAGGTAGTAGAGAGCAACTTCCTTACGTTCGTCGTTTTCTTGTGCACACATTGCCCCCAACGAACTCTCTTGTGCTGCGATGTATAGGATGAGGGGCTTCCCTGGGATTGGTGCCCCCAGCACAGGCGGAGATGACAAGTATTTCTTCAGTTCATCGAATGCTTTGCGGCAACTGTCATCCCACTCGAATGGTGCATCTTTCTTCATGAGATGGCTGAATGGTCGGCAACGACCAGCAAGGTTGGATATGAATCGACGAATGTAAGCTAGACGACCTTGCAACCCGCGCAGTTGCTTGAGATTCTTGGGTTCAGGCATTTCCTGGATCGCCTTGATTTTGTTTTGGTCGATCTCAATGCCTCGATGGGTAACCACGAAGCCAAGGAATTTACCTGAAGTGACGCCGAATGCACACTTGAGAGGATTCATTTTGAGTTGACATTTGCGAAGCCTCTCGAAAACGGAGCGTAGATCGTCGAGGTGGTCCTCCCTCTTCTTGGATTTGACGACCACGTCATCAACGTAGCATTCTATTGTCTTATGCAGCATGTCATCGAAAATTTTCTGCATAGCTCGTTGATATGTAGCACCTGCGTTCTTCAAACCAAAGGGCATAACCTTGTAGCAGAATATCCCTTTTGGAGTGCGGAAAGTTGTAGCTTCTTGATCCTCAGGCGCCATTAGAATTTGATTGTACCCTGCGGTACAATCCATAAAGGAGAGGGCTTCATGTCAAGTCGTTGCATCAATCATAAGTTCAGTGACTGGCAAATGGAAGTCATCCTTAGGACATGCGTAGTTAAGATCGCGAAAGTCAACGCAAACACGCAGTTGTCCGTTCTTCTTCCTTACAGGGACAATGTTTGCTATCCATGTAAGATATTTCACCTCGCGAATGAAGTCGGCTTCGATGAGCTTGTTGACTTCCTTTTCGATTTCAGGAACTAACTCTGGCCTGACACGTCGTTGGGATTGTTTCTTGGGACTAACCCCCTTCTTGATCGCTAGGCGATGAGCTTCAATTTTGGGACTGAGTCCCGACATTTCTTTATAGCTCCAAGCGAAAACATCTTTGTACTCCGACAGCAACGCGTAGTACTCTTTTTCTTCCTTTTCAGTTAGGAGAGCACTAACGTAAATAGGGCGTGGATCTTCCGGAGTTCCAAGGTTCAACTCTTTCAATTCGTCCACAGTTGACCGCACCCCATCTTCGAGTGGTGCTGGAGCTTCGTCAGCTTGAACCTCTTCGTTAGGGTCAGGTAGTTCCTCCACAGTAATGTGACAGGATGTTACTACCTCGTCGTCTTGAGTGGCTTCTTCGCTATGAGAGGTTGATGGGATATCCTCCTTTTTCACTTGACATTTACAGTGAGAGCATGTGATGACCTCTTGTTTGTTGACCTTATTGTCATTGCTTGAGGACTTTCGATTCGTTGGTCAACACTATCACACGACTTTTGCCACGAGAGGTTCGCTGTGGATGATGTCTACCTCTCATGAGCGCTTCATGCGTGAGGGCACGTTACTTTTGAGATCCGCGCTGATTGGAGTCTCATCGTCGTTAGGAGTCGTCGTTGTAGGAGTCTCATCACTTGTGATTTTATTGAGAGTTCCCAAACGATCGAAAATTGTAGGAGCCGCTAGACGATCGAACGCCGATTTTCTCTTAACTGGCGTGTTAGACGACTCAACCTCACTTGTGGCTTGTTGTTCGCCTAATCTATTGAAGACCGATGAACGGTTTTCGGTAGGACGTCGTTGTTCTGCGCCTGAAGACCTTCTTCCAAGCCTTCGAAACACAGGTGGTACCCTCCTTACTGTTGGATTCATCCTGTCGAAGACAGATGATGTGCGTTGTGAGGTTTGTTCCACCTTTTTGTCTTCGTCGGCTTCCTCTACAGTGATGTGTTGACAGGAGGAAGTGTCCATGCGTCGAACAGAGATCTTTACGGGCGCGGGAGGCTCATGACCCAAACCAACTTTAGTGACTGCGAAGTCACCACCTTCCTTGAAGAGCTTCTTTTGGGTTGCATTGAGACCGTATGGTTCCACCTCTACGACGTCACCTAGGGGAGTCGGATTTTGGAATTCGTATCCGGCCTTCTCCATCAACTTGTATGCATTGGAGTCGAACCTCCCTACATCTTTCTCTCCAGAGGTAGTTACTTCATTCGTCATTGTCACGTTGGTAGAGGGAGTGAATCCTGCAACTGGAGGGTTCACGATTGGCGTTTGGCTGCTGCTAGGTAGAGGTGTGACAACTTTCTGCACCCATTCTAGTTTGACAGATTTTTTTTTTGTTTGTAACCTCTGTGGTCTTTGGCATCAAGTTTGGACATGCCTCAAAGGGATTTTGTCCTTCTTTGCGCCGTGATTGTAGAATATATCGCAATACGGCTGCTGCAGTCTTTGGCGTCGCTGGTTGAACTTTGACAAATGGAACAGCAGTTGGCGTGGCGGCGGCCTTTGGTTGACTTTGTTGATCGACTGGCGCCTTGCTTTGGACCACGACCTTGTTCCTTTTTACCCCTTTTCCAGTTGAGGAGATGATAGATGGCAGCAACTCAGATGAGCAGAGGTCTTCATCGAAAAACTTAGCGTCATCGAAGTACGAATCTGCTTTGTCGAAAGGCTTCGAGTCTCCATTGATTTTTCGTTCACTCCCACAATAGTACTTCAGACATCGGTGAAGCGTTGACGGTACTACGCCATTTTGATGTTGCCATGGTCGACCAAGTAACAACTTGTAGGAAGCTCTGGCGTCTATCACGTGAAACAGCGTGTCCGAAGAGAGATCGCCTATCGTGAGATTCACGCGAATAAAACCGATAGCACGTTCGGCATTGGAGTTGAAACCATGAACAGTCATACGACTGCTGGAGAGTTCATCCATCATGATCCCTAGCTCTGTCATGGTCGTCTTAGGCATGAGACTAACGCCAGAGCCTCCATCTACAAGGATTCGACGAAACTTCTGCCCTCTAATGTAGCCAGATACGTAGAGTGGCCTGTTATGTGGTTTAGACCCCAGTAGAAGATCCTCATTAGAAAATGTCAAAGCTGTGCTGCATGAAGCGCACTTAAATGATTCTTCTTCAAAATCTATAGCATCTTTGGTCTCTTCTACGTACAACTTCGGGTTCTGGAGAGCTTGGATTATTTGTTGTCGCGTCTCCTCCGACAGACCAAAGATTTGTTTCCACCCTATGCGCGCAGGGAGAGTGCGTAAGGTGGCTGACACTTTCTCGTCCTTCTTAGGGCTTGACAATTCAGTTGTCAAAACCTCCTCTGCCAAGACTTCTTCCTCTTCATCCTCGCTTGAAACTGACACTGTGCATGCAGTGACTTTGTCGAGGTAACCTTCAGGGAAGAATTCCTCCAGGGTGATAGGCGCCGATGGATTTTGTTTTAAGGGATCGATTGGTAGCACATGTGGCTTTACGGCCTTCTTTGACTTCTTCTTTCCCTTAGGTCGACGCGGACCCTTCTTCTTTGATTGTGCCTTTTTGTGCGGCATAGGTTGTTGCTGAGGCTTCGCTTGCCTCCTGGATTTCCTTCTTGTCACCAACGTCCAACCTTCATCATCGTCGACATTTAGGGTGGTTGGTATGATGTTTGATTTTCCTTGCGCCTCTACCTCTGATGACACAAGACCTGTTTGTGGGATCGGTCTTGGTAGCCATACTAGCGCAGGTTCAACACTACCAAACCGAATGGAGTGGGCATACCACTCAATGTTGTTATCACATGGACATGACGGGGGTGAGTACTCCATTACTGTGGTACAGTTTGCTTCCACGACGTCGTCGTAGTCCCATGTTACCACCCCTCTCTTCTCGAGGTCCATCATCTTCTCCTTTGCGTCAACACACTTTCCAGTGGGATGACTGATCATCCTGTGATACGTACAATACCTGGGATGATCGGTTCTGCCTACTTCCTCAGGACGCTTTGGTTCAGGTAGCTCGATGAGCTTGTTCTTCAGCAGCTGTTCCAACATCTCTGGCACATCAGAGTCAGGAAAAGGGTATTTCTTAGCCAGCAATTCTTTCAAAGAAGGCCTATCGCGGTTGTATATCCTTGTAGGCGTATTGCGAGGTCTTGAAAGTCCTTAGGCCTATTTGACTTTAAGCTGAACATCAAATCCATGCGCATACCATTGACGCACATCTCTATCGCTGAACTTTGGGTTAATCTATCTTTGCATTCAAGACACAATGCGCGCCAACGACTGATGTAGTCAAGAACATGCTCATCATTCCATTGTTTGGTATTTGTGAGCTCGCTCATGCTAACGATGCGCCTGGCATTGTAGAACCTGTTCAGGAACTCATCCTGCATTTGATCCCAACTGTCGATAGACTCAGGATCCAAGTCAGTATACCATTCGAATGCGGTACCTTTGAGGGACCTCACGAACTGCTTGACCAGTCGATCGCCTCCCGTTCCAGCATTGTTGCATGTTTCCACAAAATGTGCGATATGCTGCCTCGGATTGCCCTTTCCGTCAAACTGCTGGAACTTAGGCGGCTGATAACGCGACGGCATCTTCAACTTGTCAATCCTCTGAGTATAAGGCTTGACGTAGCGAAAGCTATTCGCATAGCTGTCACCCAGCTGATTCTTCACAGCATTCGCTATCAGCATTTGCAGCTGACTTTGGGTGTAGGAGCCCTCTTTGCCCTTGACGGTTTCATCATGCTTAAGCTCCTCATCGTCAGCTGCTTCTTCTTCTTCCTCTTCTTCTTCTTCTTCTTCGCTGCTGTTCCCCTTTTCGGAGTCATGAGACTTCTTAGTCTTGCGCAGCTCAGCTACCTCCTTCTGGAGGTCCTCAATTTTCTTCTTCTTCTCTTCGTTCTCGAGTTTGAGCATTTCGAAGTGGGCCTGCATTTCCGCCATCTGTTCCTCGACAGTCTTTGGTGTTATCGTCATAACAGACGCGATGATCGGCTTATACTTCCTCTCAGGGCTACTGGATTTCTCAACCTTCTTGCGTTGAGGAGAAGGAGAGGCAATGATGGCAGTAGCTGCTGCAACGATGGAGGCAGCAGAGATTCTACGAGGTCGTTTAGGAACCTCGGCAGCGCGGAGGCGAGCAGCAGCAGCGTTGACGGCGGCCTTCTTCGCCATCCCTCTGGTGCGGACTCCGGCAGGTTGCGCTGTAGTAGCGCTGGCGGCACTCTGCGTTGTCCTTTTGGAAACCTTCTTGGAGGAACGAAGAGTTTGTTGTTTAGCAGACATCGTCGTTGCTGTAGATTTGATGTGTACGAAGTAGGGATGAGAAGTTCATCAAATTTGTTAGCGCGAATTTCGTACTGAGACAAAATAAGGAAACAAAGTAATTTTATTAGTATCAGAATAGTTGTGTGTTTACAATCTCTAGTAATCCTCTGAATTCTACTACGCAGTAGGGGGTGCGACGTACAGTACACTACACTGGTAGCGTACGTGCTGCAGGGGGTGCGCGCGTTGACCGCGTGCGTTGCTGTTGTTCTTGAGAGGGTCGCCGGGACTTGAATCTCTCCTTGAACGTTTGAGTTTGATTGTTTGTTTGGGGGTTTGAACTTGCGTTCGATTTGATTTGCAGGCGGCACGGTTGTGCTTGTTGACTGCGTGTGGCTGGGAGTTTGTAGAGAATTCCTCTGGGGTTTCTTATCTCTAATTTTTCCAACCTGGAAAGGAATGAGGGGAACTCTATTTATATAGAGTGGAAACCCTAATTCTGGTGGCCGGTGGGTTTGTAGTCACGGGCCCATTTCGTGGGCTTGACATGTGACTTGACCCAATTGCTTCTTTTATCTGGATGATGACCCGTTTACCGAATTGGAAACTCGATCAACCCAAATTTCATTTGACGGGGAAAAATTATTAAATTAAATTAAAATTTGATATTAATTCAAAATAAATAATTTATTTAATTTACGGTAGGTTAACAAATTTTTAGTGCCAACAATGTCAGTCACTGTTTGACAGCCCAAGTCCTGCAGACTCCTTATGTTCAGATAGCAGCAATGATTAGATCATACATCATATTAAGATCTACTTTGATATAATCAGCATCCCAATTCTTGAGCTCCTCTTCAGACTCTGTCTTGTTCTTGTCATCAGTAGCAGCAGCAGCAGCGTGTTTCTTGCAGTACTCGATCACCTTTGCCACTATCTTCCCTGTTACGTTCGGAAGCGGGATTGCATTGTCCGCGCAGTCGTCCTCTATCATGTGCTTGAGTGTCTGTGACTCAAGCGCCACCGACTGCTCCACCTCAAATTCTTCACCGTCTGATGATTTCAGAAGGATCATCTTCGCTGCTGTTTCGGATGCCATTGATCTTTTCTTCTTGAGAGACAGACAGATCACAGTATTCCCCTGTAGCTCGTAAATAGTTTGTTCGAGCGATCAAATTGTGCGAAATATGTGAGTGTAAACAATTGTTTATATAGTGGTTGTTTGTAGTCGGTTGGGTATGGTGTGATTTTCTTACCATAAACCTAGGATAGAACTTTCTTCTTTTCACGTTCAATTCTATTTATTATTTCCTAATTCCTAATTTTACTAGGATAGATCATACTAGTTGAAAGAATGAATAATGAATAATATTTACAACTTATTTTTGTTTTAGTATTAGTTTCTAAGTACGTATTTGGCCTAATTTTTCAAAGTGTTTTTAGTACCTAAAAGTATAAACTTGGCCAAACATAATATTTTTTTAGAACTTAGAAACTATTTAAGGGCTTGTTTAGTATCGTTTTTTTTTTTTAATCAAAGTCCCGTTTTTGAAAACCAGAAAAAGTGGTTTTCGTTTTACAATTGTCAGTTTTTATTTCCTATATGACTATAATGAACCAAACAATTAAAAGTTAATTTTGTAACTCATTTAACCAAATTTTTTCCCAAAAAAACCAAAAACTAAAAACGACAGTGATACTGAACGGGCCCTAATAAAAACACTTGTTTAAACATTGACCCTCAAAAACCGAAGCACCAAATTAATGTTTCCGTTGATTCTAACGATCTAACTCAATTTACAATACAAAAGGCAATAATCTAAGCAAGCCCTAATTAGAAATAATGAACAAGAGGGTTTAAGACTTACTACTCTTGATTATAAAACCAAGAGGAAGTGGTTAGGGTGGTGGTGGTGACCGGCGGCGAGGACGGCGGTCGACGGTGGTGGCAGCTCCCCTTTCTCTCTCCTTCTCTTCTTCTTTTCGCGCGGCTTTCTTCTTCTCTTCTTCTCTTTTTTTTTTTTCTTCTTCTGCGGCTTTGCGCGTGTGATGGGGTTTTGGGAGGGTTTTGTTTTCTTTTTTATTTATTTAATAAGTAGAATAAGTATAGTAAGGGTATTTTTGGTAATTCAGCCAAACAACTGCCAAAACGGGAAAGTGTCTCCAAAAGTGAAAGTATGCTCTAAATTCCCAAAATGAGGCTTTAAGGACTTAAAATAGGTTCTTCCCAAAACTTAATACCATTTAAGGTAACCCAAAAATGTGGGGTGTTACAATCTTCCCTCCTTAAAACAAAGATTCGTCCCGAATCTTTAAACCCATCCTTTAAAAGTACGCTCTTAACTAGTAACATTGATCACAGGGTAAGATAGAATGGAAAAGAGAATAGAACATGTTTGAAACAAGAACATGCTCGAAATGTCACAGTAGAGTAATTGAATGAGAAGTAAATCGAGTTGAAAGTATTGTACACAAGGTACGGAGGATAAATCAACATATGAGTCAAAGCACACATCACAAAGTAAAGATCACATCAGCAAGCAATTAGGAACAAGTAAAGGCAAGGCGCGCGAGGCTCTCATCCCCCTTAAAATAAAGGTTCGTCCCGAACCGAATATACCTTAAGTGAACAAATGGGGGTACTTCTCTCGCATAACTGACTCCACTTCCCAAGTTGCTTCTTCAACGTTGTTATTGCACCACAGAACTTTCACCATTTGAGTCTCAGTTCGTCGTGTTTTGCGCACCTTGGTGTCCAAAATTTTCAATGGTGCTTCCTCGTAAGTCATTGTTTCATCAAGCTCAATGGTTTCAGGGTTGAGTACATGAGTTGGATCACTAATGTATTTCCTGAGCTGGGATACATGAAACACATTGTGAACCTTCTCAAGATTTGCTGGCAAATCTAACTCATACGCGACTTCGCCTACTCTCTTGATCACTCTGTAAGGTCCAATGAACTTAGGACTTAGCTTTCCTTTCTTCCCAAACCTCATTACTCCTCTGACGGGTGACACTCGTAGTAGTACCATGTCTCCCTCATTAAACTCAATTTGACTGCGAGTCTTATCTGCATAGCTCTTTTGTCTGTCTTGCGCAGCCTTAAGTCTCTCCTGAATCAGTTTGACCTGGTCGGTCATTTCCTGAATGTAATCTAGACCCAAAACCATTGTTTCACTGATGTCATTCCAACAGATAGGGCTTCTGCACTTCCTACCATAAAGAGCTTCATATGGAGCCATCTTGATAGAAGGTTGGTAGCTGTTGTTGTAAGAGAACTCTATCAAGTCCAGCTTGTCCTCCCAACTTCCTTGGTACTGTAGAGCGCAGGCTCTTAGCATATCCTCCAAGGTCTGATTTGTCCTCTCTGTCTGACCATCGGTTGCAGGGTGGAAGGCTGTACTCATTAAGAGTCTAGTTCCCAAGGCTTCCTGTAACTTTTTCCAGAAACGAGAGATAAAACGAGCGTCGCGGTCAGAGACAATCTCCTTTGGTGTACCATGAAGCCTTAACACGTTATGAATGTAAGCATCGGCCAACTGTTTCTTTTTCCACGTGTCCTTCATTGGTATGAAATGCGCACACTTTGTCAGCCTATCCACTATCACCCAAATCATGTTGTTACCCTTAGGCGTCCTAGGTAGACCAGCAATGAAATCCACAGATATGGAACTCCATTTCCACTCTGGTACTGGTAAGGGTTGTAGTTTACCTTGAGGTCTTTTGTGTTCACTTTTAACCTTTTGGCAAACCAAACACCTAGCCACGAATTCAGCCACATCCTTCTTCATTCCTGACCACCAGAACACCTTCTTCAAATCCTGATACATCTTGTCTCCACCTGGATGTACCGAGTATTTACTTGCATGGGCCTCAGTTAGGATTTTATCCCTCAAAGTAGTGTTATTAGGTACACAGACTCTCTCTTGGAATCGAATCACTCCATCATCACCTCTTTTGAACAACTCAGGTTCCTTTGCTACTTTACCCATCAGTAGCTCGTCCATCTCTTGTAAACCCTTGATCTCCTCGATTATATCGTTCTC
Source organism: Spergularia bocconei (assembly GCA_963457585.1). NCBI lineage: Eukaryota > Viridiplantae > Streptophyta > Magnoliopsida > Caryophyllales > Caryophyllaceae > Spergularia > Spergularia bocconei. Next base: position 9,807,706 of record OY734943.1, read on the forward strand.
AATCACTGTTGACCCTGGAGTTGCTCCTGATTCTGTCAGCTGTACCCCGAAATTAAGGAATTCATCTCGCAGTTTCTGTCTTTGAACAACTAATTGAACTGAATGTAGGGACTTTCTACTCAATGCGTCAGCTACCACATTCGCCTTCCCTTCATGATACTGTATCTCCATATCATAATCCTTAATCAACTCCAACCACCTTCTCTGGCGCATATTCAGCTCCTTTTGAGTGAAAATGTACTTTAAACTCTTGTGGTCAGAGAAAATCTTGAATGTAACCCCAAACAAATAATGTCTCCACAGTTTCAGTGCAAAAATCACGGCTGCTAACTCCATATCATGGGTCGGATAATTCTCCTCATAACTTTTGAGCTGCCTAGACGCGTAGGCAATCACTCTCCTGTTTTGCATAAGGACACATCCTAAACCATTCTTCGAAGCATCCGTGTACACCTCATAAGGTATATTCTCGTCAGGTAGTGCCAGTACTGGCGCCGTGGTTAACAGTTCCTTAAGAGTCTGAAAGGCTTTCTCACATGTGTCATCCCATTTATACTTCGTAGTCTTCTTCATTAAAGTAGTCATTGGTTTTGCAATTTTTGAGAAGTCCTTTACAAATCTCCTGTAGTAGCCAGCTAATCCCAGAAAGCTTCTAATTTCTGTTACATTCTTTGGGGTCGGCCAATCCTTAACAGCTTTGATCTTAGCTGGATCTACTGCAACTCCATCCTTGGATATCACGTGTCCCAAAAAGGCTACCTTTTCCAACCAGAATTCACATTTCGAGAACTTACCATACAACTGCTTCTCTCTCAAAATTTCCAACACTATCCTCAAGTGATTCTTATGTTCCTCCTCAGTCTTGGAGTAAATTAAGATATCATCAATGAATACTACCACAAATTTGTCCAAGTATGGTCTGAATGTGCGATTCATGAGATCCATGAACACTGCAGGCGCGTTGGTCAACCCAAACGGCATAACCGTGAACTCATAGTGTCCGTATCTCGTTGAAAACGCAGTCTTTGGTACATCTTCTTCAGCCACCTTCAATTGATAATACCCAGACCTCAAGTCAATCTTAGAGAACACGCTTGCACCCTTAAGTTGATCGAACAGATCATCAATCCTAGGTAAGGGGTATCTGTTTTTGATGGTTACATTATTCAATTCTCGATAATCGATGCACAGTCTCATTGACCCATCTTTCTTCCTCACAAATAAGACTGGTGCTCCCCAAGGTGAGACACTTGATCTAACATATCCCTTCTCCACCAACTCATCTAGTTGCTTCTTAAGCTCTTGCATTTCTACCGGTGCCATTCGGTAAGGTGACTTAGCAATCGGTCCCGTACCTGGGACTAGCTCAATCTTAAACTCTACCTCCCTCTTGGGTGGCATCCCGGGTATTTCTTCAGGAAAAACATCAGGGTAATCGCACACAACAGAGACATCACTCAACTCTGGGTATTCTACTCTAGTGTCTCGCACATGACATAAGAATAGAGGTTCTCCCTTGGTCATCTGTTTCTTCAGGTTCATGGCTGACACAAGCTTAATCCTTGGTTTCTTGGGTAGTACACGATAGGTTACATGAGCGTTTTTCTGACCTCGTAGTGATATCTTCCCTATCCAACAATCTATTCTTGCTTTGTACTTTCCCATCCAATCCATTCCCAAAATTACATCAAAATAGGTTAGAGGAAAAGCTATCAAGTCAGATTTGAACTCATGTCTACAAATCAGTACAGGCACATCTTTAAACTGACTCTTACATGCAATACTAGACCCATCAGGCAAAGAAAACTCAAGATCTACTCCAGAACTATCCCTAAGTCCACACTTTTCGACAAACTTATCAGCAATAAACGAGTGGGACACACCACTATCAAATAGAACATTGGCAAGTACTGAGTTTACAGGAAATTTACCCGATACGACGTCGGTATTCTCATTCTCCTCTGGGTTCATGGCATATAGCTGACCTGTGGCCTTCTTAGCCGGGGCGGCCACACTGGCCGATCCAGCCTGCTTAGCTGGCGCCACATAGGTCGTTCCTTTTGTTGGTGCCGGGTTCTTGTAGGTATTGTTTGAACCCGCATAGCCACTTTGAGTCTTGAAGTTCTGAAATCGATTGGGTGCTACAGAGTTACTCCCAGATGCCACAGACGGTTTTCCATTTAACTTAGAGTAGCACACATTAGCCTTATGTCCAAGCTTTCCACAATGGAAACATGTGATCCTATCGCCACTGCAAGGCTTCCCAGCGTGTCTAGATCCACACTTGAAACACGGTTTCTCGAACTCAGAGTCCTGGCTACGAGCTCGGTTGTAAGAAGCATTCTTGTAGTTAGATTTCCCAGCTCCAGCAGAATGAGCTTTTCCCTTGAAGTCCCCAAAGTTTCCCCTCTTATTGGGTATGTTTACCAAGTCAAAAGGGGTCTCTTTCCTCTTTCCTCCAAGTTCAGCGCTCATTGTCTCCATGTTCTGTTCTGCTGTTGTAGCCCTCTCATAAACATCCTTAACGGTATGAAATCGCTCAGAAGCAAACCATCCCTTAATGCTCCAAAGCAACTTCTTGCGAAAGCTGGCAGCTCTAGCAGCCTCAGTTGGCGTCACACTCTCAGCAAACCTATTCAAATCCTCAAACTTATCATGAAATTCCTTAACCGACATGCCTTCAGTTTGCTGAAATGCTTCGAATTCAGCTGCCTTCTGCTCCTTCAAATGATCTGGAGAGAATTCATTTTCCAAAAGATACTTGAAGACTTTCCAGTCCCTAAACCGCTGGATAACAGACCCATCAGCTTTCTCCTCCAACACTGGCTTATAGAACTCCTCCTGGATCTTCATCCACCATCTTCCAGCTACCTCCTTAAGGTAGAATGCGGCAACATTTACCTTAAGATTGTCCGGAACACCAACAGCAGCAAAAATCCTTTCCATGTCCTCTATCCAGTCAAGCAAGATGCTTGGTTCCCCTTTCCCAGTAAAGTTGTCAGGCCGTTTCTTCTGCACGGCATCTGACATCTTAGCCAACAACAGATCATCGCCATTAACAGCGGTAGCCCCAATTCCGTTATTCGCAGCATTGTTGTTGTTGTTGTTGACATTGTTAGCATTATTCTGGGCCATATGCTGCACAGCCTCAATCATAACCTGCTGTTGTTGCGCCATTTGTGCTAAAATGGCTGTCAAGTCGGGAACATTGTTTCGCACCATGCTATAAGTAATAACGGTTGTATCAGATGTATCCCACTTCACTCTCATGTTCATATCGATATAAATAAGCATGAATATACAGAATTCAATCAAAACAATAATAACAGATCGCGTAAACGACGAATCAAAACAGCAATTCAGCGCATAATTAGTAATGTATCGAAATCAGTAACTAGCTATTCGTCTTGCACGAGTTTAACTTTCCAGAGACTTTTTTTTTTTTTTTTTTTTCGAATCCCGTCTCGGTTACTGTAGCACGGGCCGTGCCGGGTTCAGGACCTCAGCCGCACGAATTTCGACAAGAGCAACATCAATCGCACAATTAAGAACAATTAGCATTTAGTTCGCAAAACTTCTTGAATTTATCGTAATAACATAATAGTATGGGGTATTGTCCCCAGCTTAGAGTACAAGATAACAAAAGTTTTGACGGAAATTAAACAAGACACTAAACGCTAAAGTTTAACAGCAAACACACTCGAAGTCTAAAAGTAGCTAGGCCTTATGCCTTTATTTGTAAGTCTATATGTCATCCTTTAAACATCATATCTAGGATCATAATCCCCATCATTAGGAACTTCTCCGTCATCGTCTTCCTCCGAGTCGCTCGACTCCTCTCCAGAACTGATGTCAACTATCTCTTTAGCAGGGGGCTCAAGAATAACAACCTCATCATCTTTCATAGGCTCCTCTTCCTCAGTTTCTTCCGGCACATCCTCTCCTGCTCCCTCAGGCACATCCTCCTCTACAGGTGAGGATGGTGGATTAGGTGAAGGGTTGGATACCTCAATCTTAACCTTCTTAAATCTCAGTTGGGTAGATCCCTCATGCTCTTGGGACTGAGCCCTCTTTCCACCCATCGAACTGGTTTCATGAGACTCTGGAATAGGGTTTCTGAGGTGTGGGTTTATGGGCACAGGGGGTATGTAGACTGGACCATTTTCAGGTGCAAGGTTTGGGCTTAAGGATACTTCATACTCCCACTCTAGAATCGCCTCCAATCGATCGAGGGTGATTGGTCTACCTGATCTATCCCTCAAGTAGCTTGAATCTCCTGAGAGACATGCATAATAAGCATTCCTTTCATACCTGGCTCGAACCTCATCCCAACGGGTAAGTGCTCTCAAATTCGCCAATGTCACAAACACTTGAACCTCATTCCTAACCACCCACGGAAACCTTTCAACAGCCTCAACAAATTTAGCCCTCATTCTGGCTACATAACTCTCAATAGTCTCTCCAATCCTCATTCGATCCTGGAAGGTTTCAGTAGAATAAGCTATGTGATCCATTATAGACCAAGGACCGTCCATCGAACTCACTCCTGATGGACCGAACTCCCAAACATAAACTTGTGAACCTGCCATTCTGTCAGTATTCCAAAGAGATTAGTTGAGTGTGTTAGTATCCCAAACGTTTTGTATACTCCAAATAGCACGTAAGTCAACCCTTGTTCATATGAATCATCCTCTCCAGTAACACGTAGCAATTAGCACATAGCATGCGAATGAATGCACCCATCCCATTCCCAGTTTAAATGTTTTTCGAAAACAAGTTTGAAAACTCTTGTAGACTCGACGAATCAGAACCTAGCGCTCTGATACCAACTGTAACAACCCTAAATTTTGACCAACTATAAATAGAAATAATTTAGAATTGTCACGCCACAATTGACTATCGAGTCAATTGCCAGGCTAGAAACTCAATTACAATAGACCAAAAGAAATAATACAGCGGAAGTCTTAAATGTCGAACCTACAGTTCTCAAACGAAATATCAAATTACAACCGAAATGAAATAAAGTCTTTATTGAAATATGTCTTATGAAATAACTCCCACTCATGCACCAGCTTCACTAACATGCAGCCACACTTCAAAACCTGTCAACTATGCCATCGAAGATTGACATAGGCCCCAGAACAAGGTAGGGACGAACCAGAAACAGAACGTCAGCACAGGCTGAGTAAGAAGCAAATAAACATACAAAAGAATTTAGATACGCGCCTTGAGGCGCGTAGCTAACAAGAACGAATTGAAGTTATATCACAAGAGTGTCGATAACAATAGATAATATAGTCAAAGGAGCATCGCCGCTCACACAACAGAATTATTCATTTTATTATGGCTAGGGTCCTACCCCATAGCCCCACATATCGAACTTCGTTCGAGCTAGAGTCGGAATAACGACCCTATTAATCCCGAGTGTGCACACCCCTCGCTAGACAGCCGGTAGGACGAGTTGTCCATCTAGCGAGGAAGACTAATAGAGGACCGGTAGCTAACCCGGCCAGAAATTACCTTGATCAGAGGTATACAACGGCGGCCAGACAAGCTGACACGCGTAACTCTAGGTGGTCAATATATCATCTTTCATCCATTTTATGTATATTATTTGTCGGTACAAAATTTATACGATCATAAATGAATCATGCTAAACACAAAGCAATACGAGGTTAAACAAGTAACCACTCGGCCGAGAGGCCGAGTGGCTCGGAAGCCACGGCCGAGAGGCCAAGACCGAGGCGAGCAAAAGGCCGAGAGGCCGAGAAGTAAAACGGCCGAGAGGCCGGTCACACGCGAAGAATTTGTGAAGTAATTGTACGAGGCAACCAACGATAGTACGAAATCAATGATGAACTTGAAGCAAGAATCATGTGATACGAACAATTGAGCAAAACAAAGCATCGGATGATCATACAAAAGCTTATCAATGATTCAATAGCAAATGAAGGTGTTTGTGATCAACGTTCTTACCTTACTTGCGAATTCTCAAGATCAAATCAAGCCTTAAAACGGAACTTCCTCGAATACACAACCTAAAATCACACAACAATACTCCAATTACTAACCAATACTCATCTAGCGCATCTAAGACCCTTAAACTTAGATTTCACCAATCAAATAAACTCCGATTGATACCAAATTCGCACAACAACCTCCTAAGCATGTTAACTTCATGAATCTATCATTAAATCACCATAATAACAACTTTAACAACCATTTAAGCCAATTTTCAGATCTGGGCAGCATGTATTATCACCATTAAATCACTCTAAAACTTCACCAAATCACAACCAACGTTTACCCAAATCATAATAAACATCCCCTACAAATCTCATAGCAATCCACCCATAAAATCACTCATAAACTTCACATAAGCCCTAATTTCAAAACCCTAGTTTCAAAACCAAACAATCATGCATTCAAAACCATAATCTAGCATGATCACGATTCAATTAGATAACTTCTAACGATCTAACTCAATTTACAATACAAAAGGCAATAATCTAAGCAATCCCTAATTAGAAATAATGAACAAGAGGGTTTAAGACTTACTACTCTTGATTATAAAACCAAGAGAAAGTGGTTAGGGTGGTGGTGGTGACCGGCGGCGAGGACGGCGGTCGACGGTGGTGGCAGCTCCCCTTTCTCTCTCCTTCTCTTCTTCTTTTCGCGCGGCTTTCTTCTTCTCTTCTTCTCTTTTTTTTTTTCTTCTTCTGCGGCTTTGCGCGTGTGATGGGGTTTTGGGAGGGTTTTGTTTTCTTTTTTATTTATTTAATAAGTAGAATAAGTATAGTAAGGGTATTTTTGGTAATTCAGCCAAACAACTGCCAAAACGGGAAAGTGTCTCCAAAAGTGAAAGTATGCTCTAAATTCCCAAAATGAGGCTTTAAGGACTTAAAATAGGTTCTTCCCAAAACTTAATACCATTTAAGGTAACCCAAAAATGTGGGGTGTTACACATCTATAATTAGAAATTTCCATTGAGTAATTTGCAAACCGAAATGGAGATATACGTCTTTTGTGAATTTATCGATGCTCAACGTTGTACAATTATTCATTATTCATCGAGTGTTTATTAGTATTTAAAAAGCCTACTTTATTCGATAATCTAACTAATATAATCCATTTTATCGCCGGTCAACGTCGTACAATTATTCATTATTCATCGAGTGTTTATTAGTATTTTAAAAGCTTAATTTATTCGAAAATCTAACTAATACCATTTTATAATCCAATATAAGTAGTATACAACGATTACCAACATTAAGACAACAGATGAGAAACGGCCCGTGCAAATTTTGCACGGGTCAAATAGTTTGTGTTAATTAGGGATTATTTTGATCAACGGGTCAGATTGATTTTGAGATTAAATACGTGGTTCAACACAGGTGACAAATAATAATAAAAAAACAAGTCCATGACCAAAAGAAGCGGATGAGGTCAAATATGACCAACTTTTGTGTGGTTAAGGATTTTGGTTGATAAAAAAATGACATTGTATTATGATTTGTTGTTTTTTTTCTATGGAGAAGGAAAAGAATAGTTTATTTTTTACTACATTTATAATTAACAATTCTTAGGGAGTAATATTCAAACATAAATAGATAATTACCTCTTTTGTGAGGTTATTCGTTGGTCGATACAGTTCGTTTATCCAATGCGTATCGAGTCTATTATAGTGTGTCAAAAACTCAAGTTTTTCGAAAATCTAACTAACAGCATTGTTGGAAATTGGACGTATTAACATCTTATACCTACAGTATTGGATATGTGTACAAACATGAAATATCACTAAACTAAAACCAGTTCTAAAAACAAAGAGGTAAAACGCCCCGTGCAAGTTTGCACGGGTCAAAGAACTTAATGAACATTTAATGAACATTACACGAATATTAGCCAATATAATTAATGGGACAAATTGAGCCGAACATGCATAGGTCAAATTCAGATCAACCTCTCAAGCACAAACGCAAAACGACAAACTCACTACTATCAATAGAAACATCCACCCCAAACTTTTAAATACTATCTCTTTGTACTATATGCTGTGATTGTATAACTTCAAAAAAAAAAAAATATATGCTGTGATTGTATAATATTCACCTGATATAACAGGTCAAATCATGTAAACACATAAAATATGGGGATAGAAAATGGGTTCAAGACGATACGAGCCACAGGTCATAAAAAGTGGATGCATAACCTAGAATAAGAGAGTCGAATTGGTTGAGTTAACGGGTTGTTCAAACAGTTAAGCCTATATGATCATGTCGTAGAGGTTAAGTTTATTTCGACATTATTGACGATTTCCCAGCTACTTGATTTTTGGATATTATAAAAATTAAATTTTACTAAGTATCTGTGACTATTGGACTGGTTATTAAACATTTAATAGGTAAAAAAATATAGGACTATCATGTAAGCCATATATTCTGCTACTTATTATATCAAGAAAATTAGCTAGAATTTACAAAATAACCTACGTCTCAAGATTCTTAAACTAAAACAGGTGCAAATACCTATCGAATAGGTCGGTGGTAATATATGGGTGGGTTCAAGTCTTCAAGACAGGTACAAAAACACGAGACCGTGTCAAGTTAGGACACAATACATATATACGGAACCTGTAAACGAGTCATGTCAGATACATAGTCCTATCATCGGTGTACCAAAGAAATTGACAATTTTGGGGGTGGATGGCGATTAAATTTCTGAATTGTGGGGATGAGTGTCGAAGAGTCAGATAACGCAGGAAAGAGGAAACTGAAGAACTTTCCTTTTTTTTTAATCAATGAATGATTAAAGTCTTTACTAAAAGGTAATAAAGTAGGTTGACAAGTACTTGATAAAAAAGACACTATAATTTTTATTTGTTGTCAATACATTTATAATTAGAGATTTTCATTGAGTAATTTGCAAACCGAAATGGAGATATACGTCTTTTGTGAATTTATCGCTGCTCAACGTCGTAAAATTATTCATTATTCATCGAGTGCTTATTAGTATTTTAAAAGCCTACTTTATTCGATAATCTAACTAATACCATTTTATAATCCATTTTATCGCTGGTCAACGTCGTACAATTATTCATTATCATCGAGTGTTTATTAGTATTTTAAAAGCCTAATTTATTCGAAAATCTAACTAATACCATTTTATAATCCAATATAAGTAGTATATAACGATAACCAACAGAGGTGAAACGGCCCGTGCAATTTAGCACGGGTCAAATAACTAGTGATAAATAAACGTAACACCCTAATTAAATAAAGTCCCAAAAATACAGGGTGTTACAGTTGAACCAAACACTCACTATTTAAAAAAAAAAAATTAAAAAAACCGATTATTAAAATTTTAAACAAATTTTTTTAAAAGTTTGGCCAAACTGACACTTAAACTTTGAGGGTAATATTTTACAGTACAGTTAATAAGGCTCTATTTGATGGGACTGCATCTTTTTGGACTGATCTGATCTGATTTGATTGCTCCTGATCTAATCTGATTTGAATAACTCTAAACTGATCTAATCTGATCTAAATTAGTTGAAAAAATTGATTGAATTTCAACGAATTAGTATCAATAATGAACCAAACTCATTGATCGTTATTTGAGCAATTATGATCTGATCTTATCTTATTTGAATGATTCTGATTTGATCTGATCTGATTTGAATGACTCTGAACTGATCTGAGAAATACTTATATTAAATCATATCAAACAGAGCCTAATTCTTTGATTTCGCATGCACCCAAAGGTTAGGAATGGCGGCAAGCCGGCAATGAATTTGTTGAAGGCAAGTTTACTTTGCTGCTTTGTAAAGTTGCCGGTAAATAATAATGCAACCATCATGACATAATGGTCACAAATTCATGATGACCTTTGTTAACCGAGATGTGTTGTATGAATTGAAATAGAGAAGCAACATAAAATGAATCATGATTTCACAATAGAGGAGTAGGGACCACACTTAAAATAATTTAAATTTATTTAAGTGTGGTCCCTACTCCTCTATTATGAAGAGGTGCACCATACTCATTGTGCACCTTGGTGCACGATATAATTTGCGACCACCAAGTTTAAATCGCCACGAAGCAACCTAAAAAAATCTTTTGGAAAGCCTTATGTGATTAAATCTAATGAAAAGTGAACTTAATTCAACATCGGTTCAGTTTAGTTATAATATGATCGGAATGATGACGTCTCAAAACTTTTAATAAATATAATCTAGTTTTTGGTTTAGTAGATTTTAAAAATATTCCGATTACTTTAGATCAAATCACTTCAGTTGTAGTCCTATCATGGCCCTAATAATCCACTTCGACCTAGGTTTGCAGCTATTATGGCTCCATCACTTAGTAAATTGACCTAAAATGCGTCTTGCTTAATCGCTTGCATCTGGTCAAAAGTGCCCTTACTCCAGCTAATTATGAAGACCACCGCCGAACCACCATGTCACCTTACCACCGCCGGAACATCGTTGACCACGACAAGACCACATGGACCATCGCCAGACCACCGCCGATGGTGTTTGATAAGGTGGGGCGAATGTTGGTGTGGGGTTGTGCTCGAGTTAGGTGTAATAGTTAGTGGAGTTGTGTAGTTATTGGAGTTATGAGAGTTAATTAGTGGATTTACGCAATTTAGTAGATGAAGTTATGATTTCTGATTTTTGACAATAAGTGCACTTATGAGTTGATATAATTCCAATATTGCTTTCTTACATTATTTTATTTGTTCACGTTTGATTGAATCTCACTTGGAAAACGCAGGTTTACATCCACAACTAAAAAAAGGGACTTGCTATATGTCGCCCTAAAAAATGCTAATCGTCGCCCTGTATTCGTATAATTGTCTCGTATTTCTATTTAGACCCTTACTAATCCTTACTTAGTTTGCTAATTAATTTTAAAGCAAACATTGAAGAATGTGTCCACTACTTGTAAGGAATATTAGTTATCTATACACCATGTCAATGAATAATCTTAGTTCCAAATCAATAAATAGGACGTTGAATGAATAATTACGCCATGATTTTGAGCCCTGAAAAGTTGTGGCCGTGTAGAAAAGACGGCCTCCACCATGGTCAAGCCGTGGGAAAAACACGTCCCGACCATGGTCGAGCCGTCTTTTCAACACGGCCGAGCATTTTTTTTTTTTTTTTTTTTTTGCTTTTTCTACTTGTAAGGAATACTAGTTATCTATACACCATGTCAATGAATAATCTTAGGTCCAAATCAATAAATAGGACTTTGAATGAATAATGGAGTATGTGTGGAATTGACAGTCTGAATCAAGGATTTTATGACTCAATGAAGATAATATGCAAAATATATAATTTCATATTAGTTATGTTTTCACTCTGAATGGATAATTGAAAATTTCAATCAATATAACATGGACGCCATGATTGGCCCACATTTGCTTAAGTAAACATTGAAAATCGTGTCCAAAAGTTGGTAATAATATTCGTTATCTAATACATCAAGTGGATGAATCATCTTGATTTTGAATGAATAAATAGGCTTTTAGAATGAATAAATATATACATCATGCATGTCGATGAATAATTTTGATTTTGAATGAATATATAGGCTTTTAGAATGAGTAATGAAGGATTGAATAAATCATTTTATTATTCAATGATCATATAAAGCAAAATATATATATATATATATAGGGGGCGTATCCGGTCAGAAGTAGATTTATGTCAGAAGGTCAGAAGTAATTTGAGCCACTCATCTATCTAAGATCAATGGTCAAGATTATACCAAATAAACAAAAACAAAAACATAAAACATAAGATAAAATAAAAAGACCCACCCCCTTCCCTATTCTCTCTCCTCCCCAACCCCCCACCCTCACCTTCCCGACCACCCCATCCCCGCCGGCCACCGTCGCCGACCCCCACCATAGACGGCCCCGACCCAGCCACGACGACCGCACCGATCCCGCGACCACCCCTCCGCCGTTCGCACACTCCGCCGCCCCCTTCTTCTCCCTCATTTCCTCCTTTTTCCACTTTGAAAATTGGGGGAGAGGGAACCACGAGGGCACGAGGGGCGGCGACACCTTGGGAGGGGCGGCGAACGTCGGGGGAGGGGCGGCGAGTGTGATGGGAGGTGCGGGGGTTGAGGTTAGGGGCTGGGGAAGGGAGTATAAGAGGAGAGAGAAAATGAAGAAAAAGAGACGTGGTGGACGATGGAGGCGGTGGGGCGGGGAGAGGACTGCCGCTGTGTGGTCGCCGGAGCGGCTCCCACCCAGTTGTGGTGGTGGCGTCGCGTTTGGTGGTGGTCGGCGCAAGGAGGTGGCGGTGGGCGGCTGGTACGTGGTGGTGGCGGTGGTGGAGGGGGTGGAGAAGGAGAGAGAAAAAAAAATGGGGGTTTAGTTTTTTCTGATTTTTTTTTTTTTTTTTTTTTTTAAAGTTATGGTTTTTAGTGGGTGGAGTTATTAAAGATATTAAAGTTATTGGAGTTAAGTCGGGGTTACGTGTTCTATAGTTATTGAAGTTATTGGAGTTATTGGAGTTAAGTCGGGGTTCCGTGTTTTAAATTTTAATTTTTTGTTTTTTTTTTTGTTTTTTTTGTTAAAGTTATTGGAATTATTAAAGTTATTAAAGTTATTAAAGTTATTGGAGTTAAGTCGGGGTTACGTGTTTTATAGTTATTAGAGTTATTATAGTTACGTGTTGGAGTTAATGGAGTTATATTAAAAGACGTGTTTTATTTATTGAAGTTATCGGAGTTAAGTTGAAATTACGTATTTTAGTCAAAGATTGTTAAGTTAGAGTCGTAAAGTTATTGGAGTTATGTGATATAGTTACTGGAGTTACGGAGCAAGTAAAGTTATGAGAGTTAGTGGATTATCAAGATGTGTGGTTGAGATTACTTCTGACCTTCTGACATAACTTTACTTCTGACCTGATTCAATTCCTATATATATATATGTCATTTCAATCCTTCTTTTCTATTGACCTCGACATTGACACTATGAATGAATAATTTAGCTTTTGAATCAATATCATATGGACTATGCGTAAATCGTTAGTTTCGTAATATCTTATAATTTAGTTGATTTAATTGTTGAATTTAAATAAGATTTACAATATATTGATTTTATGTATATGTAACGTAGGTGAATACACGAGATTACGGTGGAAACAAAGTCAATTATAATCATTTGTTTGTGACGGACCAAAAATTCTCGTCTTTGAACGAAGCCTTCGTTTGGGCGAAAGAAATAGCAAAGAGCAAGGGTTTTTTTCTTGGTAAAATCTTCGTATAAAAGGAACAAATACACTGATGGTTTATGGAGGCAGTACCTACATTGCGAGAATGGCCCTAGAAAACGGAGTCGTAAGGTATCGGTTGATAATCCGAGAAAGATTACTACTCATAAGTTAGGTTGTACTTTTGCGCTTAAAGTTGTAGAGATGGAGGACTTGACTTGGCGATTATGTCTTATGGGCGACGATAGGGATTGTCATAACCATGGGTTGGAGTCGTACCCGGAGGGTCATAGGCAGAGCGTTGCGTTCACCGATGATGAAAAGATGTTTTGCAGAGGAGGGAGGGTGACATAATATTTGAACATTTCCCACCAAATTTCAAAATACGCAACCCTCATAAAAAGACATATCAATAAATGGTGTTTTGAATCAATTTTTAACGTACAGATGAGTAATGTTGTTGTATATTATCTGACTCGTAATTTGACAAATGAATCAATATTATGATTGAATGACATTGTAACCGTAGCTGAATGGATGAGGAGTGATTTGATTCGTGTTATTGAAGGATTATTCTCGAACGACTTTTAAAAGTTTGTATGAATAATAAACCGTGTCGTAAAGTCGTAAACGTACAATCTAGCATAAACCCCGGGGTATATTTCATTTTCTTAAACCAAAATGACTAGATAATAAATTTATGATATAACGTGATAATAAATTTCTGATAATAAATTTGAATATAACATAATATCACGGCCATCCTTTAACTAGATAGCTCACGTAGTTCTATTGTCAATAATAGATAATCCCCCCCCACTGGTTTCCCCACTGGTTCGGATGTACAAAGCATGATAATATATAGATAGTGACGTGATTAATGGTAACCATATTACATATTGTAGGACCTCAAAAATAAGTTGGTTTGGCACATAGCGAAATTGGTAATATATGGTCATACAGCGAGTCGTTAATCATAATAATTGCACTATATAATCTAATTTCAATACTCACATACATATTTTTACAATATATGTATAAACAAGTACTCGTATATCGGATTGAACGGCTACTTTTGCCTACCTTATATATATATAGTATATCGGATTTAACGGTTTACAAGTACTCGTATATCGGATTTAATGGTTTACAAGTACTCGTATATCAGATTGAACGCTTACTTTTGCCTATCTTATATATATATATATATATATATATATATATATATATATATATAGGGGGCGTATCCGGTCAGAAGTAGATTTATGTCAGAAGGTCAGAAGTGCTCTGAGCCATTCATCTATTCAAGATCAATGGTCAAGATTAAAGCAAAAGAAAATAAAAAATAAACAAAAACAAAAAAACCCACCCCTTCCTTCCTTTCTCTCTCCTCACCCAAACACCCCCCCCTTCCCCGACCACCACTGCTCCGCCGACGGCCGGTCCCGACCACCACTACAGCCGGCCCCGGCCCCACCACCACTGTCGGATCTCTGCCGCGACCTTCGCGCCACCCCTCCCCCGCGTTCGCCGCCCCTTCTTTCTCTCCCAACTTCCTATTTTTATACCAAAATGACATATGACGGCGACGCGTGAAGGGGCGGCACCGTAGGCGTGGTCGGGGACGACGTGCGAGGGGCGGGGGACGTTTAATGGGCGGCGGCGGTCGATTGTAGGGGCTGGGGAAGGGAGTGAAGGAGGAGTGAGAGAATGAAGAAAAGAGCACGTGCACGACGATAGAGGCAGTGGCGCGGGGAGTTTGGTGCCGCTGTGAGGTCGCCGGAACGGCGCCCGTCGGTTAGTGGTGGTGGCGTCACGGTTGGTGGTGGTCGGCGCATGGGGGTGGCGGTGGTGGCGTGGTGCGTGGTGGTGGGTGTGGGTGTGGGTGTGGGTGTGTGGAGGAGGAGAGAGAATAAAATGGGTTTCAATTTCTGTTTTTTTTTTTATTAATTTTTTTTTTATTAAAGTTATGAGTTTTTGTGTGTGAATTTATTGGAGTTATTAAAGTTATCATAGTTATTGGAGTTAATCGGAGTTACGTGATTTATAGTTATTGGAGTTATTATAGTTACGTGTTGTAATTATTGGAATTATATAAAAAAACGTGTTGTAGTTATTGAAGTTATTGGAGTTAAGTTGAAGTTACGTATTTTACTCAAGTACTGTGAAGTTAGAGCTCTAAAGTTATTGGAGTTATGCGCTATAGTTACTGGAGTTACGGAGCAACTAAAGTTATAAGAGTTAGTGGATTATCAAGATGTGTGGCTGAGATTACTTCTGACCTTCTGACATAACTTTGCTTCTGACCTGATTCAATTCCTGTATATATATATATATATATATATATATATATATACAGGCGGGTTCAGGTGAGGTCCTTACTTCCCGTGAGGCGTGAGGTCCAATAAGGACCGTGAGATTGCAGGAGATTGACGGCCAAGATTAAAAATCAAACGCTTGACCAAAAAGAAAAAAGGAAAAGTCAAGGTCTCTTTCCTCTTCACAAATTAAACGCACGCTCTCTTTCCTCATCACTTTCTCTCTCTTCCAAACCCAAAAAAAAAATCTGCTCTTCAAATGGCGAAGGATCAATCGAAGAATCAAAGCTCTACACCAATGGCGACGGATCAATCTGGTATGTGCTCTCTTCTTCAAACTCAGATTCTATTTTTTTCCCCCAAATTTTAAGCAATTAATTGAGTTTTTGAATTATACTGTGGATTTTAGAATCATAAAAAAGATGTCGTGTTATTTGAAATTAGAATTACACTACTGAAATTTGAATCATAACATAGGGTGATAGAGTTGGGTGGATGTAATTTTTTAGTTTTTAATGCATATGAATTTCATGGAAATTAGAATCAGACTTCGTCTTGATTAGAATCATAAAGAGTTTTAATGATATAAGTTTGTGATTCTATTGAATTGTTTGCATGATTTTGTGATGATTATTTGCGAGTTTGTTTAGAATCTGCTTCAAATATTCGATGTCTCGTACATTAATCTGCCAACACTCGAAAATTGTTGTATTCTATATTGAATCACACTCGATTTTATCGGATGCAGTGTGTGATTCTATTCAGTGGAGTGTGTGATTCTATTCAGTGGAGCGTGTGATTTTGTCAGTGTTGGATTCCATTACTAGGTCTATGTGATTCTATTTCATAGTAAGTGTGATTCTAAAAGTAAGTGTGATTCTATTATAATGGTTCAATGGTATGTGATTCTATCCGTTGGTATGTGCGATTCTATCGGATTGGGTGTGTGATTCTATTCAATGGTGTGTGTGATTCTATCGAATGTAGTGTGTGATTCTATCGGATGAAGTGTGTGATTTTATTCGATGGAGTGTGATTCTATCGAATAAAGTGTGTGATTCTATCGGATGGAGTGTCAAGAGTGTGTGATTCTATCCGTTGGTGTATCATGTATGTGATTCTATTTGTTAATTCGATAGTGTGTGACTGTGTGAGATTTCATTTGCTAGTAAGAGTGATTCTACGAAGTATTTGTTAGTGTGTGTGGTTCCGTTAGTGTGTGATTTTATTTGTCAGTTGAGAGCAATTTTATTAGTTAGTGTGTGATTGTATTGGATAGCGTGTGTGATTCTATACAATAATGTGTATGATTCTATTCAGTAGTGTGTGTGATTTTATTCGCACTATATAACGTGGTAAAACACTTTGTGGTGTGGTGAAATGCTCTGTTTTGATAGAGCACGATGTAGGTTCTTACATGGACAACTCTAATAGAATCTCGATGTCGTTTTACTTTTATTTACCCTTGAAAGCTGGCTAGCTCAATCGGAAGAGCCTCGTGCTTTGCACGAGAGGTTGGGTTCGACTCCCACGTTGGCTACAAAATTATAGAAACCTCGTGTATAAAGTGCATTTTACAGAAGCAGTGTACTTATTGTATTAATTTTCCGCCAACAAATGTATTTTTTGCATGGACAGGTGCATTTTAAATGCGTTTGAGATGCATTTTGTGAATGAAGCAGGTGCATTTTGGTCTTTGAAAACATGTCTTCGTTTAGGCTATTTGAAAGCTGTTAGTACCTTGATAAACTATGCTCGCTTGTATTGTAGCATATAAAATTGAACAATGTGCTTTTAATGGACTATCTTTGTGTATTTCATAGCCGATATGGGACTCGAACCCACACCTTGTGCGTTGCACAATGCTCTTCCAAATTGAGCTAATCGGCTTCTTTTGCAAAATGATGATATCAGGAAGGGAGAATGTATACTAACAACCACTAGTATAAGTAGCAGCAAAGTTGGGACTGATTTCTGTCATCAAAGCCAAGTCTACATGGGTAAGATACCAGCTCTCCATTTTGTCATTAAAAGAACTATATATATTCTTAACATGCCTTGTAGGATGCGATATGCATTTACTAAATCGATATCGGAAAATGCAAGTAACTGTTGAGTCAATTTGTAGAACTAATATGCTATGAATAACCTTCAATTCCTAGTTAAAATCGATAAGTTGGATCATTACATAACATTTCAGAATATGGTTTTCCTATTGTCAGTAAACAGAACTCAATGACACCTTATATAATATATCAATTCATGGACAGAGAATCCTGCCGCTAAAAGGACGGACTCGTCAAACTCATCAACATTCGTTTTCAGCACTTTCACAAAGCCAAAACCCCTCTATAAATCACTAACAAGTCAACTGCAAAATAGGAATAGCAACATTCAAACACTATCACTATAGAACACTGACAGCTTAGTATAGAAGTACCAAGGAGAAATATTCCAGTTCAATAAAAAAAATTCAGCCTGTCGAATAATACATCATCAAGTTCAAAGGGCTACAAACTTTGCGGATCCAAAATCATATGCATATTGTCACCCACATCAAATCATAACAGCTTGTCACATCAAATCAAAAGTTCAAAACAGCTAGCTCATCCATACCAAAGAAAAGAAGAAGCAGACCACATTCAAAAGCAAAAACACATTTCCGAAACAAATGTCAATTTCTCAGACAAAATAGTTACCTCTAATTAAAATTTGAGACATAATCTGAAAATTTTCCACAAGTTGCAGAGCTCATCTTCTAACATATAACTCTCACGCACTAATTACTGTGTTAACATCGAAGCACTACAAAACCACAACCACCTAGGCCTCCTGCCAAGGTCCCTCAGGGGAAATTATCAACTCCAACCACCTCTGAATTGATCCAACCATCAATAGATTCTCAACAACTTAACGAATCAAAATATAGAAAACTTCTCCTAAAGCATCTTCTAATAAATTCAGAAGTTACACCTTTCACATGCCTTCTAATAAATTCAGAAGCATCTTCTTCGCTGAAATCCTTGTTTTTACGCAATGCAATAGCATCTACACATAACCTGCTTCATCTTTACACTACACCAAAAAAAAATAACTATCACTTAATCTAACAAAAAAACATGTGGAAAAATAGAGTCATAATGTGTGGAAAATGCAATCACAGTATAGATTTTTTTTTTATATTCAATTTTATTCATCTAAACCGCAAAACGCACGTCCGAATCCACATATCCACAATCAAAACCTCTCAAAAACCACAAATCAAAACCGTAGCACTTCAAAATTGCCAATCGCTGAACATAGAAACAACAGAAATTGTTGAGAACACTAAAGTCGACATATGCAATCAACGTGTTCCGATAAATCCAGAAATGTTGCACAACAAATTAAAAGTTCAAAAAACTAGGGTTTCCGAAAATTCCAAATCAACAATAGAACACTAAGGAGTTCTGAAAACACGAAAGCGAGCATCTAATCAACATCAATCAATTCTAATAAGCATTAAAACACATAATCGAACAAAAACAGCTTGAATAACACAAACAAATACAGCAAAACTTTCGAAAACACCAAATCCAGCATTTAATCAACATAAATCAAACGTAATTAGCATTAAAACACATAGAATCGAACAAATTACAACATGAGTAACACGAAAAATGCAGCAAAACTTCTAAAAATTAGTGATTACCTTTGAATAGTATAGGATGAGGCGTTAATAGGTGAAAGAGAGCGGCGGAATCACGGCGGCGGCACGACGACGGCGAGAAAAGCACAGAGGAAAAGATCGTCGCCGGAGTTCACGAGAAAGGAGAGAGAAATGTGGGCGATGGCGGCGGTTGGAGGAAGCGGCGACGACGGTGGTTGGAAGAAGCGGCGACAGCGGTGGTTGGAGAAGAGCGAGAGAAAGAGGATGAAGGAGTAACCGACGGCAAGAGAGGAGAGAGAAAAAGACAGTGAGGAGAGAAAAATGAGGAGAGAGAAAAATGAGGAGTAAAAATGGAGGGAGTGAGAAAAATACCTGGTCAATTCTATTAATTTTTTTATTTATTTGTGAGAGCTGGTCTAATCTGGATCGTCCAATTTGTAGGATCTAATGGCTTAGATAGAACCTCACACCTCACCTAAAGAGAGGACCTCACGAGATCCTAATTCTATATATATATATATATATATATATATATATATATATATATATATATATATATATATATATATATAGAAATAGGATCTCGTGAGGTCACCTCCTTAGGTGAGGCGTGAGGTCTATTCTCAGCTGTTAGATTTTACAGATCTGATGGTTCATGATTTTACACGTCATAGGGGTAGTTTAGTAACTGCAAATAATAAACAAAACCCCCCCTCCCATTTTAGTTTCTCTCTCCTCTCATTTGTCAGGAAAAAAATTTCCTCACCTTCCTCCCACAATTTCTCTCTCCTCTTTCCGGCGACTTTTTCCTCCGTCGCTGCTCTCGCCTCCGCCGTGTCACCGCCGATCTCGCCTCCGCCGTTTCACCGCCTATCTCGCCTCCGCAGTGCCGCCGCTGCTCTCTTTTCACCTATTACCGCCACATTTGATGTTTTTTTAAAGGTAATCTTTGATTTTTAGAAGTTTTTGCGTGTTACTCAAGCTGTTAATTGCTCGATTATATGTGTTTTAATGCTTATTAGGTTTGATTTATGTTGATTGGATGCTCGTTTTCGTGTTTTCGAAAGTTTTGCTGCATTTTTCGTCTTATTCAAGCTTTGTTCGATTTTAATTGTTTTAATGCTTATTAGGTTTGATTTATGTTGATTAGATGCTCGATTTCGTGTTCTCGACATTTTTAGTGTATTGTTGTTCATTTGGAATTTTCGGAAACCCTAGTTTGTTCATTTTTGTTGATTTTGCGATTTTGTTGATTTGTTCTAGCGTGTGTGATTTATTATTTATTGGCTGTGATTCAATATGTTAGTGTGTGATTGTATTTGAAAGGTGTGTGATTCAATCAGTTAGAGTGTGATTGTATTTGGTATCGTGTGTGATTTTTATTATTTATTGTCTGTGAATTAGACCAAAGTCTTACAGTGTGATTGCATTTCCACAAGTTATGACTCTATTTTCCACATGTTTTTTGTAAGTATAATTAACAGTTTATTTTGTTTTATGTAGTGTCAGGATGAAGCAGTTACAACTAGATGCCTACCGTGGTGGTGTATTGCATAAAAGGAAGAAGAGGCGGCATGAGGAGGATTTCAGCGAAGAAGAAATCGGTCTAGATGATGATGAAGTCAAGTCTGAGCATGAAGATGAAGATGAACCTGTGTATGATTCTCTTATACGATTTTTTAGAATATGTTGTGTGATTTAGTGTGGTTGTTTGTGTGATTTTTTGTTTTTCATTGTGATTCTGTGTGGATATATGTATGATTTTGGTAGATAATTTGTATGATTCTATTGGAAATTTTTGTGTGATTTTTCTTGGATATTTTTATGTGATTTTGTTGGATATTTGTATGATTTTGTTGAATAGCTTGTATGATATTATGAGGAGAAAGAACAGGTGCTTGATGAGACTCAAAATGGACTAATTTCTGAAATAAGCAACAAATTAAGTTTGCTTCTATTTGATTTGCGATTTTGATATGATGTTTTAGTTTGTAGAGTCATTGTCACCTTGGATAAGATTTAATGGAGGTTGGTTCTTGGTACAAAATTAGGCAAATGATGTGTCCATTCCAGTGTGTCATGATGGAGCATACATTTTGCTGTGTTTATATTCTTTTTTATTTTTGTTGGATGTGCTGCTCCTATATCCTATTCTAGTGAGGATAAGCTTTAACCTGACCCTCAATATATGATAGTGTAATTTTATTTTCATTTTGACTGTGAGAGTGTGAGGTAAAGCTGGTGATGGCTTGCCGTATAGTTCATGTGCGTGCCTACTAGGCTATCACTAGTAGTGGTTTGGTGCGTGGTGGGTCTCTGCCATCTTCACACGAAGGCTAGTCTAGGGTTGGTGTTCTATTGACGCTGGGTTCACCAAGTAGACAAGTCTCGAAATTATCTGATGTATTTGAGTTATACCTGGTATTCGCGGGTATTAGTTGACTGAATAGATGGCCGAATGCTGTGATAAGTTCTCAATGGGGTTATACTCTTGCAGGGCATCGGTATAGCATGTTTAGGTATTTTAAGGCAATTCCATCTGACTTTGGATTAGAAGCTGTTGTAGGATGTTCTTTGTTAGTGTGTGGAGTTTAGTACAAGCTGCCTTTTGGTGTTTGACATTTGCAGTGGCAAAGGTTCAAGGTGGTTTATGGTGGTGGCTGTAATAATTTGGGTTAAGCAAGTACTTGATCAGTATCTAAGTTTTTGGATTAGCTCGTCTATTGATCTTCAGCTCGTACTTGTATTCAGCGCAAATTTGTCTTTCCTTTTCTACTGGAATTGAATTGAAGAAGAAACGGTAATTTCTCTTAGGTGTATTGGTTATTTCTTCAGTGGGATGTGGCTCATGTCTGTTGACTTGTTGAGTTGCTTTCGAGACAGGCAATGAATGTGGTCTAGTATCTGTGATTATGAAAATTGTTTTTGTTGGAATGGAAAAGAGCAAACCTGGCGTGGAGGTGTGCCGTGCAAACTGTTTTTTTTTTTTTTTTTGGGATTTGTGGATGGATTAGAATTATTGTGGTTTCTTGATAGTCTGTCATTGTTGGTGAGTAGATCTGGGGACACGGCGTTGATTTAGTATCTTTGTGCGTTAGTTGCTTTCAAGAGTATACCTAGATCGCCTCTGTTGAATTACTTTATAATGCGTATTTGGAACCGAAATGGTACTTTGTAGTCGCTTTAGTTTGCCGTTAGCGTCGTAATTCGATAGTAGTAGTGTTGATTGTTGCAATTCCTGAGCTTTGTAGTTGACTTGTCAGTGATTTATAGAGGGGTTTTGGCTTTGTGAATTGAAAGTGCTGAAAACGTATGTTGATGATTTTGCTGGTCTATGCCTTTTTGCAAAGTTTATATGAATCCATTCTTTTTGGAGGAAGTTTAAGAATTTAGCGGCAGGATTCTAGGTTTATAATGGTTAGTCGTTTGTGAAAGTCATAAAGGTGAGGTTTTAAAATGAAGTATTATTAGCGCTTGCAAGGCATCATCATCTACTGTTATCATATTGTGAATGTACTATTATCACGTCTATTAGCTCAAAGTGGTAGAGCATTGTGCTATTGCACAAGGTGTGGGTTCGATCCCCACATAGGCGAATAAAAGTGTGCAAGGAAATTTTCTGATTCAGGATCGCCGGTTCCAGCTTTAAGAATTGCACCAGATTACGGTTCATGTTGAGATCCATCTCGTTCTTTTGGATAGAGTTGTGAAGTCTGCTTGTTGAACGGTTGTAAGCACCAAGAATATGGTGGTAGTACTCACCTGGCTCTGCTGTGAAATTGTGAGGCTGGCCTGCTCACAAAAGGAAAATGAGCCATTTGAGCATATATAGTCATACCTGATCACTGGAACCGTTAACTACTGGGTTTGAAGTCGAAAATCAGTACCATTGACAACTCTTTCCTTCTTCTGTGGCCTACTGTGACTTTTAGAAAGCTAATTTCAGTCACTTGAACTGACATTACGATACATTCAAAAACCAAGAGAAACCAAGATCCTTGTTAGTATTATATAGCCGACATGGGAGTTGAACCCACACCTTGTGCGTCGCACAACGCTCTTCCAATTTGAGCTAATCGGCTTTAAGAAGAAAATACTTTTTATCTTCTTTTTTTTATATACAAGGAAAACGCCATATTATATATTGGCTAAATAAGCAGTAAAGGCATTGCATTTAAAGCACTAACAATGGTCACCCGTGATAGTTTAAAGCAAGTACTCTAGCATAACAAACACATCAAGAGCTGCTAACAAGTAGCTGTCTCTTGACTCTTGTAACATATAGTAGCTATATTCGACAAAGGCTCATGTTCAGAAAGATATCCAACACTCTTGACTCTTGTAACATATAGTAGCCAAATGCCGAAACCGGCCTCTAAAGACTAACAATCTAACAAGATAAGCTAATACTCCGTAAGTCACACACAAATAAAATCACACACTATATCCAATAGAATTACATACACCATCCAATAGAATCACACACGCCATTGAATTAAATCACACGCACCATCGAATAGAATCACACGCACCATCGAATAGAATCACACACAATAACAAATGAAATCACACAGACCATCCAATAGAATCACACACCATTGAATAAAATCACACATAGAATCCTACACACTAACAAATGGAACCACACACACTAACCTATAGAATCATATACATGAACTAATAGAATCACACACCATCCAATAGAATCACACACACCATTAAATAAAATCACACACACCATTGAATAAAATCACACGCCACGAACTAATGGAATCACTCTCACTAACTAATAGAATCAAACAAACTACCTAACATTATTGACTCTACAAAGGAAGAGTACAAGTCTGCCAAACATTATCAATATAACAACACTCCTTCAAAATATAACGCTACAATGACGATAGAATCACAAATACAAACAAATAGAATCACAAAGACCATGCTTGTGAGCTTGCAAGCACATTCTCACATCGACCAACATCGCCACACACAAACTAATCGAATCTGAAACTTTTATGACTATGTTACGGCCTTTGTGATTCAATCAGGACTCTCTATTATTCTATGTGAGGACCTTCCTGATTCTTCGTAGGACAAATTAGTGTGATTCGAAAGACAAATTAGTGTGATTCCAAAATCGAGTTCAATTGAAAAATTACAATAATGATTCCGCTGATTATGATTCCAAAATCATTATAATTCAAAACATTATAACTAATAGATTATCATCAAAGAATCAAATCGGAAAGAATCCAAACAATTTAATCAAGATCCAATCCGAAAAATTTGTTGAAAAGCCGCAATATATGAAAGCAAACGAAATCATACCTAATTCCGTGCCATTTAGAATCGAATTCGAATCCATAAATTTGACACAAACGAACAAAATACGGTCACGACGGCGAGAAAAAAACACAGAGATCAAACATGGTGGTGGCGATGGCGGCCGCGGTGGCGGTGGAGGAGAGAGAAAGATAGAGAGAGTCGAAATGGAGGAGAGAGAAAGATAAGGAAAGCTGGGAGGAGAGAGAAAATGAATGTGATTATGGTTGATGGTTATCTGACCCGTGAGAATTGTTGAGGAAAGAGGCCTTGACGTTTTTTTTTTTGTCAAACATAGGATGTTTAAATCTTGGCCGTTCACATCCTTGAATCTGACGGTCCTTATTGGACCTCACGCCTCACGGGAAGGCAGGACCTCACCTGAACCCGCCTGTATATATATATATATATATATATATAGGGCGTATCCGGTCAGAAGTAGTTTTATGTCAGAAGGTCAGAAGTAATCTGAGCCACTCATCTATCCAAGATCAATGGTCAAGATTAAACCAAATAAACAAAAATAAAAACATAAAAATAAAATAACAAAACCCCACTTCTTCCCTTCTCTCTCTCCTCCCCCAACCCCCTCCCCCCTAACCCCACCCGACCACCCCAACCCCCGCCGGAGCCGTCGCCGACCACCACCATAGGCGGCCGGATCCAGCCACCGTGGTCGGCCGGCCACTCCGACCTCGCGTCCGCCATACCCACACCCCGCCTCCCATTCCTTCTCCCCCATTTCCCCCTTTTTGCACCTAAAAAATTGGAGGAGATGTGGCAACAAGGCCAGGAGGGGCGGCGACATCGGGGGAGGGGCGGCGAAGGTAGAGGGAGGGGCGGCGAACGTAGGGGGAGGGGTGGCTGTCGCGGATAGGGGCTGGGGAAGGGAGTGGGAGAGGAGAGAGAAAACAAGGAAAAAGGGATGTCGAGGACACTAGAGGTGGTGGCGCGGGGAGAGGACGGCCGATGTGTGGTCGCCGGAGCGGCGCCCACCCAGTGGTGGTGGTGGCGTCGCTTTTGGTGGTGGTCGGCGCAAGAGGGTGGCGGTGGGCGGCTGGTACGTGGTGGTGGCGGTGGTGGGGGGGGGTGGAGAAGGAGAGAGAAAAAAAATGGAGTTCCTTTTTGCTGATTTTTTAATTTTTTTTTTTTTTTTTTTTTTTTTTTTTTTGTTTAAGTTAAGTTTTTCAGTGTATGGAGTTATTAGAGTTATTAAAGTTATTAGAGTTAAGTCGAGGTTACGTGTTTTATAGTTATTGAAGTTATTGGAGTTATTAAAGTTAAGTCGGGGTTACGTGTTTAAATTTTAATTTTCTGTTTTTTTTTTTAATTTTTTTTATTAAAGTTATTGAAATTATTAAAGTTATTGGAGTTATCAAAGTTATTGGAGTTAAGTCGGGGTTACGTGTTTTATAGTTATTAGAGTTATTATAGTTACGTGTTGGAGTTAATGAAGTTATATTAAAAGACGTGTTTTAGTTATTGAAGTTATTGGAGTTAAGTTGAAACTACGTATTTTAGTCAAATATTGTTACATTAGAGTCGTAAAGTTATCGGAGTTATGTGCTATAGTTACCGGAGTTACGGAGCAACTAAAGTTAATAGAGTTAGTGGAATATCAAGATGTGTGGCTGAGATTACTTCTGACCTTCTGACACAACTTTACTTCTGACCTGATTCAATTCCTATATATATATATATATAGTATATCGGATTCAACGGCTTACAATTACTCGTATATCGGATTGAACGGTTAATTTTGCCTACCGTATATATAGTATATCATATTTAACGGTTTACAAGTACTCGTATATCGAATTTCAACGCTTACCTTTACCTACCTTGTATATAATATATCGGATTTAAAGGTTGACAAGTTCTCGTATAGATGTGGAGAATGATCCTAATTTATGGCGTCTCTTGCCAACTTATACAAGTAAAGATGCATATAAAACCTTACTCAGTTCAATTGTACGCTAAGAGTATACATCAATTCTAATTGACTGTTGTCGTCAAACCTATTAGTTTGTCGAAGTAGAGAATGATTCTATTTATAGTGCCTCTTGCCAAATTATACAATGAAGATGCCACATAAACCTTACTCAACTCATTTGTATACATTAAGAGTTAGCATCAACTCTAAATGAGTATATCGTCAAACATACCAGTCTGTCGAATGTAGAGGATCCTCCTAATTCAACGATTGGTTCTACCTTGATCATAAGCAAACACATGTCAAAATTTCACCTACATTTTTGTTAAGCACATGTTTCTCGCAATCACGGATATTTTTTTACCTATAGAGAAATACTAACATATATAACATCTCATAATCACATATCTAACGTGGATAAGATTGATGGAGTTTGGATATGTGTGAACTTAATACATACTAATAATCAATATCAATGTCCTACACTATCACTGAGTTCTACATCTTTCTAAACTTAGATGAGAATCAATCATATACATATATATACTCTGAATTTGTTAGTTCTTATCGCAAAGCATTATATTGCACCTTTTAATTTTGCAATACTGTCTTACGTTTTTGCATTATTGTCTTTCTCTTTTGTTTCTGCAATGCCTTATGTATGCACAATTGTAATTTAGTTGTATTGATATTGATAGTTATTAGTATAAAGTCTAAATTTTCATGCAAAATAAGAGTTGATAATAGCCTGATAAATCTATATATGTATATATCATAACCGATATATGATGATTTGGACTTGATAAAATTATGTGCATGCGTGACTTATCAAATAAATCTAGAAGAATAATTAGTCACCGGCCAGTAATAGTAGGAGTAGAATTTGAGTAGTAGTAGTGAGTAAGAATATGTAGGAATAGGTATTTGCATTCACATGTTTGTGTACATGGTACCCACAATGCTTGATTTTTGTGATCATAATAATGTTCATTTGCTAAATTCTCATAAGAACTATTAGCATTAAGAGTTAAATATAAACTTAGTATCATGGTTCACAAAAATGAAACCTCAAAGATTCCGACACGAAACCATCGAACTCATGAGAAAACTAAAACAACAAGGATACCGTGTCCATGTGAATGTTTCTAATTATTAATTTAAGATAGAGTTTTTTAAATAAAACTTTAATTTGGTTCTAGTTTATTATTGGAGGGGCCTTAAAGACAAAAAAATTATTTTGGATTATCGTATTTGTTTTTTTTTTCTTTCAATTATGTATCCGAAAGGGCAAAAATTATGGTACATAATATACACGAAATGGAAATGTGGAACTCTAGGGAAAGATAGAAACACAAGGATATCATGTGAATATTTCCAATAAATCAGTAATGATATCTTTTATTTAAATATGTTAAGTAATACTACAATATTTAAGGTAGTGTTTTTGAATAAAGGTATAATTGTAGTGATATTAAAGCGTGCTGGTTTTAGTGTGTAAATGAGGATCATAAAATGAA
The DNA here is from genome assembly GCA_963457585.1 of Spergularia bocconei. Taxonomy (NCBI): domain Eukaryota; kingdom Viridiplantae; phylum Streptophyta; class Magnoliopsida; order Caryophyllales; family Caryophyllaceae; genus Spergularia; species Spergularia bocconei. The sequence continues at coordinate 9,835,676 of OY734943.1, forward strand.
AATAATTACCTACATAGGTCAAATAAAGTACAAGTAATAGTTCCTATATGATAATGGTCAAATAATTATCGGTTCAACTTTATCATCATAATTGTATATCGTCATTAAGAGACTCGTGCAACGCACGAGCTTACATCTAGTTCTTATTATATCGTTTCACAAGTGTAATCATCCAATCGTCCTAGGTGTAAATATTTCATTATAAAAAATTACACAAAGTGTCTATTAAATCGATTAACAATTGAAACCATCTATTCAGATTGTAATCTTGTCCATACACTTCATTATATCGATTCACAACTGAAATCATGAATTCACAATGAAATCTTAGGTATACTCTTCATTATAAGAAAACTCACAAATGAAATATTATATCATTTCACAACTATAATCATCCATTCACAGTGTAAATCTTGTGCATACACTTATTGTAAGAAATTACAAAATTTGCTTATTACATCCATTCACAACATAAATAATCCATTCACAATGTAAATCTTGTTTAAAATTTTCATTAAGAAGTTGCACAATTTGCTTATTATATACATTTAAATTAAAATCTTTCATTCAGAGTGCCAATCTCGAATACATTTCTTTATAAGAAATTACACAAACTCCTTATATATTGATTCAGAATTGAAATCTTTCATTCAGAATGTAACTCTTGTACATACAAAACTACACAATTTGCTTATGATATACATTCAAAACTAAAATCTTCCATTCAGAGTGTTAATCTCGAATACACTTCATTATAAGTGATTACACAAAGTCCTTATATATTGATTCAGAAATGAAAATTTTCATTCACATCACACATATATTGATCAAGAAATGAAATTTTTCATTTAGATCACACTTGTACAAACTAATATTCCAACCGTAAAATCGACACATGTGGGCCACACCTTGGTTGGCCACCATGGTGTGGCCCACATGTGTCGGTTTTACGGTTGGAATATTAGTTTGTACAAGTGTGATCTAAATGAAAAATTTCATTTCTTGATCAATATATGTGTGATGTGAATGAAAATTTTCATTTCTGAATCAATATATGAAAAGTTTGTGTAATTACTTTTAATGATCGAAATTATAAGTATATGAGTTCATGTTTGTCTTCCTCAAATCTTTAATTCTATATGTAAATTTTCATAAAAACTGGATTTCAATATGCTCAAAACAACCGCGTAATTTAGGAATGATTCCCTCAAATTCTCAAAAAAAAGCGTATGAGCTGATAGGGATATTTGGAGAAAATATCCGACGATTTGGGGAACCGAGATGGGTTGAAAAATATGGAAAATGAGGAATGAGGAACAAGGAGAGAACAATGGGGAAGAGAGAGGACAAAAATGGGGGAGTATGAAGAGAGAGGATAGAAATGGGGAAGTATAGTAGTAGGAGTAATGAAGGAGAGAGGGAGGGATGTAGAATACGTAGGAAAATACAAAGGAGGGTAGTAGAATAATTAGTGAAGGTGATTAGGGAGGCTAATTAAAATACAGGGCGACTAATCTAGGGCGACATAAAGCAATCGGGTAAAAAAAAATGAATTTTGTGCGTGCAACAGTTGATATACTATGCATGTTGTAAGTTGTAACTCATACTATTTGTGGTAAGTTGTAACTCATACTATTTGTCAAAAGAAAAAAAAAAGTTGCTTGTAACTCATAATAAACTCAAGTTGGTGTGTGTACACCAAGTTGGCATAAAAATTGGAATATATCGTAAAGATATGGTGGAATGTGCCTTTTACTGGCCAAGTAGAGCTAGGCAACTTAGCATTTTCGGTGTCGACAAATCTATGCTACTTTATGTATCTTCTCCCGTTCACGTTTCAACCAGCTAGAAAGAAAACTGTGCAAATCGAATTTCAACCAAATAAATAAAAGAATATCAAAATTAACCGATTATGAAATCCAGGCCAAAAACATGCAAGTCAAGTGGTAATGGGGGGACAAGTAGCGGTCGACATTTTTATTGAATTAGGGTACAACAGCCAGCAGTGCTACCATTAGCATGACAAAAAGACGTATCCTAATCGGCTAATCAACCTTATTATGCACCTTAAGCTAATAATTTATCTAACATGTCGCCCTCAACATGTGCTTGTAAGTCTTCATATTACTGTAGTACTACTCACACAAAAATTGCTAGTCACTGCGCGGGTTTAATGAATTTCTATCTAGTGTTTTCACTTTTCAGATCAGATCAGATCACCTATCTTTATTTTGTATATATATATGTGCTCTGAAACTTGCTCGATACTCTACAGTCTACATTATAAGTGAAGGGAAATTGGGAAAAGCTATAGTATACGGAGTACTTCCTCCATTTCTTTTGATTCTTTACGTTAGGCCGGGTTTTGTAAGGAGAACCCAAGCCCAACGTAAAGAATCAAAAGAAATTGAGGGAGTATATGACAATTCCAGCCTTCTTATATATATACGACATTGAGTGTATGTTGGGCCATGACTACATTCATGAGATTAATGTGACGGAGTAGTTGTGCATGGTATGACGAAAATGTGAACATACAAGAAATTATAAGTTAAAAATTAATGAGGTAAATTTTAAAAGTAGGGACGGATAACGCCTTTTAGATATAGAATGAAATTGAATTGTCTAAGGTGGCCTGGACTGGTGTTCGGGGTGTTTTTCCCGAAGATGCTGTTGGGACGTCACGGCCTTCTGCGGATCGGGGCTGCTCGCTTGGTGGGACCTGCACAGGAAAATGAAAGTCCAAGACTCGGGGGTTTTTACCCGGGCGGACCCTCCGACGCTCAAGTCAGGGGCTGCTAAAGGGTAGGCTCTCCTCGTATTCGAGGTACCAAATAGTATTGAAAAGTATTTAAGGGTTTGAGAGAGAGTTACTGATTTGTGTAAGAGTATTTTCCTTGGAAATGATGTTGTAAGATGAATGAATGATGTGTGTAATCTCCAAAAGTCTGTCCTCCTTTCATAAATGAAGGGGGTATTTATAATACTCCTCCAAATAGGGTTAGCTTGGAATAAGGGTTCCCTGCCAAGTGTAAGGCTGTCCGTACTCCCTTGGGGAAGGGGTAACCACTTATCAACGACCAGGATCTTTTCTCATTGAAAGGTCTGTTTTACCCTTCATTTAGTCTTTCTTGTGGGTTTTTACTCTTTTCTCGTACATGGAATTTTGTATATCTGACCCATCGATATTTTTGGCCCCAACAACTGGCTATATATGTGAAAGAAAGACTGCAAAGGGGATAAAAAGACCAAAGACAACTTGGATTAGTGTTAGTACTATAGTAACTATATATAGGAATTGTATCAGATTAGAAGTACTTTTAACGTCGAAAGTGGTAACTATATCTAGCTACTAAACCACATAACTGCATAAGTGTACTAACTACCTCTCACAACTCCAATAGCTTTATAACTCCACTAACTATAACAACTAACTTCACCACCAACACATCCCAACCTCTGACCTACCGCATCAACCATCGCTTGGGGCAGTCAATGGTGGTCCGGCAATGCTCAACAGTGGTCACGCGTTAGGCGACGATGGTTCGATAGTGGTCGACGGTGGTTTGGTGGTGGTCATGGTGGGGCGGTGGTGGTCCAGTGGTGGCCTTCATAGTTAGATGTGTTATGTTAATGGAGTTGGTGGAGTTACTAGAGTTACACAATTTATTTAGTGTAGTTATATGGTTAGACTTAGCTAATTTAGTAGTGGAGTTATCAGTTCTAACTTTTTTACAATAAAATTACTTCTGACCTGATATAGCCCCTCTATGTATAAACCAGTAGAGGTGATCATGGGTCGGGCCGGGTTTGGGCCGGGCTTAAGGTAAAAAAAGTAGGCCCGGTGTGCGGGTCGGGCCGGGCCGGGCTTTTCTTCCGGGACTAATCGGTCAGCCCAAGCCCCGGCCCATTCGGGCCAAGTGGGCTTTCGGGCTTTTAAAACAAAATCGCGTATTACCTAATTTATACGTTTTTTATCACTTTAGTCATTAATATTATCTACTACTTGCATCTTTAGTTCAATAATAAATTATTATACCTTTTTAGATTTAGGTTCAGGTAGAAACTTTCTGTATATAGGAACTTTAGGAACCAATCTTAACCGCTCAAGGAGACAGATCGGACGGTTCACGTGATGGCCGTGTCATTAATGGCACTATCGTAATTTTGGCAGTAATTGGCAAATCTCCGCGAAAAACAAAAGTTAAAAGGATTAAAAAACAAAAAAAAAAAAGAATATCCCAATGAAACCTCCTTTTCACAGTTTCACGTGACAGCACCCCAACTGCCAACGCAAATTATACCATGCTCCCGGGAGCACAAGGAGCATGGTGGTCCTCCTCACAATAAAGGAGTGGGGACCACACTTAAAATGATTTTCATTTTTTAATATGTGGTCCCCAGTCATCTATTGTGAGGAGGACCACCATGCTCCTTGTGCTCCCGGGAGCATGGTATAAGTATTGAACTGCCAATACTCTCTCTCCTCCATTCTCAAATGTTTTTTCTCAACTTTCCTCCTTGCATACATTTTTCCCAATCTGATGAACATGGAGGGATTGGGTGAACATTCAAAACTAACATTTAATTTCTCTCTCCTCCAACCCCTTCCCTCCCCACACATGGCACCATGACTCATCACCCCCGACGACCATCGCCGCCCCACTCCGGCTACCGCCTCCGGCTATGGCGCCGACCGAGAAAGACCAACCGACCTCCACACTTCCCGAGGCCGTTAAGCCGATCCCCTATCTCCCAATACATTCATTCTATGTTCATCAAATAACAATTAAATGTTCATCAACTCAAGGTATGTTCATCAATTTTCAGCCTCATGTTCATCACTTTAATGGTTTATGTTCATCAAATAAAAGTTGGTGTTCATTGATTTTAAGCCTAATGTTCATCAAATTAAGAATGGTTTATGTTCATCAAACTTGCAATTAAAATGCCAAAACTTCTTCACTAGATTGAATTGATGAACATTGCACTTTATTATATGGACATTCAATCATAAATTGATGAACATACTATGATAAATGGATGAACATACAATAGTAATTGATGAACATACAACTTGAATTCGATGAACATTCATTTTATAAAGTTGGTGAATATACCTATGGATGAGCATTGAACCAAAAATGAGAAAATGAGGAGAGAGAGTAATGAAAGAAGGATGGAATGGGGGAGAAGGAGACGAGGATGGGGTCGCGACGGTGGGGGTAGTGTCGCCAGATTGTGGGGGTTAACGTGGTGGTGTCGGTGGCTGGCCTGGTGGTGGGTGGGGAGGATGGGTGGCGGTGGCTGGATTGTTAAGGGTGGTGGTTAGGTAGGAGGAGGAGGTTGACGGGGAGGGGAATGAACATGAGTTCTCATTAAACTCTTAATTATCGAATGGATATTAAGTTTTTATTAAATTATTAATATATATGGTTCCTAGAGTTCCTATATAGGTAAGGTTCCTATCTGAACCTGACCCTACATTTTTAAAGAGGTTTTTGATGTTATTTTCATAATTTACAATTTATTATTATATTAATAGTAATTTTTATTATTATTTTAATATGCTTTATTTACTACATTTACACTAATTTTGCTACATTGAGTAATTTAATTAACAAATTTGTCATAATCCGACATCATTTATACTATTTTACCTAACTTAGGTTTATAAAATTTAAAAAGTTGCGTTTATTTCTAAAAGCGGGCCGGGCCGAGCCAATTTTTGGGCCACGAGCTCGGCCCAAGTCCGGGCCATATTATTGCGGGCTTTTTTGGGCCGGGCCGAAATCGGGCTTTCGGGCCTAGTTGGTCGGCCCAAACCTGGGAAAAAGTCAGGATGGGCCGGGCTTTCGGGCCTGGGCCATTTGATCAGCTCTTAAACCAGCTCGCAAAGTCGAATCTATGTTCCCACGTATAACAATTTCTATCACATACTCAATGACTTTGACATTCGATCATTTCAATATATGCTTTAATAATTAATTATATATGTTAAATGATTTAGTAAGACTACAATTTTTACATACACTCAGTTTTGTGAATCACAAACTGCTGGATTGGCAAGACTGCTGGTTCCATTAAGGGTTGTAAAATCAGCCTCTAGAGTGTAAAATTATTTGTGGCCGGTGCGTATCACTCGTACAAGCTACTCCGTGTAACATTAGTTGAGGAAATCGAGAAGAATCGAGTTTAGCTAGCTCGTCGTGGTAGTGTGCTTCTCTTTTGGACAGAGGAGGCCGATGCATAGGAGCATAGGAGTCTTACTACAAAGGCGAATAGTAATTAAACCGATAGATATGCAAATGTCTTTGTCAAAAGGGTAAGAATTTATCGAGTATACGTTACGCTTTGAGCCATAATAATATATTCCACACAACATTTACACAACTCGTCATTATATGTTCTTACTTTCAAGGATGGTGACTTAGAGATTAATAAGGAATCACTTCTAATACTTTTTCTTTTCTAGTTTTGTTCTTCAATAATGTCTTTGACATTTGCATCCCCTCCTATATGGTTGTTGTACTACTATACGACGAAGCACATAATAATAACCTTAAGACAAAAATGGTTCTCAATTATTAAATACTCCGTAGTTTAGCCAATCATGTTCTTTCAAATTATCTATGCACATAATTATTCTTGTAGTTGGTTTCGTTCAACATACATAGTCTACGTCAAAGTAGCTAGTCTAATGACTCTATATATTCTACTTATTGAGCTTTTATATGATAAGTATCGTTGTTCATTTTAGTTTAAGATTCCGTATATTCTATTTTGTCGAGTTTTATCTTATTTCTATGAAAATTAGTGAAGTTCAAAAATTAAAGAAAAGAGTCTAGAGAATATGAACAAAACATTCAGAATAGACGAAAAAAAAGAACTTTAAATGGATTTAAAATGATGCATAAAAAAAGAGTCAATTTTTTCGAAAATTCTAGGGTCATTACCACTAGTGGTAATTACTATAACAAAATAATATTTTATTAATTTTTTTTATTTTTCTATATTAATTTATACATAGAGTATCTAATATTTATATAATTAAAAAATATAAAAACAAGTATATGTTTGGCTTAAACTTTTCGGCTAGAATTAGGTTAAATAAATCATACTCACGTATTTCACTTGATAATTGTAGGCTTGTAGCCCTCATTCATGAGGTTTCCCCTAATCCTGGCCTATGGCTCCTGCAATCCTGCCCTATACCTTTCCCCTCCCCTCGACTGATTCAAGCCAGATTGCCCCTTTCCCTCCCTCCCCACGCACCATGCTTAGTTCAACAAGTTGATTGCCCAATTTTAGAAATTGTTTGTTTTCGTCGAGCGCTTTTTAATATCTTAAGTTTCCCGAATCAAAATTTCGTATCTTTTTACATCCAAATCGGGTATTTCGTATCATCACCATTTTCGGTTGTCTTGAAGGTATAATCATGGATATAAGTTCTACTCATATAGTTTCGAGCCTTGTTTTACATATTGTCTACTCTTTCATCGCAAATTATACCATGCTCCCGGGAGCACAAGAAGCATGGTGGTCCTCCTCACAATAAAGGAGTGGGGACCACACTTAAAATGATTTTTCATTGGGCAACCCTGCATTTTAAGCTAGTTAGCAATGGAAAACCAAACCTGCTTTGAATAGGTACACTGGAAGAAAAGGTGGTCTGTAGATTCACTTGAGCATTTGCAAAGAATACACCAGTTTGCTAGGCTAAAACCTCTCTTCATAATATTGTCAACAGTGGCCAGAGTACCTTGTGATGCCATGGAACTGATAACAGAGTGCTTAGGAAGGCACAACTCATCCCAGATGATTTTATATCTATGCCTCCTATTTCTTTTCTCCCTGAACATATCATATATCTCTTGTAGCTGCATTTTTCCACCCCTCACCTGATTTGAGATAGTAGATTTCGCATTTTCTTTTGAGCCAGCACTTTGAATGAAGCAATCCCTGACCTGAATGATGTTTTTTAAGGTCCAAGACCAGTCAGCTTTTCCTTGCACCTCCCAGATGCTGGCCTCTTTTAGTACATATGCTTTTATCCATTGAGCCCACAAACTGTTTACTGGAGCGTCCAGCTTCCAAACCCATTTAAGGATAAGACATTTGTTCCAGCTAAGGAGCTCTTTGATACCGAAGCCACCCTCTGATCTAGGGGAGCAACAACTGTCCCAGGATTTGAAGGTCATTCTCCTTTGGTCATCTGAGATATTCCAGAAAAAAAATTTGCAGGCTTGATTTATCTTCTTCACCACCCCTTTAGGCAAAAGGACACTTGAACCCCAGAAATTCTGTAAGCCGAAGATCACAGAGTTGATAAGGTGAGCCTTTCCTGCGTAAGAGAGGTAATGAGAAGCCCAATGCTGAAGGTTCTGCTTGATTTTACCAATGAGAGTATAAAACTTATCCTTAGTAAGTCTAGAAGTGCTCAAAGGAAGCCCTAAGTATCTGAAGGGGAAAGTTCCTTCAGAATACCCTGTGCTGTCAATAATCATTCTCTTGACCTCATTATTTACACCTCCAAAGTAAACATTTGTTTCAAGGGGTTAGCATGTAATCCAGAGAAGTTTGCAAAGGAGCTAAGGCTATCAGCTACTGCCTTAATTGAAGGGGCATCTCCTCTTGTAAAGATTAGTAAGTCATCAGCAAAGACCAAGTGTGTTAGCCTAAGCTTGGCACACTTGGGGTGGGAGGAGAAACTCTGTAAATCAGGGAGTTTTCTTAAGATCCTTGAAAGAACTTCCATACTTAGCACAAATAGATAGGGAGAGAGGGGATCTCCTTGTCGCAAACCCCTTTTACCTTCAAAGAAACCTTCAACAGTGCCATTAACATTGAGAGAGTACCTTGGAGAAGTGATACAAGCAAGAATCCACTGAATAAAGGTGAAAGGGAAACCATAGTCCTTCAGGAAACTTTCAATAAAAGCCCAAGAGACAGAATCAAAGGCCTTCTTTATGTCCACCTTAAGAATACATCTGGGGGAGATAGATTTTCTCTCGTATTTCCTAGCCAACTCATGAGCTAGCATGATATTTTCAAAGATGTCCCTGTCTTGTACAAAGGCCCCTTGTTCATTTCCAATGAGATCAGGCAATACTTTTTTGAGCCTATTGGCAATGATCTTGCTGATGGCCTTGTAAATGGTGTTACAGCAGGAGATAGGACGAAAATCAGAGACAGATTTTGGTACATTACCTTTTGGGATGAGGGTGATCAAAGTTGTGTTGAACTGCTTTAGGAGCTTTCCTGTGTGAAAAAAGCTATGGATAGCTCCACAAACATCAGACTTTATCAGGGACCAATTCTCTTTGAAGAAACCTGAGGTGAAACCATCGGGTCCAAGGCTTTTGTTGTGATTCATAGAGAAAAAAGCAAGCTTGATTTCTTCCTCGGCAACAACAGAAGTAAGGTAGGCTCTTTGTGTATCGTTTAAGATTGCACCAGAAGTAATAATTTCACTTGAATAAGGTGTGATATTTTGAGTAGTGCCAAGAAGATTCTTATAATAATCAACAAATGCTTTAGCAACTTCAGCGTGGCCAGAACAGCTCACTCCATCAGCATCAACAATACTCCCTATGTTGCTTTGCATTCTCCTCACAGCTATTCTTGCGTGAAAATATTTAGTACTCACATCAGCTAGCTTAATATGCTCCACCTTTGCCCTCTGATATAATACTTTCATTTCAGCATTCTTTAAGATAGAATACTTCTTCCTTAGGTCTCTTTCTTTTTGGAGGAGCTGAGCATTAAGCGGATTATTCTGAAGAGCAGTTTGACAAGTCAAAAGCTCATCCTTAGCCTGAATAACTCTCTGAGATATGTTTGAGAATTGTCTCCTATGCAGTTCTTTCAAAGACTCTTTTACCTTGGCCAGCTTGTGCTTTAGGCTGTACTGCTTAGAACCGGGGCATGTCTGAGCCCAGGCATTAATGACAGAAATAGAATAGTCTGGATGCATAGACCAGCAATTAAGATACTTGAAGGCTTTGATCCCAGGTGTATGATCTGCAATGCTAATGAGGATGGGAGAATGATCAGAAAGACCAGCAGGTAAGAACGTAGCAGTTACCTGACTAGTCATAAGGAACCAGTGTGAGTTAGCAAGTGCTCTATCTAATTTGCACCACTTCCTGTTGTCATCTTGATTGTTTGTCCAAGTGTAATGGACACCTTGGGCTGGGATGTCCTCCAAGCCTGCATTAACCAAACAAGTTGAGAAATCCTCAATGTCTTTAGGATTAGGGAGGGTATTACTAATCCGTTCCTCAGCGCTAAGCACCACATTGAAATCCCCTAAGCATAGCCAAGGAATCTGAGTGATAGTGGATAGGGACTCAATCTTGCGCCATAAGTTTGTCCTTTGAGCAGCATCATTGGAGCCATAGACAAAGGAAATTGCATATGATTGCTGGGTGCTAATATGCGAGCAAACACAGTGCATGAGTTGAGCATCGATAAGGGAGATAGAAATATTAACAGTTTGAGGCCTCCAAATAATCCAAATACGACCATTATAATGAGCATTGTAATTGCACTCCACCTTGTAGCTTCTAAATTTCTTCTTTATAATAGCAGCAGCTTTATTTTCCCTGACTCGAGTTTCAAGGATTGCACAACAGTCAATTTTTTTAGCCCACAAGAAGTCTACAACTTCTTGCTGCTTTAGAGGACTATTAAGCCCTCTAATATTCCAGGAAAAGATATTCATGGAGTGGTAGAAGGAGCTTCAAGCCCCCCACCATGATCTATGTCAGACTCCACCAATTCTTCACTATGCCCATTTTCCAAATTTAAATCCATGGGGAAATTTGACTTCTCTAAAGCAAATGGAGATTGAACCACAGGCTGCGAAATAACAGTTCTAGTCAACTTCCCGGACTTAGATTTCTTCCTGACAACAACTGTAAACCCATCTTCGTCCATAGCTGAAGTTTGTGGGGTTGAAGGAGTAACATCTTTCTCATGGTTTATTTCCACTACTTCCTGACTAGGAGCATCAGGAACTGCGGTACCCTGATCAGGGACAACATTTGAAGGGTCTGCACCTTTCTTTTCCACTGGCCTATATTGAAGATTTTGCCTAACTGGCTTTGGTTTGTTCCTCCTGCAATAATCCTGTGTGTGCCCCATTTTTTTGCATCCCTTGCAATAGAATGGAACCCATTCATAGGAAATTTGCTGCAAGATGGCTTCATTATAAGGAGTTTTGAGAACAACATTTTGAGGCAGGTCTTGTGAGATATCGACTTCTATAAGAACCCGAGCAAAGGAAATCTTAGACTTAGTTGTGGTGTACTCATCTGCACAAATTGGTGTCCCGACATAGCTAGCAAGCTTGCTCAAGGCTTTATGAGACCAGAAATGAGGGTCCAAATTTGGGAAGGTTACCCAAATAGGTACAGTTGACATGTTAATATTAATATTAATATTAGATATTCTATTCATAAGTAATAAAAGAAAACAACAAACTCGAATAAGATATAATTTTATTATGGTGATTACCACAGGCGGTAATGACCATAGAATCATCGCTTTTTACTTATTATATAACAAGAATAAGTGAAGAGCTATATAACATGTAATAGCTCAATCTAAGCTCGTTGTTTTTAGTGCAGTTATTGATACTCTATATCTTTCATGATTTTGTGAAATTAAGTATAAATCAATTTTGTCCTACTTAACTCTATTGGTTATTTGGTTTGAGACAACGATTTAAAATTGGATAGTACTTTTTTTTCAAAGAAGTTTTTATTAGCCACCAAAATGGGGAGGGAGAGATCTAAAAAACACCAAAGTTGTATTTGGGATTTATTAAACACCAAAGTTGAAAAACTTGTTTTTATAACACACTTCAAACTATTTGGGTATTTATTAAACACCAAAACAAATAAAAAAATGTTAATTTTTATTTTACCTCATAAATTATTTTTGTGCGTTTAAAAAAACAAAATCACTCATCTTATCTCCTCCAGTTCTCCATCATCGATTTTCTCTACGAAGGCACGACACAAGCTTAAGTCATATCCGGCCAACAAATTTCACAATTAGAACCTAGGATTATGGGAAATTTAAATGAGAGTCGTCCTAGACCTGATGGAGCGAGAGCGCAAGGATTTTGGCACTTTTAAACAATTTTATGCTACATTTTGGACTTTGCGGTACCGTTCAATCATGTTCGTAGTTTTTTTTTTTTTTTTTTGACATTTGCTGAATTATGTAATCTGTTTTTTATTTTTATTTTTAGATCAATGAACTGGATTTACTCCATATCTTTACCTGTTGTGAAACGAGCCTAGTATTTCTTAATTTCGGTAAGTAAGAACATAATTTTATTTTATTTTTTAATGTTTTTATTTGTTTTGGTGTTTAATAAATACCCAAATAGCTTAAAGTGTGTTTTAAAAACAAGATTTTCAACTTTGGTGTTTTATAAATACCAAATACAACTTTGGTGTTTTTTAGATCCCACCCTCATCACTTTGGTGGCTAAAAAATAATTCTTTGCTTTTTTTTTCATCCTTACGATGTCTAAAATACTTTTGTTGTGGGCAACAATGTCATTACGAATTATTAGTATATGTGTTTTGGCGTGTGCAATGTCTAAAAATATTATTATGGTTATTATAATTCTTTGTTCTTTTTTTCGAGAGCTATTTGCAATTTACAAGTATATTGAAGTTATAAAAATATTAACAATTTGGCAAAGAACATATTCGTTAGCTCATCAGAGTCGTCACTTTTATAGTGCTAATACTTTTGGGGATCTTTTACTATCTGTGAAAAATAAAATATAAATGTAAAAAAAAATACTTTTGGGGAAAAACTTGCAACAACAGAATTCTCCTGGAGGGTATTTTTCAAATTAAAGAATTAAATTCGAATTTCTCTTATAAAAATAGTAATTTTTTTTTTGAAAAATAATAATATATAGTAATTTTATGTCGGTCACTTGGTGTGTGGGTACAATGTTGTATGGAGTAATATCAAACACCAGTAGGGGTAGGGGTCTGGCGACATATAAGATCACAATTAAGCGACGACAATAACAAGCCAATTATGACGATCAAATAGATTGTTTTTCGGGTAATGACAACATTACCAGCCATATGAATCAATTGCTCCACAGCGTACTTGTATGGTGTGTATGTATGAAATGTCATAATATAACCCACGCCTCCACGTGGATATATAACATTGTCAGTCACTATTTTGCGTGGTTTAGTTGATTCAGACCGTAAAATCTATACCTTTGTTTTTTACATGAACATGGAACTCTGGATGCATTGGTCTTCCACTAAGTGACAAGTGACCTTAATTTATGCATGGTTGGTCCCCTTCAAATCTATCTCCAGGAGTCCAGGTAATTTAATTTGACTAAATGCACATGCATCTCAGGGTTTATGAATTGCCAGCATTATTACGTTATAAATAACATGATTCGTACAGCACAAAACCTCTTCCCAGGTCGTCATCTGGATGGAAAAATATTAAAATAGTGATGCTGATGGGGGATGGGAAGAAATTGTCTAGTCTAAACTAACAATCTTACGGAGTTACGGCTCCATCATTTTTGGAGAATAGAGAGCCAGATTATCTTGTAATTCCCATTATCCTAACTCCTGACAGCTTAGGATGAAAATTAAGAGAATGGAAAGAAAACAGACTTTACAACTTTATAATTTTTATTGGAAAATTTGCGAGACCGCACCTTATAAAACAAAATTTTTTGCGAGACCGCGCCTTTTATGTTTAATTTTGCGAAATTTACATCTTCTAAGTTTATTTCTTTGCGAAACTGCACATTTTCTCATTTTCGACCACATTTGAGCACCCTCCAACGTTGACTTGACCTAAAAATTTAGGGGTTTTTTGGGGAGCGGGGAAATGGGAAAAATTGGAGGGAAATTGAAGGAGAAGAGTAAGGTCTGGTCAATGCCGGATAGTAGTCGAAATTGGACGAAAATGAGAAAAGGTGCAGTTTCGCAAAAAATAGACTTAAAATGTGCAGTTTCGCAAAATTAAACATAAAAGGTGCGGTCTCGCAAAAAACTGATTTTATAAGGTGCGGTCTCGCAAATTTTCATTTTTTATTTGTAAAAATGCATGGGAATTGGGAAGTGGAAAGAAATGAACCTTCATCTAACTGTCATTTTCCTTTCCCCCCAAAATGGGCGTAATTGGACGGAAAGACAATTTACAACATAAAAACACACACTATCCTTCAAATTCCTCAAAAGTTCTACAGTGTAATATGTAAGCCAAACAAAGGACTAGCTAGTTCCCTTCCTTTCTCTTTTTTTTTTCTTTCTTTCCGTTCTTTCAGTTCAGTTCTTCTGTACCAAACAAGCTGTAAAAAGAATCGTTGCGTGGTAAGCTGAGCAAGCTTACTTAACGTGAGAAACCCGACTCTTGAACCCAAATTCAAAATTACTCGATCTAATCCGAACGTGATTCGTGAAACGATGCCTGGCACAACCCGATAATATCGACAATAATTAAGCTTAATAATGATTCAGTACAAGGTTGCTTCCTCGTAGGCCATTATAACGTATTTGTAATTAAGAATTATGTTTCCGTCATCTATTTCTCTTTGGTACGAGTTCTATTTGTTAGTATCTCAAAATTAAATCTTCAGGGATGCCTAGACTTGGCAAAACTAACTTAAACCCCTACATTTGATTCAAAATATATATTTAGCCTAAACATCTGTATTGGATCCGGAATTGACGACAAGATCTCAATCAGAAACCTAAAATGACCCGGATCGATCAAAAAATGACTTGAATATGCTTAGCCTTATACTGACCTAGACTGAACATGATCTGTATTATTTAAACAAACATTAAATAACACGTTTAAACTTAAAATGACTAAAATATCAAATTTAGTATATCACAATGTCAATTATTCAAATAACTAGTAAAACTTTCAAAATTTCAAGTTCTATGTTTATGTGACATATTTCAAAAGATATAATATTGATACATTTCTAATAATTGACCTCTACATGAAATGACTGAATTTGGATTGAACAAGCTAAGTCCAGAATCTAACAAATGCAAACTTTGACTCGAGTTTGACAAATTGCACGAGACCAGGACTGAACTGACCAACTAACATCTGAAACTGACACGAAATATTCACGCTATGAAAGAATAATCTTGATCCGAATCCGATCTAAAAAACTATTTTCTCGATCTATGGATATCCCAGCTTCAATAATTTCCTTTTATCTCTAGTTTTGGCCATATATTGCTTGATAGTGTGTAACAGAAGTTCATTACATTGTCTATTCTCTTAGAAAATACAAATTTTAGCTTTGTCAAAAGATCTAAAGAAAAAACGGACATCCATTTAAAAGCAATGTTGTAAAAATCGGACCGGACATCGAACCGGTAGCCTCGGGAGTTCAATGGGTCAAAGGGTTCGACCGGAATAAAAAACCGGATGACGTCATAATAATAAAAATATAAAATGATTAAAATATTGCCAAAAAATATGAAATTATATACCAAAAGGGCTCAACCCGGTCAAACCCGGTCAAAACCGGCCGGTTCTGACCGTAACCAGTAAAGCACTGAACTCGCTTTCTCTGGTCTTGCGGCTCACGTCACTTGCTCCAAAGCCCCCTGAGTCTTCTGGAAGAGCGGACGGAAAGAGAAGGCCCTTGCTCTATCTGCTTCTTCCGAGGAGAAAACAAAAGTAGAAAAGAGGAAAGAAGTTTAGTGCTAGTTCTTACCGGTTCTTGACCGGTTTTGGTTGTTAAACCGGGGTTTTGGTCAGGTCAACCCGATTTTGACCACCCCCGGTTTTCGACCCCAATCGGACCGGACCACTGGCCGGTTCCCGGTTGAACCGGTTCGACCGGCCGGTCCGGTTTTTAAAACACTTTCAAAAGTTAAGAGTCCACTTGAGAGACCATGAGACATACTCCGGAGTTACAACGTACACCGTATAATTAAGGTATATATATGCAGTTTGATGAACGCTTTACCACAAAGTTTCCTTTTGTAGGGACCAACACCCACCAACATGCATGAGATAACGCTTAGATATTGATGGCAACCAACCAGAAACTGCTATGCATGATATGCTTACACTCACAAGTCACATGGAACGGTCGTTACTTGGAGAATTAGCAATCCTTAATTAATGAAGTAATATACTACAATATACAATGTAAAACCTGAAAGAGGTGAGAATCGCTAGTTGTAGGCTTGTAGTTGTAATTTGCCAAAAAAAAAAGGCTTGTAGTTGTAGCTATGCTAGAGATTCCACTCGTAACTTAGAGCATATTTATTGGGAGCTTAGAACTAGGTCTTCATTGACAAAATGTAATATAAAATGAGGAGAGAGAATGAAAAGAGGAGAGAGGGAAGAGAACCTGGTCTCCATGACCAACGTGATTTAGCAAATGAAGACCACCTTTTTGTGCCAATCAGAATGCAACAAGTGTCTTTTTTTTTCCTTGCAATATTGTTAGCATTTTCATTTTTGTAAGACTTACTTTTATTGTTTTTCACTTATAAAAAAATAAAAAAAATCATACCAATGGAAACAACTTGTTTTTCTCTACGTATAGAGATCCATTTTGACATATTTTGTTTACGAGAAAAACAATCAGTTTTTTTACCTATATCAATATCTCTCAATTTTTAATAATTTCAAAGTAGGTCTCCAATAAATTAGAAAAAAATGAAGTAGGTTTTCATGGTAAGATGGAAGGAAGACCAACCAACTACCCGGTCTCAACTGAAAATGCTCTTAAAGGTTTCAACTTTATTACCCGTTTTTGTAATGATTGACAATGTTAAAAGGTCAACACCATGTCTATTATTAGCGATCATTTTAGTGTGGTGATTTTACCAAGGCATTAGTTACTACGTCCAAGACAACTTTATTGAATTTGTTTCATATAATGAAACATACTTGACTTAGCAAAATCATCAGTAATTACTACTGTCAAGGCAGATTCATTGAATCTAATCCATATAATGGACATATTTGCCTTGGAAGATGTTGATTTGGCTTGGCAAAATCATCACCCCAAAATCATAGCCCTAAATTTATTACACTACAAAGTTTTTATTACTCGCAAAGATAATTTTACTACCAACACAATTAATTTTACTAATTCAATCCCATTGTTACTTAGTACCTGTTTGGCCAAGCTTCTACAACTGTTTCTGGAGGTGAGAAACAGAAACTTGGCCAATCGGGGGTAATGGTAGAAGCACTTCTTGTGTTTTGAGAAGCTCAAAACAGCTTCTAGAGTGCCCAGAAGGAGAAACACCAAATTGGGGCTTCTCCTTCTCCTCCTGTTTCTGTTTCTCCTTCTCCTTTTTTTTTTTTTTTTTCCTCAATACTATTAAATTCTCACTCCTCCCCCAATCCCACCCAACCCGCCTCACCTCCCACCACTCAGGCACTCACCGCCGTCGGTGGTCCCCCCACCAACACAGCTAGCCCTCCGATCTCATCACCGCGGCATTGAGCCGCCGTCCACCACTTCCCCCTCCCCGCAAGCCGCCACACCGTTCGCTCTTCCTCTTACTTTTAATTTTCTCTCTCCTCGATTCTTTCTCACCCACGGCCAACAATGCCTACTAGAAGGTCGGGGGAGGCGCTAGAGGTGGTTTTCGTGAGGAGTGGGCCAGGAATCGGTGGGAAAGAAGGTAGAAATGGGAAGTTTTGAGAGGAGAGAGAATCGCGCGTGGAGAAAGTAGGCCTCGACGATGGCGGACGTTGATGGCGTAGGCGATTAGATCGACGTGTCGTCGACCGGAATGTGGTGCACGTCGGAGTAATGGTGGGTTTGGGTGATGGCCGGCGGTGGTGCTGCGGCGGAGCTAGGGTGGCGAAGGGTATAGGAGAGAGAGAAAAGAATGGGTTGGGGATGATGATGAATCTGGATAAATTTTATTTGTTTTATTTTTTATTATTATTATTATTATTATTATTTTCCATTTTATTTCAAGAGTTGGCCAAACACTTCTCGAAGTGTTTCTGATTCTTAGAAGCACTTCTAAATTAACTTGGCCAAACACTCAATAATTTCTCCAGAAACAGTTTCTCGAAAACTATTTCTCAGAAACACTTCTAGAGAAGTTGAAGTTTGGCCAAACGGACTCTTAATTTTGCTACTACATTTTTTTTACACAAATAAATAATGCCTAAATTGGAGTAGACCTCTAGCAATTTGCTTAGTAAATACAAGTAAAGATGAGCTGATGAACTACTGTACAATGTGATAGTGATAATGGTAAAGTATATAAAAACTGTAATATAGTATGTGTTTGGCCTAGTTTTTCAAAGTGCTTTTACTCCCAAAAATTATAAACTTGGCCAAACATAGTGTTTTTTAGAAGTTCTAAACTATTTAATAAAAGCACTTTTCTAAATATTGAACCCCAAAAGCAGAAGCACCAAATAGGTGTTTCTGTTTCTATTTCTCTAAAAATACTCCTTTTGTGAGATATTTTTAATTTGACAAAAATATAAAAAAGATTACAGTAACAAATGAAAGTGCTTTTGTAGAATGTTAAACCAAACACTCATCATTTTTTCAAAAAACAGTTTTTAAAGAAACTGATTATGAAAAATAGAAACAGATTTCGAAAAATTTGGCCAAACAGGCTCATATTCTACCGTAATCATCTCATAAAAAGCAAATGTTAGTTTACAATAATTATGTGTGTATTTTTGCTTAAAAGGTACGTATATAGTGGTGGTGCGCTAGTTTTTTTTTTTTTTTGAGGTCAAAGTAATGGTGCGCTAGTTAACTAGACTACTCCGTATTAGAGCTTGGCGTAATTTTTTCGTAAAGAAAATCATCTATAGTGGATTACTACGTGTAGTAATCTTTCAAAAAGATTGCATGGCATAGAATTGAATGAATTATTTTGTATTTATGTTGCGTTATGTTTAATTGGTTAGCCTAAAGATGGACAAAACACACGGAAATGTCAAAAGCAAACCGAAAAATCCATATCTCTAAACAGAGTATTTGAAATGGGTCGTTGAAAAGTTTCGTTTCAATGTGAACATTGTTCCTTAAAATCCAAGTCAATGTGTCGTCGTAGATGATTCTTCATATTTGATGCTCGCTATTGCCGCCTTTTCGAAGTTTATGGAAACGCTTTAGACCCTTCTTCATTTAGATGTATGGCACATGGTAGCATAGTACCCACCCCGTTCGCCTATAAAACGCGTAGGGCCGTAACTCAATTTTTAGGAAAAATAGAATAAGAAATGAATTTTTGGGTCCACTTCTGTGAAAAATTACACATAGAGGTATGTCTCACTTGCACTTTTAATAAACAAGTAAGGGTGTTTTGGTCTCTATATGTAGATATAAGGAAAGATTCTAAGTAGCAAGTTTAAAGATGAACACCCCTAAATAGAAAGTTTCAACTTTATAGGCGAACGGAGGGGGTATTTGTTTTGGTCAAAATGTAAATGATATTAATCGATCAAAAGTGATAATTACACAGTCTCTGCTACATGAAAATAGCAGAAAGAACCAAAAGACATCCCAATTTCCTTACAACAGCATTCTCTCTTGTATCCAACTCATATTTCGAGCACTAACTTTGCATATCATTCTTCTAATTCTGCTCCTAACCTCCTTCTTGACACAATCTACAATAATTTCAAGCTTGTTGACTGCATATTCCAATCTGCACTTGTTTCACATATACAACAGCTCATAAACCAAGTTACAAAGCACTACACTTGCAATTTGATTTCGGATTTTTGACCCCAGTTTCTTCTTTGCACACCATATGATTGTATCTTCTTCAGGAAACTCGATTTTGCTCCACTTCTTGACCAGGTCAAGTATTTCTTGCTGTAGATGCATTTGAAAAACAAATGCTCATGAGTCTCTAGTTCAAACTGGCAAAGTAGGCAAAGATCATCCGAACACACCCCTATTTTCTTCAATTTGTCCTTGAGTTGCAGCTTTTTTGAAGCTAGTAACCAGGTGAAAAAAGAGTTCCTAGGAATGATATATCTCACCCATATGATCTTCCCCCACTCCCTCTTTGATGAACTACCAGCAAGCCATCGATAACCCTCTGCCACAGAGTAATCTTTCCATGTTCCAACCCATTCACCATTGCTAAACCCATCTTTAAGCTTCCCTTGACATTGCATATCTTTTTTCACTGCCAACTGGAGTCACCTGGAGGGGAGTAATTCTCCCACTCAGTCCCCTTAAGATAAATGTTGTCTATCCATCTTATTCACAAAGTGTCTGCCTTGGTGTACACCCAGTGCACGAACTTTCCAATACTTGCCACATTCCACATTTCAATGTTTCTCAGGCTATATCTCCACTCTCCTTAGGTAAACAGATATTTTCCCAGGCTACTAGAGTCACTCTTATTAGGTCTTCACTGCCATCCCACAGAAAATTACGACAGATGTCCCTAATTTTCTTTATGACCAGCTTAGGCAGCAAAAAAAAATCCTTGCCCAATAATCATGCAGATGTAGCAGCACAACCTTAACAAGAGTAAGCATGTCTGCATATGAAAGTTTCCTAGCTCCAACTGATCTTATTTTGCTCGCAATTCTGTCAGCTAGGATGGTACACTCCTTTATAGGCAGTCTTCCAGTAGTTATTGGTACTCCCAAGTATTTAAAAGGAAGATCCCCTTTTCTAAATCCTGAAAATTCCAACAATTCCTTAACTACATCAGCCCCAACTCCTACAAAGTAAATATAGATTTTGAGGCATTAGAACAAAGGCCATATGCTCTAGAGAAGGTTGAAAAACCCCTCAGCATTAGCTTCACAGATTGACTATCTCCTTTATAGAACATCAATAAATCATCTGCAAAGCGAAGATGATTAAGCTGCATCTTATGACACGTCGGATGAAATCTAAAACCATTCTTTCTTGCCACTACCTTCAAGACTCTACTCAAATACTCCATGCACAATGTAAAGAGCAATGGAGATAAAGGATCACCATGCCTCAGCCATCACCATTGAGGGCAATTGAGTAGGTTGGAGTTTCTACACAAGTCATCACCAACTCCACAAAACCTTGTGGAAATCTCAAAGGCAGCAACATTTCTCTCAGGAAGTTCCATTCAACTGTATCATATGCTTTCCTCAAATCAATCTTCATCATCCATCTTGGGGAGCACCCTCTTCTATGGTATTTACGCACTAGATCCTGACAAATTAGGATATTATCCACAATGTCTCTGCCTTGGACGAAGGCTCCTTGGTTTTTGCTGATAATCTTTGGTAGCACTTTCCCCAACCTATCACATAAGATCTTGGAAATTGTTTTATAAATCGTGCTACGACATGCTATATATAGGTCGAAATTCTGCTACAGTTTCAAGATGCTGCACCTTGGGAATCAGAGTAAGGGAGTGATATTTATCTGCTTTAAAAATTTTCCATTGTTGAAGAAATCCAACATAGCTAATGTGACCTCCTCCCCTACAATCTCCCATGAGTCCTTCTAGAACTGGCTAGAAAACCGATTAGGCCCGTGGCTTTTAATGCCATGGATGGAGAACATTGCCTGCTTAACCTCTTCTTTTGTTATTCTTAACATTAGCTCATTTGTCATATTTTCATCCACTACGGGGCCATCCTGTACTAAAATGGTATGAACATGCTCTGTCTGAGTCTCTTTACCTAGCAGATTTGTGTAGAATTCCAAGAATGCCTTTTGAATCCCATCATCCTCCTTCTGATTATGACCACACATATCCTTTATCTGAAACACATTATTCCTTGATCTTCTAGCTTTTATAGAGGCATAAAAATAAGAGGTATTTTCATCCCCCTCCTCAAGCCAAGTAATTTTGCTTTTCTGCTTCAAGAAATTGAACTGTGCTTTGTGTAGGAACCTGTATCTATTTGTAGCTTTAAGCTCAGCAACTTTTAGTTCATTATTCTGTGGATCAACATGCATTTCTCTTGTATCTCCATGAGATCATGATGATCTTTGCATGGTTCATTCTCCAGATTGGAACCTTGAGCTTGTTTTTGAGTTGTTTGCATTTTCTGATGACTTTGTACATATTTGTACCCTCCACATGTATATTCCACCCTTCCTTAACTATTTGAACAAAATTTGGTGCTGAGCTCCACATGTTGATGTATCTAAAGCTGACTTTAGCTCTTTTCCTCTCTTTATGCAAGCTTACAACACATGGGATGTGATCAAGCATCCCCCTCAGGGTGAAAATAGGCTTGACTATCAGGGAACATGTCCATACATTCTCCATTGATTAGGGCTCTATCAATTTTACTGAAAACTCTCTTGTCTCCATGCTGCTTATTATTCCAAGTGTAAAAAGCTCCTCCAGCTTTCATATCCTGCAATCCCCTATGTCTTACACAGTTCTGAAACCCTCTTATCTCAGCCTGAGTGACATTTGATCCAATTCTCTCATTAAAATGATGAACATTATTAAAGTCTCCTATCACTATCCATGCTTCCTTGATACTGTGAGCCATACTCAATCTTTCCCCACAGATCATCCCTCTCTTTATCATCAGTAGATCCATACACAAAGGTGGCATAAAAGTCATTATTTGAAGCCATCTCCTTTACATAAGTGTGAATAAATTGCTTATCCATACTTATTATAGAAACTTGATAACAACTAGGATCCCAAAGTACCCAAACCCTTCCTCCAGGATGCAGAGAAGAATTTGTCATATTGCCCAATCTCTACAGATACTAAGGTGAACTCTACTAACTGAGCTAGGTTCCACCTTAGTCTCAAGAAGACTAAACAACCCCACCTTATGATTAAACATAAATATCTTTATGTCATTATGTTTACTAGGACTGTTTAGTCCTCTAATGTTCCACACTGCTAGACTAGCCATGGTCAACCTGACCATGGACTACATTACCATTTCCTCCTTCAACCCTGATTCCTGCACTGCCAAAAATGACCACATCTGCATAAGAAGTGTTACTTTGGTCTAACCCATTACCATCCTGCTGTTGGCCGAGTATTAGTTGTCTTTGAGCAGGCCTATTAGTACTCACTACAGGAGGAATGGTTGCCTGATTTATTGGAGTCACAATCTCTGGCTTCCATTCATATTCTATGCTTTGCTCCACAATTTGACCATTTTCATCCTTAAAACGCAGCACATCAGGAAATTTTTGCCCAACTTCTACTTCCACCTTGATTTAGCATATCCAAGTCTAGTTTTGTCTACTGTTGCAACATCACAATGAATATACTTGCCTACCAATCCAGATATCTTCAAAAGACATGTTAAAGACCATAACTTCAACTCCAAATGCAGTAATTTGATCCAGATTGGCACTTTCTTTACCCATCCCTTACTTAGTTCAAGTTCTTCAGTCCAGGGTTGAATTACAAGACGCTTGTTATCAAACAAATGATACCCCGATTTCAATACAACATCCCTTTCTTCTATAGTTTTAAATCTAACAAAAAAAAATTCCATTTGGCAACATTGACACCTTGTCTAGCCCTTCCTTACCCTAAATTTTATTAAAACTAGTTTGCGTGCATGTGCCGCGCCCGGGCTCCCTATTTGTATCCAAGATATTCGTTTCACAAAAAATAAGAAAAAAAAACCTTGTTATATAATTCCACTATACACATAAATGTCACATATTGAGCATTTTTTAACATATGAAAAATTATTATTTAATTGTGGATTGATAATTAAGTGTCAACTATCACTTAATTAAAGAGTATGTATTAGGTATCCCTCATAAAAATGTTGTTTACTATTACCTCTATAAAAGTACAGATTACGTATTGATCGAATTAAGAGTTTGACTTACAAATATAAGAATAAATACCCATCAAAAAATTATGAACTGCAAGTCGTTGAATTAATATCGAAAAATACTTCCACGTATGTATGTTTTCATAAAGTAAGATATCAATTGATAAAGGAGGTGTCTCAAAATGATGCGACAAAAAAATTTAGTAACTAGTCTCGATGAGGATTTCACTACAGATCAACATATCCTTTAAAAAATTTAACTTATAATACCCGACTTGATTGATTGACTTCTAAACCAAATTCGACTCGACGTGGAGTTTCAATCGGACCCGACTTGACACGAACTCAATATAACCCAACTCGCTCTGACCATACATGAAATAGATTAACCCTCCGAATTTCCAACTTTATTTGCATTATTCATTTTTTGTAAGAAAGGTGTTTTATTCATCCATTAAGGGAATAAAGGATCTTACAAAAGTATAACCACTATATAACAAGCTAGCTAAACATCAACTCCTACTAGCTTGAGCTAATCAAGCTTTCAGCAATTTCAGGGGTGATTTTCTCATCTAACCAAGCATAAAGTCTAATGCAAACTTCAAACTGAATTCTCCAAATGATCCAGCTACTATCATGCTCTATTCCTCTGAAAATTCTGTGATTTCTTTCAGTCCATAGAGTATAGACAGTTGCAGCCAAGCTACACTTGGCCCATTTTGCTTTCCAATGTCTCCCCTTTCTCCTGCTGCTGATCCAAGAGAGCTCTTGCTGCAGGTTAAACCTCCTGTTGCTGATGCCTAGCCACTTCAGAATACTCTGCCACACTGCCTTAGAAACTGGACAATTAAAAAACATGTGTTTGTGAGTTTCAAATGCATTTTTGCAGAGACTGCATCTGTTTGCTAAAATCATGCCCCTTTTCTGCATATTATCAACAGTTGCCAGGCAGTGTTGTGCAGCCAAGGCTGTTATTATTCTGTGTTTGGGCATAACTGTGTTGTCCCAGACAAATTTACTCCAGCTTATCTTGGTGTACTTCATTCTGAAGAAATCATAGGCATCAGCAACCCTGAATTTACCACCTTTTGCCCAGCTACTTACCATCTTTTCTGTCAAGTCCTTATCCACTAGCTTTGCTGATAGTTCATCCCTTATGCTGAGAATTCCTCTCCGGCATTGTGAGCTGGTTGCTTTTTGATCCACCTGCCAATAGCTTTTACCCTTCAGCATGTAAGCCATCACCCACTTATTCCAAATGGAATTCTGTTTGATACTGAGCTTCCACAACCATTTAGCCAACAATGCTTTATTCCAGGATAAGGCTTCTTTTATACTGAAACCAGCCTCATTTCTAGGAGCACAGATCCCCTCCCAGCTCTTATAAACCATTTTCCTAGCTCCATCCTCAATTCCCCAGAAAAAGTCTTTACAGGCCTTGTTTAGCTTCTTGAGAATACCTTTTGGGATTAGCATACAAGCACTCCAGAAATTCTCCAACCCAAAAATCATAGAATTAATAAGCTGAATTTTCCCAGCATAGGATAAGAACTGAGTGGCCCAATTACTAATGGCTCCT
This sequence comes from Spergularia bocconei, assembly GCA_963457585.1. NCBI lineage: Eukaryota > Viridiplantae > Streptophyta > Magnoliopsida > Caryophyllales > Caryophyllaceae > Spergularia > Spergularia bocconei. The sequence continues at coordinate 9,861,030 of OY734943.1, forward strand.
TGCAGCTTGTTCATTAGAAGATGGTACATATCAGCTTTGAGCTTCTTGGCATGCAAAGGAATTCCAAGATACCTGAAAGGAAAATCTCCCTCAGAGAAGTTTGTTTCCTGAAGAATTTGCTGTTTGACATCATTTGCAACTCCTCCAAAGTAGATATCTGTCTTAGAAGGGTTAGCATGAAGCCCTGAGATATCAGCAAACCTATTTAGACAATTCATGACAGCTTTTATTGAGGGTGAATCATCTCTAGTGTAAATCATGAGATCATCAGCAAAAGTCAAGTGGGTGAGCTTGAGCTTAGCACACTTAGGATGGTATGAGAAGCTGCTCTCATTGGGAAGTTTTCTGAGCATTCTTGACAACACCTCCATGCTCAAAACAAATATATAGGGAGATATGGGATCCCCCTGCCTCAGTCCACATTTACCAGCAAAAAAACCTTTATACTCACCATTAATCTTCAAAGTGTACCAGGGGGTTGAAATGCAGCTCATTGTCCAGGAAATGAACTTGTCAGGGAAGTTCATTGCTTTGAGCACTCCTTCTACAAAGCTCCGGTTTAAGGAATCAAAGGCTTTTTTTATATCTACCTTGATGAGACATCTAGGAGATATATTCTTCTGATTATAGCCCTTCACCAGACCCTGAGAAACCATGACATTATCAAAAATGCATCTGCTTTTAACAAATGCAGCTTGCTCCTCTCCAATTAAGTCAGGTAAAATTTCTAGCATTCCGTTTGAAAGGATTTTTTTTTTTTTTTTTTGGGATAAAATGTAAATATGTTAGCAAAAGCTGATTATGAAACCATCAGCAACATAGTATCTTACATAAGCTTTCTATTCTCGAGTAAGACTCGATCCTTCAAGCTACAATTGTTAACTACAAATCTGACTCTCTGTTTAACCTCTATCATTACCATACAACAAATTCTTCTTGGATGAATTAACACATGATCTATCCTGCATTGTTCCTTGCCATCCAAATGTGGTATTGGAGGCTGCATATGACTGAACCTGTAGCTTGCTTCATCAGCTTACTTGCCATCCTCTTACTTGCGCACCCTGCCACCGTATCAGCATCTGGTATATCCAAGTTGCTAGCTAGGTTTACCAATTCCAAACACTTCCTCGAAAAAGGACATTGAAAGTATATATGTTCATGAGTCTCTCTTGCATTCTGTTTGAAAGGATTTTTGTGACTGTTTTATAAACAGTTGAGCAGCAAGAGATTGGTCTGAAGTCAGCTACAGAGCTTGCATTGGCTTTTTTTGGAACTAGAGTAATCATGGTTGTATTTGCATGCTTGCTCATTTTCTCCTTATGAAAGAATTCTTTGACAGCTTGTACAAAGCTTCCTTCCATAGTAGTCCAGCATTTTTTGAAGAAACCAGCTGAAAACCCATCCTGACCTGGGCTTTTGTTGGAATCTATGCTGAATAGGGCATCCTTAATCTCTTGAGTTGTAATTTCTCTGACAAGTCTTTCCTGCATATCATGTTTAACCTGAGGCCCTCCCTTGATTATATCCTGATCTGATCTAATTGGGAAACTTGGTGCTCAGTGCCAATTAGTTGCACATAGTAATCAATGAAAGCTGCACTAATCCCCTCCTGGTCACTGTGAATCCCTCCTTTACTGTCAGTGATCTTCCCTATCATACTTTGGTGCTTCCTCTCTGCAATTCTGGCATAAAAATATTTTGAGCTGCAATCTGATTCTATCAAGTGTAGAAGTTTGGCTCTCTGATACAGCATACTCATTTCAGCTTTTTTAAGCTTCTGATATTTATTCTTAATTTCAGCAACTTCTCCATATAAGTGAGTATCAGAGATTTGCTGTAAAGCATGCTGTTTCTGGAGGAAAAGCTTTTTTGCATTCTTCCACTCTTAAAGAAAGATTCGAGTAGTGCTTCTTGTTTAAGTCAGTTAAAGCTTGTTTGACATACTTAAGCTTGGTAAAAAGTTGCTGCATTTTTGAACCTGAACTATCTTGATGCCAAGCCTGAAAGACCACCCTATCAAAATCATCATGATCAGCCCAGCAATTTAAGAATCTGAAAGTCTTTTTGATTTTCTTTTCCTCTAAGACATTAACCACAACTGGAGAGTGGTCAGAAACTCCTGAAGAGTGAAAATCAGCAAAAGACATAGGAGCTTTACCCATCCAAGCTGCATTAACAACAACTTTATCAAGTTTACACCAGTTTCTAGCATCTCCATCTTGATTATTAGTCCAGGTGAAGAAGCATCCCTGTCCTATCATATCATCCAAGCCACACCTCAGAAGACATCTGTTAAGGTCATCCATATCAGCAACATTCGGAGGAATAATGCCCTTCTTTTCTCCACTATTTCTAATGACATTGAAGTCCCCAACAGCCAGCCAAGGCTCATCAGCTGTGTTAAGACTTTCCATGTCATGCCAAAGATTTCTTCTCTCCATAGAATCATTACTCCCATATATTATTGTCACCAAAAAATCCAGGTTTGCAATAATATGAGTGATCTTACAGTGAATATACTGAGCATTTGTTTTCAGAACCTTCACCTTAATCCTTTGCTCCTTCCACAAAAGCCAAATCCTACCATTATTATGATGATTATAAGTTGTAATGGATTTATAACCAGCAAACCTCCTTTTGAGAATATTTTGAGCCTTATGCTCTCTTACTCGAGTTTCAATGACTTCTAGCATGTCCACCTTGTATTTCAGGAGGAGTTCCTTCACCTCCTGCTGTCTCCTCCTGCTGTTTGAGGGCCTCATTGAGCCCTCTTACATTCCATGTGGCAATTATCATGGGGACAGGAGGTCAGGAGGCTCTCCATCACCAAGATACTCCTCAACTCTCGCTTCTCCATCCAGAATTGCACTAGGAATTCCCACTGTTAGCTTGGCAAAGCTATTCTCCTTTCTGATCTCTGATTTCTGGTTAACTTGCTTTCTCTTGGATTTCTTAGAGATCAGAGTGAACCCATCAGTTCCTGGTGATTTTGGTTTGGCCTGAATCCCCCCAGGAGAGGTGGGATCAGTGTGGTCAGGCTCATCCAAAATCTCTTGTTGTTGGACCATAGTTACAACAGGTTCAGGTGCTACTGCTGCCTGTGTAACCTCATCTCCTTTCTCCCTCTGGTCATGTGGTTTCTCAACAGCTTTGTAAACTTGTTTTGGTTTAGGAACAGGCTTCCTGAGTTTACAAGTTGTTTCCTGATGCCCGAGTTTTTTTGCATTCTTTACAAAAATAAGGCACCCATTCATAGTAGACAGCTTGTGTCTGCACTCCACTATAAGGAGTTGAAACTAGAATTTCTTTTGGTAGTTCAGTGGACACATCCACTTCAATCATTACCCTGGCAAATCCTAGCCTCTCCTTATGGGTGGTGGTGTAATTAGCAAAGAAGGGCTTCCCAATTTTGCTGGCTATCTTGCTCAAAGCTGCCTCAGACCAACACCAAGGCTCAAGATCAGGGAATAAAACCCAGACAGGCACATGAGTGATTCTATCTAGCTCCTGTGCCAAGCCCGGTTCCCATTGCTTGAGAATCAGAGTGTTCCCATCCAATTTCCACTGCCCCCCTTTCAGAATTAAATCTCTGTCTTCTGCTGATTGGAATCTGAAGCTAAACCAACCTTTTTTGTAATATTTGACATCAACACTAGCAAGATGATGCAAGTTTTTTACTACAAAATCCTTCATAGCTTTCAAGTTTGGCCTAGCCCCTATGACATTTCCAACAAGAGTATTTGCCCAATAATCAATCTCCTCCCTGATGTCATCCTCCTCAATCACTACCTCCTCTGTCTGACTATTTTCACAGTAATACAAAGACATTCCTACTTTGGGCTTTGTCTTGACTATTTTATTCCATGGTTTTTTGGTTCCAGCTTCAATTACATCATAGTTTTCATTTCCCAATCCATATTTTTTGGACCCAATTTCATCACTAGGTTTATCATTTCCCAAGTTCAAGCTTTCAGGGTTTCCAACAGAATCGCAATTAACAACAGAATTGTTAACTACAGCTGCAGATTGAGGGCCCTTACCTGACTTTGAGATCGCCGATGCCATGATCTGCTCGAAAAGGTACGGTGCTCTGTGTTCGGGTGTCTGGGTTCCTGTTTTCTCTCTTGTTTCTCCATTGTTTTGCAAATTGTTTGTACTCTCGTCTTCGTCTGTGTCCGAGGAATGCGTTGGTGGTTTTTGTTTTGGAGGTCGACCTGGTTTTCTCTTCGCCATGATGCAAGAATCGAAAAAATGTTAATGGTGTACGGACATTTCTTGGAGAGGAAGCTTCCACTCAGCTCATGACTTTTTTTATCCTTATTCTAATTATCTGATTTTTAATTTATTTGCATTATTCATTTATTGTTATGTTTGTTGAGATTGCAAATAAACCCATAATTCTACAATATATAATCATCTTACCAAGAGAAAACATATTTCGCTTAGTAATATACATCAAATATTTATATAATTTATTGATCGTATTACAAATTAATAAAGTCATTGACTATATACATAATTGTGCTAATAAGTGTCATGATCCTAATTCTATGACTTTTAAATAATTGAAAATTTTGAAATATAACTCTTTCAACAATAAATTACCACACGGAGTAGTAAAGGGAGAACTTTACAATCAATTATAAGAATAATAACTAACTTAAAGACTTATACTCCATCCGATTTTGATGATGATGTTGTATTGTAAATGTCACGTAGTGACCCTTATTTAATGGACGAAAAAAATACACTTTAATTGTGAACTTATAAATGGAAATAAATATTTTTTAGAGCCTATTATAGGGTAATCAATTCAAAGTGTTATTTTTATTTAAAAAAAAAATTCAAAGTATTATTTTTATTTTAAAAAAAATTCAAAGTATTATTTAGTCTAATTTTTTGCATCAAATGTGACATTATGCGGAAAAAAAAAATACTCGACGTGGTAGAATCTGAGTCAACTCAATCCTATCCTATTCATGAACCCTTATTCATTAACCAATGTTACATAACTAAATAATCCAACCTGAACTTGATTCCGATTCTTATAAGAGAGTAAAACTTTTGAAAAATATGAAACAATAGTAATCAATAAGCCAAAAGAGAGAGAGAGAGAGAGAGAGAGAGAGAGAGAGAGAGAGAGAGAGAGAGAGAGAGAGAGAGAGAGAGAGAGAGAGAGAGATCAAAGAGAACAAATTACACAAATTCATAAACCAATACTACATAACACAATAATGTCCAACCCTATCCATGAACCAATTACTAACTTTTAGTATAGACATATATTTTCTTCACGACCGAGTATATTATAAACACAATGTTTAATCTAGTTGAATATTTTTAAAATAAAAACTCTTTTGACACTTCTACAAAAAGAGTGAAATAAGTAAAATTAGTAAACGGATAATTTTATAATTATTTTTTAAACTAATGATGATTCACCCTAAGACTTATAATTACTCCAATACACCGTGATTTGCACATTCTGGACCTTTTTCGTGAGATAGTAAAAAGTGTTGGAAAATGAAATGTGTCACAATTATTATGATCATAGTTGACAAATTGGAAGTGAATAATATACTCAGTATGGATTGGAGATCATTTTCATTAGACTATTTCAACCCTTTAATATTTTTAACTCCTAAATAAGTTTTAAAACTTTCCTATTTCTTATAATTAACAGTTATTTAAATTTTCAACTAATTTTAATATTCATATTGCTTATTAATTCCCATATCAATATTTTAATATTTTATATAGTAGTTTTCCATATCCTAAATAACCAAATATATTTATTTGCTCTCATCTAATAGGATTGTGCCAAGTGTCCATCAATGAAGGGATGTACTCGGCTTTTAGAATATATATATTAGATTGCCCGTGCGTTGCACGGGTCTCTTTATAATGATTTCTAATCATGATGATAAATGTGAACCAATAGATTAATATCTAAACCTTTAATATGATCTATTAATTGCATTTATTTAGCCTGCGTAGACACTTTTTTTCATTATAAACCTCATTTTACAAAAAAATATTAAAAAATCTGTTTTACTAATATTTCTCTAATATTGGTAGGATTAAAATTAGGAAAGGTAGGAAATGTAAGTAACATAAATGTATAATTAGGAAAATTAGACTTTCTAGAAATCGTTGTAGGAAAGTTAGACTTAGAAAGTTAGACATTCTAGAAACTTCCAATCGTTGTGGGAGCACAAAAAAAGCCTCTTTTAATAATATATATTGATATATTAGATTAGATACCAACTTACCAAGTGTCCATCAATGAGGGGATGTTAAGGAGGGTGTGTATTATTCTAAAAATGATGTGGTTTATTTGCTGACCTTGATCTAGCCATGGCAGAGATCAATTTCAACTCTGAGATCCAAAATCACGAAGCAGTACAATCTAATTTTTGTGATTCCCAGCGCTTCTCTCTCATCATTTTTTCCACGTGCAAATCAGCAAAACACGAGGGTACCACGTGAATTAACCCATCTTTTTGAAAAAAAAAAAATTTGACGGTGTTATTGGGACGGTTAAGTTTAGGGTACAGTGTGCAAACACTCAAATCTCGAGGATATTTTGTACAAATTTGCAAAACACTGGGTACCACGTGCAAATCGGCAAAACACTAGGTACCACGTGCATTTGCCGAAAAATCAATATATCATACGTTCAACACACAAGACAAATAACGCCAAGTTTCTCGGCAGCGGCGCCAAAAAGCCATGAACTTAAAAACAATCCACTATAAGCTTTTGCGGAACAAAACTTAACAATTAATTTTCTTTACAGTAAGTCTTGTGGGAGACCGTCTCTAAATAATTCATTGAGAGACCATCCTTATTGTTTACTCCCTCTTGTTCACTATTTTTTTTCCACTTTCGTTTTCTAGTTTTGAGTAGCCATATTCGGACCTACTTCTAGAGCAAATGTATCGTTCATTTGTTGTAAAATTTGTAGATACTCTATGGTGCAGTGCACTTTACCAACTCCACTTGATTTTAAGGTGATCAGGTCTTTCATTTGGTATAGAAGTAGTCTCGAATATGCCGATACAAAAACATGTTTTGAAAGTGGGGAAAAAAAGAATAGAAGGGTAGTATATAGAAACCCGTTTTATATAATTAGTGACTAGCATAATACTTTTAGTTATCGTTAAAGTTAATGACCATGACACTTTATTCATAATTGTAAAGGGGTTACTATATAAATTGTACATAGGATATCATATTATCATGTGATCCTTTAAAATCATAAATGATGTGAGATAATTATAAACTAAAACATTCACTAACATCATGTTTGGTAGAGAGGAAACGGACGGAAATGAAATGAGAGGAAACAGATTTTACAACTTTCTTACGTTTGGTTTATGAAAATACATGGGAAGTGGAATGGAAGGAAAGGAAATGCAAGGAAATGATCTTTCATTAAACTGCCATTTCATTTCCCTCCAAAATCGGGCGGAATTGGACGAAAAACCAATTTACAACATAAAATCACTCACTTTCCTTCCAATTTGTCCAAAATTTTAATAAGTGAACCAAACAAAGGAACCCGTGGTTCCTTTCCTTTCTCTTCTTTTCCAATCTGTTTCTTCCAATTCTTTCCGTTTAATTTCTCCCTACCAAACATGCTATAAGAGTATTGATGAAGTTACAAACAATATAAAAATGATCACACTTTGCAAGCTAATAAAATTGCTTTTCAATAAATTACTGCGAGACCATCTTTTATGAGACTTTATATTTTACTTATACTAAGGTGTCGTTTGGATACACTCGAGAAGCCGGAATTCCCATGAGTTTGCAAATCCTAGGAATTAAGAAAGTATGGGAATTGGGGAAATTTGTTTGGATGAACAAGGGAATTCAATTATTATGGGAATTTCTACTTACCTAGCTCCCCCAAGGTAATTAAATTCCTACACTTTGGAGGAATTGGAAATGCCCGCTAATTTCCAATTCCTACACTTTATGGTAACCAAACAACTCAAGATAATGCAATTACCAAGAAAATAAAATTCTTACAGATTTTGAGGGTATCCAAACGAGACCTAAACTTATTTAAAAGTGACAAAAATTCTTAACTTAAAAATTTGACTTTCGATCATTTCTTAATCATAACAAAGTAGTTCTTTTTTTTTTGGGGGAAAACAAAGTAGTTGTACTAGTAGTATTTAGAGCTGAATTAAAAAACAAAAAAGATAAATAATTAATGTGAGTTGGATAATTATAGGATGTACCTATTCCATAGATCCCATTTTGGTGTTTTTGGTTTCGAATATATAATTAGCCCGTATATTATTATTTGAGATTGACTTTTGTTTTTCTTAAAATAGGAAGTGCACCCCAAGTCGTGGAGTTGCTTGAGAAAGAAACAAGCCGCCTTTAAGGTGGTGATGGGAGCACGATATGCCGTTAAACATAAACCAGACGTGACAAGGTCTTTGTCAAAGTTGACGAGTCGTTCCAACTTCCAACCCACTCACTCACTCAATCACTCCTTTTTTGGATTACTTGGATTCCCTGTCTCCATCGGAATCTGACTCTCTAGCCACTCGACATTTCGTCACTAAACGGAGACTCACATGTATACTCAGCTCCTACTATACGCCAACTTTGTTTCTTGCATTACCAAAATTATTCATGCGTAAACATGTTTCGTGAACTTGGCTATAAATGAGTTGTTTAAAAAAACACAAATGATTGCATGAACTTGTGTTACGTGTTCAATAATATGAATTACCTTATTTAGTTTGAAATTAGTTTTTGTGTTTACGGGTGTACTTTTTGCTTCCTTTCATTTCTAACGAAAGTTGTGAACAATATCTCTATAACGATTGTTGTGTACTATAACAATGGTACCAGCTTCAATCGATCCAAAAGCTTCCGCAACATGTTTTATGAATTGATCAAACCTGGCGCGTATTCGACATCACCTGGCCCAGTAAATCAGCAACAAAATCAACAAACAATGGCTAACCAAGATCATATCGCACACATTCGAGCAGAAATGGCAGCAAATCAGGCACAACTGCAAGCCCAGATGGAAGCCAAATTTGCTAAAATGATGACAATAATCTAGCACATGAATCAGAACACCAATGCAAATGGGGGAAACCATGAAAATGCTGCAAATGGGTATGCTGGGAATCAAGAAAACAATGCCAGAAACTTAGGGTATGCACCTCTATCTCTTTTGATGGGTCTGGTGTAACTACTAGGGTACAAAATGCAATGGGTACTTTACACTTGTAAGGTAGCAGGCAATCAGAAGGTCTAAAAGCCCGATCCATCATATATCGCAACACCCCAATAGGATAGGTATTGGATGTGTAGTCACCTTTAAGCTCGAATATCCTCTCGTGGGATTTAAAAGGTGGATACCTTGTTAGTAGTATGATGGCACGAATCTATTATAAACTGATCATATGAGCCTTAGTTTCCAATGTGGGACAAATCAACTCCATAAACCACTTTCCATAATTCATAGTGTTACAAACCTCCCCTACATAAAGAACGCAACATCCCCGTTGGGCCTCAACTAGTCCATACTAATAGCTACACAGGTCGAAGATCTCCCCCGCTAGACGAATCGTCTGGGCCCAACCCCAACACCCAACACGCGGTCACAAGGTTAACTTGATACCATCTATAATTTGCCGATCCATCATATGTCGCAACACAGCCCAATAGGATGGATAGTCAACTAAACCCGAATATACTCTCGTAGGCTTTAAAGGTGAAGGCCTTTTTGGTGGTATGATGGTAGGATTCTATTATAAACTAATCATATGAGCCTTAGTTTCCCAATGTGGGACAAATCCACTCCATAAACCATTTTCCATAACTCATAGTGTTACAGAAGTTAGAAATGGCTTGTTTGGACATGAGTAGGATAACAAAATTGTGGGCCTTAAACTTTGTGACTGTGAATGTGAATGCTTCTTAGATTGATTTTGTGGTTGCTTTATCAACAAGATTCAGAGATGAACTTGGTTACAATATTGTGCAAAAGTTCAATAAATTGGTACAATCAGATCCATTGGATAAGTATATTGATGAGTTTGAAAGGTCGAAGAGTTTTATGTAGCAGAGAAACCCATTACTGCCTGATTCATACCTTCTTAATAGTTTTGTTGGTGGATTACAGCCAGCAATAAAACCATATGTCAAGGCTTTTAAACCAAGATGCATGCCTAATAATGCTATAAAGTGTAATACCCGTATTTCAAAGGAGATTCCTGAGAGACTAAGGGCTCATATGAGCTGTTTAAAAGGATTGATCGTGCTACTCATACCAACAAAGTCGACTTTCCTTTTAGAAACCCTACGTGATAAGAACTCCAAAGTTAAGCGTGCTTGATTGGGAGTAATTTCAGGATGGGTGACCGCCTGGTATGTTTCTTAGGGTGCGCACGAGTGAGGTCAAAGTGCGCCGGAAGTACCCGTGTTAATCTGTAGGGTCAGTATACGGCCTGACAAACTACCATAGGTGACTACTTCCGGTTCATGAGATGAACCGAGGTGTTACATAGAGTTTGCTGGATGTCAAGAAGAATCTGTGAATGCTAGTGTTAGAATGAGACTTTTACCAAACCAGTCACGAATTCCAATTATCAGGGAAATTACCAACACAAGCAACAAGAAGTCTCAAAAACCGAGTCACTAATTACCCTCTAAGACAAGGACAGACGAATTATATTCTTGGAATACCAGGGCTGAGAAGATGGCCAAGCTAAGGGTGAAAGCTATTATTGTAACTAACCCTATGAAATAGGCCATAAGTATAACTTCACGGAGAAGCAAGTGTTTATGGTAGAAGTGGGTTGTGTGGATGAAGATGATGAAAGTCAGGAGGAATTCTTAGAGAGTTTTGGAGAAGAATTGCTGCTGGAAGAACAATGCATATTTGTCAATGCCTTATCTGGTAATCAAGGTTATCAGACTATGTTAGTAGATGGGTTTGTGTTAAAAAAAACCAGTTCATATCCTGATCGACTCTGGCAGTACTCACAACTTCATGGACATTGAAGTGGCAAAGAAGTTAGGCTGCAAAATGGAGGAGATGTATCCTCAACCTGTCACGTTGGCAGATGGGAATCTTCAGCCTTGCAAGAGTGTTATCGAAAAATTCAGTTTCCAAATGAATCACAAGGAATTTACAACTAAAGCATTGTTGATACCATTGAGTGGCTGTGATATGGTTCTTGGGATTCAGTGGTTGAATAATCTTGGATATGTCAGGTGGAACTTCACACATCTGATGAATTGGTGACATTGAAAAGGTTTCCAGCTCAAAGAATCAAAGTAATACAAGGGAATCAACAAATTAGTACCTAACAATTGCTACTCGGCTATGTTTTCTGCAACTGGTTTCAGATGGGACATCAGACAATCAAATACAACAACAACAACAACCAAGCCTTATTCCCAAAATGATTTGGGGTCGGCTAACATGATCGTCATCTAGTAACCGTCTTGTGTACGCCAAAAAATTTCGAAAACGTTGTAAACCTTTTACAAGTATTTAAACACTTTCAAATGAAGTTTAGAAAGTCAAAATAAATAAAAAGGTTTACAAAAATATTGCAAAAAACATATGAACTTTGAACACAAGTTAAAAAAAAAATTGGAAAACATAGTTGGAAAAACCAGATAAAGAAATCAAAAGGAGTCTGAATAAGTCATCCACATGGATAGAGTCTCGCCACACCGCCCTATCCAACACCATACTCTCTTCAAGCCCTAGGAAGCTCATATCACTTCTAATCACTCTCGTCCAAGTCATCATGGGTCTCCCCCGACCCCTACTAATATTATCATTTCTCCACTCTTCTACTCTTCTAACCAGCGCGTGACTAGGCCTCCTCCTCACGTGGCCATACCACCTCAGTCGGTTGTCCAACATCTTATCCCCTATGGGGCAACCCCTACTTTCTCCCTAATAACTTCATTTCTCAACCGATCACGTCTTGTATGTCTACACATCCACCGTAACATGCACATCTCCATCACACTCATCTTATGAACGTGACACTGTTTCACGGCCCAACATTCCGTGCCATATAACAGTGCCGGCCTAATTGTCGTTCGATAAAACTTACCCTTCAACTTATTGGGCATTACTCGATCACACAAAAGTCCTGTGGCACTCTTCTACTTCAACCAACCTGATTTGATCCTATGGGCCACATCTTCATCCAATTCTCCATCCTTTTTAAGAATCGATCCTAAATATCGAAAAAAATCTGATCCCTGAACAATCTTTCCATCCAGCCTGATCGTCCCCGTCTCCGTTTGCCTAATGCCGCTGAACTTACACTCCAAATACCCGGTCTTACTCCGGCTCAACCGAAACCCTCGAGACTCCAAAGTGTGCCTCCATAGCTCCAACCTCCTCTCCTAATCCTGTATCGTTTCTGAGATCAACATTATATTATCTGCAAACATCATGCACCATGGTATATCATCCTGGATTGACCTCGTGAATTCGTCCATGACTATAGCAAAGAGAAACGGGTAGAATTATCCATCTATATTAAATCATTTACTGGTAGAATTTGAATGTCAATTTGAGGAACCTAAGTGCTTACCACATCAAGGATTTTTTTACCACAAAATTCCATTCGAGGACAATGCTGCAGATGTAACTATGTAAGCATTAGGCCATACAGATATCCACTCAACAAGAGAGATATCATTGAAAAGTTGAGTCGGGAAATGTTGGATAATGGAATTAACCAAACAGCTCCGGTCCCTTTACCTCTCCTGTGGTCTTAGTGGGAAAACATGATGGACATGACCCCTCTGTGTGTATTATAGAGATTATAATATGAAGGCAATCAAAGAGAAATTTCCTAATTTTGTGACAATTGAGTTGGATGGCAGGGGCTACCAACTTCAACAAACTTGACTTGAGAGTTGGTTAGCATCAATTGAGGATGCATTCTAATGACATTTATAAAACTATATTTACCACAATGGACATTATGAGTTCTTGATAATGCCCTTTGGGCGTACAAATGCACCTGTATCTTTTCAAGGGTGGATGAATCTTGTGGTTAAACCTCTACTCAAGAACTGTGTGTTAGGCCCTGTTTGATAGGACTGCATCTTTCTGAACTCATCCGATCTGATCTGAAGGATTTTGAACTGATCCTGATCTGATCTGATCTGATTTGAATGACTCTGAACTGATCTGATCTGATCTGAATGTGTTTCAATTTTGATTGAATTTCAATGAATTTGTATCAGTTATGGACCAAATACATTGACAGAAATTTGAACATTTCTGATCTGAGCTGATCTGATTTGAATGACGCTGATCTAATCTGAATACTTGTAGCACCCCATAATTTTTAGGACTTTCATTTAATTAGGGTGTTACCCTTATGGTACCTATTTATGGAAGTAACTACTATTTTTGGGACGAGTTTCCTAATTGGGTTAGTTTTGTGTAGTTTACCTAAATACCCTTACTAACACTCTTTTACTCCTACTACTACATTATATAAAAAGAAAAACAAAAACAAAAAAAACTCTCCCCTACCATTCTACTGTACGCGTGAAAAGAGAAGAGGAGAAGAGAAGAGAAAAGAAAGAGAGAAGAAGAGAAAGGAGAGGAGAGAAAGAGCAGCGGCAGCCACCAAGCCACCACCGCGTCACCGCCGCGCGACACCCCCCCGTCAGCCACCGTCACACCCTTCTCCCCTTTCACCCACTTGATCCTTGATCAAGTGTAGTAAGTTTCTAAAAACCCTTTTTCCTCATAAACTTAATTAGGGCATTGTGATTTCATGTCTATATTGGTGATTTAAAGCATGATTATGATTGTAGTACCATAATTGATGTTATATTCATTGTTGTTTGAGAATCTAAGCATGATATCATGAAATTATAAATTAGGGTTTGTAATTTGGGGTTTATGCATGTTTAGTGGTGAACTTATGATTGGAATCGCATGAGAATCGAATGGGTGACTTGTTATGATATGGGGAGTGTGTAGTATAAATTTGGGAATGTTTTATAATGGTTTAATTGGGTTAAACCGCTTCTGCCCAGATCTGGTTTTGCCTTATTTTGGGTGTTATTGTTGAGATTTTAAGGGTTTTAATGTTTGTACATGTTGTTAGTATGTCTATGGAGTTGTGGTGAAAGTTTGGTGCGATTCGGAGTTCGTTTGGTTATCTTATGATCATCTTTGTTGGGATTGTTATGATTGTATGTTGTGGGGTGTGTGGTGTTTGAATTGGAAGTGTGGTGTGGCTATTTGGGGATGTTTACCTTGTGGTTTGTAGTAATTCTTGTATTCGCCATTTGTTTAGGTGGTGATTTTGAGGAAGTGCCCTTCACGGATTTTTGATACCTTGCTAGTTCATTTGAGTGTTTGAAGGTAAGAACATTGATCAAACATGTGGTAGTTTAACACCTACATCACTTCCTTGAAACCTTCTTTCATCGTCTCTTATTGTTTCATTGATTCCTTATCACTCATGTTTCATATTCCACCATTGTTGATCTATGAGCTACTCTTGACTATATTGTCTAATATCATTGTTTCTGATACTTTATCTTTCCGGCTACGGCCGTTTATAGATTGAAAATGCGCAAGCACAAATAATACACCTAAAGTTTATATAAGAATTACATAAGTATAATCGAGTGCCCATCTAGAGGACGGATTTTGCGCCATCGCCATGTCTTAAAGACATGGTTTTATTAACCTCTGATCAAGGTACATTTTCTAGGTTGGAGATCAGCTACCAACCTCCTAATTGACTTCCTCTTAAGGGTAGTACGTCCTACCGTCCCCTTAGCGATGGGGTGTGCACACTCGGGTCTTTAGGGTAGTCATTGTTACTCTAGATGTGGGATGGTTGGGGTAGGGCCCTTGTCCATGCTAGGGACCTTGTAAAGGCCCTAGAGATTTACTAAGAAAGAATTACACAAAAGACAAATAATGTATACACTAATTGTGGCTTTTGGTCGCTTGTTTCGTGTTCTGTGGTGAGCACGACTCGTGCGCGTTATGGCACGACTCGTGCCCACTGTTCCGCACTCGGTTCGAGTTTTCTGTTGATGGCACGACTTGTGTCCATTCTGGCACGACTCGTGCCAGGCTATTCCTTGCGGCCCTTGCTTGTTTTTACTTGTTCAATCTGATTCTTGTTAGCTACGCACCTTATAGGTGCGTATCTTATCTTCTTTATGTTATTTAACTTCTTACTCAGCCAGTGCTGACGTTCTTCTGTTTGGGTTTGTTCCCTACCCTTTTCTGGGGCCTACGTCATTCTCGATGGCATAGTTGACAGGTCTTGAAGGTGATTGCTTGTCTGCTTGGATTGGGATTGCATGGCTTGGGAATTTCAATAATAATTTCGTCAAACATTTGGATTTTATGAACGATTGTAGTTTATTTCATTTGGTTTGATTTTGGTTTGTAAACTTAGCTATAAGTCTTCCGCTGACATTCGTTGTTTCTTTTACGAAGTTTGATTTTAATAAGCCTTACCGTTGACTTGGTAGTCCACGGCGGCATAACAGTCCTTAATTTTCTCTTTTAAAACTGTCGAAAATTTAGGGTTGTTACAATACTACTGCAAATAAGTCCTATCAAACAGGGCCTTAGTGTTTTATTGATGATATCTTGGTCTATAGTAAGAGTTAGGAGAGAGGAACATTGGGAACATTTAGGATCAGTATTTGAACTGATGAAGGTCAGCAAAATACATGCAAAGCTCTCCAAATGCAGCTTTGCTAAGAAAAGAAGCATATGAGGGGAATATATAGGCAGATCAAGCTTTTCAAAAATTGTAACTGGTATTAACATCAGCATTAGTACTTATTGTTCCAAACAATTTATGGTCGAGAAAGATGTTTCCAATGATGGTATTGGTGCAGTTTTGATGTAGAAAGATCATCCTCTAGCATACATCACGAGAACATTGGGTCCAAAATGGCAAAATATTAGCAGTTGATGACAATAGTCTTTAATGTCCAAAAGTGGGAGCAATACTTATCAGGGCAACACTTTATAATCAAAACTGACCAGAAAAGCTTGAAATGGTTGTTACAGCAAATTAAAAGATCTCAACACCATTCCAAGAATTTTGCCTTTCCAAATTGATGGGGTTTGATTATGATATTTAATACAGAAGTAGGAAGAAAATTCTAGAGTACAGGGGTCAAAATTGCTGTGTTTAGCCATATACATTGTAGATTCTTATCTAGAGGAGAAATTAAAGGAAGTTATCCTAATGATAACCATTTCCAAGAAATCCTACAAAAGTTGCAGCATAACATCAAGGTAAAGAGCTATAACGTACAGGTTGGCTTAGTAAGGATAGATGGAAGGATTTATGTTTGAAGGATAATGGTCTGAGAAATTAGATACTAAAGAGGCACCATGCAACTGGAGAAGATGGTCATGCTGGTAGAGATGATGTAACACTACGAAATTTGGAAATTGGTTTATGGAGTTGGTTTGTCCCACATTTGAAAACTAAGGTTCATATGATCAGTTTATAATAGATTCCTACCATCATACTAACAACAAGGCCTTCACCTTTTAGAGTCCACCAGAGGATATTAGGGCCTAAGGGGTGACTTCACATCTTATTGGGTTGTGTTGCGACGTATGATGGATCGGGCTATTCCACTAGAAGGGTCTGTTTAAAGATGTGACTACCTTTGTCGAGAATTGGCTGGTTTGTCAGGTATCAAAAGCTGAAAATGTAGCTTAGCTAGACATATTTCAACCTTTGCCAATACCAGAGAAGGTCTGAGTGGATATATCTATGCATCAATTCATCACTGACTTAATTTCGGTGGTGGTTGACAGGTGAAGTAAGGTTGCACACTTTGTGACATTATCACACCCAATTACTGCAAAAGAAGTTGCCGAAGCTTATGTAGACCACATTTTCGAGCCGCATGGCTGGCCTAGGAGAATTGTGAGTGATAGTCCATATGTCTTGGCTAATTTTAATTTGGCTATCACCATTCTCCTTACATGGGACTGATCAATTTAAGCTATCATCTGCCTACCATCCTCATAACTGATGGCTAGACAAAAGTGGTGAACATATGCTTGGAAATGTATCTCGGATGCATGTGTGGAGAGACCTAAGAATGGAGCATGTGGTTACCTTTGGAAGAATGGTGGTTTAATACTCGCTATATCACGCAACACACATCCCTTTATGAGATTGTCTACAATCAGAAACCTCTATTCCACTTACCATATCTTCTAGGCGAATCCAAAGTTGATAAAGTGGATAGGTCAATGCAAAGAAGGGAAGCTATGATAACCAATAATGTGAAGCATATCTGCAGAAAACTCAAGCCAAAATGAAACAGCAAGTTGATAGCCACATATCAAAATATTCAATATGTTTCATGTGTCTTAATTGAAAGCTTTCAAAGGTACCCTACCAGCTGCTACCCACATTCCAACATGGATTCAAAATCAGGATGCTCAATATGTACCCATCCCAGTTGATGTGCTAGATGAGAGGGTTGTTAAGGTTTGAAACAAGCCACAAGCCCAACTGTTGGTGAAATATGAGGGTTTCTCTGTTGTTGAAGCAACTTGAAAGGTAGCTGATGAATTCAAAAACCAGTTCTCTGATTTTGCTGTTTAGTTCTTGAGTTGTATTAGACTTGAGGACAACTTTTGTTTCAAGGAGGAAGAAGGGATGTTATAGGGACATGGAGATGAGAATTAGTTGAAGAGTGGCCAAGGACTTAGATGCAAATAAGTTGATAGTGAAAGTTGTTAGACGAAGCAGTTAGTTTGTTAGAAATTGTGTCAATTCAAGGAGTTTGTCGGGGAATTTGTTACAGAATTCTAGTAAGAATACTCAATTGATGTAATTCAATCATTTTCTTTATTAATCAAATACAATTCTTCTTCTCTACTCTACATGCTCTCATTTCCTCTCTTAAACTTCTTCTTCACTCCACATTCCAACACCACTATTATATATACTGGCTTTTACAGTACATATCTTGTGTGTTGTAACATATGATTATTGTATTCAACTATAATAGTTCAAATTATAACTATAACTGATACCAACTTATAATAAGGGATCCCTTCATCAAAAAAAAATATAATAAGGGAGTAAAACAAAGACATTACAAAGTTTCACTACAATGCCTAATGATAACAGATAGACACTAATCAGACCCATCTAAACTATTCAATGGGAAAACCACGGACTACTTTCATATATCTATTTCCCTAGCTTATTTTCACTCTTTTTGATCTTTTTATTGTATATGTATGAAATAATTATTGTATTTTCTTACCAAAATCTTGTCAAAAAAGCTAAGATGTAAATGACAAAACTGGCAAACCAATAGTCAAAAGACACCATGTTTAACAAAGTTATTGAACAATAGACCTTATAACTAATCAGTGATCTCAATTCATATAACTCATGTTAGGGGAAGACGGACATACAATTTGTTTAAATTTTATGAGAGCCATAAAAAACGGTGTGGATGAAATTCAAGTAAGATTGAATTTGGCAGAAAGAAAGACTCATCTCTCAAAAACCCTAGCCTCTCTCCCTCTTCTCCTCCTCCTCCTCTCTCAAAAACCCTAGCTTCTAAATCTAAATCCAGGGGCTACCAGTCATCAATTAGATGGTGGTACGCCCCAATTTTCTTATTGTTCACCCTAATTAACTAGTAATGACTAGTTATCATTAATAATAACTCGTTTCTACCTCCTCGAGAGGGTATCTCTACCACCATATAAATGGGTTTATGCTGAGATTCGCGAGATTTCTACTAAGATTTATGTTCATTAATTTTGTCATGGCGTTGCGATGGATGGTGAATTCGGGAACAAAAACTATTAGCTACTTTAATTGCCTTTTTTTCTCCGAGTTACATAGATCTCCGATGCCGGTGAAAGACGCAAAGATGTCGACGTGCTAGGGATCAATTTTGTTAATTAGGGAAAAATTGTGTCAATTAGATTTATTTGATGATATTTGTATCGTTATAATTCTTGATGTAAGTGCCGTTTGGCGACAATATTAATAAATTTCAATTTATTTCAAAAAAAAAAGTAAGATTGAATTTGGAGCCAACACTTAAGGGCCTGTTCGGTATCATTTCCTGTTTTCGGTTTTCTGTTTTTTTGAAAAACAAAGTCCCGTTTTTGAAAACCAGAAAAATTGGTTTTCAGGTTTCAGTTGTCAGTTTTCATTTTTTATATGACTATTATGGAAACAAATAAACAATTAAAACTTTATTTTGTAACTTAATAAGCTAAATCTTTTACGCAAAAAAAAAAAAAAAAAACTGAAAACTGAAAATGGCAGTGTACCGAACCGACCCTAAGCGATAAGGTTGTTTTTTTTTTTACACCTATGCATAACTCTAATGTTGTGTCACGTCATTCGTGATGTTAGACAATTAAAGTAGATGTATAGATAGATACGAATGTTTTAGTAAGTAAAAAAATTTGGGCATTTTGCGCAGTTAACCAAAAAAACAAAAAAAAAATATTTATGAGAGCATTTTACTAGCATGTATGGGTCAATTTTTTCATTTTTACATTAATAATCCATTTCATAAAACGGGGCCAAATGACCAAATTGGTATATAAAAATGCGCCCAAATTTCAGATAGGTATAAAAAAGAGTTCAAAAGACATATTGTTATATAAATAAACAAAAGGAGTCGAATAAGCCTACTTTTCTCCAACGTTGGAAAATCGCTACAAAAATTTAATTTTCATTTTAAAAAATAAGCAAAATAGTTCTTGACTAAGTTTTTAAAATATATTTCATGGCACATTTGTTTTTGTAAGTAAAAAAATTATATTTCATATATTTGAAAAAGTAAGCAAATATTTTGTCAGTATTCCAACACCGACAAGAAGTTAGACTTATTGGACTCTCGTTGCATTTTTTATATCAATATGTCTTTTGCAATTTTTTTTATACGAATCTGGTTATTGGTTACATTTTCATATACCAATTTTGTCATTTGGCCCATAAAACGTCAATGTACACAAGTGCATGCAAATTACATCCTCACAAGTGTTCATCAGCCAATCATTGAGAAAAGGAATACACCAAGGATGTCCAAGATTTGGACCCTTATGTGATTCAATTCAAGAACAATGAATTTAAATGAGATCAGATTCATTTAAACTAGATTATATTAGATCAAATTCTTCAATTCAAATTAGTTCAACTCAATATTATTTAAATAAAGAACAAACAATCAATATGATATGTTTCATATTATCAACTCGTCTACATTATGGTAAAATTTTAACAAGTTTTGATCGAGTTTATCGAGTCTGCGCAACTCATCATTAATAATAAAGATAAGGTTAAAAAGGAGTAATTTCGACACCTACACTATCTGGGTTGAGATCCGAGCTTAGTACAATTTTAAAAGTTAAGTGATATGATTTGACATGACTAGCCTATCTGACATAAATAAAATGGTAAAATTGTGTTTGTTTCGTGTCAAAAGTTCCGACACTAACCCAACCCATTTAGGCTCTGTTCGGCAACACATTAATAAGTAGAAAGTAGCATTTTGACTTGGTCAAACTGCTAGTGTACATGTTTGGCAACCAAAATATAAGTAGCAGTTTGGGTAGCAGTTAGCATTTCATGTAGCATTTGAGAAATGTTACTTTGAGTAACATTTCATGAAAAAAAACTAGCATTTATAATTTATTTTTCTATGTTTTATATAGTTTTAATAACTCAACAGCTACTTTTGCCGAACACGACTGATATCAACTGTTACTTTTAAAGCTAACAGCTACCTGCTACTTACTACCTGCTACCCGCTAGTAAAACAGCTACCTGCTACTTGAACAGCTACCTGCTACTCAAACAACTAGTGTAGCCGAACAGAGCCTTAGATAATCGTATAAGGCATGTTGATACGTTTAATTAAACGAGTTGAAATGTCTCAACACCAGCCCGCTACTTCTGCGTGCGGTTTCTATCGTGTAGCTTTTTCGATGTCCACTTTACACCATAGTAATTCGAAGTAAAAATAGTAAAAGAGGGGGTTTACTGGTTTAGTAACTAAGGGGAGAGTAAATATGTACTTATGTAGTAGTGACTTGATTGCAAAAAAAAAGAAAAAATGTAGTATTGACAAGTTGGGCCACCACAAACATTTGTCAACGAGGTAGTGGCCATGTTTACATGGTCTCTGAGGCGGGTACACGTTGTTCCCCCAATCTCTCATTCTCTTTTTAGGGTTTTCTTTCTTTCTTTTTTTGATTTTTTTTTATTTTTTTTCCGTATTTCCGTTTCAAATAAATCCCCCCAAAAATGTCTCATAAATACAGCGCGTAGATCTCACATGTATCTGTCTACGCGTATACATCGTATCCAGCTTACGGTTCCTCATATTTCCCCTTCTACAAATACCATCCCCCCTTTGCCTCCTCTTTCTCTCTCTTCAATACCGCGAAGCGCACACGCCCCTCCCCACTACTTTCCCATTTTCCCTCTCTCCTCTCTCCTCCCCCCCTCTCAATATAAACCCGCTTTTCTCTCTCTCCCTTCAAATCTTCATCATTAAGCCTTCAATATTAAGCAAACCTCAATCCTCTCTCTCAAAAACACTTTAAAACCGCCGAAACATCTGCGCCATTTCTCACTCACTGAGTCAACTCACCAACTCGACCTCCTTACTCACTCACTCACTGACTCAACGACTCACCTATGGCCGAGGAGTTGGACGACGGCGAGTTCTG
This sequence comes from Spergularia bocconei, assembly GCA_963457585.1. NCBI lineage: Eukaryota > Viridiplantae > Streptophyta > Magnoliopsida > Caryophyllales > Caryophyllaceae > Spergularia > Spergularia bocconei. The sequence continues at coordinate 9,882,799 of OY734943.1, forward strand.
GCTCCCTTCACAGTTTCTCACAGACGACGACATCCTCATGGACTTCGCTAAGTCTGACGGGTTCGGGTCCGGGTTCGGTTCCGGGTCAAGCTCCGATCTCGGCTCTCTCACCACCGAAACGGAAATAAGTGACGACGATGACCTCCTCCTTCCCGGTTTAACACGCCGGTTCTCCCGGTCATCTCTCAACGACTGTCCGGTTCACTCCAAGGTACCCGGTCTGTCCACTTCGCCGCAGTCGACGTTGTGCGGGTGCGAGTGTAACCACCAAGGTTCGAGCCACGGCAGCCCAACCGGACCCGTTTCCCCACAGCCGCAAAACGACGCCGTCAAAGCAGAGGTGGGTGACAAGAAAGATAACGACGACAAAACAAACACCGCCGCCGACAACAACAACAACAAGAACAACAACGCCACCTTAGATCTCCTTAACAAGGCGGCGGGTGAGGTGGCGAAAATGAAGATGAGGAGTGATAGGAGTACTGGTACTGGTTTCTTCGATTGCAGTAACAGTGCGAAAGGACTATTATGCCCTCCTCAACCACCACTACCTCAAAGAAATCCACCACCGCACTACCCTCCGCCGCCGCCGTATTACTCACACCCTCAATTCCGCCATTTTCCTCCTGTAAGTTTCCTCAATTAAAAATCCAGCCTAGATTCAAATCATACGTTATGTTTTATTTTTTGATTTTTTCGTGTAAATATGGTAAATAGTAATTAATTATTAATTATCCACGGTAATTAATTTCCATTTTTGGGTTATGTTTCCAGCATATGATGTGGGGACCAGTCCAATTACCGCCGCCACAACCGCAACAACAGCTTCAACAACAAAACAGAGTAACGAAGAACAACTCCACCACCACCAACAACAACAATAAAACCAGCAACGGTACGACTAACGGTAATACCCGTCCATTGGGCCTGCCACCATCCGCGTGGCCACCTCTCCCGGGCCAGACGGCCCAATCACAACCCCAGCCTCAACCACCTCAACCACAACCCCAGCCCATGATGGGTATGTACGTGGCCCCACCGAATGCGTCTGTCGGTACCGGTGTGTTTTTACCTCGACGAGTTACTACCCCTGCCGAGTCGAAAAAGAAGACAGGTAATTTAAATTTAATTTTACCATTTCACCCTTCCACAGTATATTTATCTTTTTGTTACTTTTTACTTTATTAGATTAGATAATTAGATAATAGGGTGGTACCTAAAAATAAAAAGCATAAATTATGTTGCAAACTTTTAGATCTCGATTTATGGTTCGGTGGGTTGTTTTGACGGTGGAATGTTTAATGGAGGTAAATTGCGTGAAGATTTGTTAAACTGCTCCTCTGTTTCTGATGACAGTATGATTTTAATTTTTTAATTAAGAAAAATAAAAAAAGTTTTGTGAAAGGAATTTAATTTGGGTGGGCGAAGGTGGGTGGTTATGATTTCTTGTCAAATATGAGTGTACACCTGTTGTTGAAGATTGTTCCAGGCGTCGACAGAATCTTCAATTTTTTTTAATTACCAAAGCTCCAATTTTGCTGACGAATTTGACGGAATCTTATGAAAGCTAAAGCTAAATTTAAATTTTAGTACGTCAATTTTTTCTACAGGGTGATGATATTAGTCGTAATACTATGTACGAGAGTAAATAAAGATAATAGAGTTAAAAAATGAAGATTAAAAGAGACGTTATTGGTAGAATATGAACTCAATGTCATGTGATGTTATACCATTCCTTCCTATGGCCCCCCCTCTTCCTTTGGTTAAGGAATCGTCTTTGGGGGATGTACCAAAAGATAAAGATCATCACGATTCCTTCCCTTGTTGGTTTCATGATCAGGATTTCCATATCAATTCAGGAATAACGTCCCCCCTGTTGTGATTCGCGTTTTACATTCGCCTTTTGTCGGCGAACTTTGTATTTGGGGTAACGTTGTGTACATTCGATTTGTATGCTTTATTTTAATTAATCTAACCAAATGTACTTTGTGGTAAAGATTTTATTTACATTTTGTCGGGGAGAATTGACGGAACTACTATTTTAATCGATTTTAACAGTTGGTTTGTTCAATTTTTAAATTTTAATCTGGACTGTTTTGTTGATGTGCAGATGGTAATGCGACAAAGACGAAAAACAATAAAGCTTCGCAGAAGCGGAACCCTCGTCCAGCAAAGGCGAACGACGATGCGATCCTGTTGCCTTCGGAGTGGGTTTATTGATTGAACCACAAGTAGCCGGACCTCGAACTCGAAGTCCTGTTCTTTTTTGGGAAATGGTTTAGGAAATAAGATGGTCCGATGATCCTACAATAAGGGGGTTTGTTTTAGCAGGGTATAGGATATAGCACAAAAGTGATAGGATAGTATTTAGTGGGTGAAATAAAATGAAAATGGTCTCTTTTTTTTTGGGTGGCAGAAAACAGGTTCCATTTTTTTGGGCTCATATATGGGTGGGTTTGGTATTAAATTTGGCTCCATGGATTCTGATTTTGGTTTGTTTTCATGGAGTTGGTCCGGGTAATAAATTCAAAAGGGGTTGATTTTCTTCTACTTCTTTTTCTTTTTTCAGTTTGTTTTGGATTTTGTGGGAAAACATTAGAAATGCAATCTCCATTATTATTATATTTATTATTATATGGTATGTCAGGGAAAGTCTACTTTCATGTAAAAAGGACTTGTCCCTCTCTAATATCGGTCCCTTTGTGATATTAACAATATTGGATTCGTTTACTCACTTTATTTCGTTGAACTCGTTACGTGTTTCATTTCGGATGATTTTGTTTCGAATGTATTATCGTATTCCAACTTATTGTTGATTTAATTTCGGACCATACAACATGGAAAATTGAAGTCGGATTAATAGGGGCTCATAATGAATATGAGCTGGGAAGGTGCGTGAGGTATGGGGGACCTAACATGCGGTGCTTCACTGTGGACTTATTGCCTTATTGGTCTTCTCCCGAGGAACGAGGTTGCCGTCAAATGTTTAGGTGTCGTTTGGATACACTCGAGAAGTCGGAATTCCCATGTGTTTGCAAATCCTAGGAATTAAGAAAGTATGGGAATTGGGGAAATTTGTTTGGATGAACAAGGGAATTCAATTACCATGGGAATTTCTACTTACCAAGCCCCCCCTAGGTAATTAAATTCCCACACTTTGGAGGAATTGGAAATGCCCGGGAATTTCCAATTCCTACACTTTATGGTAACCAAACAACTCAAGATAATTCAATTCCCAGGAAAATAAAATTCCTACAGTTTTTGAGGGTATCCAAACGACACCTTAGTGATATTTTAAAAGTGTGGTTGTGAAGTTACCGGGGTGGTCAACAACTCAACAACAGCTGAACTAAAAGTACATGGGGTCGCATGATTTTTAAGATTAAAGTAGTGGATTAGCATTAGTGATTGTGAATAACAACGCTAATTACAGTCTTTGGTATGTCTTTATCCGAGGTGGTCTCAGCTGTCACACCCAGTCTACCGTCCCCAACTCCCCATTTATGTTTTTAATCTTATACTCGTATAGTCGTAAATCAGTTGAGCTACCGAGCACTAGAGTCTAGAGTTATGAGTTCAAGTGTCGAGAACGATGATCGATATAACATACAAGAAGAAATTTTGCCGTTTTTATATTAGCATACATACATACTCAATTCTAATCTGAAATAGGTCGGATAGATGCAAACGAGTACGTTTTCACGTAGGTTATATATAAGTTCGACAAGATAAAGTTCCCTTCTATTAAAGTGAAAAAATGTTAAACCGAAAATGTATATTTTTTTCTTTTACAAATTTAAACCAAATGTTACTTTGTACTTTATACGTAACATATTTAATTTGGAGTAGGGTGGACTAGGCATTAACATTTCCTTGGAGAGGTCCTCCCTTCTTAAATTCTACTAATGGATGAGTTGGGTGTTGGGTCCGTCGGTTATAAGTTTAGTACTTAGTACAGTTGTATACTTGTATTACCCTACTTCTTTATTTAATAACATCGCATCTAAGAATAAAGGATGACAGTGGAAAAAAACACTGCTGCTTGCGTGCAAAGGGAATTTGAACTTTAGAATTAGGAGTGGGAATCCTCGTGATTGTGGGCACTAGACAGTAGACAGTGAGCATATCTGTTGAATGAGATAGGAAGGGGTCAAATTTAGGATTTAAGTGTAGCTCAATGCGGCTGATATATCTGCATTTATTTTGAATAATTTTATGAAGATTAGATATTATTTGAGCATAATATCACCATAGTTCATTTTCTCAGAAAGTACAAAATATTTTCTTTTGAAAAACTTCACAAAAAAAAAGCTTTTAGCAAATATACGTATACGGTATACCATAAATCTATGATACACTATATTACGAGTAAATTTCGCAGTGCTGTATAAATTCGCTTGTTTGAAGTAAATCAATTGATCGTGTAAGGACGTTAAGTGAATCCAACTCTTTGTATTTTGTTTTCGTGATGGCGAGTTATTAACATGATAGTGTAAGTAAAACATACTCCGTATTTGTAATTTGTCGTGATTTTATTCTAATTATCTTTGTCACGTTAAAGTTTACCGCCATCTTATTGATGTTGAGAACTATTTTCAAGTCGGATGTATCTAATTACCAAATAAAATTATTAAACAATATCAAAATCGTAGCTAGAGATTACAAGAAAAAATGGAAAGGATAAGAATTAAGATGATGATCTAGAGGGGTAGGCTACTAGTCAACCAGGCATCTCCTCAACTTGTAGTTAAGAGGCCATAGTGACATGGTGCCGGATTACAAATGGCAAAAGAAGTTGAGAAAAGGAGATGTGAACTGATTGAAACGCCACAATTTGCTTCCTAACTTGCCTCTCCCCTTTTTCCCGAATTTGTTAGCGATTATCTCCATGACATATGGTAAGGTTAAGCCACTATTCATACCGAATTATCATTTAGAAAAATAAATACTCAGTATTTTTTAGATCAAATCAGATAGATATAGGAAAAGAATTGAGAAATTTATGGGTGGGCTGAAACGGAGGAGAAATTTCGTTCTTGGCAACTTCTAAGGGATTTGAAGGATTTTTCTGACCTTCCCTGGATGGTCATCGGTGACTTTAATCAAATATTCTTTGAACATGAGAAGGAAGGTGGGGCTCCCCGAGAACAGAGAGTTATGGATGAGTTTCGTTGTGCTGCTGATGATTGTGGTTTAAAAGACATTGGCTATGTAGGGGAGTGCTACACTTGGTGGAACAAACAAAGTGGCGAAGGCAGTATTAAAGAGAGGCTTGATCGAGCCCTGGCTTCAGCGTCTTGGATCGCAGATCACCCTCTAGTTATTCTGAAAAATTTGAACCGTGACAAGTCTGACCACAACCCTATCCTGTTAACCAAGTATACTACCCCTAGGCGTAATAAAAGGCGTAAATTTCGTTTTGAAAACATGTGGACGATGTCGGAAAATTGTGAGACTGTCATTAAGAGTTCCTGGGACTCTGTTAACATTGACCCACAAGAAACGTGTGTGCTACAAAAGATAGTGGCCTGCTCGAAAGCACTGATGGACTGGAGCTCAGCTGAGTTTGGCAAACTGAGTTCGACAATTGAGGATGTAAGGCGTCAGATGATGCTCCTCGACTCACTGCCGCCTACATTAGCAGTTGTGGGGGAAAGGAAAAGGTTGTGCTGTAAACTTGATGAATTGTTATTAATGGAGGAGGCTTATTGGAGGCAGAGAGCTCGTATCACAAATCTGGCAGAGGGGGACCAAAATACTAGATTCTTCCATACAAAGGCCTCTTGTCGAAAGCGTAGGAACCACATCGAAAAAATTCAAGACTGTCAAGGTCAGTGGGTTCACAATGAGGAGGAGATAGGTGAGGTTGCTTGGCATTATTTCAATCACTTATTTGCAGCAGAACCTTGCTCGGGAGTGGAGGAGGCTGTTAGCAGTGTCCGTTCAAATGTCACGGCAGAAATGAATGCTTCGTTGTTACGTCAATTCACAATGGAAGAGGTCTATGAAGCGTTGATGCAAATGCACCCAAATAAAGCTCCGGGCCTGATGGTCTTAACGCCAATTTCTTTCAACAATATTGGCATGTGATAGGTCGTGATATCTCCCAACTTGTGATTGATTGCATTGAGGGAAGGGTGAACATGGCATTAATCAACAGGACAAACATAGTGCTCATCCCGAAGACTAAAAACGTGAGTACTATGGCTGATTTTAGGCCAATATCGCTTTGCAATGTCGTCTACAAGTTGGTGTCAAAAGTTCTTGCTAATCGTCTGAAACCGTTACTGGAGGTTATAATTTCTGATGAACAAAGTGCCTTCCTTCCGGGCCGGTTGATTTCTGATAATGCTATGATTGCGTTTGAGGTCTTTCACTTTATGAAAACTCACCATAGTGGAATGACTGGGCATGTGGCGTTAAAGCTCGACATGAGTAAAGCGTATGATAGAGTCGAGTGGTGTTTCCTGGCTAGTGTTATGCGAAAAATGGGGTTCTGTGAAGGGTGGGTTACAATGATTTTGAGATGTCTTACGACAGTTTCCTCTTCTGTTCTGATTAATGGGGTCCCTACGAGAGCCTTGTCGCCGCGTTGTGGTCTAAGACAAGGGGATCCGATCTCACCCTATTTGTTCATAATTTGTGCAGAGGCATTCTCAGAGATGCTCACTCGGGAGCTAGAGAGGAAGACTATGACTGGTGTACAAATATGTAGACGGGCACCACGTATCTCGCATTTGTTTTTTGCTGACGATACAATTATTTTCTGTAAGGCCGATGCAGGCAATATTACCACGGTGAAGTCGGTGCTGGAGGCATACCAAAATGCTTCTGGGCAGAGGCTTAATTTTCAGAAGACAGAATTGTTTTTTAGTGCTAATGTTTCTGATTCTAAACGTGCAGAGCTCGCTGGTCTTCTGGGTGCAACTCCTGTTGCTGTCCCTGGAAAATACCTAGGCCTTCCAGCCATGGTCGGCCGTAACAAGACGACCATTTTCTCAATTATCCGCGAAAGAATCTGGAAGAAAACGAAGGGTTGGATGGAGAAGATGTTGTCATATGCGGGTAGAGAGATCGTGATAAAGGCTGTTGCCCAATCGATTCCTACCTATCATATGGGACTCTTCAAACTTCCGATGAACCTTTGTCGTGACATTGAGATGGGGCTGGCGAGATTTTGGTGGGGTTTTGGGGAGGAGAAAAGGAAAATTTATTGGGTTGCTTGGGAGAAGTTGTGTAGGATGAAGAGTGAAGGAGGTCTCGGCTTCCGTCATCTCTCGTCCTTCAATGTAGCCATGCTTGCGAAACAAGGCTGGAGACTCATGCAGTATCCTAATTCTCTAGCAGCCAGACTGATCAAGGCAAGGTATTTTCCTTCCTGCGACTTTCTTGATGCGAAAATTGGTCACCACCCTAGTTATGTTTGGCGGAGTATTCTCGAGGGGCAGACATTATTAAAGCATGGGTGCAGGTGGCTCATCGGGAATGGCAAGCAAGTTCGGCCTTGGGTGGACAATTGGACGATGTGTCCTCCATCCTTTCGGCTTATATCTCCGGCCGATGCAGTTGAGAATGAGATGGTCAGTGACTGGATTGACGAGGAGACAAGTAGATGGCGTGAAGATGTCGTAAGAGCAAAACTTTTGCCATTCGAGGCGACTGAAATTTTGCGTATCCCTATATGTCCGAGCACAGAAGATAAGCTAATTTGGCATTTTACTACGGATGGCCACTACTCTGTGAAATCGGGCTATCATTTTTTTCGATGGCGTGAACAACTGGACACAGGGGGTGTTGGTTCAAGCGTAGATACCTTGGCTCCCTTTTGGAAGCATCTATGGAAACTTAAAATTCCTCCAAAGGTAAGATCATTTCTATGGCGAGCATGTAACAGGGCCCTGCCTAATGGTGCAAACTTGCAAAGGAGGGTTCAGGAGGTGGACCCGACTTGTTCCCGCTGTCATTGTAGGGTAGAAACTGATTTGCATGCTCTATTATTCTGCCCAGAGGTGCGATTGGTTTGGGCTGGTGTGGATATTAACCCTGAAGAAGAATGGGGTGAGGTGAGAAGCTTGAGAGACTGGATTTCGTTGGTTATGGAGGATAATAGGGGTGAGGAGTGGAGAGAGAAAACTTTTGTATTGCTATGGAGCCTATGGAACGAACGAAATACAGCCTTCCACGGTAAAAAATGTCGTGAAGTATGGCAAGTAGCGGAAGGAGCGTCCAGCTTGTGGTGTGCCTATTCGGAGGCGTATGATCAGTTGCATGATAAACGCGCTCAAAATACGACAAGCCCAGATAGGTGGACGCCTCCGAGCGAGGGTACCTGGAAACTAAATGTTGATGGAGCTACCTTCGGTGACAACGGTTGTGGATTAGGCTTTGTGTTACGCGGCTCTCAGGGGGAAGTTTTACTTGCAGGGTGTCATCAATTCCGTGAGCAGTGGGAGCCTATAATTGTTGAAGCGAAAGCTATGGAATTTGGCTTGCGAATGGCACGACAACAAGGTTTTAGGAATATAATTTTGGAATCGGATAATCTGCAACTAGTGTCAATGGTCAAACGTAGTACTATGCCCTTGTCTTCCTTGGGTAATATAGGTAAGGTTTTGCTTGATTTGTTTAAGGATTTTGAGTCGCTAGTTGTTGTTCATATTAGGCGAGGGGGTAATCAAGCAGCTCATTTTATTGCTCATTTCGTGCCGCTCGATTATTCCTGTAGGGTTTGGGTGTATGGTGGCCCGGAAGGGCTTCTTGATGTAGCTTCTGCGGACTTTATGTCCACTTATATGACATAATATATTTTGCGTTTTGTCAAAAAAAAAAAAAAAAGAATTGAGATGGGAAGTAAATGGTGTGGGGTGAGTTGGACCGTCAGTTACAAAGGGCCCTACGCGCCATAATCCACGTGTCAAGATCTAGGCGGTTAAAGAACATGACATGTCAGAGAGATAGTTTCACTTTGTAGATTTGGAAGATGGATTGTGTATGTGAATAAATCTCGGACTTTTGACTGGCTACAAACACAAAGAGCAGCTTTTGTTGGTTTTCTATGGTGGGGACTAGGGGCATTACCGTCTTTTCCAACAGCGCGTGAGATTGACAGGCTGTTATCTGTTTTTTATTACCGTCTTTACCTGAAATAACAGCTCAATCTAGGTCGTTTCCTTTTTCTTCATACTCTGCACAGTATTCCAGGTTTCTTGTTCATGTTGCAGACTTGCAGAGTTGCAATTGTGGTTATACAGCTAGATGTCTATATATACTTTTTTAACTCAGATATTTTGAGATTAATTTTATTTAATTAAGTGTGGTTATGTGGGGTCTAGTATTCTTATCTCAAATTGGTAGTTCTTGGCCGTTTATCCATCGACCGGTTGTGTTTTGTTCGGTTTGGTTGATCATTTTGGTCATAGTCACTTGGGTCATTTTTCTGACCAAGTTAAGCTCACTTGGTCTGGGTCATGAATCTGTCATGACTCATGGCTCATGAGTTTGGCTTGGTAAAGGGATTGACGAATTTGAGAACTGAAATTGATGATACATATTGCTAAAGGTCTCTACAGTGTAGACACAGATATAAAATTAAGTCAATAGTAGTAAAATTGAGATTGAAGTAGTAAAATCAATTTGTGATGAAAAAATCATGCAGTAAAATTATTTGTGTGAGTAGTAAAATTAATGCTAATAGTAGACACTTTCAAGTGTCTACACGGTGAACCTCTAGCATTGTCCATTAATAATAGGCTTACATGTGAGGGATGAAGGTCTTGAAAAAGATAACAACTCACAAAATTGGTAGGCATACTCTCTCTTTCTTGGTGAATTTTAATTTTTAATTTGGTTACAGAGTACAAAGAGAGCAATTCTGATCATCTGTCCTAAAATAGTGTCTTATACAATAGTCAATGGACCATAGTGAGAATTATAGTCCCTCTCACAAAGAAGATAAAAATGTGATGTATCAACTTCCTGTGAATGGAAATGTGTTGGTGACAGCCAAGTGGTAGTGCTACACCACCCAACCAAAAGGTTAGGGGTTCGATCATTTCTTTCCCAACTCACTTGTAAAATAGCTAGTGATTGTGTGAATGATATGCTGATATGCTCCCTTGTGGGGGTCTCCTACCGGACTCATGCCCGGTTCCCAGCTTGTCTTCCAGCTGTCCAAGACAGAGTCTTCTTGTGAGTTAGGATTTCCTAAATATTCTCCTTATCTCCACAGGTCCTGATCTCTCCGAGGCTAGTAGATTCAATGTATTTATTTAATTTTGGATCAATCTACAAATATGATAAGAGTTTTCTTCTTTTATGTAAGTTTTGATAATTTTATTAGGTTTTTCTAGATCTAGTTTTGGTTTTAGTTCTTGTAAAATTTTACCCTTAATTCTTCCCTTGAGATTGTATTGTTCTACTTTTTACTTGCAATTTTTCTGTTTGAATATTTGTTGTACGCCTTGTGTATGTAATATGAAGATTGTTGTTGGGTATGATGTCAAAAATGTTGTTTAGTAGTTGATATGTGGGCGGTGTGCAGTGGTGGCTTGGACGCCGGCTATGGAATCGGAGCATGCATTCACAATAATATTAATTTTTTTTTTCTTTTTTTTGGTGACATAAGACACCGGTTTTCCTTATAACCGGTGTCAAAAGTGTATGCAGTTATTTGACGGCGTTGGTACATATTACACCAGTTTTGCTTATAACCGGTGTCGTATTGTTCACATTTTACACCGGGTTTGTTTTGGACAACCGGTGTCGTAGAGGTGTCGTATCTACGACACCGGCAGTCCAGACACCGGGTGTAACCGGTGTCTGGTTTTGAACCCGGTGTAAAATGCTTATTTTGGCGTAGTGTCCCCTCCTCCACCTTCGATTTCTTCGGACGTCGTTACCTCCCACACATACATCCTCTCTTCTTCTTCATCTCTATTTTCTATAACCTATTACTATCTATATCTTCAATTTTAATCAGCCCTTAATGTAATGTTATTTCCATAGTAAATTAACTAGAGTGTGTCAATGTCCACCTTTCCGTTCCCAACCACAAGTCCACAATGATCAAAATACCTTAACCATCACTAGTTCACTACTAAGTTGTACACAACCACGCATAGTCCCATTCCAACAACAATTACTCTAGCGAAATTGCACACAACCCCCTTATGCTGCCGAAATTATAGACACCTTCAACACAACTACTAAACCCGGCCATTTCCGATGATGGTATTGTTATTAATGTATAACAATCACATCTAAAAACCGGCATTAAATTTGTATCGAAATTGAAAAAAGTATTAAGATATTTTCTACATTTTTTTTTGGAAAATTTGTGGGAAACCACCCTCAACTTTTATCAATTTTAAGAGAACCACCTTATTAAATTTATTTTGTGGAGAACCACCAAATATAAACAAAATGTAAGGGTAGAACCACCTACTTTGCCCAACCCCACCCTTTCATCACCTCTAACCACCACGCACCACCACGAGCCAACACTAACTACCACCATTCACGGCCGACTACCACCACTCACGCCGACAAGGCCACGCCAACCACCACCTTCCCCACGCCTCATTGTCCTCCACCCTCCACGACCCTTTTCTCTCTTCCTTCATCTTCTCTTTTCTCTCGGTTTTCGGCCACTCCAAGCTCCCCCGCACCTATTATTCTTCTTCTCTTTGGCCCATCTTCGACCGTCACCACTCCTTTTCTTATGTTGTCACCCCATAACCGTTGGACGTGGAGAGATAGAAAATCAAGGTGGTGGTTGGTGTTGGTGGGTGGTGTAACTAGCGGGTGGTGTGGAATATGGTTCCGGCGTTCGACGACCATGTTATAAACGTACGTTTCATGCGCACTCTAAAGAAAAACTTTTATCATACATATTTTAGCAATGAACCAGCCACAAGCTAGGAAGCACGGACACGTCTGTCCAGTGCTGTGTCTGTGTCTGACACCGACACGCGTCGGACACGGTACGACACGTGTCGGGCACGCCCAAAAACCGTGTCCGGTTTTTTTATTTAATTTTAGGACACAGACACGGTTTTTTTTTAATTGGACACGAACCATACACCGACCATACACCAAGCAAACACCCGACACGACACAAAACTACGTCATTTTGACAAGGTTTTTTAAAAAAAACTATTTTTTTCTCTCTCCTATTCTAATTACATTAGCAGGTAGCTCAACTACATGTCAAACTTCTCTATCTTTTTCTGCTTCCCATCTTCTTGCTTCGGCCGACTTTTCCACCTTCGACCGGCTCCGCTTCAGGAAACCTCCTCCGACCAACGTCCACTAGCGGCCCCATCGCTACAGCCCAACTTACACCCGGCCGCACTAGCCCTACCTCTACCTACCCACGAACAGTACGCGTAATTGAAAAAATATGTATTCAAAATACTTATTAGTTTTTGTTTTTTTTTGCCGTGTCTGTGTCCGCTATTTTTCAAAGCGTCGTGTCACGTATCCGTATCGGTGTCCGTGTCCGAGTCCGTATCGGTGCTACCTAGGTCACAAGTATAGTGAACCTTACACTCTCAAATAGTTTGTACACGATAAGGTTACTTTCCAAGTTTCCATCATACAAAATCCTAGTGCCAATCAACTAGTACGATTTTGTTCAACAATGGTCAAAGAAAAATGAACTACTCCGTAATTAATAAGACCATCAGAAAAGATATGCATATGCATGCATACGGAAACAAAGTAAAGTTAAAGAAAATCAGGAAGGATAGGAAGAAATCAAAGGTAGACACATAAAGTGGGCACATTACATGATACAATGATGTTATGATGCAATTAAGATCATTTTAGTGATCTCCCGCCAACCTTCATGAAGATGTGAATCGAACAACAACTTCCACAAAACACACGTCTCTCATTGCACCGTCACACTACTCGATCTCAAGTCACAAGTGAAGCTACGGAATACGTACTACTCTTAATGGTGGGCCCCTGCCAAATTCGACTACGACGCGCTGAAGTAGGCGCGTGGAGGTGGAGAAAAGAAAGGAGTGAGGGAAGAGGTGATGTTGATGTACGACATCTAGGCGACTATACTAAAACAGTTGGAGTTGGAGTAGTGGGTGGAGAGTGAGTGGTTGGTAGTTTGAGTTGTGGGCTGCATGTTCAACATACATTTGACTCAGTCTTTGTCAGGGCCTCAACTTAACTAGCCCTTCTCTTTTTTCTTTTGAAATTTTTAGTATCTCTCTTCCGCAACTGTTTTGTGTATACCCATTACAAAAAAAAAAAAAAAGTTTGCGCATGGATTGTTACCGGAAAGGATCCTTGTCTTGTAATTTGTCCTACTCTGGTCAATCAGAGTTCAGGACTTTACCAAACAAATGATAAGGTTAATTCATATGGGCTATATTTATGTTTTTCTGAATGATGATTGGTCTTTCGATTCCTTGCCTCCAGACTACATTCCACGGTGTTTTTAATATGTTAAGAATTGATTTTACATGTGTAAAATTCAATTCAGACGTTAACCAACGAATATGTCCGATATGATCTATCTTAACACCTTCCCAACATCACCACAAAAAAAAAAATTGTTTTGTGTCAAATTTAATCCCTCTATACTATTAAAAGAGGCTTTTTTAGAGCTCTCACAATGACAGGAGGTTATTAGAGAGTTTTGGTAATTTTATAATATTATTTAGTTATCAAGCTTATGTCAAACTCTTTTAATTCGACAATTTTCTAATAATAACAATAATATAATAATAATATTTATATTAGACAATCCTACTAATAATCCTACTAATACGTAATTTTCAAAGTCCTATGTCATAAATTGCTATGTTTTCAAAGTCCTATGTTATAGATTGCTATAGTACTATGTCATAGAGGATCAAGGTTGGTCTAGTGGATAGGAACTCAACCTGCCTGGGGGTTATCTCGGGTTCAAATCCTCATACCCCCACCCCCCGCAGCATTAGCTGCTCCTTTGTACCCAAAAAAAAAATAGTACTATGTCATAGATAATGGTTCCAATATGATTTTCATCTCAATAAGTATTTAGAACCCCTGTATAACTTCCATTGTTAGTAAATATGTAGTATTAGATTGTAATTAGCCTTTTTCGTTGGTTAGGATTAGCATACGATACATAGATATAACGAAAAAATTATAAGAAAAGAGATTAATAGATGTCGGTAGTTGTCTGGTCATACCCAAACAATAATATTCCAGAAGAAAATGCACCTAAGATCAAATATTTTGACCCGGCTCCCGTAGAAAATTCAGACTTTCTTTTTTATTCTGCGATCACATAAAAACATAAACTTTGAAGCTCAATAGCTAAATACATGGCAATTAAATCATAAGCCGAGATCATAAAGAGCATACTGCGTGTAGGAAGTGAAATTAATACAAGCCAACAATTATTTTTGCAGAAAGTTGCTTCAAGTCTAGATTTTTGTTACAGTTTATAAATTAGAAACAACAAATGAGAATTATTGCGATATTTGAGATTAATGGACGCTAGGGATGTGGAAAGAAATTTTGAAGGGAATTGAATACAAATTTGAAGAAAATAAGGCAAATGAAGAGAGAAATTTCATAATTGTTTTGAAATATTTTTTCGTCAGACTGACCATCAAACCTCTGACTCGATATAGAGTTTTTACCACACAATATCTATATCCAAACATAAATTATAAATTTCAGTTCTAACAAGTCTAATAGAAATCATTATTAAGAGACCCGTGCAACGCACGACGTTTCATCCTAGTAATACAAAAAATTAGAATTGTTATGCAACAATTAACGGTCAACAGTCGAGTCAATTGCGGAAAACTTAAATAGATAAATTGGTAAATGGGTCAACAACATGAAACTTAAGTCAATTTTACAAGACCAATCCAAAATCAAGTAAAGGACAAAAAAATATTCAAAATTATCTCAAATGTATTAATATGTGTACAAAAGTCATCCCCATGATATGCAAATGTAACATCAAAAAATGATAAATTCCCCAAAATATGGTATGAACAAACCAGAAACCTGATACATCATCGAAGGTAAGAACACAAAAGTATAAAGAAATTAAACAAGATATATGACTTCATGGAGTAGCGTAACTTATCAAATAACGCTAAGAGTGTGTTTGGAAACAATTATTTGATTTTCAAATCCAAATTTCACAAAATACCATGTTTGGGAACTAAATAATTTGAGAATTTGTATTTGTGTCAAATCCTTTGCAATTTGTATAAAATCCAATTTAGACTAAAAACAAAAAACACCCAAGAGGTGTCATTTTGAAATCACACCCTGCCCAAACATTTGATTTATATTTGAATTCCACATTCTCATGATGGAATTTAAATGATTAAAAAAATTTAAATCATTGATTCCAAACGCTACCTTAGGGAAAGAAAGACAAGTTAAAAAAAAATAACATATTTTCAAAACCGAGTTTCAACCATTTCATATTTCGTCGATCGTAACTCTGGTTTCGTTAATTGGGTCCTACCCCAATCACACTATAGCATCTTATTCCACATCCTATAGACTCGAGTGTGCGCTCCACCACTGTACGCCGCCCCACCATCCAGGCTCCGCCTAAGCCCTAGATCACCCTTACTCCAGCCGTAAACACAACCCCGTCGTAGACACCCTACAAACAGCAATTAAAACCCTTCTACAGTGAGATTGGAAGCAGGAATTGTTAGAGGGTTGACGGGAGAGTAACTGAATGAGGGAGGGAAGGAAGGAAGAATATCAATTTAAAAAAAAAAATAACGAAAATGCCCTTGGACCACGGCTCTAAGTTTGGACCGTGGTCTAGTTATAATTTGCCGGGTATGAACGGCTCGAATTAAGTCGCAACCCGATAATAACTAAACTTAAATAGAACCGGAAAGAAACCAAGCCAATCAGACCCGGTATTAAACCAATCGAGGTTAGCCCTATCCTTAACAACCTCACCGCACCGCACATACTCTTATCCAAAACAGAACCAACCTAACCAATTGCCACAATTGATACATCCCCCACAGTTACAAATTCACAATTACGGTGAGTTGATAAGTCAATCATATTCCGTGATTCCCTGAGATTCTACTTCCCATGTGGATACGTGAATGTAAAGAGTTGAGAATGAGATTCAAGTATTTGTTTTATTGCGCCTTGATGTATTTAATTATTTTCGGTCCCGCCGATTTTGGGTTCAATTAACATTTTTGGCGGGTAATGTCGACTTGTCCATACAGAAGGCGACCTCAATGTGAATTTAAAATAACCGCAATCAATGCTGTCATCCGTACTATACAGTATACATACATACAGGAGGTCATAAGCCTTATCCAATGCAAGAAATCGGTCAGAAACTCGTAAGGTTAACCGAAACCATTTCGACTCAACTATATGGAAGACGGACGCTGGGTTCACCGGAGAGCAAAATTACTGCCCTCAGACATCGTTTATATATAAATCGATGACACCATAGTAGGTGGTGGTTTTCGAAGATTATTTCCCCTTTAAACTCAAACCGAATTCGCAAACACAAATTAGGACTACTGAAATCTATTGCCTCTTTAAACTCAAACCGATTTACCCTGTTTCTATCGTTTGGTTTGGATTGGCGGGAAAAAGAAGGAAGCAAAGGAAGAACAAAATCGAACCATAAAGAATGACCAATATCATTTTCGATCTAAGAAGTGCTAAATTTACCCACTGATCTTCAGTATATTAGAGTGGATAATGTAATAGCCGAGGAGACTAGCAGTTGCGAAACCTGCACACCTTTCGGGCTTTCCCCTACTGTCAACCAAGCCAGAACCATATTCTTGTTTGCCAGAAAGCGATGAACCTAATAGATAATTCCAAGTTAGAACTTAGAAGTATCAACTATAGAAGGCTCAGTTGCACACAACAACAACAACAATAACAACAACAACAAAACAAAAAGCCTATGTTGAAGGCCATTATGTGCCAAAGTCCATTGAACAAGGCCTAAATGCTACAACAAAGTAAAAAAACTAGGTCGTCATTTCAAGAGATGAACGAATACCAAATATAGGACTTACGACTCGTATTACTTCATCAATGACAACTTCTACAGCCATATATTGTGCAAGCACAAACATATATACACAGTTACACAGAAAGGGATCGAGTATTAATACCCATCAGAGCTCTAGTGCACATAATCATCTCTATTTGTAAAAACCTTGAATACAAACAACACCACCAACATTACCTTAGTGCCTCAAAGGCTTCAGCGATAGCGAGTTGGGGGAGGGGGGTGGCAACCTTATCCTTATATTGAAAACATAAGAGAGGATGCACATCATCATATGTACATTGTTTGATAAACCGCAAGTTAAAACCTTGACTAACACCTTTTATTTGTTGCATATCATCCCAGAACAAATAGCACAACAGTCAGATTTCAGTAACAATCGGAAAGTGTGCAATTTACACAAGTTATCTATGATCATAACAAGAATACTTAAGTCTTTTTCAAAATGAGAGACAATAGGTTATGATGCAAATATATCAAGAACTCACAGAATTAGGCCAAAGTTTACCTGCTAGACTAGGGAAGTAGTACAAGATCAGAAGCTACCTATCATAAAAGCACACCATCTATTTCAAGAGAGAATTAAAAAGAAAAAGTGCAAAGCATTGTGCAGCAGTCGGTACCATTGCAAACAAACAAGTGAAGCAACATTACACGTGTAGATGACTAAGAACACCTAGAACACAAAATAGGGAAAAAAAAAATGTTTATAGGAGAAGAAAATCGAAATTGAAGTAGAACAACAGTACTTGTTCGCTAAGTGGGATTAGATAATGGGAGTTGCCGGTTGAATGGACGGGCTAGTTCTCCAAAATCTTGAATCTTGATACGAAAACTAGGTATTGATTTTTATCTTTTTCTTTGGGGGGGGGGGGGGGGGAGGGGGGAGCAGGAACGAAATTCTAATTGCCTCCCACAATTTCATTCAAGGTGCCATAGTTTGATTAGTACTGGGCATGAGAAGAAGTTCGACTCATTTGACAATCCAGTCTAACCCCTCCATCCTGAGGCACCCTATGTTTGACACAGTAGATCAGTGGGCAGTCATTTGTCCAAAGAAGCTTACATTACTATGTCTCATCGTATGTTGCTTACACTCAGCGCCCAGGATTACTACTCAATGATTTGTGTTGACGTATGTATAACCCATTTCTAATATACTCATACCAAAAAAGGTAGTTGAGAATACTAATTCTAGTCCCACTCCCAAAAATTCACAACTACTCGCTCATTCCCACTTTGCTAAAATGTTTCCCAGAAAAGAAAACAAGATTAAGGAAGAGATCCAAAAGTCACTGATTTCACCACACGGAGGCAAAATTCGGAGCTCACTGTTGAACAATGAAGGTAGTAATAGAGTATCTCACAAGCTTTTACAGCAAAGTGGACACAGTTATAAGTTTGTGAAAGGTTATTGAGTAATCACATGAGGAACACTTCCATTTAAACTCCAAACCAGAATAGGGGGTACTGAACAAAGAACGGAAAAAAAAGAGAAAGTATTACCCTTTGTTGTGTATCTTCAACTTTCGTAGCTCCTCAGGCTCTGTCTGTGGAACATTGGGTGAATTCATCAGAATAAACCAAAACACATATAATTTGAATACTAAGATTCAAAGGAGATATATATCTCATATCTTTGCTGAACAGAGATGCAGCATATATGAGAGGATAAAGACAATGAATACCTGAATGATGTCAAAAAAAAAAAAAAAAGAACAAAAAAATGAAAGAAACAAACAAACCTGGATACTTGGATACGAAGCTAATCCCGTTGAGTTAAAGTTCCAGCCAAGAACGACCACACACAAATTAAGAAAAGATTAAAGCAATTCAACATACTCTGAAACACTAAGGGAATTGAAGGGCATAAAGTAATTGCCCAAAATTTTATTGAAGATAGAAGCAATAGTCATTTAACTCGGAACCACCTTAATATTTCACTATCAGATGGAAGACTACCATATACTCTGACATAAAAATGTACACTATGAGCCTATACTTAGATACAAAATAAAAGGCAGCAAGGCTTCCACCAGCACACCTAAGCTCTTCAATATATTCACCAGATTCCAAAACCAGAACAACATTAACCATGTTCTTCTTCATGTTGTTCTCTTCCTGACGCATAAGATGCTGCTTTCAGCATCCCATTGCTTTAAAACTTCCGCAGATCTGATGGCAGAGGACACAGGATTAAGCACATTAAAATTCATGTGCTGTCTTAGTACAGAGATCAGATGGGAAGATTACTTCGCTTAGAAAACCTCAAACTCCAAGTGCTCTACAGAGCCGGATCCAGAGCTATACTCCATATAATTGTTGCTGTTTTCACTGAAGACTTCTTTCGGCATCCCATAGCTGTGAGGCTCAGGCAACTCCGGAGGAACAGCACATCGGATCAAGGCCCAGTTGAGGCCATCAAAGAAGGGGTGCTGCTTTATCTCAGCAGCACCTCTTTCTGTCCCCAGCCGATTCTCTGGCTCCTTAACCAAGAGGACAGCAATCAGGTCTCTGGCTTGAAGGCTAACCAGTGGGCTATCTGGAAATTTTAGGCTCTGCAATACCACATTGGCCAAGGTATCTTCATTTCCAGCTCCTTTGAAAGGTGTTCTGCCATAAAGGAGCTCATAAAGAAAGATACCAAAGGTCCACCAATCAACAGCACTCCCATGACCCTCTCCTTTGATGATTTCTGGGGCTAAGTATTCATGCGTACCCACAAAAGAGTTAGATCTTGCAGTGGTGGGCTCTGCGACGAGTTGCAGCAACGGTCTCATCTCAGCTGCAACATCAGATTTCATTTTCCTCAACTTAGAGGAACCGGCTTTTAGCCTAGGAGTAAAGCATGTTACTTGACAGGATGGTTCTATGCAGAGAGGTTGGGCGCAACGAGAATCTGTGCATGGGCGGGAATGAGATACCTTTCTTGAACCCTCTGACATTGATGATGAAACCAGAAGTGTTGGGCTAACAGCACATCTGAGTGAAAGGTCAAAGTCGGAGAGCATGATATGACCATCTTCTCGGACAAGAATATTTTCTGGTTTTAAGTCTCGGTAGACAACTCCGAGCATGTGTAGGTACTCTAATGCAAGGAGCACTTCAGCAACATAAAATCTGCAAAGGAAATGGTGTATTATTATCATAGTGAGCTTTCAGATTGATAGTTGAGAAGAAAGATGAAAAAGTAAACCACTTTTCTCTACGGAAGCAACACGCCAACACACACAAGATTGTCAAAGGTAAAGATGGGTTAAATTTCAAAATACCAAACTTGCAGGTCCAGGAGGCACACCCAGCAGCGGTAAACAATGAAGAAGATCCAAGAGAAGGGAGACAGGCAGCATGTATCTATTATGCTTTTCATGAGCCTCCCGTAAATTTTCAGTTTCTTATTATACAAACATATTTAACTACACAATAGGGCACTCCATTCTTTTCAGCTAAAGGAACCTGCTTAAGACTAGACACAGCATACAACTGTAACATTGAGCCCAGAATACATCCCACACCACCAAAGAACTGGCTCTTGCAATCAAGCTACATATAAACTAGTAATTAGCTTGTCGCCACTAGGGCATATGAAAGGGTTCACACTTCTCTTCCTCACCCCGCCTCTACCATTTCCTGTGTGGTAGGGGGGCCTATAAACCCACTGGTTAGTCAAGATAGGTATATAGGATCTGGCATCTCCATGAACATCATAAAAAGATAGAACACTAATAACAATTTGGTAAAAGTTATAGTGGCACTTAAGCATAACAGAAGCTACAATGCAGCACAAACTTTGAAGTGAAGCAATTTGGGGAGTTGATCACTTTTGGAAACAACAAACAGCCAAGAAGAAAATATATACATACCTTGCAGCTTGTTCTGTGAAACACTTGCCAGGCTGTCTCTGCCGGAGAACATGTAAATCACCCCCAGGACAGTACTCCATGACTAAACACGATAGATTATCTGATGTAAATTGGCAATACAAAGTTGGAAGAAAAGGATGATCTAACATTCTCAGTATCTCCTTTTCAGTTTGAGCCCTCGATATCTTTTTCCTTCTAGCCAAAAACTCATTGTCCATGACCTTAATAGCAAATTGACAATTTGTGCCAATAAGCTCAGCAAGATAAACCGTTCCAATATCCCCACATCCAAGCTTTTTCAGAAGACTGAAATTTCTCAACCCTAAAGTTCCGTGTTGAAACCTTACATGGCGAATCGCTTCCCACCTAACATCCTTAGACATGTGAGGCCGATCACAAACGCTAGGCCTGCTCAAGTTACTTTCTTCACTAACACTTGTGCTAGTGCTACATTCACCTGGGCTACTTTTTGAGCTCTGAGTGAATTCCGCTTTGTCTCTTGTCTTCGAGTTGCTACTAGATTCCACAAGAATTGTCTTGGACTTATTTAAGCCATTACAACTAGGCCCAGGTGTACTCAAATCAGATATGACATTACCTGAGCTGACTTCACCACTAAGACTAGCAAATGGTGATATGGGAGAGTCTTGATAAAATGCTGGCGACTCGTGATGAGACACAGGGGACTCTTGAGGGGATATTGGAGAGTCCTGATGGGATACTGAAGACCCCTTATTGGCTTCTTTCCAGGCATCTGTCACTACACATTGGCAATTTGGACATACTATTGGATTTGGACTTGAATACAAGTCATTATTGAACTCACTGCGTACATTTTTGGAGCTACTATCTGAAGCCATTTTCTTCTTAGATCTTCTCTTCACAAAATTTTTAGTCTTGATAAGAGGTTTGACAAAATGTTGGGCATTTCTAGCTGACCTGCTCACCTTTTTTCCTTTTGGGGAGCCAGAGGAGGGTATGGTCTTTAAAATTTCCCTCTGAACAACTTTGCCCAACTCTTTGATCTCTACATTGACTGATATTCCTGAAGCTTCTTTACCAACCACCTTAGGGGGAGCTGGACTATTCTTCCCGTGATCAAAAACTTCACCATGATCAGAACGGCGTGGAGAGCGTGTAGGTGCATGCTCGTCCTTACTTGCAATATTAATTTTCTTTTGATTTTGCACCACAGGCGACACACAAACTCTCTCTTTTTGTTCTGGCAAATTTCTAGAATTGTCCAAATAGGTCTTGCCACAACTAGCACGAGGTGAACCTTCATTCTTCTCGTTATACGATGATTCTGTCGATGATAGCTGACTCGAACATGCAGCAGAGGGAGAGTATTTCCCATTCTCAATCATGTGGCTATTGCTATCCTCCCATGTGATGTCACAAAAATCAAGAGAACTCGGAGGATGTGCGTGCTCTTCCTGATGGAGCATATCAACCTGTGACATGTAGTTTCCAGCTTCCACTGATGAAACAGGTGAATCTTTCAGTGCCGGCATTTTGTTGGCAAGCTCAAAAGAGCTCCTGGCATAAGTAGAATGAAATAAAGAAGTTGGAGATGCACGCATTCCAGTCTGAAATGATTTCACTAAATTTGCTTGACTTGCATGCTCAACAGAGGCAGAGGATTTTTCATTTTCTCTTGTTGTAGTCTTAACTGCTTCTCGCATGTTCCTTCTAACAGTTGGTGAAGATGAAGGTAGTGGAAGTATGAGGTTCTGTTTCTGCCGCATTTTGTTGCCTGGTGATTGATTCCCGTTCTCCTGAGTCAAAATACCCTGACGGATGTTGGGAATGTTGTCATTAGCATGTGAAAACGATGAAATCATTCCACCTGCAGGTTTCTCTTGCTTTTTCATTTGTGTGCCACAGTCACTTGCCTCGAAAATTCTATCATTCTGAGTTATGGTAGGTGAAAGTACCTTCTCACCAAGGGAACTTCGGTTTGAAGGCCAAAGATCGGTTGCTGGCAGCTTCTCTGGAACACTTTGAAACGAATCAAAAGTTGATTGCTCAGGCACCAGGGATATTTCCAGCATACCCCCTCTGCTATCTTCTACAGAATGATCAGAAATAGTGTCTTCAACTACAACATTGCGGTACATCGTCATTATCCTCCCAGCTTCCGAAGAACGAGGTGACTTCATTGAACGTTTCATGGCAGCCATTTCTGACGCCTGCGAAAGGCACAAACCTCTAAGTGCCTTTTTAAGATTCATACTCTCAGAAATTCCATGTCCAGGTGAAGGGGAGCCACCCCCTTTAGCAGGCTTTTTGGAGGTGTTCCTCTTCGATGTACCAGCTTGATTTTGGTGAGAGGACCCATGAGATGAAGCTCTACGATTGAATATCTCAAAAAGCTGGTTAAGATCTTCTTCTAAAGAGCTTACGGTCCCAGAATTCGAAGCAAGAGACCTTCTGTCCTTTTCGTCCCTCCTCATTTCTGGCTTCATAAAACTGTTACTCCTATAGTGTTCTCCAGAACTTAACTCCTCTTCAATTTCAATAATTTCACGATTGCCAGGATACATACTCATATGTGTCATATTGTGGAAATGAAGTCACCAAGGGAAGACAGAAGGCGATTCTTATTTTCAATATATTATTTCAACGGAAGCATCTGGTCTTCTACAACCAGTAAATATCTGTCCAGCATGAGTTCGATCAGCCAGAGACAAAAACGTGGACTTATTCCTGGTATTGAGTTACGCAAGTTAATATCCCTGGGTGCCATGCAGAAAAAACTATCAAAATGCTGACACAATATCAGTACAGCAGGTATAGTAGGAGGGGAAGGGGAAGGGGGTTTGATACAGAATGCTGAACTATCTAGTCAAGTCAGTCCCACAATTTATCATCACATGAATTTCCAAAATTTTGTCAAGTATGCAGAGAGAGGTGATACAAAGTCCAGTATCAGCTTCTCTCCGTCCCCCAATCTGATAGTTTTCTCCAAGAAGCTAATGCTAGCAATTTATTAACCTAATCCCTGACTATCGCATTTTTGTTGGCAATTTTATACACAAACTATTACCGTATATCACGAGAACACAAGACTTATGACAACATTTTTAAGATTCATCCATTCCAATGAAAGATCAGTTAAAGTATACTCTATAGAAAAGAACAGTTAGGCAACAAAACGAACAGGTCAACAAAATGCTGCATTCCTGTTGTATGTTTAAAAATTTCTCTCGACTTTCGAATCATTGAGAACTAATAAGAAAGGACAAATCATAGACCACCCATTATTCTTCTTACACAGGCCTACAAGCAAAAACCCTTTTTTCTAAACTTCTATAACCACCACCACAATGGCTCAAAACTTTGTAAAGTAATCTTATTTGGGCAAAACCATTGCGCAAATCGGTCAAGCAAGCAACTTGCTCGACGAATAACACGCTAACCATCACTTCAGTATCATAACAACAACCATTGAGCCCCTGAAAACCCTCTAATTCTTGGTCACGCAGCGAAACGAAAGCCAGTTTCAAATTGACAGAAACAAATTAGCCAAAGTTCCTCATATGAGATCTTAATAACAAACCCATTTCATCAAATAATGTGCTGAATCACAGAAATGCATAAACTTGCATACAATGTGGGTCTAAAATCAGCTCAAATCAACACATTCAGACTTCAAAATAACAACAGAAATGCATTTTCAGACACTTTTTTAGCAGAAAGTAAGGGTAATAAAGCTAGCAAAATTATAGAAACAAAAACCCCAAAGTGCAGATCTTAATTAACTCATATAACAACAAAACTAATTAATTAACAACCAAATTAACTCTAATCATCCAAAACCCATTATTATTATGATAAAACCTAATTACCCAACTTCAAATCACTAAAACTTCAAAAGCAAGCTTAATAAGAAAAACCCACCACAACTTTGCAACCCAAAACTAAAAAGCACAAAACTTGCCAACATTTTATTCATAATACCTGGAAAAAGTGTATGTGGTCAGCTTGTAAGTTGAATGAAAAAGGAGGATGGCTTCTTTGAGAAGCTTGAGAAGAGAGAAAGTGGGGATGTGAGAGAGAGAGAGAGGGGAAAAGAGGTGAAGAGATGAAGATGAATGGGGATGCACAAAACACAAAAATTTCAGTGAGGGGGTTTTTTCTTTTTCTTTAGTTTTTGTATTTTTGCATAAATAATAATAATTTGCTCCAAATGATTATTATATAATATAATATCTCAGGTGGGGTTGCACATCTCATCAGTCATCAGAAATGATGGCCATTTGTATTTGGTGCCACTCACGTCTCACGTCTTTACCGTCTCTCCGCTGAACGGTTAAAACTTAATAGTGACGCCTCCTCATCTTGTGCTTCTGCCTTTTGCACTTATGACCGGCCTCACCGAGTCACCGGTTAAGTCCTTGTTCGTCCACGACTTCACTCCCTCGATTAGAACATGCTCCTTCCGTCTTTCTTTAAGCACCTCATCGTCTTAGTGTGGTATTGACGTGGTGGATGGTGAAAATTTACCCTATTTAGAAAGTTTAGAGGTGAGTTGTTTAAATAAAGATGTCCCAAAAACAGAGGTGAGGTGTTTAAAGAAAAACAGATGGAGTAAGTGATAGGCCATGGGCGAATCTATGGGTGTGCTTAGGTCGATGGTTGCATTGGGTTTTCGAAATTTGTGATATTGCCCATGTCATTATTTTAGTACGAGTACATCGTTAAGGTAAAGAAGTTCAAGTAGAGTGTTCTAATTTATACTCCATAGATTTTAGCTTATGTTCGGTAAATTTGTCATTGCAACATGACTTCTTCACGTTTCATCTGATGTGTGCAAATATTAGATTAAATGATATTAACAAATCTAATTTAGCTGATTTCAAAAAACATAAAAAAAATCTAATATAGGTAAGTAAAGGTTTTCAGTGTGAAAATCCTCGATAATGCGGAACTTTGTCAATTTGAGACTGAACTATCTCTCGTATTGATAGAAAATTAAACGAACGCCACAAACCAGATACGTACACTCAATACGTATACACAAGTATGATTGCATTGCTCTATTTATATTCGGTGTTGACAAACAAATTTAACACTTCTGGGGGAATAATCTTTGATAATTAAAAAAATTATAGACTAATTAGATGGATTTTTGTTTCGTTATTGAGGTCAATTAGAGTATATTTATTTCTAAGCTAAGTTTTAGGTAGTTATGGGTTGCATGTCAATGTTAGGCGCCTAGCTGGGTGTTATAATGTCATTGCAGGCCCATAGGATACCCTTTCTCCGAGTTAACCTCTCCCCATGTTCTGTTTGTATATTAATCAATCAAACTCTTTTCTCGTGATTCTCCTTCTCTCTCTTGAGATGATGGTTGATGCATACCCCAAGTTTGTCAGTGTTTTGTTGGGTTTGTGTTCTTTAATTTTTAATCATGTACCCTTATTCTATACTAGTATTTATGATGCATATCAGCAATTCAGCATGTGTTATTGCTATCTAGACCTACATTGTAAATTTGAAAGCCCATTTTCACTACTATTCACATCAAAGTTTAAATTACTTCGTAGAGTTATGTAGAGTACGAGACAACTCGGCTATTTCAAATTTCAAAAGACATTTCGATCTTCTAAAGATAATGTTTTTCTTCGTTCTAGTTCTATGTGTAATTACTTAATTATCACCCGTTTG
Organism: Spergularia bocconei; assembly: GCA_963457585.1. Taxonomy (NCBI): domain Eukaryota; kingdom Viridiplantae; phylum Streptophyta; class Magnoliopsida; order Caryophyllales; family Caryophyllaceae; genus Spergularia; species Spergularia bocconei. Next base: position 9,909,385 of record OY734943.1, read on the forward strand.
GTTAAGAACAACAAAATAACACATAATCCCTCCGATTCAAAGAGATTTTCCTATTTCTTTTTGCAGTTTTGAGTTGGCATGTAGGGACTATTTGTAAACCAAATGAAAGATCCGTTTATTTGCCTTAAAATCAAGTAGAGTTGGTAGATTGCAATGCAGAAGGAATATTTACTATCTTTTACCGCAAATGAAAGATTCATTTGGTCTAAAAATAGTTCCCAACATGGCACCACAAAACTGTCAATAGAAACATGAAAATTTCTTTGAATTGGAGGAGTAATTAAGTAGTCTAGGCTGTCTAGCTATCCCTAGTGTATTAATATGTGGCTGGTCAAGCCCCAAACAGTTTTTAGGTATTGAAACTAAAAGTTGGACAAACAAACAAAACTGATAAAATTGACCCGCTAGTTTCTCAAAATCACTTGTAATGTAAATTTGTTCAACAGAATTAGAAACTCCAATTTGAACTCCTCCTCCAAAAACTCTCCAAGAAATAGTTCTGAAAAAGATGGACCGAGTTTGGCAAACAGGCCTTCATATTACTCTAGAATTGTGTTAGTGTAAACTAAAGTCGCTTATTTTTATCATCGTCAGTTTTGGTACTTATGTCACAGGCAACCACCTGGGAATCATCTGCCAGATTGGGTTCAGGCCTGAGAATACCATGTAACTGTAATCATTTCGGATCAGGTGCTTAATCATACAACAATCAAACTTGAACTTTATACACGAATTCATTATTGATTGTTTTATATATGATCGACTGATCGAGTAAGCCTTTTTATATTTAATACATGCAGTAGTAGCACTCTATAAGTCTATATTGCATACCCTTTACAGTACATACACTAGTACATTAGAAATCACATCGTGCGTAATCGCATCATTACATATGATTGATTAGGCATTTTATAAAACCAGCTCAGTACAAGTACTACTATGAACTGTGAACTACTGGACTTCTATACCATGTATGATCCACGTTCGATCTTATTCTTATTATTAGATACACGTACATCATAGTATTACTCGTCGTTGTATGTCACATACACATGTATCATACGACAAGTCTTGAGTAAAACGATTCTGTAATAAAAATTTCCTTGAATTGACGTTTAAGAATTTAATGAGGCGAATTTTTTAGCTAGAGCTTAAAAAATTTACCACAGATTAAAGCCTTTAATGAATCGTCATACTCACCTCACTCTATCATAGAATCGTCTTACTCAATTTTTTCCATGGATTGGTAAGTACTCTAGTAGTGGTTGCGCTGGTTGTTAGCGCAGTCGATTCTCTCCTTAGGCACTGTGACAGTGAGCCTACCATTTTCAACACAACTCCTCATGCTCTCAGGCTTAGCATTAGGAGGCAACATGAACCTAGTCATAAACTCCCCACATCCACGTTCAACATGATAATAGTTCTCTCTATTTTCCTCTCTATCATGCTTCTTTTTTGCACGTATGCTGAGCATCTTGCCATCCTCGACATGCACATCCACGTCCTCTTGTCGCAACCCGGGAAGCTCCGCCATGAAGTGGTGAGCCTCTTCACTCTCCTTGTACTCGATCTTTGTCCTGGCCACGGGCGCTCTCATTTGTGATAGCATGGGCATTGGTGGCGGTGGCATCATCATGGGGGCCCTAAAAGGAAAGTCTTGGGGAAAACCGTCCCAAAAATAGAGAGAACATGGTTCGAACATATTTAATTGTCGACCAAAGAAAGCATGGTACGGTGACATTGCTTGCATATTTGCTAGCTTGTTATGTAAGCTACTTTGATCTAGGGGATATATTTTGAAATGAGATTGTGGGTTTCTATTGTAATATTGAGGAGTCATTTAAATGAGAAATAAGCTGTAGAAGTATTTATAGAGGGAAAGAGGAACATACATGAAAAAGAGATGTGAACAACAAGTTGTGGCAAAGTTAGCTTAGCTTAGAGATACATTTTCATGGAACATATTCACCTCAAAGCTGGTTTCAGACTTTTATTATTCCATGTATGTAAATGTGACAATAACTCATATGCTATGCTTAACTTTAGTTTTTTTTCAAAAAAAAAGGGGAATAATATGACAAAACAAACGAATAAGATAAAGGAGACCTAATATACGTATTTGGTAAGGATAGTATCACTAAGCTAACGGGGCGTTTTGTTCACTAAAATGGAATGGAAAGGGAGTGGAAGATACAAAATTCTTTATGAGAAAGTGTTAATGTATATTCATATACATTTCGAAATGTATATATATGGATCATTTTTTATTCACATGTCCCATCACATCCCATTTCTTTCTCCCCAATCTCACCACATATAAGTAAAGAAAATACCCGAATTGCCCCTCATATATGTATAGTGATATATATGCGATATACAAATAGCATGTTCACATGATTAAATTAATTTGGTTAATGTATGGGCATATAGAATCATTTAATAAGTGAGGGCGAAATTGTAAATTAACATATGTTAAAGCTACCCACATCCTCCTCTTTTTTCTCTCTTCTCCCTAAGGCCCTGCTGCCCACCAGTCACGGTGGTTGACCAACACCAGTGACGACCTTTGTGACAACCACTAAACCACCGTTTCAACCCAAATTTGATAAGAAATAATTAGTTTTCCATAACATTACTCCAAGATTTGCAGATCTAAGCATTTAACTTCGTTTTGTTTTTAACTTGAATTGGTGATTGGAAAACGAGAAGGCAAAAGGCTCATCGGTGGGCAAAGGAGTCGACGGTGGGGCGGCGGTGTGAGGAGGACGAAAGGAGAAGTGAGGAAGAAGAGAGAACAATTAAAAAATAAATAAGAAAAGGAGGGTGAGATGCTGGCAAGGGACGGCGGCGACGTCGTCAGTGCTGTCACCGAAGCAAGGGCGGCCGGAGGGTGGTGTCCTCAGTGGGAGGCGTGCCGGCGCGTGTATGCACGACGGTGGGGTGGTGGTCCGGAGAAGGGTGGGGTTGAATTGGGTAGGGGTGTGGGAGGTGAGAGAGGAAGGGAGGAGAGAGCAAATGATTAAGTGAGACTCAAAGTAGTTACCTTAACTTTTTGGGCGTAACCTTTTCAATTTGGGGGTGAAAATGGGATGGAAAGAGATTGGAAAATGATTGAAAAGAATCACTAATTATATTGGAAGTTCAATGACTCACTATATTGGAAATTCGATCAACCAATTAGGCAAAAAGTTGTAATAACCCGAGTATGCAGAAAAATTTAAACCAGTCACATGAGAATAACTTATGTCACTTTAAACAGAGTTTTGAAGCTACTATCTTAAAGAAAATATCTAGTTACTAAATAAACGTATGGAAACTTTGGGAGGCTGCACCTTGTAAAATATATTTTTGCGAGACTGCACATTTTATGTTAAATTTTGCGAAATTGCACCTTTTCAGTTCTATTTTTTTTCGAACCTGCAACTTTTCGCATTTCCGACAATTTTTTACCAATCTCCGGCTTTGACCCGACCATACTCTCCCCTCCTTCGATTTCCCTCCAAAAACCCATAAATTAGTTCTAATCAGAAGTTCCCTAACTCTCTCATTCTACTTGCATTTAAGTATTGTAGGCTTATAAATAAATTGTAAAAATTAATTCATGAACAGTCCGGGTAATAAACTAGTCATATATTTGTAATAGACTCCTACCATCGTACTAACAACAAGACATTCACCTTTTAAATCCCACGGTACGAGAGATATGTGAGTTTAAGGGGTGGCTTCTCGTCTTATTGGGTACTGTAGCGGCGTATGATGGTTTGAGCTATTCGGTTATTCATTGGTTTAAGACATAAGCACGTGAAGAGCTAGAAGTACGAGAACTACTGTTGTGGACTAGCTGCTGCTAACCTACTCCATACATGATTTGGTAGAAAAGAAATGCAAGAATTTATTTTGGTGATATTAGCATTCTATGGACTAGCTAGTTAATCAATAAGTTAAGTATGTGACTAGTATTAGGCTTTTAGCATGGACAAAGCAAGAGCTACATGATGATATAATTGGTAGCTTAAATAGTGTTTCTGCTCATCTTATGCATGTTTACTCTCCTTGGGGGGTTTTTTTTTTTTTTGGGAAAAATGTAAGAATTATATATATCAAACGAAAATCGAGTTACAAAACAAGCTTGAGTAGCAAAAAAGAAAAACTAGTCTAGCTGAGAGTAGATATGCCTACTCCCCCGGTCCAAAAATACATACCCTGTTCTAAATCAAACTCCTATTCATCAACCAGTTCCTATCCTTTTCACTAATGTTTTCTATCTTCTTTTTTATCCTAGCTTTCACATCCCTCATAATCTGTTCCACAACATCCTTAGGCATTGCCATGCAACATTCAATTCTACATTTATTTCAGATCCTCCAAATGTTGTAGATTAGACAGCAAATAATCGAACCTGTCACTTGATTTCTAATACGTGAGCCAAGTTTCTTCTTACAGCTCCAGAGTATGAGCTCCTTATCTGGGAAATCAATCTTGCATCTCTGTCTCAGCACCTCCAGACACTTCTTACTATAACCACATTCATAGAACATATGCTCATGAGTTTCAGGTTTTTCCTGACACAGGAAGCAAATGTCTTCCATACAAACTTCGTCATGAGTTTGTCTTTCAATTGTAGTCTGCAGTGCATAGCCATCCAACTAATAAAAGATGTCTTGGGAATATTATATCTTGACCATACAAATTCCCCCCCATATCATCTTAGGGTAAATCAGGTCTCAGCCAATTGAAGCCTTTGGCAATTCTATAAGCACCATATTTACCTTTCCATTTCCCATTGCAGAAAGCATTTAGTAGCTTATCCTTGACAGAACAGATCTTTTTCTAGCTCCAACTAACATCAGCATGAGGAGTATAGCTTGGCCAATCACTGCCTTTCAGATATATTCATTCACCCATTTGACCCACAGTGAGCCAGCCTTAGCATAAATCCAGTAAACATACTTCCCAATGCAAGCCAGATTCCAGTTGAAAATGTCTCTAATACCAAGTCCTCCACATTCCAGAGGTCTGCAGATTTGGTCCCAGGAAATAAGAGGAGTTCTTATCATTATATCAGTCTCATCCCATAGAAAATTCTTGCATATTGCAGCTATTTTCTTTAGAACCATTTTAGGTAGCAGAAACACTCTTGCCCAATAATCATGTAAGTGAATCAAAACAGCCTTAACCAAAGTGACTCGACCTGCATAAGAGAGCTTTCTACTTCCAATAGCTATAATTCTTGCCACAATTTTCCCAGCTAAGGTGTTGCAGTCCATTATAGAGAGTCTGCCTGCAGTAATAGATACACCCAAATATTTGAAAGGCAGATCCCCCTATTAAAACCAGAGAAAGACAGAATCTCTGCAACCACGTTTCCACCCACACCAGCAAAATAGATTTCGAATTTAGCTGGACTAGAACATAAACCTGATGCATTGGAGAAAGTCATGAAACCTCTGAGCATCAAAGAGACAGACCTAAATTCTCTTTCACAGAAGAGAAGCAAGTCATCAGCAAAGCACAAGTGATTCAGTTTCATTTTGTGGCACATGGGATGAAACTTGAAATCACTCTTCTCAGCAACTACTCCTAGACTACGACTTAGATACTCCATACATAAAGTAAAGAGTAGGGGAGATGATGGGTCTCCCTGTCTAAGCCCCATTTTTCCTGAGAAGAAACCAAAACATCCTCAATTCAAATTGATTTAATACGTAGGTGTCTCAACACAGCAAGTCTATGAACTTCTGTGGAAAGTTAAAAGCATTCAACATTTCTCTGATAAAGCTCCATTCAACCGAATCATAAGCTTTTCTCAGGTCAATCTGGACCATACATCTTGGAGAAACTCCCTTTCTCTTGTATTTTCTTACCAACTCTTGACAGATCAAAATATTGTCAACTATATCTCTGTCCTTTATGAATGCTCCCTGATTCCTACTGACAATTTTTGGGAGGATGCCACTCAGCTTACCACAAATAATCTTTGAGATAGCCTTGTAAATGGTGTTACAACACGCTATTGTTCTGAATTCAAGCACAGATTGAGGTTGTTTGACCTTTGGAATTAGGGTCAATATGGTGCAGTTCATTTGTTTGATCAGCTTCCTAGTCTCAAAAAAATCCAAAATGGCTTCACTGATGTCTGAACCAATTATATTCCAGCTATCCTTGAAGAATTTGGTCGAATATCCATCTGGGCCAGGACTTTTATTATTCTGTATGGAGAACAATGCTTCTTTAATTTCCTTCCTTTCTACTTTCTTCATGAGCAACTTCGCATCTCTTCATCAACAATTGCTCCCTTTCTAAGTGTAGGAACATGAACCTTGGTGCATTGAGCAGACTTTCCTAGCAGCTTAATGTAAAATTTCAGAAAGGCTTTTTGCACACCTTCCAACATCAGCTTGCACATTACCATGCACATATTTTATCTGATACACTGTTTTCCTGACTCTCATAGCTTTTATAGTACTGTGGAAAGATGCATTATTTTCATCTCCTTCTGCTAAACAATCAACTTTGCTATTTTGTTTCAAATAGTTGTATTGAGCCTTATGAAGGAATTTGGACTGGTTTGCAGAAGCCCTCTCTTTATTCCTGAGTTCTATGTTATCAGGATCCTTATGTAGCAGTTCTTGTAGCTGTTTTAACTCATCTTCAGCTTTACTTGCTGCCTTTTCTACATTTGAGAAAATCTCCTTATTCAGAGTCTTCAAAGGTTGTTTAAGCATTTTCAGTTTTTTCACAACCTTAAACATTGCACAACCTTGAATTTCACTGCTCCGAGTATTCTTAACAGTATCAACAAACCCCCAGCTTGACTCCCCATATTGTAATACTTAACAGAAGGTTTGTGCACTTTCCTTTCCTTGAACAAAGTAATGATACATGGGCAATGATCAAACAAACCCTCTGGATGAAAATATGCTTAACTATCTGGGAAAATATGAATTCAATTTGCATTGATCATAATCCTATCAATTTTACTAAACACTCTCTTCTCCCCAAGTTGTTTGTTGTTCCAAGTATAGAAATTGCCTCTAACTTTCATGTCATGAATGCGACATTTGTCAGCACAATTCTGAAACCCAATAATTTCAGAGTGCATCACTTTGGAACCAATTCTCTCATCTTGGTGTAAAACATTATTGAAATCACCCATCACAGCCCAAGGTTCATGAACTATATGACAAATACCCTCCAAACTCTTCCAGAGATCATTCCTCTCATTATGGTCATTGGAGCCATATATGAAGGTAGCAGCCAAAATCTTATTTGTATCCAGCTCCTCAATCCTAGTGTGTATAAGTTGACTTTCCATATGCAGAATACTGATATTAAACCTATTTGGATCCCACAAGACCCAAATTCTTCCATCACTCTGGCAACTATTATTAGTTGTAATTGCCCAACTATTTCCTAAGCCAAGGTGAACCTTGTTAACAGCTCCTGGTTTTACCTTGGTTTCTAAGAGACTGAACAACCCTACTTTATTCATTTCCATGAATCTTTTGATATCCTTCTGTTTATTTGGGTTGTTCAGTCACTTAATGTTCCAGAGGGCAATAATTTTTTGTGAAAATGTAAATTTTATTGATCAACTCAATCGAAAAGAACCTACAATCGTTCGAACAAATTACAAGAGCTCAATTCTTCCTAACCAATCTCTATCTTTGCAAGAAATATTAGCTATGCTATTCCTTAATCTACTCTTGACTTCTTTCTTGACTTGAACAATCAACTTAGTCGGATGAGTAAGGCTTTGCTCTAATCGACACTTGTTTCTCGCCATCCATATATGATACACCAGGCTGCAAACCACAGATCCAGCAACTTGCTGCATCAGTCTAGTCTTCATCTTCTTTGTGGCACACAATGAGATAATTCCATTTGTAGGAAAGTCAATGTTGAGCCATCTCCTCACTTCCTCAAGGCATTTCTGTGAATAAAGGCATTCGAAAAACACATGACTGTGTGTCTCTGCCTTATTTCCACAGAGTAGGCATTGATCATCAGCACAGATGCCTAATCTCATGAGCTTCTCCGGCATTTGTAATCTCTGCAGGCTAGCTAGCCACCCTATGAAGGCGGCCCTAGGGATAATGTGTCTATTCCAAATGAACTTACCCCAACAAACCTTATTGTAACCACCTCTCAGCCACTTGTACCCAGCTGCAACAGTATAACTATTTCCATGGCTGCACCAGTTTTCAGATTTGAAACCATCAGCTAACTGGTCCAGAGGGCAATAATAGCCATGATCAATAAGACCATGACTATCATTACCCTTCTCACCTCCATCAGAGGCTAGTCCAGTACCAAATTTCACCACATTGACAAAAGACATGCTAATATTTCCACTCTCCCAAATAGAGTTCTGGCTCTGTCCTAAGATAAGCTGTCTTTGGGCAGGTCTAGTAGTACTTGTAGGTGGAACAATAGCTACTTGATTTAAAGGAGTAGTGAAGTTGTTATCAACATTTCCAACAGGTGTAGTAATTTTCTCAGTCTGAGCATGCTGTGAATGTTTTGGCCTCCATACCTTCTTCTAAACAGGTTGTTTCCTTTGGTCACTCTTAGCTTGCTTAGTGTGCGCATTTCTCTTGCATTCCTTTGTATCATAACCAATCCCTTTACATTGTCCACAAATAGAAGGACTCCATTCATATCTAATTACTTGCTCCACCTCCTTACCCTTATTTTCCAAAAACTTTACCACAGTAGGGAAATTTTGCCCAACTTCAACCTCGACCATGACCCTAGCAAACCCTAGTCTTGTTTTGTCAACAGTAGCAGCATCACTCTTCAAATATTTTCCAACTAAGCCTGATATTTTCTGAATACAGCTATTTGACCAGAATTTAAGCTCAAGTTTTAACAGTTTTATCCAAATCGGAACCTTATTAACCGCAGATTTGTTTATTTCCATATCTTCAGTCCAGGCTTGAATAATCAGGGGTTTATTGCCAAATAAGTGATGACCAGTCCTCAAAATGGCATCTTTCTCCTCAATAGATTTGAATCTAACAATAAACACACCATTAGGGGTAGCTGAGACCTTGTCTAAACCTTTTTTCCCCCAAATCCTATTAAAGAAACCCTGCATTGTTTCCAGTGAAGGATTCGCCCCTAAGACAAAACATACCACACTAGGTTTCGAGTAATTGATGCCCGCTTCTACATCCTCATCACTCAAAGACAGTGGAGGAACTATTGTCTCCTTATTTGAATGAGAATTAGCATTAAAGTTTGGACCTTTACCTTGTCTCTGTTTTCGTACGGACTGCCATCCGCCTTCATCTTCATTTCCGTGTACCTGCTCAACACTATCTCCACCTTCTTCGTCCTCCTCTCGTATTATCTCTTCACCGGATTTTGCATCAGAAAGTTCAAGAGCTGGGATGCCTTGAATCTCGCCTATTTGTTTGAACTTGACATCATCCGACGTCGAGGGAATTTCTTTTCTACTGTAACGCCCCGAAATTTAAAATTGATTAAACAAGTAAAGAAATGAAAGGGTAGGTAAAAATATACTTAAGAACAATCTGAGATTTATTACCATAAATCTCCAACACCCTGATACAACAATAATTAAGAGCGTTACCGCCACACCTATCTATGTGACAGGTGTTAAGGCTGTTCGAATAAATTAAAACCAAATCTTATAATAACCCATTCCCCTGGGCTAGGCTATTATAAAAATTTGAGAAATTAAACAGTGGAAATAAAACCAACATTATTCAAATTGTACATTAAAAGAAAAACGATTAAAACGACACGCGTCCTCACACTTGAAATTCCCATCCACTTAATTATCCAGATAAACCTGCACATTATCTGCTCGCCGATACGTTTCCATAATCGGGTCATCACAGGTTCAATCACAAGGAAAAGAACGTCAGCCAAAACTGGTAATCAACACGAACCCGAAATAACTTAACAAAGGTAATATAGAAGGAAAAATGGACCACTATAAGAGTTATGCCTTACCTTGAAATTCTACTATCGACTGAGTTAGACCTTACTCTGAATTCGATAACAATTAAGGAAAAAATAGATTCATAAACTAACTTAACAAGTTCGACAATTATGGGGAATCGAGATCCCATTTTCTCGAGTATCAAATAGCGGGGAATCGACATCCCACTTATCAAATATCAAATATGGTGAATCGACATCCCATTTCTCAAATATCAAATATGGGGAATCGACATCCCATTTCTCAAATATCAAATATGGGGAATCGACATCCCATTTTTCAAATACTTGATGAGGAATCCGCATACTCACCAAAGCGTTGGGCCAACTCAACAAGATGGGGGCTTAATCCATCCAAAGCTGTTACCTAGTGTGATCTCACCTCTAACACTAGCAAACTAGGGAAAATATCGGGATATTAATCCAAGAGGCAAATGAATGGGTTCGATCATCACCCATGTTCCTTACTAAGAGTTTCTTCCTTTTGTATAAAACATAATGTTATAAAATTTTACGAGTTATATTATCGAATCTTAATGCTCGTTACTTCTTCCGTATATATTCTATTACGAAACTTTTCGTTAGTATAAAAATACAAGGAGGATTTAATAGTGCAGTAAAATAATATAACATAATATTTAAATAATAAAATAATAAACTATTTAAATAATATAATCGCATAATATTATAATAATGTATTTTGTCATGATATAATATAGTGGCCATGGTATGAAACGTAGCTACTATAATCATATTGTAGTACTTGTAGTAGTTATAGGTTTTTATAATGTGATCTTGTATCCTTATAATAAAATAATAGTATATAATAGTATAATAAGATAATAAGATAACATAATTAAGGAACACTAATCCTTCCTAGTAACATAACTAGTTATAACAGTGAACGAGAGTTTACCTTTTGGGTTGGTAATCTACAGGGCAATCCTACACCCGACTCCGAACCTTGCGTCGTTACCCCGAGTGATAAAAACCCGTAAGAAGGTATATGATGGTCGTTGGAGTTTAAACGGTGGCGAACGACCTCGGCGTGAATTAGACGGAAGATAATTATATAAGGAAATTTTGGAGATAATAGTAGAAGTAGTAGTATATGTAGAGGGAGAAGAAGAAGAATAAGTAGTAGGAGTAGAGGGAGAAGAAGGATTGATGAGAAGTATGAACTCTTAAACTTGCTATTTATTGTAAGGGAAAGTAACCAAAGAACGAAACCCGACCACATAATGTGCGATCTGCATAAACGCACCTATTAGCTTTAGGAAGGATAAGGTTGCTTGAGATAGCAATGAAGTCTTGTCATGGCTTTGTCGAAACATTGTTGTTTAATGGGTGTGATAAAAGTGATGATAATGTGATGATAAAGATCATGATGATCATGATCATGATAAGGATGCTTTTACGTGAGGAGTATTTTGGTAAAGCAAGAGGTGCTAATTGATTAGTATAAAAAAATGATACGTATTATTATAATGTAACCCGATACCGTCCCAATCTATCAAATTCGGTACTTATTTATTCTGACGACTGGTTTGAAAATACTAATTTTGTGCCAGGTAAAACGTATAGTAGTAAAATTATGTGGATAATAATAATAATTAATTAATATTCTAAAATTGGGTTATCACATCTACTTTTTTTGTTTGTTTTTCTGTGATTTTTTTTTACTATTCCTCTAATTAGAACTTTGATTTTTCCTGTTGGATTTTGATCTAGCCATGGCCAATTTCAATATCTGCAAGAAAAATCACTAACTTTTATTTGATTTAATCGAGTTTTTGGTGATCTGACCTAGCTTTGGGAGCTTCTCTCCCTAACATTTTCTCTCTCTACTAAACCACCACTTGAACTACCCTTTGATCGCTCATGGGGGCTTTCATCTTTGTAAGTTTTTGTCTTTATTTCCCTAAATAGTAACTCTCCTGTGAGACGGGGCCAAAAACAAAATAGCCCAGCATGCAACAATAATTAGAATAATAATTTTAAAAAGAGAATTAATTAGGAGAAAAAGAAAAAAAAAACACACATATAAACGGAGTATAAAGAAATAGGGGTAACAGAAACCGCAACCCAAAAAGAATGAAAAATCACGTAAAAAAAAGGAGGGAGAGAGGGGGGGGGGGGGTGGGGTGAAGAAGATCGAAGAAGAATACAAAAAAGGGTTTCAAAGGAAAAATGTACGTTTATTATTCTGATTTTGTTGGTGTTTCTCCAAACTCCCAATCAAATCTCTTAAATTTGTGATTTACGGGTTTCTATCAACTAATTGTCATTCAAAAATCACTACACGTTTTAAACGTTCGATTGAGATTTACATCCAAATTACAATTTCACATATATTGTTGATACCATTTGAAATTCGGAAAGCCAATTCAAATAACTAGTTTATATTATCGTTCATACATATTTATTTTTTATTGAATTAACCGTTTTCAATCGAAAACTTGAATATTTAGGTTAAAAATTTGAAGTTTTGGAATTGTACCTAATCTAATTGGGGATTTAATGTTCAGCCAATGAACTTGAGGATTATGTTGCAAAATTGATGTATAAAGTTGAGAACTCACGTTTTTTTATAGATAATTTAAGTTTATGGGACATTTTAAGTTGAATACTTGATATTTTATGCGGTGAACTCATGGATTTGTTTTTCTCACCAAGAGATTTAAACTGTTGTTTTTTATAGTTTAAGTTTAAAACTAGTGGTTTTATCGTGAATTCGTGATGATTCCCACACATTACTTGCATTTTTCTCCGAAGCCTATTAGATCAATTAGTAGAGCATCGTTCAATTGAACGAGAAGTATGGGTTCGAATCCCATATAAACTTATGATAGAAGTGTTAGATCAGATGGGAGCGATAAGGGAAAAGATACAGTTGAGGAGAGAGAGGTTGTAGTGGTTGGAGAATGTGGGGTGTCTGAATTTTTTTTTTTTTTTTGTGGTGAAAAAAAAAAGAAAATTCATTAATGGACTTGTGTTTTAGGCCCGTCTCACTGGTGAGACCGCCTCACACAATAATTTGTCTTCCCTAAATGGATGAACAAAGGCTACCTTCTTAGAAAAAAAAAGGAGCAGCTTGCAAGAAAATTGGAGCGACTCGGAGCAACGATCTCACAGGTTACAAAGATGAAAAGCCAATTTAACTAAGAAAGTTTTAGGGTTTACAGAACTCTAGAAGTCTATCTAAAAGATGTTTTTTTTATATGCACCCTTGTGGTGCGAGTGTGCGACCCTTCCCCGTACCATTGCCTTGCGGGATGCCAATGTGCAACGGGTTGCCTTTTGTTATATTAATATATGTTTATTTTTATATTCACATATTACTCTGCTGTATAAAAATAAAGTGCATTTTATTTAAAAGAGTATCCAACGGGTGAATAAGTGGACAATATGTTATCATCCACATCCGACCCATAATTCACCCATGTTTACCCATATCCATATCGGTCCGGAATTAAACCTAAAATATTTACCTATATCCGTCCCATGTAATTTCGGGTAACTGGTATCCATTGGATGCAGGTGGAGTTGCCATCCCTAATAGGTGGAGTATAGTGTTCACGTCACAATTATGAGAGTGAATCACCTTACTCAATTTGGTCCGTAGAGCATGTATCAATTTGCCAATCAATACAAATTCAAAGAAAACGAAAATAAGTTGTCCATAAAGCGTTTTAAACCACGATTATACAACCGTTCGATGATTATAGCTGTGATTCCATCTATATTTTTAATATTGGAAGATGTTATATTCAACTAAAAATACAACTATCAATAATCACTCTATAATTTTCGACGACCGTTTTACGAAAGTTTAGGAATAGAAATAGAATAATGATAAAAAGATACGGTGTATACCGTAGTGTAATCTAATATATTATATATATAAAAGCTTACAATTTGGAGCGCATTGAGGGTATCCAGAGGTCAAGAAATGCAGGGAGAGAGTCCAATAAATGTTAAACTCTCACTTAGAGTATAAAAGATAATCCACATAAAACATTAAAAAAATGCATACACAGAGTCCAATATTTGTAAAACTCTTATGTAGTAAAGTTATCAAGATGAAATATGATATAAACTGTTATAATTCGGGCTACGTATATAAGAATATTACGATACATGTATCATTAGGTTCGTGTCGAAATGTATGTCAATATAAGACCCATTTACACTATTGAAAAGTTAAGAGGGCGTCGAGAGGTCGAGAAATGCACAGAGAGAGTCCAAGAAATGTTAAACTCTCACTTAAAGTATAAAAGATAATCCACATGCAACATTAAAAAATGCATACACATAGTCCAATATTTGTAAAACTCTAATGTAGTAAAGTTATCAACATGAAATATGATATAAACTGTTATAACTCGGGCTACGTATATCAGAATATTACGATACATGTATCATTAAGTTCGTGTCGAAAAGTATGTCAATATAATTTTTAGACTTCTACGATGATATAAGTGATTTAATGAGATTAAGAGACATCTTTACTAACAAATATTTAATTATTTTTCATATTGATTTATTTATTTTAATTAATAAAAAAGAATAAGCGATCATGATAAAGTGACCCGTGCAACGCACGGGCGTTTCACCTAGTATTGTTATTATACAATTACAATGATCATATCATGAGATCGTCTTACCGAAGTTATTTTGGCGCAATACGCTTTAGATTTTTGAGGGTGCGACAACAATGTTAGACGTAGTAGAGGAATCAGTCTTGTAATAAAGCCCACTCCCGAAAATCAAGTAACCAACAGAATGTCCAAGAATAGCAGCTATGAAAATGCCACCATTGTATGACATAACAGCCAGTATCACCATGTACGCCAACCCAGCTCGGACTCCACGGAACCCGGTTCTGAAAAAGCAAGCTGCCACCCGGTTGGAGCCGGGTTTAACGAGCTGACAATGGGCCAGGCACTCCACCAAAATGGCTAGGAAAAAGATGAAGAACACGGCTAGGACATACATTCCTGTGCTCGAACCGGGCCAACCGGGGAAAAGAATCTCGTGCGCTTTACCCCAGTAGAAGGCGTGAACCGACATGTGTTGCGGTTCACGGGGGATTGACGGTTGCGGTTGCGGTGGCGAATATGGTGGTCAATAGTTGTAAATGGGTGATGGTTGCATCTTTGCATTGCATTCAGAAGTGCCTAGCTTCACAAGAATGGGGCTTTAATAGAATCTAAGTTCAAATAGTACTCCCTAATTTTCTTTTTACCAATTTAGTAGTTTGGTCGAAAAATAATCACAAGTTTTGATTTTACTCTATCTTAAAAAAGTCTTAAATTCTTCTTTTACATTAAGTTTTGCTTATGATTTGCTTACATTAATAGCATTATCATAGATTAGAAAATTAAAAAGAGCATAAGAGAGGCTTCAAACCTAAGGCAGAATCCAATAAAAACAGGGGAAGAATAATTTTCCCATTTGTTTATATGCTTTGTTTGAGAAATTGGAGTTCGCAGAACTTGCTTTTTTCAGCAAATGGGTAGTCTCTGAATCTTGATGTCATGGAAAATGTGCTTTTCCTTGGCATACAAGCGACCTAGCTGAAAGCCTGTAAGAGGACTGCCCTTTGGCCTTAAAATAGGCAATGTAAACTACCGAGTCGCCACTAGCCATCGGTTAATCAAGGGCGGGAGTGCGGGACTAGTCTAATGCCTACCTGAAACGAAACGATCCAAATTGTAACCAAACGTCCCATAAAGTTGCAATCCAGTGGAGGTCAACCTCGCAAGGTTTCCAGACTCAACTTAGACGTTCTAACTCAAGTACTCAACACAAGCTTTGGGTTTTTTTTCGGTAGGAAGTATTTCCGAATTTCTGCTATGTGTAACACAACTCTGTTTCCATCTATTTCTTGTCCACGACAGTGTAAACATGTACGTATTTGATACAATTTCTGAAGTTCTCTATTCTCACCAAGATAACCATGTGAGAGGGCAGTAGAATGATGCCTCACTTCATGGTTTATACAGTGAATGAAACTAGCCAGCTAAAACGGTCTTCCAGCTTGTTCCATCATCTTCTTCACTCTGGTCAGTTTTTCTATCTCCTTCAACGCCTGCAATTGCGAGGAGAGGACAACAATTATGGTCTTGTTAGTTGTTACCATGCCTATGCAGGTCACAAGATACCGTAGTATATTGCGACACTTTTAAAAAGTTCTAATGCAACGCAAAGGTGTTACAGTGGCAGTATTATTCAGAGTCGATATGGGAACAGAAAAGTAGATACTGTTGCGGAAAAGAAGCCACTAGCAACCTGCAAAGGCGCAACTAATAGTAAAACCCATCTGCCTACCTCTAATGCCATATCTTCAGCAGTGACATGCTCAAATTCATCATAAGCGCAATTTGATGCCACCCCTGTCATGTTCCAAGCGTTAGACCATCAAGTAAGAGCATGTGTAAAGACATGTTTCCTCTACAGTGTAAGAACAGAGCGTACTTTGAAGTGAAATAGTTGCATCTGCTGTAGCAAATCCACCTCTATGCTTCTCATAAAGTTGAGTTA
The DNA here is from genome assembly GCA_963457585.1 of Spergularia bocconei. Taxonomy (NCBI): domain Eukaryota; kingdom Viridiplantae; phylum Streptophyta; class Magnoliopsida; order Caryophyllales; family Caryophyllaceae; genus Spergularia; species Spergularia bocconei. The sequence continues at coordinate 9,925,903 of OY734943.1, forward strand.
AACGCGCCAATGCCTAGTCAACAGGTCAGCGTTTAATTAGATCATATCCTACAGAATCTGTGCTTGCGAAAAGCTTAATGTATTCATAACTTGGAGATATTTTCGGTTGACAATGAAAAGACAGACCTCTGAAAAGGAATCTGGAGTAGATATGTTGGACATTGCAGATTGGTCATCGTCTCCAATGAACTCCTTCGCTATCATATCCAAAGGAACATCTATCCATATAGATATTCCATGTCGCAAAAGTGCCCTACAAAGTTCTCCATAAGAAAAATCAGTTTTACAGCCAGATACTGCATACGAGTCACTAGAAGTGTCACACATTTTACAAAAGAGCATCAAACTGACGATTGAGAAACAACTTACAGATTGGTCGGACTCTGGACTGCACCATTTCCTGCATTTACTACCAGACGACCCATAGAAGATAATTGCTTTAACACCTCAGTCTGCAAGAAGAACTCTCTAGATATCAGCATCTCTGGTAGCTATAACGTAAATTATTCCCAGAATCTCATACTCCCATACAGATAACCTTACTGTATGCACAACGAGAAAGCCAAAACCCCATGTCCACATTCAAAACAAAATCACCCCACCACGAAGCATTAGCTTCAAAAAACAAAACAAAAATCAAACCCAAAGACATTTGGTCATGATGAGTTGACTGCTGCTATTTACTTTTTCTATACCACCAAAACTTGAATTCATAGATCATACCCGTGTTGGTGTTGACAAAATTTCATCCAGTACTAGAATGAACTGATCAAACCCAGGGGTGCGATTCATAAATAGGAAATTGTGTGAGTTGAGTGAACCAGGAGAAGCTGTTAGGTCAAGAGTTTAATCTATTTCCTTCAGTACATCAAAGAAGAATCACAATCTAATATTCTCTTTCTGAAACAACGGCCTCCTTTTATTTGTTGGTTAATAAAATCGCATTGTTTTCCTGTCACGTCTCAAACAGAGACCGGTCAAGGTTTGGAGCACTCAGAAGAAATTTTTAACAAAATACCATGGTAGCAAATTGAGTTATTATCTCTTTCCTCCATAAATCATGATATCCACAAAGATAAAGAACAGCAGTAATGTCCAAAGATCCTAGTCATCCTACTACATACAGTATGCCGTCTGTCTCGAATCATCAAAAGTTCTGTTACCAGGCTGAAGATTTCATACACCACAAGGCCAAGCTCGCAATGAGAACTGTCAACAACCTATCTAACTGACAATTTAAATATCAGTCTGTTCAGTAATCCACCAAGTAGGTGGTAAAAATAAACTATGACTTCACATCATAAAATATCAGCATGCTAACTTAGAGATACTAATCTCCCCCCCCCCCTCCCCCTCCCCCCTTTGAGGATAGTAGAATAAGTTTCATATCACTACACACTAAAGCAGCCAATTCCTAGAATATAATAACTCTAGAACCTCACCCCTCACGCATTGTCTTTAAAGATAATAACCTGATTGTTCGGTCCCATGCAGAATCTGAAGGCCTTAATTTCCATGTCAATGGATATGTTGGGAACATATAAACACATGACCTCAAAAAAAAAAAAAAAAAAAAAAAAAAAAAAAAAAAAAAAACTTACAGACACATGACTACAACAGGTCTACCAATAAGTAATCCGCGTATATACTTCCGCTCATTGACATGCAGCATTGACAGTTACAATTTTTAAATGATAACTCCAGCGGAAGAGTCGGTGTTACATAGCCTCTATTTCTTATTTTACTAGTAAAACATGTAAGTTGAAAAGTTAATCACTTGTTCAATCAACGAGAAAAATGATCAATCAAAAATACCTCAGCAAAACCACATCTAAGCATCCTTACTTCTATAGTACTATCCCTTTTCAAATAGCTCATATAAACGTACCTCAGATTCACGAAAGCCTTCTTCATCCCTTTCCTTGAGAGATTTGCCAGAGGAATCTTTACCAGCAGCCTCCTCAATTACACAATCACTATCAAGTTGATAGATAAAATAAGAGAGACTTTTCCCATAAAGAGCTTAAAATCCAGTTACAAGCAGCATAGAGGAATGTAAAAGAATGCCTCACCTATCAAAATAGTAATATCGTAATGACTCTGCTATAACCTCTGCCACCTTGTTCTTTATTGCACTGCTCATACCTTGAAGTGTTCATAACATTAAAACATGAAAATCCATTAGTACCTCATTAGAATTAAACTATACATGAACATGCCTCACACTTAAGGTGGTAGAAGTACTTACCAATGATGAATATTGATGTCCCTTTTAAATCAGCATTCACATCTGTGGCCTTCTTCTACATTAAGACTGAAACAGTTAACAATGAGCATTCTTCTACCAAAAGCAGGCAAAAACACAAGGTAAACATCTTGGCAGTTGAACCATCATAAAATGTCAAAGTGGCAGAAACTGAAGGGTAAGATTATCTATTCTGTACATAGGTGGTTCGATCAAAGGTCAAATTATGAAATACCAAAGTTAAATCCATGAGCATTTAACTGATAATCTGATTGTACGACTATGTTTTCCACACCCCCGCCCCCCTCAAAAAAAAGATGACCGTCACCCCACCCTTTTACTATCCGATGGTAGGTCCGAGCCCTTGGGATAAACTAGTATGCATAGTGAAGTAGTGAGTACTGTAAGAATGGTTGGAGACTCCATAGACACAAAACAATAGCCACTTCCTAAGAATTAATTTCGACAGTTCTAGTGGTCTAGCCTTACATTCGACAGGAGACTATCAGCAACCGAGCATTTTTGCCAGATACCCTACGCTAACATTCTCCGAGCTATTGTAAAAGTCTCCAAAGTAAACGATTATCAAGTTTCTCTAGTATTAACCATCAAATATTCCTCTACTCATAACCAAATCGAGGCATAGCATTACAATTCGATAACACGGTAATAAATACAGCGAAAAATGGCACATGATCTAGACAAAGATAAAGAATTAGAAGAGTCCACCTTTACTGCAAAGGAAGCATCACTCTCATCCGCGGCATCATCAGGTTCGTCAGTCACCACACTCACTGAACAGTCAATAGCAAAAAGTATGAAATACGCTACAAAAATCCTCACACTATGACAAGTTACCAACAGTAACAACAGTACAACACCGTGAAAGGCGTGAATCGCCCAACATAATACCAATTCATCATAAAGTTCCAATCTTTGACTCTATTCACAACTCGTACAAATGTAAAGCTAGGATTTGACATTCGGGGTTGCGAAATAATAACGAAATTGTGACATCAACAACTTATCCCATTATATGACAAAAATATTGGGGTAATTGTGGTTTACGGTGCGGTAAAAAAAGGGGAGTAACAATTACAAAATCAGGATGAAACCCAGGAAAGAAATAGCAGTAAATAATAACTTACAGGAGGAAGTTGTATCGTCTGAAACAGCACGGATTGCGGAAAGTTGTTGTTGCCGCCATTTGAGTGGGATTTGAGGTTTGAAATGGAGTGAAGAAGAAGGATTATGAAGTGGGCAGTTCAATTTGGAGGGAAAGGGGATTTTAGAGAAGAAGGGCAGTTGAGTTCTAGCTAGTGTTGTGTGGATTGCTGGGCTTATCTCCATATTTTTGAGCGTGTGTAATACTCTACTCCCACAATGATCTTTTATGGGAGTCTCTACATCTCTTGCTTAAGGATATTTTGGCCAAAGAACCAGATTGGCTCAAAGTGAAAAGTCAAATTGATTCAAATGGTAAATAGTAAAGTTTAAATGAGTTGATGAGTATGTGCAAGTGATCGGGTTCGGTTAGTTACAGTGAAAGGGATACAGAGAAACCGGAATGTAACCGAGTAGAACCAAGCCCGAGCTCACTAGACATGGGTTCGGCTTGTTCACTTTGCAATCAGGTTCACGCTTGATAAATCCAAGATCGGGATTGGCTGAGTGAAGCTCAAGCTCGTTTGTTTCACCAATAATCATACCGCACGGCATTAATGATTTACAATGTACATAAAGTAGCTTGACACGACAAAAGACACATACTTGACACCGAGTTAATAGGTTGATGTTAAGATATCTCGTGGTGTTTAGTTAATCTGTCACAAAAAAACTGAGGAATTGACCGCTTTTCTCAGATACCATTATTTCCATTTCTTTCTGGAGGAAAGTAAATCACCTTGAAGGGGTGGACTTACTATTTATATAGATAAATAAAGGGAAAGATACACCAATTCCGTGGTAAATGTTACAAGGATCGTTACATACAGTTGCCCCGAGCATGAATTCTCAGTGAAACATTGAAGCTGAATAGCTGATCAACAAAACTCAATTTATATGCTGCTACACAACACAGGGCACCTAATATTTACAGGGTTGTGCCCACCATGAGATGAAGGTGAATTAGACGCTTCTCCATGTGAACAAAATTGCTTCTGAGAATCCGAGGTGAAACATAAAAACTTCTTCCACCTACAAAAAACGAATATTCACATCATTATGTCACCAAAATGTGAGCATGCTATTCGCAGGCGATTAGGATACAACTGATAGATATCAGAGTGTGCATAATTCATTATCCAGCCAACAAGAAACTCGGAGACAGATACCAAAACTGTTGTAGGAACACAGCATGATACGAATGAGTATGATGGGACAGTTACCGAGATACACATAACAGAAACTTCCTCTTTTGAGGGTGCTGCCATCATTTGGGAATTGGGATAACTATTACCTCCGAACCCTGGACAAAAGATTGGAATATATAAAATTTCATGAAAGGATAAAGACAGATTAAGGGAAAGCCCAGAGAGGAAATTCAGTTCCGTCAGAAGTCGGATAGACAATGTGGGGTGATGGTCTATGAGAGCATGACGACGCTACAAGGGTTACTAGAGCACAGCAAATTATGTCCATGGATATTCATCTAAAATGTCAAGTAACAACCAATCTTACAGCTGACGGAAAGGTACAGCAACTTTCTAGATGATTGGCTTCAACTCAAAAGAATGGCATGAACGCTTGAGATTAAGAGAAGAAAACTGTGAAATAGTACATGTGATATCTCATATCCACATATTTACTGTTATCATAAAACACTGCTGAGGAAGCTCTATAGATTTCACCAGTGTTCTTTTAAACAAAAATCTTAAGCAAATGCAAGTATGCAACGATAAATGGTACTTATGATCAGGAATTCTGGCTTAGTGTAAATCAAAATGTTGCAGCACTTTAATGTGACTAAGAGATCAACACTGCAGAATCATCAGAAATCTACAGATATCTGGGTGTAGGGCATACATACCTTATGTTTCACTAGAGTAAGTCCCAGCTCTTGGGGATGCTAATACGGTATTAGCATTTGCTAAAGACATGGGCGTCAGAGGAGGAGAAGCAACATCTTTATCGAGCTGAGAGGACTCAAAAACCTTTGCGATGCTCAATGCTTTAGCTCTATAGTGGCTTGAAGGGGTAGAGAAACTACGTGGAACGGTCAATGGGGGAACTGGTAAGGGAGATGCTGTATTGGAGGCAGCAGCTGTAGTTTTATTTTTCAAAGGAAAATCCACGTTCTTTGACACGAAAGGAGCAATAGCTCCACTAGACACCATGGATGTTCCGGGTTTGCTGGGCACAGTAGCAGGAGGCCTAGGAAGTTCATGAAGCTCACTTATTTTGGGTGGTGATACAGATGGAGGAGAACGATGTGAAGCTTTAGGTGATGATGGCCGAGGTACCGTGGCTTGAGAAATAGGGCCAGAGACCCGAAGCGGAAGCTCAGATGCAGAAATCGGACCACTAGCCGATAACCCAGGTTTTGTGGAACGAATATTACTGCTTATAGGACCTGAAAAAGCTTGTCTTTTTATTTTCTTATGATCAGATGAATCAACTGCATCACTCTGTCGAGATGGATGTCCATCAGCCAGAGGAGGCAGGCGTGTTGAGGCATGGTTGGTGTTCCTCTCATCATGCAGTGATGTTCTTGCAAAAGGCACTGATTGGTTTTCTTCCTTTGAATCTCTCTTATTCATTTTGAGTTCAAAAGGGGATGAATGCCATATATTTTGATCTGAGAGGCTTTTCGGCCTTGCACGGGGAGCCGAACTTGTTCTAGTAGAACTTGAAGTCTTTGCATCACCAGGGGTAGGCAGTACATATGTGTGAAACTTTTGCGTAAGGGATGGACGCATTCGTCGTATTCTCTCGGCTGGATCAAACTTCTTCTCGGCAATGATGGGTGCAGAATGGCTGTAGTTGCTTGTCCTAGGTTCACTGTCTAGCATCTGTGAATCACCTTGAACTTTTTCAAGTCTGAACTGCAGCCACAGATAGTAGAGCCTTAAATTTGAAACTAAAGTATACGATTAATTGCTAATAATCCACAGACTAAAATTCAAATTCAGAGATGTGAGATACCTCTGTATTTTCCATTATTGATGGTTTAGGAATCGACTCTTCTTCCTGATCTAACTGAAACAACACAAGGAAGACTGAGCTAAAACCCTTATTTGACAAAAAGGCAAGAGAAGTCTATGGATAAACAAACAAAAAGCTCATCCTTATTCAAATCTTGGCACTAAGATACCAATGGCAACCTTCATCAAAGACCACCATACCCTATAGTGGACAGGTCCATGCAGTTAATCACAAATATCTTTCTGCCACAGATTAATATTAAACCATTTGATTGCATCCACTAAAGCAAACAAGAACAGACATATGAACAAAGTTTTTGTTCAAGAGATTTTAACGAAGCAGCGACAGAGGTTATACTTTTAATTTACAAACCCTTCTATGGAACTAGGCACTCTTTTGTCACCAAATATACTGTATATCTGCCCATGATAGTTCGGAAACTAGATTAGATAGACCAACAGAAGACCTGATGTACAAAGAGAGAGGAAGAGGAGAGAAGGAAAACAAATAAAGAGAAACATAGCACCTTCAGGTAGTACCATTTCTATATTTTCTAAATCAGTCTTTGCAGAAAATATATGACAAAAATAAGCTTTAAATAGACAACAAGTAGGATCAATTTAAAACTAAACGTGTGAATTATGCAAGACACCATCGCCATATCACTCAAGAAGCATTTCCATTCCAAATAAGACAACTCCATCAGATTCTCACCTCCATTGAGTTCCTTGATGTTGCCATGGCGTCAGTTCCCAGCTTTTGTGGCCGATAGTCAAAACTCACTTCTCCATCATCATTAGAATCATAACTGTTCTCTCCCTCATCTTCTCCTTCATCATTGTCATCAAGCCCACTATGGTAGTCTATATGTTGCTTTTCAGCAATCAGCTTGACATGTGGGTCAACTGCCTCAAGCGATTTGAGACCTCTTTTGAAGAAGTTTAGCTGTGACTCAAACAACGCAACAATTTAAGTACTAAGAATTCCCACTGGTATTGAAAACATTCAAGGTATTGATAATTAGGTAGGAACCATCAGCTACCTGTGCGGTATGATGACGAGCCGCTTGGGTTAGAAGACACCGAGACTGTCCTTGCTTTAGCGACTTCAGCCGGAAAACACATAGTGTCGCTTCCTCTTCATATTCAGTATGGGCTTGCTTCAACTGTTCCATAGAGAAACTTTCACCTTTTCCACCTTTTGAGCGTCCTCTTTCTCGCTGTTGTGCCATCATGTACTCGTACACGGATCTAAAGACGGTTTCTTGATTAATAACAACAAAACTTAACTGGTGGGAGGGGAAGAAATGACCGTAAACGCAATGATTTGTACCTTTTCTCATCACACTGCTGCTTCATCTCCTGTTTCGGTATAAGGAAAGGCATCCAGTAAGAATCTTGAACACAAAGAAATAAATAGATAAAACGGGAAGTTTCATACGTTTTGAAGTAAGACATATACATGCGGCAACAATGCAAATGTAGCTTATTTAAAGTCAATTTTCTGCTTGAAAGAGTTGATGCAACAATTCAACCTCATTAACGCAGAACAACTGATACAAATTCTGGTTTCTACATTCTCTCTCAAAGCAGGAATTCTACTGCCCCGACTTTAAATACTACAACCATTTACATTCTGCACTTGTGTAGCAACCTTGGAAGTCATTTCATAAACTAAAGAAAATTCTTGGAGAAGCACATCAATCATCACGCAACACTTGTTGGAGTGAGGCCTTTAGCCCCAGCACAAGCCCAAGTTGGTCTCAGAAGTTCTGAGTTCTGACTCAAAGTTGGCAACACTCTCAAAGGATTTCAATTCACCAAACAAGAAAAACTAAGTAGTACTCCCTCCATTCATATCCAAATGCCCCATATTTTTTGCAGTTTTTGACGGACCATATTTGGGCAAACCTCTAGATCAAATGAAATGTTCACTTAGTGTAGAAATTAGCAAATACTCTACTCTGCAATGCCCTATCCCAATTCCCCTTAAATTTATAGCAAATGAGTTATTCATTTGGTTGATATGTGGCTCACAATATGTTAAGTCAAAAACTGCAAAGTCAATGCGGCATTTGGATATGAATGGAGGGACTAGTCAACACCCATAGTGACTACAACAGTTCAAATTACATGATTGCATGAAATGTTGATTTGGGTAAAAAATGATCGAGTCGCAATCTTTCTTTTCGTAAATCTCACCTCAGTGTTTAACTACATACCCTCAAGATCCTCAAAAGGGAGTCTACAGTCTAACAAGAAAAATCTGAAAAGGATTATGGAAGAGAATCAACATCACAGAGAACAATGGCCTTGAATTTTCTTACGAAGCCTCATTTAATCTAGGTGTTTGATATAAAGATATAAAACAAACTTATGAAAACTAACCACAAAAAAAAGGTGTCCTAATTCTCAAAGTAGACATCTTCATAAGAGTCACTTAAGCAGCACCTTCCCTATTTGTTGTCTCCTATCCTCTCCTTTACAATCATCCTAGTTCCTGACATCACTGTGACAATATTCAGCCCCACCCCTTACAACCAAGAGAGATCTTAAACATCAAGATTTTGTTCATCATAGAGTTTGGGACAATACCTGTTTGAAGAATTCCTTTTTGCATAACAACCTTAAAAAATCTTTTGCGCACCACTTCCTTTTAACCATAAAGTTTTCGCAAACACGGCCATCACCCCAGAGCTGGCCCTTAAAGGCTTTCTTCAGCTATTTCATTATTTTTCATCATGCAGCTTAGGGAGTCCTAGGTATTTTCTTCTTTTTTGTTCATATTTCCCTTTGCCTGGTTAGATTCCCTTCAACTTAGATTTTTTGTTCTTTATTTTTCTAATTAGTTTCAAGCATTCAATTTTCCCAACCAAAAGCCACCACCATCCACAAGTAGAATTCATAGTTAGGGTCCTTTGAAGTATCTCATAGTTAGAATCCATAGTAGGGGTCCAAGACACACTAAAGTTAAATAATTAGAGGCGGGTGAAAAGAGTTTCAGCTGCAAAGCTTGACAAAGACATTCCAATTTAACTCCTATGGCTAAGAGATTTTTCGAAGGGAATCAACCGCAGACATAGACACACCAAAATCTCCTCATGAGGAGTTGAGGACCAAAGCCAGAGTATACCAAATAGCAAAGGAGCAACAATGACACCTTTACTCATATTTCTCCTACAGATTACACATAAATCCAATTTCTAAATGAGTATGACTGTATTCCATTCTCCAAGACAAAGCTGGACGAATAATAAGAATAGTTTGACATCTGCAGTTCACAACGAATCCTTTTTAATAGTCCGCACTTTCGATGTCTATAGACACTTAACAATTCAAGATCAAATCTAGTGATATGTCCCAAGTATATAACATCCTCAAATCTGGCTAAAGAATGTTTGAGGAATCACCAAGTCAGCTAAGTCTTTCTCAATCATTCAAAAATAAACTTCAAAGGCTTAGTCATCTCACAACTTAAGTGAGTCTGACTAAACTTCCAATCTCCAGGACGAAAATGCAAGACTAGTTTGACTCCTAAATCCTAATACAGTTCACATTTCCAATTCAGTGAGCTCAATCATGTATGATGGGAGTCCTCAAAGATTTGACCTTTACGAACTTTGTCTGTAACTCATTACAGGCTCGGAAAACAAAAAAAAAAGGTGTACAAAGTAGATATCCAGCAACAAGAAGGACAGGGTTGAATAGAAGAGGTCCTGACAATTGGCTATCAATGTGTCCACATCGATGGTGACTCTTCAATGTATAATCCAAAGATTTACAATCCTTGGCTTTAGAATATAATGGAATAAAGCAAATTGGCTCATAAACTGTTTGTGCTTCTTGTATTGTGAAGTGGGTTTTGATCAATGCAATTCTCGACGCTTTTCATTATGGGTCATCTTTGAAACAGCCTCTCTATGTTCCCTAACTCAAGAGTTAGGCGACGTACATCTGATCCCCCCCACCCTTCCCCCATTAGATCACTATTGGTGGGAGCCCTTGACACACTCGGGTATTGTAATTATAACTGTAATGTTGGATAAAGATCAAGAACTACCATTTACAATATTCATATTCTTTGAGTCTCCTACCAGTGTCCATTCTCACATGTCAAGAAATAAACGCCACTCTTTCAAAAAAAAAAATAATAATAATAATGGACGCCCTCCACAATTTTGGTCTAAAATGAAAGTATCGAGTGTTCATACAACAAAGAAAAATTTAAGGTTACAAGAGTCAAGTATCCAAGACGGGTAACTCGAGAAATAAAGAAACTGAAATTAATTGTTCCAATCTCAGAACCGCCGCCAAGAGATATGAACCTAGTGCACAATCACTAATCCTTCTACAAAGGAAAATGCGCTTGTAGTTTGTACAAGTGACAAGCTATATGACAAAGTAAAGGCGCACAACTGCAATTCGGTCGATTCACACATTGTGTTGAATACGGAGTAAGGGAGAAGAAGGGGTCCATTTCCATTATCTAAGCATGTGTTCAACACAACGGAAGGGTGAGAAATAGAGGGATGTGTTCCATCCCCTTGTAAAAAGCCAAATCCTTCCATGGTTGGAATTTGGAAAGATGTAGAAGGAAGATGCCAATCCCCTCCCCCCTGCTTGGACTGCCCTTTCTCATTTATTGCTATTTGAAAAAAAAAAAAAGGAATCCTGAATCTTGGTACGACGATGACGACGATTGGAACAACAACAATTTGCCCCAGTGCCTTAAAGGCTCCCGCCATAAGGCGGGATAAGGGGGTCGGATGCACGCAAGTCTTACCCCTATTGAAACATAGAGAGGATGCGCACGGGTGACCCAAAATGAAAATTGATTCGAGAATCGGACCAATTGACTGCTACTTCACAAAATTAGAAGCACATACAGTTTTATGAGCCATTTTGCTTTATTCCCTCAAGCATTAATTTGAAGTATTACAGTCAAGATAGCAAACCTGCACAGTTTGAAGTTGATTGAGAAGAGACTCTGATGGATTCGTGATCGTGACAAATATATGAGACCGCTGCAAAAGCATAAAGAGAAACATTCACATGGTTAGGACACTGATGAGACACAAACTTAAAGAGCTACCACCACTACTGCTTACATAAACATCAACCAGTTTCCGAAGCTCAAATTGAATCTTTCCCAGCATCATCAAGGCCTTTTCTGCACACATACAGGCAGTGTATCACACACCACATTCAGAGAACAAAAAGCTCATCATAATACATAACCACCACAAGGAAATTTTGTTCAAGAAGGCGGCAAACGTCAATTTTATCGTCAAATATCAAGCAAACCCACAGAACTCCCAGCTAAAATGGCAATGTCAAAAGTTTAAACTCTATTTTCATTCTCAATTATAGGACAACCCAATGAACAGACACCAATTACAATGTTAAACAAGTTGACCAGCCTAAATCTTTAAAGGAAGTGCAAAGACGGAAACTAAAAGTGTTCTTGAATATTTATTTGTATAGAATAACAATGACCAGCAACGAATATGGCTTAACCAGTGACATGCTCATATATAAACCTCAAAATTAAACCCAGACTATCTTTAAAATGCCAAAATTCAGGCATTCTAGCCAAGGCATGACTCGAGTCCGATGACTAGCAGATACTACAGCTGACTAAGCTCTAACTTCAACATCCTCTCACCATGTAGCTTCCGATAGAAACTCATGAAATCATACCAAAAGAATTTGAATTGTTTGGTTCCAGTTATTACTCTTCAGCTTAAACCAACAGCCTTGCAGGAACTCCACTATTTGTTGCTTTCTGTTTTCCAACTAAAATACGTGTACATTAAAATTCAGGGACCATGTAATCATATATTTAAACTGTTGAAGTGTTGATCTAGCCGCAACGCAAAATACAAAAAAAAATTATCAGAACAACTTGAGCAAGAGTGTACCTAGAATTTTAACACAATTTCATGTTATTGTTGACATCAATAAAAAATATGCAGGCAGCAGATACATAAACTTGGTATTTAGAAAGCTAAAATGTGGGAAACATACTACTCTCGTCATCTTTGTACAGTTCCGCTTTGTCCAGTAAACAACCACCCATTTCTTGTAGAGACTCGGAAAACTCTGCAAGGAAAATTCAGATCAGGTCTCAGAGACCAGCTATTTGCAAATGTTTCACATTAAAAAAATGATATCTTTTTTTAATATGCTAACTTAACCAAGAGTATTGCATATCTTTCAATAAAACGCCAGTATATTTATATTAATCATGAGCTCATGGCGTCCATATTAGACAATAGCTTCATTATTCTACAACAAGGTAGCTATAGGAGAAGAAAAGAAAGCCCAGCTTAGGAAAGCAAAATTAAGTGGTGCATAATTTTCCTGAAGTCGATGCGATGTGTGCTGAGTTACACGGACTCAGACATCATCCATATCACTAACACACATAGGTGTGGGTCTGAGGATGAGACCCAGTTCTTTAAAGAAAGATTAATGTTTTTCTCACTTAAAATGAAGACTTCACGTAACAATCCCTCGGGCCAAGGATCCACTTGCCAGCATTGACACTTGAGGTGGAAATAGATTATTTCGGTTATACAGATTGTGAAAGAAAAACGGGATTACATGAGAGGCTACATCGAAATATCAGCTCGGGAAAGACTCACTATCAATGAGTTTTGCAATATGACTGAATAAAGCAAAATGGCGCCCTAAATTGTCCGAGCTTTCAATGTTGTGAGCCAATCGTCAATCGATGCATTTCTCGGTGCAATTTTCATTATGAATCAACGGGAAATGGCCTCTCAATACCTTCAACATAAGTGTAAGGTTTTATACATGCGAATGTATATGAGAAGAAACAAGAACGGACAGCCGGACAAGTAGTTTTCCTTGTTATGACATTATAAGCATCACAATTGCCTTTGGAACAAGGATATTGGCCTATGCACCCCCTTGGAAATCCAACATTTGTCTACTCCTCACCAAAATTACAACCTAAACCAAAACTACGAATTTTACCCACATCAGCAACGTACTGCAACTTAAACTAACAGTAAATTGCAGGATACTCAAAGTTTTCTCGATGTCATGCTTATTTTGATTATTCAATATTTTCTTTCTATTCTTTGCACCCTGTCGTGTCTATCTTTCCAAGTATTTTTATTCATCTTTCTCTATTGATTTCGTTGGACTGCTATTGATTCAAATCGGATGGATTAGGTTATGTATTAGGCTAGGGTTGTCAAAGAACTATTTGTAAATAAACCATAAGATAATGTTGCCGTCTAAGACCAGTCAAATAATTAAATCAAACCAACGCTCTTTTCCAATTTGAATTCAAATAACCCAGTAAATAAACAGGCTTGATTATTGTCCCTAGGCCCTAAGAACATCATAGAAGTCTGCGTAAATTGGAGCATGATTCATAACAGAATAGTTCTTATTAGCTTCCAGCTTTAGGAGGAGAGAGAAAGCCCACTTTATAATCCCAAGATCTTCCATCCTAAACCCAATTGGCAATAGGTGGAGTAACTCCTTGATTTATAAACTAGATAATTTTTCTCCTCATTTCCAATGTGGGACACTCACATGTGGAGTGTAAATGGGCACTTCAACACAGTGTGTTCGAGTGGGATGCAGTTCTCTACAATACGCAACCAGTAAATGATTATCAGAAGTGGTTCAGTTTTGTGATACACGAAGAGAATACACCATTGTTCGAGTGCTAGATTCAAAAATATCTACTTATATCCATCAAGAATGGCTCTCTCAACAACCGAGCGTATAATAATACTATCAAAACAAAAATATAAACCAAAGCAGGAACAACTAAAGATAGGAGCAAGCATTCTAAAGCATGACCAAATCGCAAAGCAACAAAATATCGATTTCAACACACATTGTCACAAACATACCATACGCAGAGTTTGCGGTCGCAGCAGCAGCCGAAAGCAAGCTATCATAGCAGTTCCGCATGTCCTGCATCTCCTGCCAAACAGTAACACCCTAATTCAATTCCTCCCCCTTTTTCCCCCAATTTACTCCCAAAAAACTCGAATCCTACCGACGAAACTTACTCCATACTCTACAACTTACCGACAAACTCTATCACAAAATCAATCATAAATCTAATCTCAATTTCCACAAAGATTCTTAGATCATCAACAACAACAACAACAACTTCATACAAATTTCCAATTCGGTATCTACCAATCACTACTCACAAATACCTCTACCAGATTCTTTACCTAATTTAGCAACTAATTAATCAAATTACAAATTTACAACTTACATTTCAGTAAAAATAATTAAAAATAAATAAATAAATAAATAAATAAATAAAGGGAAAAAGTGAACCTGAGAAGCTTGAGCAAGTTCGTCGACTTTGAGAGGACGGTGGTGGAAGTCGCGGCGGTCCTTAGCGGCGGCGGCGGCGGCGGCGTCACTTTTAGGGAAGGCGAATTTCTTCAACATACCAAATGAAGACTTCATTACTACAAATAGAAATTATTGGTGGTGGCGTGTTGTATGTTGGAGGGAGGTAGATAGTGAGTAATTTTCTAGAGGGAGAAAGGGGGGGGGTTACATGATCTGAAGTGTGTTGAAGAAGTTTAAGTCTAGAGAGAGAAAGTCAGTGAGTCAAAAAAGAGGGACGCGCAGCAGAACAGATCGAGGAGAGAGAAAAAAAATTGAAAATGAGAGTTTCCGGGGAGAAGAGAAGGCAAGGGTGTGGTGGTACGTCAGGTGTATGTGTGTGTGTGTGGAATATAATATTTTTGAATATTTTAATCGAGTAAGACGACTTTTGAGTTTGGGGATTTTGACCGAGTTGAGTGCTCTTTGACTGACTCATTGACTCGCTGATTATTGGGGTTTGCCTTTCTTTGTGACTTTGTGTTGTGTTTGTGTTGTGTGTGAGATTTTATTGGACATGGTGAGTTTGGAAAAGGAAATGATCCTATGTTTTTTTTTCTTTTCTTTTGAAGTGTCTTGATCCCTTAAACATAATGGTGGCCCATTTTGGTGTTTAATGTGTGAATGGGTCTTAATCATATGGGATGGTGTTATGGCTTTTCTCATTTCGATCGTTTTCTTTAGCTTCTGTAAGTGTTTTTTTTCCCATTATGTTGACATGGTGTACGTGAGTTTTGCCCTTTTGCGCATGATGTTGCTTTTGAAGTTACTTCACTTTGGTGTTTTCGAACTTTGACAATACGATCTGGCGGAGACCTGAAGATTCACCTCTCCTAATTACATTTTGAATTTTCGAGAAGTAAAAACTTATTCAAAACTAAAAAATCATTCTGAAAAGAAAAAAAAATCCAAAACATATTTCTAGCCAACATTTATGTAAACTTTGAAAATTTGTCAATCATCTTCAAATCAAGAAAAAAAAAACGCTACATTTCTAATAAAAAACACAATCATAATTTTTTTTTCTTCAAGAGGTTAGAATACATGGTTAGCGATTAAGTGCTCCTACTATCCAATGCGAGAGTACACCAACTAAAGTACTACAACACTACTTATATCGGGTGTTGCTAAGTGTCTTTATTTTGGGTTAATTTTCCGTACGCTGTTAAAATAATTTTCAAAGTTTATAACGGATTTAATTTGTTTTTTTTACAAATTTAACAAATTTAAAGCAAACACTTCCTAATTGTTAAACGATGTTTTTGCCCTTGGTTATTCCTAAAACAAAATAAATAAATAGAACCCTTTTATTAGATCATCATAAACCCAATTTCCCATGTTTGGTAAGGGTGTTAGCTAGTGTGATTAAGTTGGGATAGGATTACCATTTTAATACCTAAAGGAGTTTAAGGATGTGGGATTAACAACAATTAAAACTACTTAGGTTATCTACATTGGGGGTCTCAAATAGAATGAGGATTATCTATCCCACCTTGTATCGCCCCCATGTACCCCTCCAATCACAACTTTGCAAACTCACTATACAACATTAAAAATTCAATTTAAACTTATAATTTAATTTATTTCTAAAAATTTGGTTAGAGGGGTATAGAGAGTAGGACACAAGAATAGGACAGAGGATTTCTGATAAAGATTGAATCTTTATTACGAGAAATCCCAACCAAAATGCATTAAGATGAAATAAGAAGAGACTGAGAAGCAATTTAAGAGGGACTGAAAGATTGAATATTAAGATAGAAGTGAGAGATTACAAAAATGATGAATTATTCTTAGAATCAGACGCTCCCCTCAATTTATAGCACAAATTGCAACGGCCTAGTGCCAGCATAACAAAAAGACGAATGGCAGCATTGCAAGAAGACAAATGACAGCTTTTCTATCTCTTGCAAAACCAGGTGCAGAGTATCAGGTGGTTTTTCTAATCATTTGCTTCCAGATTATTCTCCTTGGACGGCTCACCCCTGTACAGCTCACATTCTTCAGTCTTTGACTTCTCCTGCTCTTTTCCTTTGACTTTGGATGCCTGCGTGGCAGCTGACGGTGCAGATTGACCTTGGCTTGATAGTAGTGTAGGTTGACTTGGGTTTGTATCATTACCCTCCCCGTCAGAAAATCCTTGACCCCAAGAATCGAATTCAGGAAATCGTTCAGTGAAGGCAGCAAAATCTTCCCAAGTAGCATTTTCAGTAGTATGACCAAGCCAGTTGACCAAAACCTGAGTCACAACCTTGTTGCGCTTCTTGACTATCGTCCTCTCTAGCACCATCTCTGTAATTTTGGTTAAGGTCGGGTCATCTGTTGTGAATTGCAGGTAGCTGGAGTCAGGCAGTTTACCTATGTGTTTAATTTCTTGAGCTCGGAGACATGAAATGTATGGTAGATTTGAGAACCGGGAGGAAGAGCCAGCTTGTATGCAACTGGTCCTATCTTGTCCAGCACCTTATAAGGACCATAGTATCCAGGAGACAGCTTTTGATTCACCCTTGTAGACACTGAGCTCTGCATGTATGGCTGGAGTTTGACATAAACAAAGTCTCCAATCTCAAAGCTTCTCTCACTCATGTGCCTGTTAGCCATCTGCCTCATTCTATTCTGAGCTCTTCCCAAATGATACTTCAAAAGCTTAATGACCCTCTCTCTAGCTTGTAGACTTCTTTCCACAGCTTCCACATTTGTCTCTCCTAGTATATAGGGAATGTGTATAGGTGGGACTTGTCTATACAGTATCTCAAAAGGACTGGACTGAGCAGTTGTGTGGTAGTTAGTATTGTACCAAAACTCAACCATTGGTAACCATTTTGCCCACTCCGATCCTTTGGGTTATCAAAGCTCATACACCTCAAGTAAGTTTCCAACATTTGTTCAGTACTTCACTCTGACCATCTGTTTGTGGGTGATAAGCAAAGCTCATGCTAAGGGAGACTCCATGAACTGAAAACAAGGCTTGCCAAAAGTTGCTGATGAAATGGGATCTCAGTCTGAACGAAACTATGTCTTTTGGCATTCCCTGGAGCTTTTAAACATTATCCAAGAAAGCATGAGCTACTGTGGTGGCTGAATAAGGATGAGATAAGCAATTAAGTAAGCATACTTACTCAATCGGTCAATCACCACCATTATGACATCTTTACCCAAGGATTTTGGAAGACCATCAATAAAATCCATAGCTATGCTAAACCGAACTGTGGTAGGAATTGGTAATGGTTGGATTAAACCTGGTGAAGCTGTGGTCTCATACTTGTTTCTCTGACAAGTGACACATGATCTGATGTAGGCTTTGACATCCTTCCTCATTCCCTTCCAGTAGAAGAGTGTCGGAATTCTTCTTAAGGTAGCCTCAGTCCCCAGAGTGGCCTCCAGTGGGTGTATCATGCCAAACATGAATTATTTCCCTTCTAAGTTCATCAGTATCCCCCACTACCAATTTCCTTTTCTCCTGAGTTGTTGGTTTAACCATGTGTAATCTGGATGGCTGCTTATATCAATGGTTTTTTCAGCTATTAAGGTGACCAGTAGTGGACCTTTTACCCATGACTGCTGAATTTTATCCAATAGATCTGATTGGACATATGAAATAGTCATAGGTAATAGTTGATTGCTGGGTAGTCTGGATAAGGCATATGCTACCATATTAGTGCTTCCTTTCTTGTACTCAATTTGAAAGTCATATCCCAGCAACTTGGTGATCCATTTTTGTTGGAAAGGAGATGAGCTCTTACCCTCTAAGATGTACTTTATGCTTTGTTTATCAGTCCTGATAATGATGGTACCAGTCATCAAGTAGTGATGCCAATTCCCTACTGCAAAGAGTATGTCAAGCAACTCTCCATCATAGGTGGATAAGGTTTGGTTCTTGGGTGATAATGCCTTGCTTACAAAGGCAATAGGGTGTCCTTCCTACATCAACATAGCTCCAATGCCCTCCTGAGATGCATCAGTCTCCATGACAAACAGTTTCTTAAAATTAGGCAATGCAAGGTTAGGAGCACTAATAATCAGTGCTTGCTTGAGCTGATTGAAAGCTGTTATGGCCACATCAGACCAGCTAAACCCTCCCTTCTTTAATTGTGCTGTCAGAGGTTTTGCAATGCCTCCATACCCCTGTATAAACATCCTGTAATACCCAGCAAAACCCAAAAATCCTCTTAGTTGCTTGATTTAAGTAGGTGCATGCCAGTCTCTTATAGCTTTAATCTTCTCAGGGTCTGTGGCCACTCCTTTATTAGAAATAATGTACCCTAAATACTCCAAAGATGTAGCTCCAAAATCACATTTATTCCTTTTAACAAACATTTGCTCTCCTTGTAGAGTTTCCAACACTTACGCTACATGTTCAAGGTGTGAATTCCAGTCCTGACTGTAAATGAGTATATCAACAAAGAAAACAATTACATGTTTCCTCAGTACAGGTTTTACAAATGGATTCATAAGGCCTTGGAAGGTAACTGGAGCATTTGTCAATCCAAATGGCATAACCAAGAATTCAAAATGCCCATGGTGAATTTTGAAAGTAGTCTTGTGAATGTCATCTGGAAACATTTTGATCTGATGGTATCCTGACCTGAGATCCAACTTAGTGAAGAACATTCCTCAATGAGAGGGATGGGAAATTTATCCTTGATGGTGTGCTTATTCAATTTCTATAGTCTATGCAAAGTCTCCAGCTCCCATCTTTTTTCTTCACCAGGCCAGCACCACAGGAGATGCAAAAGGACTACTACTAGACTGTATAACCCCATTTTCCATTAGTTCTCCAGTACTCCTCTCAATTACATCCTTCTGTTCAGAAGAAAATCTATATGGCCTTAGATTCAGAGGATTTGTTCCATGCCTTAATGGGATTCTATGGTCATGTCCTTTCTCACTGGTGGTAATCCTTGAGGCCAGCTTCTCAAAAACCTGTCCAAAATGACTGTAACACTTGATCTAAACCATCCACATATTTGTCAGCCTGGTGGTGCACTTGTACATCATGCATAGAGGGAATTTCCAGATTCCCTCCACAGAAACATGTTTGACCTCAATCATGGCTAGTTGGACATCTTGTTGGATTAATTTGGCCATCTTTTTTGGAGGTGTAATCTTGACCCTACTAGGTTTGAGTCCTTTAATCACCACATGTGGTATTTCCATTGTTAACTGACTAAAGTTCCAAACAATTTACCCTAGTTAGGATAACCACTGAACTCCTTGCACCATGTCACAGTTTTCAAGTGGAGTGAGGTAAAACTGATCCTCAAACTCTGCTTTCTGAAGCTCCCATGAGAATCCTTGGCATGCCTTATCACATAATAAGGTGTTCCCATCAGCCATAGAAATCTCCATGGGTTTCATGATCTTCATTTTACACCGAATCTTTTTTTATGTGTCTACATTCAGGAAATTATGAGAACGACCACTGTCAATCAGGGCTTGCAGTGGTTTTCCTTCCCTGTACACAGTCACCCTCATAGTTTGGAAGCTCTCTACTCCTCCCATGGCACAAGTTGAGATCATTACTACACACTGGTGAGTGTCTCCTTCCAACTCTACTTCACTGTTTTCTTCCTCATAACCTTCTTCAGTGTCACTCAAGTCCCTTACTTCAATCGTGTAGATCTGCTTTTTTTTTACTTGGCACCTATGGCCAGGAGTAAATTTTTCTGGACACCAAAAACACTGACCTTTCCTCTTCCTTTATTCCATTTCAGCAAAGGTGAGTGTTTTAATTTTCTCGTACCATTGGTGTATGGAGGTGGGTTTCAACTTTTCTGGGTTCCCTGGTTGTTGTAGAGATGATTATATTTGGATAAGGGTGGTATTTGGGCAGTAGTTTGGGTTATTTTGGGTGGTGTGGGTAGTGAAGGTGGTTGCTAGCATTAAACTAGCATTGTACAGTCACTGGACTGGCAATGGCGTAGTATTTATTGATGTGGCATAGGTTATGTATGTGGCTAGAGGTGTTGTGATTGAGGTTGTTGTTGGGTTATCGTCGGGGCTGTTTTGTATGTTTATAGGGTCAGTGGTGCGTATGTGTGGACGAGTGTATGGTGGTTGTGCATGGTGGCGTTGATGTTATCGGTGGTGTTGCCATTTTGCTGCATTTGCATAGTTGATTAGTTGTTGTCGTGGGTGTTGGTGTCATTGTCGTAGTAGTTGATCTGTTAGTTGTTGTCGTGGAGTTGCCAAGTTTGTGGTTGGTGTTGTCATGGAGTAGGTTTGCGGCTCGTTTCGACTATTAATTTGAAGTCTCGTTTATATGATTTTTAAGTTTTAACATTAACTCATTTGAGATTGTTTACGTTTATTATTTGGGGCTTATAATGTTTAGTCTTTGGGAATTTAATTGTTATAAAATATAAATTGTTTGGGAATGTTTTGGGTGGTTTTGAGTTATAATTAGTAAGTTCGTTATATTCATTTTGGGTATTCGTTTGTTACTATGTAGTTGGTAAGTTCAATCTCGTTGGGTTCATTGACTTCTAAGAAGTTTAAGGGGAAGTTTAGTGATCATCAGTAGGAACGTCAATCCTTTGAGCTTGAGGTTGTACCTTTTTTGTTCTCATTCGGCACACTTGCTCTCATATTACATTTCATATATAAATAAGGGCATGTTTTGACATTTACGGCTCCGGCCTATAATTAGCATATGTTTTGGTTCTGTTCTAAAAAAATACACTTTTAATGGTTCAAAGAGGGGATTTGATTTTAATCAGCATTGCAAAAAGTTCATGTGGAATGTAGCAGATGGGAAGAGGAAGATGACTTTTTATAGCTGGAATAAAGTCTGCTCTCCCAGAGAAGAAGGTGGCATGAACATTAAAGAAGCTTTGTCTTGGAATAAAGCACTACTTCTAAAATGGCTGTGGAAACTAGAAAATGATGGGAAAGGCATCTGGATTCAATGGATAAAAGCATACAAGATTCACAAACACTCTATTTGGGATGTCAAAAGCAAAGCTTCAGATCCTGAAAGCTGGAGGAATGTGATAAAGGTCAGAGATGAGTTGTTAGTAATGATGACAAGTGTTGACAATGCTAAACTCAGGCTGCAAGGCTGTGGTATCAGTGGCAAATTCAAAGCTACAAAAGCTTATGACCTGTTTAGAGCTGAAAATGCTAAGGTAAATTGGACAGGTGCAGTCTGGGACACAGTTAGTATGCCAAAACATAGCTTCATTTCCACCTTGGCTATGCAGAGAAAGCTTTCGACAATTGACAACTTGAACCATCGAGGCATGCCAATTGTAAACAGATGCTACCTCTGTAAAAATGACTTGGAAAGCCATGACCACCTATTCTTCAAGTATAGCTACTCAAGAGTAATCTGGGAGGAGCTCAGAAGGTGGACTAGCTGTCAACTCAAGGACAGTTCAATCTGGAAAATAGCAGAGCTCTATGGGAAGAAAAAAAGAGGCAGAAGTTGGAGATCAAGATGGATAAAATGCAGTTTCACAGCAGCAATTTATTATACTTGGTATGAAAGAAATTCCAGAGCTTTTGGAGATCAAGAACATAGTTTGGAATGGATTGTTTACCGGATAAAGTACATAGTTTGTGTTAGGTTGTATGCCTGGCTTCGAAATTCTTTCTCAGAAGATGTAGTTGATCATCTTATTGGGTAGTCTTTGTAGCTCTCTATTGGTGATACTTTGTAAGTCATTTTCCTTCTTTTTTTTTCTCCCCCGTTGTGGATGAATAAAGATGGAAACCAAATTTCTTGCAAAAAAAAAAAAGAGGGGATTTGATTTTACGATAAGGACTGTATACCCGCTAGAGCGACGTTGTTCATCTTGGGTGACACGTCTAATTATAATTGGTTTATGGATGGGTATCTCCGGGTTCCTATAGACAACGTTCACTATAGATAATTAGTCACATCCTACTGGTCCTTGTAGGGAAATATTCATAATTGAGCCTTATATGAAGGTTTGGTGAAGCTCTAGCTCTGGTTCGCTTAGGGTAGGACCCGACCGCCGATAGTTGATACTTGATTCGTTTTTGGCTATAATTCTCACTCGCAAAATTATTTTGTTATTATGGTTTTGTAAGCCTTATTTGTTGGTATCTTGTCTGATCTTCTCTTCTCTTCTTTTAATTTGATTTCTTACTTAGCCTATTTGATGAAATTCTTTTATTTGGATCTGTCCCTACCCTATTTTGGGCCATGTGTCATTGATGGCGCGCAGTGGACAAGTGTCTTTGAAGGTGGTGTTGACTTTTGTACCGTGGACGTTTGCATTCATGGGGTTATTTCATTTAGACAATTGTAAACATTTATTAATTTCCTTTGAATTCTGGATTTGGGTTTTTATAAACTTTGACTAAGTATTCCGTCGTCGTAGTTCTTTATTATTTATATTTTGGTTTATCTTAAATGTATTGATATATTAATTATATATGGAAATGAATCCAGTAAGAAATGATAATTTTGTCAGAAGTCAGAAGTAATTTGGTCCATTTATCGTACTATGATCTAATGGCTTAGATTAAAAACTAAAAATAAAAATAGAAAAACTGAAAACAAAATAGACCCCCACATTTCTCTCTCCCCCCTCTCCTTTCCTCTTCCCTCTCTCCTCTCCCCTTCCCCTGCGCCGCCACACCGCCACCGCCACCGCCAATACGCACCGACGACCATCATTTCCGGCGCCTACATCACCGCCAGTCTTCAGCGACACCAGCGAGTGCTCGTCGCGTGTCGATGGCCTTTGTCCACCTCCCCGCATCGCGCAACAAGGAATTCGCTCTCCATATTTTCAGTTTCGTTTTTTTCAGATCTGGCCGTCCTGGTTGATCGCCGTCGTCGTTATATTCCTTTTCCGGTGTTAATCCGCGCTGGCGCACCTATTTCTGATGCGGTCGCCTCTCCTATTCGCGAATAACCCGAGCGAGGTGAGAAGAGAAGGGGAAATGAGGGGCCGGTGATGGTGTGGTGATGGTGGCGTCGGAGATTGGACGGCGGTGGCAGATCTGTGGCTGTGACTAATGAGGTTGTTCAGGAGGAGGTGGAGGTGGAGATGGTGCTAAGGCGCCGGGAGGGGACGAGTTTGAGGAGAGAGAAACGAGTGAGAGGTGAACACGGTGGTAGCGATGTCGCGGAGGAGGGGGCTTCTTCTCGCTGGACGACGCCGAACACGGTGGTGGAGATGGCGTTGGGTAACATGGTGGGCGGTGCTGTCGGCGGTAGGTGCGTGGGTGGCCGTCTGGTGGGGAAAGGGGAGGGGGAGGAGAGAGAAAGTGGTGGTTGTGTTTGGGAATTTGTGTTTTGTTTATTTTTATTTTTATTTTTATTTTTTTGCTTGGAGTTATGTATTTTAGTATAAGGAGTTACGGAGTATTAGAATTACATGTTAAATCAGTGGAGTTAAGTCGGAGTTACGTTTTTTAGTTAGTGGAGTTATGTTGGAGTTACGTGATTTACTTGATGGAGTTAAGGTGGAGTTACGTATTTTAGTTACTGGAGTTAAATTGGAGTTACGTGTTTTTGTTGGTGGAGTTAAATTGGAGTTACGTGTTTTAGATGATGGAGTTACGGGTTTTAGTTAGTGGAGTGATGTTAGAGTTACGAGAGTTAAGTTGGAGTTGGTAAAATTCTGAAATTACTGGAGTTATACAACTTAATTATTGGAGTTTGGTGGCTGGAGTTATACATTTTAGGTTTTAGAGTTAAGTGGCTGGAGTTACTGATTTCAGTTGGTGGAGTTAAGTGGCTGGAGTTATGGATTTCAGGTTATGGAGTTAGACGAAATCAATGGCTGAGATTACTTCTGACTTCTGACAGAAATTATACTTCTGACCGGATACGCCCCCATTATATATAATAAATTACAAGCAGTTGGTTTATAATAGATACATATTATTTGCACGGAAAGTCAATAATAATTTACAAGAAATTGGTGGGGAGCCGAGATACGATTTGAGCCCCCACACCCTTTGCTATGGTAGAACCAATCCTAGTAAAAATATGAGATGCTGCTTGCGCACCGATATCCTGCGTCTTGGAGAACTGCTGGATCCGCTTACTCAGAGCAAAAACTATGGGCTCCAACTCCCCCGAATAGGAGAAAAAGAAGGGAATGAAGCCATAGCCCAAACCAGCACACCTAGCCTCATACTTAGCAAGCTTACGATCGGCCGATTCCCGCACCGCCTTACCAAGTTCGAAATCGGTCAATCTCATCTGAGTCAAGGGCGACGATCCAATCAAATCGACGCAAACGTCGCGCTCTCTATCCCAAGAATCGACGTAATCGGTTTATTATTTTTGTTTATTATTTCGGTTTCGCCTTGCAGCAGTTACCTTGGATAGTTAATCGTGACATAATAATCCTAGGTTTTCATTTATCTAATTTGGTTAGGGTTGTTCCACTACTGCTACAAGTACTACTATACTACATTCTCTGTCCCAACTCAAACACCCCATCCCCAAAATACCCCTGTGTTGAGAAGGGTGTACACAGTTATCGCTTTATCAAAGTTTCAAAAAAATTATATAACAAATTATATTATAGTTTTTACTACCTTGCCATGCGTTTGTTTTTGTAATTTTGATTAACTAAGTAGTGTATATACCCTTCCCAATATGGCATCGTTTTTTACATGGGGTGTTTGAGTTAGAACGGAGGGAGTATACTACGACTAATATGAAAAAAGAAGCAAGGGCGAGCAAGGCCCAATGTAACAAGAAGCTTAGAATCGGGGAGAGTGGATCTAAGTGAAAGGGTAAAAAACCAGATACACACATCCCATGGCTAAGACCCACACACAGGGGAACAAGCCAAACCTAAATATCCAGAGTCGCATGATTCTAGACCTGGCAAATAGGTCGGGTTGGGTCAACCCGACCCAGGTCGGCATATAAACGGGTTGGATATCCTCTGACCTGAACCCAACCTGTTTACTAAACGGGTCAAGAAGTTGCAACCTGAACCCGACCTGCCTTATAAACAGGTAACCCGACCCAACCTGCCAACCCATTTAAATAGGTTCTAAACGGGTCAAATGGGTCAACCCAACCTGCCAACCCATTAAACAACCCGAATTGACCCATTTTTGACCCGTTTAGGTGAATTTTTTTGTATTTTTCATTTTTTTTTCTCGTATAAATGGGTCAACCCGGGTTAGACCTGACCCATTTTTGACCTGTTTATGTAAGCGGGTCAGATCGGGTTATTTTCAGGTTGAAAGTCACAACCTGAACCCAACCCATTTATCTAAATGGGTTGGGTAGGTCAACCCATTTAGTTAAACGGGTTAGGAGCTATTGACCCAAACCTACATTAAACGGGTCATTTTCAAGTCGGGTTGGCGGGTCGGGTTGATTTTTGCCAGCTCTACATGATTCCACTCCGAGACTGTAAGCCACCAATAAGAACTAACCAAATGACAAGAAACTTCGTGCATGCAACGTCAGCTCTTCAGATGTCGTCTTTCCTCCCATACATGAGAGGATGAAACAACAAAACACACCACGACACCAACCGCTACACATGCAAAAAACGATTAAAGACAAGGCAAACCGAGAGGCCAATCGACCACCAATAGAGGTGTTTGTACAAACATTTTTCTAAAAGGTAGATCGATAGAACACTAATAAATTTAACAAGCTCATGTTTATAATCAATTTTAAGATGGTGTAAATAAAATATATGAATTTTGCCAAATCAATATCATTTGTGAGAGAGAATGGTCGCTGAACAATAATGCGAGTTATTAATGAATAAGTAACCATTGCAACAACCAATTTCAAGTCGTTGATGAGCAAATAAAAAAACCAAACTCAGGGTAAATAATGAAACGAAAAGAATGAGAAACAAAAAAAAAACAAAAAAAAAAAACTCCAAGACCATAAGGCCGAAAATAGTCGAGATCAAAACGCCAAAGACTCCCCCGATTACGATCAGAAGGTAATCAAAGAAGCGCAAAGTCAATTTTTTTTTTTTAGAGAAAGAAATCGGTCATTCATTAATAAAAGCCATACGGCATCTACACCAGAAGCTGAATTCAGCATAAAAATCAGACAAAGTTGAATAAAAATCATCCCCATGAAAACTAAGATCATAAAAAATTAGATAAGACTCTTCGGTATACCCTCTAAATCGCTGATCGATGCAGTATTGAGCAAGGAGGTCATGAGATCTTAAGTAGTTTTGTAGGAGATGAGATCTATCAAATTTACATATTTGGAGATGAAGAACCAGCAACGAGTCCACCACCGCATGCACAACCATTAGAGAGCATTCCTTCCACCTGCAAAGAGAGCAATATCTCCTAAAGAGACAGATCAAAAGACCCAATAATGGGAGGGAAACAGTCCCCCGAAGGAACAAATTATTTATCAAACAAACCATAACCATGAGATCGAACCTAAGAACACTAAAAACTGAAGAAAAACAAAGGAAAACGAAAGACAAATGAAGGAAATCAGGCTAGAAATGGCCTTGGAATGGCCATTCCCAGCCTGGGAAGGGGTTTTTTTTTTTTTTGCGGAGAAACCTAAGCAGAGGAGAGAGAAAAGCAGAGGAGAGAATGTGTTTTAAGCGCAAAGTCAATTAGAAAAGGAAAGGGTTGAACCCATGCCACACAGTTTAATTAAGACTGTAATGCATAAGAAAAAACAAGATCAAAGGAGCAAGCCGAAGCACTTACCGCCACCGCTACCAAAGTCCTTATACCCTTAGTTGACCGACATAAAAGAAAGGTCAATCAGAGAAAGGAAATCGAAAGAGGATAGATATAAAACACTCAAAGAAAAGCAAACTAGGTAAAGGTTAAGGACCGGGACAAAATGGGGAGGTCAGAGAAGAGACAAGAAATAAGAGGAAATTCTAGAGAGAAAAGAGAGTCTCTCTCTATTGAAATCACACTCATCTTGTGTACACTAAGAATAAGCAACGGTCAAGGATTTAATCTAAGATAATTCGGTGGTGGACTACTGGTGGTTATAGACTTACAATGTGTCAAGACAGACAAATTAAAGTCCATTTTAGTCAAGGTGTACATCTAATTTGTTTGTCTTGACACACTGTAAGTCCATAACCAACATTTCGATCTTGGTTAAGGAAATAGAAACAAGGAAAACAAAAATCTTACTTTAATTGAAACATTTAATGTGTCTTATTGCAGCTCATCTTTATAAAAAAAACACATAACAACAAAATATAATATAAAGGTGAACATAGATATCAGAAGGGGGTCACTATAAATTACTTATTTATGGATGCAAGGATGTTATTTAAGCAGATTGTATATCAAACCTC
This sequence comes from Spergularia bocconei, assembly GCA_963457585.1. NCBI lineage: Eukaryota > Viridiplantae > Streptophyta > Magnoliopsida > Caryophyllales > Caryophyllaceae > Spergularia > Spergularia bocconei. The sequence goes on from OY734943.1 coordinate 9,953,949, forward strand.
ACTTGTGTTGGATTTTTAGAGTAAACAAGCAGCTGGATTCATGGTTCTATGTTAGTCAACATTAGGTTATGCTTTATGTTGACACAATAAGAACAAGTAAGAGAAATAATACAATGAATGTAGTCATTGTATCAACATCACTTGGTGGTTATTGGAAGTTATACTTGGTGGTTATTTGGAGGTTACCTTTGGTAGTTATATGGAAGTTATTTTCTACATATAAACCAAGGGACATGTGTCCTCTTTCGAGGCATGACATTCCACAAGTATGACATATGTTCTTCTCTAAGTATGACATGTGTTCTTCTCCGAATAAGCCACGTGTTATCCTCCATGTGGGACATGTGTCTCACTAAGGGGATGGATTTTTCTCTATATATAGGAGGTTCTCTTATCATGGATGACATAAAAAAATCATTCCATTTTTATATGATACACATTTTTAAAGAAAAACCTTATAAACTTTGTCTTTGGAAAACATCAAAAACACCTAGGCCTGGTTTGATTCAAATTCTGGGTTCGGGTTGGGATCAAGAATTGGGTTGATTAGGTATCGGGTTGGAACCTCATTCCCCATACTTGTTGTTTGGTACACTTAGTAGCCTTACAGATTAGAATTATAATAACGTGTTTAAATGTTTTTTCAAACAAATCAATATTAATGTAGCTCCATTATTACTTTATCACATGATCATCATAGTATTAGAAAAAGAAAAAGAAAAGAAAATAGAAATCATGCTTATCGTCTTCGGCCAAATGTGCCCTGCTCTCCCATTGTTTCATCATCTCTCCATTTTAGAATTTATGCAACATCATCTTTTATCCTCCCCCGATATATATCTTAGCTCACCCTTCCCATATCTTCAGTTATAGTCGATTTGCCAGCCCCAAAATCTGATGTCAACCTTAAATTGAAGGTGATGCGATGCGCCGAACCATAATTGATGGCAATAATGGATGGGCGATAGATTTTATTGATTTTTGTTTTTAGATAATGGTGCAAGATGTTATATATGGGGAGGAGATGATGGCGTTGATGCTGTTGCATGTGAATGGAGAAATGTTGAGGTTGAGATTATCTCAGACCTTCGATCAATACTCATTTCGATAATAGGGGCCTAGGGGGTGATGAACAACGAAAGAGTAAAGAACAATTAGTTACAATTTGATTCCAGGATGTTGGGTTTAACAAATCCGGTGGTGGGCGAGGGATTCTAAACCCCATTCCAGCCGGGTTTGGAGGACCGCGTTTTACAGGGTTTATCATTCACTTTTTTGCAACCAAACACAAGGTATCGGTTTCGATAAGACCATACCGATTCCTGATTCCAATAAGGGACGAACCAAACGAGGCCCTAAATGAAAATCATCCGTTGTTGCTATTAGATTACAATACTAAGGCCCTGTGCGATTCAACTTATTCAACGGTGTTTTCAAATCAGATCAGATTTATTCAAATCAAATCAAATCAGATCAGCTTTATTCAAATCAAATCAAATCAGATCAGAATTATCCAAATAACAATCAATGAATGTAGTCTATTTTTAGTTATTAATTCGTCTAGTTGCAGTTAATTTATCAGTTAATTCAGTTCAGATCAAATCAAATCAAATTTATTCAAATCAAATCAAATCAGATCAGTTCAAATCAAATCAAATCAAATCAAATCAGAAAAATGCAGTCCAATCGCACAGGGCCTAAGAGCAAGTATCATAAATGTCTTAATCTTCTTTGTATCCCAAAGGGAGATTCCGTGTAACCCGGTGCTCTTGTAGGGTCAAAATACTTCTTTTCGAAAAGTGTAAAACGCCTAAAAGATTGTATCCCCAAGTCTCAATTGTTGTTATTTCCTACACATTTATAATACCCCTAACAACTTATTCCTTCATGCTACTCATTGTAGTATGTTTTCCTCATTAGATCTGTTTATCGGGTATAAGATTGTGATCTAGGAGATACTTTCCAAATGCATTATCGAAAGCTAAAAATATTAAACTATTCTCAATCAATAAAAAAAAGTTTGATGCGCAAAACCAAGAGTGCTTTGAGTGCAAATAGAGAAGGAGAGCAATCCATTACATTGATATATGAAAATGAAAAAAAGGATTGACCAACATATAACTACTTGCTTTCTAACTAGTCCTTTGACTTAGGGACTTGAAAGAAGTGGCTATAATGACAAAATATTTCTCATTTTTTTCTTCTTGTTCTACTCATTTTTCTCTTGCTTAAAATAAAAATGGGTCAGCTGTTTAAATCTATATGCTTGCTATCAGTTTTTGACAATGGTCTAAATTGATGAGCGTTGTAACACCCGGATGCTTTAAAAATTTGCTTGATTGATATTGGTTTTGTCTTTGGTAGAACTTTTCGAAACTTGTCCCTTATCATTCTTTTCTTTTGCACTTTAGTTGTTCCTCCCTGCAATAAAATGCTAGCAACTAATTAGCAAACAATATAAAAAAAGAAGAAAAACTATTGTATGAAAGTAGCTTAAAAAAAATATCCCGGTGCCTCAAACACTATCATCTATAACGAGCTAAGAGGTTGTTTGGATTGAGGGAATAGAATGTGGGAAGAGATTATTAATCCCAACAATTCAAAATCCCATGTTTGGTAAATGGGATTAAGGAGTGGGAATTGGATAAGAGGGAATAATAATCCCTCCAATCTAATACCTAGGGGGCGGGCAGGTATTAGACTTGGGAATTCATTAATTAGATAAAAAGACCTAAAAGCCCCCCTTAAAAAATTGTATAAAGTTTTCTTAATATTTAGACGGGGGTATATTGGTAAACTTTATACATATCCTCATTCTCATCCCATCTATTCCCAATTAATCCAAACAAGGGAATTCTACTATCTCACCTAATTTCCTACAATCAATTCCCACCTCTTATCCCACCCTCTAATCCCTCAATTCCCATCCCTCAATCCAAACGAGCCGTAAGGGAAATGATCAATACACGCTCTTACATAAGCAAACATTTTCTAATATTGAAAGATACAGAAATTAAAAGAGGTTGAATTTCTATGACTCCCAACATAATACTCCCTCACTTTTTTTAGGTTTCTTATGTTTCATTTGGATTCTTCTAACATATTCAAACAGATTAAAATGTAAAAAGCCCAAAAAAACGGAGGAAGGGTACATACTATATTTGGAAAAGTAAGAGTACTACAGTGGAGTCAATCCTTCATACCTTGCTTGATGAGGTGGATGAATGTGATAAATCTTCATCGTGGGATTGTTCAGAATTTTCTTCTTGTATGCCAATGGACGGTGTTAGAGTAAGCTCGTTGTTCTCCGTAATTTTCTCTAATCTATTAGATCCTTTCTCGCTTCCTACAATTACAAAAGAATTCAAATGACTAAGATAGAGAGTTTTTGTGTCATAAGTTGTAAAACTACAATGATAAGGTAGTCTAATCTAAAAGACAAAAACATACACACTTGATTAATGTATGAAGAAATTTTAAATAGTGTACGTCGAGGTGAAACAATTACCACAATTTCACGAAATTGTCTTAATTTCTAGCTCATGAAATTATCTTTATTGCTAGCTCATGAAATTATCTTTATTTCTAGCTCATGAAATTTTAAATATGTATCACTTGCGATAAGAAATTAATTTTTTTATGTCAAATATATAAATCATCATACATATTCGTGGAAAGAAGGGTACCTTCAATTTTGTCGCAGTTGTTAAATTTGATCACGTACACCTTAAAGCTTGGTGATTGAGAATATCCCATAAAGACATCATTTTCTTGTTCAGTTTTTTTACGATCATGCAACATTTTATCATTTTCCACACCTTCTCTTTTTATGGCACCTTCCTCTTTTAATTCCTCGGGACATGTCTTTATTATCAATACCGGCTTTTCGTCTTGTTTAGGCAATATCAGCTCTTTTTCAGTGTTATTAGTAGTCCGTCTCTTAGTTAATGAGGTGTGGGACACCAAATTTTTCTGCTCGTAAGAGGAAACATTATGGCATACCTCAGCCTCACCCTCACCATCAATTTTCTCACTTTGAGAGACAACATTTTGTTGTTGATCGTCGTTATCCGGTTGAAGAAGGTGATGACCTGAAAAGCTCGATTGGCGTCCCATCATAAACATCGCTTTTTCTCCGTTCTTCTTTACGTGCACAGAGATTTCCTCCATCTTACCACAACTCAAATGTAGAGGCCAAAATTTGTGTTGGAAACCATCCTTAATTGATGAAGCACCTTGCGATGTTATTTTTGAATTTGCAGAGCCCATATTGAAGTAACAGTTGATAAAAGTATCAAATGCAAATTACGTACACAAGTGTAATGGAGGTAATAGGGTTATTGAAAGGGAAAAACAAATGAAGATGTAAAGATGACCATTGATGAAATTGTTTACCTTTATTTGGTATATTTTTGCCAAATTTAGGCTTTTAGCCAACTCTAAACTATGTGTAATGCTATTATTTTTTTACTGGAGTTTACGTGTTATATAACTGAATTACATCTATTATCATGTTAACCAACGACATCTATATTTGGATTCCAAGATACGAAGTTGTAAGTTGTATATCTTTTGGTTTGGCACTTTTTTTTTTGTTATTCTAAAATGCAGGGGCGGAGACAAGGGGTGGCCTACCCCGGCTACGGCCCGCCCCAGGTTTCCGAAAAATCGAAACTTTTTGTGCAAAATTACTATAAAACTAGTGAAAATTAGGGAAAATCGTAGTATTTGACCCATGCCAGCTCGAATAAATAGGTTTCGGCCTAGACCAGGTTTCATTCCTGGCTCCGCCACTGCTAAAATGACTATCCTATATCGACCCAAAACAATTACGTTAGATTATTGTTTGTATGAGCTTAGTTAAAACTCCAAGAACAATTTTATTTACGGATATATGATAGCTTATAGAGACTTACGGTAATTTGGCCGGTGTGGCTCCACAACTAAAAAAAAAGATGTCACATCTTTCTTTTTTCTTTTTACAAGGTTCTTTGAATATTATGGATGTAGGGAAAATGAACATATTGACAACTTTATAGACATACCAATAATTTTAGTTAGATAATATTCTAAGGCCTTGTTTGATAGGACTGCATCTTTCTGAACTGATCTGATCTAATTTGAATTATTCTGATCCGATCTGATCTGATTTGAATGACTATGCACTAATCTGATCAGATTTGAATGCGTTGAAATTTTGATTGAATTTCAACGAATTGGTATCAATAAAAGGCCAAATACATTCATAGAAATTTAAACTTTTCTGATCTGATCTGATCTGATTTGAATGATTCTGATCTGATTTGAATGATTCTGAACTGATTCGAATTTATCTGAGAATAAGTCCAATCAAACAGGGCCTAAATCTAGGGTTTCAGATCCTATAAGACTATATAATGATACCTCACCTCTTCAATAATGCAAAGATCAGAGTAGAGTATTTCACAATTCTACATGGTATTTGTAGTCAGATTAAAATCTCTCTATACAAAAGTTGATATCGTGCTTCCACGCTCCCGGGCAGGGATGATGCTACCTCGTTTATTTTCACGTTTGAGGTTAATTATCCTACTAAATCAATAACTTTCACGTTTTAGCCTTATGCTTATACGGGTAGTCATCGTCAACTTACACCAAGTCTTCAACTCTGTTCCTTTCCCAAGAAATCCTATCTTATGCACAGGGGCGGAGCTAGGACTTTCCAGGAGGGGGTTTGAACTTTTTTTTTTTTTTTTTTGTCATTTTCAAACAATCCATTTAAAAACGGATTTTTGAGGCTATATCTAAACAATAACATAATGATTATTCATAGTTTATATTATAAAGGCCTAATTTTTCGCCTCGATCATAACTGTAGTCATTTTAACATTTTTAGGCTAGAGAGAAAATTGAATAAATGCTCATAACAATGCCCAAAAAAGAAGAATATATTATTATTATTATTATTATTATTATAATTATTATTATTATTATTATTATTATTATTATTATTATCTATATCTATATCTATATAATAATATTAATAGGCTAACATAAGAAATTCGCTAATCCTACGTGTCGCAGTGGGAGAAATTTAGGTCAATATTTAATTCTACAAAAGTCAGTAAGCATTCTACGTACATGAAAAGGTCTCCATTGATATATGAAATAAATACATCATTAATATGACGTTGAATTATAGGACTGGTTGAATTCCAAAGTGACCTTTCATCTTACTTATAACATGAATTTTATTTATTTATGTTTACTTTAAATTATGGATAAATTGAAAGTCTTTTATTTAATATAAAATTAAACATGGTGACTCTTGGTTATTGGTTTGCCAAATTTGTCAGTTACATGTTAATTCGGATTAGTATATATACCTTGGTTATTTACTTGATTTTGATGACAAATACACGCATTGCGTAATACATTTTTGAGAGCGCGAAACATAGTTGTAGAGTGTTCCTATAGAGTTTGTATTTGTACTACTATCAAAGTTTTTTTTTTTGTTCTTATTTAGATTGTAAATTTCAATTGTTTATATTCTATACACGCTATCATATTGAAATTTGATCGTTTTGGTAAGTTCTTATTTTGTTTGTAGTTGATTAGCTAGGTATGATTTTAATTATTTTTGGTTTTCCATTTACACTTATGCAATCACTCACAGTTGATTATAAAGAACCATGCCAAAGTCATATGGAAATCTAAAAATGATTTCCTTATAAAACAACTTCGATGGATGTAAATACGTAATAATTTTATTTATTGTTGTTGTAAATTTTTTAATATTATTTGATTTTTCAAATCATTCAATGCCTAACGAAAAATGTTTAAGTTAACATATCTTAAATAAAAAAAATTACAATTCCCTCATCTATGCTATTTTGACCCTATAATCACTTTGATTAATTAGCTAACTAAAAAAGACCTCTATTGTGTTGGTTTTATCAAATATCTTATACAATGTGTAGATTTAAGACAAAATAAAATTATATGGGATTACATGCTCAGATGACGGTTTTTGGAGGAAGATGGTGAGTTGTGGGAGATGCATGTGTTGGTGGGGGTTTGTGGGAGATTGGTTGCTATGAAAAAAAAGTTGAGTGGAGACACAAAAATAGGTACGGAGGGAAATAATAAAACTGAATTCAAAGAGATAAATTGGTGCCTTTGTCCGACGCGTCGTGTAGCCAAGAGTATATCGATGGTTGTGCGGTATGGGGAGACAGGGAAGGTAGTAAAGGCAGTGAGAATATATGTGATTTCTATATACTAAGAGGACATGAGATTCATTACGGGAAAGTAAGCGCAAACATAACTTCAACTAGGGGCAACTACAATTCGTTCAGGAGTGTTATAATTATTCCTCCATAACTAATATAGAGATAGTTGAACTAAAATGATTTTATATATGGTGAGTCGTTCCTTGTGTGATATTATTCTTTGATTCTTAATACGATTAAGTTAATTAACACTTTTTTTCATTTTTTTTAAGGTAAATAATATTTTTTTGAAATCTGACTTGAGAGATGTAGGGAGTGAGATACTAGGATAATGGACAAAGGATACTCACTCTTCAATTTAGACCTTTAGATTGTTTATATATAGGAAATTAGTTGAGAACATTTATATAGAAAGAGAGATGGTTGTTACTCTTCTACTGTTTAAAAGAAAGTTTGTCATGTATAATCACCCTAAGATATTGATAATGAACACGATAGTTACGCAAAAATTGTATTATAATCGACGGTGACTCTCATCGCCATGTTCGAAAATTCTCATTCATTTTTTCTTTGATTTTGAAGTAAACAAAAAATCGTAATTCATTGGGATACGTATTGTATTATTTTTCTCTTAAAACGGTAATCACTCATAATTTTTAACAGCCCCGTGAATTCACGGGTGCAAAAACTAGTTATTATTATTATTATTAAAAAAAACAGAATACGCACACTGGCACAATTTGAACTCGGGAGGCAAGGTGGATGTTTAGAATTTCTCATTAATTACCACTGGGCCATCACACAAATCATGTATATATGTACTTCATTCATTTTATTTTGTATTCTGGTTTAAGGGGGTTCATTTGAACCTCTTGAACCCCCTGCCTCCGCTCCTGCTCATGCGCATGATCTAGTTCACATTGCATGATGCCCTCACAAAATCTTCCAAGATGACTCGCTCATTGAGACGCCACACCACAACACCAATACTCTTGTAGGCTCGGACGACCTACGTTGTCACTTCACCTTGCCCAACGATTTGGACGAAATATAGCATGCTTGTTCAGGACACTTGGTACTTCGATCTACATAATGGACCATGTATGCAGATCTGTTTTTGGCGGCTGGCCTGGATTGCATGATATTTGTGACACCCCGCCTCGTCACCTAAACTAGAAGTAGTCAATTATGACAGATTTTAAGTCTGTGTACTGACCCCACAGACCAACACGGGTCATTCAGATGCATTCTGACATTGCTTGTGCTCTCCCTGATAAGCTTCCGTAGAGATCACTCATCCTAAGACACCTCTCGATTAAGCACGTTTAATTGTGGAGTTCTTAGCACATGGGTTTTCGAAAAGGAAAGTCGACTTTGTTGGTATGAGTAACATCATCAATCCCTTAAACACTCATATGAGCCCCTTTATCGCTTATACCATCTCATAAATGTGGCCATGTAGGGTATTACATTCCTCTTGATAAGTTTCCCAGTGTAACACCCCGACTCATCGACTGAGCCGGAAGTAGTCACCTATGGCAGCTCGCCAGGCTGTGGGCTAACCTCACAGACCAACACGGGTCCTTTCGTCGCATTTTGACCTCACTCATGCGCGCCCTGGGAACTTCCCAGGAGGTCACCCATCCTGAAATTGCTCTCAGTCAAGCACGCTTAACTGTGGAGTTCTTATCAGATGAGATTTCTAAAAGGAAAGTCGAATTTGTTGGTATGAGTAGCACTATCAATCCTTTTAAGCAACTCATATGAGCCCTTAATCTCTTAGGAAACTCCTCTGAAATCTGGGGTATTACACCCAGGGTGCGCACGAGTGAGGTCAAAATGCGTCGTAAGGACCTACGTTAGTTTGCGGGGTCAGTACACGGCATGGCGAACTGTCATGGGTGACTACTTTCAGTTCAAGTGATGGGCGAGAGTGTTAATTAAAAAATGGTATTAGTCAACCCTGCGTTCGCTTGTTGATTAAGTGGTCGGGACTAATGAGTGCCCAGGACAGCCACCTAGCGGAAGAGAGATCGTGGAGTTGGATTATGCTTGGGTGTCAGACGCAACGAGGATGTGGCTTTCTTAAGAGGGGGTGAATGTAATATCCCATATTTATGAGAAGGTTATAAGCGATAAAGGGGCTCATATAAATGTTTAAAAGGATTGATAGTGCTACTCATACCAATAATGCCGACTTTCCTTTTAGGAAGTTCATGTGATTAAAAACTTCACAGTTAACCATGCTTATTGGAGAGCACTCTTAGGAGTGACCTCCTGGTAAGTTTTTCCAGGGCCGCACGAGTGAGATCAAAGTGCGTCGGAAGGACCAGTGTAGATTTATGGGGTCAATATAAAGTCTGACGAGCTGTCATAGGTAACTACTATTTCTAGAACAAAAACAATTACTCCACGCCGATACACTCATCGACATACTGTGCGAGTGTGTTGGCGTGGAGCAATTGTGTTCGGACATTGTCATTATCTATCATTGGCCAATTGATGATGAGGCCACCATTATTCCATTTACTTTGTGAGTGATTTCTATTGTCCAACCTAGTCATATACTCCCTCCGTCCCAATTTAAATGCCCCGTACCCACAACACCCCTGTGTTGACAATTGCAAGTGTGTACACACTCATCGGTTTATCAAAATTTCCAAAAAATTCACTTATATAGTGATTTGTTTTTTTTGAATTTTGATTAACTGATTAGTGTGTACATCATTCCCAATATCAGATCGTTTTTTACATGGGGCATTTGATGAGATGGGACGGAGAGAGTACTCAGTATACAGTTATACACTTAAGCTACTTCTCCGTACTTTGTAACAAGGTCACATAAAATGTTCGATCAAGTAGCTAGTAAGCTAGCAATCCTAGCATGCATGCACAGTGAAGTCAAACTGATCCCATCTATCACAAATGATAAATATATAATCATATTCTTTTCTTACACAACTAAACTTGTGTGCTTTTATCTATACAAATATTCATATTCGATCGCAATTACATACGGAGTACAAATTTTGCATATTCTTCGTGTGTTCACCTCACCCGCAAGGTATAGCCGTATAATTTATTGGTACACTGTTCTTTTGTGCTGCATAGTATTCTAATGAGATAATGTGCAAGTGTAACATGACTTTTTTTGTCATATGTTTTCTTAGGATGCTTCTCTTTTTGAGGCCCTAAATTTCTTAATTATTTCTTCACTTTAATTTCAACATTCCCTTTTTCTGGTTTGAAAATCATTAGCTTTTTTCCAGAAAACGAAGGCACCAGATACTCATGATAATCACTCATCAGCAATAACAGACCATAAACACTGCTCTTACAGACTTGTGTTTACATAAACCCTGATCAACGAACATTTGGATCAACTAGTACCGAATTGCTTTTGCGTATAAAATGTACTTGAACAATGTACATAATCTTTTGGCATGTAGCCATTAACCCATATAGGAGCAGCTAAAGTTGCGGCGCAGGGGATATGGGGATTCAAACTCTATACCTCTAACGTTGTTCTTTTTAGAGTGAAGTAATTTAAATTTATTCCCCAAAAGTATGACATTTGTAGTGAAGTTTGGCATGGCTAGTATCTGTAATAAACTTCTTTAAGCAAACTTTTTTCAACATTCAGCATAGTAGCATTTGTGCCAAAATTAGGTAAAAAACACAACTGAAAAGAAAGAATAATGAAAGCTTTATTTGAGATTGCTTGCAAGTTACACTTCCTTGTATAGTGATACTTTGATAAATTATGTGTTACGCTAATGGTGTGTTCAATAATTATATGCATTTTCCTTTCTCGATCACCTGCATAATGGCCGGGCACTCTTGTTGCGAACCAGCTTAGTCTTTGCTGATGAAACAGCTGAATTCATGGGTACATCCTCATCCTTTTTCACACATACAAATTTTGCACTAATATGAACATTTCATAATTACTTTAAACATGAGATTGTTCATGTCGTCTTCCATTAATCTTGCTTTCATTTTCAGTCAAACAATATGATGCTCTTGTTTCCTACGATGGATAATATTTCGCATGAGTACACACAAGTTTCATACTCACGGCTAATGCAATTTAAGATCCAAAAAACTATATAGAAAAAGACGGTCTATACCGAAAGTCTGCAACGTTTACAATTAAAATCATGCGTTGATGATATAGACTAGCTTAGAGTGATCGATCACACAAATGTCCCTGACAACATACAAGCTAGGTAGCACCGATACGGACTCGGACACGGACACGGACACCGATACGGATACGTGACACGGCACTTTGAAAAATAGCGGACACGGACACGGCAAAAAACAAATACTAATAAGTATTTTCAATGCATATTTTTTCAATTACGCGTACTATTCGTGGGTAGGTAGAGGTAGGGCTAGTGCGACCGGGTGCAGGTTGGGCTGTAGCGATGGGGCCGCAAGTGGACGTCGGTCGGAGGAGGTGTGCTGAGGCGGCGCCGGTCGAAGGTGGAAGAGTCGGACGAAGCAAGAAGATGGGAAGCAGAAAGAGATAGAGAAGTTTGACATGTAGTTGAGCTACCTGCTAGTGTAATTAGAAAAGAAAAGAGAAAAAATAGTTTTTTAAAATTTTTTTTGTCAAAACGACGTAGTTTTGTGTCGTGTCGGGTGTCTGGTTGGTGTCTGGTCGGTGTCCGATTCGTGTCCAATTAAAAAAAACTGTGTCTGTGTCCTAAAATTAAAAAAAAAAAAACCGAGCACAGTTTTTGGGCGTGTCCGACACGTGTCGTACCGTGTCCGACGCGTGTCGGTGTCCGACACGGTGTCGGACACAGACACGGCACTGGACAGGCGTGTCCGTGCTACCTAGCATACAAGTACTAATGAAGCTGCAAAGATAAGAGCTAGCTAGCATCATCACTCAACTCATTTTTTCCCCATTTGTGGAGGACATGTTAATAAATTAATGATTTGATTTACGCAAGTAGATAATTAATACGGAGACAATCAGTGACCAAATTCATCATTAAATTACCATGAGTATAACGAACAATTAGATAACATTAAGCTACAAATTAAACTCCAAAGGGTTATGAAGATTAAAACAATTAGCTAGTCTCCATTCTCCAACATACAAGAACATATGTGAGACAGTGTGGACACATCATCATCCATTAGTGCATTATCGATCGATCAGTCAGTAGTTGAACAAGGCGAAAGGGGTTGTGGAGGACCCAAGTCGAAGTTGCTCTCCCTCTTAAAGTCGAAACAAGTAGGACTATTACTACCATTTCCCATATTGCAGTCGTCTACATTGCTAACTATTGCACAACTTAAGCATTTCCGTGGAATCACTCCTGGTTCTTCTGTTTCAATTTCCTCTGAAAAACGCGGAAAACAACCCAGTCTCCGGCTTGATCCGTCCCATTCTGAAGAAAACGTGTGAAAACGTTGAGGTTATATACATGACATTCTCTAGAGCATGCATGATACGATTTCTTGGTACGCCTAATGTAAAATGTAATGAAAACGCGATCAATAGTAACTAAAATGATGTTGTACCTGGGTAGAGTCGACAAGTCGAAATTCATGCATGAGCCAACGAGTTTTAGGCCACTGCTGCTGGCCATAAGGTTGGCTCTTTACCGGGTGAAATGCCCAAGCTTTCCTAGCCCCTACGATGTCGTTTCTTGCACCCGAGGACATAATTTGCTTGCCCTTGCCAATAACTTTCCAAAATCCAGAAGAAGTGGGCATCACTTTGCTGCATTTGTTCCCCAAGTACTCCCCTTTTCTTTTCCAAAAGTAATACCTTTTCTCTTTCAAATCACCTATAATCCAATCCAAACAAAAATTTCTCCTTTAATCACACATTATAATTAGTCTTCCATATGCAGCAATAGCATCACATTCTAATTCCTCGATCGAAAAAATTATTATGCAGTGTAAGGATTAAATATTGATGAGCATGTTCTAGCAAAATTCTACGACTTTTCCCGTTTATTTTTTATTTTCTAATGAATTGTTATCCACCTATTGTAAGTCTATTCAAGTGGCATTTATGGCCACTAGTGCCAAAGTCGGGTTTAGACCTTAACGATTTACCAATGGAAGAAACGAAAACAAAATTTTCCACATTATGTGACATATCAAATCACTACCAAACACAATTTATACCGAAAGAGCTCAAACATAGACAAACTCTTTGTACTCATTTTCAAATTATTCCACTCAAATCTTGAATAAATTAAACATTGTTTTCCTAGTAACTTTCTTCTACTATACTACTGTAGTACTAGCTTGTTATTTATATTCAGATTTCTCTTATTTAAAAACTCGAGACATCATTAATCCACCCGCTAATGAATGAATAGTGATAGGAACTCGTGAGTGACAATGACTTCGATACCATACTAGTATACTACCATTACATTTATATATTCTATATGACCTCGATCACATAACATAATACTCCGTATGTACTTGTACATATTTTAAAAGTAATGTAATCCAATTCAATATTAGATTACAATTACATGGTAGAGAGTAGAGACAATAAATCACACCTACATATGGAGTAAAACTAAACATGTTCACCAAACTAATTTGTATTAGGGAAATATCAATTATATTATCATGTTCATATTGTATGTGGGTAATTAATCTTGTAAATTAGGATAGCTACAATTACGATTTGTATTTTAGGAATAACTATTATTTTGTAATATATTGTATCCTAGTTTAGCTAATTGTATTTTAGGTATACACATCTTGTACTACTATTTAAACTGTTCTTTGTGAATAATAAAACTTAAGCTTTCATGTTAATTCTCTCATCCATCTCCTCTCTACATTGTCTACAATGTGAAGGTGATGTTGGCCGAAACTTTATACCCGGCTTTTTCAATCATTTACGTTTCATTTAAATTTCTCTCAAATATCCGAAATGGTAACGATCAAAGTGTGAGAGGGAGTGGTATTTATTTAATAGTACAGTATTAAGTAACATTGAAGTTCGAGAAAAGACAAAATGACAGCTAGACATATGGGAAACAGAGTAAAAAAGAAGAAACAGAAAAACAGTAAGCATACCAGGTAAAGACCAAGGGTCAAAGTTGAAGGAATGGAGGTCAGGGATAACAGAGGCAGGGAGTGGAAGACACAGAGCTCTGCGCTTCAAGTAGTGAACCACAAGCTCCTCATCTGTAGGACGAAACCTAAATCCTATGGGCAACTTCATCATTTCTCCTTTCACAACATTATTATTCATTCTACTCCTATAACTCGACTCGCAGGGGCGGATCTAGGATTTGATATTCGGGGTAGCGAAACTATTAACGGACTAGTTCCGCTGCCGCTCCCGCACTACCTCTCAGTCTCTCACTATGTGTGAGTTAGTGTATGGATCAATACTTAGCTTAAATACAATGCACCCCCAACTATATATATAATTAAGATGTGAGCATTTGCATCATATTCTAAAGAAAGAAGGGTTTGTGTGGGAGATTCTGTAGCAAAAAGGTGGAGAAAAAGAATGGGTGCTTTTTATTTTGTAAAAATGTTAAATTAGAGAAAGGAAGAAGTTAGAGATTTTGGTATTGATTTGTATTAAATGAGCTGGTCCCTTGTTGTGTAGGACAAGTGAACTTAAAAAAAAATAGCGTTTGGGAGGGAGAGTCCTACATTGACTAGAACTCCTTTTGTGTTTGTGCCCTTTTCGGCACTCGTGCTTGTATTCTTGTGCTTTCTTTACTTGTATTTTGGCAAGATGAGAGTACTATTAGAATCGTATACTCTCCAACTAGGTCGGTCACAAAGAAACTTCTTGTATAGTTGGGACCGGGTTACGGGTTTGGCCGTTAGGATAATTTCGGGTTCAAGTTGAGTATGAGTCGAGTGTATTTTTGAGTTTCCATAAACATACGTGAGTCGTATACTATGAGCTAACCCACGGATCAGAAATATATGTTCGCAAAAATAATACATGTGGGGGACGAGGCTGCAACTCAACGGGCACGAGCATGAACAATTATCCCATCAACACAGAATCAACAATTATCTCACCAGCACAGAATCAACGCTTCAACATAAATCTCATGCAAGAACAAAGGAAAGAATAGCTACATATAAGAAATTTCAAAACTAATGAGGAGGCACTTGTCGTCCTTAAATTAGTTAAGTCATCATTTTGAAAATGAACTAAAATAAACAATACAAGTCTGTATGGAGTTTTCCGAAATGAACAATACAATAATAGACATATTTATTAAGATATATTTTGGTAAATATATATTGTATATCTTTTTTTTTATTTGTTTCCGATATACTCGGCTGTATTCTAGGTAATTAGGTGTAATAGGTGTGATTTGAACCGTGTGAACACTTTGTAAACCCTAGGACCAACTCTCTTTATATATCGTTGGCTCTCGTACGACAAAAAACAACACAGAACTTCTCCACAATCGTGTGTGATGCAATTCTACTGTGCCTATTGGAGTCTAGGTTTTTGGGGGTTTGGTTTATGACTGATCTCGTCGCCGACGAGACTCTTTTGCGTCTTCTTTTCGACGATTTTCTTGCGTGGTTCTCCTCTTCATCCATCATGCCGGATGTTATTCCGAAAGTCAGCCCATATACCGTGTTGGGCAATGACAATCTCAGTGTCAAAATTTCTCCTGTTGATTTCAAAGGGGCGAATTACTACGACTGGGCTCGTGCTATGCGTGTGTCTTTGATTGCCAAAGACAAATTGGGGTTTGTTGACGGTTCGATTCCCGAACCAGCAAAGGGATCCGAGGATTTACCAAGGTGGAGGCAGATGAATGCCCTGGTCGTGTCATGGATTTTCGCAACAATCGATTCGAAGCTGCGTGATTCCATCACCTATCGCGAGAATGCCAAGGTATTGTGGGACGAACTCGAATCTCAATTTTCTGTTGATAATGGCTCTCGTCTCTATCAAATTAAGTCGGATATTGTTGCTTGTCGCCAAAGTCCTAATGAATCTATTATGCAATACTATGGGCGTTTGTATAAACTTTGGGAAGATTTTAACTCTGTTTTTCGATATCCGACTTGTACTTGTTCCGGTTGTACCTGTGATATTGATAGCAAATTACAGAAAATTAGGGATAACGAGTGTGCGTTTGAATTGCTTATGGGTCTTGATGCATCTTATGCAACTGTGCGTTCCAATTTGTTGGGTGTCGAGCCACTGCTTTCTCCAAAACAGGTGTATTCACGCCTCATTCTTGATGAGGGTGTTACTACGTCGCCTGCTAAGGCCGATCAATCTACGCCTGCAGTCGCTTTTGCCGCCCAATCTTCGCCTGCTGGAGGCCGAGGAGGGGGCCGTGGTGGTTTAGAGGAGAAGGGCAGTGGTGGGTTCAGTGACAAAGAGGGGCAACGGGCTCCAATCGAGTGTTTTAGGTGTGGGAAAACAGGGCATATTGCCCGTTACTGCTGGTCGGACAAGCCACGGGGTGACAGTGGGGGTGCTGGTTCTGGTGGCTGGAGTCGCGGGGGGACAGGGTTAGTGTAACAAACCTAAATTTGACTGAATTATAAACGAAAATAAATTTAGAATTGTCACGCCGCAATTGACTATCAAGTCAATTGCTAAGCTAGATATTCGACTACAATACAAAATAGAAACGTAACAGCGGAAGTCTTAAACAATGTCGAACTATTGTTCTCAAAACTAATATCAAATTACATAATCCAAATGAAAATAAACGTCTAATGATAGTTATAAAATCCCCAGTATGCACTTGACTCCTCTAGCAAGCATTCCATAATCAACAAGACCTGTCAAACTATGCCATCAAAGAATGACATAGGCCCCAGAACACGGTAGGGAACGAACCAGAAGGAAGAACGTCAGCATACAGGCTGAGTAAGAATCACAAAACACGAGGAATCAAGAGACATGTGCTCGTCGCACGGCTTAACAACAACAATCAAACATCACAATACAAAAGAGTGCGATAATCGCCATATCGCCACAAGAGCCAAAAGTCTTGTCATATCATTACGTCAACGGTTGGGCTCCTACCCCACAGCCACCACAATCTCGAACCAACGCGAGCTAGAGTACTAGAAAACAGATCCTAACATCTTGAAGTGTGCACACTACTCACTAGAGGGCCAGGTAGGATGCGAAGCCTCTAGGAGGTAAGCCGATTAGGAAGTCGGTAGCTACTCCAACCTAAACAACCTCGATCAGAGGTTAGAGGTGACCGCACTACAACAATTCATCACTTGTGCCACGTTTAAATCCGTGGCACAAGTGTTAAATTCCCGTGGCTATACTACTTTGCCACGGGAATTTCGAGTTTGGGCACCCGTGGCACAAGTGGCCGTGGCAAGGAAATTGCCACGGGAAAAACTGTATCGTGGCATAAATATGTCTTCTTGCCACGGAGTATAGCCACATGAAAATTCGTGGCAAGAAATTATTCCCGTGGCTAACACATTCTCTAGCCACAAGAAAAATCGTGGCTAATACGTGGCTATCATCTTCACAACCTAGAAGAAATGGGCATATTCCCATGGCTATACGGCTTAGTTGCCACAAGTAAAATGTCGTGGCTAAATGGATAATTTTTCTTGCCATCAATAGAAATAAATATTATTGTTATAATTTGTACTAATCGTTGCATAAAGATAATAAACTACCAAGCCATCGATTATGATAAAATCCAAATATTATTATTGAAAGAGAAGTGTGAATAACTACATGATAAGCACTTTCTAGAATCCAAAGGGAACCTTAAAAAAAATAAAGAAAATAAAATCATTCCAAAGAATGCCAAACTTTTAGGCAATACGGACAAGAAAATAGTTCATGATGCAAAAGTACAATTTCAAGTCACTTAAAAGAACATTGGTATGCTTCAAACTCGTGGCTCGGGCATTCGTCAATAGCTCCTATGTCCAGATAATTCACCTACAACGAGAAAAGAACAATGATCATTCGGAAGGGAAAGGAAAGATATATTACATAGGTACTATACTATTATCCCCAACAAACCAACCTGACCGCTGTGACACAACAAGAGTAACTAATGACTATACATGACAGCCTAAACAAAGAAACAACATCACAAGAGGTGTAGATATTCTAGCCATTCCCTATCCCTGACACTAAGACCAATAACAGTTCTTTAAATCAAAACTTAAGGTCTAGCAAAAAATCGGCATCATTTCGTCTAAAAATGGACTACACCAAAATTTCACATAACCTGCAAATATAGCTGCTAACATGCAGATTCAACAATGTTCCAGCATGTAAACTAACACCAAAACTCCATGTAGAATCTGGAGATTAGACACAGTTCTAATTGAAGTGACCCGAAAAGAGCCATAGAAAACTCACGCATTTTGTATCAATTGCACATCATATAAAAGGAAGAACCACTTGTACCGACCTTAATGAGATAGGTATTGAAAGGTACTGTACGAAAGAAAGAAACGGTCTTAATATCACATACAAAGAGCGAAAACATTGTGTAATGAACTGTTATTTCAATAAACAATTAAATACACCTTCCAACTCTTTCCGAACAGAAGAAGCTGATCTTTATGCATTATGGCCCATTAGTTCTCTCCTCTGATGATTGTTCACCTTGAGTTAGGAAGCGATAAGTGATGAATTGGTTTCTCTTAAAGTTGTCTTTCATTAGAGCCTGCCTCTTTCTCGTTTTTTGTTTTTCAAAAGGGTGGTAAAGTCGATCAAACATGCAGGGCAATGTATAGAAGTTATGGTACGGTACACTAAAGTTGTTATTACCTCTCTAGTAAGTACAAGCTCTTTGTTTTCTAAGCGATCATCATCATCATCATCCTCGCCAAGAATTTGAGCCGAGGATCATACATACGTAATACAGGAAGACAAAGTTTGGCACTTTGATTAAGCATGTTGATTAGACTACCTTTCTAAAGGCAAAATCTAGGAGATCATCCAAGGTTTTATTAATAAAAGTTGTCTTGATTAAGCCTTTACTATTTCTACATAACCAAAAAAGAACTGTTAGGTTTTCGAACAATCTATATAAGAAATACTTTGTATCAAATAGTCCGGACAAGTTATTACCACAAATTTAGAATACGGTTGGAAGTTAAATATTCTAGTAGGCTAACTTCAGAGGTCAGACAATCTCTTTGGAGAATATGAGAAAATATGAATATTTGTCTTCTTCCACATGATAATTGACTCTATTGCTGCACAATAGTAAATTCAGGTTTCCAACCTTGTCTATTTTCTATAAAGCTACATCTTCCCTCCAGATTTATAAGGTTCATCTATACATTCACAAGCAACAAACTTTGGAGCAGATTCGCAGGGATACTAACTTCGCCAAGAAGCAGCAATCGTATGTTCCTACTTTTCCTAGGCTCAATTTTGGGACAAGCAACAATGTGAACCTACACATGACCTTGATGAAAGTATCAAGTATCAACACATGACCTTGACGAATTTTGAATTCCCGTGGCATAATTCGTGGCACAAGTGACGATTTGTTGTAGTGCCGATCCGGGCCGCGTCACCTTACTCTAGGTGGTAAACATCATCAACAATATCATTATCATAAACATTAGTGTACACAATCATACGCGCGTTAACAACATAATATACAATCGTCAATATAATATAAATCATACGAATCACATCAAAGAAACACAAAAGAATAACAACACGACACACACTCGGCAGAGTGGCCGAGCGGCCGAAGGAAACCGAGCCGGCCGAGAGGGCCGAACCGGCGAATACCAAGGAGGCCGAAGGGCCGGTCTTTGAGCCGAAAGGCGGAAACGCTGCAAGGTTATTTCAAACGATATTGATACAAGAATAGTAGGACAATGATAGGGATAGTATGTAAGCAATGGTCATTAGAAACAAGGTAGTATCAAGGAAAAGATATACTTTGGAGTTTAGATTTCGTGGTTGGGATTATAACCAACGTTCTTACCCTTTCTAGTAAAATCACAAGATCAATCACAAGCTTAGAACGGTATCTCCTTGAACACACAACCTAAAACCATCAACAACACACAATTACTAACCATCACTTCAATAACACAAAAGACATCACTAGAACACTCAAACGGCGACCTCCAAACTTCATCAAATTCGCACAACACTTTCCCAATCATACCAATAACATAATTCCATCATCAAACCATCAAAACATTCATAACAAAACTCAATTTAAGGTAAAATCAGATCTGGACAGAATATATTTTTCACCTTTAAAACACCTTAAAACATCCCCAAATCATAATCACATGCTTAACAATTCATAATAACCACTCCCACCAAATACTACACAATTCCAACCATAAAATCATCATCAACTCATTATAAACTCAATCATAAGAACCCTAATTCACAACCTTAATATTTCATGCATCAAAACATCAATAATTATAACTACAAACCCAAACATAATTAATCACCATCAAATTCATGCTTAAACTTTAATTAACATGAACATACAAAAAGCCCTAATCTGAAAATCAATAGAATTAGGTATAGAAACATACTACTCTCTATGCAAAAATCAAGAGAGAGGGCAAAGGTGAGAGGCAGTGGTGTGCGGCGGCGAAGGGCGGCGATCGGCGGTCGGGTTCGGCGGTTGGGAAGGCCGCGCGCTCTTTCTCTTTCTTCTCTTCTCTTTCTCAGCTCTCCTCTCTTCTCTCTTCTCTAGCTTCTCTTCTCTGGGCGACGGGAATACACTACTACAAAATCGCATATAGACATCGGACTTTTTTGGCAATAGACATCAGATTCGTGTTGGACGTTGAGTTGGGTGATGTCTATTGGGAGAGTAATAGACATCGGATTTCAGTCCGTCGTGCATCCAAATTATAGACGTCAGTTTTTTAGAAAAATCTGATGTCTATTTGTTGAATAGACATCAGACTTCCCAAAAAACTGATGTCTATTTAACAAATAGACATGCAAGTTCTTAAAAAACTGATGTCTATAAGTCAGCTTATACATCAGTTTTTTAAAAGCCCATATCTATTCGTCCAAATTAATTTTAAAAAAAAAAATTCTGCAGCCAAATTTGTTTTCATTAACAAATTTTATGTATTGCAGAAATAATTGAAGTATTGGAAGATGATGAAATATATTATGCCTTACTAAAACATTCAAAGTGTTACAATACAAGATCAAAGGAGAAATGACATATTTACATATCTTCAAGAAACGAAAAAGATGGTCTAGTTATAAGAAATAATTACATGTACCTATGGAGAAAAAAAATGTAGATCTAGAAATCAAATGTACTTGACAAAGACACAGTACATACTTGGATGCTTGCTCGTAACTAAAAAACTTGACTGCTGAATTTGGTACAATCCGGGCGCAGTTGGTCCCATTGCCTTTGTTCAGATTATATCAATGATGCCTATGCCTAAAACGGATTGAGATCCTCTAGAGTTGATTTTCAACTCTACTTGGTAGAGTTTGCCTAAAAAGGCAAGAATAAATAGTTAAACAATTTATTTGTGACCCTTAAAATTCTTTTTATTTTGTCTTATTACTTGTTTTGGTAAACTCCACCAACTCTACATAAAAGAAACTCTAGAGGATCCATTCCCGCCTAAAACCAATAAGGCAGAAAAAGTAACAACTCAATTCTGAGGAAGAAAGGGCCCTCGCTTGTGAACTTAGCTTTAGAAGGGGTAATATGAAAGGAGCACAGTGCACCAACTGCTTGTTTGAGGGTTGAAAAAATTCTCAAAACCCGAAAATTGTAGACTTGAAAAAAAAAAAAAAAGATGGCTGCAGACTTGTAGCGAAAAAGGGCAGAGAGGGTCCTATGACACAAATGAGCAGGATCAAATGTTCAAAATACGCAGCACCATCAAGATCAATCACAGATAGCATCATTCTAGAAATCACAAGTTTGAGCAAAGATCAACCACACATCAGTCACCAATTAAAAATATTCTTGCATGGTTCCTATAATACCAGCCCCAATGAAGTACAGAGACATAATGGATACAGAGAGACGCAAGTGACACGACACTTGAACTAGAGTTTGCACATCCGTCCCACCAATCATAAATTTAGGCAAACAAAAAAAATCGCACATGAGCATCAGCCATGGCTTACATTCCTGTTTTTTAATCATCATTTAGGGCGGCGACTGGCAAGGAGTTTCTCATTTCAATCACATTTAAGGTCTCGTAGTGCATCCATTATCATACTTCTTTTTTCCATACTCAATGAAATACAGGTGATAAAGGAAACAGAGATACAAATATAATTCTAACAACTTCCCTGAAGCAGAATACACAAATCCTAGGTCATTTGGTCTCAATAACCTACACTTATATCACTATATTACTGGCCTTTTACAAGTGCACTTATTCATAATTGTTTCATTTCTCGGTGTAATGTTAAAAAGTTGGGCTAATAAATCATAAAAGGCGACAGCACATTCAGTAAAGGCATTAATCTATTGGCTATCAATGTAAGGCCTACTTGCTACTTGTTGATGCTAAGGCTCAAGTGTAACTTTCTAAGATGACAGTTCTAGCTCAAGTCTAAGTAGACTACTAGTTGTGAAACAAACTCTCATCTATCCATGTAATCTACACAAGCAGATGATGGCCGACAAAGTGTAAGAAGCCAAATACAAGGAACGAATATAATGCATATTAAGAAACAATGTTGATCTTAATGTTACGCCTTTATTTCCTTTCCACACTATATTGATAGAAGATACGACAGTACGACACAACCATTGAGCTATAGCAGGGGAATTATGCAAATTCTAGAACAACTTGGATGTAAACTTTTCAGAAATGAGAGCAATGAAACCCATTCTACTAAGATATGGGTAGGTCATAACCAAACACAAGCCAGATAAGAAAACGATCATACCTCTGATGATCTATCTTGAGAATCACTAAATACTTTCGATACCTACAATTTCAGTTAAAAACGTCATTATAAGATCGGAATTAATATTTGAATAAACAAGAGAGCAAACACAACTGGATAATAAAAAGACTCACAACAGCAGACTCGGAATTACTGAAATGACCATTGTCCGAAACAGAACCCCTCGGAGAACCTCCTTCTTCCTCGCCTTTAGGAACTGGCGACGGTGGTTGAGGTGGCGCAACATACACAACTTTCAACTTGCACTCCTCCACCACATGCCCTGCCTCCTTGCTAAACTGAATTCACCAACCGAAACACAATACACCAATTAAAAACCGACACACAATTCTTACAACCAACACTATAACACATCAATTTTCGAGTGGAACGAACAACGACTAAAAACCGAAAAATACCATTTCCGGAGTGATATCTATAGCCGCGGTTCCCATAGGCGCAATAACACTCTGAAGAAGGAATTTATCCTTGCATTGCATATCGGTCGGAGCTTCCTTTTGCGCTTGCATTGTTACTAACAAATTAAATCACACATACTAATCAAAATCGACTTAACAACAAAACTAAACAACCAAAAATCATCAAATTAAATCCGTAAAACCTAGATTTATCATCAAATTGAAATCGGAATCACACTAACCTACAATATCACATGACGATCGCGGCGAAACGACGCCCGTACTCGGACGAACACAGTATTTCTTCGGATTCGTAGTTTTGACCTAAATTCCCCAAAATCAATCAAATTCGAAGGAAAATCGGAAAAATTGGGTGAAAATTAAGGTAAAAATGAGAAGCAATTCATACCTTGAAGGCGACAAACTGTCGGTTTTGTTGGATAATTGAAGCGAACATGAGATCTGCTTCTTCAGCTCAACTAAAAATCTACAAAAATAAAATCAAAAAAATTGGGGGAAAATCAGGAAACCCTAGATTAACAAAAATTAAAATGAAATTGAAATGATTAAGAGAGAGCTTAAAAGATAATTACAAGGGAATTTGAGCTCAAGAGGTTCGATGTTGAGAAGCTCGCCCGTGCTCATCTCGAAACAATGATAATTTCGCCGATTTTGATTAGTATGTGGGGTCAGGGCGGTGGGTCCACCGCATTTGCAGCAGGTAGGGGTGGATAGACGAGGCGGTGGAGTTGGGATGCATGTTGGTGGT
Organism: Spergularia bocconei; assembly: GCA_963457585.1. Lineage (NCBI taxonomy): Eukaryota > Viridiplantae > Streptophyta > Magnoliopsida > Caryophyllales > Caryophyllaceae > Spergularia > Spergularia bocconei. The sequence continues at coordinate 9,978,228 of OY734943.1, forward strand.
GAGGAATGTTCCGGTGGGTCTGGGGTGGAGTGGTGGTGGTGAGACGGTGGTGGGTCTGGGATATGGAGGAAAGATAGGGAGAGGAGAGAGAAAATGAGATAGAGAGAATGATATATCTAGGTTAGTTGGAGGTCCGTATAAATTAAACTGGACAAACAAAAAAAATAGATATGCATATACATCAGATTTTTACAAAAGATGATGTGTATGTGATGACACTAGACATCAGTTTTTGAGAAAAAACTGACGTCTATTGATAAACGTGAGCTTTTAGAAAAAAACTGATGTCTATTATTTCGCCTTAATTGCAAAAATGTCACCGGTTCATAATAGACATCATATTTCCGAAAGTATGACATCTATTTACTGATGTCTATTATAGATTTTGTAGTAGTGATAGTGAGGAAAAGGGTTTGGGGTTTGCCTTTATTTATAGTTTAGTATGTGGGCTTTAGGAGATTGGCCAAATTAGGAAAGTAAACTCCAATTTCCCAAAATAGAATTAGAAACCCACAAAATGATTATTCTCCACAAACTTCTATAATTAAAAGTCCTAAAAATACGGGGTGTTACAGTCAGGGTCTTCTGGTGGCTCCCAGCCTCGCAACAGTGGGGGCAACAGTCGATCGGGTGCGTTTTCTGGGGTTGCTCGGGCTTCTGCCGTGAGTGGTGCTACGGGTCCTTCACGCAGCGAGCTCAATCATTTGAGCGATCAGGAATGGTCGAATCTTTGTCTCTTTGGAACGATCGTAAGCCCACTTCCGATCATTTCTCCGGTAAGCATTTTTTTAATTCATGGATAATTGATACCGGCGCTTCTCACCATATGACGAGCAATTATGATTGTTTGTCTAATTTAAATGCAATTGATCCTATTCCGATAACTTTGCCTAATGGGGATGTTGTTTTGGCTACTAAAATTGGCGAGGTTAAATTGGGCGCTCACTTGATTTTGCGTGGGGTTTTGTTCGCACCTTATTTAAATTGCAATCTCATTTCGGTTTCCAATTTGGTAGCCGATTCTAGTCTCACTTTGGAGTTTACTAACAATTTGTGCATGTTTCAGGACCGTACCTCGAGGACGGTGATTGGACTGGGTGAGAAGCACGATGGATTATACTACTTACGGGTTACAAAGTCGATTCGCGCGAATAAAGTTGAAGTGGGTGAGTCCGCTGATTTGTGGCACCGTCGTTTGGGTCATCCTTCTTCAACCGTAGTTAGGCATATTCCCTTAGTTTCTTCCAAGAGTTGTGATTCTTTGCTTAATCGCCTTTGTGACATTTGTTTTCGGGCTAAACAAACTCGCTCCGTTTTTCCTATTAGTAACTCTAAAGCTTTGGCTCCGTTTGATTTAATTCACTGTGATCTTTGGGGTGCTTATTCTGGCACTATTCATAGTGGTGCTCGTTATTTTTGTACTATTGTTGACGATTTTTCTCGTAGTGTGTGGGTTTATTTGTTGCGCGATAAAATACTTGTGGCTTGCACTTTGCGTAATTTCTTTGCTTTGGTGGAACGTCAATTCAATAGGCATATAAAGTGTGTTCGCAGTGATAATGGTAGTGAATTTAAGTGTTTAAAACCTTACTTTGATGAGAATGGTGTTGCCTTTGATTCTTCCATGGTCGATACTCCGCAGTAAAATGCTAGGGTTGAGCGTAAGGACCGTCACATTCTCAATGTGGCCCGTGCTCTACTTTTACAAGCAGGTATGCCTATTGAATTTTGGGGTGATTGTGTGTCTGCTGCCACTCATCTAATCAATCGTACTCCGTGCAAAATTTTGGGTTGGGAAACTCCATACGAGATTTTATTTGGGCGTGCTCCGGATTTAAGTCTTTTGCGTGTTTTTCGTTGTTTATGTTATGCTAAGACTATTAATCGTTCTAAAGATAAATTTGCTAGTCGGAGTCGTAGGTGTGTGATTATTGGTTATCCTTATGGCAAAAAGGGGTGGTCGTTGTATGACTTAGACAATGGGGATTTCTTTGCTAGTCGCGATGTTGTGTTTGATGAGACTATTTTTCCCTTTCTTGATCGTACTCCTTCACCTTCAAGATCGGTGCCTGCACTTGGGGAAGCTTCACCAGATTATGACTTTCATTTTTTGGAGGATTCGCACCCAGGGGGCGAATCCAGGGGGGTTCGGGTTCCACGGGAGACACGGGGTAGGGTGGTACGGATCCTAGCTCGAACTCAGATGTGGTTTTGGACTCGGGTGCGGTTTTGGGGGCCGATACAGGTGCTGACTCACACTGGGGGGGAGGGGGGCTCAGGCTCGGTTGCAGAGGGGTCGGGCTCGGTTCCAGAGGTCTCGGCCACGGATGCAGGGGATATGCCGAGCCCAGAGAGGGTCTCGGTTTCTGATGGTACGGCTACCTCTCCGGTACAGGACGCCACGAGTAAGGCTCGCTTAGAGGGTTCACTGATAGAGGTTATTACTAGCTATAATGGTACGGGGGATGAATTGGTTGTACAGGAACGGAGCAATTGGGTCATGGTCATCGGACCAAGTTCGAGAATGTTCGATTGAAGGACTTTGTAACTCTTAAGGACTTGTGTAATCCTTGCTCCGCTCTTTCCGTCGCCTCCTCAGGTACGCCTTATCCTATTGCACATTTTGTTCGTTATAATCGTTTTGAGACCCATCGATGTTTTCTTGCAGCCATTACTAGTGGTAGCGAGCCCACCACTTTTCGTGATGCTATGTTGGATCCTCGTTGGCAACAGACTATGAGTGAGTAGATTTTGGCTCTGGAACGCAATAATACTTGGACCGTTGAATCTTTGCCTCCCGGCAAGAAGGCTATTGACTCTATGTGGGTTTTTCGCATCAAATACAAGTCTGACGGGACCATTGAGCGGTACAAGGCTAGATTGGTAATTCGGGGCGATCGACAGGTTGAGGGTATCGACTATACCGACACTTTTGCTCCGACTGTTAAAATGGTAACTGTTCGCCCCTTGTTAGCTGTGGCCGCAGTTCGTGGTTGGGAACTTCATCAGATGGATGTTCATAATGTTTTTCTTACATGGTGATCTTTCTGAAGAGGTTTATATGCGTTTTCCCCCTGGCTTCAAGCATAAGGATCCCGGTAAAGTCTGTCGTTTACAGAAGTCACTTTATGGTTTAAACAAGCTCCTAGGTGCTGGTATGCTAAACTTGCTTCGGCTCTCATTCGGTATGGATTCACTCAGTGCATTTCTGATCATTCTTTGTTTACTTATATTCGTGATGGCGTTCGTTTACATGTTCTTGTGTATGTTGATGATTTGGTTATTACGGGGGACGATAAGATGGCTATTGATCGTTTCAAGACTTATTAGGGGGAATGTTTTCACATGAAGGACTTGGGTGTCTTAAAATATTTTCTTGGTATTGAGGTTGCTCGCAATCCCACTGGCATTTTTCTTTCCCAGCGTAAGTATGTACTGGATATCCTCAGTGAGACAGGTCTCCTCGGCGCTCGTCCGGTTGCCACGCCTATTGAGCCAAATCATCAACTTGCAACCGCCTCTGGTGAGTTATTAGCCGACCCTCTTCCTTATCGACGGTTGGTGGGTCGCCTGGTTTATCTTGTTCATACACGTCCGGAGCTGTCCTATGCGGTTAACCTTCTCGCTTAATTTATGTCGACCCCGCGTTCGGAACATTGGACGGCTGCTCTTCGTGTTGTTCGCTACTTGAAGGGTGATCCTGGTCGCGGTATTCTTCTGCGCACTGACTCTGCTTTGGCCTTACTGCTTACTGTGACCCCGATTGGGCCAGTTGTCCTGTGAGTCGTCGGTCCCTTACTGCTTACATTGTATTTCTCGGTGATTCCCCTATTTCCTGGAAGTCCAAGAAGCAGACAGCGATCTCTCACTCTTCCGCTGAGAGCGAATACCGTGCTATGTCTTATACTACTCGGGAGGTCAAATGGTTGCAACAGATTTTATCTATTTTGGCTATTTCTGTTACACAACCCGTACCGTTCAGTTACACTAAGATAGCCAGGCTGCACTGCATATAGTTCGTAATCCTGTTTTTCATGAACGGACAAAGCATATTGAGATTGATTGTCACTTTGTTCGTGATGCTCTTCAAGCCGGCATCATTGTTCCTCAATATGTCCCACTCATCTCCAGCTTGCCGATATCTTTACAAAAGCTCTTAACATGGGTCCGTTTGATACACTGTTAGGCAAGTTGGGCACTATTTCGTTACATGCTCCAACTTGAGGGGGGTATCTATTACTTTTAATAATTGCGTGCATGAAAAGCTGACGTGGCGAGCTTCTCCGTACAACTGACATGTCAGCAATACGTCAGCAATCATTTAACACATCGGCAATGCTCATTGGTAAATCATCCAAAAATGTGTGAGGTAGGATTTGAACCATTGACCTCTCACTTACATATTCATTACACTACCAGTGTGTTAATTGTTACTTCATGCATATTTTTACAACTCATTCTATAAAAAGGAAAGAGCCAGTCCAAATAAATGTAGATGAGCAAATCTTTTATTTTAATCTTCCGTTTACATTCATTGTATTAAAACTACAAGTTCATAAAAAAAAACTAATGTTCATCAATCTTAAATTCAATGTTCATCAAATTTTTAATGTTGATCAAATTTTCAATGTACAACAATAAGATTCAATATTTATTTAATTAAATTACATGTTCATCATTATTAGTCAATGTTCGTCAATTGTAAAGTACATGTTCATTAATTTTTGATGTTTATCAAAAGATTGTTAATGTATAAAAAAAAATAGAGGAAAAAAAATAAAACAAAAAAAAATTCGTTTTCTCTCTCATCTCCCTTCAACCCTAACCACCCACGTCCACCACCACCTCACCTCCACACACTAGCACCAACCACCACCAACCAATGATCGGCCCACACCACCAGATGTGGTCACCTCCCGCGACTACCACCAACAATAGGCCCACAACACCGTCATTTCAGCCACCTCTATGCACCACGAATTGAAAAAAAACAAAAAACTCATTATAGACGACAATTTTTGGTTGTTTCTGGCGGCGACGCTTTAGGAAGGGGCCGAGAAATTTGCGAGATAGGTAAGGATACAGGTGAGAAGGGTAATCGTTGTGAGAATTGGGGAGAAAGGGAGAACAAAAGTGAGGGGCATTGGCGTATAACAGGTGGACACGGGGAGGTCGTGAGCCAACTTAGATCCGCCGGTGTTCTACGCACCTGGTGGTGGCAGCGGTGATGTCTCAGGTAGTGGAGGCGGCGGCAACATCTCAGGCGGGTGTCGAATATGAGGTGCGTGGTAGTAGTGGGTAAGGGAGGAGAGAGAAAACAAAATGGGGTATATTCTTAGCCATTAGATCTAGGTGAATGAATGACCAAGATTAATTCCCTTTGTATTATGATTCGTTAATTATTGAAACAAATCTAGAAATCTCAAAAAGGGAAAAGATTTATAAACTAATTTTTATTTACATTTACATTAATGAATTTATCAATTCAAAATGAAGATATGAACAAGAATGTATGTTGATAAGATTTTTCCACATACTAAATATCAAAAGAGAAAAGAACCACATATTTAAAACCCTAGGTATTTCAGCAATTTTAAACGAAGATTTGGTACATGACTACATGTACAGTTAGATCGCTCTTTTGCATGGTAACTTGGGCCTTTCGAGGAGAGACGCTAGGACTAGATCAAACGATGGAGTATGCGAGCGACTAGAGTGAAGAACCAGACAAAACAATTGGATTAGAAAATATATGTTTATTGACCGACATTGAAAATATATGCTTATTGACTTATAAGTTGATGCAAAACAATAGATGTCATTGGTTATCAAAGTATATTATTTTTTTTTTTTTGAAATAAGTCAAAGTATATTATTGCGTACCAATTATATTATTAGAAGAGTTTAAAATATTCCGTATACTCCAAAAGTAATATACAATTTTTTCGGAGAATGGTGGGATCATCGCGCAGGAAGATCAGGGGTGGTAACTAAAAGAGTCGAGAATATGTATGTGAAAAAGGATCGAGCATAAGAATCAACATGGGTGCAGAGAACAGGGTACAAGAATTGAGTGAGAGGTCGAGTAGAGGAGTTCATGTGGGGTGGAGCCTTATATGTTGCACAAGGAGACGAGGGGGGCCAAATGGAGGAGTCGATAACATGTGTGTTGTAAGGGGTCGAGAATAAGAACCGACATAGGTAAAGGGGACTGGGAGTAAAAGAAATGACCGAGTCGGAGGTCGAGTATAAGAGTTCATGTGGGGCAGAGGCTCATATGCCGCTTAGGCAGATCCGGGCAACTGGAGGAGTCGAGAATATGTGTGTTATGGAGGGTCAAGTATACGAATCGACACGGGTGCATATGAATTTATCAGGTTAGGGTCCAGTAGAGGAATTCAATTTGAGTGGGGCCTCAAATGAGTTCATGTGTGAGAATCAACCCGACCTGCCAACCCGACCTGTAAATGACCCGTTTAGCGTAGATTTGGGTCAATGGCTCTTAACCCGTTTAGTTAAATGGGTTGACCTACCCAACCCGTTTAGATAAATGGGTTGGGGTTTAGGTTCTAACTATCAACCTGAAAATAACCCCATCTGACCCGCTTACATAAACAGGTCAAAAATAGTTCAGGTCTAACCCGGGTTGACCCATTTACACGAGAAAAAAAAACATACAAAGAAAATTCACCTAAACGGGTCAAAAATGGGTCAATTTGGGTTGTTTAATGGGTTGGCAGGTCGGGTTGACCCATTTGACCCGTATAGAACCTATTTAAATGGGTTGGCGGGTTGGGTCGGGTTACCTGTTTATAAGGTAGGTCGGGTTCAGGTTGCAACTTCTTGACCTGTTTTAAACGGGTCGGGTTCAGGTCAGAGGATATCCAACCCGTTTTTTTTTTCGGACGTGGGTCGGGTTGACCCGACCCGACCTATTTGCCAGGTCTATGTGTGGCAGTGTCGTTTAGAAAATTTGACAAGTGAAGAAGTGTTGGTTAAGGGGCCAAGTAAGTATCGATTGGGGTTGAGGGTCGGCTAGAACATGTGACATAAGGGGAGAGGGTGTTTGTAACTCTCCAAGATTATGGAAAGTGGTTTATGGAATTGGTTTGACCTAAGTTGGGACACTAAAGTTTTTATTATGATATGTTTATAATAGGTTTCTACTATACATTACCAACAAGTATTTCACCTTTTAAAACCCGTGCGAGGATTTACGAACTTAAGGGGTGACATTTAATCTTATTGGGTTGTGTTGCGACGTATGATGGATCAGACTGTTACAGTGTCGGGTAGCATGTTGAAGGGTAATCGGGTGTTGGTAAGGAAAGTGGGTGGGATACTAGCATGGAGGTATATGTGGGCAATAGAAATTGATGGTGGGGGGTGATAATTGTCGGTTGATGATCTTTGTATAAGAGTTCAAACAAATAATTGTGGGGACGCTTAGGGAATTTAAGGGGGTGAGGGGATCAACTAAGAAATTTTCAGGATGATAACTATTGTCAACTTTAAAAGTCGATTGTTGGTTTATGCGTTCAATACGAAATTCAAAACGAAATAAGTCGGTAGGGAGGATATTTTATATGATGCTTGCTTTTTTAAACATATTTGATCACACGGAAAACATGAAATCATTATCATTGGTATTAAATTCTTATATCTATAAATTTTGGTGTTCTTTTCTATCAACATCTATCCATGAATACTCTTTACAAATTTGAAATTTATGTTTGTCAATGCTATGTTTTGAATTCATTTATATTTGTCAATATTATGATACTTTTATTTAATATCTTTAAAGTAATATGGCACAAAACTATTTTATATAAGGATTTGTAATTCCCGTGCATTTGCACGGGTATAAAAACTAGTTAGGATATATTTTGGTAAATATATTTTGTATATCATTTGTTTTTATTTGTTTCCGATATACTGAGCTGTATTCTAGGTCATTAGGTGTAATAGGTGTGAACACTTTGTAAACCTTAGGACTAACTCTCTGTATATATCGTTGATTCGTTGGCTCTCGTACGACAAATAACAACACAGAAATTCTCCACAATCGTGTGTGATGCAATTCTACTGTGCCTATTCTATTAATATTACATACATCTAGACCTGTAAAACGGATCGGGCGGGCGGGTTTCGGGTTCGGGTAGCTTCGGGTTCGGGTGTATTTCGGGTTAGGGTCAATACGAGTCGGTCAATACGGGTTCGGGTCGGGTTACGGGTTAACCAACGGGTTGAAAATACATATTCGCGCCTTTTTTATCGGTAAATTTTAACAGGTAAAATATTATTTTATTCTTATTTTCGAAAATTTGTTATATATTATATTATATAATAATAATGATTGCATCATATGTACGCTTTCTATGTCTTAAAAGAAAATTTTAATTAAAATTTTATTAATATTAATTGTTTTATAACATTTTTTTATTATTATAATATTTTTTTACTAAATATGTTTGACTCAACGGGTTGACCTACTCGGGTCGGGTCTTGACCCTGACATTTCGGGTCATTTCGGGTTTTGGGTGCTTTTCGGGTTCGGGTTGAAAAAGTCCGGGTTTTTCGGGTTATTTTCGGGTCGGGTCAGAAACTTACAGGTCTACATACAACTAAGCGAATTATGATAAGATTCCAGTCATTCCACTGGAATATCGTGTTTTGTGATTATCCTTCATTTGCCATAAATTTCCTCATGTACCGCGTACAACGTAAGATTATATGAAAAATGTTTATTATCACTAAAAATCAATAATAATTTACAAGAAGTTGGTGGGGAGCCGAGATACGATCTGAGCCCCACACCCTTTGCTATGGAAAAACCAATCCTAGTAAAAATATGAGCTGCAGCCTGCGCATCGATATCCTGCGTCCTGGAGAACTGCTGGATCCGCTTAAGCAGAGCAACAACTGTGGGTTCCAACTCCCCCAAAGAGGAGAAAGAGAAGGGAATGAAGCCATAACCCAAAGCAGCGCACCTAGCCTCGTACTTAGCACGCTTACGATCGGCCGCTTCCCGCACCACCTTACCTGGTTCGAAATCGATCAATCCCGTCTGAGTCAAAGGTGACGACCCAGTCAGATCGACGCAAACGTCGCGCCCTCTATCCCAAGAATAAAGCAGCATGTCAGCTGGGCGGAGAGGTCGGCCATCGGCACCAATCATACCAATGTCAACCTCCTTTCCAGCAGAGATCCCTAATCGATAACAGATGTCAACCAGCGTGTCACGAACAGCATTATGTCGATGCTTGACGCCAACCAATCCTGTACACGAAACAGCATGATCCCCGAATATATCACCCACAAAGACCCGCGAGCAAGCAGAGCACGGGCGATCCATGGTGAATAAAGGCACCCCCAAACGGTAGCAAAGCACACAACGATAAGTGCGACCGTTCATAGTCTGACCCAATCCTGAAATAGGGATCACTCTAAGCCAATCAGAACTGTGTGCACCCTGCTGAGAACTTCACAAAGCCAATAGACGCGGTTTTAAGTAATAAGTAGAAGCAGCATCCCTAGCGACCCGAGCGAAATACTTATCTGCCAATCTTTTCATAAGTTTGGGGGCAGTGATCTCACCAGGATTACCCAAGATATCAACCTCTAAAGTCCGATTAAAGACACCAACAACATCAGCAAACGCAGACCCCAAAGAGACGACACCAGCATGACGGAGAAGCTTAGACTGCAGGTCAGCAGACTGAAGTCGCGATGCTAAAAACGCATAATGGACAGCATCCCCGGCCGTATAAACACCAAGCCCTCCAAGCGAAAAAGGCAAGGTAGCGAGCCTCCACTGCCAGTCACCAAAACCAGGACCAGAAGCAACGACGATGCGCTCTAAGGAAGAGCGCAGAGCCGCATCAAAAGCTACCCGGGCCGACTCAAAAATACGCGGCGCACAAGTACGCAAGGCGAAATATAGCTTAGAGACCCCAGTGCAAGCCCGAAGATGTAACAACTCGCTCTGAGGATCGTTAAGCTTAGCAACCGCATCCATGAGTTCAATGGTCTTCGCCACCCTCTGCATAACCAAAGAACTACAAAAATCAAAATCGACACTGACCTGCCCGCCTAATAACTTGACCCCAAGGAGGGGCCTAGCAATATTAGGAGGGAAGACACCAACAAGCCGGCTCCGCGGATCCTCCGTAGGCCAAAAAACCTCAGTTTTATCAACATTAAGGTGAAGACCCAAACGAGGACCCTCTGCCTGAATCAGATCCAAGACCTGACCTACAACCAAGGTATCACCGACGACAGTGCCATCATCCTAATACCAAGCCTGCAAACACAAATCAAAAGAGTCTCTAATCTTACACGCCAAAGGGTGCAACACTAGAGCAAAAAGCAGCGGGCCTAGGGGGTCACCCTGCTGCACCCCCTGACACGACAAAAGAGTGTGGTCACCCTAGGGTGTTAAAGATTATTGACACAAAGTTTAGCACGAACATGGTATGTTAGCCTAGATATTCTAATTTTAATATAAGTTTTTTTCCCAATTTAAATTCATTGGGAAAGCACCGGTCCAATTTGTGGTTATGGCCCAATTAGTGAGCCGTGTTTGGATTTTTAACAAACGGGCCCCCCAAAAAAAATAACAAGCAGAACAGAATAAATCACAAAGCTGACAAGTTTTAAAATCGATTTAGTTCCGCAATTCATCAAAGCAGCTGCAGTAGCTCATCCGGCAATCTTAATTCTGCTAAGATCCAGGTTCAACTCCTGGCTGCAGCAACTTTATTTATGAGTTTGTTTTTTCTTTCACCCTCTATCTTTAATTTGTATTGTCTAATTTCGATATTTGATATGCAAATTCTAAGATCTCTTAGCAAGTTCATTCTCCGTCTTATGCAAAGATGATGACACTATAGAATTACTAATGCTATGAATATTGCGGAATAATTCGTGTGTATATTATTGATATAAATCATGTGTATTTATAGTACACATGTCTTGGAGAATACTCCATAAACCCTAGATGCGGAATATTCTATACCTATCATATTCCTAATACAATATTCCTAATATTTCCTCTATTAGACAGAGCGTCACCAAGACGGTACAAACAACATAATGTGGTAAAGATGCACCAGCAAAAATGACAACTCTCAATTTCTTTCCAGTTGATATTTCAATGGAGGGCCAACATTCTATGGAGTGGACTATGTACAAAGTTAATGATACAACAATATTGATACACAAGACTCAGTAATCTAACAAAGCCTTAATTCCGAAATCACTAATCATCGATGTTTCGAAGAAAAACAAAGATAGGAGACACTCATAGTTAATTAATTTCCTAATTTTCTACTGTTGTTGTATCAACTCAGGAATCAGCTTCAACAGGAAGGAAAGCTCAGTCTGCGAAAACTGTGGCTTTGTTGCTGTATGCATTTCCCCGTCTTCCTTCAATGGCTTGATTAGATTATCTACGGCTGCTGTAATGTCTTGTACAAAATCGACTATCACAGCGTCAATGCCCATCAAATGTTGCAAGTATACCGACTCTGGCACATTGCTGAAACATCAAATTCGCGGCTTAATCAGTAAAAAGTTTTGCACAATCTATGTAAATAATGTTGATCGTATGAATATGAAATGCTTACTTTAGTGTGCCGTATGTGAAGAGTGATAGCTTAGCCTCTTTAACCTTGCTCACAGCTCCGGGATTTCTGAATATCCCCTTAACCTCAGAAACAATGCCTTGCAAACTACCCTCCAAGCAGAGTTTAATGGCTTCTTCTAATGAGTTACGCCTCACGTCGTAGAATGTCTCTGTGCCTCCGTCTGTCAAGAAGAACACTGGGTATGTACCCTGTAGCTTACGTACAAGCAAGGCCGCGTCTGGTTGAAATGTCGAGAATATTATAGGCCTGTCCTTGGCACAATCAAACACCACCTGAGACATGCATAAAAAATCATGTTAAAAAACTTGCTAAACTTGGTGAAAATTGCGGAAAATAGTCTTGTAAAGTAGTCTGTGCACCCCATGTTACCCTCTAAAATCGCGACATTTTAGTATTTACCTGAAGAACTGATTGGAGAGTATCGACAAGGGCCTCTTCTTTGTAAACAATGTGATCATCGAATTTCAATTCAATGTTGAAACCCAATTTAGGATCAACTTTCTCAAAGGTCTCTTGCAATGTGCAGAGGAAATCCTCAGTCTCGACGTCCCACCGGATTATCTTGCCATCCTTGGTTTTCCTTAACAATGGCTTTCCGACCTTTCCAGCTTCATTTTGAGGACCATAGGTCATAAAATCAGAGAGATTTAGCTCTGTAACTCTCTTCTCATGTATGGTGCCCTGCAGTAAAAAAAAAATTACATTATTAGTAAAGACTAAACATAAGTTGAAGTTACTATTGTTTAATTTCTAGGATGAAAATATGAAATGACAGTTGCTTATGCTTACATGTTCTTCTGTCAAGATGAAGTCGTCATGAAAGATGATTGGGCACCCATCTTTGGTCACCTAAACAAATCAAATTTTATAATGTCATTTGCTAGTAAAAAATAGAGACTGTGCAGGCATCTTTAGTCACCTAAAGGCGAAAGAAATCAAAATTTATAATGCCATTTGCTAGTAAAGAAAGACCTAGTTGCTAATAGGTTCATTAAACTTATTCATTTCGGCTTTTTTAATTCATTACATTAAAGTTTGAAAGTCGCGCACATATTTCACTCAACATAAGTAAAATCAAAGAAATGGAAAGCGCAACTTAAAATTTTCGACCTTACAATCAATTCATACTATTACTAGGAGTCTAGGACTTGGTAAAATCTTCACTAATTTCAAATAGAAAAGCAATTAAATTGGTATTCACATAGTACAAGTGCATAACCTACGCCGTAGTATAGCACAGTATTATTCACGTTTCAGCTTAGCGTGTTTTCTAGGTAATCTAGGTAATACTGTAACAAACTTTATTTACGTACAAAAGACACCAAATTACCTAATTTGTCACTTTAAAGTTTTCAAATGTGACGGAAGATACCAATAGCATATTAGGATCTTCCTTTCCGATTCCCTATCATTTTCCAAGTGCGAAACTTGCTCCAAAGAAAAGCAACTTTGCCTATATTTCCCACGTTTTTTCCTTCCTATTATAATTCCCAAATTGTCAAACCAACTAATTTTTAGCCTTGACTCTGCCATCAACAATAATTAACATTAAACAAAGTTTGACCCTTAAACTGTTATCGAACCGTACCAATCCTAACAAACCCAATAATTTAGAATTAATCTTTAACTAGACTTTGACGTATAAGTGGTTAAGACAAGATCGAGCTTAACCTAATAGACAACAGAAAATCAACTATTCTATACTCGATCGATTGACACTAAACCCAACACAACCCGACCCGTTTGAGTGACGCAACTTGCCGTGATTTCAGACATTTCAAAGGATCTCTTTCATTGAAAATACAGTTGTAAAGGACGAGGCAAAATTAATCACACGTGACGTAGGGAGAATTGGACCATGTATTCATCCGTGAAAACAGCCGTATCAACTTGACTCCACGTCTCCAAATAATAGAGTAAAAAATAAACATCCGTCAATTTTATAATCAGTGGGATAACATTATTATAACAATTTTTAAATTATCACTTAATCCTGATAAATCGTACGCGGCGAGTTTCAGGACGTAGTAAAACAACAAATAAAATCATCACAAAACAACTCCGTTTTCTAACAATCCAAAAGAACACAGGGAATATACGGTAATAAACCAGACCAAACGAATAATAAATACTGTATAAGAAATAGAATAAAAAGTACCTGGACGTCAAATTCGATGAAATCAACGTTAAAAGAAGCAGCAGTGTTGAATGACAAGATTGTGTTTTCCTTAACAGCCTTCATACGAGGATCAGTCGATTGCAATTTGTTCATGCCATTTCCTCTATGTCCTACCACCATAAACTTTGTGCCCTTGAACGAACTCCTATTTCCTACCTCCACACCTTCATTGCCAACATTAACATTCAAGACAATCAATAACCAACTTATGTATACTCATTTCATAACTTAAAAAAGCCGAATAATAATCCCGACAACATTATCCTAGTGTCTCATAAGCTTGCATCGCCCTGACGCCACATGCAGCCAAGAATGTCCTAATTTTAAATAGGGTTACCATATTAAAGGAGCACATATATGCTACTAATTAATGATTTCGATAATATTACCCTAGTGTCTCAAACGTGACTCACGGCACATGCAGGTTAATTAAAACTCGAGTTCTAGAATAATATGGGGTCGACTAACATGCAAGAAAACGTAACGTGAAAATGTGATCAATACCTTTGGCGAAGCGGGAGGGGAAGAGGGAAAGCGAGGCAGCATTCTCCGGGACATGATCAAGATTCGGCACGTCGGAAACATGGACAGCCTTAAGAGCCATGGGTCTCGGAGACAAAGGTTGTTGGAGGGAAGACGAGAGGTTGTTGTAAGAGAAAGAAGGTGATGAGAAGCTTGGGAAAGAAGATACGGTATGTAGTTTGCAAGAATGCATTGTTAATGTTAGGATTTGAGAAGGTTTTTATATTGTGGAGGAGAAAGAAGAAGAGGGAAGGAAAAAAAAAAAAAAAGAGAATAGAAACGGAAGACAAAGGATCTACCCCATGGAATATTCCTCATGGCCTAAACTATGTGGAGAAACTTTTTTATTTTTTGGGTGTCATTTACTCTATTACTCATTGTCATGTCATTATGCCTTTGGATATTCCTTGATCTCTTATTCTTATCTTTACTAATTTGGTTTAATTTTGGTAAAGTATATTTTCTTGTAGATATTACGGTACTCCCTCCATTTCAAAATATATGACGTTTTCGAGTTACGAGACACTTCTTTGACCTTCGATATCTCTCAAAATATAAGGGTAAAAATTATGAAATTATGATCATGTGAAAGTATATTTCATAACGAATCCAATGGTATACTTTTTATAATTTTTGACAAGATATTTTTTCATGAAATTGAAAGTCAAAACTTGTCTCGTAACTTGAAAACGTCATATATTTTGGCATGGAGGGAGTATTAAGTACTTTAAATTCTGGTATGATTAGGAGAATAAGGACATGTAATAAACTTTTAACACGAGAAATAGAGATGCAGATAATATATTTTTGCTAATGCAGTAATTAGTTACATTCCATATTATGTTTAGATTTGGATATGGAGCCATGTCACAAGTGGGTGTATTTTATCTTCAAAAATTTGACCAAAAAAAATATTTTTATTTTGGGATTGTATGGTTTTTGGATGAGTTTTGCTTAGACAGATCGGTATGTGCTGCCCTTGTTCTAATTGGGTGGTTGTCCAATTATATCAAATCCGGCTTTTTTTGAAGGAAAAAAAATGAAAATTGTGAAAGCTATGTCATATCCTACGAGGATGGATAGACAAAACTGACAATGGATCTCCTTCTACGTTGGATGTTTCGTGTCGTCGTTCCCTATATGACTTGTTGTGTTTCAAAATAATGTGCTTTTCGGTGCGTTTTGATTTAAAAAGTCAATTATGTTCTATAATACTAGTTTGAAGCCCGTGCGTTGCACGGTCACATAAACATTACTGTATGTTATACACTCACCTTCCATCACCGAAATCATTATGATAATAGATAAATAAAGTTTTTTTAAAAGGTAATAACTTAGCCAAACAGAATTACCATTTTTCTAGAACTACCGAATAATTATTTCATTTTTCAAAGTTCCCACATTATATACCTACCTACTTACATGAGATTAATTATCTAACTTATTAATCAATTCTATTCATAAAAATTATTTTACTTTCATTAATTACTCAAATCAAGCTTTATCTTACGTGTGAGTGTGTAACTATATCACATGACGAAAGTATAAGGATGTAAAAACTACACAAAACACCGAACACAAATTATGCGAGATATATATATACACTTAATTATTTCACATTACCAAACCTAGATAACAAATTGACAGATGTTGTACCATAGTGATTAGGATAGAAGTACCAAATACAATAGGTTTGAGGTTTGAATTCGTTCTCTCTATAGTATACCGATGTCTAAGCACATTACACCTGATGTTAGTAAGATTTTGTATGATTCAACTTCTTCTTTCTAACATATTCGTATTAAGTGAGTAAGATGTTGTAGCTACAATGATTCTTGTAAAATTTCATGAATCCAAATGAGTTATATTTGCTTACAACTAATAAATTCAGTCCAAGTTTAAAAATTTTAAATAAACTCAAATAACTTTACATCATAACTTACGTAACCTAAGCAACCAAGACATATTAATTAATTATCATGAAGAATTATATAATTAAATTATCCTCAAACCATCAAGCTAAGTTGTGTTAATGTTCAGCTTGATTTTACCACTTTTCCAAATGAAGGTGAACAATGTAACCTATCATTTCCTGAAAAATATGGTTAGTCGCAAATGCAATAAAAAAATATTTATCTTAATTTTTATGGTTTTTTCTTAGGTCTCTTATTTTGTTTTGTTAAATAAATGACTCAGATTAAATATTATACATTAGTTATTTTAAAATTTGCAATTGCAATCATTCTTGCAATTGCAATCATTCTTGCACATTATACATTATAAATTCTTTAGACGAAAATTTGTGTTTTGTTCCAATAACTTTGCATATAGGGCCATGTTTCAAACTATACTTAATTAGCATTAAAAAGTAGTTCTATGTTTGTGATAAATGTCTTCATGACTACTGGAATATTTATATTGCACCTTACAAATGTTTGATAATAAAGATCTCTTATTCTCATTTTCAATATTAAAGGCTCGATCGAGCACCTATCTAGGCCTCCATAAAAAAAAAATTTAATTGTTTTTTCTCTTCAATAAATAGATTATATTTATAAATCGAATATTATATTCAATAGGACTGTACGCTAAAATTTTCAAACTCTAAAATAAATTCATTTGCGTCATGTGATTTTTATGCATATCCAGATGCATTCAATATAATTTCAAAAAATGGTCTTTTTAAGAAGATTTCATAAAGGTGGTTAACGAAATAATTTTTGTTCATAGTAATAGTTCTAGATCAAAGAGATCTACACATATAGATTAATTTATTCCATTAAAGATATAAATACAAAACATTCGCCTAAATTACATTTGGTTCCGAAATTTACCAAAATATAGAAAATGTCATATGTTTTCTCATGTATTAAAATGTAGATTTGACATATGTAATATTATCTTATCATAACTTATAGAAAAAAGTATTAGATTGATTCATCTTTTCAAAATTACCATAAACATGCATATGGTAAACTACATTTCTATAAGCAATAAATAAATTATTTGCATGATTACCATAAACTCAGATATGGTATAACAACAATTCCATAACATGAATTATTTTTTTATTTACCAGAAGCTCTAAGAAAATTCGAAGGGCTCAAGACCTCTTCAATGCCCACGAAAAAAGCTTCGTTTATAAATATAATATATATATAAGATAAGATTGTCAATTTGTCACAATTTTTATTACGAGTCTACACATTAGTTTCATGTATGTTCGATTACATATACTATACCTCAGATTTCACAGACTCACCCCATTCTCCAAGTAAACAATAAACAAATAAAGTGCGTTGTTAGAGTGGTTTTAACGGTACTTTTAGTACCAGGTTCTTGGAGAGAGAAATAATATAAAAATGAGGAAAGAGAAAAAAAAGAGGAGAGAGGCGAGCAACTTGGTAGAGTTTTCTACCAAGTTTGTCTACCGGGAAGAGCAAACTTTGAGAGGAAAAAAAAAAAGAGAAGTGGGCCTGCAGAAAGAAAAGTAATATAGGAAAGAGAAAATATTATAACAAATTGAAAAAGTAGGTTAGAGAAAATGTTTACCAACTTACAACTAGGTAAATGGTTAAAACCACTCTTAGGTAGACAAACCGAACTACGAATTAGTAATACTCACCCTCCCCATCCCCGCATATCCAATGACCAAGTCACCATTGGTCTGGGCGGATGCCTTCGAACAAAAGAGCTTTCCAATAAAGGAGGTCATTTCTGCAATTTCTTTCGAGTTTCGACCACCAATGTAAGCATGGAATTTTTTTGATATTATGATAATATTTTAATGAGGATTCTCTCAAATTGATTGTCACGTGCCTAATTTGTGTATCTTGGTTGTGAGATAAATATGTGACACAATTTGATTTGAGTATTGAGCATAATTTATATGATTCGTGACGTGATTTAAAACACATGGTTAATCGCGTGCTTCACGCGCTGGAGTGAGTCGTGAGTTATGTTTTGTGAAACGATATAATTGATTGAATTGCAATAAGTGAGCTGACGAGTCGTGGATTGGGGTCAAACATGCACGTTAGTACAAACGTATTCATAATCAATCCATACAATTTGAGTTACGGATTAGTTACCCTATCATCATATCACTGTGTCTTTCAATAAACACCACCACGTCGATTACAACCACCATATCGTTGACCGCCACGAGCACTGTCTAAAACCATCAACCATCATAATCTTCTACCCCATCTTCGAGGGCTCGAGGCAGCCCCCATTGACCACCACGCCCGCCAACATTTACAACCATATGTCCATACGTAACCTAAATATTACTAGCGTAACCTATTTTTTCCATTTTTCTTCCAATCTTACCCTTAATGATATCCTTCTCCTTACAACTTCTCATAGTTTAGTGTTTAACACTCCTTTCAGGAAAAGGAAAAAAAAAGAAGAAGAAGAAGAAGAAATACGACCAGTTTCCGTACCTAAATAAAGTCGTCTCCATTGACAAAAACCAGTTTTTGAGTTCCTCCCTAATCACAACCAAAATTCAAAACGAATTTCTCAGCGCAACGACAATACACATCCCAAACATGACATCGAAAAAGAAATTAAACATGAGAAGAGTATTAAAGAAGTTATAGTGAGATTATGTCCGACAATAAACGACACGGAGGACGAAGTGCGAGATGATATCCTTGTTGATATTGAGCGAGATTGGTTTATGCGTAAATAACTTCTAACAGTGTGAAGATATTCTGTTTAGGGTATTTGTGTTATTTTAGGAAAAGTAGGGACATAATGGGTATTTTATCAGGTTACGTTAGTAAAAAAAAAGTTGCGTTTAGCAACCATGATGAATATTATGACACGGGCTTATGCGCCTGAACACTTTAAAGATCGAGTACTGGCCCATATCACATCCCCGTACCTCTCTGTGCTTGATTTGTGAGGCCCATTTTCCTTTAAGCAATATTCCCAAATTTCAGTATTTTATACATGATGAATTGATGATGATAAACCCATGGCCCGACGGAGGGAGGGATTTGGTTGGAAATTGGATTTAAGTTTTCGTAGGTCACCACTAAAACATTGTCGAGACTCGGCTAGATTATGATTTTAGTATTTTCCAAGATAGGAAATCTCTCAAGAGAAGTGAGAAGTAATCTCATCCCTCCATTCAAACTAGATCAATGACCTAGATTAAAAACTAAAAATAAAAACAAACAAATTGAAAATAAGAAAACCCAAACCCAAATCTCAAATTATTTTCTCTCTCCTCCCATTTCCTCTTCTCTCTCCACGCCCCTACCCCCGCGCCGCCCAACCGCCGCCGCATCTTACACCAGACACCACCGGCCGACTCGTCGGACTACCGCGAGTCTTCGTCGCACACGAGACTCCTCCATCGAGCTTTGTTTCTCCGCGAAAACCGCCTTCTCCCTCCTTCTTTCCCGCGCTCGTTTTCCAGATTCCGGCCACCATTGACGGCGCCGACACCACCAACAGATCCCAACGACTCCGGCGACTCCCCGTCGAGCATCAACGGCCTTCGTCGACGAGTACCCAGTCGCACACGACGCCTTCTCTCTCCTTCGTTTCACTCTCATTTTTCCCGATCTTGCCGCCGTGGTTGATCTCCGTTGCCTGCTTTCACCGTCGACGACGCCGCTTCTATTAGCGGCACCACCTCTCAATTTGCGGCGGCTAGAGCAAAGTGAAAGAAGTGAGAGGTGAGAAGAGAGGGGGAACGCGTGCGCGGAGATGGCAGAGTCGTCGGAGGTTGAGGCTTGCGTCGCCGCCCCTGGATCGTTGGTTTTCTGGCGACGCGGGTGGTGCTGCGTGAGTGGTGGCGGAATTGAGGCGGAGCCGTGCGGCAGTTGCGTGGGAGGGTGGCTGGGTGGGGTTTGGGTGGTGCAGAGGAGAGAGAAAATGGGGAAAGTGTTTTCAGTTTTTTTTTTCTTTTTTTTTTAATTAATTTTTTCGTTTTTGGAGTATTGATTTTTATTTTGTGGAGTTACGTGTTTTGGAGTTACGTGTTTTAAACATTGGAGTTATTCGGAATTACGTATTTTATTTATTGAAGTTATTTACAATTACGTATTTTATATGGTGGAGTTAAGATGGAGTTACGTGTTTTAGTTGGTAGAGTTAAGTTGGAGTTACGTGTTTTAGTTAATGGAATTATAGGTGGAGTTATGTGATTTAATTAATGGAGTTAAGTCGGAGTTACATGATCTAGGTAGTGGAGTTATTAGAGTTACGGGTTTTAGGTAGTGGAGTTATTAGAGTTATGTATTTTATTTGATGAAATTAAGTTGGAGTTATGTGTTTTAGTTGATGGAGTTAAGTCGGAGTTACATGATTTAGGTAGTGGAGTTATTAGAGTTACGGGTTTTAGGTAGTGGAGTTATTAGAGTTTACGTGTTTTATTTGATGAAATTAAGTTGGAGTTATGTGTTTTAGTTGATGGAGTTAAGTCGGAGTTACGTGATTTAGGTAGTGGAGTTATTAGAGTTACGTGTTTTATTATTAATAAATGAAATTGTGTTGGAGTTACGTGTTTAGTTAGTGCAGTTACGTTAGAGTTAATGAATTTTCGTTGGATTTGGTGGAGTTAATAATGATACTCAAATTAGACAATTTAATTTATGAATTTATTTTAATGGAGTTACGCAATTTAGTTAGTAGAGTTAAGTGACTGGAGTTAAGAGTTTTAGTTAGTGGAGTTACGGCTGGAGTTATGCAGTTCAGTTATTGTAGTTATGCGAAATCAATGGCTGAGATTACTTCTCACTTCTCACCAAATTACCACTTCTCACTGGATAGGCCCCCTGTATAATTACCAAATGCTGGACTCGATCGACTCACTGCGTGTAGTTATAATTGGCTAACGATCAGTTCTTTTATTAAGCCACATCACATGCTTGTTCTAAAAAAACCATTCTCTGTTTTTTCTCTGAAATTTGCGAACCCTATTACAGTCGGATGATAGCTCATGGAAACATGAGTGTTAGGTGCTATGTCGCATCAGTAAAAATATGTAGCGAATGGGGCATTGCTTCAAATTAAACTTCTACCTGAAGACTCAAGCTGATGTGAGGTTTAACGCAGACAAATTAAATTAAGATTTTGAGACAAATTACAGCTTGGATTCATCATAGTCTGAATCAAATCTTGAAACTTGCGAAACTTGATTATGTATGTTGGAACATATATTTGAATTTTTATAAGACCACTAGTCTATTCCCTACCTGGATCAAAATCAATGACACTAGCAAATTAACGTAACACAATTTTATGATAAAAACAACGCTTACTTCAAATTGAATAGGCTAAACACGCATATACAAGTATTACTTAGAATCACAGCTCAAGAATTTCAGTAACTCGGTCTCATGCTAATTTATTATTCGAATGTGCCAATTTGACTTGTACTCCATCCAAAACAACATAATCATATCATTCATTATCAAATACGAGTACTACAATGAGGATGGAAATAATGGAAAGCAACTAAGCAAGAATAGTGAAGAAGAAGATTATTATTATAACTCTCATGTTCAATTTCTTTCAATCCTTAATAAAATTTTGGCATTAGTGGAGAAAGTTTAGGGAGGGTAATAAATGGCAAGGACAAGGTCCAATAAATAGTCTGACTAACAAAATTAATTGCATTGCGTTTATCACTGCTATTGTCTGCTCATCCTATACACTAATACACACTGTTCCCATCCTCATCTGCCTACCTCCATCCCTTCTTCTCTTTCTTCCTTATTTAATGCCTTCTTCTTCTCTCTCCTCTCTCTCATTCAATGCCCTCCTCTTCCCGTCAGTTATATTACCACTCCTCATTCCAATTACACTACGCCCAAATTCACTTTGCAGTGCTTGACGAGCATTCTTCGAACTACATAAAAAGTGTGTGAAGTGAATAATGAACGATTACTCGTAAAGTCGTAATATAAATGAAAAAGGTCGTGAAAATAGCTATCAGGAATAATCGTGACATAAGTAAGTCGATAAAAAAGGAGGAAAAGGGTTGAAAGAAAGTGCACGATAAAAGAGGAATATTGTAGTGCAAGCTTTCTACCAACAACATTACTTCCCTTAACTTTTTTACCGTTATTACTACACACGAGTTATTGCATGGACTAAGATGGCCAAAATCAGACGTAAACTAAATTCACTAGCTTAGGTCGTACCAACTAGGTAGCTAGCTAGGTACAAGAAATCATCAGAAGCTATGTATATACTACACATTGACTGTTCAACACATTGGCTACTGTGTTATTTTTGCAATCAAGCCAGGCGTAGCGTAGATGAGTTCGACATTTGAACACGTACCTATATATGTTGCGGACTTTGGTTACTAGTACGGAGCCAATATATGTCACTAGCTAATTCTTAAGATCCAACTTACTAAGAACAGAATTAAGTTGTTGGGTAGACCACAAATTATTGTGATCACTGATTAAATTAGTGGGGCCATTAGAAGGTAATAAGGTAGGGTTTAAGGGTAAGGGTTTAATTAATGAGGATGATGATGATTTGGCAGGTGGAGGTGGACTTGCACAAACTGGGACAATTGACCTGATTTGCACTGCAGGAGCAATTCTGTTTAAGTTGTCGCTGTAATTTACCATATTAGCCCTCTGCCCACAGCTCAATGGTCCAAAAAACAAGTTCCTAAAATGGGTATGGCCTAGTTCCTGAAGGGCAGAAGGGTCAGAGTGTTTGTTGGACTTATGGTCAGTGAGATGACCATTTTGCCCTTGGTCTTTGTGGATGATGTTGATGTTGATTTTTGAGGTCAAAGGTAGGATCTTTGAGGTTGTTCTTGGGGGAGGAGGAGGTAGGAGGTCTACAAAGCTGGTGTTTTTCTGTTGTTTCTGAGGATTATCAGGGGTATTTGTGGAAGAATTAGGGAGATTAATTAGTGGGAATTCTGTGGGGGTTTTCCAGGGTTTATTGTAATTATTAGTATAATCTGATCCCCATGGTCTTGCATTTCTTGATAATCTTCTTGGATGATTATGTGGATAATGATGATGATGATGATTATGATTATGATGACGACTTTGATGATGATGATGATCTCTTTGCTTTGCTGATTTCTGAGGTCTGAAATTTGAGAGAACTCTTGTGACAATCACTTGTTCTTCTTCTTCATTTTGTTGATGATGATTATTCTCTGATGCTTCCTTCTTTGAAACCAAGCTTGGCACTGCATTAATACATTAACATTTAAACTCTACTACATACATAGTCTCGAAAACTCGAACTAATGTCGAATAATCCTTTTCAACATATTTGATGCTACTTTCTTCATTTCATTCATTTCTGTATGTTTTTCTAATCTCTCCATAACACCACTACATATACATTCTTGAATTACGGCCGAATAATCTTCTTTCGCATATAGTATTTCGATCATCTTATTCATTTCTATACGTGTTTCAGATTTCTCTTCACATATCTGGAAAACCGTAGAATTAAATGAAATGGAGTGAGAGCAACTTAATTGGAAGTCCAAATTCATGTGATTCTTTTTATCCTTAAAAAGTTTGTTGATTAATTAATGATCATGGTAGGAATTTAAGACAAACATGAATGTTTTGAAGAAATAATTGAGTGAGAGTAAACTTACTCATCTTCAAAGAAGACCAAGCAGCAATGGCAGCATTCTTCTCAGCTTGCTTCTTAGTCTTGGCAGAATCACCAGTGAAAGTCATAGCAGCAAGTTCAACTGTACAGGTAAACACAGGGACATGCCCTGGTCCTGATCTTATTGTAGTGTAAACAGGTAAATTCAAACCAGCCTTGTGTGCTGTTTCCTGTAGCAGATTCTTGTACACTCCTGTCTCATCCTTCCAACCCCCAAAAACAATAAACAACCTCACAATCAATTTCATGAAAATGGGTTCAATTCCGTTCATGTTAACCAACCCCAAATTATAACAGTAACAGTATTGTTTAACATAACGGTTAATGTTAGCCGACCCCAAATTATTTTATTGCCGAAAATTATCAAGTTAAGAAGACTTACAAGAACTCTGGCAGTGAGAGACTTGGACCCTCTAGAAGAGAGGACATTAAGGGCAACTTCAGCAGCAGCATGCTCAGCCTGTCTAAGAGTAGGAGAGAAACCAGGGCTCTGAAACACTTCACCATTAAAGTTAACAGAAGCTCTAAATCTTGGAGCATGATCTGGACCTTCTCTTATGCAAGCATAAGCAGGCAGGTTGAAGCAACTTCTTTGTGCTAGTTCTTGCAACTGATTCTTGAACATTTTCTTAACCAGTTTATGTTGCTCTAACTTGTACTACACACCTTCACATACAAAGGAAGAGAAATTGAAGTCTGTAGAATTTAAAACAGTTGAAGAGATGCAATATTATACTAGTTTAAGAAAAGAGACATGCATTTATGCAGAAAACAAGAGCCAAAAGTGGCAAATTGGATGTAGAGAATTAGTACAGTAATGCAATGCAAGAGTAAATGAGTAGTAGTATATGTAATGTAGATAGTAATTGTTGTTACAAGGAAGAAAGCAAAACCTGGAGTTTTCTCTCTCTTGAATTTGTAAGATTGTAATTAGTGTGGTGTGTTGATGAATTTACTCACCACAAATTGCATGGAAAAAGCTTGTTGGGGAAGTAGTACTGAAATTAATACTAGCTGGTGTAAAGATGGAAGTGGAGGGAGAGAAAAGAATGGGAGGGAGAAAGCTTAGAAAAGACAGCTGACCAATTGGAAATATGTTGGTCATTAGTGTGTAACTTTTCTATACTAGTGTTATTGCTATGCCATCTTTGTTTTTCTTTGTAATTGTAACTAACTTAGGGTTGAAATTGATACACCCATGTGAAGAAGTAAATTGTAGTAATTCCTTCTACCACATTGCTCTATGTCGCAAGGTGTTTACGCCAGAAAAATGCTATTTGTATATGGATATACATTTGCAAATGTATATGTATTCAATTTTGATCATATGTCCCACCACATTTTCATTTATATCCCCTACTCTTACCACATAATTCTTTACGGCACGTGATTTAAGGAATCGGATGAAAAAAACAATAAAATCAATTAAGCATATGAAAGGATAAGAGAGCCAACTGAGAAGTAATAAGTAACCAAAACACAAAATCGCAACTTGTCGAGTGGAAGTGAAGAATTAAAGTAAAGGGTTGTAAAAAAGAGTTAATGGCTAAATTAGGACCCGAACTTTGCAAAAAGTTTGATTTCAGGACCCCAATCTTTTCTTCGCTGAAATCAGGACCTCATGTTGATTTGCCGTTAACAATTGCAACTCTGTTTGTTGGCGTGGCATTAAAAGGGAATGAAGTTCCTAAAATGTCGTTCCCCCTTCTCTCCTCCCTCCCACTTTTCATTCATCTTCTTAAAACCTTCCATAATCTTCTTTTCTTCTCCAACTTTTATCCTAAAAGTAGCCAAGCCATTTCACTGCCGACACAAATTCTTCATTTCCCCCAAAAATCCCTTTTTTCTTTTGGGATTTCATTTTGTTTGATTTAATGAAGTGGGTTTCTTTTATAGATCTATTTAATCCTCTTTTTAAGTTCAATCAGTCCAAAAAATGGAGAACCTCAAAATGAGGTGAGTTTGTTGTCTTTTTTGTTATTTGTGTGTTTGACTTTGATGAATTTGTTGTCAATTTTGATCTTTTACTGATTTTCTATTTTTTTATTGTTTTGGATTTATTTCAGTAAATTTCCAAATTCTGTTTATTTACCGCATTGATCGATGATGTGATGTTGATGAACTGGATTTTTACTGCTTGTTACCTTGGAATTTGGTTGTATGATTTGGGTTTCATTGTTTGGATTGGTTTCGGTAAGTATTTATGTGCGATTTCACCTAAATACTTGAACAAATTCTGTGTGCACTTATCGGTGCGATTTCACTCTCAAGCGACTCAATTGTTCTCATCGTTTCAACAATTTCTGTTTGCACTTCATCAGCATGTGGAGGATCAATTCACTGGTAAAATCACACCCATTAGGAAGCTTGAACCTTCTTGTTTTAATGCAAATAATCTGTCAAACATTCTTGTTTTAATGCAAATTTTGGGATTTAACTGTCAATTTGCAGATTTCATTGACAATAGCAAAAGTTCAGTCCCTTCTACGTCCACGTCAACTAACAGAGTTTGCAATTGTTAACGGCAAGCAATATGAGGTCCTGATTTCAGCAGAAAAAACTTTGGGGTCCTGAAATCAAAATTTTTGCAAAGTTCGGGTCCTAATTTAACCATTAACTCTGTAAAAAAGCATTCAAGTAAGAAGTTCAAAAGAAGTTTAAGAATGGCCGGAGGTAATAACAAACCCTAATTACCATTGAATGTGCTAATATGTGAGGAGTACATTGTATGTAGTAATTCTTTCGACCACATTAAAGATTTAAATGTTTTCGACCCAGAGACTTGTGGAATCGAATAAAAAACGATAAAATTCGAGCAAGAAAATGAAAGGTGAAGAGACCTAGAAGGCTAGAAGTAAAAACAAAAACAAAACAAAAAAACCCCAAAAAACCCAAATAAAAAACAAAGGCTAGTGCGTGGAAAGAATTAAACTGTAAAAGATTGTGACCAAATAAGAAAAGTAGAAAGTTTAAGAATAGATGTGACAAACTTCATTTCACCATTTGAAAGAAAGTAACACTACTTAAAAAATATTGATGTTTACATGATCGCAATATTTTGAAGTAAAGTGTTACGTGTTTGTCTTTTTAAGGAATGTACAAGTTCATTGCAATAGTTACAACATACAATTATTTTAAAATTCTAATAGTCACATTCTTTTTATCCAAAAAAAATTTGAAACGAACCAAATAGAATTTTTATACAATCGCAATAAAACTACAACACGAATTTTAACCAAGGTGAACTTCAAAGTATTGAACAAGAAAACAAACTGTGGCTGTTCTACCATGAGTGATTCTAGAATAAACGCCGGTTACCGCCGGTTACACTAAATTTAACCATGGTTAAATTTAAAATTAATTTAAATATATTTGATTATAGATTCACATCAACAAATCAGTTTGGTTCAATGGGTTGGTGTTTGCAAATTTAATCAAAAGAGTAGGGTTCAAATCCTCACTATGATATTTTTTACCCTGTTTTTTTTTAATATCTATATTTTCCATATTTTCGTTTTAAATATCTCTTTTTTCCTGCGATGGTTTTTTTTTCCAAAATTTTATTTTTAATAATTTTTCTTCTAAAATATCTTTTTCATGTTTCGGATTTTTTTATTCCAGATATTTTGTTCTAAACTTAACTTGATATATCCTTGGGTTTGTTATTTTATTTTCAAAATGAGCTAAAATTATGTTTTTACCGCATACACTAGATAAAACCTATAAACAATTTTATAATAGTCACCGTTATCATTCAAGCTTAAAATAACTTTAAGTCGTAACTTGAAAAGCAAAAGTGAAAGCCAACATGTAAAATCCAACTAATTTATAATACGAAGTAATTGACATTTAGCATTGTTCGATTCAAAAATTAATTTTTAACTATATCATATTATTACAATTATGATAAGAGACTTACATGAAAGTATATATATGTCCTTATTAAATTGTTAGCTTATTTAGGCCCTGTGCGATTCAACTTATTCAACAGTGTTTTCAAATTAGATCAGATTTATTCAAATCAATTCAAATCAGATAAGTTTATTCAAATCAAATCAAATCAAATCAGAATTATCCAAATAACAATCAATGAATGTAGTCTATTTTTAGTTATTAATTCGTCTAGTTGCAGTTAATTTATTAGTTAATTCAGTTCAGATCAAATCAAATCAGATCAGTTCAAATCAAATCAAATCAAATCAAATCAAATCAGAAAAATGCAATCCAATCGCACAGGGCCTTAGTTTGAATCCGAAACATCAATAGTGTCATACCTCCCTCGCTTACAACAAAACATTTTATCCAAAACTTATATAGAATGTATGTACTAAGTTATTAGCTTTCTTAGTTTCGATGGAAAGCTAATAATGGTTCGTAAATATTTCAATTTGAAAGTAAAGATAAATACAGGTTTTGTTTTTGTAAAACGTACATATAGCTAAAACCACAAACATGGCGAAATTTCACAAGATTACATTCAAGTACCAAAGCAATCTACGATCACCACAAGTTTACAATAAATCATTTCATGTCACATTTTGAGGCGCACCCTTAGCTCCAATTGTTAGTCGAAAATGTCGTTGAACACGTTTCTTTGATATACACGGGCCCTACTATTTTGTCGAAAATTTCGTAACATGTATTATTAAGTTAGTACTAAGTCTACTAACCTTATTTTTCTTTTTTTAGCAAATCCATTAAAAAAAATGCATACATTTTTATAATAATCGTTGATTTTATTCAGTTTAATTAAAAGTAAGACTACTTTAACATCACTTACGAAATGAATCTACTTCATCACTGTTTAAAAGAAACTGGATTTAAACTAAACTAGAACAAGTATGCTAATTAAGCACATAATGTGACTACTTAAACAACCATTTTTTGTTTTGATGATAACATGAAATACAAAACAAAAAAAAAAAAAAAAAAAAAAGAAAAAGTGCACGAAAGACTTGCTAAGAGGTGTCGAACTCAGGACCTAGGTGCAGATTAAATGAACTTTGACCACGTGCTCTACATTCTTTTTCTTGTTGGTATGTATGGTAACAAGATAATTATATCTTTACAATACACATTTAAAAAAAAAAAGAAAAGAAAACACCATCTTCAACCTTTGTAAGCATCGAATTCCGGCAGCCTCCACTCCACTGGTCTCCACCACATCGATTTCCGGCAGCCTACAGTCCTCTCACTGATTAGATAACAGTTAATTACCAACTCAACTTTGGAATTGAAATTGGCGAAACTGGGGAGCGGAGGTGGCGCATTGGTCGGACGGGAAGAAGGACACGATGAAAAGGTTGATACGAATACGGCGACAATAATACTTTTGCCGATTTGAAAGGCTGTGAGGAGGATCGTGCATCGGCATAGAAGGGCGGTGAGCACGACGGAGCATGACTGGGGTGGAGATCGGCGGTTTCGTGGGGGTTGATCGGGCTGAAATGCGGTGAGGAGGGCGGCGGAAAAGGGCGGAGCATAAGTGGCGTGGAGATCAGTGGTTGGTAGGGGCTGCAATTGGCTGGAAAAAGGGTGAGCAATATTTTGAGTATAATAACTTATTAGGGTGTGATCCTGTGTGGTAGGGTGTACCATATCAAAATTATTTGACCATGGTTAGTATATTTCGATGGTGTAGATCGTTTATTACATAATGAATGGACACGATTTAATATTTTAGTGTGACCGGCGATAACCGGCGGTTATTCTAGAATTTTTGGTTCTACCATAGACACGACTAGATCAGCGGATAAATCGACTAAAGTAGTAATTATTATTATTTTTTTGAAATAAAAGTAGTAATTATTATTATAGAAAGGGTAGCAAAATAAAGCCAAATATTTAAGAAATCTATTTCGAAAAAATATGGAGTAACTTTTCAAAAAATAAAATTGACTTTAGTTTTCATTGGAAGAAGCAAAGGAGGACTTTCCCAAGGAAATGAGCACAGTTTTCCAATCAATTCAAAAGGACAAAGCCCTTTTCCTGAGTCCCCCATCCTACAAGTCTCACAAAGTCACAAGTCCCTAATTTAACTTTAAGGGCAGATAAAAAAACATGTATCCCCTCTCATTTATATGGTCACTCTCTATCCCAAAGTCTTATAGCATGTCCCGACAACAAAATCTGTATTGACCAGGCACATAACCTCCAAACTTTGACTTGATAATTTTTTGTTCTCTTATATTTGCCTGCATAAGTGCACAAGAAGTGAAGAAACACAACATCCATCTTATCTAAGTATTCTTCTCCACTTTGCTCACCTACTTGTGTTCTTTAGAACCCAATGCACAAGTCCTACTGTCACACGAGCCACAATACGAGGATGTGAGAGCTCGACTGATTAACGAGGTTAGTGGTTGCCTAATAACATATTTTCCCCGACTGCTATAAGATAGAGAGCTGTTTTAATCATAGACATTATATACTACCAACAACCTAGAACGTCATCTCACTCGATTTTGTACAAAGTATAATGTCTCACATGCAAGATTGAGAGGTGTCAATTTCGTCTTTTCATACAATGTTAAAGCTGTACAGGAACAGTGAGGATCACTAGATATTCCTCAGTTAAGCTCTATAGACATCTTAACGAATGAGCACCAAAACAAACAAAGTTAAAAGAGAACAGGCCGGATGTAACGCAAAGATTTAGCTTTGCATCGCTTCATTGCTAGAGAACGAGATTACAAGTGAGAGAGAAGGGATGTTTGAAGGAACAGATACAAATCTGAATATAAAAAGGTGGAAGAAAGGAATTCATACAAATCACCCTTGTAGCTAATTCTTTCAAACAAACGTTTCGACAACTGAATATCAACACCGCTGATCCCTACACATTCACATTTAAGTTAAGGGGTGATTGGACTTCACAACCAAGTGTATCTAATTTAACTCCCCTCCAATTCACACCCCGGAGATAAAAGCACGCTGAAAACTTACTTCGCTGATGCTTGGAAGTTGGAACTCATAACTTCACTTCTGTCTGATGATTTCCACCGGGCATTCCGGTGTTGCTGCTACCCCCTACTCTGGCTGCCAAGGCAAGTACCTCAGGTGACATTTCCCAGTTTCCGCTTTGTCTTCCCCAGCTAGACCGCCTAGGGTGAAGTCCTGCACGATCACCAATTTCATCCACATGAGTTCTGACCTCAGCTGGAGATGCCTCACCTAATCTGCCATCTTTAATAAGGATGTCATTATCACTCATTTGTCCATCGTTGGATTCGAGCCCTGGTCCAAATTCACCACCCCATGTTGCTTTTCGGCCCATCTCTATATCATCAGTACCCTTTCCCATGCTAGGGCTAACAAATCCTGCACCCATGGGCCTGGATGGTGCTGGAGGCTCTTTAGGCACAATGGCCCTGAAATTGTTCTTTGAAGGGGCAATGCTGGTGAAGAATATCTCCTTGAAGTTCTCCACCACCCCCTTGTTGTATGGGTTTGCCCGTCGATCATATCTATATCTGAAATTTTCGTAAGTTGTCTGCATGTAGAAGAATGCGTGGAAATTTCCAATTATTAGACATCAGAAATTTGAGAAAATGAGAACACAGAATAAACACAAGGGCGAGATTATTGGCACTCCACATTACCCTTCCACTCTTCCAGCACTTCCACAATCTCAACTTCCTTTGAGATAAACAATTGAGAGTGGAGTGGCAGAAGATCCTCAGGGAGTGTGCCAATACTCTTTCTTTAAACAGAACCGGCAAGATGAAAGTTGGAAGCGAAGGAATTACCTGATTGGTACTGATCAGGTACAAATGGAAGGCTGTAAGGCCACCAACAAACCAAACAGCAATAAATGTATAAACAACAAGAACCATGGAGGCGGGGGTCTTGATCATGGCTCTCCAGATTGATATCTTTTCTGCGTGCATAATCCTTGCAATGTAGATCCAGCAAAAAACATGAACATAGATACACAAGATCGTGGTGGTGGAGACGAACATGAAGAAGAATCGATAATTTCTCTGAAAAAGAATTCGGCAAACCATCAATTATTTTTGGTAAAAAAAGTGACAAGAAACATTCCAAGGACTCTCATATTTCCCGACTGAGAGCAGGACAAGAGTGCTCAAATGAATTAACTTAACACAAATACAAAGTGATTGATCATCAAAACTACATGTCAGTTTTCACATCTTAATATCCAACATAATATGTGTAAAACAGCCTCCATATAGACCCCCAAAGGATTACTTTAGTAATAAATTCCTATCCCCCCCTTTTTTAAGGCAGCATCCAATCTACACCCCATTGACCAATGTCAAAGCCAATCTCAACATTCACACTGCTTTTGCTAGACAGAGCATTCCCAAATAGAACAGATACCAATCACAAGAATGCATAGCACTAATTACCACTACACCAGAATGAAAATTAATAAACGCTGGGAGAAGAGATCTAGGAAAAGTATAGAATAGTGTAACATATATAATCACTAAAACATTGTTGCCTATAAGCAATAACCAAAATCTATTAGAAAGGCAATACCTAAATTGGAAGACGGACACCAACCACATAACCCTAGTTCATACGTAATACATGCTCCAAATCAAATTTCTGCCTACTACTCAAGAAATACAGCAGAAACTTACCAGCCCTATACATTGTCCAACCCAAGGACAGTGATGGTCAAATCTTTCGACACAGTTATTGCAAATAGAGCAATGTGAGCAGCGAGGAGGTCTGTAAAGCATGCACGTATCACAGTACTTAATCTTCACCGGGATGCCATTAACCTCCACTTCTTTGATACGAGGCAACCGCAACTGTGGAGTTTGGCCACCTCCAGCTTCAGTGCCCCCATCATAATTTTCAGGCTCTGGGGGATGCGCATTGCGAGGTAGTATGCCAGGATCTCTTCCTGAAGTATACAGTAGGAGGACCAAATCCTGGTGAATGGAACCAATCAAATCATTTTCAACATAACATAAAATTCATGCTGAAGGATAACATAGACACACGGTGATAAAGATCTAAAGTCGGCAAGTGGAGAAGCAATGCCGGCCAACTTTAGCAGATATTCGTCTGAGACGACTACCCAATAAAGCACCCACCCCCCTCCCCCCGGCCCCTAAGATGTTTTCCAACGGCAGGATGAATGGCGAAAAAAAGAAAAGAGAACAAAGCTCAAGAAACTGATCCCTCAACAAAAGATAACCTCCAAAATCTTCAACTGTACATGTAAAACATACTGAAGGGTCCCAATTTACAAAGTACATAGCTAAGACACTAGCACCAAGTTCTTCCAAGTCTAACAATGTCAAGAAAGGATTGCATCCACTAATTCTAATATGCTGAGAGAGTGAGAGAGACTCACATACACAGTGAGAGCAACCACAATCACCAAGATTGATATTCCTGAGTTATCAGGGTATACGTGCATGAGTTTCCGAGCAACAAAGGCACAAAAGACTGCAACTGGGGCGGCAATGAGGAATATGGTTAAAAATAACGATCTGACATCTGGCCCAAAAATTAGCCGCCCCTGAAGTAAAAATTTCTGCAATAGAACAGCACACATGATCAAACCGCAAGCCTTGGAAGCTCAAAACTCCGAAGAATTTAACAACATAAAAGCATAATATAAAGTTTCAAAGCAAGCCATTGGAACTGCACAGTACAGCAGAATGTGAAAAACATAATTATCAAAGACTTGGGTAGCAATGAGCACAAAACCATGAAAGACAAAGTACGCCCAAATCATCAATTAGAAGCAGATACACTAAAGTTCTCAGATTGACATAGAAGATAAACGAATATGCTAGAAGGTGTACTGATTAGAGTCAAGCTCATGGTGACATGGGAAACCATCCCCGGACAGTTTAATTCAACACACATTATGCATACAGTATATCATTCAGAAAATCTGATGACAGCACACTAAGAAGTTCGGAGAGAAATGAATGATCTTGGATAGATATTCAGATAGAAACATCTTAATTTGTTTATACAAGTCTAGTTACTTCGACACTTCATTTACCAGCCGCGTCGCGTGTCGGACACGACACGACACCTAGACACTCCATTTTAAAAGCCGTGTAAGACACCCCGACACTTCCAGCCGTGTCTGAGTATAAGCTCAAGAATTTCATCCACGAACTCGGTGCCTCAAAAACTGCTCTCACCTAAGATAACATTAGGGAACTAGGGATAAAAGGGAGCCTCATCCTGATGAGTTTCTTCATTGGAGGGAAATCTAAGCATTGCAATAACTGAAATTAAGGCATTACAAACTGAAGTTACAAACTTTTTAGTTTTTGTTTTGCCAATCTCAAGTTGCAACTTGCAAATTACTCTCTCCCTTCTTGATTGCCAGAATGAACTTTGTTTGTAGTTTATAACGAAGAAAAAAAGAAAGAAAAGAAAGGTTTTAATAGCAATCAAAAAGGTATTGAAAGATCAGAAATCCTCCAAAAAACCCAAAGTTAAAACAACAGAACCCCTTTCGATGCACCAGCTACCTTAGTCAACCGCTTAGCTACAAAAGAACCACCCTTCCCCAAGCATTTTCCAAGGGACAACAGGTGCCAGATAAAATGCAAGGTTCTACTCAGACGAAACGCACCAAAACTCACCTTGCAATGCACATTTTCAGAACCACCTGCTGTTGTTTGATTCTACACAATCCTACAATTTGATGTTATAAAGGGTTCCAATCAGACAACTATGACATGCCACTGACTTAGCCAGAGCGAATGGAAACCGCCTCGTTGAAGACACAACAGATACCAAATGCTCATTGGTTAATTGACAACCTCCAGGGTACACCAGACATGATTTCCAACCCCCTACTACTCAATGCTAAAAAGTGGAGTATTACATACTACAACTAACTTCCAAACAAGTCAAAAACCACATTTCCTAGTTCATAATCTCCTATATAAAGCCCAATCCTCCTCATTTCTCACTACAATAATATCACCAAGATTATGCTCAATCCATTTCATTACTCAATAAAAAGATTACATTACACCACAAATAAATCTACAAAGCACCAATATCAAACTTAATTAACTCATTTCTCAAAATCCAACACAATCACATTTCAAAAAAACAAAAAAATACCCATTATCAGAAAACACTCAATTAACAAAACCCACATCACAAAAAACCCTAAAACAAATTAAAAAATAATTCAGGAGGGGGGAACTTACATTGCTGCCTTTCCAAGCTTGGTAAACCTTCAAATCAGTAGACCCAGATGCCGGATCCGACTTCTGTGAAGGCGGAGGCACAACATACATCTCTCTCTTTCTCTCTCCTCCTTTTTTTTCTTCTTCTCCTTCTTCTTCCCCCCAAAAAAAGATGCAAACTTTATGAACCCCACCTCAAAAAGGTGGAAACTTTGAGCTTTTTACTAGGGTTTTGTTGCAACCATTGCATACCCAGATGAGAAAAAAATCAATCACAGAGGTGAAAAATCAATGGCCAAGATTCAATCAATCTTCCAGCAAAGATGATGCTGTAAAAATGTAACTTGTGTAAGAAGATGAATGATGATGGTTGGTGACTTGGTGGTGTGGTTTCAAGGGGCAGACACACTTTTTTTTTTCAGCTCTCTCTATTTCTATCTCTCTTGGACAAGGGTTTGTTTGTTGTTGTTTGTCTGCTGATTTTCTTTTCCCTTTTTTTTTGCAATAATTTTGTTTTGAATTTAATTAATTTAAAAAAAAAATTAAAAATTGTTTTTGGGGGTGGGAAAGAACTTTACAGGATGTGAAGCAAATTGACAACGTGACTTGGTCCAATTTTAGCATTAGATTTTAGGACAGCTTTGCATTTTTTTTTCTCTT
Source organism: Spergularia bocconei (assembly GCA_963457585.1). Taxonomy (NCBI): domain Eukaryota; kingdom Viridiplantae; phylum Streptophyta; class Magnoliopsida; order Caryophyllales; family Caryophyllaceae; genus Spergularia; species Spergularia bocconei. The sequence goes on from OY734943.1 coordinate 10,014,014, forward strand.
TTTAAAAATGTTTTTTACTCTTCACTGCTGCCACTTTACCCCCAATTTCAGCCATTTAATGTTCTGTTTTTTTTTTGTTTTTTTTTTGCCCCTTTCACTATCATTGTCACTACTCACTACTACTGCTGTAGGTCTCTCAACTCCTAACAACACTTTGACCGTGAGGATTTGGATCATTATGTGTCCCTAATATCTACTTTTCAACCCCTAATTTCCGAGTTTTGTAGAGGTTTGGGGTCGTTTGGATAACATAGGAATTAAATTCCTATAGGAACTAAATTATCGCGAGAAATGAATTCCTATGGTAAATTTCCGGGAATTCGCCTTACAACGTTTGGATACCATCTAGGAATTTAGAATTCCTTGGAATTAATTTCCCATAACTTGTTTAGTTATTATACACAACTCCTTTGCTTAATTATTAAAATGGCTAACTTTTTTTTTTTAAATAGAAGGAAATTCATTCATAATAATTAGCCATACGGCATCTACAACGAGTACTTAAATTATCAAAATACATTGCTAACATCAAATAAAACTCAAACCTCAACAAAACTACGATCATTATGTTAGGTGACTCGTGATCCGAAAACCCTCAATAATACAATGCTGCTTCATGATACAGCTTGACCCGATGGGGCCTATTGATCTCTTGTAGTTTGTTAAAGGATGAGCAGATCCGCCAACAAGTAGAAGAGAATTCAGCATCCATCTCAACGCCATGGCAAAATTAATGAACATCAGATCCTTGTAGGAAGTCTCGTAAATCTCAGTATATACCACCTAATGGTGGTAGAGATACCCTCTCGAGGAGGTAGTAACGAGTTATTATTGATAATAACTAGTGATAACTATTGATTAGGGTGAAAATAATAAGCAATTTGGGGCTTACCACCATCTAATTGATGGGTGGTAGCCCCTAGATCAAGATTTAGAGGCTAGGGTTTTTGAGAGAAAGGGAGAGGAAGAGAGAGAGACAACGTATGACAATAGTAATTAAAATGGCTAACTTACCCTCTATTGATGTAGCTAAATAAATATAAAATAAGTAATTAAAGGGTAAAGTTGTAATTGTATATATTTTACACCATAGGAATTGTGAATGACCATGGGGGGGCTAGGTAATTGAATTCCTATGCTTCATAGGAATTGGAAATTGCATAGGAATTGGAAATTCCCAAAAAAATTTCCAGTTCCCCACTTCTTCAAAAATGGGTTATCCAAACAACCCCACAAAAACCCAATTCCCACGAAAATGAAATTCCTATGGTTTTTGAGGGTATCCAAACGACCCCTTGGTCTGTTTGGTCAATGCCTCCCTTTTTAGACTAAAATTCATAATCGAGTCTAACCCGATAGATTATTGTTCGGTCAATTTGTGGGTTATCGAATTGCCCTTATATGAAGTACGAGTTTACTTCTTAGTTGTGGAACTTTTGTACTACATGGTTAATAGTTAATACCCCCGTTGTGGTTTTGTTCCATTCAAGTGTTAATGATTTAGAATGCGTTTATAAATGATCAATAATTAGGCTTTTTAATTCAAGCTCTTAAAAAACAAAAGGAACATATGCAGCTTTAAGACTATTTGTTGTTCCAGCATACGGGGAGTAGCATATCACAAACTCCCCATAATTGTGATTAAAAAAAAAAAAAAAGCAAAATGCATGATCGTAGCCGTTATTCTAGTTATTAAGGTTACTGAAGACAAATAGAGTTCATTGTACATACTCGATCATATGCATCATGACCTTGATGCCTCGACATAAATAGGTAAACCGTTTATGCATAAAGATCAAACACATTAGAGCGCATAGTGGTCTTGAATAAAAGGTCAAACAAAAGATGCCTCCAAAGAGTCCAAACTAATGCAGAATTTGAATTTCATATGAAAGTAGTATCCAATCTGACCGTTTTTTTTTTTTTTGAGGGGCTGACCGAAAATTTTACACGGTTCCAATTTGCATATTGAAGCATTGTCAAAAAAAAAAAAAAAAAAAAAAACTTGATTCCCAAGTCTTCATTTTTTTGTTTTCTTAGGTCTATTCCCATGTCCTAGTAACAAGGGGACAGCTGCATTTTTCTGCCAAGTGAAGCCGTGGATTATAAGCAATATATAATTTAATTAACCAATTGTCATCAATAAGGTTCTATGGTGTAGTGGTTAGCACTCTGGACTTTGAATCCAGCGACCTGGGTTCGACTCCCGGTAGGACCTTTATTTTCTTTGCCTTTTTTTTTTCAGGAGAAGATTTCGAGCCTTTTTATGTTGATCGTCATAGAGCAATTCCGCACCCCCTACAATCACATATTCTAGTGTGGTGAGATTGTTAAAAGACGAGGCATTTCAACTCGATCCGTTCACTCTCATTGCATACGCAGGTGGGCGTATGGATTTCAGGTTCACTTTAATTCATATACTCCGTATACATTTTACATTATACATATACCAGTTCTAGATTCACTTACAACTTTGTCAAAATTAAAAAATCCCGGGGCTAAATTTCTAATACAATGTACAAAAGAAAAAGTTTATTTACATTGCATAACCATTCACTTGACAGAAGGCATACATTTAACTACTTTCCAGTCTTACACAAGAGGTAAATAAAGGAACATCAACAGGTTTTGGAGCTTCAGGAAGAAGGGAGACTTGAATCATCATCATGTATCATAACAAGTCTCTGGTGAAATGATCTCATATGAGACTTTGTGCATCACCAATCCTGACTCGGGACTCATTTTACCAACATTGTGACGACTTAAACTCACGAAATAAGAACATCTTCGATAATGAAGAATACATGATGATGCTGAAGCTTTGACATGTTTTCCCATTTCTGACCAAGACATAAAATTTCCTTTGGTTTATGGATGCTTGGCTGCTTTGTGCCACAACTCGAAAGTCAATCCACAAGGTTCTTCGTATTTGAAGCTGCTGTTACGATTCCTTTGGGACTTCAGTTACCCAACTTGAGCTGGCCTCTGCAGTTTGCCGGCCAAGTTCTCTCCACTTCTCTGCCCACATTTTGGCATCGGCTACAGCTTGCTCTCTATCGATATTGTGGCTCAAAACCTTTCTTGGTGGTTTTGGCATGAGGACATCTGTACGAATATTTTCTGCTGATGCACTGTGTGAAGTGCCACCCTTCAGTGATGCAAGATAATCTATGGCCTGAACAACCTCATGCATCTCTGGGCGTGCACTAGCATTTTCTCTGAGGCACATGGCTGCTACATTTATAGCCCTTCGCAGAGCTGACATTGGAAATTGTCCATTTAGCCGAGGATCTGCAAACTTGAAATGACTTTTGCGGTCATGCAATAATGGAAGTGCCTAAAAGCACAACAACAGGGCCAATCAGAACACAAACATTTGAGCCAAATGATGAAATTAGAACAGCAGAGAAAAGAAGTGCAATCATTACCCAATCAACAAGGGAAGTTTTTCCCTCAAGGCGAGTCATATCAACTGCTTTACGTCCACTGATAAGTTCCAACAAGACCACCCCAAAACTGAAAGTATCAGACTTCGCACTCAGTTTACCAGTTTCAGCATACTCAGGAGCACAATACCCATGAGTGCCCATGACTCTAGTGGAGACATGAGAACTATCACCAACAGGACCAAATTTTGCAAGCCCGAAATCAGACAGTTTTGGATTAAACCCCTCGTCTAGCAGTATATTAGATGGTTTCAAGTCTCTGAATATAACAGGCGGTTTTGCTTCTCTATGGAGGTAGTCCACTCCTTTTGCTGCACCAACAGCTATTTTCATTCTGGTATCCCAATCCAGAGGCTTCATGCCGGGTTGAAGATCTGCAAATATGATCTCTGTTACAAGATTCTCAATAAAGAAAGCCACAGCAGAATCAACTGTGGAAAATGAATGAAAGACAAGTAATCTAAAGACAGAAACAACCAATGTAAGATAGTTTTCTTAAAACAATAGAATCAAAGGTTATCCAGCCAAGGGCATTGAACATTGTACCATGAAGATGAGCTTCCAATGATCCCAAAGGCATGAATTCAAGGACAAGCAGACGCTGGGTTCCTTCGGCGCAGTATCCAATCATATTTACAAGGTTTGGATGACGCAGAAGAGAAAGCATGAGAACCTCCACTAGAAACTCCTTCTCACCTTGAATACCTGTCGGATTAAGCTGTTTAACAGCAACCACCTGTGATAGCATGTTCAAAAGAGTGAATTCTGTTGTCCAAACCCTCAACTTGTAGCTGTTACCTGAAACTATTTTGGAATCTTAAAGCAGATATACCTCATTAGTGCTCAAAAGTTCGCCCTTGTAAACGGACCCAAATCCACCTTCTCCAAGGAAAGTGTCTGGATGAAAGTTTTTGGTAGCAGTTGCCAGCTCTCGGTAGTTAAAAATTCTAGCTTTATTATCATTACTGTTAAGCACTTCATCCGTATGAACTGGGGAACTGGTGTTAAACTCTGCATCTTCTTTCAACCCGCGAGTACTGGCTTCTGCAAAAATCATCAACCAAAGTAACCTTAGTGATAGTGCACTAGCAAGTAACAAAGCCTAATCACACAATAAACCTCCTAAAGAGAGCATGAGGAAGAGCATAGTTTATCAACTATAAGACTTGTTACTCAAGTCGGTTGTACCTCTTTCTCGTATTTGAGATATATGAGTTAGAGATGTTAGCTATACCAGTATTTCCTAGAGCTACTCCCTATGTGAGAAGGAATCTGAAAAACGCAAAGAAATGGATGAAATTTGGGGAGCATCAAGCTTAGATAGTCCTAGTTTGAACTTATCAATGATCACATACATGTGTGCCATTTATACAGACTGTTTCATGTATCAAGGCTAACAGGCATACTGGCGGATTTTTGCTTTAAACAACCTGATGATGTAAAAATGTATTAAGGGACAAATTAAAGCACACTGAAAAACATCATCTTCACTGTTTACTTTAGCTTAAGAAAGATAAACTAGCTAGAGAATCCATAATCTTTATCCAACATAATACAAAGTCCAGGCTTCCAAGATTCAGGCTTTCCATTTGGATTCTAAATGAGGCACAATTGCAGGTCCTTATACCAAAGGGGAGGGCATCCTAAGCTAACCAGGCCCGCAATCTTAACCATTGAGCTGAGACTTCCTTAGTCAAGATTTACGTACATGAAAACTAAGGCTTCAAGAGCGAACAGATGCACATGTACAAAGTGTTGGCATAAAAGTAAAGAGCAGATTGAACAGGACACAACATTTCTTCTCATCACATCCTCGCAAGGAACCAATGACGTACATGAATTTACCATAATTCACAGGTGATGAACCAATCTATTAAATTCATCAAGAAGATAACTGATGAAATAGAATTACATTGACAAAGCATTTAAACTTCAATAATAGGATAATAGCTGAAGTGCTATATTCTACTACTATCTACTTTAACAAATCAAATAATACTCTCTTGATTCTTTTCATTAAATAAAAATCGGTTTTAAAGTTCCCTCAGATTTCCAAATTACACGTTAACAAATGAAAAGAAACGGAGTAGAACTGAACTCATTTTATCACCAAAGAGGATCTTATGTATGTGTAACGAAAATCAGAATTATTGTAGAAATGTAGAATCATCACAAGTACTACATATACTGATCATCATCCACAATTCTAAAGTTCTAACATGTAATTTACTAAGCAACTTATTGAAGGGTAACACAAAGTGCAACATTGTTAGCACTAATTGCGACATTGTTAAAAACTCATGAGAAAAAGTTTTGTCGCCCTATAAAGCCACACCTAACTCGAATCCACGCTAAACAAGACAATGGGAACTAATTTAAAACAACATTACATGCAACACTTAGCATCTAAACGCTAAAATACATCACATTGGTTTAGAAGTCCATAATACTGAAATTATTCCAAAAAAAAGAAAAAAAAAAGAAAAAGTTCTTACCAAGATTAAGATTAGAGACGGTTGTAGGGGTTGTAAAAGACTGACTTTTTTCCCCATTAAATTCCTCATATTTCCTCCTATTCCTCCATCCACAACAAAGGCAATCAAGCATTTGATACCCAAAAAGATTATTAATTTAAAAACCCAACTTATAATAAACCCAAAATTTCTATAAACCCAAACAATTTTTTTTTCTCTAATTAAGAATTCCCAAAAAAAGAAAAAATAAACATCATTCCTAAGAATTTTAGGATAATTGGTTTTATCAAAAAAAAGAAAAATGAAACCCTGAAATTGCAATGCAATTCAAGCAAGAGAATGAATTGTCATAGTTTTATTCAAAGAGAGAGAAATGAAGAAAGAGAGAGAAAAAGAGCAGAGGAAGTCTGGTGTTACAGGGGAGAGGACGCATGATTATTGTCAAAGTTCACGTTACGTTTTTTCTGGCATTGCAACAGAATTATAAACCCCCCTTTTTCTTCATGGTTTTTTTTCGGTATATTTTTGGACCCATAATTACACGTTTTCACACCTCTTTTTTCCTAGATTCCACTATCACTTTTTCTTTATCATAATGCAAGTGTGCTGTGTGCCTGTGTGTGCAATTTCGGCACGTTTAGGTTTTTTTTTGTTTTTATTTTTATTTTTCGATGGAAGAAGAAAATCTAGGTTGATCTAATTGAGTACGACCAACCTACTATGGGTGGGTGATTGAGGATAGAGTGAGTGAAGGACTTTCAAACCACCAAACAAGAACAAAACAATTGGTACTTTATATGACTAAGTTCTGCTATAAAGTCTGCGACTTTGTTTGCCTCTCTATAACATTGAGAGAAAAGAACTTGTATACCTCAACAATAATACGGAGTATGAATGTATCACAAGAATGTCCGAGAGAATTAAGGATGCACAAACGTATAATCTATGTAAGACCGAATGGCAGCACCGTAGCTCACTATGCTAGATTGCTAGGTTGCCTATCAAGAGTCAAGACTATCAACCTCCACATATGGCCCCGGGCGTTTGTTACTTGAAGAAGGAAAAATCAGAGATGGGGTTTCCCTGCCGGACGGTCGCCGCCCCACATAATAGCATTTCGAGACGGGGACCTAGAAAGCAAAATGGAGGATACGTGCATGCAATCAAACCCAAGAAACATTGTGGCGTGCCATGCGTACCACAATAGCATTGCTCGACGAGGAGCCAGCTAGAACGGAAGATGAGCGATACATGCATGGAATGCAACCCAAGAAACGTTGTTTCGTTCATGGAAATTAATCAAAAGAATACTTGTACTTATCCCACATCTACAAAGAGTAAGCTGGCATAGCCATAGTTTGTAACTCTCCTGTCAAAATGCTAGTATTGCAACTATCAGCTATAACATACAGTGATGATACCTTATTACTAGGTATTACCCACTAACAGAAGACAGTGAAGAAGAGAGAGCCTCTAGATATACAGAGGATGCCTAAAAGTTACAAAATTTTGGAATTCCACTTTACATTTTACATAGATGAAACGGGTAGTCTAGTCACCGAGGTTTTCCTCGATTTACAAAAAGACTGAAGGTGTTCGTCATCAATGGTGCCCAAACTAGATAACCGGGCACCGTAAGCTTCCAATCTCCGAATGTCTCGGGGAATTGGTGATTGCCAGATTCCGTCCCACCAAGCCGGAGGAAGAAGTGGCGTGTACGCACACTGGTTAGCTTGGCCATGACAACTCAATGGCCCTGCAAATCTGTTCCATACATGTCCCCATCCAATCTGATTGCTCAACCCATTTGACAGCAAGTTACTTTGAAAGCTGCTTAGAAATGAAAAGTCCGGGTTTGTATTGGAATTTTCATCTGCAATCGAATATGGAAGGAAGTTGAGGAAAAATATTGGATTTATTCAACAATTTAGAAGAAAAATAGTCAGGTACTAAACAATACCGAGATTCCTAGCAGCTGCTAAAGCTGCGATCAACTGAGCATATGTCGTTCCAACTCGCCTCTGTGCCCCAGAAATAACGGCATGCTTAGATCGTGATGCCAGAAAAAAGTCGACAAATGCAACCCATCGGGGGGCAGGGCCCCAATCCTTGACCCTGAATTCCATATTGCGTGACTTGCCAGTAGCAACACTAATATTTCCTCGAAAAAGCTCATAATTAAAGTGAATAACCTGTCAGGACAAAGTACAAGTTCTTAGCAGCACACACAAGGTTAGTTCGAGTGTTTGGTAGTCAGGTATTTCAGTCCACAAAGTTCTGAAAGTTTTCAATTACTGGTCTGAAAGACAAAAAATGAGTACCTCTGCAAATTCTTCTACACTTGGCTTGACAGTGCTTATGAAAGAGGGGGTATCTGAGACCAAAACCACCCTGGGTCTTACCACATCCTCCAGATTTTCTATTGCTTTCCTGAGGCAGCTCAATGCAGCTTGCACTGCCCGCACTGACCTATCAAAGAACCAACTACATCTCAGTAAGTTATGGCGAACAAAATCACATTGGACAAATGCAAGAAGGAATCGATGTAAACAATTTCAAAGTAGAAAGCCATAGTTGCATATGCATAAATGTTTTCAGCTTCAAATATGTGTAAAAGACCAAATGCAAACTTCAAGAGTTCAAGTACACTTGCAAATTGCGTACAACAATCGATACTCAGATAAGGGATTAGAAATTCACCGAACAAAAAAAAAAGGCCCGGAGAAAGAACATGCAGTGGTCACAGATTCAGAGACACGAAAAAAAGAGAGGAGAAAGGACATCACATCTTGCCTTTGAGGGCCAGCAATGCCACACTGACTCACTCAACCTCATTCAAAGTTGCGATATAGCGAAGTCAGCTTTGTCATTGCTTTTGTCTTCCTGATGAAGAAGAGGACCTCCTAGCACAAAGATAACTATTGGAGCCAGATTGTTTTGACCACGTTGATTGGATTTACCAGAGAAAGAACAAATCTTACATTCATATGAAGCTGCTACTAGGTAAGACCGTAAGACATCTTTTCAGTAAGGTCACTATGCACCACTTAGTAGTGGTTGATATTGGGCTTTATGTTATACAATGATCACGTTTGGTTCCATTGTTAGCTGATTGGGTTATCTTGGAAATTCTTAAATTATGGATGGGTTGAATGTTTTAATAATTTTCCCGTAACCTCTAGATACTTTTGGTATTGCCGCAACTGCACAAGATGACAACGAGATAATGGAAGAGATTGAAGAGGCAAGAAGAATCAATCCGAGACCACCGGCAACTTGCCAGAGTGTTCACGAGTCGAGAGAGGAGCGAAGAAAATGTTTTAAGAACAGCCAACGAGTCGATGGTGCACAGCAAATGCTGCCGTGGTGGAAAATTGTAATGGTGGGTGGTCAGGTATGGCGGACCAATCATGACATCTTCATTGGAGTTAGAGACAGTTTCCAAATCAATAGTCATAACTCATAACTTCATTGTTACCCAGCCTTCTGACACTAACGACTCCTTAACAAGTACTATAGATAGTTTTGCATCTCCAAAACTTCTAAGTGTTTGGGAACCAACAAATCGAGTTGAAGGAATATAGGCCCATAGTACGAGTTACAGTTGGATGCTCATCAAGTCTCTACCTACAAATGTCTTAGTCTGGTCACTTGGTGTAATTATAGACACCACAACACTAGCCAATTACGACAGTCATCTAAGAGCTTTATCAGGCTAATCCATTTCATTTCAACAATATGAGCAACGCCTATTGAGATAGAGTGGTTGAGCAAAAAATCCAAAATGTCAGAATACAAGGTGCCTTGCAACTTTTAGTCGCTACAACGTCAACTTAGTACAATACTTGATTTGACAGCAGCCTTCTTACTAAAGCCTTACAGTACATTTTACATGAGAGTTAACTGATGCATCACTTACATTACACTGCCTTAAAGGAGGAACCTCATAAGCTTTATAGCAAACATGCAACTTGATTGACCAGCAAGTTGTAATTCCTTTAATCTTTGATTTGACCAACCAAGGTTTGCACCAGGTATTCAGATTCTGGTAAGGTGTAAATTTAGAGGACGGGTAAGCTTATATGAATTTCTGTGTGTAGCCTCACCAGTAAGTAAAACTTATTCTGAATCTTAATCGTGACGAATTTTGGCATTCATGAAACCTCCGAACACCTCATTAATCAAAGCAAGAGAAGAAAGATGATTAGATCTATCTACTTAATAGAATTCAAGGCGTAATGATCCCCCTATGTGTTTATCACAATTTGCCAGATAGTTTTTGGATCAAAGTTTCAGACAACCAAGAAAATCATCCCACTATTGCAAGCCTTGGGTTTCTCTTCTCCGTCTCATTCATTTGCAAAAAATTAGAAAATTAATCCGGTGTGTTTCAGGCATGAAAAGGACTGAAAATAATATTCTTATAGATATCAACCAGAAGTGTGGCGAGACTCTATCCATGTGGAGGACTTATTCTGACTCCTTTTGATTTCTTTGTCTTGTTTTTTCCAACTATTTTTTTTCCAAAAATTTTTAACTTGTGTTCAAAGTTCATATGTTTTTTGCAATATTTTTTTTAAACCTTTTTATTTATTTTGATTTTCTAAACTCCTTTTGAAAGTGTTTAAATATTTCTAAAAGGTTTGCAACGTTTTCGAAATTTCTTGGCATACTCAAGACGGTTACTAGATGACAATTCATGTTAGCCGACCCCAAATCTTTTTGGGAATAAGGCTTGGTTGTTGTTGTTGTTGTATATCAACCAGAAGCATCAGACTAGCAAGAGTTGTTCCACATCTTTCCTTTTTAGATTTTTTCTCAACTAAGCTGAGGAGAGACAACTGTTGTGTGCTGATAGTATTCCACAAGAAATATCTCTTTTTTAATTTTATAAGTCCTCACTGGATATGCTGACCAAAAAGTTGTTAAATATGGGATATTGTACCAAGAGCCCCTAAGTTACGTGTAGTATATTTATGTCCCAAAGTGCCTTGTTGCAGCCTCTTAGTCAAAGAAAGGTGAACCCAACTGTCTTTACTATACCCATAGTCGCATCAAGCATCTGGATATGATGACCTAAAGGTTGTAAAATATGTTGGCCCAAGAGCCCCTAAGAGGTAGACAATGATACAACTCTTACCGATTCTCGTGAATTGTCTCGTTATTTAGGTGGCCTAGTACTTGTGAGTTGTGGCGACTTAAAATACAAAAGGCTGACAGGACTATTTCCTATCAAGTATATAGTTTTACTGAAGTGTTATTGGAAACAATAGTTTCTAAAATGAGTTGGTAACTAGATTTAGGTAACCTGGATCCCTACAGTGTCTATAATTAATCCAAGATCAATATAGCTAAAGCACAGGAAATCAGGAGTGTCACAGACAACAATTATAGGGACTTCAATAGCTGCTCTCTGCCCACACCTTGTCCAAGCTAATAGCACAGCTAGATGGTAGAGTTGCAAGGAAAAAAGAAACAAAGAAAAAAAAAAGCCTAACATACCTGTTCATTAGCATGCGCGTATGGAGCGTGATATCGGGATCCCCGTTGTTGGAAAGAACAGACCTTACTGCAGCCTCAATGCTTACTGAAGGTGATATAAGTACTCGCAGTAATTCCCCAAAAACATTAGGTCTAGAATTAAGTTCTGGCTTTCCAAACAACTCAGATGCAGCACTTTTCATCTCAGGATGCACATTCTTCAAGAAAAACTGAGCTGCCACTGCATCTGTTGTATTTTGTATCCTATTATGAAAAGATATATTAATACAACAGAAAACTATCAATACCATCCAATAAGCAAAATGTTCCCCATTTTACCAGATGATAGGCTCCTTCCACTCTCTCCAATTGCTGCAAAGGATGTTTGTATGCGACGGCTTCTGAAAGTCATCGACACGAACAACCAAGTCTCGATTATATTTTGACATACAACCATTATGCCTCCAAAGATGTTTGACTTCGCTCAGGGTAAATGAAGCATTTGCGTAAGTTATGTAGTCCCCGAATGGATATTTGCCCCTGAAACGAAAGTAAAATGTCAGCAGTGGCCAAGAGCAACCCAAAGTGCTCAACCATATTAATATCATCTTAAAGATTCAGACATCAGGTGTTACAGAAGAGGTAACATCTGTCGACAAGTTCTAATCTGGTTTGCCAAACAGATGTTGGGCAGTTTAACAAATCCAAACTAATCCAAAAAAAAAGTAGATTTAAAATCAATTTCAAGAATTAGACTCCTTCAAGAACAAGTTCGATTGCTATTATCAGTGTGAAAAGGAAACCAAGGTTTGGTTGTCTAGAATGTAGGGTTGATTTAGGTTTTCAGTGTCAAAAACACAAATTTCTTAAATCCATCAAGGACATCCAAAAATATGTGTACATGTAAAGGAACGGCTTGAGAGAGAACCAATATGCCTGGTTTGCCCGATAATCAATGAACGATTCAGCATGATGCTCAATGCTGCGCCCGTTAGAATCTTGTACATTTCATTGCCAAATCCAGCTTCCGATGCCTTAGCGATTACAAAACCATGATGACAAAATTGATCTGGAGGGAGCTGCCTAATTCTTGAAGCACCTGAAATAATGCAGAAGTGGAAGCCTCACTCAGGATCTGTTTTAGAGAAAAGGCAAGTGTCTGCACTAAGTACAATTACCATAAAGCAATAAAAGAGCACAACAACAACCAAGCCTTACTGCCAAATGATTTGGGGTGGCTAACATGAATTGTCCTCTAAAATCGTCAGTGTAGGAAATTAAAAAGTTAAAGATAGTGAGCGAACAAGTTTGAAAGTAACGAAACACGTTTAACAAAAGTTTTAAAATCAAACAAAGGAAAGAGAACACACGAGCAAAAGTATAAAACAGTGTGAAGTTTTACAAAATTTAAGAGCATAAATTTTATAAAAGTGTAGAGAATATAATCATTCGAAATCATACTAGTTTTGCTTTTATCTTCAAGCCCAATACACTCATGTCACTTCTAAAGTTCTAATCACTCTCATTCAAGTCAATATAGGCCTTCCCCGACGAGCTATAATTATACTTCCCCGATGCGTAAACACTACCATATTCAGTACTTAATTTTATTTCTGTAACAGTCATGAGCACAGTATGGCAGAAAAATCCCATAACTCAGCATTCTTTGTGACCTTTTGTAATTGAAAATCGTGTGTCCATATTCCATATTACTATTCCGATCTAAAATGTTGCATTCGCAGTTTATTCAACTCATCACGACCTGACTTAAAACGCAAGATCTTATTCCAATATCTGTACCTTTTGACACTTAATGGCGAGAGATGCAAAAGCACTTCTTTCACCAGGAAGGCTGGAAACAAAAGGCACCTCTTTTCTTTACTAAACACATTGCAAAAGAATGGCAGCATGGCACAATCCTAAAGTAACATATATCCGACACTAGACTCCCGTCTCCCCCAAACTAACCTCCTACTAACCGACACACGATGAATTGGCATACTTCTTGTGAGAGAAGAACATGAACTAGAACAGTCGAAATATTGAAAGATACAGGTTCTATAGCTTGGCTGGACCTTAATTCTGCCGAGAACACAATCTTTAGCCTTTAGCTTCCAAACTAAAGGTCCACATTTCAGTCTCATACTCCCATACGAATCCAAACTACTACAATCTGTTAAATGTATTCATTAGTGAATCACTTCAGATGGGAGGAACACAAATTCTAGCAGATGAAAAGATTGGTTATCGCCCGGATGAACCATCAATGATCAAAGCTTTTAAGACGAAAAAATACCAAAGCTGGCCGATAACTACTCCACTGCGACTTCGTTATACAAGAATCGAATACAAAGTCTATCACGCTTCTTCCATTTCCAAATATCAGAGCCATCTAATCCATATGACCCTATCATAATCATGTTGGGATATTGGACTATCATTATTTAGAGTTTAACGTTTTGAGAAAACGGGTTGAATTGTGACCGGTAAAGCCTGATATAAAAGTATGATCCAATACAGGCCTAGGTCTATCTCGGTTGGTTTTATTAATAAAGTGTGATATTAATAGGTGTAGGGCCTGTGACATTACAGACTGGGCAGCCTGATGGGGGGGCCCAATTACAGTTCTAATATGGCTAGGTCTCTCCTCCTGTCTAAACCGCCTTTAACCTATAAATAGGTTATTGGGGATGGCATGCCCCATTGATTGCCGTCATACAGTACGTAGAAGAAGGAGGAGAAGTTCCCGGTATACTAACGAGTTATTAATTGGTGTTACAGATTTATATTATGGCTTCCGCTGACGGTATGTTCTCTAATACATCGATCTAAACCTTTAAATCCTACATGTGGTATCAGAGCCATATGTATTAGGGCTCATGTCGTCTTATTATTTATCAAAGTTTACATCAATTATTTACACGTTAGTCTATAAAATATAGATCTGATATTAATAATTTCTATTCTATGGTATCAATGCATCATGTTGTCACTTGTTGTTTTGCTACGTGGTACATGATGACACCTTGCATGTCCTTTACTTTTGCTAGGCACTAGATTTCACCAGATGTTATAAGTTTGTGGACTTGTCTTGTCTTGAATTATACATTATTTGTTATTGATGTAATCGACGCACTCTCCTCAAAAGTATGGCTATACAGTTATAACTGTTTCACTGAAACCAAGCTTGATTTATCTCGCAATTTAAAAAAAAAAAAAAAAAAATTATTATTAGCATGCGTATGGTAATATGGGTTTGATTCCGGTGAATTGTTTCGAGTCATGGTTGTCGTTTTTGGCCAAAGCTGAACTGATCCCCTTGATTTAGAATAATTCATAAAGAGTCCGGATGTTATTGCTTCTTGAAACCAATAAATATAATTTCTTGCCCAAAGGGAGAACTTGTATGAATTCATATTAAGAAAGTGTTTTTTTTTTTTTTTGGTAAATAGTAAGTGTGGTAATTAGTTTCTTAGAGAACTTTATGCCCAAAGGAGAATTTTTCTAAGAGATGTCCTTATCTATTTACTGTGGGTAATTATTGTATCAGATATTTTTTTGCCCAAAGGAAAGATACGTAGGATACAATAATGAATCCTGGGAGAATATTGCTTTTCCCTTTGGCATATTCTCCATTATATATAATATAAGTAGAACCCATGTCATGCTATGTAACAAACTATTTATAACTTTTATATATTATTCTTTTGTCTCTTCCAGTAAGCAATATTGCTGTGAGCAACCAAATTTGTTCAATTGAAACTTTGTCTGGAAACAATTTTGCAAAGTGGAAGAGTGATGTTGAGTTGGCACTGGGGCTAGCTGATTTAGATATTGCCTTGACTGAAGAGAAGCCTCCACAGCCAACTAATGAAAGTACTCGGGCACAGAGAGACCACTATCACAAATGGGAAAGGGCAAATAGGTTGAGCATCATGATTATGAAAAAGTCTATGTCTGTTGATTTTCAAACTTCCGCTCCCGATATCAAAGATGCGAAAGAATTCCTAGAAGCTGTTGGTAATCGTTATAAGGAATCGGAAAAGGCTGAAATAGGAGAGCTGATGGAAACTTTGAGCAATACTAAATATGATGGGATTAGTGGGGTTAGAGCCCATATTTTGAAGATGCAGGACACTGCGAATCGCCTCACCAAGCTTAAGGTTCCCATTGCAGAAACCTTCCTTGTCTTCCAAATTCTTAATTCTATACCCCAAAAGGAGTGGGATCACTTGAAAACAGCCTATCACACCCAAAATGATACATGGAATATCAACACCCTTATTTCCTTATGTGTTGGAGTTGAGAAGAAAAAGGGAAAAGAGATGAAAGAAGAATCTGTCAATTTGGTCCAGAAATCATCCTTATCAAAGGGAAAGTTTGGTAAGACTTTTCAAAAGAGTAATGGTGGAAAGTTCTTTAAAAATAAATCTCAAGAGAAATCTGGTCACTTTAACAAATTGCAAGAGAAAGTGAAAGCCACTGGTTCGTCTCACAATTTGGGTCCTAAAGCTGATATTTTAAAGGAAGTCTCTTGTTGGTTTTGTGGTAAGACTGGTCATAAAAAGCAGAACTGTTTCAAATATAAAGCCTGGGTAGCAAAAAATAAAACAGGTAACCTACTGACCTTAGTTTGTTACGAGTCTTCCTTAGTTGATGTACCACCAAATTCCTGGTGGTTAGATAGCGGGACCTCTATTCATGTTTCCAATTCTTTGCAGGGGTTCCAAAACCATCAGAGACCTAGTGAGGGTAGAGTCAGCGTGTCGGTAGGGAATGGAGAGCAGCTTGAAGTCAAGTTTGTGGGAACAGTTGCCTTAAAGCTTAGATCAGGATCTTCTTTGTTTTTAGAAAACGTTTTTTATGTACCGTCTATGAGACGAAATTTGATTTCTATTTCGAAACTAGATGAATCAGGATATCGTTTCGTTTTTGGCAATAAATTAGTTGAAATATTACAGGGTTCTCGGTTGATTGGTGACGCCTCTCTTTGTGATGGTTTGTATCGTTTGAATTTGATGTCGAACGATGTTTCTTTGAGTGTTGAGAGTGTTGGAACAAAAAGAACATTGACCAAAGAAATTTCTTCTTCTTTATGGCACAAAAGGCTGGGACATATCTCTAAAGAAAGGATCCAACGCCTTGTTAAACATGAAATTCTTCCTAAACTTGACTTTAGTGATCTAGGTAGTTGTGTCGATTGTGCTAGGGGGAAACTGACCAAATCTGTAAAAAAGAAAGCTACCCGTAGTAGTTCAATCCTTGAGATTATTCACACTGACATTAGTGGACCCCTGCCCACCACCATTTGTGGGAAAAATTCCTATGTTACTTTCATTGATGACTACTCCAGATATGGTTATGTTTATCTTATAAGTAATAAATCTGAGGCCCTTGATAAACTCAAAATATATAAGACAGAAGTTGAAAAACAGCTAGGAAAAGTGATCAAAATTGTGAGGTCGGACCGTGGTGGTGAGTACTATGGTAAACATGGAGATTCTGGGCAATATATGGGACCTTTTGCTGAGTATTTGCAAGAATGTGGAATTATTCCTCAATATACGATGCCAGGCATTCCAGAACAAAATGGCGTTGCCGAGCGTCGTAACCGTACTCTAAAAGATATGGTGAGAAGTATGATGAGTAGAACAAAGTTACCAGAATTTCTTTGGGGTGAAGCTCTTAAAACTGCTTGTTATCTCTTGAATCGGGTACCTAGCAAGTCTGTGAATAAAACTCCTTTTGAATTATGGACGGGACGAAAACCCAGTTTAAATCATTTGCGAGTGTGGGGTAGTCCAGCTGAGGTAAGGATTTATAATCCACTTGAGAAGAAACTTGATTCTAGAACTACGCCTGGTTTTTTCATCGGATACCCTATGCATTCGAAGGGATACAGATTTTATTGTCCCTCTCATAGTACCCGAATTGTGGAGTCCATGACAGCAAAGTTTTTGGAGCATGATCTGGAACAATGTGACTGCCAATGTACGCCTTTGGTTAGTCAAACCAAGCATCCCGGAGTTGTCCCTAGAATACATGAGAAAGTGGTCCCTTTGTCTTCTAGTGAGGACAACATCATTGATCATAACAATACAGAGTCACAAATTCCTAATACCAATGTTCAAGAATCTGTCATTGTACCCCTTACGCGTCCGCACAGAGAAAGAAAACTTCCTGCAAAATTTAGTGGTCATGTTGTTTATATGGGGGAAGTTGATTATGATTTAAGTGAAGTGGTTGAACCTCAAACTTACGCACAGGCTATTTCTAGTCCTCAAAATGATAAATGGAATGAGGCTATGATTGATGAGATAGAATCAATGGCTCAAAATAAAGTCTGGGAATTAGTTGATGCTCCTAATAATTTTAAGCCAATTGGTTGTAAGTGGGTGTTCAAAATTAAGAAGGATTCGAAGGGTGCTATAGAAAGATTTAAGGCGAGATTGGTTGCCAAAGGGTTTACTCAGAGAGAGGGGGTAGATTTTAATGAAACTTTTTCACCAGTTTCATCGAAGGTCTCTTTTAGAATCCTAATGGCTTTGACTGCTCATTATGATCTAGAGCTACATCAGATGGATGTACGGATAGCTTTTCTCAACGGTAATCTTGCTGAAGAGGTATATATGCAACAACCTGATGGTTTTGTCGAGCAAGGTAAGGAGCACATGGTGTGTAAGTTAAATAAATCCATTTACGGTTTAAAGCAGACCTCTCGTCAATGGTACTTAAAATTTCACGAGGTAGTGACATCTTTAGGCTTTGTTGAAAATGTTATCGATCTTTGTATATACTCCAAGATAAGTGGGAGGAAATTCATTTTCCTTGTTCTTTATGTTGATGATATTTTGCTTGCGAGTAACGACTTGGGCTTATTACTTGATACAAAGACAAATCTTTCAAAGGTCTTTGACATGAAAGATTTGGGGGAAGCATCTTTTGTATTAGGTATCAAGATTGTACGAGATAGGTCCAAGTGTATGCTAGGATTATCTCAACGAACATACATTGATCGTGTTCTTGAGAACTTCGGTCTCTCGGATTGTAAGTCGGGTATTGCACCAGTGTCGAAAGGGGATAAGTTGAGTAAGAGTGATTGTCCTCAAAATGGTCTTGACGAGAAGTCAATGAGAGATGTTCCTTATGCAAGTGCAGTAGGGAGTCTGATGTATGCTGAAGTATGTACTAGGCCTGACATTGCCTACGCTGTTAATGTGTTGGGAAGATATTTGTCTAATCCTGGACAAGCTCACTGGGTAGCAGCTAAGAAGGTTATTAGGTATCTTCGTAGGACGAGGGATTTCATGCTAGTTTATAAAAGGGTTGATCAGCTCGAAATCATAGGATATTCAGATGCGGATTTGGGAGGTTGTGCTGATGATATGAAATCCACTACTGGTTTTGTTTTTATGTTAGCTGGTGGAGCAGTATCATGGAAGAGTGTGAAGCAAGGTACTGTATCTACTTCTACTATGGAGGCTGAAATTATGGCTTGCTATGCTGCAGGACGTCATGCTAAAGAGTTGAAAAATTTTGTCTCCAGTTTTACTGATATTTTGCCTATTCCTCGACCTATCACGATTCACTGTGATAATAAAGCTGCAATATTATATACTAAGAAGATTGTGAAGTCTCAAAAATCTAAATCTTTTGAGCTGAAAATTCACAAAGTTCGAGAATGGGTTGAGAATGGAGATATCGAGTTTGTTTTTCTTCCGACTGAAGAAATGATAGCTGATCCTCTAACTAAGGGACTTAAACCAGATGATTTTAATAGGCATGTCAAAAGTATGAATGTTGTAATTTCTTTTGATGCTTAGGAACAGTGGGAGTCGTATTATTTGACCCTTTATGAGTACTGTTCTAATAAGGTATTGAAGTTTTCTTTACTTTTCCCACTTGCAGTATTCATGTGATTGCTTTGTGTATTGCAGTACGTTGGGCAGTGCAAAATTTACTTGTGCATACATTATGCCTCAATATTATATTGCCTTAAGTGGTGTAGTGCCCGTGTGGGATTTTGCCTTAAGTGGCATGTTTTTTCGGTAATGTATAAGGGTATACCTATTGGTATTCATATGCCTTAAGTGGTGTACTACCTAATTATAGGTAATCTTATAAGGGGAATTTGCTTCTTCGGAAGTGGGTCTTTATAGACCATGACTAAATGTGATTAAGCATGTTTATACTTGATGATGGATCATTTGTGCTAAAATCACACTACACTTTATCACACTGGAAACTCATGTCGATAAGTTGTTAGTGGCGTGGTCATTGAAGGTCCTGTATCATTGATTGATATAACGGCCGCATGGTTCACACTGATTAATTTATTGGACCGAGTTTTGTTAACCGAGATGTTTTATTAATTGGCCATGTGATTCAACCCGAGAGTCTTTTCAAATTTTTATTTTATTTTCTTTTGTCAAATATCTTTGTTCTTGTATATTAAATAATGTAGTCCAAGTGGGAGAATGTTGGGATATTGGACTATCATTATTTAGAGTTTAACGTTTTGAGAAAACGGGTTGAATTGTGACCGGTAAAGCCTGATATAAAAGTATGATCCAATACAGGCCTAGGTCTATCTCGGTTGGTTTTATTAATAAAGTGTGATATTAATAGGTGTAGGGCCTGTGACATTACAGACTGGGCAGCCTGATGGGGGGGCCCAATTACAGTTCTAATATGGCTAGGTCTCTCCTCCTGTCTAAACCGCCTTTAACCTATAAATAGGTTATTGGGGATGGCATGCCCCATTGATTGCCGTCATACAGTACGTAGAAGAAGGAGGAGAAGTTCCCGGTATACTAACGAGTTATTAATTGGTGTTACAGATTTATATTATGGCTTCCGCTGACGGTATGTTCTCTAATACATCGATCTAAACCTTTAAATCCTACAAATCATACTCTTCATACACAACATGACACACACTAATGAGGTCATTGCATTGTTATCACGATTTATTGACATACCAATGAGAGTCAAATGTACGCAACCTACATGGCTACATATATAGAGAGACTGTTTCCTAATAACGTAAAATTAAAAACCGCATCGACCGACTGCTACTTCACAAATGACACAAAACAAATAGTTCCACTAAAACAAAACAAAAAATATTAGTAGTAAGAAGAGTAAAGATTACCATTAAGCAGGAAATGGTGGCGAATTAATCTTCGGACACGGAGAGATTCTTTCCAAGCAGCAAAATCAGGGCCATAAACATCACCCATCTCCTCAACAGTAGCACATGACCCATGATTATTATCACTATTATTACTATTTTTGGAAGAGGAGTTGTTGTTAATGAAATCTGGGTTATTAACAGAAATAGAAATAATATTGGAATCTGGGATTTTGTGGGGAAAAACAGTATCAGAAGAAGGATCAACAAGCCTAAGACTTATGAACATAAACCCAACTAATGTTAAGATTCCAAGAACTATTAACATAGATTTTATACCTATTATTACTAATCTTTTCTTGTTTGATCCTATTATTCTCATTTTTTTTATAAAGCTGTTAATTAATCTTTGATGATGAATTTGTTTACCCAGATTTTTGAGGAGGAGGAGGATGATAGATTGAATCTTAGGATGAATTGAAGGGAGCTGACATTAATTTTTGAAGGATTTTCAAGGAGAGAGAAAGTTTCACGTGGAAGCTTTACAAGATCTTGTGTCACTCACTGTGTTGGATTTTCTTGTGTTTGTGACCGTGTTTGCGTGTCACTGTGTTGCATTGTGCTTTTGCGGGGATTTTACTTTTTTTTTTTTTTTTCTTAAATTCTAAAGAATTTGTGGAGCGTCCAAGCAAGTGCACCACAAACAAGTGACAAGTGACAACAATGGTTTTCGTTGTAGAGATGGGTTGAGCTGCTGAGGTCATAACTCATAACCCCACAATCACACAAGATCAAGAGACATAAGGTGTTTTCTTAAAGATTGGACGGAAATAAAGAAAGGAAGAGAAACGAAATGGCAGAGGCCAAGTATAGAAGTTGTAATAAGGATATACACTACTCCGTATGCTTTAACAACTTGTTTGGTAGAGAGAAATTAGACGGAAATAAAGATAGGAAGAGAAACGTAAGGGAGACATAATAAATAAAGGAAGGGAGCTATCATCTCTGTCGCTGTTTGGTTCAAATAATAAAAATATGAAAGATTTTGAAGGTAGATGTGTGTTTTATGTGGTGAACATTGTTTCCATCCAATTTCGTCCTTTCTTTTCACTTCCCGTGATTAATTACAAACCCAACATTGAAAAGCTCAAAAAATCATTTCCCTTCATTTCCTCAATCGACATCCCGTGTACCAAACAAAGTGCTAAGTAAACCAGAACCTTAAGGGTAAGTTTGGCCAAACTTTTATACTGTTTCAATAACCTAAAAATCGAAAATTGGGCGAAAACACAAAACTGAGAAAACTGTTTCTAGTTTCTTAAGATCACTTATAGTGGAAGCTCCTACCCCAAACCATGTTTCTAAGGACAAGGTTTTTAAAAAATCTTTTGAAAAAGTCAGTGTTTTAAAGACCAGCTCTGACCGGCTGGTTAAACCGTGAACCGACCTGTCAATCAGTCCGATTGACGGTAAAAACCGGCCAAGGTCTAAACTGGGCAAAAACCAACGGTTTTGTTCGCGAATCAAATCGGCGGTTCAACTAGGTTCAAGCCGAAATGAACCATTTGCACCCCTTTTATTACGCATTCTAAGATTATTTAACTTTATTTTGTATTTTTATAATTATTACTTCACGCAATTTTTTGATCCGGTTCAACCGGCCGGGCTCTCTGATATATCAAATTCCCAAAGTTACCGATGATGTCAAGTCCAGTTTTCAAAACTTTGGAAAAAGTTAAAGGTTAACCAAGCAAACCCTAAGTCAAAGCACATATGAGGCCATGACCCAAGGACCCAACCTCCAAAGAAACTGCAACTCACCATCGTAATGGGTCACATTTCACATGAGAATGAGATAAGTAGACTACACACAGGTGACACAGCACACATACACAAAACTCAAAATATCAAGGGTAATTCTGGCATACTACAAAATATTATCTCTCTTCTCAAAGAACTCAAGAATTACCCAACCCCGTGCTCTCTTCGCTTTCCTCATCCCCCCCCCCCTATTCCCTCCTCTCTTTCTCGTGTAAATTCCTCAGCACAACTTCAACCCCCACCACTCTCTCTCTCTGCCAAATTAAATCGAACAACAACATAAATAAAAAATTAATTGGAATTAAGCAAAGATGGGTATTTCTTTTAATCCTTGTAAATTTATTTGATTCTCTTTTATCTTCTTCTCCCATTTCCAATTTCTGGGTTTGCTCCACTTTATTATTATTAATCAGGTAAAAGTTCTCACCTTTCCCCCTCTACATCCTGTTTTTATTTTTTTGTTCAATTTTTTTTTTTGATTTGTTCAATTGTTTTTTTTCTGCTCATTTTTTTTTTGAATTGTATTTTTTTCTGCTTGGCTCTAATTGAACTTGGGTCATGACTTTTCGGTTAATTTCTGCAATTTTTGAGCTTTTTAGGGTTTCAATTATGAATTAGTGCAACTATTTTTTTGATGGGTTTGTAATTTAATTTGTGCTTGTTTTTGTTATCTCCATTGAATTAAATTGAATTGGCTGTGCTTTAATGATAGTGTTGGGTTTTGGGATATTATGGGAAGCTTTGGTTGGCTGGTGGAGTTAGCTCCTACAGCTTGTTCCGCACTTTGTTTACGTCTTCTTTAGGTTGCGTATTTTGTGGACAGTTTCGGAGTTTTGCCAATGTTAGGATTAATCTTCGTTGACGGCTTTAAGATTGCACCGGGGCTGGCCTGTAATTGTCTCGGGGCTGGCCTGTAATTGCACCGTTTTTTCATGTATTGTCTTGCTTCATTCTTCATGAGTTGTTTGGCATGAAAGTTTCGATTTTTGCTCTATTGATTGAGGAACTTTGGGAATGGTATTGATTAAGAACCTTTGACGGTTGGTAGTTTGTTCCAGATTAGCGAGTTCATTTGCGTGAATGAAGTTGGATTGCCATTTGTATGCGGTTCTCTATTGAATGCCATGTAAATGTTAATTTTAGTGGGAATCTAGGCCTCCTGAACCATAGTGTGTATATAACTGAAGAAAGTCATTCGGCAGTTGGAAGGTTTAACTGCCATCATAGTGTACTATTTTCTCGCAAAACTAGCAACATTAGTTAATTGTCCTCAATTTTGATCATGCAAGCTTTCTGTCTAGTCTTACGTCTAAGTAGCTTGGCTGTATGATTTTTGGTATAGGTTAAATCGGGGTCCCATGTTTTTTTTGTTCGTTGTTCTTACGAGATATATTTGTCAATGGGGCTGCTGAATAATACGGATAGATAGTGCTAATTATACTCTACTTAGTGTAAGCTCTTTCTCCATTTGGGAATATCTTTAAAATGAGACAATCCACTTCCGTTTCTAGGCTGAGAATTAATGCGTGTCAATTTATAAATTGTCAACTCCATGAGCACCACTTAAAACTAATCTGGTTAAAAAAACTCAGAATTTATATGCATATGTATTATCGCAATTGATAGTTCAAGTTCATCTTTTAATTCTTTTCAAGGGCTTCATGTCTTTGCATTTGATCCAAAGTTTTGGGAACCCTTATACTTGGATAGGTGTTATTCGGGGTTCTAGTCTTGCAAACAAAATGTAGCTTTATCAAATTCGCACAGTAGAAGTGTTTTAACGTTCTTATAAGGGGGTTAGGTTTGGGTGTCTAACTATGTGTCACTTTTGCCTACCTAGTTGTGGATTATCCAATCTAGACGTAACTTATTCCAATCATTTCATGTCTCCTGTTTTATTTCGTGTCATTGAATGAGGGCCTTACGTAAATTTAGGTTGGATGGTGTGATTGGTGTCTAAGCTACGTGTTGGACATGTCTCAGTGTAATGGGAAGGTTTCCATTACAAGTAGAAGCTTTTGTGAGTTTTCCAATAGTTATTCCGGATATGACTGTTCTTTTTTTTCCTAAAAGACTCACAATGTAATGATTTAATCAGTTCTTTCGAAATATTGTGAAGGTGCTTCTTCAATAAGTGGCCACCATCTACCTTCTGTGCTAGTAGCAGTGAGGTGCTCAATTGAAGAGAGGACAGAATGGGCAGTACATTCAACCCTCAGATTCTAGTGGAGAAACTAGCGAAGCTCAACGCTACTCAACAGAGCATTGAAAGTATCCTTTATGTCAAGCATGTAATTTTTTTCCCTTTCACCTCACATTTCGCCCTGTTTGACTGATAATGTGAAGCTCCCAAAAAAAAGGGTCTTAGAGACAACTTAAAAACTGTCATCTGAAGCATGTTAATTGAACTGCCACATTCCTTCTTTGCCTGGAATTGACAAAAAGAGAAAAATACATCTTGTGGATTTCTTTCAATGGAGTGGAAGTACACAACAAATTATAGTAGAAATTAAACTGTTCTTTCAGAATAAGTTTTTGAACGTTTTGTGATTCTGGTTTGTTAATTTTCGTTCAGTTTTAGTTTTAGAATAATCAGATTGCTTGTTTTCTTTGTTGCTTCATCATGGAAACTGGATAAATCCTTTTTTTGCGAGCTCGTCCTAATGTCATCTCTATATCCTAAAAATCCTTATCTGGGTTTGTCCTTGTATGGCTGTTAACTAGTCTTAAGCTTCACTCTGACAATTTTATCATCAAATAATTTCAGGATCTCTTATATTCATTATTTGGGCGAGGCACTAACAAATTTGTCCGACACACAGTTTTGCGAAAAGGGCAAATGTAAATTTCATTTTACTGCCTGCTAGTTTCGTTGAATTTCCAGATTTGTTAGCCTTAATCCGATAAAGCTTTATCGCATTGGTGCATCTTTCACATGAATAAAGCCAAACTTGTTGTAGAAACTTGGGACAGGCAATTTCATTGTGCTCCACGTGAGCAAAAGTTGGCTTTCTTGTATCTTGCAAATGATATTCTTCAGAACAGTCGAAGGAAGGGAGCAGAATTTGTAGCTGAATTTTGGAGGGTTCTCCCTGAAGCTCTTCGTGAAGTGATACAGAATGACGATGATTTTGGGAAAAATTCTGCTCGCAGACTGGTAAGTCCACTAAAAATGGCATATAATGCTAGATAGTTTTTCAATTACTTTGCAACCTTAGGTTGTTTCTAAATCCCAACAAAAGTTTTGTCATTTCTTATGCACCTCACCTGGTATGACCCACATCATCTTGTTTATGTGCTTTAACATTTGGCAGTTCTTGCTTATTCTGTCTCAATTCTGAAATATGCTCATTATAATCACAGCTGTCTTGTGCTACATCTAGTGATGAGTGCCTTACTCTCTGGTTTATAGGAACACACTAGAGTCCTTTACAATCACCAACCTTGGCACCCTTTGTGGAGTCTTGACATTTTTGTATTCTTACCAACTAATCTCCTTTAGCTTCTTTTTTTAAAAAAATTTTACGTTTAATGCTTGGTCTAGAAGTTTTTCTTCCCATGGTTGTCTACGATGTTCTATTCAGTTGCGTGGTTGGTACTTAGTAGTGGGATGGTGCATGTTTTGCTCGTAGGTGAAAAGATGGGTGTCGTAGCCCATGTGGGGTGACTCGTGAGCAGAGGGACACTGCACACTTATATTTTCAATCCAATTCAGCACCCTCTAGCATCGATAGTAGAGAATGTGAGAGTTGACGAGATCCCCCTCTCCCTCCCCCACCTTTGCCTTGCTATCCTCTTCCGGAAATTACACAGAAGTGGAATGAGTCTTATAAAAAACATGCCTTGAACTTCTTGCCGTCTCTTGGTGTCATGGTTGTGTTCGAGGAGGGAGCTCGGAGTACAGTGTATCACGAGTTGGGTGTTTGGGTCGTGTAGACTTCACTCTGTATTGGTTGTCTAAGGGATCATGGCTCGTTGTTAAAGAGGAGCGAGAGTAAAGCTAACAATTTGTATGGACTTGTCATTGTAAGGGAGCGTGCGAATTCTGGCGAGAGAGGTGTTCGGCACCGAGAGCTTCGTTAGCGTTTTTTGGCTTTAGCTTACCAACTATAACTCGGTTTCCTAAAGACATCAATTATGAGGGTGTGTTATATAAACACCTTAAGCCCCTCATAGCCTCCCAGAACACTAAATTGAGAGGTTCCCTTCTAATCTGAGTTTTAGTCATTTATTGTGAGTCATAATTGGGGATTTTCTCATGTGTTGTTGCTTCACTGTTTTGGGAGACTAGAGAGAGTTTGTTTGGGTTCTACCTTGATCGACAAGAGCTTTGTCTCTCTAAGTCTCATTCCTATGTGTAAGTTCCTTTATGTTTGAACTCAACTTTGTATTTGGCGCTAAATCTTCACATAGTGAAATCGGCTTCTCCTCTTTTGGGTGGATGTGGCCAGTTGATGCTGAACCACGTTAAGTATGTTGTCTTTTGCATTACGTTGTTATTTTTTATCTTATTGTGATACCACTGCGGTCATCTTTGCGCACCGACCAAGCATTCAGTTTTTCAATTACAGCCTCCCGCCCACCCCTAACATTATTTAGGGTTTCATAGGCCTTACAATTGAAGAAATTTGTATTCGTAATAGTTGGGTTCGTCATTCGTGGAGCTTTGTAGTGCAGATCTTTGGTCTTTAAACATGATTTGTATTGTCAAAGGCTAAAACCTGTAAATATAAGAATTAAGATAAAAAATAAGCTTTCTTAATTCCTGTGGCTCATACTTTAACAAATCTAGAGATGTCTTAAAGCTTGTTAATTTTATCTGTAAGAGATGCTTGTATAAAGTTGAAGCTCGGAGCAACCTCGAGGAGGCTATTTGCGCCTTTGCGGACCTAGTAACAGGAACGGGCTGATTTTTAGTGTATTAGCTAGTATTGTATGACCTTCGACGTAGAACTTTGATGAGACTCTAATTCTGGCTTTTAGCTTCCCAATGCCCATGTTTGCTATTGATGTTTCAGTGTAGTCAAAATTTGTCTTTGAGGTTGTCCCCGAAAATGAGTATACTTGTCTTCATAGTCATCGACTCATCGTTACCGTCCAATAGTATGCTTCTTATAGCTTAATATCCTATTGGTTACGCTAAGATGTTTATTTTACCAGAAGCTAATGAGCTTCAATTGTTCTTTGTGCACTCATCAGATTAATATATGGGATGAGAGGAAGGTTTTCGGCTCCCGTGGACACATTCTGAAGGAGGAATTTATGGGTAAACAACCAGAAAACAGTAGCAGAAGCGCAAAACAACCTAATCTTAAACTTGTGAGGAAATTTCTTTTGTTCTTTAACTGGACCTTATTTTTTCAAGTTGTGTGCTCACTGACAAAAGTTTATTGTGAACCTTACAGAGACGATCAATTGGAGATGTGTTAGATAAGATCGTCTCAGATTATGAAATGCTGTATGGTGGTGAGCTGGATGAAGATGCTTTGCTGAGCAGATGTACGAGTACTATTAATAATTTGGAGAAAATAGTCAAGGATTTTGGCAGCGGTGTCAATGCAGGTATACATTCACTATTTATTATCTACGCACCCTGTCTGAGTTTTTTTATGTTTCAAAATATCCCGATCAGTTAAGGGAAGTATGAGCACAGCTGAAATGTTGTTTTGATTGGCGTGCACGACAACAATAACATTACCCAGTGCCTTAAAGGCGCCCACCATAAGGCGGGGTAAGGGGGGTCGGATGTGTGCAAGCCTTACTCGTTGAATACATAAAGAGGCTGCTTACGGATGACCCATAATGAAAAATGCATTGAGAATCGCATCGCCTGACTGCTACTTCACTATACAAGAAGCAGAGACACTTCTGTGAGCCGTTTTGCTTTGTTCCATTATGTCCCAAAGCCATAAAATAGTTATGTTTGTGGAAAATTGGCTTTAGACTTTGTTTTACAAAGAATTCAAGGAACTTGGAACCTGACAATTATATGGGGTGGCTAGTCTGCTTCCTTGTAAGTTATGACATTGATTAACTCATTCCTCATGTGGTGATAGATGTATTAGGTGATAGATGTATTAGGTGAACGTATAATCGCCTTATTGATCTAGCATCGGCTGTATCAGACATGGGTCTACAAAGTATTGGCTGTATCAGTCAAATAATGGTTAAATATTGGCTTCTATGGGCCAATATCAGCTATTATATTCAGAATTGAAAAGGGTTCAAGGAAAAAGTCGGACAGATCTTTTCGTCCTTATGGAGGGGATAGGTTTGGGTGCTCGTTTGGAGCTTTTGGTGCTTGAACACCGCGGGAAATCCATCCTACTGAAACTTTTGACTCTTTTTCTAGGCGCCTCAGGTCTTGGCTTACCTAAGCGCCTAAGCTGACAATCAACTCTTGTCGATTCTAGGAAAAAGAAAAAGAAATCTGAGCTTGAAAATCTGAAATCCACAATTACTTATAATGGGGTTTGAAGTGGGCTAGCCAGGGGATGTTTGTCTCGTTGTGGTTTGTGGTTGGGCGTGGACTACTTCTCCTCCTTTGTTTTGTTCCTTTTGTTTTATATCCATTAATTATATCCATCCAAAAAATGGATAGGGTTGGGGGAGGGGGTGTTAAAATTGATATTAGATGACTGCTAGCTTGAAAGAATTCTCTTCCCTTCACAATAAATGCTTAAGCTAGCGCCATTAACCATAACTTTACGGCCAAGAAAATGTGTATGTTTTACAAGATCTTTTTTATTGTCGACGCTAGTCATATTCATAGACGTATATAAGGTGGCTGCAGCAGCAAAGCACTTCCTTTCACTTCTGTTTCTTCTGTTATGTATTTATTTTTATTTTCTCTTTCCTTCATCCTCCTGTCTTTTCTTTATAAGCAGGTGCTACTGGTTGGAAGATAGATTCTGTTATGAGTCCTTGTGTGATGCTTTTTATAATCTTCATGGTGTTGATATGCGCTTAATATGTTTTTAACTCTCTTGTAAACAGGGAAGCTTACTGGATCTGACTCTACTGAAGAATTGCAAGGGCAGAATGCATCATTGAGAGAGTGCATTGAGCAGCTGACAGCACTTGAATCAGCTAGGGCAAGTCTTGTGTCACATCTGAGAGATGCTCTACAAGCACAGGTAAATCATTTGGTATACCGATATATTCTTGGAATGCGTTTGCGCTGTTTATCGAGAAACAACCTGGTTGAAATTCATATTTATATCCCATTCGGAATTCTTTCTGTATGCATTCATTTCATTTATCAATCGACCTGGCTTTAATTGTAGGAATCAAAACTGGATCATGTACGAAGTCAACTTCAAGTAAGTCCCTTGCTTCTCTGCTGACTTGATTTATTTGAATTTTTTTCTTTACTGTGTTCTTCTCAAAGGTTTCTGTGAGATTTTGAAAGTAGTTAAATTCAAGAT
The DNA here is from genome assembly GCA_963457585.1 of Spergularia bocconei. Classification (NCBI taxonomy): domain Eukaryota; kingdom Viridiplantae; phylum Streptophyta; class Magnoliopsida; order Caryophyllales; family Caryophyllaceae; genus Spergularia; species Spergularia bocconei. The sequence continues at coordinate 10,043,796 of OY734943.1, forward strand.
CTCCAGGTTGTTTCTTTGACTATATTGAAAATTGGCGATTCTTGTTTAATCTGTGCCACAATTTCCATTACAGTTGAGCTTGAGCCAAAGACTCAGCTGTTATTTGACATTGCTTTATGATGTAAGAAACAAAATTGCTCACTTGAGTGTCTGTAGTGTGAAGTAGCTGGTGGGCCTGCATTTTTTATTGTACGTCATCTAGTAACAATCTCAGGTAAGACTGCATAAATCCTACCGTCCAATTGCCTCGCCATAGTCAGGACTGCAGGAGCCTTTGAGGCACCTGGGTAATGTTAATATTTTTTTTTTTTTTTTTTTTTTTTTTTGAAGTAATGGGTAATGTTAATTTGTGCCACAATATAGTGATAACTCTTCATGTGCTGGATTGTTGTGGCTATTATCTCAGACCATCTCGCTCCACCATGACCCCTCAACATTCTTTTTTATTTCTTTGAACTGGCTGACCGCATAGGCTGATACCATTTCAAGAGTACGCCTTCTCTGTTGTGGTTGTTTGAGACATATTAGCCAAAGAGAGCAAAACAGGTTTTGGAGTTCAACATTGGAAAATTTTCATATGCAGTCGTCTTTCTTTATAAATGCCTACCGAAATCATTTCTTATTTATCGGCTTTGCCGAATGTTTTTCAAGTATCCTGTGCTTTTCTGACAGGCTGCTCAGTTGAAATCGGACCAAGCCACAAATGTTTGTCAACAGTTCGTCAAATCTGATAATATGCTTCTTGATGAGCAAGGTTCTTCAGTGCCACCTGGTTTTACGGATGGGGAGAGGCAAGCAGGCCCTGTTGTGTACACCAGGAAGGAAAACAAGTCCACTTCTGCTGAGGATGAGTCCCGGAAATCTGCAGCTGCTGCTGTCGCAGCTAAGCTCACTGCATCGACTTCTTCTGCTGAGATGCTTAGCCTTGCTCTTACTTCTTTGGTGTCTGGGGTTGCTTTTGGTAATACTTCAAGTGCTCCACAAGAATCCTCAAGTGAGCACCAAATGGAAAAAAAACCCAGGCTTGAGAATGACTCGTCTTCCTATACCTCACCGCCACCACCGCCTCTACCAACTCAGAATCAGCAACCACCACCACCATTGCCGCCCTTTACTCATCCTGAACAGAATGCTAATAATACCCCAACCAGTCAACAGGCGACACATGGGGAGAAGCCACCCCCTCCGTCGTCTTCTCCTCCCCCTTTACCCCCGCCACCGATGATGCCACCATTCCCTATGGCACCTCAGTTCGTCCAGACTGCTGGATCTATGTCTAACGTGGCTTACACCTATGGGGCAACCTTACAGCCACCACCACCCCATATGCCTGGTTACCCATCAGCGGGTGCCCCAATGACAGGCATGTCTCCATATGCTCCTCCAGTCAATCCATTCCAAAATTATCAGGTTTCTGAAGGTGGATTCTACAGTCCTCCATCATCTATGCCAATGGCTCCAATGTCTCATCAGCAGAGTTCGTGAGTTGTTCCTTCGGTCTTGATTGAGATCCAAGGGGAGACTGATGATATAATTAGGCTAGCTTGTGACGGTTGTAGGAAGCTTTCTCGCGTCTTGTAACTGTAAGGTTATACAGTGCACAGTTAGATTTTGCACATAGCAAACATTAACAGCTTGTAATGTGTATCTTTTGGTAAAATTCAGTTGACATCTCAAAAATTACTGCTGCTATTCTAGGTTTGTCAGTTGGCGGTTTGGTTTCGTGCGAAGCTCTTGTAGTTAGGCAGTTTGATTGCTAACTTGGGCGTGCTTGTTACTGGAGATTTCTCGGGCATCAGTTTTTTTTTTTTTTTTTTTGGTTGTTGCGGGTTTGTTTCTGGTTTGGATACTTCTTTGACTCTAAAATACGAATTGCACAACATTCGTATTTGAAGTGTGTTTATACGTTTCAAAAAAAGAAGCGTGTTTATTCTACAATGGTCATTTTCATGCTGAGCGACAATGTTAGTGTTAAGATTTGAACCGATATTTGTCTAGAGGACGTGAGGACTATGTCCATAGTCACTTGGATGACTTCACAATCTCTCACGTAACTACGATGAACATTGTAAGCCGACCCCAAAATCATTTTTGTACTAAGGATTGCTAGTTGTGTATTAGGACTTTTATATATGGCAAAAAGACACTAATTTGAGTTTCACTAATTTGAGTTTCACATATTTGAGTTTCAAAAAGACACTAATTTGAGTTTCACATATTTATATACGGCTCGTTATGATTGGCATACGTACTTTTCACGCTAGCTCGAAAATTTTCCATAATACATTTGCCGCGTAATAATTCAAAGATGCAGACCTTCCAAATATAGTAAGTCCCGAAGTATAGTCGCGTCAGTAAATTAAGTCAGTGTTGGACTGTTGGTGTATAACGACTAGAAATTTTCCATATCATTGTCCAACCTCTCTATATAAATAGCAGTATATATATGAACATTACTTACATTACCATCATCAGATCATCTGTTTACACATCCCAGATATTACATTCCACTACATAAATCTGTTTTCTAAGTTTCCAGACCTACAAAAAAAAAAAAAAAAAAACCCTGAAATATGTCTTCACCAACAAGATTCATCATGGAAGATGACATTTCAGACATAGTAGAAATAACTAGAAAAAGGGCTCGAATCATTGAAAATTTTGCCAGTTTAGAAGATAAGGACAGTCTTATTAAGACAGGACTCGAGAGAGACCTTAAGGTATTCGAGGTGGCTAGGAAGAGGGCTAAGATCAGCAACCGCGAAAACGAATTCATGAAGGTGGTGGAGGAGACTGATAGGGAGGCGTCTAAACGTGAGGCATTGATCTACTTGGAAATGCTTACGGTCGATCCGTGTCTCGAGGCGACGAAGAAGGAGGTGGTGGAGGAAGAGGAAAGAGAGTTGATTTGTGGTGTTTGCCAAGAAGAGTTTGAGGTTGGTGAAGAGGCTTCTGTTCCTGCATGCATGCATAAGTTTCATAGCTTTTGCTTGTGGAAGTGGCTGTCTGACCACAAGACTTGTCCTATTTGTCGGTTCAAAATATATTAGCCTTGTTGTTAATCATGTAATAATCATCTTTTAATTAGCGTTTGAAATTTCTTGTGCTGTAAAGATTATGTAATATTGCTTGTTATTGGTTAACATATACGAGTATTGCTTGATCAGTTAAATCTTGTCGATATGTTATTATTTCGTTAATCTATGTATTCAAATATATTTAATCAATCACGCTCTACATAAGTATCAATTGTTCCTTTTCTAAAAGTGAAGAACGTTTCATATATTTTGTTTATTATGCATACATTAGTCTGTTAGGTTGATTTTCTCTTTTTTAAGAAAACTTGAAGATCAAGCAACGAATGTCTCAAAACCATATTAGTATGAGTGAAGTGATTTAATTTGGATACTCCCGCTCCTTTTTCATGCTTATAGTAGACAAGCTCCAGTAATAACGATGCTTAGCTTAGCTTGAACGGTCACGTGGCAATTCAATTTTTCATATAGCTAAATCAGTTTTTTTACGACCCAAAGCAATTCAAAAATAAGATGGACGAAGGCAGTTACCGGAAATTTATGTGACAGAACATATCATCCCTGACTTATATATCTGAATTGTAAGCTACATTATATTGGCTCATACATTCTATCACAGTGCATAATAAGACATCAAATTGATCGAGATCTAGACAAAGATGCTTCTATAGAGGTCCGCTGCGCTATTTCATATAAAACTTCTTGTTAAAGTATTTCAATTGCAAGCTTGGTCGGGGGATTTCATGACAAGTGTAGAGTGTAAATCATAATCAACTCTAATACGCACGAAATCATTTTTGATATCTCTTTGATTCTTGGATCACTTTTGGATGCAAAATCTTTCTTCAACGAGTAACAACGGGTGGCACAATATCATTTTCATTTTCCTTCATTCCATTATCATTTCATTTACACGCACATAAATGTCCAACATATAGCCAATTCAAGGCCCAAATTTAAAGTCTACTAAGGCCAAATTGTCATATGCATTGTTAGTCTTGAGTCTGATCTCCTCCACTAACCCACAGGTCACACCAATAATAGCATGCTACTAGTTTATTAGCCCGTGCAAAATTGCACGGGTTGTTATATAAACTTGGTTATAACTCTATTTTATTAATCATAATTAACGCAAAATTTTAGAACTGTAAAGAAGTTAACCGACCAGGTGTAACCCATTGTTCAAGGTTCATACCCCATTTTTTTCCTGATCAAGTTCTGGCCATAAATAACTCGAACCCGTTTTGACCAGTCTTCTTTTGCGTTTTGTCCCAGTTTTTTTTATAATTACGACAAAAGGAAACCCAAAAATGCTTTAAATAGTTTAAATTTAAAGTGATAATGGTGGTGTGGAAACAAAAAACGCAAAACTTGATGTATGCCTAAAAGAATCAAGTGTGAATAATATGTGTTTGGGATCAATGTAAGTGTAAATGCATGGTCGTGAGTTCTTGACGTGGCAAGCGAAGTTGTACACTAACGCTAAGATCATTTCTGTAGTTATAAGGGTTGTATCTTGATCAACTATATGACCCCACCCGTTGACCCGTATTTTGAGTTAAAACGAAACAAACCCAAGATGTGTTGGAGGGTACGAAAGTACCATAGAATTTAAAAAACTAAATTTAGACTCGTTTAAAAGAAAACGTAATTTATCGATAGAATTTTCATATGCTAATACATCCAGTAATTATAATGAATTTTTTTTATAATATTTCCTCTGTCCTCTAATGGTTGTTAAAAATGATAACACATCTCTTTGTAACATAATAAAAAATCTAATCCACATCAACATATCGTGCACGTATCGTTATAACGCATCTAGTGAGGTCCTTAAATTAAGGCTCATCGCAGATTATTTATGTCCATTTTTTTTTATAATAAATCAATCAAGTATCATTTCCAAAATTATTTACTAAATAATACTTTCTAATATATTCTAAAACTTATTTCCTAATATATTGTGCCTATATATATTATTTCCTAGATTATCTCCAAAAATAAAATGATTTGATATGATTCTGAAAATCTCGTCCAATGTTGTTTCCGAAATTATCTCAAAAAATCTCAAATCCTTTATGTATTACTTTGTTTATAAAAGTATCAAATAAATCAGTTGGCTTGGTGGTTGAATGTTAAGATTATAACTCTGAGGTTCCAGGTTCAAGCCTTCATAAACTCATTTTTTATGCAGTCAAACTATTAAATGAGTGCTGATGTCATCGATGACATCATTGATGACGTGGATAGTGTAATTGAAGGCTAATGGGGTGGCTAATGGTTAATATAATATGGGTGTGTTTGGCCAAACTCGTGAAGTGTTTGTGGATCCTAATTAAAAACTGAAAACTAGCCAAACAGCAAAATCTGAGAAGCACTTCTAGCGTAAATTTGTTCATCAGAAGTGGAAGCTCCAATTTGGAGCTCGGCCTCAGAAACGGTTTCTTGAGAAGTAATTCTGAATAAGTTAGAGCTTGGACAAACATGCTATATGCCATATTGTCATGGGAGCATTTGCATTTTCGCGTATCATATGTTCAAAATCTCAACATTCGACAAAGCTAAGCAAAGTGAAAATTGGAATAATTAGCACAATCCAAATTAAAGGACAATAGAGCCAACCCAAAAGTTAAACTCGCAAGTCTAGGGTTAACCTACACAATGTTTTAGTCAAAACGTTAGAAAGCAAAGTAGACCGTAATGCTGAATAAATTAAGCAATGTTGAATAAAATACGTATTGAATTTTAAAGAAATATCTCCCAATATGTCTATTTAAAATAATAAAACAGAAAAGTAGAACAAAAGAAATGTTACCTAGTAATATTTCATTCTTGTGCATCACAATTAAACCTGACAAAACAGACCTAGACCTGAACATCCGAATTTGACCCGAATTTATAGTATGAATTCAACCCGAAACCCGAACTGACCCGACCCAAACCCGAAATTGACCCGAATACTGTTTTACCCGATCCGAACAGACTCGAACTAAAATGAATCAGACCCGAATAATCAAACATTTAAATGAATCAATTGAACAAAAGCGATTTGCATAAGCTATATACATCAAGTTTTCAAACACTCAAATTTGCAATACAACTTCAATTTAAGATAATATGAGACGAAATTTTAAGATATATGAAATTAATATGATCAAATTCGAACATTCTGAAGTGACTCGATTTGGATTTGACCCGACCCGAATCTGTCCGGACTCGAATTTGACCCGTAGTTGATACACCCGAACTAGACCCGACCTAAACCGAACCCGAGCCGAACCAAAAAATGACCTAAAATATATAACCCGAACGGTGATCCGAGTCATCCAACCCAAATTGACCCGACTCAAATAACCCGTTTGTCAGGTCTAATCTAATACTATATATCTAATCTAATACTATATATTAAAACATGAAACCAAGTCTTTCACAGGAGGACACTTGGCACACATTAATTGGATAGAACATATAAATAGTATTAAATACAATTATTGGTGAACATATGGTAATAAATTATCATGCAGTATATAATTATTTAAATTACCGAAAATAATAAATATAGTAATGTAGTTTACAATATAAGAAATATACGAGATAATATTATGGTGGTTAGCTAATATATGGTAATGGGTGACGAGATCGTGGAATTGAAATAGTGTAATGGGTGACGTAAAAGTGGAAAGATAATGATAATATGACGAGTGAGTAAAAATATATATTAATAGAATACGCCGGGTGACAAAAGTTGAATATGGTATCTTTCATAATAATATTAGAATAAAGACATCAAAACATACACTTTTATAAAACGAGTATAAACATTATAAATAGATAAGCCCGTGTGTGACACGAGCATGCAAACTAGTACTATATATTAAAACCTGAAACAAAATCTTTCTTAGGAGGCCACTTGGCATTCATTAATTGGATAGAACATAAAAATAGCATTAAATACAATTATCGGTTAAGATATGGTAATAAATTATTTTACAGTAGTATAGTATGAGCTAATTTATGGAAAATAATCATTATGCTAATTTATTAGAACAAAGATAAGCCAACATTATCTAATCTTATATATTTATAAACGAAGCTTTTTTCGTGGGCATTGAAGAGGTCTAGAGTCATCCGAATTTTCTTAGAGATTCTGGTGAATAAGGAATTAATTTGTGTTATGGAATTGTTGTTATACCATATGTAAGTTTATGGTAATCATCTACAAAATTTATTTATTACTTATAGAAATGTAGTTTACCATATGCAAGTTTATGGTAATTTTGAAAAGATGGATCAATCTAATACTTTTTTCTACAAATTATGGTAAGACAATATTCCATATGTCAAATCTACATTTTGATACATGACAAAAACATATGACATATTCTACATTTTGGTAAATTTCGGAACCAAATGTAATTTAGGCGAATGTTTTGTATTTATATCTTTAATGGAATAAATTAATCTATATGTGTAGAGGATTCAGTTCATATGAGAACATGTCCTCCCATGTGAACCATGAGAACCTTTCTCTACCACTGGATCATATAATCTATGGCCACGATCTATCTTCTATTTCCTTTTTTCTTTGGAGCAAATTTCTGTTTTTTCCTTCTTTCTTCATGCTCTCTTCTTCTTCCCCCCTCCCTCCACCACACCACCACCACGACCATTGTTGACAGCCGCCCACACCAACACCATCATTGACTGCCGCCCTCCGACCATTCCTCCCCACCGTGACGCCACCTCTGGCGTCCCGCACTCAAAGCTTAGCCACCGCGACTTTTCTCCCTCCTTATGCCATCCCCACAATTCCCACCTCTCTCAAAGTTGCGCCGCCACGCACCATGGTTGCCACCAACGCACTTTAGCCACCACTCCTCACCGTCGCACCACCACCCGAAAGTGCATTTCAAATCATGTAAAGGTGCATTTAATTTTTTCTAAATGTGCATTTCGAATCATGTAATTGTGCATTCCGAATCATGTAATTGTGCATTCCATAATTTCTAAATGTGCATTCTAGACTCACTGTATGCTACGGAAATCACCATTGTCGCCGGAAAGTAATTTGGAGGAGAGAGAAAAGTTGGGAGAGAGGAATTCGTGGACGGAGAAAGGAAGAGGTGGTGTCGCAATGGTGGGGGTTCCGGCTCGCCTTACGGCGGCCGGCCGAATGGTGGTGTCGTCTCACGATTTTGAGGTGGTGTGGTAGGATGGCGGTGGTTGGGTAGGCGGCTAAGGGTGGGGACTGGGGTCGGGTAAGGAAGAGGAGGGTGGAGGAGGGTCGAGGGGGAGAGGGGTTTGGTTCGCCGGAGTCTTCCGGCCCCGGTGGTGGTGGTTGCAATGGTGGAGGTGGTGGTGGGTCTGGCCAGCTGTGGGGCTATGGTGGTTCGGGGGTGTGGGGTCGGGTGGAGGAAAAGGGAAGGGCATGGGGGAGGAGAGAGAAAATGAGTTAATTAATATTTTTGTTTTTGTTTTTGTTTTTTTAGCTTATATTAGGGGTGTTCTCATGGTTCTCATGGTAAGTAGTGTTCTCATAGAAACCGGACCCTATGTGTAGATCTCTTTGATTTAGAACTATTACTATGAAACAAAATTATTTGGTTAACCATCTCTATGAAATTTTCTTAAAAAGACCATTTTTTGAAATTTTATTGAATGCATCTGGATATAAATAGAAATCTCATGATGCAAATGAATTTATTCTAGAGTTTTGAAAATTTTAGAGTACAATCCTATAAAATATAATATTCGATCTATAAATATAGTCTATCTATTCAAGAGGAAAAACAATTATAGAAATTTTTATGGAGGCCTAGACAGGTGCTCGATCGAGCCTTAATATTGAAAATGAGAATATAAGATCTTCTTTATCAAACATTTGTAAGGTGCAATATAAATATTTCAACAGTAGTCATTAAGACGTTTATCACAAACATAAAACTACGTTTTAATGCTCATTAAGTATTTTGAAACATGGCCTTTATGCAAAGTTATTTGAACGAAACACAATTTTTCGTCTTAAGAATTTATCATGTATAACGTGCAAGAATTATTGCAATTACATGTTTTAAAATAAATAATGTATAATATTTAATCTGAGTCATTGATTTAACAAAACAAAGTATAGGACGACCTAAGAATAAACCATACAAATTAAAATAAACAATTTTTTTCCTTGAGAGACACTGCTGGTCTCCATGACGGTTTTAGGTGGTCAATGGCTTCTCTCTCGAGCCTCATTGGTACTGCTTGACACACGTAAAATCGCCATGAGCACTGGCAATTTGTCCCGAACCCGAAATGGGGGTGACGTGCACCCCATATGGTTGAATAAGTTGAAATTCGACCCATTTTGTTTAACATTTATTTTTTGAGGCCTATTTCGAAAAAAAATTCCATCTTACTCACCAAACACGAATATGTTAGAAAGAATAAGCTGAATCATACAAAACCTTACTAAAATCAGGTGTAATGTGCTTAGACATTGGTATACAATAAAGAGAACGAATTTGAACTGAAACCTATTGTATTCGGTACTTATATATTAATCACTATGCTACAACATCTGTCGATTTGTTATTTAGGTTTGGTAATGTGAAATAATTAAGTGTATATATCTCGAATAATTTGTGTAAGATATTGTATAGTCTTTACATTCTTATACTTTCGTCATGAGATATAGTCACACGTAAGATAAAGGTTGGTTTGAGTAGCTAATGAACGTAAGTAATTTTTATGAATAGACTTGATTAATAAGTTAGATAATTAATCTCATGCAAGTATGAAGGTATATAATAACTTTGAAAAAATGAATTAATTACTCGGTAGTTCTAAGGGAATGGTAATTCTGTTTGGTTAAGTTATTGCCTTTTAAAAAAACTTTGTTTAGCTATAATTATAATGATTTCGGTAATGGAAGGTGCGTATATAACATTCAATAATGTTTATGTGACCGTGCAACGCACGGGATTCAAACTAGTAATATATATTAAAACCTGAAACCAAGTCTTTCCTAGAAGGACACTTTGCAAACATTAATTGGATAGAACATAAAAATATAATTAAATACAATTTTTGGTTACGATATATGGTAATAAATCATCATATGGTATATTATTAGCTAATTTATGGGAAATAATAATTATGTAAATAATAATTATGCTCATATGAGATCTGACAGATAATGCTATATATGTTGGTTAGCTAATTTATAGTAATAATAATATTAGAACAAAATAAACCTACATCTTTTATCAAACAAGTATAAACAATATAAATAGATGTCCCGGGCGTGGCACGGGCATGCAAACTAGTTCTTATAAAACGAGTAAAAACAATATAGATACATAACCCGGGCCTGACACGGACATGCAAACTAGTTTAAACCTGAAACCAAGTCTTTCTAGAACGACACTTGACATTCATTAATTGGATAACACTAAGGCCCTATACGATTCAACAGTATTTTCAAATCAAATCAGATTGATTTAAATCAAATCAAATCAATTCAGATCAGTTTAATTAAAATCAAATCAAATAAGATTAGAATTATCCAAATAACAATCAATGAATTTAGGCTATTTTTAGTTATTAATTCGTCTAGTTGCAGTTAATTTATCAATTAATTCAGTTCAGATCAAATCAAATCAAGTTTATTTAAATCAAATCAAATTAAATCAGATCAGTTCAATTCAAATCAAATCAAATTAGATAAGAAAAATGATGTACAATCGCACAGGGCCTAAGTAATTACATAGTATGTAAATTATTAGCTAATTTATGGAAAATAATATAATTTTATGGTGATTATGGTGGTAAGCTAATTTATGGAAAATAATAGTGTTGCTAATAATATTATAACAAAGATAAACTTACAATTATATAAAATGAGCATAAGAATATAGATATACAGCCCGGGCGTGGGCCGGATATTTAAACTAGTTACCTGAATATCTGTGAGGCCGTGGTAAATGCTACGATAGATTATGAACCGCTCGACCTTCTCAAATTATGGAAAATATATAAATCATATTAACTCTTTTAAAAGTAGACTTTGGCGATACCAATTAGATTCGTATTTACCAGTATAAATATACTCTAATTTGAAGTTTGTTCCATTTGAGAGTACGAATCCATTTGGATTCATTTGGCAAGTACGAATCCATTTTGATCAATTTGGTAAGTACGAATCCATTTGGGAGTGCATTGTCGTAAACCTAATTTGAAGTTTGTTCCACTCATCCCTCCATCAAGTTCAATATAGTTACTAGTAAAGGGTTGCCTCTTCGATCTTGAGATCGCTATCTTTTGTTGGGTACCAAATTTGATTAACTCTTTTGGCATGAAACTAACTCGCCACTTTGTTAAAAAGCATCTCGGCATCAATATCATTCTTAATCGAATTTTTCTACAATTCGGACACTTTTTTCTTCAAAGTTGAAGATACCTAACGCTTCATAGACATTTGATACAAACAATAGATCCTCAAAAGCAACTAATATCTTCATTTTCAGATAATTTCTCAAAGAGCTGGACCCATCATCATACAACTTTGAGGGTTTTTACAGATGTAAATTCAACTTCTATCTCCTGCATCCAGGTTTATAACAAGTTTAATAAACATTCATACTTTACTCAAATGAAAATTACAACAAGCCTATTCAGTTAAGCATTGTCATATGAGAATTCTCTTTCTTCCCTCCTCATCTTTTTCACCCTTCTCCTTACCTTCTCGTTTCAACTCATTCTCTCTCCTTCGTAATCAACATCAACCGTGAAAAGTTAGATTGTTGAAAGAGAGATTGGAGTTAGGTTAGAGAATTAGATATTAAAATAGTGGAGTATAGATTATTTTCTCATAGACTTTATATAAGCGTTTGTGCTCTCAAATTATTGTTACCTCTAAATTATATATCGCAATTTCTCTGATGGTTATATTGTAATAGAAAAATATTTATAATATAATTTGGTAGCTTTGGTCTGGTCGATATTTTTAATTTTGCATTTGCTTATGAAAATGTGAATTACTAAAATGCATGCACACACCAAATACAAATTCATTCAGCTTTCCTGAACTTAAGATTTCATCATATGTATTGTGCAGTGTGCATGAGCCAAAATTATTTGTTAAGCTTACAAATATGCATGCAAGAATATCATTGTTAAAATACTTTGAAAGTTACATAATCGATCGATAAAGAATAAAACCATACCAAAATTAATATATGATTTATTTATGAGGCGTTTGGTTCAGGCTATGAAATTAGGGGTCGTTTGGTATGAAGAGGAGAAAGGGAAAGGAAATAAGAAAGGGAAAGAAAGGGTATTGAATCAAACCCCCACTAACTCCCTAGTGCGTTTGGTAGGACAAAGGAATCAGACACTCTTTCTCTCAAACTTTCACCTGCACCTTCATCCTAATTCTATGGTTGTCTTCTCTCTTTCTCTCTCCTCCTCCATCTCTTCTTTCCATGGCTATCCTCTCTTTTTCATCTCTTTCCCTCTCCTCCTCCATCTCTTCTTTCCATGGTTATCCTCTCTTTCTCAACAACTCTACCTTCAACGATTTGGTGCTCAATTCCAGCCACATAGTTGAGCGATTTTTTGCCGGTGTTAGGGACTTCGATGTGGTATTTATTGGTGGAGGGAGAGTTTATGTGGCGGTTTATGTGGTGGAACAAGCTAAGAGTTGTTGTGGTGGCTAGATTGAAATGTGTGGGTCAATGTGGCGATTAGATGGTGATGTGGATGCTGTTTTGGTGGTCGGCTGGTGGTTTGATGGTCGGTCCGGTGATTGATAATGGTGTAGCCGCCGTGCAAGGGCCGATCTTGTGGTGGGAGTACGTTGTCAATACTGGTGGCACGTCCATTGTGTGATAGAAGATGAAGAAGAGTCTGCGGGAATCAACAAAACCCTCCTCCCCCCATGGAATCAGGATAGAGGAGTCTTGGAGAGTTTGACCAAGAAAAATGGGGAAAGGGAATAGCAAAAATGCACAACCAAACATTAGGTAATGGAATCAAATGTTCAGATTCCCTTTCCCTGTCTTGAAGACCCTTAACCAAACGCCCCCTTAATGTCCAGAGCATACTAGATCAGTGTCATCCAAATTAGATTAGATAAAAAATGTTCAAATAACAACCAATGAATTTAGTCCATAGAGTGATTCAAATCAGATTAAATTAAATCAGGCCAGATCAGATTAGAAAGATATAAACCTATCAAACAAGGTTTTAACCCTTAAAGGTCTGGAAATTTAGGCCTAATCAACAATGATCGGGCCAAATTTGATTAGGGTGTGTATCGGTTCAAGCTAAATCTAAGTCATTTAAGAATCGTCTTAGCTCATTTGAAATTGTAGGCTAAATTTGGATATTTTACTAGGTCTATTTTAAAAGTCCGAGGTAATAGACAAAGAGAAAGAACTCAAGGTGTAATGGCGGAAATATTGTATTACTCAAACACTTATATAAAGCGAAAACTGATAATCAATGGTAGCAAATAAACGAATAATTGTAATTGAGGCGTCTCATGCATTTCTTCATATTTTGTACAAGGAAAATGAATAATAACGAAATGTAAAAGCAGTCGCGTGATTTTCAGGGGCGCAAAAACCAATGCTTATACCATCCACCAAGGTGCACAATGAGTATGGTGCACCTCCTCACAATAGAGGAGTAGGGACCTCCTCATGCATTTATTATTTAAGTGTGGTCCCTTCTCCTCTATTGTGAGGAGGTGCACCATACTCATTGTGCACCTTGGTGCACGATATAATTTGCGCGCAAAAACTAGTATATTATTAAAACCTGAAACCAAGTCTTTCCTAAAAGAACACTTGACACTTATTAATTGGATAGCGCATAAAAATAGTATTAAATACAATTATTGGTAGATATGGTAAGAAATTATCATCATATAGTATATTATTAGCTAATTTATGGAAAAGAATAATTATGGTAATTTAGTTTACAATATGAGATCGAATATATAATGCTATGGTGGTTAGCTAATCTATGGTAATAAATTTAATAATGTGATATAACGGATGACGGGATAGTAGAATGAAAATGAAATAATATAACAGGTCACGAAGTAGTGGAATGAGAATGAAATAATATGAATATATGATGGGTGACGTAAAAGTGAGAAGGTAATTATAATATGATGACGGGCTAGAAATAGATTATAATAAAACATGACGGGTGTCAAAAAAAATTGTATAGCACCGTTCATAATAATATTAGAACAAAAATAAACCTTAAATTTTTTATGAAAAATGTATAACAATATAAATAGATAGCGTGGGCTTGGTACGAGCATGCAAACTAGTATTAACAATTCACAAGTAATTGAGTGCCTGTTTGGCCAATCTCCAACTTCATCAGCAGAACTAATTCTCAGAAACAGATTCTTAGAAACAATTTCTGAAGGAGAAACTCCAAATACTTCTGAAGAGCAAATTTACACTAGAAGTGTTTATGAGAAACCAGAAACTTACAGTTTCTCAGATTTAGCTGTTTGGTCAGTTTCCAGTTTCTAGGATTTAAAAACAGTCTAAAAACACTTCATAAGCTTAGCCAAACACACCCTAAGTAACTTACTGTATGTAAAATTTCTATACCATGTACGTGTGTAGAGCTAAATTATTTTATACCGTACCTTTCTAAAAGCTCTCGACAAGAACTGGGGTATGATTTATATAATCACCGCATAATGAAGACGACATGCAAACAAAAGTAGTAAGCTCTCTATAGTACTAGCGTGCGTCAGCATGAGACAAACATTCAAACAAATCAACCTGCCATAATTTTTAGCTTCAAAAGCAATTGCATGTAAATATTACTTAACGAAACACAGAATGTGTTAAAAGTTGGTAAACTAAGGAAAAGTGAAAGAATGTAAAGAAAGAATGCGAATTGAAAGGGTTACAATTACATATGCGCATGCGATGAAGTAAAAGCAAATAGTAGAACAAAAGTTGGTGATAGTCACGTTCCCCCTCTTCACATTTTCACCTTTTGCTTTGTTAAATTTATTTACCATCTGATATAGAACAATACAGTATAGTGTAAAATCTGTAAATGTGAATATTATTATAATTTACAATTACATTTCTGTTGAAATTTGGTCACATCCTTAAAATATATTCAGTAGTTACTCGCTCATATAGAGGCGTTGAAATGGTCATATAATCCTAGAGAGAACAGTATAGCCGTATAGGCAATGGCCAATGGCAGGGTAGCAAATATTGATATACAGTTGTACACCGTATGTTTTGAATTGTTTTATGAAGGATCTATATTTTGAATTGTTGGCATTACTTCATAACCATTTCACCATGATTTTTATAAATTACAAGAACGCAGAGTATAGAGTAACTTTTGTGTACGAGTTTGAAACATAGATACTAGACATTAAATTTAAGTTACATGTAGGGAATGAAGTAACTTTTATTTACAAGAACATAAAGTCTGGAGTAACTTTTCGTAACCATCTCACCATAATTAATGTTATCTTCGTTTGCCGATTGTATAAGTTACGTTACATCTAACGTTTGTTTTCTATTCTTCATAAATCTAGTGGGTTTTGTTAAACACTCTCTAATAAAATGCATGTACAATTTGTAAAACACTTCTTAATAATTTTTTTTTGTCTAATTCACCCTCATACAATGTATTTTTTATGAAACACTCCTAAAATGAATTGATTTATCAGTCTACAATGTATTTTCCGGCAAAAAACAGTCAAGTTTCCGACATTGAAGTCCCGAACACACGGTTTCTTTTATCAGTCTACACCTTTAATAGAATTAGGAAAGTTATATATGCACCTTATTCAATTCGATCTATGCATATACATGAAGCATATTGCTAAAGGTCTACAATATAGACACAATTAATTTGTCTACAATGTAAAATTAAGTTAATAGTAGTAAAATTGAGATTGGAGTAGTAAAATTAATTTCTGATGAAAAAATCATGCAGTAAAATTATTTGTGTGAGTAGTAAAATTTTGATAGTGTAGTAAAATTAATGATAATTGTAGACACTTTCAAGTGTTTACACTGTAGACCTCTAACATTGTCCATGTATGAATCGTCATCGGTACTACTAATTAAACATTACATTCCATCAAATATCTACTCCATTAATTAATCAACTTTACCGAAGTAGTACTATAGTCAAAGCTTAAAATAAGTAAAGGAAGAAATAGAGGGGGCGCAGTAGAACCGACATTACGGAAGGAGAAATCCGTGTAATAAACCTACAACACGCTACACTCCGTTAACCTTTTTCGTTATTGACTGATAAAGCCTGAGCTTCTTGTCTCTGTGTTTCTTCACCTTTAATTTGCTCTTTCTGGCCTTTTGCCATTTGCCCTTTCCCTCCTCACAAGTCCTATTATTAGTGTTATGCCAAAATCCACTATTACTAGCTTTGCAATATTACTGTCTTATCGTCCGGTTCTTTCATTTGTATTACTTAACTGACTTATTATAACTAACTTTTAAGTAAATCTGTGACTATTATTCAACGACCGGACCAACTAACTATTCACACTCATGAAATTTAGCACCCCAATCTTGTGGTGCCTCTCTAGTACAGTATATTATTTACTACTCGTATACCTGAAGTTATAATAGATGATCAGACTTTTGCACTTCCTACAGAATTGAAGGAGTACTATTATAGATAGTATAGTAAAATTGGAATCTGTTAGTGATATGTCGAAGTGCTCTGACCTCTCTCTCATGAACTTCATTAGGTTTGCACTTGTAACATGTTTGAAGGTGTTAGTAATTTATATTTCCATCATATGTGAATCACCATGAACACACATAACACAAAAAGCTTGGACAAAAGTGTAGTTTTTGGAAGTTGGACCACTACTACTCGATCAATCGGTCTTGATAACTATATATGTGACACGAGAACTAATTTATGTTCTTAACTAAAAATTCAGCCATAGTAAAATTTATAGATCTTGTATATGATTATGAAATAGCACAGTTATGATATATTTTTAACATGTGTGTTGATGACAAAAATAATTTTGTCTTAGCGATGGAGAACTTTAGTCCAGTTGGTACGATGAGCTAAAGAGAAGGAGAAGCCCAATCAATCATAATATTGAGTTTGGGCTGACAGCAAGGCAGGGAGCCTTCTTTTCAAATCAAGAGTAACAAGGCGCCAAAACTCAAGAGCAGTTGGAAGCAACAAGCATAAACCGCTCATGATTATCTTTCCCCACGACTGAAGAAGCAACATGAGTTGAAGTAACTGGCGGGGGATTTATCCTATAAATAGTAGAGAATGAAGTAGCATAAGGCATCATCAATCAAGCATCAACAACTTTATCAAAATCTTTTAGTTCTTTCTTTTTTAGTGTACATCGGGTAGACTCGCCCCGTAGCGCGAGCAATTCATGTTTTAGGATAGTTTTTCCTTTTCCATGGTGAAGATAGAAGACATGGAGGTAATTGATTTCATCTCTTTCTGGACTCTTCATTAGCAAACCCGATATTACTTTCAATTAAAGAGTTACTATCTTAATTTGTAAGAATCCCTTCTTCGTACTTGCTTTTAGTACTTTCGTTCTATGGTATTTAGTTCATCGCGGTCAGTCTAGTTCAAGTGCTCTTAGAAAAGACATTTCATATAAGTGTCCTTAAATTTAGCGTTCAACAATGTGGCACCGGTCAATAAAGGTCACTATACACGAAAGTAGTTTTTCCCCAATATCGTAATACTATGTATTACTATGTACTGACATCACTAGTTCCAGTACGTCTTGCACTACTATATATGGTAATGAAAACTCATCATATGGTTTTCAAATGCGCGCCCTATATATAATTTTTCGTTGATAAGCTAGCTCGTCTATTGCATTCTTGCCCCAAACGTTTTACGATGTAACCGTATGGCAAGGATGGTTTATATATCGTAGTCCTTTCCAGTTGTGCATGCCCCTGCTTTATATTATCTAAGAAATTTGATTTGCTCTAAGAGAAAATAGAAAACTTAAAATGTTGATATTATTACTTGCGCTTTTATTTAAGTTCATCTTAAAAAAGGACACTTTATTTAGGCACTATATACGGAGTAGGATTTTAACCCTTGGCCGAAACTAACTATATATATAATTAACTTTTTTTTAGTGCATATATATAATTAACTTAGCACTACATCCGCACGCAAAAGGAAGAAATGTGATTTTGGTTGATGCTTTCTTTCTCCTGCCTTACTCGGGGATTTTAAACTTCATAGACGCAGTTCCTTTGATTAATTGCCAAGTTTTACCTACCTCTTTAACTTTGCCCTAATGAAACTATCAACGTAAGGCAACGTGGTTTACCGTACAATTTCAACACCATTTCTTAGCTTCCTTCTTTTTTACCCTTTTTGCGCTCTCTTTGCATGCGCTGACTCTCTCATTGACTGACCGGGCGTCGCGTACGAGAGAAATCAGATCTTTGCGACCAAACCTTTACTAGACAAAACGATCTGAAAAAGTTCCATCCTCTCTATTATTTGATTATTTCTTTACTCTGATCTCTTACCCCAATCAACATGCATTATAATATAAACTACACTACCTTACCCAATCATCCACCTTCTATATATACACACCCCATACCGTTACTACGTTCTCATGTTCCAAACCATAATATCTCCACTTCCAAACTACACTACGTATTCGGTCCGACACCTGATAGTATCGAAATTCAGTATCATATTAGATATCCGGTCTCAACTCTCTATCTTAGTATTACGTATTAATATTATTGTTACAAAGATCATCCGTCCAATTTATTCAAAATGCAATACCAAATATTAGAGAGGATAGAGAGGGTGGCATCAGAAAATGCAGTAGTAATATTCAGCAAGAGCAGCTGCTGCATGTGCCACGCTATCAAACGGTTGTTCTGCGGCATGGGAGTTAATCCGACGGTCCACGAGCTAGATGAAGACCCTTGGGGTGAAGACATGGAGAAGGCGCTTATGTTGTTGCTTTCGACACCGAATCCCGGACCGGTAGTCTTCATTGGTGGTCAGCTCATTGGCGCCATGGACCGCGTCATGGCTGCCCACATTAATGGCTCCCTTGTTCCTCTCCTTAAGCAAGCTGGTGCTCTTTGGCTTTAGAGACTAATAACTTTATTATAGTTTCATTTTCATACTTTTTATGTTATTTTCTTTTGGTCAAGTTTTTTCTCCCTCAACTTTTTTTTCTAAGAGGGAGAAATTAATTATTATTATTATTAAGTTAGTAGTTTAATTTGGTGTGGTGTGCTGACGGCTGAGGAAGAGGAGTTTAATTTAGGTGTGGATCCTTGTTATTGTTGGGATTTGTTAGTATGTTTTTAGTTGTTCAGGTTTTTAGTTTGATGACTTCTATTTTCTTAATTAAGGTTGTATTTTGGGTGTGATTGGTGAGTTTGCTCCCTCCTCTGTAAAGAATCAAGTGAAGAATTGAAAAAACTGCTATTTTAAGTGTTTATGTGGTGTTGTATGTTTTGCGCTATATGTATACAGTATACTATATGTAGAGCTGGCAACCTTGACCCGACTCGACCCACCCGAAAACCCGACCCGATTGGACCCGAAATTGTGATCATCCGAACCCTACTCGACCCGACCCAATAATGACCCATGACCCGATACAACCCGTTAATGTCCAACCCGACAATGACCCGACCCGACCTGTAGTGGCCCATTATCCGGCAATGACTCGACCCATTTGATGACCCGATAATAATTAAGTTTAATAATGATCCAAATTAAACCAATTTAGTATGCATATTGATGGTTTTAACTTACTAACTAAATAAATTCCCCTAATTATGCCAAAAACCAAAAAATATTAACCAAAACTTCAAATGACGCGGATTAATAACCATCAGTAACTAAACTCGATTATGACCCGACCCAAAACCGACCCGACCCGACATGACCCGAACCGAAAGCGACCCGAGTCAAAACCTACCTGACCCGAAATTTCATCTTGACCCGCCAAGACCCGAACCCGATGTGACCCGACCCGCCTCGACCCGACCCGAATCGACTCGACCCGCCCGATTGCTAGCTCTATATATATGCCTATGTTACAACTCGGTCGTTCCTAACATTTTGAAGGTTGTAGGGCGAAATGGAAGACAAGGGCCCCTAATCATTTATACGAGAAACATTTTTTAAATTTGCATCATAATTACTTTTTTTGTTATTTATTTTGATAAATTAATGTAAGATGATATATAACTCTCCATTTGCAGTACACAAGTAGTTACCTACAACTCTCTTTTCTCTCACATACTCCATCGACTCTCATATAATATGCTACCCACCAACTTATTGTAAATTATTATTGACTTTTAGTCATAAACATAATATGAACATTATGCTACCAAATTACGGTAATCAATCACGATTAAACTATATTATTAACTTAATAAATATCGAGAATAATTCATTTTCAAAAATAGCTTTTTTACTCAAAAAAATCGTTTTTTATTTTTTTTTTAAAATAATTATATATAATATAATTTTGATATCGACTTATTTTATGTGATATTAAAAAATATCGAACTTATAACGATTATTTACAAAAGAAATAGTAAAAATATGAGTGAAAAGTGAGATGATGTGATAAAATAATGCGAGTCGGCCCCCAAAAAGCGAGTTGGAGAGTTATACATGAGAATGATAGCATTGTAGGGGTGAAGTAAGGTATTGACTCTCCAAGGAGAGATAGTATGCTGAAGAGCTAGTGCTTCATTAAGAGTGCGTTTCAGCGTTGTACATATATGCATGGCCAAATGACTAAACAAAGCTACCTTAGCGTAACAACCATTTAAGGCCTTGAGAGTCTACTTACTATATCAATTCCGCACTTAGGCCACGTTTAATAGGATTACATCTTTTTGATCTAACATGATATTTTGAATGCAACTAAACTGATTTGATCTGATCTGATTTGAATGATTCTGAACTGATTTGAATGTATTGAAATTTTAACTTCATCTAGACGAATTAATATCTAGAAATGTACTAATTCATTGACCATTATTTGAATAGCTTTGATTTGATCGGATCTAATTTGAATGACTTTGATCTCAACTTATCCGATTTGATTGAATACACTACTTATTAAGTTATATCAAACAAAGCTTTGTTTCTATATTCATGTGTATGTTGTACGATAAGATATAAACACAAGAAGTTGTTACTTGCTTTTGGAGCTTTGACTTGAATTTCCTCTTGCTACACCACCTAAGACAATCAGTTTGGGGAATTTGACACTGCAGTTTCAAAATGTTTATCAAAGTGGGGTGCACATCATCCCTTTCTAGGATTGGGTACAAACCGCCATTTCGTATGACGGTTCTCTATTTTACTTCCTCTATTCATATCTAAATGCCCCATCGACTTTTTACTTTTTGACTTACCATATTGTTAGCCACATATCAACCAAATGAATGACTCATTTGATTCAAAAATAAGGGGAATAGTGATAGTGCATTGCAGAATAGAGAATTTGCTAATTTTTACATTACATGAGCCTTTTATTTGATCTAGAGATCAAATGTGTCCAAATATGGTCCGTCAAAAATTGCAAAAAAGGGGCGCATTTGGATATGAATAGAGGGATTAATGAACAATAGCCAAAATTCGAACCACAGTAGTGAACAGTAGTGAACAATTCAGCTTTTTTCTAGATTCAGGATTTCACCTTACCCTGACTTTGATCGTCGAAAGCTCCACCCTAGGGCATACATCGGGACGAGTGTAGTTTATTTTGCAGGTATAAGGACAAGGGCGAGGCGGTTGTGGATCGGTCTCCATTAATGTTAGGGGCCGATTAAAATCGGTCCCAACAATACTTTTGAGTTCCCATATCGATCTGCATCTCTGATCCCATACAAAATGTTCATACTTTGTATGTATGTAACAACCAACAACTTAAACAAACATAGTATCCACTTCATAAACCCACGCTGGTTTTACCTTAAACTCAATGGACGAGTCTCATTTACAAAGGGTATTTCACATATCTGAGGGTAGGGTGTGTGTCCGGTTCCAGCTCCAAGATCACTCCACGTGTAAATAGCAACTATCAATGGCCTAGATTTCTATTGACTAAAAAAGAAAAAAACATTCCCCTTCTTCACACTATTTCCTCTGTCTCACTGCTATTTTTCTCTCTCCTCTGCTCTACATTCATACTAACTGGCCACCCCCGAGAAGCTTCAACCACCGCATTCAACCACCTTCGACTACCTTACATGCCCGATAACAACATAAAACTGCCCCTTTTCCTCTCTCCACGTGGCAACAGTACGTCCGGAGGGTATAAGTCGTGGCTTAAACGGTACTATCGGGGGGGCTGTGCTTTGAGGGGTGGTCCGGCTATGGAGGTCGCCGCCTCGCCGGATCTGCAAGGATGGGAGGAGACGGGGCTGGGAAGGGAATTAATTGAAGAATGATTGGTTTTTTGTGTTAATATTTACCATTTCTTATGAGCCGTTAGATTGTATCCATATATATGACTCATCCCAGCCGTTGAGAGGAACTGGACCTCCAGTTCTTTTAAGGAACTAGAGAGGAGAGGATCCAAATGCGTAGGGTGTTGTATGTTAAAACATCTCTTGTTGTTTTCATTGTTCCACATATGCAGTGTCACATATAAAACTTAGTCTATACAAAATTTAGTCACTTTATAAGCTAACCATGAAAATAGAATTTGCGAACAAATCTCTTGTGTTAATGGTTTTGGATTTGATAATTTATCATGAGAAATAATTATATTGATGATTTTATGGGCCAAGTACCTTGTCCCCTCCCCCTCCCCCCAAAATTTCTTGTACATCTTTACACCTTGGTGGTTGAACCTCCATTTGCATATTATTCAATTATAAAATTTGGTTTGTGCAATGTACTTTGTCCCACATTGGGAATTTGAGGAGATTATGAGTTTTAAGCCTAATAAGTGAGGACACATGGGCTTAAGGGGTAAATTCCCATATTAATGGGTTGTGTTGCGACAACATATGATGGATAGTGTTATTATAGTTAGTCTCGCTTACAATGCGCTCATAATGTGTAATTTTTTTTGGATCAATCTTAAGATAGTTAAATTTACCTAATTAAGAACCAAAATGGTATTTTAGGGATATAATAAATATATATTACTTTAAATTATTATTTTATACTACTATTAGGTGGTTTTTTTTGTTGCGGTTAAGGGCACTCATATACATTTGATGATTATTATTAGAGCAAGCAAAAGGCCGTGTTCGTATCCGTGTCAAAGATTTATAGGTTGTAAAACCCATGACACTAACCCGACCCGATTGTGAAACGTGTGATAGCCTTGACACTAACCCGATTCCTTTATTAAACTTGTAACACGTTAACGACCCGCCTAATTTTAACGATCACGACTGCCTCTTGCATGATTTCCTAATTAGATTATCTTCCTAACTTTGTTCTCAATTCTTGTTAGTATAAATAGCAAACTCAGAACCCTTGTATTGTTATTTAATCTATCAGTACTTAACCGTCGGTGCACTTTTGTATGGAGAACTAATTCTTCCGTTCTTGGTTGATTTAATCTAAGATGCTATTCGATCCAATTGTGAGTTCTTAATTCCTTTATTTACTCATAATTATTGTTTATTTTTTTGAAGGAATACTCTTAATTATTGTTATTCATCAAGTTAACATGTTTATGAAGTTTTTTCTCTAGATTAGCTACCTTGGCTTTATAATTCTACACTTATCCACTTTAATTCAGTGTTTAATTGATTTGGTGAAAGTAAGAAATTTAATATAGTAATTTGTATGCTGATCATCGTTATTAGATTAGAGAGATGATTAACTTAATCGCCAAAGCATAGACTGAGTTGGGTATGCGCCCGATTCTCTATTGATATTGATCCCAACTTAATGCTATTATTAAATTAAATCTAAACGAGTAATTTAGGTTGTTCATTAATTGGGGTTAATGGGAGAGTGTAGATCAGATCACGCCTAATTACTATTATGTAAGTATCAGTAGGAATTTTTAATTCCCCAATAGAGTGATAAAGAGAAATAATTGAGTTAGAACGAGGACCAATTTCGAGTTGCTAACGACGATTAGATCGATCAAGCCTCCGTTTACTTGATAATATCGCCACTTTAATTAGTTATTAATTAGTTTAATTAGTCATAATCACAATTCAGTCAATCAAAAACCCCTAATTGTTACTTGTTACTTAATTGCGCACTTAGACTACGAATAACCCAATATTCCCCGTGGATTCGAATCTGACTTTTCTACTACATCAGATTTAGGTTAGTATTGTAACTAAATTTGGAGAGTGATACGACTTAGCTCTACAATGTCACAATACAACCCAATAAGATAGGAGATGTTGAAGACCTTGTAGATAGTATGATGATAGAAATCTATTATAAACATATCATAAGAGGTTTAACTTTCGAATACCAAACAAATTAATTTTCATAATCATGGGTGTTACAAACTCCCCCACTTAAAGAACGTAACATCATCGTTGCCCAAACCAATCCATTCCAATAGCCACAAGCCTAAGATATCTCCCGTACGATTGGTCTGCCCCTTACCCCATCACGCGGTTACAGGGTTGCTCTGATACCATATCTAATAGTCTGATCCATCATACGTCGGAACACAACCCAATAAGATGGGAAGTCACCCTTTAGACCCATAAATCATCGTTTAGACTTAAAAGGTGAAGGCGTTGTTGATGGTAGGATTATATAATAAACATATTATAAGAGTTTTAATTTTCCAATGTGCGACAAACCAATTTTTATAATCTTGGGGTGTTACACTAATTAATTATCATTTGAACTAACTAAAACAATTTACTGCACGATGACAGGCTAAAGTCGTATGCCTACAAATATAAAATATCAATGCTAACCTAAAACGTAGTAAAAGGGAAGCAAGGTTCGTATCCACAGAGAGCGGTAATTATCAATGTATGCCAAGTAACAAATGGGGGGGGGGGGGGTTAATGAGTATAAGTGATCAATTAATCAAAACCGAAAAGAGTAATTTGTAAACAAATGGAGGAAAAGATCTCGGATAATTAATACCCACTATCGTTCACCTAATTGGTCCTAGTTATCAACTAATCATAACCCGTTGAGTACTTAGTTGTAGAAATATAATTTCCTATCGTTTCTTAATTGTAGCTAAGAGGAGAGATCAGCCTTAACTAATAGCCCTAATCGCTGGATAACAAAGACTCGCGCCTAAATTCAATCCAGCAAAAGCATGAATCAATTAAACGATATCAACTAAGATTAACAAGATCTAAACACACGCGGTTTCGATCTTCAATTAATAAGTTTATTCTCTCTCTAACCTAATACCGATGTTTAGCATAGAAATACTAGGCTAGTTGCTATTTGTGAATCAACACTCTAACAATTAGTCTTAAATTGTGAATCTAGCAATATGATAGATCTAAAGTTAATTAGTTTGCAACCTAATTAAACAATAAATCAATCAATAACAATAAGAATAAGAGAAACAAACAATACTCAAACGAATAAAGGAATTAGAATCAAACTCACAATTGACGGTGAACAATAGTATCGATTAATAAATCCAAGAATAAAGGTCTTTAGCCTTGCATAGTCTTGAAAATAATACAACTTAGGTCTTGAAAACTGAATGATTAAAACTATCGAAAGTTTAAAGTATTTAGGCCCCGTTTGATAGGACTGCATCTTTCTGCACTGATCTGATCTGATCTGAATGATTATGATCTGACCTGATCTGAATAATTCTGATCTGAACTGATCTGATCTGAATGATTCTGAACTGATCTGATTAGATCTGAATGTGTTGAAATTCTGATTGAATTGCAACGAATTAGTATCAGTTATGTACCAAATACATTGATAAAAATTTGAACATTTATGATCTGATCTGATCTGATCTGAATGATTCTGAACTGATCTGAAAGTATTTATACTAAAAGATTACAAGACGGGATATGGAAACCCGTAATTAACCGACGCAGTGGTGAGACGACTCGTCTACCAGAAAGACGACTCGTCTGGGACTCGGGACGACTCGTCTTCCAGAGAGACGAGTCGTCTTAAGTCTTCTGTTTCGGTCGCCGGACTGGTTCTAGCGACAAACGGTCATAACTTCTTCGTTATTTGGCCTGTGAGGACGTGTGACCACTTCATGGAAAGCTAAGATCATGAACTTCAATCTCCCGTTGGTTTTGCTGCAAAATTCTTGAAAGTTATGAAACTTCAAAGTTGACCTTCTGTAAATGGACTGAAATCTCTTCCAAACATGTGACAGGCTAAAGTCGTATGCCTAAAATCAAATATATTACCACACAAACCTAAAACGTAGTAATGGGCAAGTGGGATCGTATCCACAGAGAATGGTGATTATCTAAGTGTGTAACGTAACTAAATGGGGGGTTTTAGAGTGTAAATGATCAAGTAATCGCAACACAAAAGCTTAATTTGTAAATCAATTGAGGAAAGTTCTCGGACAATTAATACCCACTATCATTCACCTAATTGATCCTAGTTATCAATCTAATCCTAATTCGTTGAGCACTTAGTTGTAGAAATATAAATCGTTTCTTAATTATAACTAAGAGGAGAGATCAACCCTACCTAATAGTCCTAATCGGTGGATAACAAAGACGCGCGCCGAAATTCAATCCAGCGAAAGCATAAAGCAATTAAACGATATCAACCAAGATTAATAAGATCTAGACACACGCGGTTTCGATCTTCAATTAATATGTTTATTCTCCCCTAAATCTAATCACGATGTTCAGCATGCAATTAAACCTAGTTTCTACTAATCGATTCAATAATCAAACAATTAATCCTTTAATTGGGAATCTAGCAATATAGATTAATCTAAGGTTAATTAGTGGTCACCTAATTAACAACAAATCAATCGATAATAACATGCAAATAAGAGAATAAATAATGCTCAAACGAAATTAAGAAATAGAAATCAAACTCACAATTGTCGGTAAATGAAAGGTTCGATTAATAATCCAAGAATAAAAAGTCTTTTTTTTTGCAAGAAATTAGTAGCTCTTTTATTCATCCATTAATGGGAAGAAAAAAGAACAAAGCTCTTACAAAATAATAACCACTAAGGAATGAAAATCAGCCTACCACTAAGGAACAGACATGACTAAGCCTAGGAATTTAGACAATCTATGATTTCCTCATGAAAACATGACTTTGATACAGCAAGAATTCGCACCCTAACTATATATTTAGCCTGAGTAATAATCCAATCTACATCATGATGGACATCTGCAAATAATCGGGAGTTTCTCTCTTGCCAGATCAAATAGACTACAGTCAGGAGACTACAAATTCTCTGCTTTTCAGTCCAATGCTTCCTGCTGACTCTCGGATTTCTCCATTGTAGTTCTCTCTTAAGACTCCAGCTGTTCCTGCTTAACTTCAGCCAAACCATCATACCCTTCCAGACCATACTAGAGAATTCACATGCAAAGAAGAGGTGTGAGTGAGATTCAACTTGTTTACAGCAGAGACAGCACCTGTTAATTAAGACCATTCCTCTTCTGCTCAAATTGTCAACAGTAGGAAGCTTCTTCTGAGCTGCCAGTGAGGCTATAAAAGCATGTTTTGGAAGGTTAACATTATTCC
Source organism: Spergularia bocconei (assembly GCA_963457585.1). Taxonomy (NCBI): domain Eukaryota; kingdom Viridiplantae; phylum Streptophyta; class Magnoliopsida; order Caryophyllales; family Caryophyllaceae; genus Spergularia; species Spergularia bocconei. The sequence goes on from OY734943.1 coordinate 10,071,539, forward strand.
AGATTGCCTTGTAGCCGTTGATTTTCCTGAATTTGGCTCTAAAGAACTCATAGGCTTTAGCTACACTGTATTTACCACCCTTTTCCCAACTCCTTATAAGCCTCACAGCCTCCTGGACACTGTCAACAGCATTTAGAATGTCATTCCTGACAATGATGATGCTCCTGACTGTCTCAGAATGCTTGGAGTTTATAGCAACTTCCCAAATGTTGTCTTTGTTGCAGATGTACTTATTTATCCAAGCAGTCCAGATATTAGCTTTCCTCTGATCAATACTCCACAGCCACTTAGCTATCAATGCCTTGTTCCAAGCAAGGATCTCTTTAATGTTAAACCCACCTTCTGCCCTTGGAGCACAAGAACTCTTCCAACTTTTGAGGAATAGCTTTCTCTGACCTTCCTGCACATTCCACAGGTAGTTTCTGCATAGGCCATTGATTTGTTTGATCACACCCTTTGGAATTAAAAGGGCACCACACCAGAAATTTTCAATGCCAAAGAGTATAGAGTTTATCAGCTGAATTTTGCCAGCATATGAGAGCAGTTTTGAAGCCCAATTCTGCAAGTTATTCCTTATCCTACTGATGAGTTGATTAAACATTTGGAGTTTCAGCTTAGCAGTATTTAGGGGTATACCTAAATACCTGAAAGGAAAGCAACCTTCCTGAAAATTAGACACCAGCAGAATTTGCTCCTTCACTGCTGATGAAATGCCAGCAATATAGATCTCTGTTTTGCTAGGATTAGCATGAAGTCCTGAGCTATCAGCAAAACCATTTAAAGTACAAACAATAGCCTCCACAGAAGGGACATCACCTCGGGTAAAGATCATGAGATCATCAGCAAAAACTAGATGAGTCAAGCCAAGCCTACTGCATTTTGGGTGCATTGAGAAATTTTTAGTGCCTGGCAGTAATCTTAACCTTCTGGATAACATTTCCATACAGAGCACAAAAAGATAGGGAGATATGGGATCTCCCTGTCTTATGCCACACTCCCCTTTGAAGAAACCTCTATTAGCACCATTTATTTTAATAGAATACCAAGGGCTGGTGATACAGGCAATAATCCACTCGATGAACAGCTGAGGAAAGTCCATACTCTTTAACATATCTTCAATAAAGCCCCAATCCACTGAATCAAAAGCCTTTCTAATGTCGACTTTCATAAGGCACCTTGGGGAGGCGTTTTTTTGATTATAACCCTTCACAAGGGCTTGTGACATGGCTATATTGTCAAAAATATTCCTTCCTTTGGTGAAAGCAGCCTGCTCAGGTCCAATTAGATCAGGCAGAATCTTCTGCATTCTATTAGCTAAAACCTTGGTTATAGTTTTGTAGATGGTGGTACAGCAGGAAATAGGCCTATAATCCATTACAGAGTTGGCATTTACCTTCTTGGGAATAAGGGTGATCAAGGTTGTATTAACCTGTTTGAGCATCTTTTTTGTTTTGAAGAAATTCAGCACAGCCCTGCAAAAGTCATGCTCTATATTTTCCCAGGAATTTCTGAAAAAACCTGAAGAAAATCCATCAGGGCCCGGACTTTTGTTGGGATTGATGCTAAACAAAGCTTCTTTAATCTCCTGATTAGTGATGCTCTTGGCCAGGAAGTCCTTACTATCTTGAGACAACCTATTCCCAGAGTACAGGTGATGATCCATGGCTTTGGTGGGTTTTTTTGTACCAAGAAGTGTCTTGTAATACTGAATAAAGGCTTCAGCAATACCTTCTTGACTGTTATGAGTTATACCATTGATGTCTTGGACACTTCCAATAATACTCTGGTGATTCCTCATGGCAATCCTATTATGGAAGTAACTAGAGCTGCAATCAGCCTCATTGATATGAGTCTCTTTGGCTCTTTGGCTCAGAATGCTCATTTCAGCCTTTTTGAAGACACAATATTCCTCTCTAAGCTCAGATTCAAGAGATATCAGGTGCTCATCCAAAGGATTCCTGAGAATCCGCATTTGACATTCCTCAAGTTCCTTTTTGCAGACAGCAATCCGATCAGAGATATTAGAGAAGTAGGCCTTGTTCAGATGTTTAAGTTTCTCCTTAGTATATTTCAGCTTAGTCACCAATTGGAACATAGGAGTACCAGTAACTTTTTTGCCCCAGACATCCTTGATAATACTATGATATTGCGGGTGATCCACCCAACAATTGAGAAACTTGAAGTTTCTCTGAATATGGAGGGTGTGTGTGACCCTAACCAGAAGGGGAGTATGATCAGAGATGCCAAAAGGAAGCAGAGAAGCCACTGAATCTGTAAGCTGATGAAGCCAATCCTGATTAATCAAGGCCCTATCTAGCTTAGACCAGACACAGTCATCTCCTTGCTGCTTATTTGTCCAGGTAAACTCCCCACCATGGCAGTGCATTTCCATAAGCTCACAATTATCTATAAAGTCATTAAAATCCACCATTTCTCCCAGATTCACATCATGTCTACTCAGTCTTTCCTGTGGAACCCTGATGGCATTAAAATCTCCAAGTACAATCCACTTGCCTGTCATACCAGTAGAAATTCTGCCCATCTCCTCCCATAAAGCTTGTCTCTGCTCTCTCTGATTACTAGCATAGATGATAGTGATCCAAATAGTAGTTTGAGACTGCAGATGTTCAGCCTTACAGTGAATATATTGGGCATGAACCCTATCAATACTGACTTTGAGTCTACCAGGATGCCATATAAGCCAGATCTTCCATTAAAATGGTGAGAATAGTTAAAGGCAACCTGATAGCTTCTAAACCTACTATTAACCACTTTGGAAGCATTATGCTCCTTAATTTTTGTCTCAAGAACACCCATAAGATCAATATTCTGCTGCAGCAGGAGATTCCTAACCTCCTGCTGTTTGAGGGGCTCATTGAGCCCTCTCACATTCCAGGTACAGATTATCATATTGAGGGAATGTCTGGTGGGACATTCTCCTCCAATAGAACTGTACATCCAGCTTCACTGAAATTTTTTTCCAAGCTAGCAGTTGGCACACTATGTCTCAGAATTTGCAGTGCCCTTAATTCTTGCTTTGCTTGCTTTTTCTTCTGAGATCTGCTCAGTACCATCTTAAAACCCATTTCATCAGCCACCTCAGAGGGGGGAGGAGGGGTGGAAGGGTTTTTGGCTGGGGAATCTGGTACAGTAGGGTCAGACTGCTCCTCAGTGATTATTGAGCACTCAATGTCACCAGGTGCAGGGACAACAGTTTCATCAGCATTTGCAGGCTGCTGCACTGGCTGGAATACCTGAGTCCCCACTTTTGTGTGCTTTTGAGTCTCAATAATAGTATCAACACTTACAGGCTTCTGCACTGGTTGATACTTCTCCTTCATTCTCATATCAGCTTTCTTGATATACTTACATGAGTATTCCTGATGCCCCAGTTTCTTACAATGTTTGCAGAAATAAGGGACCCATTCATACTCAACCTTCTGAATAATTTCACCATGGAATGGGGTGTTCATGGTGATAAGAGTTGGTAGCTCCTTTGAAACATCAATTTCTACCAATACTCTTGCAAAAGAGAGTCTCTCCTGGTATGTAGTTGTATGGTCTGCATACATGGGCTTCCCAATTTTACTAGCTAACTTGCTAAGCACTGTACTAGACCAGAGAAAGGGATCTAAATCAGGGAAGAGAACCCAAACAGGTACACAAGTAAGACTGTCTAATTCTTTTGCAAAGCTTGGAGACCATTGCTTAAGAATCAGCTTATGTCCATTGACCTGCCATGGGCCACCTCTGAGTATTTCATCAATACCCTCCTGTTTTGTGAATCGGAAAATGAACCACCCTTTCCTGTAATATTTCACCACAGGCTTCTCAACATGTCCCCAATGTTTATCAACAAAATTCTGCATCGTTACTAGCTTTGATTTCTCTCCAATAACATTCCCTACTAAAGTGTATTTCCACATTTCCAGTTCCTGTTTAACATCATCCTCAGTAATTGTAATCTCCTCTGAGTTTTTTGAGTCTTCACACATATGCAGAGACATACCAATTTTGTTTGATTTTGCAATTGAATTCCAGGCAGGCTTAGGTTGTTCAACACCAGTTTCATTCAAAACAGAGTCCGTACAGTTTAGGGTTTCATCAGCATTGAGATTAGTACCTGTAGGGGGGTGATTTGGGGCAGAATTTCCTTGATTCTCCTTCTCTGAGCTCCGAATACCTGATTGCCTCATCGCCGACGCCACAATTTCGCCAAACAAGGTTGCCGAAGTCGCGTTTCAAACAGTTGCTGGGTCTGTGTTGGTTTCCTCCATTTCAGAACCATTACCTAATCCATCAACATCATTCGATTCCTCATCTACTCGCGCACTTTTCCTAGGTCTTCCTCGTCTAATCGGTTGTTTATTTTGTTGTTTCGTAGCCATGAATCAAGCAAAGAAAATGGCGTTTATGGGTTGCTTGGGAGAGAAGCTATTCTCCTTTTCATGACTTATTCCTCATTTATTGGAATTTTTAGAATAAAAAGTCTTAGCCTTGCATAATTCTTCGAAAATAAGCTTTAGGTCTTGAGAAAACTGAATGAATAATAATAAACGAAGTCTAGGTATTTATACTAAACTATTACAAAACGGATTTAGGAAATCCGCAAAACGCCGACACAGCAGCGGGACGAGTCGTCCGGATCGGGACGACTCGTCTGGACGACTCGTCTGCCCCCAAACGAGTCGTCTGGCAGTTTTTCGTCCAAAAGCCAATCTTTCTGTGGGAGTCGTCTGGGTTTCGATGACTCGTCTGGACGACTCGTCTAGTCTGGGACGAGTCGTCTGACAGCAGATCTTCCAAGTCTTCGTTCTTCACTTCTTCGGATCTTCTACGCTTTTCGGGATCCGTAACAAATAGCATCAAAGTATTCCCGAACTTGCATAATTGATCAAACTTGCATATATTCTTCAAATTAACTCAAAAACATAATAAATAGAATAATGCCACAAATGATCCGGAAATGATACGAAAAATCCAACAATAACGCCACAAAACCCACTCTAAAGTGGGTTGTATCAACATGTCCAAAACTTGGCATCTCGCTCCTTGGATCATCTTTCATCGCCTCATTGTCGTTCCACACAATTGTACATCAATATTGAGGCTATAAATACATACAAAATCGCTAATTCTTATGTTAAAACACAAATACACGAATGATAGAATTATCAAATAAACCGATCCAATAGCTATCATTTGAACACATAAAAACCGATATTTTACCACTACTAAGTGGTGTGTATCACACGACTCTCAATATTAAAACTAAATTCGATTACTATTAAACATGAAATATTAGTCGAACCGCAATTAAATCTAAGTGGCCTAATTGTCGAAATTGACGTATGTTAATTCAAACTTTTTGAATTAAATTGTGAATCATTCATTAAATTATTTTAATTAACCCTTAATCACAATTCAACTTATGATCTCCAAAAAATTCAAGAACTAATTAAAATAAAAACTTTGAACACCAAACATACTCTGAATGATTTACTAACCAACAATAATGTAACACACCAAGACAATGGAAAATAATTTATTAAAATTGGTTTGTCCCTCATGGAAAAATTAAGGCCCTTATTATGAAATATTTATAATTGATTCCTATCATCATAATACCAACAAAGCCTTCACCTTTTAAACCTCTGAGAAAAATATATGGGCTTAAAGGGTGGTCTCTCATCCTATTGGGTTGTGTTGCAACGTATGATGGGTCGGGCTATTACAAATGGTATTAGAGCAACCCTAAGATTGCGTGCTAGGTGGTGGAGCAGAGCCCTCATCAGCTGTCTAACTGGGAGATCTTGAACTCGTGTAGCTATTGGTTTAGATTGGTTTGAGGCGCAACGAGTAGGCTGCGTTCTTAAGTGGAGTTAGGGTATGTGGCGAGTTTGAGAGTTTGCCAGGGATATAGAAAGTGGTTTATAAAATTTGGTTTGTCCTACGTTGGTAATTTAAGGCTCAGATGATATGTTCTTAATATATTCATATCATCAATTCTTCATAGTACCAAGAAGGCCATGACTTTTTAAGCCAAAAAAAAGGATATATGGGTTTAAGGGTTACTTCTCATCCTATTAGGTTATAAACGTATGATAAGTCGGGTTATTACAGGCATCACAACCGCATTTGATATATTCTTCAAAAAATAACTTACCCAGAAAATTGTCCCCTAAACTAAAGAACTAACTTACCTAGAAAATCCTTCCCCCCCCCCCAACCCCAAAAAAAAGAAACACTATAATCATATGAAAATGCCAAGTTTTGAAATTTAGAGAGGATCAAAAAATTAGTAGTGAAGATATGGGCAAAGAAGGATGGAGAATAGAGGATAAGTCGTGGAAAAGAGAGAAAAGAAAAAGATAGGAATGGGAAATCGGAAATGAGAGTGGAGACAAGTGGTAAACTTCATGTTTTACAATAGTTGTGCATTAAATAGTGCCAAAACATTGTGTAAAAGAAGTCATGAATTCTATCGGTTGTCTTATTAATTATGAACAAGCGCTAACGAGAATTGAAAATTGACTAGACCGTAATTAAATGAATACCCAAGCTATATTTAAGCATGTCGATTCATGGATGTTATACAAGTAGAGATAAAAACACTTAAGGAATGATAAAATATTATGTAATAGACATGGTGAACAACTGAACACAGTACAAAGCACTTATATATTAAATAATAAAAATAATCTTACGAACTTGTAAAGATAGCAATTGAAGCAACAATTACATTCATGTGTGTTATGTCTTCTCTATGGATATTCTAAGAGCTAAGACTAATACATTGTGTGGTTGCGATACGAGGCAAGACTTCCTGGAGTATCCTACAAATGGAAATGAAATGAATTAAAAAAATAAAAGTTTTACTTTGTGTTATAGAATATAGATTATGCTTTTCTTGATCCTAGAGTTGGTTTATATAAGTGAAGTTGTTCTAAAATTACATTTCCCTTCTCTGTTCCAAAAAAAAAAAAAAAACAATTCCTTTGTTCGTCTATTCTCTGAGATCGTAGGTAAGTAGTGGCTGATGACTGTAATCTCATGATCCACATTTGAATTACAACTGCTGGCCAAATAGGTGCTAATCTTCTTTATCGATTGGAATCGTGCTAGGGTATTCCCGTCTCAAAACAAATCTCTAGACTCGCATATTGACCAAACTTAGGTTATGTTCCATTGGGTTTGTTTTTACCTGTAGCACTGTGGCCCGAAACTTTGATAAGAATATATGATAGTCCATTATGTTTAATAATAGTCCATCGGTTGTAAGCATTTTTTTTGGTATAAAAAAGCCACTAAAGAAATTGTAATTAGAAATTGAAATGCATCCCCCGGAATTTGAATCCAAACTAACCAGGGAAATACTATTCGCAAACAAACTTCCTATATTATGCATTTAGATAATTAGATGATCTATCATAAAAATTAACAATTTTATACATAAAATTCACAAGCGAAATTCTTTTTTTTTTTTTTGTCAAATGTGATTCATATGTAGAAAAAAAAAAGGTGCGGAAACATCTAATAAGGAACAACCACCAACAAAAAAATTTATACGGAGTAACAAGTTGCCGAAATAAAAGGGCAAAGGGTGATACATCCGGTCATTAGCTTATCTACCCAAACCTTATCCTACTTTTAATAGATTTCATCTTGTTTTTTTCTCTAAATATCGCAATGTTCATCACACTGCGGACAATTTTTCCAGGCAGACACACATAACCTTCTAACTTGTTCTTATTCCAGATAAGCCAGATATTGTATATGTGAGACCACAGAGGTCAGGCAAGCCATAACAACTTGTTTCTTCAACTTTGAACCTAATAACCTCTTTCTGCAGGCACACTCAACACAACCATTTTCAGAAATCAGAACCTGCATTCTTTGCTAAATTGCAGTAAAACAACAAGTGTTTATGACTCTCATTTTGCGAGCAATAAGCCAAGTTCTTAAATCCACAACTTGCTCATAACTAGTTTAATGGATTTTGAAATAAAATGGTAACATGTATGAATATCTTATTGACAAATTTAGTAAATTGGCAAGAAAAAAATTTAGGATGATCATCATAACAATGGTGATAGATGTATGAATATCGTATTGACAAATTTAGAAATTGACACCCTATGAGCCCCGCGATAGTCTTTTCTCTGACAAGCTTACAATGGTGGTGGATATTCAATGGTTGCGGAGAGAAAAAATTAAGAGAAAGAGAGTTTTGAGGTGATCATCGTAATCGGCTCGCACCGCATTGTGTGGCCCAGTGATGGTGGAGGCAAGGAGATGGGAGGTGAATGGGTGGACGATGGTTGTAGGTGAAGTGGGGGCAGTGGGGAGGTTGGGTGGTGGGTAGGGATGGGCATGGGTTGGGTTTGGGCTAGGTCCGCTAAGACCCGGACCCGTTGGGTCCCATATTTTCAAACCTGTACTTGGGCTCGATGGGTCTGGGTAAGGTCTAGGTCTCATAAAAATGATATAGGACTCATAAAAATTGAAATTTTCGACCAAAAATGTCATTTGCTTCTAATATTTCATCGGATACAATTTTGATCTAACTTTTAGGAACATAACATCAATTTAAATCTCAAAAAGCACAAAATTTACATGATTAATTGATATGTACAACGAATGAAATTAAATTGAACATCATTTCAGGGAAGAATACGTCATAACGAGTTATTGTGAGTAGTTTGGTGTTTTATAATGTTTAGACTATAGGTAAAATACTTAGATTTTTTGTTTTTTTATACTTTATATGGGTCTATGGGTCGGGTTTGAGTCTCAACGTTACTGCCTACGACTACCAGAGTCTTTTGTTGATGCTCATCGAATTGAAAGTGAATCAGGCTTTGCATATCATAACTTATGCATAACTACTCATGATGCGTGTATGCTTACATAGGATTAACAAATTAGGAGTTTAGCAGCAGAATTAAAATAAATAAAAAGAAATTTTAAATGGAAAAATAATAAAGAACATCAAACTAAAGATATGATCCACTACGCGCAAATAATTAAAACTACCGAATTCAAAGAGTCGCAACCATTACTTCGATCCTTTGTAAATGATTTAAGAACTCACGCATGAATTTGTCTCCCGCAAGCAAACACAAAAGAATTGGAAGGAAAGTCTCTTCGACTCTTTGAATAATAATTCTCAAAAGTTTTCTATCGAAATCCTTCATGGACTATCTCACCTTATATAGGTTAGAGATGTCCAATTATTGCCTGAATTGTACAGTACCAATAAAAGAATCAGGAAACTAACTAAGATCTATCTACATAATCAGACTTCCCAGATAATAAGAAAACTAAAAACTAATTTTAAAACTCAATAAAACAATAAGGAAAACTCTAATCTAGAATAAATTTAGGAAAACTACAGAAACCGATTCTTGCTTGGCACCCGCATTAGTCATTTCTGACAATGGCATATACATAGAAGACGTACAACAATTTTATGTGTTTGTAAAGCACAAAGAAAATTCATCAGAAGGCAAGAACACACAATGATAGATGCATAGAATCTCGAACCCCGAAATGAAATAGATTGACCTTTATCATTTATTACCATTTACAAGAAAAGGGAATGATTATGAGACGAATGAATACATGGGTAAATAAACAGATCACCCATACTATTCATCTCAATGTATAAAAAAGTACGAACAAAGATTAAACTGACTAATATGAAACGGAACACCAATCGTCATTGCATCAAGAACCATAGCTTAGGCAGCACAAAACATTACTATATTGGGGCTGCAACATCATCTCCATCGGTAGGTACCTGTAGGTATACTAAAAAAATTGAAATATCATTCTTTCGAAAATTCAAAGAAATTGCAATTTTTTCACATACTCCCTAGTTACTACCCATACACTTATCTCTAAAACCCATAAAACTCGTAAATAACAAACGTGAAACTGGATCCCCTACACTTAAATTCATAAAACAATAAAGGAAACAACTTAATCCGCAAATGAAACCTGGTTCGGGTGTTCGGGCGGATGGAAAAGAATACTCGGCTTTGGGATGTTGAGGGAGAAAGAGGTCGTCATTCTTACAAATCACAAATGCAATGATATTGATAGGACTAAGAGATCACTTGGTTTGATTTGCTAGTTTTGGTAATTGGTGCTCTATTACGTTTATGTGTACGTAGTCCTATTTAAAGAGGCTAAGGCTCATATCCAAATATGCAACACGTTCTTACTCCTACGCAGTGCATGCTACACGTTCTTGTTTCCATGAAACACATGCTTGCTCACATGGAACACATTCTTGCTCACATGATACTTGTTGGGACAATTTTTAGAGTGGGTCGGAGCCTAGAGGCTTAGGAAAGGAGTAAGTTAAGTGGAATTACCATATGGGGCCCAAAGAACCATCAGAAGCCCATTATTATGTCAAAAATACTTGTAAAAGAGTAGGAATGTGGTGGTCCCTACATGATTAAACCTACTGGAAAGACAATATATATACCTGATATTATCGTGAACTAAGAATCCTTACACTTTTCAAATTATCTCCTGAGGCTAGTATAAGTCGAAAAGGATATGGAAACATCCACATCCTCTCTCGTCTTTATTCAGCTTTCCTAACTTCAGGATTTCAGCTTACCCTGACTTTGATCGTCGAAAGCTCCACCCTAGGGATACACCGGGATCCGGAGTTTAATTTGTTATGCAGGTATAAGGACAAGGGCGAGGCGGTTGTGGATCGGTCTCCGTTAATGTTAGGGGCTGATTAATATCGGTCCCAACAATACTTTTGAGTTCCCAGATCGATCTGCAACTCTAATCCCATACAAAATGTTCATTCTTTGTATGTATGTAACAACCAAAAATTTAAACATACATAGTATCCACTTCATAAACCCACGTTAGTTTCACCTTAAACCCAATAGGCGAGTCTCATTTACAAAGGGTACTTTACATATCTGAGGGTAGGGTGTTGTATGTTAATTAAAACATCTTTCATTGTGTTCACTATTCCACATATTTAGTGTCACACATATAAAACTTAGTCTATATAAAAGTTAGTCACTTTATAAGCTAACCATGAAAATACAAATTGCCAACAAATTTCTTGTGTTAATGGTTTTGGATTAGATGATTTATCATGAGAAATAATAATATTGATGATTTTATGGGCCAAACAGTCCCTTGCCCCCCCTCCCCCCAAAATTTCTTGTACATCATTACACATTGGTGGTTATGAACCCAACCTACACGGGTTGTCACGGGTTTGAATCTTCATATCCCCACCCTTCGTAGTAATGAGGTTGAACCTGCATTTGCATACTATTCAATTGTGAAAGCTGCTTGATGCAAAGTAGTTTGTCCTTTATTGGGAATTTGAGGACATTATGAGTTCTTTTATAATGTATTTTTACCATCATATTAACAAGGCATTAACCTTTTATACCGAAGTGAGAATTGATGGTATTAAGGGGTTGTTTCCCATCATCTTAGTGGTTGTGTTAGATTATTACAGATGGTATCAGTGCGGCTCTACGACCGCCTGCTTGGTGCTAGGTAAGGCGCATCCGGGGGGGGGGGGGGGGGGATTGGTTTATTTCACATTGGAAATTAAAACTCTTATGGTACGTTTAATTTATAATAGATTGTTACCATAATGCTAACAACAAAGCCTTGACCTTTTAAGCCTAAGTGAGATACATGGGCTTAAGGGGTGAATACCCATATTAATGGGTTGTGTTGCGACAACATATGATGGATTGATGGATAGTATTATTATAGTTAGTCTCGCTGACAATACACTCATAATGTGTAATTTTTGTTAGGGGATCTTAAGATAGTTAAATTTACCTAATTAAGAACCAAAAGAAAATTTTAGGGATATAATAAATATATATTACTTTCAATTATTATTTTATACTGTGTTTAGGTGGGTTAATTTTGCTGCGGTTGAGGCCACTGATATACATTTCATGATAATTATTAGAGGTGGCGAATGGTCGTGTTCGTATCCGTGTAAAAAATAAACGGTTGTAAAACTCATGACACTAACTCGACCCGATTGTTAAACGTGTCGATAACCGTTGACACTAACTCGACCCCTTTATTAAACTTGTAACACGTTAATGAGCCGCCTAACCCGCCTAAAAGACAAGTCCATAGAAAAGTACATTTTATTAAAGAAAAAAAATGAAGAATTAAGGTCATTGTGTCTATGTAACTCATTATTAACTAATAAAGACTAGTTTAAAAATGAATAATTTTCACAATTAAATTTTTTGAGTTTTGATTTGGGCTTTATACGACTAAAAAGTAAGGTCATAGATTTGACAAGACTAGCATGTCAAATCTAAATAAACGGGTAAATTCGTGTTTGAATTGTTTGGTGTCGAAATTTTCAACACTAACTCAACCCAATTTGTTAATCGTGTTAGACGTGTTGACTCGTTTAATGAAAACGGTTGGAAACTCTTAACACTAACCCGCTATTTTCGTGTGTGGTTCGTGTCGTGTCACCTTTTGCCACCTCTAATTATTATACAAACGGTTATTGAACACGATTGATTTGAATACAAGGTTAGACTTTGTCTAGTTAACTCACTCAAATCCTACCACCGCCTAGTTGGACTTGTAAAGAGTTTATTTTAAAGGATGAGCTCAACATTCTAATAAAACATTAATAATTCATAAATAGATAGACAAAATATATTCAAGAACGGTAGTAATAGTTCGATCAGGTTAGTTCAAAAGTTCCACTCAAAATCGATTTAATTTCTTGGGTGGGGCCACTTGTATATCCTTGTCTATTAGAGCAACTCCAATGGTGGGCGAGATTAAACCCAAGTTGGAGTTGCCAAGTCATAAAAGTACGTCAAGCAAGTTGCAAACACAATTTGCTCCAATGGTGAGTAGGATTGCAACCTCCCTGGATAGGTCCCATTGACTGTACTTGTCCCACAGAACGTGTACATATTTTTGATTTAAAAAATGATTTATCGATAAGTTGAGCATATTTTTTACGAAAAAGTTACGAACCGGTAATTATGATCACATTATAAAATATGAAATTTTTTAGGGAAAAAAGGTCAATGGATGATGAAATTAATCACATTTGGAATAAATAAAACTAGGAGGAAAAACTAAATCAGAGAAATGAAAAAAAAAAAGAAAAAAGAAAAAAGAGATTGGACAAGCAAGAGGGCCCTCGTAAATGGGAAAACATCGGCTAAAGTAGAAGTGAGCAGGTAGCTCACTTGGGCTAATTGCCTGAAGCTGGGCAGAATTATGTTGAGCTCCAACGCAGGCCCACCTACTCAAAACTTTGCAAGCAGCTCAAGACTCCTCCATTGGAGTTGCTCTTAGTTAGTGCCGGTGTTAGCCATCGACTACGGCCAGACGAATATCCTCAAATCTTTATTAATCAAAACAAATCACTAAGGCACAATGAAAAAAATAGTTACAGATAATCATAGTTTAGATTGTTGGTTGTCTCTCAAATACATACATAAATAGAGAATTTCTGAATAATAATTATAAGATAAATTGGAAAGTACCCCTTACCTCATATCTTAATCGACGCAAAGTTACTCCCGTGCGGTTTCATGTTCTAAGTCTAACAAGTGTGTAAGTAATACATTATGTTTTAAGTCATTCCTCATTCTATTATTTACTAACTTGGTTAAGCTTTAATGGATTTGCAGCTATAGGTACAGATGACCTTGTATGGAACCTCTTGCTGCATCGAGGGCCAAACCGTTGTCCATAAAATAGGAGGGTCGCATAATCACAAACTGTCATTTTCGGAACAGTGAAAATGACAGTGGCATTTCGGTCATTTCAGTTTAAAAAGATCCCTTTTGGGAGTTGATTTCGTAAATTCAACACAATTTTCTTCTTAACCAGTCATCCCATCCATCACCAATTCAACCACCAGTCAACCACCACGACTTGCCGGGAAACCAAAAGACTCAAATTTTTCAACGGCGAAACTGTCGGAAACAAACGACACCCTAGGATGGGCAATGTGAACCCCCAGAACAAAAAGAAGAATAGAAAAAATTGAATTATGAAGGGTGAAAAAGGGTTTAGGGTTTAGGGTTCCACTTTCCGGCAAGTGGGACCCTAAACCCTTTTTTTGGTGTAACCTTACCGTGGAGGACGACCCCTTCAATTACTCTTTGTCGTCCATCGGAATCAACCCATAGCCGAACAAGAGGTCCGATGACTTTACTGGCGATCTAGGGGGGTGTTTTTTGTGGTGTTGACTGATGATGAAGCGCCGATGATGTTGATTGATGATGAAGCGCCGATGATGATGATGATGAAGCGCCTATGATGATGATGATGTTGATTAATGATGGTGCATGAGATGCGTTGCTGCCGACGATGATGCATAAGGTGGTAGATCAGGCCATATATACTGTTGAATTTCTGTCTGTCTTGAAATATTCGTCTCTTATAAAATGGCTCCCAAATATGAACTTTTATGGAATGAAATAAATACATGGATATGATTTGATTAAATTTGAATGGTTGTTTTGGAAAGGTAGTGTGAAGTTTTAAGAACATTTGGGGATTGTTGTCGTGAATCCGTAGCAAAGTATGCAATTACAACGCCTATTTTAAAAACTAACCGCTTACAAACATCTAGTAGGAAGCCATGCGCACTACAATGTAAAATCGAGGGGCACCATGTGCATTGCAACTTTACAATTTTAAAATGTAGGAGCATTGCATATTGAAAAATATGATACATTTTTGGACTATTTTATTTTTTCAAAATTTTCTTTAATTTGTGGAACCTCATTAAGGGTAATGAATCCCAAACTCACATTTCCCGTCAACGCATAATGACTACCACATCATCAAAAGATGGCCAAAAGTTACTTTTGCTTCTCGGATGCGCACCATCACCATGCGCCTATGAATGTAAAATTTAGAAACACCACACATCACTAATTTAGAGGACACACCAACTTATGAAAAGTTTCGTTTCAATCTGTGTAAATGAACGTGAAATTACAACTTGCAAGTAGAGACTTGACTTGAAAATTGAAATTCCAAGAAAAGACACAAAATGTTTAATCTCTCTAGAGTATGGAGAAGAGTCAAGAAGACAAAACAAGGAAAGTACGAGTAATGGTCAAAAGTTGCGAGTAAAGCAAGTTAAGGGAAGAACTAGTAGTCTAGTAACAATCCGTCTATGGTACACCGGGGGTACCATCCATTTTGTACCCCCCGACCAAAATGAATCACAGTGTTAAACAAACAACGCGGCCCAAATAAAAAGAAGCGCGGCCCAAATGATAAAACATGGCCCAAAAAAAGAAAAAAACCGTTTCCCCCCTTTCCTTGTAAAATAACATTTTCTCTCTCTTCCAACAGTAACTTCTCTTCCCAAAAAAACTACTCTTCTTCTTCTTCTTCTTCTTCTTCAACAAGCTTCCTCCCGCCATCAACATAGTTCGAAAAAATGTCGAAAAAATTAGCAAAAATGCCTCAATTAAAGCAGAAAAGAAAAATCGAAGACATGATAACAAGTTCAAATGAAGAAAATCAACTTGAAGAACAAATGTAAGATCAAAATTCCGCTTTTTTTTTTTGGTTTCGAAATTTGCTTTTTATTGAAATGTAGTAACACAAATTTGAACTTGCAGGCCAAAATTAACAGTTCGAGCCCAAAGACAGCAAAATATTGAAGAGAACAGGTAATTTTTCTTCAGATTTTTTTTTTTGATGCATGAAACAGTAACTGAAAAATTAAATTGATTTTTGAATTGGAATGACTACTGTTTGTTCTGAGATGTATGGATTATGTTTCGAAATGATTAGGTTTTGTTTCGATATGATTAGGTTTTTGATTTTAATTTGGAATGATTAGGTTATGTTTTGGAATAATTAGGTTTTGATTAGAGATGGTTAGGTTTTGATTCCGAATGGTTATTTTTTGTTTTGCGATAAACGACTTTGTTTCAAAATAAATGGATTTTGTCCTAGGATGGTTAAATTTTGTCCTAGGATGGTTAAATTTTGGTTAAATTTTGTCCTAGGATGGTTAAATTTTGTCCTAGGATGGTTAATGTATATGGCCAGGGTTTGTGTTGGGATAGTTAGACTGTATTGCGATAATCAGCGTAGTTATTGATGCTTTTCGTCCTAGGATGGTTAGGTTCTGTTCCAGGAATGGATTTTGTCCTAGGATGGTTAAGTTTTGTTCCAGGATGAATGCTCTTTGTCCTAGAATGGTTAGTGTATATGACCACGGTTTGTGTTTGGATAGTTAGACTGTATTATGGGCATAATTAGGCTAAAATATTATGCCACGAAGTTACGTTTTGTTTTGCGATAAACGGCTTTTGTTTGGAAATGAATGGCTTATGTCCTAGGATGGTAATTTTTGGTTCAGTGATGGATAACTTGTGTCCTAGGATGGTTAAGTTTTGTTCCAGGATGAATGGTTACTCTTTGTTTTACAATTGATGCTTTTTGTCCTAGGATGGTTAGGTTCTGTTCCAAGATGGATGACTTGTGTCCTAGGATGGTTAAGTTTTGTTCCAGGATGAATGGTTACTCTTTGTTTTACAATTTATGCTTTTTGTCCTAGGATGGTTAGGTTCTGTTCCAGGATGGATGACTTGTGTCCTAAGATGGTTAAGTTTTGTTCCAGGATGAATGGTTACTTTTTGTTTTACAATTGATGCTTTTTGTCCTAGGATGGTTAGGTTCTGTTCCAGGATGCATGACTTGTGTCCTAGGATGGTTAAGTTTTGTTCTAGAATGAATGGTTACTTTTTGTTTTACAATTGATGCTTTTTGTCCTAGGATGGTTAGGTTCTGTTCCAGGATGAATGGATTTTGTCCTAGGATGGTTTAGTTTTGTTCTAGAATGAATGTTGTTTGCCTAAAGAGGGTTGGTTTGTGTTTTTTTCAGGAGCAATTTCCATAAAAAAACCATACAACTACACTGCAGCCCGTCTGCAGTCAAGGAGCTAATGGAAAAAATTAAATCAAACCCGAACCAAGTGAGAGCAGTTCGTGAAATAGGATTTCATGGATTGTTTTATCTCGAGGCTGAAGACGTGCCAAGAGACATGATGATGTGGCTGCTTCAAAACTTCGATGAGGGGGCAAGGCTTATGAGCTTTTGTAAGGAGCAGATAAAGGTATTCACAACTATGGATGTTCATTACATCCTAGGAATACCACACGGAGATTTGCCATTCCCTCACATGAGTGCGGAGAGGAAAGATAATCCAGATTCTTTCCTCAAGGAAAAATGGAGAAAAATATTGGGCAGGGAGGATGAAAAGTATTGTTATATTGCGGGAAATAAATTCGAGGAGAGGGTGCTTGCCGAATCTGATGGAGGCCCGATGTTCAAGCAACTGTTTGTGTTTTTTGTTGTCTCGTACTTCCTCGGGCCTATATCAGATTCCTTTGTCCAGCTTAATGTAAGCAAAGCAATTGATGATGCAGAGATGATTGGTCGATACAATTGGTGTGAATTTGTATTGACCTACCTCTGCAAATCAATCCAAATCTTCAAGGAGTCTGATAAGCGTAGTACCAACCTAAATGGGTGCACGTTACTCCTACAACTCTTCTACTTCCACTCACTAGCTTTCCATGGAGAACGGGAGAAATGCAATGTCCCTTTGATCCAACATTGGGACAACAAGAAAATGTGGAGCAGAATTGCAAAGGAGAAGAGTGTGAAGGGTTTTGGAATGGGTTTACGGGTTGACACTGTTGATGCTGCTACACAGGCGGGACGATTTATTAATTTCCCAATGCCAACGGATCTACCAACAGATCAAGCAGTGCAAGAACTACAATTAACTGTAAGTATAATTCTGTTTTAAAATGACTAAAATTTGTACTAGGATGAGTAGTATTTGTTTTAGGATGACTTGTTTTTGTCCTAGGATGTGTAGGTTCTGTTCCAGGATGGATGATTTTTGTTCTAAAATGACTTGTTTAGTATAATTCTGTTTCAAAATGACTAAAATTTGTACTAGGATGATTAGTATTTGTTCTAGGATGACTTGTTTTTGTTCTGGGATGGTGAAGTGTTGTTTGGAGTTGTGTTCTAGGATGGTAATTTATGGTTTAGTGATGGTTGACTTGTGTCCTAGGATGGTATAGTTTTGTTCCAGGATGAATGGTTACTTTTTGTTTTACAATTGATGCTTTTGTCCTAGGATGCTTAGGTTCTGTTCCAGGATGGATGGTTTTTGTTCTAAAATGACTTGTTTAGTATAATTCTGTTTCAAAATGAATAAAATTTGTACTAGGATGATTAGTATTTGTTCTAGGATGACTTGTTTTTGTTCTGGGATGGTGAATTGTTGTTCTGAGATGAACATTTATTGTTTCAGAATGGATATTTTTTGTTCTAAGATGGATGATTTCTGATATATGATGCAATTTTTCCTATCTTTTGCTTTGCAGAGACCGATTCAAAAGCTTATTATACTTGGTAGGAACTTGGACGCAGCTTATAGGCACACTATGCAAGAATTCCGTGAACAAAAGCTGTCGCAAAATTCACAAGAGAATGAGATTCCAGAAGTTTCTTCAGAGGAAGGGCGTTTTTACAATCAGCCAGGAGTGATGGAGACATTTGATGCTGCTGAAGACTTATTGAGATCAGTGGGTGGGAATATCAGTGAGCTTGTAAAGATCTTATCCCCAAGCTGGTGGGCGAATCCACCAACATCATCTCAGGAAGATTTTCTCAACAAACAAAGCCAATCATCAGAGGACAAATCAACTCAACCTTCCCAAGAAACTAACTCTCAGAAAAGCAGCAGGCGAAGGAAGCACGTGGCATTTAAGAAGAAGAGTGCTGCTCCGAAAAATAATCCTGACACGCAGATGATTATGCAAAAACTGCAACATCCACGTTCTACAACTCCAGATTCATTCCCAACGTTCACGGTTGATACTCAACCATCTCCGGCGGCCAAGAGACTTGAATCTCCATTAAATGTTTATAAACGGCTCAAACGGTTGAAAACTCCATCTCCTGGACCACAGAATGAATTATTAGGAGAAAAGTCCCCAACAGCTGTCATTGAAAACCTGTTGAAAGACATAGCGTTTTTGCAAATCCCACCCGAAGAGACAATGCCGCAGTATGAGACAGAGAAAGAATCTGTCCCTGAAACTATCAAAGACCTAGTGCCTCACACTATTGAAGAGTCGGTACAAAACGAAATAGACAGGCAAAAGAGTGAAGAGGTTAGACACATAAACTTTTCATGTTTTAAAAAGCATTAATTAAGACACATGATGATTTTGTTCTAGGATGATGTGTTTGTGTCTGTAGATTGTTATTTTTTGTCATAGGATGATTAGTTTTTGTTTGAGAATGTTCAGCTATTGTCATAGGATATATTGTTTCTGTCATAGGATGGGGTATCTTTGTCATAGGATGATAACTTTTGTTTTTTTAATTGAAGCTGGATGCAAAAGCCATGAAGAATTTTGAGAAGGCATTGGTTGATTACGTTGAAGAACCAAAAATGCCGAAACAAGCAGAAACAAAAGACGATGTCCCTGTTCCGGAACCGGAAAAGGTTGATAATGTCCCTCTTCCGGAACCGGAAAAGGACAATCTTGTTCTAGAATCAGACCCGATGGACGTTGAGGCTGAAAAGAACATTGATATTCAGGCGTCAGAACCAAAGGTCGATGATGTCCCTGTTTCGGAACCAGAAAAGAACAATCGTGTTCTGGAATCGGAACCGATGAAGTGTGAGGTGGAAAAGAACATTGATATTCATGCATCAGAACCAAAAGACGATGATGTCCCTGTGTCGGAACCAGAAAAGAACAATCATCTTCTGGAATCAGACCCGATGGAGTCAGAGAAGGAAAAGAAAGATGATGTTCATGAATCGGAAGCAATGGGGACGGAGACAAAAAAGGACGTTCATGATTGTGAATCAGAACCAGAAAAAGACTATGAAGAGGAACCAGAAAAGAAACACGATGTTCCGCATGAGGTTTTACACTTAACCTTCAGAATGATATATAATAACTGATTTTTGCATATAACTCACATTTGCTTTTTTTGGTAATTTGATTACAGCCTAAAGAAGATGAGCTTGCTGCCGAATTGGATTTCTGCATCGAGAATCGTAGGTGCAACTGCTGCTCCACCAGATTCTCCACAGAAGAAGATGAAGTTTCAATCAACAGATGATCCAATTGTTGACACTGAAAAGCAGATTTCGAATGAAGACAAGGTTTGATAGTACCTTCTAGAAACAAAATTCGAAGACTATTGTAGCAATTGACTTTGGCTTTAGAACGGTTTTGAACAACGTTGTAATATTTTTTTGAAACCATCACATGTACAATACAATTATGTTTCGTGAAAATGAAATTTGTTTATTGTTTTCAAAAATGACCACTTTTTGTTACAGAATGGTTTGGAAGTGTTTTTAAAAGAACCTTTTCTGTTATAAAATGGTTCAATAGCGTCCTATGATGAATGTTTTTTGTCCTAGGATGGATGCTATTTGTCCTAGGATGGGTATATTTTGTCCTAGGATGGATGCTATTTGTCCTAGCTAGGATTGGTATATTTTGTCCTAGGATGGATGCTATTTGTGCTAGGATAGTTATATTTTGTCCTATGATGGATGCTCTTTGTCCTAGGATGATTATGATGACTGCTTTTTGTCCTAAGATGGTTGGTATTTGTTCTACGATGAATGGTTTTTGTCCTAGGATGGTTGGTTTTGTCCTAGGATGGTTGGTTTTTGTTTCAGGATGAATGGGTTTTGTCCTAGGATGGTTGGTTTTTGTTTCAGGATGAACGGGTTTTGTTTTAGGATGGTTAGTTCTCTAATATTGTATTCTAAGATGATTACTTTTTTTTCAACAGGATTATGTTCTTCTCAACACCCCAGAAGTTGGCATATCGAAGAACATAAAGAGTGACCCTCCACAACAGAAGAAGGGGAAAAAAAACACACAACTTCATGGCTGATTTGAAAAAGTATTTCGCAAATGTGCCGGAAAATTTTGTACCAAGCTTCCAGTTACTCACGCCGACACCTTCTCCACCACCTGTCACGTTGCCAAGTCCTATTCCAAATGTTTTTTTTGGAAAAGAGATTATTGATGTTGAAGATATAACAGAAGAAGTGTCAGAGGAGCTCGTTCAAATGTATGACGAGAAGATTAGCCATAGGCAAAGACTAAGCAGGTCACAAGAAGATAGTCCGGCCGAGCTTGAGTTTTTCGAAGACAATTCATTTATGGTTTCAGCATTTCTTCAGAGGAGATCGAAAGATTTCGATGATTTATCACCTTTGGAGAAGGCAGTGGCTGACAACGCCTTTTATTCTGAGTTTGAATATAGCCAAGAGATGATGAGGGTGAATTCCGAGATTAGGAGGCTATTAAATAAACCTGAGACAAAAGCAGTTCTTACTGAAAAAAGAACACTTGAAAGGTTGGTGAGACTAGAAAAGGATTTTACTTTGGCATCGTTTAGACCTTATCTGGAGTTTTCGAGGGCTGATGCATACTCTATGCAAGAAAAAAACTGGATGACAGTTGGGGCAATTGATGCTTGGGCATACATCCTCAACCAAAGAGAACTAAGGGGCGAGAAAAATCCAGGTGTTCGAGATTATTGGAGAGACAAGAAGAGATTCTTCTTTAGCACTGCAGTCTTCGTAAGTTTTTTGTTTCAGTATTGTTTGTTTCTGTCATGGGATGAATGGTTTTTATTACAGTATATTTAGCTTTTGTTTCAGAATGGATGATTTTTGTCATGGGATGAGTGGCTTATGTTTCAGTATAATTTGTTTCCGTCATAGGATGATTACATTTTGTCATGGGATGAATGGCTTCTGTTTCAGTATATTTAGCTTTATGTTTCAAAATGGATGATTTTTGTCATGGGATGAATTGTTTCTGTTTCAGTATATTTAGCTTTATGTTTCATAATACATGGTTTTTGTCATGGGATGAATGGTTTCTATTACAGGTGTACGCAAAAATGAAGAAAGAAAAGATAGACCAAGACGAAAGACTTGCAAATGGCGAACTTCTGGAAGAGGATGAAAAACGTCTTAACACAAAGATGGACGTTGTGTATGGCACAATGAAGACTTGGATGGAAACATGCGACATTTCTGACTTATCTGAATATTCATTGGTATGCAACACTTGTACCTTATCTTCGATTATAATTACATCTTCGTATAATAATATAACTGCATTGTCATTTGCAGATGCCTATAATATACGAGAGTCACTTTACGTTGCTATGTGTAAACCTCATCGACAGACGCTGCCAGTTACTTGACAATAGAAAGTCCGTACAGGATTATGAGGACATTCTAATACTTATGGTTAGCTTCTGACCCCACTTTGTACTATCATTTTAAATTAATGCTTTTTGTTCTAAAATGTTTTCTTCTGGTATGGTTTGCTTTTGTTCTAGGATGAATGCTTTTTGTCCTAGGATGATTAGTGTTTGTTTCAGGATGAAGTTTTCTGTGCTAGGATGGTTGGTTTTTGTTTCAGTATGAATGTTATTTGTTCTACGATGAATGGGTTTTGTCCTAGGATGGTTGGTTTTTGTTTCAGGATGAATGGGTTTTGTCCTAGGATGGTTGGATTTTGTTTCAGGATGAATGGGTTTTGTCCTAGGATGGTTGGATTTTGTTTCAGGATGAATGGGTTTTGTCCTAGGATGGTTGGTTTTTGTTTCAGGATGAACGGGTTTTGTTTTAGGATAAGTTGATTTTGTTCTGTGATGATTAGTTTTTGTCATAGCATGAATCGTTTGTTCTCTAATATTGTATTCTAAATTATAGGTTGAAGAATTAAGATTGTTCTCGATGGCAAAAAAATTTCGTTATATTCCAGAGTGTCTTGAAAAGTGCATTGATCGCAAAAAATACGAAGTAGTTGATCTTGCCTGGAAAAACGATAGAAACTTGTGGGACTGTGGTTTGTTTCTGATGATGCACATGGAACGCTTCCATGGAGAATCCTGGACATCCGACTTACATTTGGTAAGCTTTAAGTCTTGGATTTTATATGTTTCGTTCTCGAAAAAACTTCATGAATACACATGCAACTACTATAACATGTCCTATTTCAATTTTATTTTGAAGGCAGCAAGAAGGCGGTTTTATCGAGCAAAACTCTGTGCTGAAATAATATTGGATGGCAACAACAAGATAAAGACAGATATTATGAGGGATACTTACTTGACTGCATCAGGAAGACAATTGTCAAAGAAGGAACAAGAAGATGAAAAGAAGAAGCTTAAGAAAGTTCAAAAGGAGCTTGAAGAAATAACGAAGGCCAAAGAATTAGTCACCAACCAACAGTTGAGGACGAAAGCAGCAGAAGCAAAAAAGTCAAAAAAAAGTAAATAATGACAGTTGAGGACGAAAGCAACAGCAGCAAAACGTAAATAATGACAGTTTTTTCATTTTCATAGTTATTAAGTAAATTAGACTTTGTAATATAGTATGTTATAAACATCGGAACTCGTTGAATTATATAAACAGATTTGACTATATTGCATACTAAGTTTCCGGAGTTAAATCATCCTAGAATAAAACACATACCAATCCTGGAACATAGATTAATCATCCTGGAACATAATATAATCATCCTGGGACATATAGTAATCATCCTGAAACATAAAGTATTCATCCTGTAACATAATGTAATCATCCTGAAACATAGATTAATCATACTGAAAACATAAAGTAATCATCCTGGGACATAATATAATCATCCTGGGACATATGGTAATCATCCTAGAACATAGAGTAATCATCCTGAAACATAAAGTAGTCATCCTGTAACATAATGTAACCATCCTGAAACATAGATTAATCATCCTGAAAACATAAAGTAATCATCCTGGGACATAATACAAAGTAATCATCCTGGGACATAATATAATCATCCTGGGACATATAGTAATCATCCTAGAACAAAATCCGTCTATTATAAATCAAAAAAAGAATTCTTTTTACAAATTTAAATCAAAATCGCATGTAGGTGTAACTTGTGATGTACTATCCTCGACAACATTCGCCCTCGTGTTTGTAGAATATTTCCTCGAGTTTCTAACAGTATTAACATACGACGGGCCTGATTCAGATTCTGAGTACTGCTTGACAATCTTTTTCCTTGTTCTCAAACGGTTACAAATTTTCTCCCTTGTACTCTTTCGCCTAACATTTCTTGCACCCGGTGTACGAGCCCCTTCAGGATTACGAATCTGAATGCCTTCTAGGTGAGGAGTACCACTGACTTCAGCATCGTCTCCACCAATAGGACCCAACTGATCTTCGATGGTATTTTTAGCTTGATCAAAAGCTTCTTGGCAGACACGTCTAGCATCCAAATTCCCAGAACTAGCATGCAATAACCCATTCCAATTCCGTTGCATTGTCATTATCCAAATAGTAGATGATTCCGAAACATTTGCCCTTGAACTACTCGACTCACCTTCTTCAGAAGGTTGAATTGCTGCTCTAGTCCATCGGTGCACAATATACATATCTGGAACACTGTCAACGCCCATTATAACATAAACTTTTAAGGCATGACAACAAAGTATACCAACCTCCTCGAACTGTTTACAAGTACAATTAACCTCGTTGGTTTGCAAATTTATCTGCACCACATGAGCAAAAAGTTCACTGTTTGGTTTCCACACAACGAAACAACTCCAATTACCATCATCAACATCACGATTGTGCCGACATGACAATGAACTCAACCAGTTCTCTTGGAACATCATATATGCTTTAATTGTGTATATTTTTGAAACTTGAACCAAGATGGACACATTTGGTATTGCAACCTCTGGATAGGCATTGTCACAGCGCCCATCCTCTTCCTTTTCATTACTTCTCCATTCAGCTATAACTCCACAGAAGCATTTGTAGAAATCATGCAAAGAAGCTGTTGCATGAAGCCTTCTCGAAACACTATTGTTTGTACTTTCACTCCTTTGCGACGACAAAATACCACCTGAGAAACGGTCTTTTGTATAAGCCGCACACCATTTTTCCCTTGAATTCCAAAGTCTCACAATCCAGGAATGATCTGCACATTGGTACTCATTCACCAATCTGGGTATAAAACAATAAAGACAGTTTCAAAAATGGTCAGAGAATGTTAAAGGATGACTCAAAAGTGTTACAGAATAACCTAGTATTGTTACAGAATGACTCACTAGTGTTTCAGAATAACTAAGGCAGTGTTTCATTCCAGAACACTTTTCAGTCATTCTATAACAATAATAATTCATTATAGAACAAGTAGAGCTTATTTTAGGACATAAAACATTCATTCCATAACAAAAAGTATACATCCTAGAACAAAAAGTTTTCATTCCAGAACAGATTCCAGTCATTCTAAAACAATAAAGTATTCATTCCAAAATCTGTTTTACAATACATACCTAGTCCAGAAGTGATTAAACTCATCAATTGTGTCACAATACATGAGGACTTGATTAAACAAAACCTCAAAGCCAGGCAGCCCTGTTAGATGTGGAATATTCTTCTTGGAATTCTTCAAAATATGCCAAGTGCAAAGCTTGTGTTTGGCGTTCGGAAATACTTCCCTTATAGCAGCAGCCATAGAAAAAGCTTGATCAGTCATAATAGTTTCAGGTTGCAAGCCATCCATCGACTGCAGAAACTGATTGAACAGCCAAACAAAGGACTCGATCCGTTCATTTAAAATGAACCCACAAGCAAACATGCAATTGTTACCATGTTGGTTTATTCCCACAAAAGGAGCACAAATCATCTTGTACCGATTTGTTCTATAAGTAGTATCGTGAATGAAAAGTTTGCCAAAGAGCCTATAATCTTGTTTCATGCGTTTGTCCCTCCAAAAGAAACTCACCAAACGAGCTTCTTCATCTAGCTCAAAAGCAAAGTAAAAATCATCCTCACTCTCACGCCTTTTTGCAAAAATATTCATCAATGTTCGTGCATCACATCCATCAATAAACTTCAACTTTTCTGCACCAAGTTTATTATATGCATCCTTTTTACTAAATCCAAGAGCTGGTGATCCACCCGCTTGAGCCTTCAAAAACCTAAATGCATCTGCTACATCAATTCCAGAATTTACTAAATCTCGTAAAATCTTAAGAATATTTGCACTGAATTTTCTATGTGATTTCAGTTGATGCACCTTATCACGAGGGACAAGCAAATGATTATGGACCATATTATGCTTAGTCACTTCCCATAAATCATCTCCCTTCTTTTCAAAGAACACCATAGCCTTGCATCCAGTCCTCAAGTTCAGTTTTGTGAACTGCTTACCAACAGCACCGGGCTGCCTTTTTAATCCTTGTTTTGAACAAACAATTTCTCTCCCCTTTACTTCAGAACTGTTATACCTATATCTGATATTATGCAACCTTGTCCCAAACCCCTTAGTATAAGCATAGTCATTATATAACTTATGAGCTTCGTCCAGAGACGGACAAGTCTTCCCTAACAACACAGATTCCGATGCTTCTGGTACAACAACTTTCGGATCCCCTAAAAATGATAAAGACATTCATTTTAGAATAACAAGATAAACCATTCATCCTGAAACAAAAACCAACCATCCTATGACAAAACCCATTCATCCTAAAACAAAAAACATTCATCCTGAAACAAAAACAACCATCCTAGGACAAAAACTATTCATCGTAGAACAAAATTTCCCCATCCTAGGACAAAAACCATTCATCCTAAAACAAAAAACATTCATCCTGAAACAAAAACCTACCATCCTAGAACAAAACTCATTTATCCTGAAACAAAAACCAACCATCCTAGGACAAAACCCATTCATCCTGAAACAAAAACCAACCATCCTAGGACAAAAACCATTCATCGTAGAACAAAATTTCACCATTCTAGGACAAAACCCATTCATTGTAGAACAAAATTTCCCGATCCTAGGACAAAAACCATTCACCCTAAAACAAAAAACATTCATCCTGAAACAAAAACCTACCATCCTAGAACAAAACCCATTTATCCTGAAACAAAAACCAACCATCCTAGGACAAAACCCATTCATCCTGAAACAAAAACCATTCATCTTAGGACAAAAATCATTCATCGTAGAACAAAATTTCACCATCCTAGGACAAAACCATTAATCGTAGAACAAATAACATTCATACTGAAATAAAGCCTAACTATTCTAGCACAAAAAAACATCATCTTAGAACAAATTTATTCTAACCATTTCCGTACAGAACAAAGAACATATTCATAAAACATCCTTGAACAAAATCATTCTAAACACAAAAAATCAATGTGTAACCTGCTGGCAATTCTGAAACTTTGCCCTCCGTTTTTGGGCAAAATTCCGCAAGTTCCTCCGCCATATCCAGAAGTTCATCGTCCATAACCGCAATCTCTTTTTCTTGATTCGACATGAATTTCTCAGGTGCAATAAATTTCGAAATATTACGATAGAGGAGAGAGAAAATAACGTGGACAATAAGTTATTGCGTTTTAGGTTGTTTATGTTGGGCCGCGTTGCTTGATTCAATTCTTTTCATTATGGGCCGGGTTGCTTGTTTCAGTTCTTTTCATTATGGGCCGCGCGTTATTATGTCCATTGATTCATTTTGGACGGGGGGTACCTTTCTCTTGGTACCCCGGGGGTACAATAGTATTTGCCGTCTAGTAAAAGTAAGAAGATTTGATTATTACTGTATTGAGAAATGAGAATCGAGTGTCTCTCCTAAAAAATGTTCCGTCGCGCGGTTCACTGACCCCTCCACACACACTCTCATACCTCAGATCGCCTTCTTTTAGGGTTGGCACACTTACCCTTTTCTTCCTTCCCACTTTTTTCCCCTACAAACCCACCAAAAATTAACCCACCAAAAAAAATAAAAATAAAAAAAATACCCACATCCTTCATTTTCATTAATTTTAATTTCCAAGGTAATAATAGTACTAATTCCTTGTATTATTTGTCAATCAATTTAATTCTGTTTTTTTGACTTATTCTTCCACTTGCGTAATCTAATCAAACTAATAATAATATCTCATTTTATTCTTGTTTTTGTATTTGTTTATTTATTAATTTAAGTTGTTTGTTTGTTTTGTTATTTTGGTTGAGTTTAGTGGTTGGGAACACATTTGGTGAGGTTTATTGGTGGTTGGTTTGGAAGTTGGGGGAATCTTGTACAAGAAGAATAAGGGTTTGTTTGGATATTGGGGTTGTGGACTTGTAGTAGTGGTGGTGGTGCTGGAATAATTGTATTACAGATGCCGGAGGAGGAGTTGGTGGAGTTGAAATTCAGATTATATGATGGGTCGGATATCGGCCCGTTTCGCTACTCGCCGGCGTCTACCGTTGCTCATCTTAAGGAGAGAATTGTTCTTGAGTGGCCCAAAGGTTTGTGCTTTTTGTTTACTTTGTAATCTTTGTTTTTTTTGTTTGTATGTATATGTATTGATGAGTTGATGATGCAATGAAATGCATTTTTTAACATGAATTGGATTGTATGAACAATTTTATTGAATATGGTGAATTGTGATGTTATTGCAATCACTAAATGAGGTGGAATTGGTGGGTTGAGGGTGGAATTTATGCCGCGGAACAGAGGGACACTTAAGGAGGATCAAAAGGTCAACTTTATTCGGTTTATGTGTGATTTGGGCTGAGTTAGGTTGAACTTTTGATATACGCAATTTTCGGGAGATTCTAGTGTACAGAGGCTGTATGTTTGAAACTAATGTTAATGGGGCTGTGGATTTTGGCCAAAGTCATTTGGTAATTCGAGTTGATCATGAGCTACCCTATAAAATAATATTCATTGTAAACCTCTGTAGATGTTTGATTGTTGGCCAGAGGAGGAAACTTCGGGAAGGTTGGGTGGGAGCCAGGATATCTGTGGGTGACAAGTCCCGTTGATTGAAATTGGCTAGTTGTGATATGAGTGTGTTTGGTGTAGTAGCTCGTATGCAGTGTTGATTGGTGAAGCTGAGCTCCTGGCTATTCGTGTGGCAAATTGTCTCCTAGCTTTCAGGCTGTTTAGGACGAGCCTGTAAGGTAGCCTGAACTGGAGAACGGGGTAATCATTGCCTGTCCTGGTACAAAGAAAGGCCACCTTGTCAAAGACCTATTTTTATTGATGATATGTTATCTCGTATCTTATCAGTTTGAGCATTTTTCCTTGTCTCATTTTACCTGGGGAATATTGTCGTGCATTTTGTGGCTAGATTTTATCATTGTAATGGGTTTTAAGAGATCTTTGTGAACGATTTCTTAGCCTTGGAGGAGGTTGACTTGATATAGTACACATTCCTGTTTGGCCCATAAAAAAAAAGGCTTAGTTCAAAAACAAAAACATGCCCATCAAGATAGTAATAACACTCTTTGGGTCTTACAAAGTCAATGGACATGTATTGGGATGGCTCAAGATTCTCAATTTGAGCTAAAAGCCTTGTGAGTGTGTAGGATGATGAGGTATATCAGAAAATAAGGGAATGATGTCTAGTTTCTGGAATTAATCATATGGTTCTTCTCAGGACATTTCTTGTGTTGCAGAATACACATCAGATCAAAGTAATTGATATGGACATAGCTTGTATAAGTTAGTTTCAAATTCTGGCTTCCTGTTTGTTTTTTTTTTTTTTTTTTTTTTGGGAGGGGGGAGGGTGCTGTGGTCAAGCTGCAGATCTAAGCAAAGCAAAAAAAAAAAAACGCTAACTTCAATGTTCAAAGCATTGAATATTAGGAGAGCAGGGCCTCACGATTAGCAAACCAGAAAATTTCTTTAGTATACTAACTTACTTGGCTGATTGATGATTTTTATGCATATATTGGATTAAATATGGAGGACATCTAGCACCTTTTGTCTTCCCAATTTGAAATTCAGATCCAGGGTGCAGTATTATGGACATAGCTTAACTTATGTACAAAAAGAGGATTTACATACATTAAGATCTCCGTAATTACTTGGGGGTAGGGGTAGGGAGAAGGGGTATCTGGAGGTTGGTGAATAGTTTGTAGCATACTAAAGGAAGCGGACAAAATATGGCCACTATGTATAAGTTTTGGGGATTAGGAAGGTCTGATCACTCAAGGAGCAAAGCCTGAAAATGTCTATATATACTAACGGGATTTGTTGATGATGAGTTTAATAAATATATTTTTTAGGGGTTGATTTAAAAATGAGAGCATAAATTGGGTTTTTTTTTTGTTCTATGGTAAGTTGTAATGTTATTAAAAGCACCAAATAGGTAGAAATGGTTGATTGGTGACGCATTTTATGCCGCGAAACAGAAAGGATCTTAAGGAGGAACAAAGGATCAACTTTATTCAGTTTCTGGTGGTTATAATTCTGAAAATAGTGTTTGATATGCGCAGAGGACTTTTCTCAAAGTCACTTGGCAATTGGAGTCGATCGTGATATAGAGCTGGAATAAGTTGCTAACTTTCTGCAAGATAGCTGCTGAAAAAGGCTCCTTCATTCTTAAAGTTAGAAAGTACTTGACTCTTGACTAAAGGATTTGGACTGGGACTCTGGGAGAGTATTTGGTGTCAAGAAAGGGGTCCCATTCACTGAACATGGCTAGGCTGTTGTATGGGTTTGTTACTCATGTAAACTATCGGGTTTGATGAAGCTGAGCTCCTGGCTAGTCCCGTGATTGTCCCTACCGTTGTTATTCTTTTAAGGCTAGCTTGGATGGAGGTCTTTTCTTTCCCAACTTCCTATCATGCTAAGAAGAAAGACCACCATGTCCGAAACCTCTTTGTTGATTATAAGTTATCTCCATCTAATCAGTTTGAGTGTTTATCCTTGCCTCATGTTAAAGGGGGTGGGGGGGATACTGTAGGACATTTTGATGGCTAGATTTTCTGTGTAATGGGTTTAGGAGATCTTTTTAAGCAGTTTTCAGCGAGGCTTATTAGCCTTGGCGGAATTTTATTTAAAACAGTATCCCTCACCGTCTGGCCCTAAAAAAAGGTGTCCCAAAATGCCAAACAAATATAGGTTCTATGAGTCTCACAAGGTCACTGGTCATGTATTACGAAGACTCAAGATGCTAACTTATTCAGTGTTTAAGCAGAAAGCCTTGTAAGTGTGTAGGGTTATTGAGGCTTCGACTAAAGACGCATATCAGTATATAAAGGAACAAGGTCTAGGTTTCTGGAATAGAATATGGAAGTTACCACTTACCAGCAAATTTTTTATGGTCAATTATCAGCACATTTCTTGCCTTGCAGAAACACACATCAGATTGAAGTGCAAAATTGGTATGGACATAGCTTATGTAATGAAAGTTGCAGATCTTATCAAAATCCATAAATACTTAAGTTCTACTCCCTCCGTCGAATATGAGACCTTTTCAAATGGTTTGGGAAGAATATAGTGGGACGGAGGGAGTAATTTTTTCGTTTATATTAAGAATTCTAAAATTACTATTTGTTTGGGGGGAGGGTTTCATGGTCAGTCTGCCGTTTTAAGCGAAACAAACATAGGCTCGCAGGAATGGTGAAATCATTGAGGATTAGGAGAGCAGGACCTTACAGATAACTTGCTTGGCTTTATGACGAGTGTAATGCCTATATTGATCGAGTGTGGAGGATGTCCAGCACTTTTCTGTCTTCCTAAATTGAAAATCAGATCCAGGTCCAGTATTGATGTGGTCATAGCTTTATTTATGGTGAAAAAGAGGATTGCCATGTGTTAAAATCTCTTTCATTACTTGGGGTAAGGGCGGAGAGAAGGGGGATCTGGAGGTTGGTGAATATGATTGAACGAGCTATAGTTTATAAAGCAAGGGAACAAAAGCTGGCCACAATGTACAAGTTATGTGGGATTAGGAAGGCCTGCGCAAGGAGCAAAACCTGAAAATGCCTTCGCTAGACTAACCACAGTTACTTGATGATGAGTTTAGTTCTTATATTGAACCAACCAGTTGCTTTAGAATTCTGGTCCCATTACTTTGGTGGTTGATGTTTAGTCTGGTAGCTGATTCATGTGAACAGTGATGGCAATGTCCTCCAAAATCTATTTTATCACACACTGTCATTAAATCAGAAGAGCTTGAGCTAGAGTACCTTTTAAATAATCTTGACTTGAAGTGCCAAGTCAAGTCATGGTTAAAGCCAAATAAATTGAGTAGCTCAATTTCTTACTGTCACCTTTATCACAAACGGGATATGCTTATCTTTGCCTGTTTGTTTAAATGATGCTTCTATTACTTACTGAGCAATTTTGCTTTCTTCTTGAGTAAACTTTCTCTACTATTGATTTTTTTTATTGGTTTTTCCTGCTTGTTTTTCGTGGTTTTTTTTTTTTTTTTTTTTTTTTTGGTAATTTCGACGGTCAAAACTTTTCTTTACCTTGTGTTCAAAGTTCATATGTTTTTTCAATGTTTTTCAAACCTTTTTATTTATTTTGATGACTTTATAAAAGTTCTTTTGAAAGTGTTTCAATATTCCTAAATGGTTTACAACGTTTTTGAAATTTTATGACGTACACAAGACGGTTACTAGATGACGATTCATGTTAGCCGACCCCAAATCATTTTGGGAATAAGGCTTGGTTGTTGTTGTTGTTGTTGTTGTTCTTACATTTCAGCTTTTGTGTCTACTAAATTAGGGGTTTAACTTGTATGACTATTCCTTGCTGTGGCATTTAGTAACTTACATGTCTCCTGTTGGCTTCTTCAGATAAAAAGCTTGCCCCAAAGGCAGCAAATGATATAAAAATTATTAGTGCTGGAAAGATTTTGGAGAACGGCAAGACTGTTGGTCAGTGTAGAATGCCCTTTGGCGAGCTTCAAAAAGGTGTTATCACCATGCACGTTGTTGTTCAGCCTTCTTATACAAAAACTAAGATAGGTATGTTCTTAACTTCTTATAGTCTGCCGCCGAAATGTATATTTACACTATCTGTTTCATTCATACGTCCCCTATACGGTTAGACCCTTGTATTGAGTGCTGCTCCTTACTCTTCAATCTCGTGCACAGTGTTCATCAGTCCGAGACTCATGTAATTTGAAATCCAAAAAACCCCTCCAAAACTAATGTGATCCTTACATTTCCTAACGAAGAACTTGGCATTTATGGGGTTTAAGATATTTGTGATACTGGAGCTTCTTTTGAATTAGGACATGATGAAATGGCTAAGATTAGATTTGTTTTGGAGGGTTGCTATGATTAGCTTCATAATTTTGCATTACCAAAACTTGCATAAGACGGGCGCACCCACAAGTTTGTGGTTGTATCTATGAGGCTTAAAGATTAAGTGGAAAGTTTTAAGAGTAAAAGTGTTAAAACGATAAGTAATAAATGTTTTCATTATCAACCTCTTGTATAATATTTTGGACATTGATCGTAGGTTGGATCATACTAGAGTAGGATAAGAACTCTTTGCAATCTATACTATACATTGCCAAAATGCATAACTTTCACCTGAGATCAGAAGCTACGGCAACTTAGTCCTGTCACTTGTGCTGGGTGTGTTCTATTAGGACATCTAAAGATATTTATCTTAAAAGTACAAGCAGAAGTAGAATCATTTGAAATTGTGGAATGTTCGTTAGATGCTGGAGATCTGAAAAGGGGGCTGCAAGAACTGATCTTAGGGTAGTATTACAAATGACCTGGTAAATGGTATGCAGTTAAGTGACTAGCTAGATTTTACAAGAGTGAGATCCTTTATTTGGGCAATTGGGCCTAACTTATGGTCTTTTGTCAATTGCGTGTGGGATTTGTGTATGGGTGTTAGTATAGGAACTGGTAAACATGATGGCCAACTGGAGTCCGGATTCTCTCCAATTATTCTAAGAGCTGGAGGATCCAGTTCAACTCCTTGCTGGTGGACACGGGGAATTGCTCTCAATCAGTGATCTTCATTTAATCTTCTACCCAACAACTACACTGCTCTCTTTTCTCTCATCACTTTTGCTGCTCCTTTCATCTCTCTCGTCGTCCATCCACTCTCTATCATTAATAGGCTAGCCCATAATAATGAAGAGTGCAGCGTCTTTCCGGAGACCTGCTCTGAAAGTAAGCAAGCCCTCTCGCCCATCAGCATCGTTTTCAATCTCAATTCTAAGATTAGCATCAACCATCGTCACCATTCTCATTATCTTGTCACTTTCCAACCCACGGACATCATGGGTTTACGGCGATTGCATACAAGCGGTCACGCCTTGTGACAATCTAATGCCTTTCCCGAGGATAGTAGGGCCCGTGGTGGTTGTGTGGGGCTGTGGGTGCGATGGTGGCGGCGGTACTGGGTGGTGATACTATCACTGGAGTCTTTATCACTGCAGGAAACAATAGCCTGATTGAATAAAGGAAATAATATTTTGTAAGGCTGTTTTCTTAAAGGTTAAATGTGGGTCGCTGATTGTCTCACCAAGGCTAATATGAGCCCTTGATAGTAACTGGACGGTTGGACCCTCCAGATCCTTTTGGGAAATGGACAGGATCCTAACGCCAACTATGGAGGTTAATTGTGTTAAAGCTTAGTGATCACATTCCTTTACTTTTGGAAAGAGAATTATGAAAAAACAAAATGTATAGGAAAAAAATAAATAAATTAGGGCGGTGTGGAGAGACTATCCATGCAGAGGACTTAATCTGAATTTTTTTTCGAGACCATTTCATCTTCTCCCAAAACATTTTCTTACTATGTGTTCAAAGTTCATATGTTTTTCACTTGTTCTACTTTTTATTATTCTTTTTACTTTTATTATTATTGTTTTTATTTCTTATTTTCATTTTGATAGCTTTCTAAAACTCGTTTTGAAAGGGTTTTAAATGGTTCACTATGATTTTGAAATTTTATGGCATACACAAGACGGTTACAAATGACAATTCATGTTAGCCGACCCCAAATCATTTTGGGAATAAGGCTTGGCTGTTGTTGTTGTTAGTGTTCTCCAAAGGACTTTTAGCTGTGTATTCGATAATTTGTGGCTATGTTTGGGATAAAGCTTCAGTTTACTACTATCTTTGTCCCCTTCAATTGTTAACGTTTCTAAATTACGGAAACCAAGTGGATAAAGAAACATTAAACAATCGTAAAATCTATTTGCAAATGGTACTTAAAACGTAAGGAAGTGGGCTTGGAAGTCATTTACTAAATGAATTTCTTTGCTAGTGATGGGTGAAAAAAATCAAGGACATAGTAGTCATTTTTTACTCACAAAAGCTTGACCAAAAAGGAAATGTCAAACAAATGAGAAAAAAAACACTAAAAAAAGAGAATTCTTAGGAGGGAGTATATTTAGGAGTTTAGGACAATGATTGTAGACATTGTTCATTACTATTTGCTCTTTGTGTTTTGTAAGACTATCATTACTTCTAAGCAAATATTATGATATCAGAGTTGAAGAATACCGTTCGGTGGAGCTTCCTGGCCTATTAGCTTACTAGGATGATACAGGTCTCCTTTGTCTTTATTTATATAAAATTGGGGGCTGCATCCGGTGAGAAGCAGATTTATGTCAGAAGGTGATCTGAGCCATTCATCTATCCAAGATCAATGGTCAAGATTAAACCCAAAAATAAAACCAAAAAAAAAAAAACACTTACTCCCCTCCCTTTTTCTCTCTCCTCCCCCAACCCCCTGCCCCTTACCCCACCCAACCACCCCAGCCCACCGGCGACCGTCGCCGACCACCATCATCGACGGCCCCGACCCAGCCACGACGACCGCACCTCTCCCGCGACCTCCCCTCCGCCGTTCCCACACCCCGCCGCCCCCTTCTTCTCCCCCATTTCCTCCTTTTACCACTTTGAAAATTGGGGGAGAGGGAACCACAGGCGAACGAGGAGCGGCGACACCTGGGGAGGGGCGGCGACTGTGATGGGAGGGGCGGGGGTTGAGGTTAGGGGCTGGGGAAGTGTGTGTAAGAGGAGAGAGAAAATGAAGAAAAAAGGACGTGGAGGACGATGGAGGCGGTGGCGCGGGGATATCTATGCCGCCGTGGGGTCGCCTTACCGGCGCGAGTCGGGTGGTGGTGGTTGCTTCGAGTGGGGTGGGGCGGTGAAGGTGGCCGGCGGTGGTAAGGTGGTTCGTGGTGGTGGTGGTGGTGGGTGGGTATGGGAGGAGAGAGAAAAGAAATGTTGTTCATTTTTCTGATTTTCTTTTTTTAATTTTTTTTTTTAAAGTTATTTGAGTTATTAAAGTTATTGAAGTTAAGTCGGGGTTACGTGTTTATAGTTATTGAAGTTATTAAAGTTATTGGAGTTATTATAATTATTGGAGTTAAGTTGGGGTTACGTGTTTTATAGTTATTGGAGTTATATTAAAAAAACGTGTTTTAGTTGTTGAAGTTATTGGAGTTATGTTGAAGTTACGTATTTTAGTCAAATATTGTTAAGTTGGAGTTGTAAAGTTATTGGAGTTATACGCTATAGTTACTGGAGTTACGGAGCAACTAAAGTTATGAGAGTTAGTGGATTATCAAGATGTGTGGCTGAGATTACTTCTGACCTTCTGACATAACTTTACTTCTGACCTGATTCAATTCCTATAAAATTGTAGTGTAATAACTGCTAGCCTTGATGAAATGGCTATTGGATTACAGAAGGAGATAGAATATTTCATTGAGCTACTTCGATACTTTGAGGTGATAATGAGCTAAAAAAAAGGTGGTTTTAGAAGTTATAGTGAGATATCCTTAGCTCAAAAAAGCGCGCCTCACTTAGAGGCTCTGGCCAAAATGCGTCAGGCTTTTCGACTGTGCCATTTCCTTGACCCTTAATCCCTTTCTTCGACTTCTTTACTTATTTCCCTCTTTCAAAACTAAAAAGGGGTGTTCTGTTACAAAATGTTGTCTGGAAAATAATTTGTTTAAAATAAGAGAGCGCCTCGCGTCCACGAGGCACATGCCTTCGCCTTGCGCCTTGCGCCTTATCGTCTCAGGCCCTTATCACCTGATGTATCCTAAATTTTAAATATGAGTGGAACTTAAATACTCCGTAATTAGGTTTCCTCTTCTTCTCTCTTTTTTTTCCCCCTGGAGTTACCTAAGTACCAATTCAAATGTATTAAGGAACTTCCTACCTTTACATCAATCAAATATCATGTTACAGGATATAAAGATGAATGTACTGCTTTGAATTATGTTTGAAGATATGAATGGAAACAGTTATGGCTGTTCAAACACTACTGAGATATCTGGAATTTCCAAACAAGTATGAGTAATCTGACTACTGTTTTTGCTAGTTGTTACTCTGAACTTAATCTCCTGTCACATCTATTGTTGTGTTCGATTATGTGTTTTTGCCTACTTATATTGAGTTGTTTATAGATAAGTATTTGAGCTTCCTTGTTTTTTAATAGTCTTATAGGTGACTAGTGTTATCGTTTGGTAGAGGTAGACTTGGCGTAAGAGTTGTCAATGGGTTTGTATTTGATTAAACTCTGATATTGGCAGTTTTCGCCATGGTGGACTAAATAACCAGGGACTCTGTTGGCCTCTTTTTACTTGTTGTATTGGGAATTATGCACCTTTTGTTTTCTGTGTTTGCTGGGACTGAGATCCTTTGGTTTTGTTGCTAATAGATTTTTTTTTGACAAAGCGGAAATAATAGTTTTTGTTTCTTTTGTGCAGAAAAGAAGATTGACGAGTCTGAAAAAAAGAGCATTTGTTCATGTTCAATATTGTAAGGATTTTTCTTCCAAGTTTTTCTTAGCTGGTGCATTGTTTACATATCGCTGGGGTGAATCTCCTGCAAAAAAGAATTGTGTTGGCTCTAAAGAAATGATTCGAGGGCTGAGGAGACTCGTACTGCATAAATTGCTTGGAAGTGTTCATGTATCATTATGTTTGTTGTCCATGATGTAATTCATAATTTATTTAGGAGGCCGAAAAATCTGTGTATGATGTATTTGGTGTACCGTCGTCCTTCAATTCTTACAAGTAGGAAAGATTGATTAGTATAATGAAAGATCTCATAGTTTTACTGTGCACTGGTTGAACTCTTGTGATTTCTTTCTTGTATCAATGTTATGGTACAGTTCCAATGTATAGATCCCTCAAAGACAGCTTCTATTTTGAATTTTTCATTTGGTTTGTGCATGCTTTTCTTGTATAGTTCCCTGTGTAAATATTAATTTCTCGACTGAATTTTTGAGGTATCATATGAAGTTTGATTCATAACCTCGTTGTGCGCGATTTTATGACAGAGATATGGATAGAAGAGGATCTGATTCCTGAAAGGTCTGAGATTGTTTAACTTAGGATGATCAGTTTGATTAGCCAGAGGCCCGGCTAGGATACAGTGCAGGTTGAACCGGGTTTGGGTTCCCTCTGTGTAGTTGTGCCCGCGAATCCCAGAGTCGGGGCGAGGCCGTATAGTCACATGGAACGTAGCTTCAACTTTGGCATACCAGGTCCAGGACCACTGTTGTACAGACCTCAGGAGTCGCAGCTTTATCTGACCTCCAAATCAGTCATCCCCACCTATTCCACCCCACTTGTTGCACTTGCACTTGTAAAGTCCACCTCAGCTTGGTGGTTCCACGAGCTGGACGTGTCAAACCTCAACCCATCTCCGCGCCTCTCCTCCTAACCTCGGGCGCAACTTGTTGCACCTCTAGAAGCTGTTCCAGAAGCATGAAAGCAATAATTGGTGAAATCATGGAGTAAAACCGATCATGAAACCCCCATTTACGGAAAAGGGGCTATAAATTGTTCATAGTTATACTCACACTTGCACCCCCTAAAAAAGAAGGATCGCCCAACTTTTGCATGATTACCATAAATTTTTCACCTATAATAACACCCCCACATTCTGCCAAACAAGACATTCACGTATCACATGTCTTTGTTTGTAACGTAAAAACTAAATCCCAAACACTCATTTAAGTAAAAAGGGTTTTCTACCAACTGTCTCTTCTTCTCTTTCATTTATCCTCCTAATCAATTTGAGCATTATATTGTAACTTTGTCCACTGTTTTACACATGTTATTTCTCTCACTTTCCTCCCCATTGTAGCTCCCATGGAGATTTCCATCATTGTCTGTCTTCTTCTTTCCTTCCTTTCCGTGTCATTATCTCAACACCTTCATCTACAAGCTAAACCAGGCCGCGACCCCGGCTCTCAGATCACTGTCATTGGCAATGTCTACTGTGACATTTGCTCCAACAACACATTTTCCGGTCACAGCTACTTCATACCAGGTAAAATCCCTACTACTGCTTAATTTTCGCGATGCACGCTTGGATTTGTTAGCTCTACTAAACAAGGTTGATCACAAACCTTAAAAGATAATATAGGTGTATTATCTTAGTACAATTACTATGTTTAGTAATGTAAGACGGTCAGTTAGTGTCAACTTGTTCAACTAGTTAGCTCCACTTGTTAGTTTACGTGGATTTCAGCTAGCTCAACTGGTATAGTCATTGTCGTATGACCAGTTTATTTAAGCGGATGTCAGCTAGCTCAACTGACTCGAATAATGTTGTGTTGATCAGGAGCAGAAGTGAAGATAGACTGCAAGTTCAGGGCGACGGCGCCGAGGACAGCAGAAGAGATAACATTCTCAGTGAACAGAACAACCAACAAATTAGGGTGGTACAAGCTGGAAATACCCTCCGTAGATGGGATAGAATGTGCAAGGGAAGCAGCAGTAGTGTCACTCTGCAGAGCAAGTTTGGTGAGAAGTCCACCTTCTTTTACCAAATGCAGTGTTCCTGGGCTTATGACCACTTCTGATGTTGTTTATTTCAAGTCCAGTGAACAAAATGTCTGCATTTATGGGCTCAGTGCTCTCAACTTCAGGCCCATTAGAAAAAACAAGGCTTTGTGTGGAAATTAGCATGGCCTTGTAAAGCTCAGTCATATCAAATATGCTTTTTTTTTTTTTTTAACTTTTTTTTGCCTCTCTGTATGTCTTTTTCTTTACCCTTTTTACTATTTGTGTTTATATATATTAAAGAAAGTGATTAAATGGTAGTGTGTTACTCAAATTCACAAGGTCTATGACTGTTTGTTGTTTCCTGTGATAATTCATATGAGCCGATTTTAAATTGTGTTTCGACTAAAACATTGTTGTTGTTGTCGTCAAAAGATCGTCTTGAGTGGAGTATATAAGATGCCTTGCTATTTGTCTAGAGGTGATGTCTTGTTACTCTTGTACATGCAGTACCCCCTTGTGGAATTATTGGAGACGTGAAATTGGGAATAGTCTAATGTCCATGATCCATCCCCTACCACATAGTATTAAGATCTCAATGGTTGCAAGATCAGAAATTGGAGAAAAATACAAAATTGAAATGATGTACATGGAAGAGGAAGAGAAAATTCATAGTACTCAACAATCAAGTGTATCTTCTTATTTCTTTTGCTTTGTTGTCTTTGTTAGGATTTTCTTTCACCCTGAGTTTTTACCTCGGGGTGCTGATTTTGCCAAGTCAACAATTACTGTTGCCAAGGCAAAATTAAAGTAAATAATGTTTCGATTACCATTTATGAACTTATGAAGTCCCTTAAAAAATAAACTTGGGAGTAGCAATTGTAAATCTAAAGATTGCTTTGTTTGTCAAGACACACAATTCCCAATTCGACTTGGCCCCTTTTGACTTCTCTTGTAACACGGATTTTCCTTATTCGTTCAGACAAGGTGAGGGAAACGTTGATAAAAGGGTCTCCTAATTTATGTACTCGTTGTGACTCTAAATATCTTTATAAAAAAAAAAAACAGATGATTGTTTCGTGGACATCTAGAAACATAGGAAATGATAAATTCTTAATCATTTTAAGATGGATATATTGTTTTTAGGTTGGCAAAATGTTTCTAAAATAACCAATGAATTTTGACTACCTAATACCTATATATGGGGATGTTGCTTGATACTTCTCCCTCTATCCTTGATGATTAAAAATTGAAATTACTTCTCACATTGTTCATTAAACAAGTTGGGAAATTCCTATAAATTAAACGTGGTTTTTTTTTCTTTTGGTTTTAATCTCATTAGAATGTTTATACTTCTACTCATATTTAACAAACTTACAAACTACCACATTGAACATTTGTAGAGCACCTTGTCCTACCTAATTGAACTTTCACTTACTCCAATTGAACACATTGGCTGCCTTGGGAAACTTGCTCAACACATTTCAACTGAGTTACTCACTCTATTCCAAACATTGGCTGCCTACAGTAAATTCTAGGTTGTCGCAAAATGTGTCACATTTGGGAGTCTAACCTAGAATTCAACGAGTTTGTCATTGAAAATTCTAACGTTGTGATCATTGAAAATTCTAACGTTGTGATCATTCATCCTAAAAACGTATAGTTTTACGCCTATATGCACAAATGCTTTTGGTTTTGAGACTTAGAGTCGACCTTGTGGCTAGCAGGAGATCGACCTGCATGAGAATTAACTCTAATTCAAATCCTCAAGGATTTGATTCAAGAAAAAAAAAATCAAAACAAAGGCATTTGATTTGTTTGCAATGGTCACAATATAAGTGAAGTTTGACCGTGAAAGTCAAAGCACCAAATCATTTTGACATTGAGGGACTATATTATTATGATGATTATTACTCCGTACTTGATAAGCACAAACTCTGGTGTTCCTATACTCTTTTGATTTGTCAATAACTTGCCAGAAAGTAAGCAGGGGAAGAAGAGTGAAAAATCGTAGAAATCACAGAACTTAAACAAAACCAAAGCTGAAACTAGGGATGGCAAATGGGTCGTCGGGTCGGGTCAGTTTTTATCGCGCCAGGTTATATCGGGTCGGTTCTGTCGAGAAACTTTTGCCGGATATGATCGGTTTCGAGCCGGGTCATAATTTAAAACTGATGGTCATCTATAGGCGTCAGTTCAATGTTTGGCATTACAAGTCGGGTCATTGTTGGGTAACGATAGGTCGGGGCGGTTAAGGGTTAGGTCATCCGCAGGCTCTGTCGGTTCGGGTTATCATCGGGTCGGGTCTGGTTGAGTTTGATTGATTACAATTTAGGATCTTATCGGGTCAGATTTCCGGGTCAACAAATTGGGTCGGGTTGCCGGCTCCTAGCTGAAACCACGAAAGCGGTTCGGAGCGGCTTACTCTATACTCCCTCCGTCCCCTTTTAAACACCCCGCTCTCTTTTTTACGTGGATTAAGGTGATGCGATTTGTTTATTATTGTTTAAGGTAATTGGTGGTTTATTTATTATTATTGAAGATAATAGGTGGTTTGTTTATTATTTTTAGAGATAATGGGTGGTTTGTTTATTATTTTTGGAAATAATGGATGGTTTGTTTATTATTTTTGGAGATAGTGGAGGGTTGATGTGTGGTGAAAACTTACCCCATTTAGTAAGTTTTGAAATGGGGTGTTTAAATGGGGACACCCAAAAAAGGAAAGCAGGGTGTTTAAAAGGGGGTGAAGGGAGTATGTCTATGTATTATATTGTTTGAATCCTCGTATCCCCACTCCCTGTTGGAGATTTCCATGCAATGTATATGGTCTAATTGTACCATATTGGTGTGTATAAGGAAGTGTATGTCCTTATGATATAAGGGGGTCAATATTATGGAATTAATTAATTAAATTAATTAATTTGGATAATATTGGTAGTTAGTTTTATAACTAACTTAATCTTAACCATTGATTAAATCAATGATCATGATTTAATGTGAATGGACACCAATGTAAGGGGTGACTCCTCTATAAATAGGATGTCACGTTGTCATTTAGAATAACATAGAAAACATGAAAATTGATGAGGAAAACATAGAAAATTATGTTTTC
The DNA here is from genome assembly GCA_963457585.1 of Spergularia bocconei. Taxonomy (NCBI): domain Eukaryota; kingdom Viridiplantae; phylum Streptophyta; class Magnoliopsida; order Caryophyllales; family Caryophyllaceae; genus Spergularia; species Spergularia bocconei. The sequence goes on from OY734943.1 coordinate 10,114,307, forward strand.
ATATTCCCACAAGAAAACCATCTCATGATACAGTAGGGCTCTTACGTTGTTATAGTGCTAACGACGTTTGAGACGACTTCGTAGTATCCCTGAGACATTCGATCCTCCCCGGTGCACTCTATGGGGGCGAAATAGTCTTAAGCTAAGGGAAGAGTTCGTACTCGCCGGTAGAAGTCGGTTATTCCTAAACTAATCCATGTCCCATGTTTTTGCACTAACACTCCCACGTATGAAAAAAATATCCCCATAAATTCTTATATATACCTTGTGCAAGTTGGGCTTCGATCTTACAGTCCTACTCCCATAATTCACATTTAAGACCTTGTACTTTTGGTTCTTCTTTCTCACTTTGTCTTATACCAGTAGATGAATTATATCGACAAAGTTTGCAGTTTTGTTTAAGGTGTGCAATCAATGGTCGTATTTCTTAAGCTTAGCTTCCTCATCACTCATCAGAACATTACACAATTTGCATAAATAATGCCGTACAAGTCTATTGCTGTCATGCAGGCAGATATCGGGGACATGTTGCTTAAGTTGTAGAAATGTTGAAATCGTGTCTTATTGACAAATTAATTTATGTACCCCACAGATTGTGTCATCTATTACTTGAATTCTCTTGTTTTTTCCAGATTTGGACATGTCGAAGGCCAGATACCAATGAAAACTCGTACTACAATGAACATTCATGTACTGTTCTGATAGCCAACAACTCTCGGCACTCTAAACAGATTTGTTGTAAATATCTCGGATTGAACGTGTTGAGACGTCGTAAGGACAGTCTACGGTGGAGTAATAGAATACGAAAATCAGTGATTGGATTATCCTTCTAGATAAAGTAAATTAAAAGAAATTGATTTTGCTATAATGTCGTCGATCTCTTATGTTATTACGAATACCTGTTCATTCAATTATGTAGGACGAAAAACATGAATAGAATCACAAGTAGTTTTGTTTTCTTAGCTAAAAGATCTGGTACAAGAAGCTCAAGACTAAGTTACAAATTTGCAAGTATACCAAATCCAACAATTATTCACCTGCCAAAACTAAACATTTTGACGAAAAACAGGATGACTTACATTTCTTCCCTAAACAAATAATGTATTTAGTATCCAAATTCAATGATTAACAATAATATATAGGACAAATAATATCATACAACCAGTAAAATTCATAGGAAACAGGTGAAACATCCTTGGACGACATTATGCTGACAGAATGAACTTATCCTCTGATTAATCAACAAATTGTTAGAGCTTAGATCTCATTCATCTGATCTTCAAAGGTGTTCATGGCCGAAACCGGCATTCCGAGGAGCACATTTATAGACCTTCTCTCTTTACCGTGTGACAGGAACAATATGACTTCTTTCTCAGGCAATGCCACAGGTCCTGATACAACAGGCTCGCCCCACCCGAAATCAGTGGTGTGGAATGACAGTCTTGACCAAGTAGTGATCAGTAGGGTGGAGCTCAGGGAAGGCCTAGCTCTTGTTGTCTCGAAATAGTCAATGGCTGATCTCATGTAGCTGTCAGTGACCATTTTTATGGACTCTTGGACTAGTTTAACACCAGCTGAAAGCGGGTTTTCGATCAATTCTCCTGCAGGACATATAGCATTAGTAAGAACAATTCCATTGCCGCAGTACCCTTTAGGCAAGGGTGGGCTGAACTTAGGCCTTCCATCAACTGCAAAGAGAAGTTTCGTCTTTTGATCAGGCTTCATCTTCAGTGCCTTGCTTCTAGCCCTCCACACGAATGCTGATAGGGCTTCGAAAGTAGTGCATTTCTCCAAGATGTTATCTTCCATTGCCTTTGCTTTCAGCTTCTCGAGTAGCTTCGGGCCAAAGCAGAAGGAGCGGTATTGCATTTCTTCATTGTAGAGCTCACTAGTGCCTGAAACATCGTCTATCTCATCGAATTCTTCGTGCTTAAACTCGATCTTTGGTGGGTTTCGAGAGCTTAGGATTGTCCTGTCTAGGCATGGCGGTATGTTTAGTGGTACGCCCCTCGCTGTTTCACCCCATGAGTTGACGAATTCCATAGCTCCAATCCCATCAAACATGCAGTGGTTCATGCATAGGCCTAGCGCAAACCCTCCACACTTAAACGTTGTCACCTGCACAAATTCACCCCTTTAAATTCATTTCCTTGTGTACAATTCAGCCATTCGTGCAATTCCTTTTAGAAAATGTTTCATTCATTCATCACAATTCACAATTACTCGATTATTAGCTTTCGCTGTACTTCAGCCCGAGCATTTTTGCTTATGAATTTATGATACTAGTCAGTGTTCATCTCCCTTCCTATGTACAGTCTAGAGAAGTAGAGAGTCTAGAAGATCAGAATTACATGCGATATTTTGATTATTATTCGGGATATATAGCAATATAAGAAAAATCACATGATGAGCATTTCACTAAGAAAATTTATTATGAGCAGGGGAACAGTCAGAGTAAAGATTACTTAGGTCATTAGGTGAACGAATACACTGACTTTGTACACAATACAATATGTATTAGAAGTCACGCAAGCTTCTAAGGTGTCGTTTGGATACCGCGGGAATTAAATTACCGTGGTAAGTATGAATTAACGGGAATTAAATTCCTAATGTAAACTCGTAGGAATTTGTCTAAATGCGTTTGGATACCATGTAGGAATTTCGGATTCCCTAACATTTTTTTCCCATGGGTTGTTTGGATTCACTATTTCAATTCCCATGTTAATTAGCAAGAATACTATTTTACCCTTTACGTTTTTTAGTGGTCAACCACGTAAATGTAAGGGGGAGTATTAAAATTTTGAGGGCAATAGAGTAATTTTCTGAAATTGGAAGCATGGGAATTTTGAATGACCAGGGGGGGGGGTGGGTAATTAAATTCCTATGGTGTATAGGAATTAGAAATGCCCATGGATTTTCCAATGCCTACACTTTGGATAAAAAGAAGTATCCAAACAACCCATCCAAAACCAAATTCCCAGGAAAATGAAATTCCTGTGGAAATAGAGGGTATCCAAACGAACCCTAAGTCACACTACCGCGATTTTAGTGTTTCATGGACGTATATTGAGGCTTAAACCAGAGTAAATCTGCTTATTAAGATCAAACTTATAATAACTTGAACATCACTTCCCTAAGTCCCTAACAAGTAAACTTGTACAAAAGGTACAAAAACCAAGTCAGGAAATTTTTAAGGCACAAACCTGAGCAACAAGAGGAGGAATTTCAAGGATGTTCTTAGCACCAGGAATATCATAGACCAGCTTGCCAAGAGTGACAGGGTCAGGCTTAGTAGAGTCACCAATCTCATACATGTTACAATCAGCCTCAGCCTCAACAAACACCGCGCCTTCACCAGTACAATCGACGATCAGTTTGCCCTGAGGACTGATCGTAAGCCGCCCTGCCAAGGGGTAGTAGTGAACAAGAACCTTAGCCAGGGCTTCCTTAAGCGTTTCGCCCGCGATTTCATTGCCCTTCTCCTCTGACTTGAAGCAGTATATTGTACGGACTATAACAGCAATGTTCTGGTCTAGATTTGAGAGGAAGTGTAAACCCTTTGGAGTGTCTTCAGCTGGTTGAACCAATGATGGTTTTCCTAGATGCTTCACGTTGAGTTCATCACCCATTTTGTGGCCGTTGGAGATCATTGTAATCCCATTCACTCCATTCTCTTGAACCTAATATAACAAACAAAGTTGCACATTAGTGATTAATAATATATGCATGCAATACTAATGGGTAGCGATTTTTTACACTCCCAACATTGATTTTTTACTTTTTCGCCAGTCTAACAAGCAACAATACAATTATGTTTAAAGTTTTTCATACGGCGTGAAGTGTACACGATAAAAATGAACTCACGCAGTATAAAAATCAACTCGCTAAACAATAAATGACGAACAACTTAGACAACTTACCATGTTGTAGGCCTTGTTGTGTGTAAATGGTACAATTGTGTTTTATGAGTATGTTTTTTAAGCTAGTGTTTTTGGTATAGGAAGGATTAAGGGAGATATATATAGAAGTATGAGATGTGGAGTGATGATTAAGTATTTGAATGGTTAACTTCTCAAACAAGTGTGGAAAAGAGAGATGGCTCAAATTATTGGGTTATGTTTCTTGTGTAGGAGTATTTAAGGAATTAAGGGCTCTTTTTCTTGCATAGTTTATGAGTTAGTTATACCACTTTTTATATGAGCTGTTTATTTGGCTTATTTTCCAAAGTTTCCTGGAGAGTGCATATATGAAACCATGCACAAATATTCTGATATGGGTGGAGGTTGGTGACTAGCCAAGATAGAATTTAGAAATTATGACATTTTATTACACACAAATAGACGAAGTCTCGTACGCCTGGTTTGGTAGGGTTGGCATTCTAATCCTATATACGGAGTAGTTATTTTTTGCCAAGTAATTGTTTCTTTCTTTATCGTAAACTCTCGTATACAGTCACTCTGTCCGAGTTTAAACACCACATACCCAAAATGCTCTTGTGTTGAGAAAACTAAACATACTAATCGGTTACTTATCAAAGTTTTAAAAAAATTACATAACAAGTTAGATAAGAGGATTAACATAAAATTCCATGTAATTTTTTCGCAACTTTGATTAACCATTTAGTGTGCACACCCTCTTTCGTGAGGGTGCGTTTTCGATAAGGAGTGTTTAAACTCGGACGAAGGGAGTATATCATAAGATTATAGTAAGACCAATTGTCACGGTAAATGTATGGAACTTAAGGGTCAGAGTACCAAACCTCAGTCATTATGACTCTCGAGTTAACAAGAGAATTTATTTATCCTCAAATCGAAAACTTATTTATGACTCTCGAGTTAACAAGAAAACTTATGAATTTAACTATATAAAAGTTCGAGCCATACGATCTTATATCAATAAGACAATGTAAGAGAAAAGCTAGAATTCTCACTAATGTTTGAAGTTTTCACAATGGCGTGGCTACTTTTGGACCAATTCCTCACAATTGTTATATTTATCCCAAGTGCAATAATAGAATCGATCGAGGATCATATGGTATTTAATACAGCTATAGGACCTGGGGAACAAAAGATGGGTATAAATTCACTGTGACAATCTTCTATTTGCTAATTTTAGCAAGTGGAGGTACAGATCGTCGTAGACTCGTAGTTATAGTATGCAAAATATATGGCAAAATGGGGCTAGACGTAAGAAAAATCATCAAGTCGTGAGCTCTGCACAAATACTAATGCCCCGGGTTCGTGACTTCGTAACAGTTTCACCATTGGGGCAAGAGGGTTTGCCAAACAGCTCCCAGAGGTCAACTCCTCCCCTCCTCCCTTGTTCGAACCGATTCTTTTGACAGGTCTCACACGAGATGGTATCACAATAAATTACTATAAAACAACTTTAATTTACCTGGTTAAGAAGTGACTTTTTTACTTGCATTGGTTAAAATTATCTGACAAACCCTTTGCCGTAATGGTGTTACCGTTAGACTACGACCCCGGGTATTCTTATTGTGGTCATTGTATTGCTTTTAATAATCATTTTAGTTTACAACTAAACCACTTTGTTGTGTTTTTAATGGATCACAGTACATAAAATTAGTCATAATTTATAAAATAACTCATTTGCGCATGCTATGTGGGCTAATCTAATCATATAATAAATCAATCACTATAATAAGATGTATAATTGTCACTAAAAACGTAATAAATGTGACTTTAGAAACGAATAAAATGGTCTCACAATAATTTATTGTGACACCGTCTTTTTATGACCAACATAAGTAATTAGCAATTCACAATCTTCAAATTTAATATAGATTATCATGTTTGTTTCAACAATATAATTTTCTTTACGAACTTTTAGATTATCTCAATCAAAGTAAACTTTTGAATCCTTACGCTCTGTTTGATTCAATTTAAAAAACAGTGAATCTAAATCAAATTAGCATCATCATATATATATATATAAAGTTGGATGGAAACCGTGTGGGCGCGACACGTCATCCTCCACCTCACGCGCCACGTAGGTGACAGGCAAACGTACATGTCACACATGCGAATCCACCTCATCAGCCACATAAACAAATCCACCGCAAAAATGAGATTGCAAAGACTTGAACCCGCGACCTCCATGTGAAATTGTAACACATAAACCACTATGCCAAATGCTTTTGTTGATGCTTTTAATAACACAATTATATATAAAGGGCATTAATGTTGTGGTTATAAATACAAATATATGAAAATCAAAATAATTTAGGGGTGATAAATAACGGTATATGATATCGTTCAAAATTGTGGTGAAAATAAATATTGAAATAATAATAAAGTGGAGAGGGAAGTTAGAGGCTTGGTATTATGCGGTTTGAAGAATACCGAAGACGTTGATGACTAATATTGTAAATTCTCTATTATACTATTTTACGAATAAAATCAAACATGCTAATCAATGAAAACCGTGCGTAGCACGGTGTAAAGACTAGTTTAATATATGAATCAAATCAAATCAACGGCGACTGTCTTATGTGTCTCTCGTCTTTCTAATTATGTGGTCGCTTCTGTTGCATTTGCGCTGAGTTGTTTATGGTGGTATAAACCTCACAGTCATGAATCAAGGATGATGAAAGGCTTGAGATCATCTAGCCACGTGGCGAGACAATGCGGGCTAAGTTGACTAAACTTCTTCGTTACACAAGTTGGCGAAATTTGTTAGTTATAGTGTTGTTGTGTAGCTGCAAAGTGCATAAATGACGTTTCTTTTCTTCACTAAAATCCACCAAATTCGTTGGTAAGTTGTTTTCATTATTACCAAGGTAGCTGCATGGTTGATCAACTAACACTTCCTAAATTACATCACTTCATCCAATTATTATATCAATCACCGGCTAAAATACGAACACATACACTTGGGATTAATTCCCAAAGGTTTTGATAAATGAGTGAAAGAGATCCAATTGAACTTTTTGTTCTAAATTAAAGCGTTATTGGACCACTTTGTTTTATGACACTAGTAGACTAGATGGTGGCATGGTTTGGACCTTGAGTCTCAAACACTGCTTGCTTCTTACCTTTGTGATACAAAATAGTCAACTTCGAAAGCCCTAGATCGAAAAGATTCAAATGGACCGTACCAGGACGAACGGGATTTGGTTCGATCCTCGGTTCATAGGAGGTCGGTCCTCCGGAGGATGTCCTATATATGTTCCGTCATGCTCAACTCTTATTATCAACATATAACCTTACACTCTAATTGCGTGAAGTGACAATGAAGAGCTCCCTAATATCACCTTGCTCTCTAACATTTTAAGTGATACCTACATACCATCGATAGAAAGGTTTCCCATACACCAATACACATTTGAAAATTATTGAGTGGTTGTATTGTACGAGCCAAATGCCGTCTCATGGAAGAATATGTGATTTTAAGAATGTGCTGAAAACATTAACATTAACACCGTCTCATGGTACAATAGTCATATCTAAAGGGTTCAGATTCTCTGAAGTTATTTTTCCATAGAGTTGTGTAGGATTTACTATAAAAGGAAGATATATTTCAAAATGTATTTATGAAAATAAGAGATAAATGCACATGTTAGAGTTCATTTTACATTTGAAATAAACTCTACCATATAGAATTATTTTTCAACTTCAGGGGATCTCAATCCATATCTAAAACGTGTCATAATTTTTCGGCTTCCAAAGAATCTTTTTTTTTTTTTTTTGACGTCTTAAAAACGAATCTTCTTTTTTTTGGTGCATTTATCTTGATTTTGAGTTGTCAGCCCCATTTTAGAAGCGGCAGTTGGCAAGTTGATCCCTAGTCCTTACTGCTCCGTGCCTCCGTATTATTTAACCAAGTGAGTATCCTACACACTTCAGTTCTCCAGCCCGGCAATACAAGAAAACAAAGTCCTACAGAACAGCCATCGACGTTGTCGACTTACGACAACATAACACTAATAAGATAGAAATAGAACTTTCGGGTGTTGCTAAAGTCGGTGACGCCACAACTGAATGACATAACTGGCCAAGTTCATAATCCACATCCATGAAGGAATGCTTTTACAGCTCATAAGTTGCAGAGTACAATCTTGAAAATTACCTTTATGAATCCGAACTAGTTTATGATGTTTACATACATGATCACGATGATTTTCACCTTGTACTAATACCACATGGGGTGATTTAGTTACAAAGTGAGTAAACCCTCACCGGTCATTGCGGTTTGCAGTTTTGCTCTCAGGCTCCTGCTCAAGAGAGCACATTGGCAATCATGCCTGACCACACTTGCTCAGACAGGACAGTCCTTCCTCTAGATAATCCTGCCTGCTTATCCAAAATTCTGGCGCATCCTGCAGGATAGAGTTGACCCTTTCAGATAAACTACAGACTCACTGGGCCCCAAATAGAATTCCAAGTAGCAGATATCTGTAACACATCCATGATATTGTCATACTATACTTTCATGCGACATTAACATTTTCCTGTCCTGGTCTGCTGGTCATATCAAGTCCTCCTCAAAACACTACAGTTATATAACTCGCATGTCGTCAGGGTGGATTTTCGGGTTATGAGTTTATGACTTCTACAATACATAATTACATATTATCATTAAGCTGAAGACTAGAGAACAGTGAAAGCTTGAGTTAACTGTTAACATCAGTGAAGTCAAACTTATAATAAGGCTCAAACGCATACAGCATTGAATAAATCACCAGACCTATAGGTGAATCCATCATTGATAGCATTCTAGAATCTAGACTAAGGATTCGATGACAGGAAAACAATATGCATGTCCATAAGTTTAGATAGCTAAAACAGGGATAGTCCACCATAGTGAAAGTGAAGACAGAAACATATCAGGAATACAGCGTGGGTCAGATATTTTATGTATAAATTTTTCCTTTTCTCAGTTTTTGACAGTAGGAACTAGCTAAAACCATTTGCAACTGAGAAGGAAGTGGCCATCTTAACCTTCACAAAGAGTCATTTAGCATCTTTGGCTATAAATAACCGTCATCGAGGACTCGAGGTTATGTTCTGTTATGCTTTTGTTCCTGGGAATCCACTTGTTCCAGCCTCCACAAATTGAGGAGAGAATGGGCGGAATAAAGTGACCAACTGACAGAGACACTCTTATTCAAAGTTCAAATTATATATATGATTTAATTCATAAGAAAAAGAGATAGAGAGCAGTACCTTCATTATCCCTGCAAGAACTGCACCTCCAAGGTACACCATATGCTTTCTTCGTGGAGGATCCTCGATTCTCAGTCTCAGCTTCTGTACATACCAATGAAGCGGGGGTCAACAAAAATCAGGGTTCAAGGCGTCAGATAGGGCAGGAAAACACATTACTCGTACATACAAGCCTTAACAACTTTGTTGTATTCTCATCCTCAAAAATTCGTATTCTCATTCTCAGTCACTGACATTACGGGTACTTGCCCAATTTCCAAATACATGCAAGTTTTTGAAAAATAACTTGATGAGGTAATTTCACAGAGTCATTAAATCATGCATCATCCAGGTGTAATTGTATGTACATTCGATACTTTTGTAGGTCCGTTTGTCATATTCTATATACCTGATATGGGACATTAATTCTTTTCAATATCACAAAACACAATAATTCTAGCATATCTTTACATGTCAAAGGTACATTAATTAATAATAGGTATATAAAATCATGTGCACATGCTCCCAGGAGCACACATAAATTTGCCGTTGCACCAGCCTACAAATCAGAATCAGGAAACCTATGCTGTCTGGGGCACACATAATGTTGCCGTTCCATCTTAGCCAGCTATATTTCCATCAAGGTCCAACACATGACAACGGAAAGGAGTAGTTTGCGAGTGTTCTAACATAAAAAAGGTGAGATAAAAAGTGAATTTCACTGGAACAGCGTTTCGTACACTCTACATCATATGAAGGCTGCTAAGCAGCTTCCTTCTTCGACAATAAGAAACATAACAGAGAACTATGCTAGTCAGAGTCTTAGTTTTGCCTCAAGGTGGCTGCTTAGATCTACTGCCAACTAATCTATTCTTTTTTTTATACTTAAATTTCCAAGTATTAAATGTATTTAGTAAATGACAAGTAAAAAATGCATATGCAAGGACACAAAGTCCATTCAAATATAAACCAATATGGAGACCCATAAACTTTTTTTTTTTTTTTTTTTATAAGATAGGATATCAATCAATATATTCACAAGGACACCAAGGGGGTGACTCCAATATACATAAATACACCTAAAGGGGTGCCGCCCGTATACAGAGAGACCTAATCAAGCTCTAGAACTATCATGAGACCCGTAACTATACTAAGTGACAGAGTCAAAGAAACATAACAGATAACACATCATGGCATCATCCAGTATGTGTGCTAGTGTGCGAGAGTGTTTTATACTAGGCAATAAGTGAAACTACTGGTTCACTAAAACATCAGAAAAACTAGCAAACCTGTATTAATTCACTCAGACAATGTGACATCATCAGACTTTGCATCTTTTGTTTTATTTCGATCCAAAAGAACTTAGTGTTTTCTAAAACCAAATACCACGAAGGAAAACAAACCATGCATTCTTAGCTTGCAAAACTATCTCATTTCGTTACTATTGAAGCTTTTCAATGACTTATATTAGGAAAACACTTCAAATATATCTTCTTAACATGAACCTACAAGACATTAATAGATAAAAACCATTCTAAACCTAGTCTACTGAAAAGACTCAATCACAAATCAGACAGCTAATCACATGTCACTGATTTATTGCACTACTCGTGAGTCATGATTATTTCACCATTGGTCTAGAGTGTCCAAAAATTCACCTTCAACCCATCTTTGTTCCCCTTGAGGACAACATCGAGATATCTATCCAATATTTCCTTTTCCAACCTGTCAAAAAATATAAATTACATGTCAAAATTCAATTAGAAGTAAACACAAAACACGATTTAAATAGTTTTTTGTTTTTTAAATAAGCGCCACAAATACTCTTAATAAGATGAGTCATTTTTATTAAAATACAGGTTCAGGAGCAAAAACATAGGCATGCCATAAGTCAAAGCAAGCTACACATAACATAAAACAGGGGAGTCTAGGCCAAGCCGCCAAGCAAACATTCAAGAGTGTTAACTTGGCCAGGACTATTAGCACGCCACCGAGTTCATCAAAGGGGATCGTGTTAGTCGGAGTCCAAGATGAATCCCAAGGATGGCCAATAGCATTTCCCTAAAAATTCTCAAGTCGCCTAGGAAAACAGCCGACTAGCAGCATCCTACTCAGAAGTCGAACGCATGTACCCCCATCTGAAATATCATCAGGATCCAACCAGATAGAAGGAGAACATAACATTTAAACTCACACGAATGTCAGCATTGATAGTCATTACTCATTGCCATCTGACATCTACATTAAGAACAAATATATAGAAGCTTTTTACATCGTCTCTTTTTTCAAAATTTAGAACGGCAATCTTCATTGCGACAAGCAAAAAGAAAGGAGAACAAAAAGAGTTGATTAAATGACATGTTCATTACCAGATGTCCTACTCGCACTACCACATGCCATCACAGAAAGCGGCCAGTAACCAAATGTGATAATCTTCCACTAAAGAACACCAGCACAAGTCTACAAAAAGATGAAAATCACAGAACACCAGAACAAGTCTTTACCGAGAGCAAAAGGCTAATCAACTTAGGAAAACGACAGATAGCACCTTTCATCCTCCATCAAAACCAACCAAACGAACCCTCAAATTGTTACACTCAGATTGCTCACAAGTAATGCCTTCTATTTTTCATCAGCTTCCTAAGTTATTCAAAACATTAACGTCCCATCCCATCTTGACTCTTGGCTCCTAAACGCCAGTTTAAGCAGAATAAAAGACTTCAAATAAGTTCATACAAGAGCTTAACAATTCAAATGGCCCGTGCAAAAGATATATAAACATTACCGGCTTGGTAGTCCTGGGTACATAGTGCTTCCTCCACTTAAAACAATATGCTGATAAAGCTGAAAATGAAATTGTGGATAATCAGTTGAAGTTAATTCAAGAAATCGAGCAACCAAATTATTGCAAAATGATTTTCAGTAATCCAATCACATAATACAGAAAATAATAGTAATATAAACACCTGCTGTAAAGAAAAATAAATAGATAACATATCAAATCAAGACCCGTATGGATTATCAAACAAGAAATCAAGAATAAGCCAAGTAGCCAACTATCACATGCAAATCCATCAGACGCCACCTGGATTGGATTTTTAAGGAATTCAGGTCTCCTGGTCATTGCAAACAAAAAATTTCTCTCTAAAACAGGTGTGCATGTCTAAATACAGCAGTGGAAAATGCCAGAAATTTATCCTCTTAAAGTATGTATACATGTAACTTTATTAGATAGCTTAACCCACGCCCCCAAGCATCACTCAAGTGCAGTCACGATTTCGGACTTTAAATAAACATATTATTGGCTAAAACACAGGCATTAATCATTTGCAGCAAGCAAGTATAAGTATCAATCAGTTGTATCCGTACCATCATGCGATTATCAATATCCATTTCCTGGATGCAGCGAAATACCATGTCAGCCATTCCATCACCTTCAACATCTATAAGTTCCTGAGGCATGAACAGATTTTCAAATTTAAAAACCATCCATACATAACAAAAACAGCAGCTATCTCCAAGAACCCAGCCAAGTATGCGACTAATTCGGGTAGGTCTTGAGTAGGAAAAACTTCTGCAGCCATATGTCTAACCGCGAAGCATTAGAGGTATACTCTGAGAGTGTCTTATACACATAAGAGCTTATCATAACATAAGGGATCCATTAAAACTAGTAGTTTTTGTTTCACCTCAACGTCCCAACTCTTACTGCTCTAGCCTGATGATTTTACTAAATAAAAGGACATAGTAGCCTTCAGTACTATGTTTATTGGACTCTACACTTAAAGAGCATGACAAGAGAAAAATGAAACTAACAGTACCCCGACTATCCACTTAAAATTTTGAAACTGCTAAAGGAAAAGAATATAGGAAGCTTTGCAGATAATTTGTAGAGGAATTTAAGAAAAATAAGCTCTGTATCATCTCTTAATCTCAGGCCATGAGGTTCAGTTATCTCTCTAACTCTTAAATTCTGGATAATAAATCTGCTTTTGCCTGTCATGGCTCAAATAGACATGCCAATCGGGAAGAGCAAGTTGGGTTCAACTCGGATCAATATGTTTAAATTTTAGAAAGAAATTTAAAATCAATCGGAAAAAAGGGGTATACAAAAAAATTAGGCACTGATAGTGTGATACACATCAGAATTTTATACAAAAAAAAATATGAAATTCCGTCAATTGGCCACTCAATTTCAAAACAAAATGCTTATAGAAACTGCTTACCGGAGTGAAGAGAGCTTCAGGTGCCTGGAACCGTTCAGTACCAACTTTGATAACCCTTCCATCTGGCAGCTGATGTAAGACAGTAAGAGATCTTTTTTAGCATATTAACAAAGGTAAATTTTATAAAGAACAAAAAAAAAATGTAATGCTCAGACAAGATCCAGTTGCAAAATGTCGGGAAATATGATCTCACAGGAGCCATAATCGGTGTCTGAATGTGGAACTAATATGACTTGGAAGAAATCCGTGAACTCTGGAAGTACTATATGTACCTCAAATCCACACCCTAATTATCACAAGGTAAACAGGACAATTGAATAGGTTGAAGTCATCAGAAAGGTCCTAAACACATCAACTTACAGTGTACTTCTTCATTAAAATGGTGGTTTCAAGTCCCAACTGGTACTCACGTTTGTAATCATAACTGCAATGAACTATAACTGGTGTTACATGGAATCACAGGATCTCTATAGTCTGTTACTGTACAAATCATCTAACCTTATATAGCATAGCTTCTCTTTGATTTGTCTTACAGTTTCGAAATCAGCAGATTTGTTCATCGCATACCTTAAGAAGGAATGAAATGTCAATGAGATTGAGCAACAGCATTCGGAATAAGTCCAGATAAAAATCAGCATGAATTGTACCAGCTAATAGCAATTGAAGGTAGCCTCACCCTCTCCTTGTAAGCAAATCCAAAAGGTAAGATGTAATATGCCTGCCTGCCACATTCATTCTCTTCGTGAGATGTGGGAAGGAGTAACCATCAACAACAGGAACCTGACGAGAGAGTTCAAGAAATTTCTTTATTATTGATCAACAAGGAAGCAAAACCAAAGCTTGACAAGCAGCTGCTCTTTGTTACTCACGTGAACCATACAGCAGCTTTTACCACATCCGGTTGCATTTAAAAAGAGATTAAAGATGTCAAATCAAGAAATAGCATGTAGAGAAACAACAATACAGCTGGTTCACTTTTGGCGTAGACCTATAAAAGACCGACCTGGCCCAAACCGGCATGAATACTCTGGGCCCTGAACAGAAGGTACGCCGGAAACACGAATGACCCACTTAAATACAAGAAAAGAAGGACCTGACCCACTGTATAACCCAACCTATACCAAACCCAAAGTTACAGTGCCTAACCCGAGTAACATGTTTGCTGAGTCTACTTTGGCCAGTATGACTGCATGTCCCCACATGAAACAGGCATGAACTAGTGAAGACACTGTTACGGCATAGTGGCAAGATTCAAATATTCTTATCTTGTCTTGGTCAACCAGGGACCATATACGATTCTTAAGAAACTCAACTCAACTATCACAGCTCTTCACTTCAAAGGCCATACCCGTGTCCAACATAGAACGCAACTACGCAAGGATATGGGTAAGGAATCCATACCTGACTCTTGCCTATCCAACACTCTCATAAAAGAGATAGAAAGGGAGTATCGCATGACAAAAGTAGGGGAAGATACTGATGTGTAAAGCATCCACTATATATATCTCTATTTTACTTCGATAAACTTGAGAATATTTAAATTCTGAGCCTTATGACTAACTTTTTGTTTCAAAAAAATTTCCCGTACTGGTAACCTCATTTCAAGACTCACAAAATGAGTCACGGTGAGACCGACACTTGGATATGTACCCGTGTTCGAAACCTCTACCCAAGTCAACAACAACAACCAAGCCTTATTCTCAAAATGATTTCGGGTTGGCTAAGAATCGTGATCTGAAACCGTCTTATGTATGTCATGTAAGTTCAAGACCATTGTGAACCAGTTAAAAAATATTGAAACCCGTTTAAAAGGAGTTTTGAAAAGCCATCAAAAGAAAAGAAAACAATTTTATATACAATATAGCAGTAAAACAAGTGAAAAAACATATGAACTTTAAACCTGTACACAAGTCAATTTGACTTAAAATCTCAAGACCAGTCATTAGAATCCAGAGCAACTATTTGTAATCATGCATGTGTGTATGATAATTACAACAAGATGGCTGCTGCAACAATACAACCACGAGACAGGAGAATACAGATTTGCAATACAGACTATTGCAGATGCACAGCTACTGTATGGGTCTCCTTGGATTATTGGGACACCAGATACTAGAATATTGTATTCTTCTTGCCTTTTCTATACTTACGTAGTATAAAGAAATCAAAAATTAGAACTTCGCATTACATACCTTGACATGTTTGACACGCCAACACACACACACACACAAAAAAATTCTTTATCTGCAAAGTAGACTGCAACTATATGCAACACGTCAACACCTACCAGATTTCAAACTCACACAGCACACGCGGATCAAAGTTGATCTAGTGGTTAGGAAAACAATACGCATAGATTGGACTTAAGCAGCAATGAGAGCAGCCCACTAAACAATGGACATGCAGTGACTGCCTGGAGAAAACTTAGATTCACAAAATATTCTAACGGCAAACAAAAAGAGCTAGGAAACGAGGGCATGATGTTAAAACATTACCACGTGGGTGACACCATCTCCAGAATCAATAACTAGTCCAGTGAGCAAACCTGCAAGTATATGCAGAAACCAATTTCAAGAAAATGGTTTTTTAATGATTTAGGGAGTCTACATATAGGAAAGAAATAGAATATTGTTTCCTTATTTTCTTTGTAGATGACCTGAGGAACCTGGGAAACGCTACCTCCAATGTGCAATGGGTAATAGGAGTACATTCCAAGTTTATGCAGATGAGTTAAAATGGAATGTTTATGGAACTACTTTACCTTGAGCATACAAGGTCAGGACCGCTTGGATCTGGATGAAGACACCAGAAAAGTTGTATCTTTCAAACATAGTCTCCACCTACATTGCAACCCAAATTTAAAATCCTTTGCCAACTTTCAGGTAAGAGAAATTCAAACCTTCCTACAGTATTAATGAGTGAAATTTTGATGATTATGATGATTGTGGACTAAGCCTACACCTATATCTGCCAACTGTATTAGAAAATGAAATATTGCTAACCACGATGATCAACTCTGAGCTTTATTATGGAGATAAACTACGCATAGGAAAGAGCACGCACCATTTTCTCACGATTTTTTGAAGGATTCAGTGGGGGGTCAGTGAGTAGTATCTTACACTCTGTAGGATCTACCTGTCAAGAGATGAGTGAAGAGATCAGAATAGGTACAAAAATGTCATACAAAAGAATTAAGTGCCTACAAGCCCTTACTTGTAAAGTGCATAGCTATACCTTTAACTCACTGAAGAATGCATAGTCCCATACATTACACATGTCATCCCAGTTTTGAATGATCCCATTGTTGACGGGATAAGATATATCGAGTTGATTTCGCAAGTCTACACATGCCTCTCCAACAACAATATCCTGCATCATGAGCACGTAAGTTTCTCAGGCGTACTCATACCATGAATGTGATGACTCGCCTAATTCCGGTATGTCATCACATAAGTCACATCGACAACATTACGTGAGAAACCAAATCAAACAGCCTCTTTTGCATCTAAAGAAAGAATTCACTTGCCTAGGTAGAATAATTCACACCTTCAATTCTTGTTCCATCAACGACTCTTCATACCGTAGCATTGGTTTCCCAACCACACAAGGAAAGACTGAAGTGGGAAAGTTCTCTCCAGCAAAGCCACACTTAACATACTGCAGTGAACAAAGAGGACAATGAGGATGCTTGACAAAGTTCAGTTCTTATGGAGAACAGTCAGTATAACTTTGACAAGGTAGCTATCAGATGGCAAGTTAATTAAAAATTCATGTCTTCCAAAAGGCAAAAATTACATGTACATGAAATTCAATCTAAGTTTATATAAGCAATTCTCAGCATCCTCACTCTATTCCACATTTACATGTACATGTAATTTACATGTACGTAAAATTCACCTCTTATCCCTCCAAACCCTTCGAAGTGTGTTCTAGTGATAGAGTAAATCTTGTGTGAGACGGTCTCACACAAACTTATTGTGAGACCATCTTTCTTTATATAAATAGGGATCTCTTTTACAATTTTAGTAACCATTATACTTCTTTTGATGATTGTTTTAATTTAATGTAATATTAGAATGTCCCATATAGAATGAGTAAATGGGTTATTTAATAAATTATGACTAATATTATATTTTGTGACCCTTTTGAATCAAAACTTATGTGGTTAAATCGTAAACTAACAAGATCACTAAAAGCAATATGGTGATCACTAAAAGCAATATGGTGATCACAATGAATGTTAAACAGTTCACTTTTTAAATAACTAAATCCGTCTCACAATAAATTATCGTGAGACCGTCTCATATGAGACTTTGTCCTAGTGATAAATCTAAGACATTAGGTTGTTTGTTTTCACCACAAAAAGATTTTCTTTGTAATGACCCAAAAGAAAGAACAAACAACCACCAAGGCCTAAGCATGCAAGAAAAAAAGTTCACAGGGAGAAAGGGAAGGATCCATTCCACAAAATCGCAAATTACCAAACAATACTACCAAGTCTTCCTTGTTAGAGCTCGTGTATATGGTTTTTCCTACTGCGTCACCTTATCCATGATGAGAATAAAAAAGATACCCCTAGACTTTAGCTCACTTGAAGCTTACTACGAGCAGTCGAGCACCAACGCATGGTACTTCCAACAAGTTCTCCAGTTGAGTCACCAACGGCACATTGACCAAATGTGAACCAACATTGTTTTGCCAAATTTGCTTGCTACTCAATGTTTCTATGTGAACAGGCCCACAGGAAAGATAAGTCACTAGGTGTATAGACCTCAGATATTCGAGACAGCTTTTTCATGGAGACCTCTAAAATTGTACTCACTAGGCGTGGAGTCATTTTAAGCTCCCTCTTGGGTACAAAGAGAAACGAGGTTTCTAAGAAAGAGACCCTCATGAAAGATAAGTAGGTGCAACAGCTTCATGGAGACCTCTAAATCTATACTCAATTTTACTCGAGTCAAGTGAAACTAATCCATTGGTATGAACTCAAAATGGGTAATGCAATCCTTTCAAAAAAAAAAAAAAAAAACTCAAAATGGGTGATGCAGGGTCTATCATATAAAAGTTCAGTTATAAGATAATTGTAGGTAGCTCCTTACAAGTTACTTCAACGCCAAAGTTAGAGCTAGTGACATACATCTGGTAAACAGATGCATTCCGAAGAAGGCTTAATCATGCACTTGTTAGGTTTGCATCTCTAAGATCAACTATGTCCATAAGGGGTCTATGTGAAAGCTTGATCGTAACTATTCTGCATACCTGCCTCCATGAGGCGCTTGGGTATCGACATTCAAAATTATTTGATGATTTGACCCAACTAGTTCCACCCCTGCCTACCTCCTACTCGAGGCACTTGGTGTTGGAACAAAGTACCTTGACTGGTGCATAGGTGTTTTTGGCACTAACGTTGGTGCAACAAAACGAACGATAAATTGGAACACACTAAGATTAACATGACATAACTTTCAAAAGCAAAACAACAAATCTTAAAACACAAAATTCAAACGAAACGGGAAATAAATATCACATAAATTAACATTTGCAGAAAAAGGGATGTAACAAAAGGTCTCGGCTTCTTGTCCACACCTCCTCTTCCTAACAGCTCGTGTCATGCATTCGCATCTCGTGTCATGCATTCCCGTCTATGCCTAATTGCTTATTGCTTGCTCTGACCAAGGGCTAAGGACCCAAAGTACATAACTTGGGCACCTCTAATCCTCTATAGTTTGTCCAATCTAGGGCCGGTTTCTTTAGCCTGATAGTAATGCACCCGGGTTCCTGGTAGTGAAGGCACGAAGGGCTCTGACTCCATCAGGATATTGTTGTCATCCAGCGGTATCTACATCACTTCCTTTACTAGTTGTTTGATGCATTGAGACTGAGAGCAACCCCCCTTGTCCGGTAATGGCTTGGTTTTGTTTGGTTGAAGTGTGCTAATGAGATCTCTCATCTAAGGCAATCCTCTTAGGATCATCCTTTTACACACTATAATAACTGATAATGATGCATACAGCCTGCCAGAGTTAAGGTACTCAAGTCGTCATAAATTTGGTGTACCTAGGTCATTCTCGCCTACACTTTTCTCCCCAATTTTGCCTTATCGCTGATTAGTCTAGGCATACCCATTGATCTCTAGGATGTGTCTCAGTCTAGGCATTTCAGGTACTTCCACACCTGGCCTCGCGACTAGTTTTTGCGCGCGTAAATGTCTCATTGGGTTGGTGTTGTTTCGCCTCCATCTCCACAACAAAGTTTTTCCATGTCACATTACCAAACTCTTAATGTAGAATTTGGCAACAGATTCCCTCTCGGAAAGCCTTCTTGGCGTCAAGAAAATCACAGCACTTTGATTGAATAAGAAGAGCACATCCGGCTCTTCCTCTAGACTTGGGATATCATATCATTTTTTGACTGAATGAGCAGAAAAACAGTAACACTTGTCTGTCGGTCTGTCCAGCAGATTGGACCAATTTCCACAAAGACGTAGTCATGTACTATAAGTAACCCTGCTGAATTTTCATCAACCCACTTCAAAAAGTTCTCTTCCTAAAACAGCTATTCAGCGACATCCCTACCACTCAAATTCCGAATAAATCTTGGAAAACAAACTACCCATTCGAACAAGCCCTGTGCCACTCTCTACAATATTAATCCCCCACACTTCCATCTTACCCTAAAACCAATAAGCTTCAGCACCCAAGCCACGTCTTTCAATTCATTCTACACATGTAAACACCACATGGTATGCAGGGATCATCCAACGTACAGCATTATCCCGTCACAAACAAGCAAGAACGATGCATAAGCATTGAATCATTGGCACACGCTCGTGCGATGTGACAATCAAGACCTATACCTAATACTCATGATCAAATCACATAAATGCCGATATAGCCAACGAAATATAATCTGAAGTAAAGACTCCACGTCTTGTCGCAACTCGCAAGTGAAATGCCTCCACGTCTCCGTATCGAAACACTAATCACCTAAAACCATCACCACCATGGTACCCCCGAAACCACTCTCTAACCCTAGGAGTAGCACAAGGTCACAATCAAGAGTTGCCCATTCAGCTAATTAAACCCCCATTTCTGTTCAAATTCTTCTACCGCATAAATTGGAACATAGAATTTCTGGGTTTAAAATTAATTTAAAACAAGTTCTAGTTAAGAGCACTCAACAACAAAAATTGCGATCAAAACAGTAGAAATCGCGTATACAAATATAACAAAACATATCACAAAAATTAAATCAGATTGGGAGAAATGAGATTAAGGTCCACACTCCACAGCATTCGATTAGGAAAGTGGGATAACATCAGTAATTAATCAAATCAATATAATGGAGAGAGAGAGAGAGAGAGAGAGAGAGAGAGAGAGAGAGAAGAGGGTTACCCCGGTGCCATTATCGCAGACGACGACATTTTTGTTGTCCATTTTTGGGGGTGAAGGTAAAATGTTGCGCCGGAGTTGTGAGAGAAAGTTCGGCCAATTCAACGACTTACGTTTTATGCAAGTGCTTTTATTAGAAGCTTTTTTTTTTATTTGACGGGAGCTTTGATTAGAAGCTACTTAACCACTACTGCACTAATTTTGGAGACCAAGCAATATAGGAGGCCCTCCTACAAAAATACTCTGTAGGGGATGTTTTTTTGTTTTTGTTTTTTTTTTTTAAATAAAATTTCGATGAAAACCCAAACTAATTACAATCGGTTGATATATTTTTGTATTCAATACGAGTACCTTGTACATGTGTATTCGATTTCACTAAAAGTTAAGATAGTTTTACGTAAGACCCGTTCAGAGAGTCCATTATATGTTGTATTACTGTGTAGGAGGGAAAAACAATGTTGTGAGGAAGAATCCGGTGAAATCTTGTGTGCTCGCCTCAACATTTTATGTTTAGATCCTACTAACAAGATTACAAGAGAGTTGACATATCTGAAATTGAGAACTCAAGGAGTTGAAGTCCTAGTATTGATAGAAATAAAACAAGATTTGTATATCTCCTTACCTTCTAAATACGGCTAACAATGCAACTGTTACCCAGCAACAGTGTTGCATAAAACGACACCCTAACCAACACAAAACGCACAATCTTTGGACAAAACGCAGGCCCTCAAAGCTCAAAACGCAGCTCATTGTAACTGTTGCCTACTGTTCAACTTGAACAGTAGCTGATCCTGCGGCTGAGATCAACCCGCGCGGCTCTCGTTCATCCTCACCGCTCACTTCGGTCCTTATTAGCCCGTACCTTCTCTCTCTTGCTTGCCTCTTTTCAGTTGTTTATCTTCAATTTCTCTCTCCTAGGTCGGTGCGGAACTGGCGATTTCAAGGTAATGTTATTAACTCCATATTTTTAATTGATTGATTTGTTGATTTAGGGGGACTTTAATCAGATTTTAAGTTTGGGTCTGATTCCACCTTGCTTCCGTTTAATTTTGTTCAGTCGAAATTAATTTTGTGATGCCTTCCGTTTGCCTTTGTTCAGATCTTGTGCTGAAATTTGTGCTGCCCAGCGCAACTGATTTGCTTGGCCCTTCGCATTGTGGTCTTTGGTCGTTTATTCTCAATAATCTGGGTTTCGGATAATTCATCAGGTGTGTTGTGTTATTGATTTAATTTTTTAGTGTGTGTGTTCCCTAAGCGTCTGCTTGGGAACTTGATTGAGTTTTTAGTGGTTACAAGGGTGTCAGATGCTTGGCTTTTTTTTTTAAAGGTTTCCTTAATTCTTTGGTTTCAGTGTTTCGTAGAGCTCCCTCATTAATGGTTTTGTGATTTCAGTGTGTTTTGGTTTGTTGTAACACCCCGACTCATCGACTGGGTCGGAAGTAGTCACCTATGGCAGCTCGCCAGGCTGTGGGCTGACCTCACAGACCAACACGGGTCCTTTCGGCGCATTTTGACCTCACTCATGCGCACCCTGGGAAACTTCCCAGGAGGTCACCCATCCTGAAATTACTCTCAGTCAAGCACGCTTAACTGTGGAGTTCTTATCAGGTAGGCTTTCTAAAAGTAAAGTCGACTTTGTTGGTATGAGTAGCACTATCAATCCTTTTAAGCACATCATATGAGCCCTTAATCTCTTAGGATCTCCTCTGAAATCTGGGGTATTACACTCACCCCCTCTTAAGATCGCAACGTCCTCGTTGCGCCTGACAGCCAACCATAGTCCAACTCCAGGATCTTTCCCCCGCTAGGCTGCTGACCTGGGTACTCCTGACCACAGGATCAACACGCGGTCGCAGGCTTGCTCTGATACCATTTGTAACACCCCGACTCATCGACTGGGTCGGAAGTAGTCACCTATGGCAGCTCGCCAGGCTGTGGGCTGACCTCACAAACCAACACGGGTCCTTTCGGCGCATTTTGACCTCACTCATGCGCACCCTGGGAAACTTCCCAGGAGGTCACCCATCCTGAAATTACTCTCAGTCAAGCACGCTTAACTGTGGAGTTCTTATCAGGTAGGCTTCCCAAAAGGAAAGTCGACTTTGTTGGTATGAGTAGCACTATCAATCCTTTTAAGCACATCATATGAGCCCTTAATCTCTTAGGATCTCCTCTGAAATCTGGGGTATTACATTTGTGTCTCAGGTGGTGCGCTTCGGTATTACGATCCTGCTTTATAGAACGGAAATTTGTTGTCTACAAATAAGGTTTACTTGTGTCCTCTAAGTATTTTTCATCTCCTCCTATTTGATTTGGGGCTTATGCGTCCATGCTTGTTTTTTTTTTTTTTTTTTTTTTGTTCTCGGGTGGGGTGTTTATCATTTATCTTGCACTTTGTGTGAGTAATGTCATGCCATAGGATGAACATGTGGTTGTTTGGCAGCATGGTTTGCTTTGCATTGGTTCAGATTGTACATTGTCGTTGATCTATCATATTGATTTAGCGACTGGTTGTGGAAGCCTCTTTTGGTGGGGTAAACTTAATTTGGCGATTTTAATCTGAGCTGGGTGTGATGTTTTCATGTGTGCTGTTTTATTGGCTGAAAATCGGATATTCTTTGACGCTGACTCAATCACGAGAACTTGGTTTACAGACCCTCTGAAGTATGAAAAATAATTTGCGCTTTAATTTGGTGATTCAGTGCACTTTGGATTCATGTTTAGTTAGTGCAGCTTTGGAAATGTATCTTTGGTATGTACTTTGTAATGCTTAAGAGATGGATTAAACTTGGCTTAATCATTGTGGTTAGGGTAGATGCTCATTTGGACATTGAATTTGTTGGTGTTGTGAAAACTGACACATTGAATTTGTTGGCGTGGTAAGCCTGGCATGAGACCCTCTGTACTGGTAAGTGGATGTCAACTTAGACATTGAATGCTCAGCTTCTTGCTAATTTGGCAAGTGAGTGTTCTAAATGCAGGATTACATGCGCTACAAACAAACATTGGAAGTTGTTGACTTTTGAAATGCTATTGTATGCCCTTTAATGAGTTCTGTTTTATTGCATGTCAAACATTGCAAGCACCGGTGGGTAATTGGCTGTCTTTGGAAACTCGAGCCTAGGAACATGCGGAAATTTGAAATCACCTATTATTTATTCATGCGTAAGTGCAGTGATTATGAAATTCCAAATTTGCCAGTTTCTTCCGCTGAATCTAAATATATTATAACATTCATTTGGATTCTAATTTTGCCCATTGAATTTGCGATGTATTTATTTCGTTTTGTTTTCGTGCAAGACGGGAAAAAATGGAGGCAACGGAGGAAGCTATGGCTTTACAAACTGCGTTTGTTAATGAAGGACTATATTTCGAAAAGTGCGTTCATCTACTCTATTGTAATTTGTGAGTGTACTTATATTCAGGGCAACAAATGCTGACATCTAGAATTGTACATAATGTCAAAGTTTATTTGGCTTAAATGTGTTGGTGTCAGTTCCTCTGAAATTTTGCTTTAGGAAAACATCCTCAGTGAATTATTTATTACAAAGTTTCCTGTAATTGTGTTTCGTGGGTGGCTGCATCAGGAAAGGCCGCATTACATTCCACTTCTGAGGCGTTTGGTTTTTATTTCGTTGCCTTCCATTTCTGCTGGTTTAGTTATAGGTTGTTTTGGGGGTGTGGGCTAAGGGGGCTATAGTTGCAGATCTTGGCTTCAGCTGGGTTAAAAGTACCTTTATGGTTGTTTGTGTTGCTTGCTATGACGTTGAGGTTGGTTGTTTGGTTCGGCTTATGTTTGTGTTTGGTGCTTCGCAGGTGCTCTGGAGTTGCAGCCGTTCATTTGTTGCTCGAAGATTATGTTGTTCTGCAAAAGGTATAGCTTCTATTCAGTTGTGTAGTTGTCTGACACTTCTTGTTCAATGCATGTATTCTATGTGCAAGTGTGACCCGTGTTTCTCCTCAGTGCTTCTTGTACACGTGTTTGCTTACAACATTGTGTTCTGCACATGTGCTTTGATTGCAGCAGAATTAGGCGCTTGCTTCTTTAGTTATGTGCTTGTGTGGGTGATAGCCATACCTTAAAACAATACCTTTATCTCTGCTCTTGATGTTTATGTGTGGTATCATGCCGCATGTGTGGCCTCTTTGTTTTGTTCGGGTCGGACTGTAGTTTAGTGCCTATGTTCCTGGGCTTCGGGTAGTTCTTTATTGAACATGCTGGCCTTACATTTGCCTATGTGGTCTCGAGGAATCACTTCTCTGATAATTTAGTGGCAACTATGTCCTTATTGTTTCACTGGAACCTTGCAACGCTACCCTAGCCTTCACATGTACATATTATTCGCAATTAGTAGGCGGGTGATACACTGACGCCTTCAGTAGGCTTTGTTAGCATATTACATGTATAAAATCCAAAACTCCTACAACATGTGTTGTAGATGCGTTTACAATGAACACGGTGCTAACTGTTTCGGTTTGTGTATATGTAACGACTTACCAGTTCAGTTGTGTGGATTTGTCTTATGCTGCTATGTTCTTGCCAATTATTTGGTGCCCTATGTCATGTTGTTTATCTTCCCTGTCTTTGTGGCGTGGTCAAGTGGCAGCTCGACAAGCTTGTGCTAACAGTGTGTACGCCCTTTGCTCTATTAGGATGACAATGACTTAGAGACGCAAATTCCGTTTTCAAATTGCCGGGAAGAGCCGACCTTTACAAATAGATGGAATTTGGTGCACGAGGATCGCCTATGGGTACGCTTTTGCCTTGTACCTTGTTGAATAGACCATTTACTACTTTTTTCTCTCTGCAGTTGTGCACCAATGGTTTGTTCAGATATTTATGCCAGAAAATGTCGTATGTGCTTCTACTAAGCTTCAATTGAATGAGAAATATTTGAAATAAAGTTAATGGAAAACAGAAACGTTTTCTTGAGCGTTCCTACATCTAGATTAGCCTCATTCAAGGTGCACAAATAATAGGGGCCAACTAATTTGTTCAAATTAAATAAATTAAGAAATATGCGAGTCATCTTCGGCCAATAACCGGAAGCGGCCTGCGCCCAATGGTCGGGCTCAGGGAGGTCTGAACCCGGTGCCTAGGAGGCGAAGCACAAATTATACCTCCAGAAGAGTTGCTGCACATCACGAGCTACCAGGAGACGTCCTGGTTCTTCCTGAGCAACAGCAACAACAGCGTACAAAGCTCACCGTTCCTGTTCGAGGGAGTTTGCAACACCCTGCAGTAGTTGGGAGTGCTGCCTCGCAAGACAGTAACTTGGGGGATACTCCTGCACCTGCTAAGCAGGGGCAAGGCCGTCGATCTAGGCGCACTGTGCCTATACGTGGGAGCGTGGCTAGCGCAGAAGCAAGTGGGGTGATTATTTCACAAGGTGAGGGTGCTGGAAATCCTCTGAATGCAGCTAACCAACAACGACGGCGTCGAACAAGGTGCGCTGTTGTTCCTCGTGCCAGTGTGTCTGTGTCCGACTCCAGGGCAGGTGAGCTCGAACAGCCTATGGCACTTTACCACGTTTGATTTTTTTCAAAGTATACCCACAGAGTGCTTTCAATCATAAACCTTGTGGGTTAACTTTAGTGGCGATCTTATCTCCTACTACGCAGGTATTCCTGCAGCCATGGGTGGTAAACCTGTACCCACTCAAGCCCACGCTCTATCTGCACCAACTTTATGCCCTCACTGTGGAGCTACTAAATTTATGTATGAATCCAAGGGTTGTTGTTGCTCTAACGGAGAAGTAAAGTTAGCAGCCAATGAATACCCTCCTGCATTGGTAGAGTTATTCACAAGCTCTAATGAAGATGCGGTGCATTTTCGAAAATACGCAAGATTCTATAATAATATATTTGCCTTCAGTTCTCTGGGTGGGTCTCATGAGGTTGTCAGTGATAGGGGTTTTTACCTTTTCAAATTGCATGGCTAGATGTACCACTATGTTCCAGACCTTTTACCCGGGGACAGGCGGCCTAGGTATTTGCAGCTTTATTTTTACGATAGCCAACACGAAAGAGAAAACCGTTTAGATTGTTATGAAGAACTAAGGCCGGAAGTGGTTGATACGCTTATGAGCATTATGGAAGAAAACCCTTATGCATGTTTCTTCAAATCACTCAGCGAACTAAATGTAACGGATACAAGCCGAATAATTCTAAATCATAGCACTGCTTTAGACCAACGGGTTTATAATGCTCCCACTGCCGAGGAAGTTGCTGCTGTGTGGCTAGATAACTCTTCCCCATACGATTCCAGTGGACCACATATCATGGTCCATGGCAAGTCCGATCAATCTCATAGGATCATGCACTATTACGGTTGTTATGATCCACTGCAATACCCTTTACTATTCTCTAAGGGTGAGTGTGGATGGCACCAAGGCTTAAACAGAGTACCAAAAAATGGAGTCCCTGAAGCGGTTAATTCTTCCGAACAAAGTCCAGCCTCCATGTTCCAGCAAACTGAAGATATACTGGCACGTGAAGAAAGAGGTGATTCTTTTAATCCTTTCTAAGCTATAGACAAGTCATTTTAAAGGATACTAACATTCCCCTGACTGATCGCACTAATTGCAGTGGCCAATTCAAGGCCTGGGACAAGAGGCAAGCAAGTGACGTGCAAGGAGTACTATGCCTATAAACTTCAAATAAGGCCAGGGAATTATTTGCTGATGGCCGGTCGTTTGTTGCAACAGTACATTGTCGACATGTATGTCAAGCTTGAGAATACTCGGTTGGACTTCTTCCGAAAATATCAAGACGTAATAAGAGCCGATTTGTATCAAGAGGTGGTCAACACTGTTGTACAAGGGGAAAGCGATGCTTCAAAGATTTGTCAAAAAGTCATATTACCGGCTTCCTTTATAGGTGGACCTCGGGACATGAGACGCCGATACCTTAACTCCATGGCCCTTGTACAAAAATATGGAAAACCTGATGTGTTTATCACGATGACATGTAATCGAAATTGGCCAGAGATTCAAGCTCAGCTGGGTGCTAATGAACTCGTGCAAAATCGACCAGACTTGGTTGCAAGGATTTTTCGTGCAAAATTGGTGGCGTTGAAAAAACAAATAATGGAGAAGAAGGTCTTTGGGGAAGTGGCTGCACTCATATACGTAGTAGAGTTTCAAAAACGTGGCTTACCTCATGCCCATTTGCTCATTATTCTAAAGCCTGGCCATAAGATACAAAACCCAGAAAACTTTGATAAATATGTGAGCGCAGAAATCCCAGGGCCTGAAAATCCACATTTGCGAGAGATTGTCCTGAAACATATGATGCACGGTCCATGTGGGTTAGATAATCTTGATTGTGTTTGTATGAGGAAGGAGGATGGTGTTATGAAGTGCAAGTCTTCTTTTCCAAAGAGCTTTAATGAGTATACGACCACTGGGAAGGATTGCTACCCTATGTATAAAAGAAGGAACACAGGAGCAACGTTGCGTATCAGGGGGACATATATGGATAACCGATGGGTGATTCCCTACAACCCGTACCTCCTCGCCATGTTTGATTGTCATATAAATGTGGAAATTTGTTCAAGCATTAAAGCAGTAAAGTACCTATATAAATATGTGTATAAGGGTCACGACCGTGTATCATTATCTGTTGTTGAAGGGATGGATGATAAACCTGTGGATGAAATAGAGAACTACCAAGCAGGTCGTTGGGTATCGCCTCCTGAAGCAGCTTGGCGGATATTTGGATTTCCCCTTTTTGAAATTTATCCACCAGTTGTGCCATTGCCAATCCATACACACAACGGCCAGTTTGTTCGGTTTAGTGAGGATGAAAATCTGGAAGATGTCTTGGCCAACGAAAACAATTCCAAGACATTACTTACAGAGTTTTTCAAGAAGATTGCAGAGATCCAGAATGGTCAGAAATACTTGTACTCTGAATTCCCTGAACATTTCACCTGGCATCAGCCAAGTAGGTCATGGAGGGACAGAAAACGAGGCGTTGTCATAGGTAGGATGGCTCAGGTTAACCCTGGGGATGGTGAACGGTACTACTTAAGGTTGTTGCTAGCCAATGTTCCTGGGCCAAAGTCTTTTGATGACCTCCTGATGGTTAACAGCGACACATGTTCAACGTTTTCAGGAATCGGCCCTCAAACGCGGGTTACTGGAATCTGATGAATCAATAGAGAATTGCATGGATGAGGCAATGCACGTGCAAATGCCACGTGCTTTGCGACGGTTGTTCGCCACCATATTGATATTTTGCCAACCTGCTGACCCTAAAAGTTTATGGGAGAAATACTATGAGGGTCTTTCAGAAGACTATGAGAGACAATATCCACACAATGTAAACAAGGTGATACAGCTTACAGCCCAGAAAGTTGAGGAATATTTGGAAGGTATGGGGAAATCGTTTAACGACTTCGGGCTAGACCACCTGCATAAATTACAAGACCATTCCGTTAGACAAACACGAGACATCATGGATGCATTAGATGCGCCTATTCCAGAAGAATGTTGGCGTGCGAGAAAAGAGCTTAACCCTGAACAAAAAATAGCTTACAAGGCTGTAATTAACCGCGTCAAGTCTGGACAACCAGGTGCTTTCTTCATAGATGGTCCAGGGGGTACTGGGAAGACATTTTTGTACTGTGCGTTATACGCAAAGACCCGCTCTATGGGGAAAATATGCCTACCAACGGCTTCGTCAGGCATTGCTGCTTCAAATATACCAACAGGCCGAACTGCACACTCGCGGTTTAAGATTCCCACTGATGAACAAGGATCAATGGCATGTAATGTTCCAAAACAGAGTGGTTTGGCAACTCTACTAAGAGAGGCATCTTTAATTATATGGGATGAAGCTTCGATGGCAAGAAAAGATAATATAGAAGCTCTTGATATGCTCCTCCGTGACCTTTGTATCCCAGACGTAATCTTTGGAGGGAAAGTAATAGTTTTCGGAGGTGACTTTCGACAAGTGTTACCCGTACTGCCAAAACGAACTCGACATGAGGCAGTTGAAGCAAGCCTTGTGAGCTCACATATTTGGGGAGCTTTGGAGAAGTTTCGGCTGACTCAGAATGTTAGGGCTCAAGAAGATCCTGCTTTCTCTGATTTTTTGCTTAATTTGGGAGATGGGGCATTGTAGACGCAGGAAACTGAGGCCGTACAGCTGCCACGATCATTGATGCTCCAGACTTCAGGTGACGAAGATGTAGTTGATCTTCTCTCAAACTAGTCTTCCCAGAAATTAGAGATTTCACTTTTTCACCGGAGGTATTCACTGAAAGAGCTCTATTGACGCCAAGGAATGACGATGTTGATGCAATCAATAGTTTACTTATTCACAAATTCCCAGGCTGCCCTCGAGTATACAAGGGCTTCGACAGTGTAGTTGATGATAATTGCACCTTGTACCCCGGGGAATTCCTCAACACCCTGTGTCCAGGGGGAATGAGTCCACACGAGCTTGTTCTAAAGGAAAATTGTCCTGTCATTTTGTTACGCAACTTGGACCCAGCTGCAGGCCTTTGTAATGGTACTCGGTTAATATGCAAGAGATTTTCTCAGAACATGATTGAATGCGAAATATCAACTGGCCACTACAAAGGAGAACACGTGTTCTTGCCAAGGATAACTCTAAAGCCATCGACATCATCAAAATATCCATTCCAATTCCAACGCAAGCAGTTCCCTATTAAGCTAAGTTTCGCCATGACTATTAACAAGGCACAGGGACAGACATTGCAGCGCGTAGGGCTCTATCTACCGCACCCTTGTTTTTCACACGGGCAATTGTATGTGGCCCTTTCACGTGCTAAGACGGCACAGCAGCTGAAAGTTGTGGTTGGTGAAACCACACAGGAGGCTTCACCTAAAGAATCGGTTCAAAATGTCGTTGCCTTTGAGGTCTTAAGGAGGGCAGGGATCATAAAAGCATAAAGTAATCATTAGGGCATCAAATCAACATCACATGTGAACGTTACTTGTTTCTGTATCTTTGGGTGTTAGGGCAAGTTATCTATGTAATCTTTATGTGTGTGTGTGCTGCATTTTCTAGGCTCCTCTGTTTACTTTAACCGGTGTGATCTGTTTGGGTTGTGAATGATTTAACAATGATTAACAAATTTGGTTTGCATTTCAGGATGAGCTTTCATTCAATGTTGGCGTGCAACCAAGGGCAGAACAAAACCAAGAGTGCCTTGAGTCTCATGATGAAAGGTGAGATTGTAATTTAATTCAAACACTGCCCCTTGCCATGTCGAGTTAGTGATATACTAACCTCTTTAATAAATTTGGTCACTCATGTGCTGATAGTGTGCGTCTATTGCAGATAGTAAACTAACGCCAACATTCATTCCACCTGCAGTTGCTTCTAATGGCAAGATTAATGTGCTGATGCCTGGTTTTTGTACAACTTTTGTTATTTTGTGGCATACCAGGTGCAAAATAAGCTTCTTCAAAAGGAGAAATTGAGCTTAGTTAGTTTTTTCAGTTCTCCCTTCTATAAACCTTTGCTTGAGTTCTTTGAAGGTATAGTCAATGTCACACCGACCTACATGTCTTCTGTTCCTTGCCAATAGGAAAGACTTATCATGTATCACTCAATTATCGTACGTTATCAGCTTTATGTCTACCACCTTTACATTGATATTTTGATTTCATGGTGGCATTTGTTGTCTCCTTTCATGAAATTCTGGGTATTTGATATACTATTCTTTGTTGCACTCTGCCATATGATGATATATACCTCTAAGACTTGTAACAATCATTCCATGTAACACCGTAATTTTTCTAGCACTCATTTTAAAGTTCATTTTGAAGATGGTGGCCCATACAGGTGCGCGAGCAGCATTAGGTGTTTGGTTGTTTACGCTTTGGTGTCCGCTGTATTGATGTCTTGTGTTTTGGGGGTACTGTCTGCTAAAGCTGATTGGCAACCATTCCGGCTTATTTAAAAAGAGAGAAACGGCCATGGTCAACTCTCATGTGCCACAACATAACTCATTGCACCTTAGAAAAATTGGGCCAAAGTTATTGGTATGTGCGAGGAACAACAAGTCTTGTTTACAATCCTGACCATAATTCCTTGTACGCAGGGTAGGAAGCCAAGTACAAAAGACATGGACTAAGGTTTATCAAATTGGCAGCTCATAGGGGAAAAGTGGTGTATTCTTGACTTCAGGGGCTGTGATCGACCATGCCAGGAACATTTTTCTCATGCTGTCGAATTTTGGTTCATTGAGTTTATATTGTCTGATTTGCTGCACAGGTTAAAATGTTTTGCAGGCAATTTATTCCGGGTGGTTTGGAGCTTCTCAGCAACACCAAATAAAATATACACTCCACACGGACTATGCACTTAACTGTTTGGACCAGTCGAAAACAGGTAACTGTTTGTTATCAACTTAGTTATTCTTTGCTTTTACTCATCTCGTAATTACTCCATTTGTCAATTAAGTTCTCTCTTTGTGATAAATCACCCCTCTAAGGAGATGAATCTTTGATTATGCAGGTTGTAGTTATGGCCACTGAATCAGTCCAATGTCACCCACTGAATATATCTTAGCGTACTGCTGAAGCTTCGGCTTCAGCAAGCTGATTTCACTTAGCTTTGGAAGGACCTTGCAGTAGATGCCGGTGACAAACTGAAGCAATTGCTACCTGCTTATCCAGTGTTGTGTTCACGACGCTCAAGCCATCACGTTATTAAGGTGATGCTTATCTTCTAAAATTTGTTTGAGTGTTCATATACAAACAAGCTAACATTCTTATGCAATGGATGCAGGCTTCTCACTATCAACTACTATTTCGACTATGGTTGGCTTTAAGTCTGGAGAAGCAAATGCTGCCAAGCTGACACAACGGTGAGCTTACTAGGCTGGTTTCCATTGTCAATAGTTGTAACTTCTACAACATACTTCCCTGCACAAGTTTAATATGTGGTTTATTGTTTACAGGGCAAGTGACAACATAATGCTTTTGTGCAAGAAAACAGAAATGATATGCACTGATCCAGTGCAAGCAGAGAGGACTATTACCTTGGCCGATCTTAGGGCCAAAACAGTCGGGATCCAGTGCAAGCCGAGACAGACCATTAACGCTTTCCAATTAACAGGATTGGCGACTCGGCGTGAACTTTGAGGGGGTAGACAATACAGGATCTATGAACTTCGTTGCTTACACTGCAAATGTCGAAACAATCCTAGGAATCACAAACTGATGAGCATTGTGCCAAAAGCAAAGACTCCAGCAAAGACCTAAGCAAAGATGTAAAATTTTAACATACTTTTAGTTTCGAGGCTTCATGCCTCTACTAAGAGAGCACGATTTGGTGGGTTAGCATATACGGCAGATAGAGCTGTGTGTCTTGGCTGGGATAGTGTAGGTCACTCAAATGC
Source organism: Spergularia bocconei (assembly GCA_963457585.1). NCBI lineage: Eukaryota > Viridiplantae > Streptophyta > Magnoliopsida > Caryophyllales > Caryophyllaceae > Spergularia > Spergularia bocconei. Next base: position 10,147,473 of record OY734943.1, read on the forward strand.
AGCCTTGCCGCCAAATTTGAAGCGGTGTGTTTGGCTTTGCGCCGGTGTATTCGTTCCGAGTTCCAGGCAGTTTTAATTTGGTCACATCCTCATAATCTGGTAGCTAAACTTCGAGGTCAATTGCGTCCTTGGGCCGATTTCGGGACTTTGGTAGACAATGGTGTCCTTACACTATTTTATAATAGTCGTGTAGAGGAAGCACACAATTTCGCTAGCGTAGGTAGAAGATCTTTCCTAACTTAGGCTGTGTTTGTATTTTGTTTAATTTTAGACGTTGTATCAAAAAAGAAAAAAAAAACAACATGACTTTACTTTGGTGAGCATCTATTGTAATTAATGTTATGAATATGTTTTAAGTTCTTCAATACCAATGCATCGAAAAACAGTTTGACGGCCTAACTTGCCTTGCACGAAATTATAATCGGTGTTGTATAGAGTTTCAGGGCCAAACATGCATGTTAAACAGTTTGAGGCCCTAACATGCATTACACTATTACTATCGCTCGGTTATTATCGTAAATAATGTTGGGGGAGCGCGCGCATCGCGCGCGCTCCAACGACTAGTATAAAACAAATAAACATACACGAAAAAGAAGGTAATGGTATTATGGTAATTCGTATTGTAAGTTGTTTTGTAGTGTATTGATATTTGATAAGATGTACTGTAATTCGATCATGAATTAATGATGATACTGAATTGTCCTCCTCGATGATATATGGGTTAATGGGTGAATCCTTGTTTATAGGATTGTGTAATTCGACAATAATCAGTACTCGTAATAAACAAGATACTAGTTATGAAATGCACCCTGATCATTAAATCTCTCTACTAGCTCTACTTCATCCATACCACGCAGTTTCTCATACTCATCAACGGTAAGAGTCGCATCGAAAAAATCACTCATTGTGCCCGAAAATACGCTTCCTCTCAATTTCTCCAAGAAACGCAAAAGAAATGGTTTAGAATCACAACCTTTGGGTACTTTATCCTTGAGATAAATTTTGAACTTTCTAGCAGGCTTTTCGACAAAGCTCAACATTCCCCTGCAATTATACGGAGTACTAGGTAGCACAGTGTTGGGACTTGGGACCGCCGCATCATCTCAGATATCCATGAGACTCTAGTGACGATAACTTGCTTGCTGCATCGCCACACTAGTCCGGCTCTTTTTGTTGTGACTTTGATGTCTGATACACCACATTTGTATGAACTAGTCGTTGGAGCGCGCGCGATGCGCACGCTCCCCCAACATTATTATTTACGTTAGCAATTGATCGATAGTGATGACGGATTATAGTTCTATGATGATAATACAACATCAAGTAAGTAAACACGGGTTTGGCTATTACATAAGTGTGATCTCCTAAAACTGCGTTGTACACCATAGAAAGAAAATTTTAGAGTGCATTATGAAACATCCTGGGTAGTTGTAAACTTAAAACACGTGATCTCTCAGGCATTTATGCACAACATGCAAGATCTAGCCAATCTGTGTATACATCAGCTTGATTCAAAGCCGATCTAATGAAAAAAAAAAAATGTGGTTTCTGAGTTGACAAGTTATAAAGTCTAACCAGTGTAACTCGAGCGGCTATTGCATTAAAAGGAGCCCAAGCATACCAACTACACCAGTTGTCAATTCCAAGAAGTCGTACTAATCCAAATTTGAGCAAAACTCGATTCCAAAAACAATTTCGTTTGGCATAAAATCACTAAGTATAGACAGCCAAAACATCTCCCACCAATATAAGTATCCAATATACATAGAACTAAATCCACTTGGAAAAACAAAGCAAATGTGTGTGCCAAAAAAACTGAGCAAATAGCTCAATCCGTCATTCGATTAACTTCAACAGCAAATCCTTCTCATGGCCATATTCCACAATTTCGTTAAAGCGAATGGCCCCCTGTAAACTAAACCAAAACTTATTATATTCGGTATAGCGATACATTATCACATATACATTCTCCGATAGTTTTAGGTTCACAGAAGGATGTTTCAAGATTGCCACCCTAGAAAAAGGAAGGGGAAAGGAAAGCACATGGCGTCCAGCTTAATAATGACATACATTGATCAAACAATTATTGATCACACTGCATGTATCTGTAAATAAGCACTTTGGAAAAATCAACACAACAACATAATATCTATGATTTCGAATCTAAAATTGCCCAAATCAAATATCTCTTTAAAAGAAGTTCACATTGTAATTGTGGAGCTGTAACAATTTAAGTGCATAGATGTAAACCTAATGAGCTAAGCCTAGCAATTGTGTGAACTGTATCACTATCACAAGCAAGTGGCTCTTTTTAAATTTACATAATTGTTTTTACAACTGTAAACATCATATTATTAAGATTACCCCCCATCCCCGCCAGTCAGCAAAAGGGGCACGACATGAAAGAGATTAGAAAAGCACAGAAGTTAAGAGGCTAGAGCTAAGAGAGAAGCATCCAGTGACATTCTACGCTAAGGAAGAAGACAGACAAATCAAGGACCAGCTTAACGAGGAGACACAAGAGTCTCTAATTCTATCGGAAACTCTAGCAATACCAAATTAGTTATCTTCACTGTCACATTCTACGCTGAAACCGACTCGCGAAATCAGGAAAGAAATCACAATATACAGTACAAAGAGCTCAAGAATAAAGCATTCAATCTGAGCTGGGTTTGCCTTTCTAGAACAGTACAGCAAAGTCAAATAATTTCGAGCTAAAGATTAAAAATTAGAATGATGCAGTGAGCAAAGGTTTACCTTGATACAACATTGGCCAAATAAAAGGATCTCACTGTCCGCGTTCAACAATAACCCTCAAGCGACCGTCTAAACAGAAAACATAGCATGCAGAGAAGAGCAGAAAGTCAGGTTTATTTCCATGATAATATTGAGGAAAGAAAAGAAAACATGAACCCTATGACGGGTAAAGATAAACTGTACAGACGAGAACTTCAGGCTTGATATATTCTTTTTTCTATTCTATAAATATATTCTACATTTGAACCGACTTCTAATAACTCCAATTTTTGCACGAAAGCCCCCAATTCAAGGGCAAAACAAATATCATCTCCATCAAATCAGGACTCATTCTGCCAGACACAATAGCTGTAACAACAAATAACAACCAACAATTATTAATCGGCCATGTAAATGTCCAGCAATCTCAGTGTAACGCCAATTATATTGCCAAGAATGTAATTAAGTGGACCAGGTGTCAAACTATCTGGGTAAAGTTCAGAGAATTCAGGATTTGTAACAAGAAAAGCCTAATATTAGACCGCCAGTGAACGCATCAAGAAGAGCCAACATTCCAAATTTGTGGAGGAATAACTCATTTCTGAAAATATCAGGTCAACTGTTCTTCCGCAAGTTAACAGTAATCTTGGATGAGTTCAATATCATGGTGAACTCATCATACATTTCTCTAAATGTCACAACTTCATCAGTAAGCCAAGACTTGAGAGCACTACACCGTTCTTAATAATATATGGTGAAAATCAAAATGGAGCTTTTCTTACCTCGCAATTTTTGTAATGCTCATCATGAAGAGGGACATGTATGGCGAAATATTAGCTGTGACTTGAATATCCTCAGGTCTTAAAAGTCTTTCAACAATCAAATCTCTATGCCAAGAACGAGCCACTCCCAATGGAGTACATCTATAGCATGTCAAATGAAAAAATGATCATCATGGCAGGTCAAGAACTTTTGAATTATAGAAGACAAGTTGAATAACCTAGCCATCATCTTGGCCTTTGAGAATGACAACTAACGGCTAGTATACATGCAGAATTTTCTAGCTCCACGATGTAACATTCTTAACGAGGTAATATATGCAGGATGTCAAAGCAGACTAACGTGACCTAGGAGCTGGAAGACAACTCGGTGCAAAGAAGAAACATACCCCTTTCCATCTCTAGCTGTCACATTAGCACCCCTCTCGAGCAACCACAGAGATCCGCATTATAAAATTCCAGCAAAAGGTCTGAAATAGGTAGAATGTACTAAATTGGCATGAAATACCCTACTTGGCAGCACTGGACATTTCCCCCACAAGGTGCATAATGAAGGGATGTGCCTCCAGCACCTGCAAATGAGGGAAAAAATGAACTCAATGAGCTATTGAATCCCACTGGATAGCTTTAGAGGTTACATTAGAAAAAATACGAAAAGTTACCCCAACTGCTAGAGTGAAGAGGATAGATGGCATAACAGAGTGCATGAAGAAAGAATAAACAACTCTGGCGAAGACTAAACGTGAAACGACATACTTAAGGTAAGGCAAAATCACAGACTTTTAGAAAAAAGATGCACTACTCAGAACATACTTAGTCCAACATAAACTTATTTGATGTCTCCTAACTAAGCCACACAACCATTTGTCACTCTATTTGAGATTGAAGTTCTTGTTTCTGATTTAGTGTATAAATCAAGAAGCTAAGGGGACAACATAATCTCTACAAATGAACAATAACTGCTTAAAAAGTTGGCTCGAAAGAAATGAAACGTCCAAATACGATTACCCATGTCCTCTTCTGCTTTTCATATCCCAAAACACACTCCTACTCGCCATATATTCAATCCATTAACTCCCACTTATTTTACTCTACACTCCTGTTTCCCCTTCATTCTGTTCTTTAAATGTGGGTATCGACAAATGATCTACATTTTATGTACAAAAATTTGTTAACTTTTATAAAGGATGAACCCCAGTCCAAAATATAGGCTACATCTCTATCCCACCCATCCAGAATATATCTTGTCTCCCTACCTAAGCCACACAACCATTTGCCACTCTTTCATGAATGTAAGCCTCTTAGTAACTATATACCCTCAAAATATCTTTCCATCCCTGCTTTGTCCTCTGCTCTTTCACCTCATGCTCACCTTCATTCCACTTTTTGTTTCTCATCCTTCTTTCAAATAACCCTCTGCGCCTCGTTCGTCCTTCTTCTCTCTCCTTGTGGGAATCTCCTCACTCAAATCGTGCCTATTTTCCAATCTCTCAAGCCAAGATAATTATTTGGTTCAATCTCAATTTTTATTATAATCTGAAATTTAGCGCTTTGAATTGAAATGGGTTTCATTCAATTTCAGAAAAAGTGCCTCTTTCTCCGAATGATTTGCGTTTTCCGAACTGTTTTTGGGTTGAGGTTCTACTTCTACCTCTCCTCTCCCATCTCTATTACGGAGTATAAAAAAATGACTCGAATCAGTTGCTTCTTCCCTTTTCTCCCCCTCCCACTCTCCTTTCGTATTCCTTTAGCAACGATAGGTTCTCTCACTCTAAAATGCCCACTCCCATCTATAACACAACTTTAAACAACAAAATCAGAAGGGAAAAGCTCTGCAATCAACAGCCATGGACTTATTACAACCAGCCCACAGGTCCCCACTTCCCCACATAGAACTTTACCAAAATAAGAATTGTATGGCATGGTGTCCTTTGAGTATATTCCCCAAGTATCCATGGGAACTGACAAAAATAACAGAGAAGTAGAAGCTGTACCTGCCATAAGTTCCCACTCCACTAATGGCCATACCGCATTTATTTTGACCACCAAGTACCTGTATCTTCCACCAAGTCGTCCCTAACTCCTATTGAGTGACATAGCGCTCCCTGCCATACAGAAGTTAAACGACATGTTCACCGATGAAGAAGTTCCTCAACCAAGTGGTTATGACAGAAGTTGCTCACCATATCTTGGGCCATGCCAATCCTTCTAGAAACGCGGTTCTTCTTCCTTGCATTGGTCCCAGCCTCGCCATCATTTTTCTGGACAGGGATTCCTCTTATTCGTGTAACCACAGCATGAAGTGATGAGTTTACCTTCGATCGATGCGCGTTTCAATTAAAAACAGAAGTGAAGAGAGATAGCCTGATTCATACTCCTAGAAACACCCAGAAAATAGGGAAGAAAACGAAAATCAATTCATTTTTAGTACTCAATAATATTATTCTAGCATATAATTGGGCATAGGCATTGGCCATATTATTGACAAATAATATGCTGTTTTGTTCCTTTTTGAGAAATCAGATAAACACTAATTTACAGAAATGTACCAATTCTGAAAATACAAAATAAATACATAAAAACGAATCCATAATGAATCAGACCAACGATCACAGTTTTAGCCACAAAATTTGATCTGAATTAATCAAAAATCAAACTGAAGTACCCACCTTCACTCTTCATCTCACTCGTTTTCTATTACTATGTAAGGAAAGCAATAAATCTACCAACTATTTGGCCTATGAATTTATAAATCATATCAACTTTGGAGACGCCTAAGCAAGGAGAATTGTCGTCAAAGCCATCGCTGAATTTCAGTAAAAATTATATCCATTTTTGCAAAGCTGACAAGCTTCAAGAAATTGGGACTTCCGAGATAGCAACACTCTTTATTGATTCAAACGGATTTCGATATACATCAAAACAGAACTCAGTAAGCAGCATACACCAATTTGAAAGATCAGAAATCAATAACTTCTATTTTACAAAGATACCCAAATCAAAGCCACATGAATTAACTATCACCAAACAAACCCCAAAAATGAAAGTCCAAAACACTTTCAATATTACAAAGGATGTTCAAATCAAGACCCCATGACTTTATTAGCACCAAGCAAATTTCAACTTTCAAGAAATAGAACAATGCGCCATGTAATATCACACTTAGATCAGATAATCTGAAATTGATAGAATATAATTTCGCAAATATATGATACACTGAACGCCCAGATTGCACTAAGCAAACTACGACGTTAATCACCAAGCCAATTTCAATCACCCACCAAAATAACCATAGACTTAACCATAGCTTGTTCAATTCGTGCACAGAACAAGCTTTGAGTGAAACCTAGATTCAACACCCAGCTAAAAACAAAGAAAATCCAGATAACTAAACTACAAAAAATGGAGAAACGAACCTTTCAATCAATCAACTAAACTGAAATCGAGTCTCCAGATTGAAGAAATAGACAATGAAAGGATAAGAGGAAAGAATTCGAGTCTCCCAGCTCCACCCCTAAAAACCGAGAAAAACCCACAATCAATATCAAACAACACAATCACATTTCTAGTTAAAAACTCCAAATTATAATCTAAAATCAAACTAAAATTGAAATTAATTGAAATTACCCCACAACCAAAGTCGTAAGACTAGGAAACCGCGAATAAGAAGCAAAGAAGGAGAAAAACGCCTGCAATAGAAAAAACATGAGGAAGAGAGAAAACAATCACACAATAAATTAGAGGTAATGCATTACTATCACTTAGAAAACGAACTTGTATTTTTTAAAACAAAATTTTCCAAAAAGGTACCTTTTTTTAGATTTTGAAGAGGGACCAATGTGGTAAAGAAGTCAAAACTGGAGAAATAATATATATGAGAGAAAGGATGGAAATTGCATACTCGTGCACCTAGAGAGTGCCTTAGTTAGCCCCTTTGAAAACCAAGCATTAATACCCAACTCATTAGACTACAAAAAAGGTTAAAGTAGTGATAATTCCCAAGCTACGAGCCCAACATGTCCGACTAAAGCTAACACCAAAACTTTGAACACTTTTATCTCTGACCATAGCAAGATACTCACATTCTTTCTTTGTTGCCTTCGTCTTAGCTGCAGCAAGCTTTTCGGCTACGGCCTTCTCCTCCTCGGTCTACTCACCGAATATATCAATGTCATCATCATCATCAGCGGCAGCAGAAGCCTAAACCATTACATCACAACAGATGAGAACCCAACAAATAAACAACAAAGAGGAAACAAGAATTGAACAAGCAAGTTATACATTGGAGTCTGCAGCAGGTGGGGTAGCAACGTGAGAGACAGGATTTTCTAAACGATAAGATCATCCTTCGAGGCCTGGTAACTGATGAAAATCCAAAACAGATAGTAAAAGACTAAAACTATCATCCAGTATCAATCAAACTTTCCCAACCCATCGATCACAGCATTTTCTAAACTACTAAATTTAAAAGTGAAGTGCCGAAAGACTAACCCAGTGATGTAACTCCTGGAAAGAAGGTACTCATCGAGCTTCTTCAAACCGGCTAGGGTTGTACAAAGTGAGTATTTCACAACCATCGATGCTCCACTTCAGGTTGCCAGAAAACCAACCAAATTACTTTGCAGAAACATTGACCAATCAGTTCCACCACTACGAGCGTCATTCTTAACCATCTCCAGTTTGCTGCAAGTGACAAAAATCAGTACACAATCCTTCACCACAGCAAAGTTAAATTGACATAAAACCCTAGAAATAAATGAAAATGAAAATCACAAAAAGAAAGATAATTAAAAAAAATCAACAATAACAATCGAATTTTGAGAAAGGGGTGCTTACCTTGAGGATCAAAACACTCAAGGGAGTGAGTGATCTTATTAAAAGTCGTATTTTAGAAACAATCAAGATCTGAAAATAGAGCAAACCACAATCAAAATCAATCCAACAATAACCAAACCAATAAAATCCATCAAACCAACAAAATCCATTAAAAACAAAATCAAACCAACAATTTATCAAAAACAAAATCAAACCAACAATCAATCCAAAACAATCAACAAACCAACAATCACTTACCATAACCATCGAGAGACGCGAGATGAGGAGCCGGAGGAGAGAGAAAAGTTAATAAGAGTGAGATGAAGAGTGAATGGAGGCACCAAGGAGAGAGAAATCTAGAGCAGCAGATAAGGGTTGAAGGGGACGGTGATGATGAACGCGAGAAGCGCGGCTTCACCTCAGCCTTTCGATCCTTCCTGCACTATTCACGTGAATAGTTAAAGGGTGTGCGTTTTGAGGGTAAGAAGGCCGCGTTTTGACTGCAAGCGTGCGTTTGAAGAAGGAAGTCGTGCGTTTTGGGGATGCAACTGTAGCTATGCTACAGTAGACGAATTAAGCCACATTTAAAAGGTAAACAGATAACCTGCCAGTGTATATATTGCCCAACTTTAGACAACAGTTCCATTTCATGCAGACCTGACGACTGACCTAAAATAAACTGGCTCAATCTAGACATTCTAAACAAACTCGTGTAAAGTAAAGTTTCCTTGAGTGGAAAACCCACGGGTTAGACCATCTTACCCATGTTTTACCTAGGGTCTGATCTTAGAGACATGTGCGCTACTGAAACTCGCACATTAGGACCTGTCATTCTATAAGGTTCAGGACTCTGATACAGAAAGATATATCGCTGCTCAGTTAAAAACACTCTTAAAAACGAAATGCCTGTGTCTGATAGTGTGACACTGACCGAGACATCAAGCAGTTGGCAGATAACACGAGAAAACAGACGGAACAACTAACCTCGTTGCCAAAGAGGGGAAAGGAGGTCAAGTGCATAGACAATCTTGGATAGCGACCTCCTGCAGCTATGTTTCGGATGCTCTTCTAGTTGTTGTTGCCTGAAATAATGACCGGTGTTCTTGTTAATTGTAGCCAAAGATAAAACAAGAAATATGACAAGATTCATCTACAAGAACAATTTAACCTTACACTTCACTATATGAATATGCATAATGAATCATACACAGATGATATGTTGGCTAAAATCACCATATCCTAATAATCCATTCAAATAATAATTATCGTTATGGTACACCAATCAACAACCTAGACAACATCAGGTGTCATTATTCCATATGATCCAGCAGACTATCTAATTCAACGTTTGCCACGAAATCATCATAACTGATTGAACAGACTCCATCCGACAGAAAAAGCAAGCACATTGAACCACAAAATAAATGCAGTAAGCAGGTAATCATATACCCCAGAAGCAGGACTGCTTCTTTGGACTTATGTACAGAAATCACTAGCTAATTGATATGAAGCCATAAACAACACTTACAAGTTACATTGTGACATCCCGTCCAGAATTCCATCTTGATGAGTTGAAGACGGATCCTCCTCCCTTAGACTGCAGTGTTCCTATAGTAGGCGTAGTAGCCGTCAAGGCAACAACGGATAACTCACTTCTGAAACCCATTTTTGTAGCTGCCCACAGAATCCTCTCCAAGTGTCATTTGTAGAGGCAAGTTCACATAGTTGCATTTCTCTAAGCAGCTGCAGAATCGACTCAGGGTTTGAAGAAGAAGAAAGTAGTGCCAAAATTTCAGTTGACAGTTCTTGCAGCAAGGGTGGAGAAACAGCCATGACCTGTTTTAGGTGGTTGATAGCAAGTTGAAACTCCTTAACATCTGAGAGATATTTTAACAAGGTCACATGGGACTCCTTATGTTTTAAGTGACAATTACTGCATAAAAGATGAGAAGCAGAGAGGAAGCGACCTGCACAAATCATATTGATCAGAAAATCAAAATAGAATAACAAGTTCGCATAGAGATGCAGAGTTTATATTACAGAACAGCCAATACGAGTCTTGGTACTGATAAGCACCATGAGTGAGAGGCAATACCTCCTTTACAAAGAAGCAGCACCAGTCGAGTTACTACAGTTCGCGCAATTGTGACATCCTGATCGGCAGCCTTGTAGAAAATCTGAACAGCAATTTCAAATTTCGAGTCTTGACATAGGCCTTCCAGGAGAGATGTATAAGTAGCTGCATCTGGTATGACCCCTTTTTGCAGCATGTGCTCATGTAATCCTTGTGCATCTTCAACTTGACCTATTTCTGCAAACTTTTTAATGAGTATGTTATAAGTCTGTAAATTTCCGTAAACCCCACAAGCAAACATCTCATCCCAAAGCTTCTTAGCAGGCCGGATAAGATCCTCCCTGCATAATGCTCCAATAAGAGTGTTATAAAATGAGATGTCAGGGACTAGTCCTTTCTTCCTCATTTCCTGAAGAATCCCATAAGCTTCTCTTACTCTTCCAGCCTCACACAAAGACGAAAACATAACATTATAGCTTTCTAAGTTTGTAAAATAATCCGTCGAAGACAAAATGCTAAGAATGTCCAACAGGTAATCACTGTTTTCATTTTTGCACAAATTTCTACTTAAATTGCTCAAGGTAAGAAGAGATGGTGTTTTCCCGTTCCGTACCATGAACTTGAAAAACGACATGGCCGAACGGGGATCAACCAATGATACTGATCCAATCAAAGTACTCAAAACATCATCTTCAATTGGAAAATTCCCATCTATAATCAGATGACCCAGTACTTTAGCTTCATATATAAAATTGTCCGAAATCAAGGCCAATATAAACTCTCTATAATCACTCGCCCTTGGAGCTACTCCTAACTTCCTCTTCATCTTCAACACCATCTGCACCTCGAAAATACACCCTGGCCCATTCGACCTAAAAGCCTCCGCGACAACTCTATAGGCTATAAAATCAGGCTTACAATCCCTATTCCTCAACTCCTCCAAAACACTATAAGCCTCAGACACCCTACCCGCCTCACAGAGCCCATGAACAATCAAAAGCGCAACTACGGACCCATCAAAACCCGAATTACCACCTCTAACTCTATCCAATACCCCTAAAACATCACCAACTTCAGCACTCTTACTATGCCTCCACATAAAGAAACCAAACCCAAGAGTATTAAACCTCACGCCACTCGCAAGCATTTCATCGAACACCTTCCGTGCACAATCATAATGCCCCTCAGACACCAACCCACCAACAACCAAGTTGCAAACATCATCCCCAACATCACAGACATCACTCAAAGCCAAATAACCCTCATGGGATCTCTTCGATTTCACTAAAGAGCCGATAAATACGGAGGAAATGGAAGGATCGACATCGAAATGCCGAGCTTTAGCTTCCTTAAAGACCTTCTCTAAGGAATTAAATTGGCGGGAAATGGAGAGGGATTTGAGAACGGAATTGTAAGATGTTGAGGAGTGAGAAAAATTGGGTTGCTGAGCTGCCCAGTTGAAGAAACCGAGAGATAGAGATGGGTGGTTGAGGAGATTCGGGTCGATGACTCGGGCGACGAGTGATGGGGTCAACGAGTTACGGCAACTGAGTTGGTGGAGGGTTCGCTCGAGTGATCGTGTCCATGTTCCAGATTGCGCCGAGTTTTTCGATGCGGCTAGAAGTGCTCGGCTGATGAAAGTCGCGGCTTCTCTCGCCGGAGGGTTCATGTGGAGGTGGGAGTGAGAGTAGAGTGAGGAATCAAGGAGGGGGAAAAATAGCGCGCGAAATGAATAACTGAATTTCAATCCCTAACGACTTTAATTGGTGGGGTACACTACCGATAGTGATTTTTACACTCTTCAAATCAATATTTACACTTTCTCTTGTGAGTCACATTTTTCAAGGTGGGGGGATCGTACTCGGCTCACAAGAGATTGTAAAAGATCAATATGAAAAGTGTAAAAATCATCATGTGTATAATACGACCGGTATATAGGGAAGTTAAGAAGAAAATCCTCTCACGATGACAAGGGAAGAATAAGTAATCGGCCTTTGGATATGTAATTATTTGCGAAGCAAAATAGAATTTTGCCAACATAACCTTATCAATAAAGAACAAGAAGAAGAAGAAGAAGAAGAAGAAGAAGAAAAAAAAGCAACGAGGTAAAAAAACAAAAAACAAAAAAAAATAAATAAAGATCTTTATGTTTCTCCTGTATGAATATCTCTACCTTGGAGAAAAAGTTAAAAACTTTCTGTGGAAAGCTTGTATAGATGGTTTTCCTACAAGGGATAGCAGATAATACTGCGGGGGTGGGGGATATGAGGATTCGAACCCGCGACAACCCCCGGGTAGGTTGTGCTTCTAACCATTAGGCCAACCTTGATCCTCTTCATTGTGCACTTTCTAATCGTCACTTGGAAGATTTGTATCATTTATTTTTTTTGGTTGCTTGGTTTTTGTAAAGGTGACTTCTAAACTTGATGTGATACACGCCATCCAAAAGAGTAGAATTATTAACATAAATCATTCTTTTAGACACAATTAAAGTCTGCTAAAACAAACCATGGACAAAAACATGCTCCAGAAATTAATTTTTTATCTGGTGGAGCATTTGGTTTCTTAGAAATAGTTTCATTTTTAATAATGTAGTAACTTTTTCTATTGACAAAAAAAAAACGCGTTTAACTATTGTCAATTTATAAGATCGGCCATTTGTTAGAAAAATGGATCTGACAACCCTAATAAATATGTTGCTCATTCAGCTACTACTGATCATAAATTCATAACTATAGTAAATTAAATATGAACTATTATTTTTTTGAACAAAACCACCTCCAAACTATTTCAAACGAATTTTTTATGGGTCAAAAATATCAAATGGTACGTCCACTCCAAACCACATTACCAGAGATTCTACTGTCCGGCAAGTCCTTTTGGGGCCAAAGATTGTGGCAATTCAAGTATCCTTTTAGCAGATTCCTTGCTCTGGGACAAAGGGTAAAAGCTAACATTAAAAAATATCATAATTGAGGGTGAAAATATGTGTAATTAATTGCATTCGACAATCTTGTTGGAAGAGTCTTTGGGAAACTTCTAATCTTATCAAATAAGACATTGCTGGATGTTTCTTTTTTCACAAAGTATAAATTAATCCTGATTTTGTGAGTCTAATAAAGTCCAAGATTTAACGGTCATCTTGCCATTCGTGCCCTTTGATCTCTTACGTGTTGGTTTGAGATTCCGTCTCTTTCTTTTACCATTCTCATCCGATATGATGAATTAGGTTGGGCATACATGCGTGGACGATCAACCTAGCTAGACTTTTTTTCCCTTATTATAAAAATATCTCTTATGCTCAAAATTTACCGTCCGTACCTAATCAAGCTTCCCACTCCCTCCATTTCATTACGTTATTTATGTTTGGTTTGAATATATGAGAGAAATTTAAATGAAACGTTAAGATCTAAAACAATGGAAGAAGTACTTCATTTCAATAGCTAAGAGGTTGTCAAATGAGTATGTTTTATTTGAGACAAAGACAGTTGCTTAGGACCTGAAATTGTGATCAACCGAACCCGACTCAACCTGATACGATGATGAATCGACATGATGCAACCCGACGACCTTAAGATTGGAATTAAAGGGAGTTAACTAGGACTTATTTATACTTCTCTCACTGATTAGAAGAAGAAATAAAACATTGGTGTACCAAGGTTAAGCCACAAGTGTAGGCTCCAAAACGACGCTCATCTTCCATGAGTATTAGCCGGGAGAAAGTGTTGGATTTTTAGAGTAAATAGGCAGTTAGATTCATGGTTTTATGGTAGTCAACATTAGGGTGTGTTGTATGTTGACACGATGAGAACAAGTAAGAGAAATAATACAGTGAATATGGTCATTTGTATTGATATCACTTGGTGGTTATTTGGAAGTTACACTTGGTGGTTATTTGGAAGTTATCCTTGTTGGTTATTTGGAAGTTGTTCTTGTTGGTTATTTGGAAGTTACTCTGATCTCTATATGAACCAAAGGATATGTGTTTTCTTTAGAGGCATGGCATTCCAAGTATGACATGTGTTATGACATGTGTTCTTCCCCAAGTGAGACACGTGCTCTTCTCCAAGTGAGACACGTGCTCTTCTCCAAGCGAGACATGTGTCTCTTCAAGGGGGTGGATCTTTCTCTATAAATAGGAGTTTCTCCTATCATTGATGTGATAAGAAATCATGTTGGAAAATGAGATTTTTCATATATCAAACACATTCTATAGATAAAAGTCTTGCAAACTTTTGTCTTTAGGAAAATACCAAAAACACCTAAAGGAAAACCACAATTTGTTTCTATTGATTATTATACTAAGAGCAAGTATAGTAATTGTTGAATTTTTTTTGTATCTCAAAATTGGATTTCGTGATACCCGTTGCTCTTGTAAGGGTCGAAATACTACTTTTAGGAAAGTGATACACGCCTAGAAGATTGTATCCCCAAGTCACCAAATCGTTGTTGCGATTCAATTTGCTTGTAACCCTTACACTTAAACTATTTTTCAGAAATAGTTCTAACAGAAAGGATTCGTACATCCGACGCTCCCTCATTCTGGTTCGAGATAGGGTTATAATTCGAGCATTGCATTTGCATATGTGCATAACTAATGATTTCACTATGACCAATTGATCCACACATTTCTGTTGAATCTGATGCAAAAATTTACTATAACAATTCACACGATCGTCACGATGTGATGATTTGAAACCCTGAATTTTCAGGACATTCCATTCATATATCAGACACAGCTTTCAGCCGTCAGAAACCAAAAAAAAAAAAAAAAAAAAACTTTAACACTCTAATTCTTTCGTTGATGCAGGGGATGCAATTTCCAACATCTCCTCTCTCTGCATCTCAAAACCATAAACAGCCATATAAATCCCTGTTTACGATCTCCGTACTACACACCGAAAACTTAACAAAAACAAAACCAAATTACTGTGCTTCACAGGTACTACCAAAGAAGGGCATTATCAATTTATCAGCAGGAAATGTCAGATTTCTGAGGGATCAAATCAGTTGGCTGTAAAAAGGAATACTTGAAGCTGATTGGTTTCCCTTTCACTATCGGGCGGCCGTTATTAATCAGGCAACTGTCACCCTTCACCTTAAGAACACCTGGGCTTATTGGCTGCACAGTGCTGAAGCCAAGACATCTCAGGTACACTCGAGACTGAGCGCAAGGGCAGTTATTGGTGATCACTACTTTGTATTCTGGTTGCCCTTCTATTGTTCTTCCTGTTCTGACTGTTGTCACTTTAATGTTTGACACACCACATTTGTATGAGTAACCTGTTAATGCACAAATTTGGTTAATTATTATTAGATAAACTTTCATCAGAAACTTCAAACAATGCAAATTTTATGACTGACCTGTAACAACTCTCTATGTTAGAAACCAACTCAACCAAAAGTCTAGACTGATAGTTAGGGCCCAAACAATGACTTTATACTTTAACACGCCCCCTCACGTGAATGCCCTTTGGGCATGAAACGTGGACTATATACCAATCCACAGACGACGACTTTTGTGCTTGACGTGCACTTGATTGAGGAGGGGGGCTACGAGGATTTGAACTTGAGACCTCAGGATCGCTGAGGCTCTGATACCATGTTAGAAACCAACTCAACCAAAAGTCTAGACTGATAGTTAGGGCCCAGACAATGACTTTATACTTTAACACTCTAGACATTCAAATCGAATTTGGTTACGATTAGAGGAGTCACAGATGTTTAGTGACACAAAACGGATATCGAACCCTGGTCATGAATATCACCCTTTGTGAACTAGTTTTTTTGTTGTCATTACTTAAAATAGAAGACCTCGATTTGGACCAACTAACTCATTCTTTTACTAAAATACACTGTTTTATTCACTTTACGGAGAAATAGATATGATTTGAGTATTTCCAAATGTCAATTTGCTCTAAGATCTTCAAGAAACCACCATTGCAAATGCTCGAAATAGACTGTGTCGAAAATTCGACACCCTATATAACAGTGCCAAATGCCACACTAATAAATGACACAAATAATAGTATATACATGCTCATCAGCATGGCAGTCTGATAATTAACTGACAGATTAATTAACAGCACGTAGCAGAAAACAAAGCAACAAACCTTGTTGGCAAAAAAGGAAGAGAAAGACAAGTGCAGAGACAATCTTGAGAGTTGCTGCCATGTTTTTCACGCACTCTTTTCTTCTAAATCTTCAAATATAAGCTTTGTTTTTCTACAGAAATAGTATTTAGAAGGGTATTTTTAATGTATTATGAGCTATCTGATCTACTTGTGTATGTGTGGCTGAATTGGGTAGAGTTTAGCAGGTCCAATTTATATATATAGAGGTTTTCGGGTAGCAAGTGTATGTAGTAGGGTCTTATATTAGATAGGGACACATGCATATCATATGGCTTAAGTAATACGTTTAACCCAGCAGACGGCGAAATTTGCGCCATTTTACCACTTGGGACTTTGGGAGTATGATAACTAAGAAAAATCTTAATTATTCTTTAAATTTGGTCAGACTTCTAATATTTTTCTTCCTTAATCTGTGCTACTCTTTCTCTTCTTTTAATCTTTTTTCTATCCCATGCCTTGTACTGAGTTGTACTACAGACAATAGACATCATCATTAACTTGCACTTGATTGATCACCTTTTACGTGCACACAAGTGTATAAGCCCGATGACTGATCGTCTGATCGGCGTACCGGTTGACTGTTCAATTCATGTTGTCGATGTTAGAGGTTGACTTTCCGTGATTTTAACATTCACCCTTTAGTTCACCTTCACTATCAAAACGTACTCTCTTGTTTTAATTTGTGCTACGTGTACTATGAGCCTATGAGATTTCATGAATTAACAAATGGTGGACGTCATGAAATCTACGATAGACTGGTCAAAGACCAATATAAAACTTGTCACTCTATTTTGTTAGCAATATTTAGCGGGTTGGGTAAATTCAATGAATGAAAGTACAGTATGTTTTAGCAGACTTTTAATTGCTGAAGCCTGGAATAACGGGGTATAAAGTTTGATGCGTAATCATCTGGTAAACCAAAATCATAATCAACAATTAGTACTGTATTAATGAGTGAATCTTAAATCTGAAGATTAAGTCAAAAGAGGGAGTACATATGCCGTACTGTAGCAATCCATGTGGATACACTTTCGAAACCTGATCAGGAGGTATGCATAAAGTTATTTATTTCAACGCCATTCTATCTTATTATTTGTCGTTTTGTCTTACGTTCACTGTTCTTTTTCTATCGGTATAGTATCTATACCAGTTCGAGTAATTCGCTACTTTTACGACTTATTTGGTTGGGAGAAATTTGATAGAAAGAATTGAAAGGTAAGAAAGAGGAAGGAACTACCGGTCTCCTTGTTTGGTTTACCCGTACGTATTAGAAATTTGAAAAATTCGAAAGAAAAAGTATATCTCTTTAGAGTGATTCTATAATGGCTACCAAGCTTAGGTAGCCATTACTAAGTTTGACCTTACATTAATTTATTTTAATTTATTAATTCCAAAAAAAAAAAAAAAAAAATCTAATTAATTGTTAATTTATGGGTTTCTCTCATCTCCCATTCTCCCCACAGCCATCTTGTTCCCTAGCCGTGCCGCCACCACAAGCCGACACCCAACACCACTACTTCACCTGAGAACACCACTTCCGGCCAAATATATGGCGCCGATCCCACCTGGGTCATTGTCGGCCACCTTTGATACGTCTATAGTTTTGCACGCACGATTCTCTCTCCTATCCACACCCCTCTTATCCACCTTCAACCCCATTGATTATCCCGCAACCGCCCCACAAAAACCCCTTCCCGCCCCCCTAGAATGTCGCCGGCTTCTCACAGTCACAGCCGCCCTAAGAAAATGGAGGAAAGAAAGAGAAAAAGGAAGTAGAGGGGAGGGCGTCAGTTACGCAAGGGGGTGGGGACGCGTGGTAGGCGGAAACCGTCGGCCCAAGCGCAAGGGGGCGAAAGTTTGGTGGTGGTTGGATCGGGACGACGGTGGTGGTTGGGTTGGGGCGGCGGTGGTGGGGTTGGGTTGGGACGGCGGCGGTGGTGGTTTTGGGGAGGCGAGAGAAGATGGGGTTTTGTAATAGTGGTGTTTTGTTTTTATTTCTTAATTTTTATTAAATCAAATGGTCAAACTAATGAATGGTTAGGATTTCATCAGAAAAATCAATGGCTATTATTCAATCACTTACAATGGCTACCACACCTTGGTAGCTATTGTAGAATTGTTAATCTTTTTATGTTGTAAATTGCTTTTCCATCTAATTAATATGGCGGTCTTTCAATTCTTTCTTTCCTTTTCTTTACACTTCTCATACATTTTCACAAACTAAATGTTGGATTGTTGGAAAACTATAAAATCTACGGAATATTTCTTTTTGTTTCATTTTCATCCAATTCTTCCCTATGACCCTATCATACCGAACAAGTTGGTTATAAAAATCTTTGGTTAGGCAAACATCGTACCGCTATTTTATTCCAGCGGTTCATACATCCGAACATTCAAGAACACCAATTCACCGAGGCCCAACTTCTTGAACAATGGAATAACACTTTTCATTAGCGACTGATACTTACATCTCTGTTAGGAGTTAAGCTCGTGGCCTCTTAAATAACACGCCAATCATTAAATTTGGCATTTAGTGGTTTATGTTGACTAAATTGTATAATTGGACTGTTAAGAAGTTAGTTGACGAAAGTAGGGGTGTTAATGCAACTTTCAGTTGTGAAGTGGGCAGAAACAT
Organism: Spergularia bocconei; assembly: GCA_963457585.1. NCBI lineage: Eukaryota > Viridiplantae > Streptophyta > Magnoliopsida > Caryophyllales > Caryophyllaceae > Spergularia > Spergularia bocconei. The sequence goes on from OY734943.1 coordinate 10,166,646, forward strand.
GTGCATTTTATGGTCTTCTCATGTGGCCACTAGAAAATGCACATGGGATTTTGATTTTGAGGCCGGATTTGCTGAGTGACTCCAATAGACTTGCGCACCATACACATGCACTAGCCCCCCTTTGGTTTATCGTTGAATAACCACTGCCCCAGTGCCCCACTGGTCTGCTACGTTGCACGAGTACGGACACCGACACCGACACGGGGAGGACGCGGACACCGGGACACCGCAATCTCAAAATCTAGGACACCGACACCGCTATTATTTTTTAATATAAATATATTAAAATAAATTAAATATTATATTTTTAATAAAATAATAAGAATTTCTAAATTTAAAACTTAAATCAATATCAAAATGATAATATTACACACACAATCATTGAATATGTTAAAGGAAACGCTAAGAAATTCGAGAGTAAGAATGCCCCTTTCGCCCAAATGCTTGATTAATGTTTATTTTTTGTGTCTAAGAGGTGTTCAAGAGGTGTCCAACCGGTGTCCGTGTGGAAAAAACCGGGTTTTGTGTCCGACTTTAAAACAAATAATCCGGACACCGGTCCACCGTGTCCGACGCGTGTCCTCCCGGTGTCCGTGTCCGACACCGTATTGGACACGGACACGTCACTTGGGAGAGGTGTCCGTGATTCATAGCTGGTCTGTTGTGGAGAGTACTCGTATCAGGGAACTCTTTACCCCTTGAGTTCGTGTATAGTGTGTTTTAAATCGTTGTCCAACTAACAATATTGAATATTTGAATGGAGAAAAATAATATATGAGCAGTCGAGCACATAGTATGATTCTAAGAGTCTAATTTAGAAGTGAAGCATAACAATTTTCGAATAAAAGTACATGTTTCTGTTTAGTTCCGAAGTGCGAAGTTCTTATAAAAGGTAATGGCTAGTTGGCTACCCAACAATAATAGTTGGGGTACAATATATTACGAATTTACGATAAGTGCACAGTGACAAACTGACAACACCTACTCGACTTTCCGACTCTCAGCCGCCATTCTTAAGGATTCACGTGCAGATATGAAATTAAAACCACTAGCAATGGTACATGGCAATATTAGTTCAGAATGGATTGGCACGGACCACGGTAAATGCTATGTGGTTCAACAACAACAACAACCAAGCCTTATTCCCAAAATGATTTTAATTTGGGAGGTATGAAACTGTGATCCACCCAATAGCACTCTATCGCTTTCTCAAATTAAAATTTTAACCCACCAATCCAGGATAATAAAATGGAGTTCAATCTTGTAAAGATGAGCAAACAAATCATGTGATCAGCATTAAGGGTGATGAAGACAGGACTTGCAGTGGAAACAGAATGCAACTGGAAGGACTGTCAACATCACAACTGGTAAAGACAAGAGGAGCTATGACCAATGACACTCATGTGAAGAAAATCTGAACAGAACAAGTCAAGTTGTCTGGGTCTTAAGCTCAGATAATGTTATACTAGATTGAGTAACTATCAACATCAGTAAAGGATTGGCTATGGACTAAAATGCAGTCAGAGAGTCATATATAAGTGTAATATTGTTGTATGCGTTCATTCAAGCAATAGAAATCAAAATTACAACCATTACATTCTCTACAATTTAGCATTCACATTCTGCAATGATCTTCTCACCCTTCATGGATATGACCCTCAAATTCTTCATGGTATCAGAGCCATGAAGGAATAAGAGGAGATCAAGTTTTCTAGTTTAATTAGCTGTTTTATTTTCTACCAAATCAAATTAAACCAAAAACCCACAACACACAACAACCTGTCTTCAAAATCAGATATGTCTGACTATCAAGGAGACAATAACAACAAGAAACAGATGGATATGGCACATCCACTGTACATACACCCTTCAGATTCTCTTAACCCTCTGACAATTGGACCTAAACTTGCTGGTTTAGCCAATTATTATGAGTGGAAAAGAGAAATGGAGATTGCTTTGGCTACAAAAAGGAAGCTTGGCATTCTGACAGGCTTAATCACTAGATCAACTACTGATCTTGTTCTTGCTGAAGCTTATGACACATGCAACAGTCTGCTGGCTACATCACAACCTGGAAGGGCCAATCAAGGCATCTGTAAGGTATGTTACATCTGCCAATGATATTTGGGATTATCTTAACAAAACATATGGCATTCGCAATGGTGCTAGCTAGGAAGTATCAGATAAACCTGGAGATATAGGAGGCAAAGCAGGGAAATAAGAGCATATCAGAGTATCACACACCTGATTACTCTGTGGCAGACCAAGGAAATGATGGAAGATTGGCCACCACTCACAGAAAACTCAGTGGAAATCAACAAGTTCTGGGAAGTTCATACCAAGTACAGAGAAGAAAAGAAGTTGTACAAGTTCTTGAATGGCCTAGATCCAAGCTATGGGCCTCTGAGAAGTCAGCTACTATTGAGAAATCCTCTGCCAAGGGTTGAAGAGGCTGTGTCTCTGTTGCAGCATGAAAAAATACAGAAGCAGGTGTTGGAAGGTGCAGGAAAGATGGAGGTTAAACAAGCTGTTTTCTACAGCAACAACAAAAATGACAATTCCAACAAAAAGAAATGTGTCATCTGCAAAAAGAAAGGCCACACTAAGGATGAGTGCTGGTGGAACAAAGATATACCAAACAACCCCGGTCCTCCTCCTAGGAAAGACAACTCAAAACCTACCAACAACAAAGGAAAGAAGTTCTGGAACAAACCAGGGCACAAGTTTGCTAACAATCCTGCACAAGGTGAACGGTCTGAGAACAGTGGTAACATCATATCCATGACTCAAGATAAATTCATAAACCTTCTCAACAAGCACAAGACCTCAGACAGTGGACCATACAGAGAGGAGGAGCTTGAAGCTCACTTTGCAGGTAGTCCATATTGTTCATGAAAAATGGTTGGATAGTGGATTCAGGAGCCAGTGATCACATGATATCAAACCTAGAAAATCTTAAGAAACCCCAAGAACTTACAAGAAAACCAAGAATAACCTTACCAAATGGGGAAATCTCACATGCCACTCACATAATTGAGCATCAATTGGAAAATGGGCTGAAATTGAATAAGGTTCTGTATGTGGCTGCCTTTAAGGATAACTTGCTGTCAGTGCAGAAGCTCACAAAATCTGAAGGGTGCTATGTGACTTTTTACAAACATCTGTGTGTGATACAGGATTCCTTGACTCAGAAGATTAGAGGGATTGGAAGAGAGTACAAGGGGATCTACTATCTAGTGAATAAACCAGTGTCAGGACTAGGTAGAAATACTGTCAATGTTGTTGTAACCTTAGAACATTCTAGCTATAGAAATAATCATGACATTCTGTCACTTGATTCCATGCTTGATGACATGCCTGTGAATTTAGAATCAGAAAATCCAGGCAAACTATGTAATGATCAGATTATGATGAATGATAAGCATGATGTTTTTGCAAAATGGCATTTTAGACTTGGGCATGCTTCAAAAGAAAAATTGACAGCTATTGAGTACATTTATGCTGATGTTAAAAAGGACAGTGGGAAATTGTGTTTAACATGTCCCATGGCAAAACTTACAAGACAACCTTATGCTCTCAGACACTACACTGCCCAAAGACCATTTGATCTTATTCATATAGGGTCTGGGGGCCATATAGACAAGAAACTAGGCTTAATCACAGGTCATTTCTCACAATTGTAGACGATTACTCCAGGGCAACTTGGGTATATCTAATGAAACACAAAAGTGAGGTTGGGAATATGATACCAAAGTTCTATCAACTCATTGAAACTCAATTTGATACTGCGATCAAAATGATCAGGTCAGACAATGCCAGGGAGCTAATAGAGGGTGATTGTGGTGCTTTCATAGGCAGTAAGGGTATTATACATCAGACAAGCTATCCTGATACTCCTCAGCAAAATGGTACAATTGAAAGAAAGCACTGGCATTTGCTGGAAGTAAGTCGAGCTATTATGTTTCTGTCAGGAGTTCCTCTAAGGTTTTGGGGAGATTGTGTACAAGTTGCTACTTACATTATCAACAGATTACCCTCGAGTGTACTCCAAAACAAAACTCCATACTATCAGTTGTTCAACAAGGCTCCAGATTATAAAAGGATGAAAGTATTTGGGTGCCTAGCAATGGTTTACAATCCTAGCAAAATCAGGGATAAATTCCAGCCTAAAGGCATACCATGTGTATTTATAGGATACCCCTCCAATCAGATAGGGTACAAATTGTATGATCTCCACTCTAAGAAGTGTTTTATATCCAGGGAAGCTCATTTCTATGAACATATATTCCCCTTCAAAAGCTGGAAAAGATCACTGATTCAACCAGCCACACCTGTTACCACCTTCTTAGACACTGAAATTATTGGAGAACAAACAAATACTGAAGTTGAAGGAGCACCTGATGCACTTCCTGATATCAATCTTCTACCTCCTCCAAATGCACATCAGGGCACAGTTATGGCACCACATCAGGTGTCCAACCTAGCACAGATTGACACCACTACCATATTTGCCAATCTTGTTCACATAATTACACATCAACCTGACCCTCAGACCTTTCATGACGCAGTTAAGGATCCAAAATGGGTGCATGCCATGGATGCTGAGCTCCAAGCACTCAGGGATAATCATACCTGGAATATCACCATACTCCCACCAGGTAGAAAAGCCATATGGTGTAAATGGATTTTCAAAACCAAATACAACTCAGATGGCAGCCTTGAAAAACATAAGGCTTGGCTCGTTATCCAGGGATTCAAACAAAGATATGGGTTGGATTATGAGGAGACTTTTGCTCCTGTAGCCAAGATGACAACTGTCAGGGCTGTGTTAGCAGTGGCTGCAATGAAACAATGTCATACATCTTAGATGGATGTATCCAATGCTTTTCTTCATGGTGATCTAGAAGAAGATGTCTACATGCAGATTCTACAGGGATATCATTCCACTGGTTTGATTCAAGCTGGTGGAAAGGAGGAGACAGCAGACAAGTCTTGGTAGGCAATTGTCGTGGGTTGCACCAAATTAATTCAATACTTATCCTAAAACTATGTAGTAGGGCAAGCAAGTTCGTATTCACAGGGAATTAGTTAATGTCTGAGTGTAACGTCGATTGGGTAACCAATTGGGGGGGTTTTGTTTGAAGGTTGATTAAACTAAGCAATGAACAAATATGTTGGAAATCAATTAAAAGACAAGTCTTGGTTCTTGTTTCAATCCACTACCGATTTATCAATTGATCATCGATATTCACCTAATTCGATCATGTGAGCAAGTCGCTGCGAAATCCAAATTCCTATTCTTCCTTTAGTAATTAACTCGAACGAATCAGCGTATCGAAGTTAATTCTAACTATTAATCAACCTAGAACACGCGCCTAGATATATTTCAATAGAAGCAATAAGATCTAGAATAATTTCAACGAATATAATCAATTCAAACACACGCGGCTTAAATCGAATATAAATCAATTCTCTCTACAACAATCTAACGTTGAATCAGCAATCAATTAGAAAGATGCAGATGCTACGAATTTAGCGATAGAAACATACAAGTACTATACTAGTAGCGCTCCTAGCAAGAACAAGTATAAATCATGCAATATTAGGGCAAGAGAATTGAAATTACTCACAAAGGAATTGAATAGATGATAATCTCACAATATGACGATAATTGACGGCTTCAATTCACAATAACCAAGATGGAGGAATTAATCCTCCATAAAGGTCTTCAATAATCCCAAAATAAGTCTTGAGTTGCAAAGTTATGAAATAAAACGTAAAATTTAGGTATTAATAAGGTATAACAATAAAATACGGAAAATAAAGAAATACGGAAAGTAGCTTCGCAGAGGGCCGCCGACCGCGCGTCCAAATCCGCGGACCGCGCCAATAGCACCCGCGGACCGCGCGTTGCTCTCGGGTCCAATTTTCAAATGTAATACCCCAGATTTCAGAGGATATTCCTAAGAGATTAAGGGCTCATATGATGTGCTTAAAAGGATTGATAGTGCTACTCATACCAACAAAGTCGACTTTCCTTTTAGGGTTCTCATCTGATAAGAGCTCCACAGTTAAGCGTGCTTAGCGGGGGAAAGATCCTAGAGTTGGACTATGGTTGGCTGCCAGGCGCAACGAGGACGTTGCGATCTTAAGAGTGGGTGAGTGTAATACCCCAGATTTCAGAGGATATTCCTAAGAGATTAAGGGCTCATATGATGTGCTTAAAAGGATTGATAGTGCTACTCATACCAACAAAGTCGACTTTCCTTTTAGGAAGCCCATGTGATAAGAACTCCACAGTTAAGCGTGCTTGATTGGGAGCAATTTCAGGATGGGTGACCTCCTGGGAAGTTCTCAGGGTGCGCATGAGTGAGGTCAAAATGCGCCGAAAGGACCCGTGCTGGTCTGTGAGGTCAGCCCACAGCCTGGCGAGCTGCCATAGGTGACCACTTCTGGCTCAGTCGATGAGTCGGGGTGTTACAAATGGTATGAGAGCAACCCTGCGACCGCGAGTTGATCCTGTGGTCAGGAGTGCCCAGGTCAGCAGCCTAGCGGGGGAAAGATCCTGGAGTTGGACTATGGTTGGCTGTCAGGCGCAACGAGGACGTTGCGGTCTTAAGAGGGGGTGAGTGTAATACCCCAGATTTCAGAGGATATTTCTAAGAGATTAAGGGCTCATATGATGTGCTTAAAAGGATTGATAGTGCTACTCATACCAACAAAGTCGACTTTCCTTTTAGGGTTCTCATCTGATAAGAGCTCCACAGTTAAGCGTGCTTGACTGAGAGCAATTTCAGGATGGGTGACCTCCTGGGAAGTTCCCAGGGTGCGCATGAGTGAGGTCAAAATGCGCCGAAAGGACCCGTGTTGGTCTGTGAGGTCAGCCCACAGCCTGGCGAGCTGCCATAGGTGACTACTTCCGACTCAGTCGATGAGTCGGGGTGTTACATCAAATTCGCATAACGTTTTCGTTACTTATCCGGTGAAGGCGTGTAACCACTTTTCGGAAAGGTAAGATCATGAACTTTCATCTCCACTTGGTTTCAATGCAAAATTCCAAATATTCTGAGAGATATAAAGCTCCAAAGTTTGTCTTGCATAACCTGACCAAGTTTCGGCATTCTTGAGATTCCAAATGGTCATAATAACCACTAATTCTTGTATCAAACACAAATCACACCAAATAACATAATAACCAGTCAAATGATACAAAAATCAACGTTAAACACTTCAAAAACCCGACTTTAACCACAACGATATAGCGCACATAAAGTCTCTTTGCAACATAGTCTGCAAACTGAAGAAGTCACTGTATGGGCTCAAACAGGCACCAAGGCAGTCCACAAGCTCTCATCTGCACTTATGGAGTGTGGTTACAAAAAATCTCACCCAGACCACTCCATGTTCACAAGGCATACGGACTCAAGTACTACTGTGGTGCTAGTATATGTGGATGATATGATCATCACAGGTGACAGTGAGGAGGAGATTAAGGCACTCAAGGAGAAACTGCATTCAATCTTTCACATGAAAGACCTAGGAGAATTGAGGTACTTTCTAACACTGGAAGTCAACAAATCAAAAGAAGGATTCTTTATCTCTCAAAGGAAATATGTTCAAGACTTGCTGAAAGAATTTGGAATGAAAAATGCAAAACCCTTGAAGCTGCCGCTAAACTCTCATGTCAAGCTAGAACCCAATAAAGGAACTCCATTACCCAAACCAGAAGTTTATAGGAGACTAATTGGTAAATTTATCTACTTGACAATTACCATACCAGACATAGCATTCTCAGTGCAGCTAATCAGTCAGTTTGTGCAAAATCCTACCTTAGATCACATGCAAGCTGTGAGGAGATTGCTAAGATACCTCAGACATACTCCAAGTCAAGGTATTCTTCTAGCAAGCCAATCTGCAGCAAGACTCACAGCATACTGTGACTCGGATTGCGCATCCTGCCCTTTCAGTAGGAGATCAACCACTGGTTACTGTGTTCTAATGGGTAACTCTCCAATATCCTGGAAAACCAAAAAGCAAACAGTTGTAGCCAGGTCCTCTGCTGAAGCAGAATAAAGAGCTATGGCTCTTACAACATGTGAAATCACCTGGCTATCCTCTCTGCTCAAGGAATTGGGTCTAAAAGGCTTAGGGTCAACTAAATTAAGGTGTGACAATCAGGCTGCCATCTCAATTGTAGCCAACCCAGTCTATCATGAGAGAACCAAGCACATTGAGATAGATTGCCACTACATAAGGGAGAAAATCCAACAAGGTCAGGTTCATACTACCTATGTCAAATCCCAAGATCAGAATGCAGACATTCTCACCAAGTCTCTGCCAACAAGTCAACATACCAAGCTCATGACCAAGATGGGAGTTACATTTGGTCTACACTCCCATCTTTAGGAGGAGTGTAAAGATGAGCAAACAAATCATATGATTAGCATTAAGGGTGATGAAGACAGGACTTGCAGTGGAAAAAAAATGCAGCTGGAAGGACTGTCAACATCACAACTGGTAAAGACAAGAGGAGCTGTGACCAATGACACTCATGTGAAGAAAATCTTAACAGAACAAGTCAAGTTGTCTGGGGCTTAAGCTCAGATAATGTTATACTAGATTGAGTAACTGTCAACATCAGTAAAGGATTGGCTGTGGACTGATATGCAGTCAGATGGTCATATATAAGTGTAATATTTTTGTATGAGTTCATTCAAGCAATACAAATCAAAATGACAACCATTACATTCTCTACAATTTAGCATTCACATTCTGCAATGATCTTCTCACCCTTCATGGATATGACCCTCAAATTCTTTAAACTCATTTCTTTTCCAATTTCAATTGTTTGAGCATAGCTCGTATAGCGTTATAGGTGTTACGATTCACTCGAGGTTTAAGCTCAGTTGTGTGTGTGCATGTGATGTGCACTAGTTCGTTGTGGTTAAAGTCGGGTTTTTGAGGTGTTTAACGTTGGTTTTTATATCATTTCACTGCTAATTATGTTATTTGGTGTGATTTGTGTTTGATACAAGAATTAGTGGTTATTATGACCATTTGTTATCTCAAGAATCCCAAAATTCGATCCGGTTATGCAAGGCAAACTTTGGAGCTTCATATCTCTCAGGATATTTGAAATTTTGCATTGAAACCAATTGTAGATGAAAGTTCATGATCTTACCTTTCCAAAAAGTGGTTACACGCCTCCACCGTATAAGTAAGAAGAAGTTATGCGAGTTTGAAAACGGGACCAGAGAGCTGGTCGCGGTCCGCGCCTTTTTAACGGCGGTCCGCGGAAAAGGAAGCGCTGTCCGCGGCATTTGGACGGCGGTCCGCGGATGGCTACGACTTTACTTTCCGTATTTCTCTATTTTCCGTATTTTATTGTTAGACACCATTAATACCTAGTTTTACGTTTTTTTCATAACTTTGCAACTCAATACTTATTTTGGGATTATTGAAGAACTCTATGGAGAACTAATTCCTCCATCTTGGTTATTGTGAATTGAAGCCGTCAATTATCGTCAGATTGTGAGATTATTATCTATTCAATTCCTTTGTGAGTAATTTCAATTCTCTTGCCCTAATATTGCATGATTTATACTTGTTCTTGCTAGGAGCGCTACTAGTATAGTACTTGTATGTTTCTATAGCTAAATTCGTAGCAACTGCATCTTTCTAATTGATTGCTGATTCAACGTTAGATTGTTGTAGAGAGAATTAATTTATATTCGATTTAAGCCGCATGTGTTTGAATTGATTATATTCGTTGAAATTATTCTAGATCTTATTGCTTCTATTGAAATATATCTAGGCGCGTGTTCTAGGTTGATTAATAGTTAGAATTAACTTTGATACGCTGATTCGTTCAAATTGATTACTAAAGGAAGAATAGGAATTTCGATTTCTCAACGATTTGCTCACAGGATTGAATTAGGTGAATATCGATGATCAATTGATAATAATTGGTGGATTGAAACATAAACCAAGACTTTTCTTTAATTGAATTCGACTCGTTTGTTTTATTAGTTGTTTAATAAATCAACTTTCAATCAACCCCCCTCCCCCAATTGGTTACCCAATCGGCGTTACACACACAAACATTAATTGATTCCCTGTGGATACGAACTTGCTTGCCCTACTACATAGTTTTAGGTTGAGTATTGAATTAATTTGGTGCAACCCACGACAATTGCCTACCAGCATGGTGATTTGGCATGTTCAGAACTCTAACTCTGATTGTTTCACTACTCGCCCTTTAAAGGATCCCCGACTCTCCGTCTCTAAAGTAGATAGGCCCATGAGCATACTACTAGACAGTAGACACTTGACACATGAGTTGTAGCTCGAACTAAAATCTAACAACCCGTTACTCATGTAGGCATGCACTCACCATGAATTGTCTAATTTCATCACTTTAAACCGCGTCAATCTAATACTATATATTAAAACCTGAAACCAAGTCTTTTCTAGGTTGACACTTGGCGTACATTAATTGGATAGAACATAAAAATAGCATTAATTAAAATTATCGGTTAGGATATGGTAATAAATTATCATATATTAGTATTGTATTAGCTAATTTATGGAAAATAATCAATATGGTAATTTATTAGAACAAGATAAGCCAACATTTTTCTTATAAAACAAGTATAAACAATATAAATACATAGCCCGGGCGTGGCACGGGCATCCAAACTAGTTAAACTATAAATCATAACACAAACTGTCAAATTGTTTTTGACGCATTCCCTAAAACAAATTAAACGGGCAAAGCCGTTACAAACAATAATGTTCCATTACTTCCATACAACCTCAACCTGCATTCTTGTAGTGTCTAGTAGTAGAAGCTAAACAAACTGTGTTCTTCAACATTGAATTAATTAACAAGCAACAGAAGACTTGAGAGGTACGAGATCAAAGGGTATCTCAAATGCAAACTTAAACGTGACTGGTACACCTTGAACAACTTTTTTGCCACCATTGATCAGGCAATTGTCTCCCTCAACCTTCAACACTTGAGGATTCGGAACCTCGTACGAGCTAAATCCTCTGCATTTCAGATACACATTTGATTGTGGACAATGGCAAGCATTGGATACTGATACAAGCCATTCTGGAGCTCCTTCGGCGGATCTCCCTGTTTGTGTCGTGGTCACCTTAATGTCCGAAATCGAACATGGTTGAGCATACCCTGCAAAACATTGATATTCTATTATTCAAGTACGTACTTTAGTTTACGAAAATAAACATCATGTACTACTGTATATAGTTAGCGTAAATTAGGATCTAGTGATGTAACGCCGTAATGGCATAACATTATAGTGTCTAAACTCTTAAACTTATTACTAACCTGTGGTAATAATGCACATGAACAAGAGGAAAGAGATCATTGAGAAGCTCTTCACTGTTTCCATTATTATGATTTGAAACTTTTAGCTCTGTTCTTCACCTGGTTTGTGTTGAGCTCAAAATAATGTTACACTTACACTGGACAACTACTTATACAGGAAAAATGTCGTAATGACTAATGAGGGAAAATGTTCCACGTAATGATGTAAGAGTACTTATAAAATAATTAATCTTCTTTGGAATAAAATCTGTTTAATTACTGGTCGAAAACTCACTCTTCGGAATTGGTCGATCTGTTCGCATTATGATTGATATCAAATTATCAATCATATCATTATATTGGGAAGTTTATCATATAGTAAGATGTTATTCAATAATTCTTCATTCACAATCACATGCATGTCGAAGTTGGCTTGATTTGCTCCGATCCTCATAATATGCTGAATCTCAACTTGTGTTGATTTTCTGCAGTTTGCCATACCATAATATGCATGACCTTACAACTTACATATTACATACTTCCAATTTTTTACTGAATTTGGTAGGCGTCATGACAGAACTCGTAGCCACTACTTTCGATCATTGCTAACTACGTAAAATCCTCGGGAATATAAGGGATACGGCTCATACGAGTGATCTGAGTATACAATTGCTTGTACTAAAGGTTAAACATGCAAGTAAAAAATTGTCACTTGTATCAATTAGTGTAGAGTCTAGACTTCATGTATAACGGTTGTTCTAAAATTCTGATCACGGTTCCAATTTGAGTCCATATATGCACTCATATTCATTGAAGTTGCTACTAGCCCATGATTAAACCTGGCAAATTCAGATTAAGTTTTGATCAGATTGTTTCATTTGCAGTTCCTCTCCAATCACTTTGCATTTGTTCACCAAGAGCCAACATTTTGGCGAATTCAAGCGAACATTTCGGAGAGTAGAGACAACCATCAGGCCACATGACCGTCTAACCTGATTTATCCTTGGTACTCGAGTGATTTCCATGCAGAAGCACAACAGAAAGAGCAAAGATGTGCAGAACTTCCTTTACAAGTTTCACCAATATGTACAAATATGATATTTACATTTCTTACCCTTATGTACAAGACCTACTATATACATGATCTAGTATACACAGTGACCTTGGCTATTGGCCTATCTATTTTTATCTACAACCTGAACCTCATTACAGTTTATCAACCCCTTTGCATTTACAAGGGGCGTATGTATATGAACACGTTTTGGAAGTCGACTGCCTATGACTGTACATCTTCTACCTATATTCAGTTTGGTAATTCTAACCCTGGCTATACATTTTGCCTACTTCAACAGATTCACAGGACAATACAGTCTAGTGACAGTACCTATTTCGCTTCAGGTTCTGTGGGTTTGGACGTTTAAAGAAACTCGCGAACAGAAAACTCATCGTGGTTTCTTGGACAGGTTTAGGGGAGAGACATGATTTCTGTTTTACCTGCAATATACTTTGGCCAATTTGTTGCCGAATGGAATTGATTATTGATTGATCCACAGGATTTCCTTCTACGTCTGTGACATAGAAAGTGTCGATGGCTTTGCCACTTTTCGTGGAAATCTCAGCTCTTCGGATAGCTAACCCGTTTTCTCTGAATATGCGGGTTATATCTGATAGGAGTCCGGCTCTATCTTCTGTGCACAGTTCCAACTCCAGTGCCTGTGGAATACAAGCCTTGAAGTTAGTCATGAATCATAAAACAGAGAATCTTAATAAATTAACCAAGTGTTCCTGCAGTCCTAAAATTTTGCAAAACTCACCTCAGATGCCCTCCTCTCTATGGCAGCTTCAAGACATTGCATAACACGTTCCCGCTCAGCTTCTGACCTTATAGGTCGGCCATCAGTATGTCGGATGTAAAATTCCTGTTAAAGCAGACGTATTGATTAAACACTTCCACAGTCATGTTTGTCAAGTAAATGTCTAGAGCTGAAGTCACAGAACATATTATTCTGTAATACATGCAAAAAAAATTCACCTGATAAGCTTCCAATGTCCCAGACGCAACCATCCCATGAAATACCACATATTGCATATCCGTCAGGGTACAAACTATATCAAACAGCAATTTGGGCCGATCCTTTGACCGCATAGTAATGACAGTATAATCTTTCTCTGGACAATCAACCACTGTTATATGTGGCCTTGGGTATTTGTCCTCCACTTTAACTCGCCCTATTGTTTTCATTCCTACATAGTCTCTATCATCAAACATAATCTGGTGGAGCCTTCTCCCGCGGTGAGTTCCAGGAGGTGAAAGTCTCATTTGTGGTGTCTGATAATCACTATTTCCTTTAAGCACATAGCAAAGGAGCTTCTTTGTGGTGAGAAGCCTTTTTGGATCGATGATTGCACATCCTGTAGAATTATCAGTTACATGCACAACAGCTGCAGCCCGAGAATTGTGAGTCCATATCTCGGCATTTACCACATTACAGTCGAGGTCAGCTAGGACTGCACAGACTTCAGATAACAAGCCTGGTCTGTCAGTCCCAGTTAGCTCAATTGAAGTATACTCTTCAGAAGGCATCACTCCGACAGACTCCCTCACAGAAGGCATTAGCGAGGCATCAGTCTCAATAGTCTGAAAATTAGGACAGAAATTTCCAATCATTACTCTGAATACAGTCACGCGTCAATTGAGTGTATAACTAGAGAAGTTATAAGAAATTACCGTCTGAATAAAATTGATCACTTCTTGATCTCGTATTTTATTTCCATAATAGTCGGTCACGTTAAACACTGCACGAAAGGTAGAAATTAGAAGCTGCTGTCACAAACAAATTGACATAGCAGTAGTTGACATTCACTGAATGCAAGTGATGCCAGGTTGCTGCAGAATAAGTATGCAATTGACAGAGTACAAGAATCAATACCATCCATAAACCATCCACCATCCGAAGAAATGTATGCTTTTTTAATGATAAGATTCATGTCGGATAGAACTTGGACAACTTGTAGAAGTGTTCCATGTTTGTTGACACTGTCAACCTGAAAAAGATCCTTGAACGTTTTAATGCCAGTTCTTTAACATTAATCATGTCAACCCTTATCATTACTTTAAATTTAATACAACTAGTCAATTCACACTTCACAGCAACACCAAAATTCTACCTACCCATGCAAAACAACCTTCTAGACTGAATTGTGCCTTCACAACATTACCCTTGCAGGCTACAGGTAGCTAGTACGACAGACATCGACAACGACAATATACAGATCATGCCATTGGCATGAGGAGCCTAAACCAGGAACAGTTTAGACCGAAAATGATTTGGGCTTGGCTAACATGAACAATCGTCCTATACCAACACTATCATGACTCATGAGTCATGACCTAATTAGCTTTGAATTGGTTAATATTTACTTCCCAATGGCACAATATCAATACTCCTGGTTAAATAAGGAAGCCTATAACGCCATGCTAAGATCAACTGTTCCACACTATCTGGTCTATGACTTGCCAGACGCAAAAGAGCATGGATCAATTGATTCTAGCATGGCTTTATGCCTTTATCTTTACCCTTAAATAACGAAATTCCAATCACAATAATTATCACAAATCCCATTTCTAGAACCTTTCTTGGCTCTTATTTCACAAAACCCCAGTTAAAAAAGAGTGATATATTACAATTAAAGCTTGGTAAACTGGTAAAAATTGAAAATTAACCTAATACATGAAATTATATATAACCAGAAAAACAAACATATGGAGACAAACTGTTTTTTACCTGAATTACAGTAGCAACATCTGAAGAATCATTGTCAATCACAACTCTGCAAATAACAAAAACCAACAATTCTTTAGTTTCAAGCAGCTTAATTTAGTATACTCCCTCTATTGATTCAATCATTTCCATTTAGTTTCAACCAACTCATCTCGTATATTCAAACTAAACGTAAAAAATTCAATGAAACGGCGACTCGGAGAGGTACAAGACATACACCTAATACTCAAAATAAACACAGAAAATCGAGCATCAAACTAGCTGATTACAAAGGAAGGTGTAATCAAGAAATAAGTGAATTATGATTGTGAATTTTATTCAGCCAAAAAAAATTGAGCAAATTAAAGTCCAAAATTTTAAAGTTTGTCAATTAAACAGTAAAAAAAATTGAAAAAAAAATTAAATTAATTACCTGGGCGGGTTCAACCTCCTGATCAATTTCTCGTACTCATCTTCCATAACCTTTCTAAATAAATTTGAGAATTTTCCCCAAAGATTGATGACCTAACTATGTACTCCTATATACAACCAGAATCAATAAATATAATAAAACCCTTTATAATAAAGTTTTTTATATACAACATATTATTATGAAATAATAATTATGTAAACCCTCTTTGGACCCTCCAATATTCATGGAACTAAACAGGAGTTAGAAGAACAAGTCTTCAGACTTGGGACAGAGAGAAAAAGAGAGAGGAGTGAGAAGCTTCACAAAGAAGATAAATTAAAAATGTCTGTTAAAATGTTGGCAGCCGTCTTTGCCTCTTTGGGGGGTATTTATTACGGTCAGGGTCAGCCTATCCGAATTGCCCGAAAAGTCATTTCATAATTTTATGATTATTTTTTTTACCTGGTTGATTCGTTCAACTGTAAATTAATGACGTGTCGAATTTTGACTGGGTGTTGGGACGGTTAAAAAGGCTGCCCGCGGTCAAAGTGGGGGATGATGGACTGTTTGACTTAAGTCAGGGGTAGTTATAATTTTTTTTTTGTGGGGCCGAGGTAAAATAGCGCCCGTCGCTTTTAAAATCCGTACATGTTTTAAACGGCACGTGAGTTGAGCGAAGAAGGAGTAGCGCGGTTTAGGAACGGCACGTGAGGTTTGGTCGGATGAATGCCGGTATATTTGGCGGCATTTCCCGTGTGAGCTACTGGTTTTCTGCTCACGTTGGTGTTGTTTTTGTTCAACTTTTATTTGTTTCTAAATTCATAAACGAAGATGCTAAACGTAGCAAAAAACCGCCTAAATGCAGCATATAATAATAATTTAAATTAATAATTATTAAAAATCATAAATGTATTTTACAAAATTACCCTTCCCAAAAAACCCCAAAGAACAGTTATCCCCTGTCAAACTATCGCAGGATTGCACAATAAGTACCTCAACTCCAAAAACCAAGAGCACGCATTAGTAAGGATTCTATCCTGACTCCCAAATCCCAACTCTACCTTGAACATTCAATTGCAATGGCACATTTCTGAAAACCATCATGAAAGAAATGGTCTTTCTTAACTTCGTAAATACTACTCCATATTCTTATTTATTCATCATCAAATCAAAACGTAATCGAAGGTAAAAGCTATACTTGCACTTCCACAACAACAATTAAATGGACACACAACCTCGAAATGCAATTCAATAAAAAAGATTAATCAGACTGACAAAGTCTCTACAATCAGATGGACACACCTGTTGTGTCGACCGGAACTATTGACAACCATAATAGAGGTGTCGCCCAATGCGATCAACACCCGTGCAGCTAGTGTCGACCGAAACTAGTGACTCTACACAAAGAGATGCCGGCCGACTTGATCAACACTTGTGTAGCGGGTGTCGACCGAAGTGATAGACACCTGTGGAAGGGGTGTCGACTCACACTACTAATACAAAGGTATGAGGTGCCGACCATGATAGTCGACACTCTCTCAAAGGGTGTCTACTATGGCTATCGACAGTAGCTAGAGAGTGTCGATCACTCTGGTCGGCAGTCTACCTTAGGTGTCGATTGCAGCGGTTGACATTATCTTATGAAATTTGAAAAATTCATTCTTACCTTAAAAAAATTGTTAGGAATCTCGCCGCCATAATCACGATACATTAATATAGAATTATTGAACAATTGATCGATGCTATTTTGGGTGAGTAGTATTTATTTAGGTTTTTATATAGTTTTGGTTTAGCTATTAAAATAGAAAAGGGCATTTTAGAAAAGTTAAAAAAATATTTTTATTAAAGTTATTATTTTATGCTGCGTTTAGGCGGTTCTTTGCTGCGTTTAGTGCCACTCTTCAAAAATTCCCGTCAAAAAAAAAATATTCATAAATTAATGTTTTGACTTTGTTTCATTGAACTACTCTTCTTAATTTTAGTTTTAGTAAAGACTTGAAAAGTCGACATTTTAATGAGCGATATTATACACTCTTTATTTTGTATCTTGAATTTTCGTAATAGTATCTACATGAAAAAATGCAAGTTATTCTTGTCAGAGTTTTCCCTAGTAATATGATGGACACCCAAAGGACAAAAATGTCATTTTTAATTTATTTCTTATCTTTTGTCTTTTAACTAAATGCGGTAGATTATTTTCCAAAAAAACTCAACTATATAATGTGTTAGTAGGTGTAATAGTGAGATATGAAATGAATATCAACCAAATCTTTGAGTATATCGTTTCTGAAATCTTCATCTTTGTCTTTCCACTATCGTAGATGATATTCATAGCTATCGCTACAGGTTTAAATTATGTTTCCTTGGGCCTATAAATCGTTGTTTGAACAACTCATACTCCTATTTCTTAGGGCTTGAGTCCCTAACACAAAACTCAACCGGATGTAAAGTGACTAAGGGAGTATTACTCATTTTGCATTTTTGTTAAAGGATCTTGACAACTTTGGGAAAGAAAAAAAAAACCAATAGAAAAACAAGTCTGTGACAATTGATAGAAAAAATAACTATAAATTAATTTTATTCGGCATGTGGAAAATTAGCCACACAAAGGCGAGAAATGATTCTATGTTGTAAATCTTGTACTTTGTAAGCGATTCGATTCGAGCAAGTAGTAAAAACCCTTTACCAAGGATTCATTGGCCTCCAATTTCTCGAGGAGCCATTTCTACATACATTATTATTCCAACTTCACGGCGAAGTAAAGAGCTATACACTGTCGTTATATATCGCCGCCAGTCTTCTTGGTCAATAGTTAGAACTGTTAGATAACTAATTGAGCCAAAAGTCTAGACTGATGGAACCACCCACAATGGTCTTATACTTCAACAGGAACATTCACCATTATTGGAACTACTCCGTATATAGGATTGGATTCTTTCTAGGCTTGACTTAGTTAGCCAGTATAGCATTTTAAAGAGATTGTATAACAGCACAACCCAACCCAATTTTATGCGTAATCGACGGCTTCATAATCATAACGTGTTAACCCGCACTAAACTAGCCAAGTTTGACATCTCCGCAAGTACGACTGTACGAGTAACATAATTCAAGCATAATTAGGTATCTAAACCACAAATAAGTTAAAATTTTCAAAACCAACTTAATTTGAAAGTATGATGCTCTGTGCGCTTCTTTGGGCTATGGCTTAGCTTCCTCCATTTCTCCTTCTCCTTATTAGGAGAATTGGAGTTAGGTGTCGTTGCTCTGTTTCAACGCATTCAGCGGTACTCCAGGACGCAGGACATAGGTGCGCAGGTTGCGGCACATATTTTTACTCGTATTGGTTTTTCTATAGCCAAGGGTGTGGGGGGTCAGCTTGTTTCACGACTCCCAACCAACTTCTTTTAATTTACTATTTATAATTAATAATATCAAAATCATTTGAAAGTTATTTTACTCTTTTCAAAAATCTCTTAATCGACAAACATACTCCTAACACAGAATCAACCACAATGTCTCACTAAACAATTTCAGTCTCGCTCACCGTATAAGATGACGACCAAAAATCCCTGATTCTCTACCAAACAATAAGGAATCGTACGTAGGAGTGTAGGACTACAGAGTATACAGATCAGAGTGAGAAATCAAGCTCAAAATAAGCTGGAAGTAGTCAAGTAGGACATAGTAAATCCAAAAAATGGTCCAAAAAGATCAAAAGAGATTCTAGGCTCTGGTTGGAAACTCGGCATACGATGCCTTTTCAGCCAATTTAAGAAGCAATAGCAACATTTTTTCGATTTTAGTCCCTCAAACCTCTTTGTTTCGTATCTTATCCTTGAAAAAGTGATTTACAAGCCAGCTACGTGGACTCGTCCCGGTTTGGCCACGTCGAAAAGATTTTGTATTACCTCATTATCTGGATAACGCTAGTTTCTCTAAATTTTATGTCATGAAAACCATATGATTGTAGATTTAGATTATTATTGCCGACCAATTATACTTTGCATGGAGAATTATTCATTTTTGCTCATTCTTCCACTTGTTTTATGCAACGAACAAGTAATGGTCAATTATTTTCTTTGTCAAAATTTTAAAAATAATTGATGTTATTGGTTGAGTTCTGTTGCAATTATATTCACCTTTTCATCGCTTTGTAAGGTGGAGTTAAAAGTTTGAAAGAGCTATTGGAACTAGGAAACGGTAATTTAAACCTCCTCGAGATACCTTAGTTTTGATGTTAATGGTGTAATACTTTTTTTTTCTAATAATAAATTGATATTCATTCATATTGTCGCCAAACGGTACCTACATCAAGAATTATAGTGATACAAATATGACCAAATAAATCTTATTGACACAATTCTTGCCTAATTAACAAAATTGATCTCTTACACGTTGACATCTTTGCGTCTTTCATCGACATCGGAGATCTATGTAACTCGGGGGAAAAAAGGCAACCAAAGTAGTCAATGGTATTTGATCCCGAATTCAGCATCCATCGCAACGTCATGACAAAATTAATGAATATAAGATCTTTGTAGAAATCTCGCGAATCTCAGTATAAACCCACCTATATGGTGATAGACATACCCTCTTATATGGTGGTAGAGATAGAAATGAGTTATTCTTAATAACTGGTGATAAATAATTAATTAGGGTGAGCAATAAGAAAATTAGGGCTTACCACCATCTAGGCTATGTTTGGTATGCACAATAAGCTAGCTTATTTGGCCAAAGTAGCTTATTTGATTAGTTTTTTAAGCTCTTTGACCAAATAGGCTTGTTTGGTACCACCACTAGCTTAATTAATAAGTTAGCTTATTTAAGATGTTACCCCCTGTAACATATTAAAAAATAAGCTAGCTTATCATAATTTTATTCCTATTTTAGCCCTGATTATATACTAAAATAAAATGAGATTAAAAATAATTAATGCATTTTTTTTTGTAATTTTATATATACCTGCTCCTATATCAGCTAATTTTGTCAAACACTTCTATGACTATCAGCTAAAAACTTTCAGCTACTATTGCAGTTATTATTTCAGCTTTCAGCTACTCTTTCAGCATTCATTTACTATTTCAGCGTTCAGCTACTATTTCAACTAGTTTTACCAAACATAGCCCTAATTGATGGCTGGTACTCTGGTGGCACCTATATTTAGATTTAGAAGTTAGGGTTTTTTTTATTGATATTTAATTGTTGGGTTCAATACCTTAATACCTTTAATTTGTTAGGAAAATAGGACTACTGTCGGCGAATAGGAAATGGAACCGAAACACGTTAATTGATGTACCGTGAAGAAAATCACTTCACGAGAAGCCAATAAATTCTGCAATTATGGACGAAACAGAAATTTTGAATTAATCAACAATGAACATGCATATGGACGCTAAGAGCATGTGCAATGGTGGTTCATCCACCTCGAGTTTTTAAATAAGAACCACAAAATGCAAGTTCTTCCATTGAGGGAGGTCAAAAATAAGAACCAAGTTCTTATTTAAGAACCCAGTTCTTGCGGAAAACTAGGAGAGAGAAAGACTGAATATAATTAAAAAATATTAGTTAAGAACCAAGAAAACTAGTTCTTCCATTGTAGGTGTAGGTTCTTATGCATTGGGTTTGCAAAAATATGAGGTGGCATAGGAAGAACCCAAATGTGAGTTCTTCCATTGCTAATACTCTAATTTTCTGAAAGAAATGATCAATAGCCAAGATACAGCGCCATAAAAAACGTAGTCTTGTCTCACACGTGTCTATAGCCAACTCCCTCGAATGCATTTTGGGCTTGAAATGTGGATAATATATTCACAAATCTGCTCATATGGAGTACCTTGTTTTAGCGTACAGATCCTCTAGAGTTCCCAAGGAACTCCACCTCCTAGAGTTGGTAAAATCTTGACCGTCCAAAAAATATCAACGCTTCAGATTGCTCCACCCCACTTACTCCCAAAAATATAATAAAAAAAATTGAAAAGACTACCCGGTGAAGAATTAGGAAAGTTGCCGACATTAGAGAATTCCCCAAACCCCAAAATCATCAACAATTGCTCGAACCCAGTAATCTAGATCTGCATTCATCATCAACAAATTTAGACCGAGCTATCCAGATTTCATCATTATTGGCTGCGAATAATCAGGTATTGCTTTGATTTTCCACACTCGGTATGTCGAATTGCAAACCCAGAATTGATGCTAATGTTGTCAGTTGGAATTTTTTTCAAGTCAATTAGCTTTGCTATTGATGTTTGCTTTCAATTGACGACCTATTAAGAGTCCATGGAAGTAAATAATTGTTTTCAATTTATATGGACTTTTTCATATATGCAAGTTGTTTTATTGTTGGATTTTGCGATTGATCTCCTTGTTACATAGTATGTGTTTGGTGTTATGTGCTAGTCATCCAGCTACATAGAAATAAAAACTCTTGTGGAGCTGATCATATATTGTTGCGTGGAGCTGATCATATATTGTTGCTATTAGTTTGTATAGTACATATTATGGTGAACTATAATGATACCTACACCAATTTAGTTAGTCAAATGCGATGCTGGAATCGGAAAATGTTTCCCACCAGTACGTTTTGGGGAGCCTATTAGCTCAAAGTGGAAGAGCAATGTGTGAATACACATCGTTGTAGGTTCGACTCCTACATAGGCTTGTTTACTTCATGCTTCAGGTTCATCTTCTAAGATCACTGTGAGTTGAACTTGTGAGCTATTTTGACAGTGAGATTTGCTTTGTGACATAACATTCCCCTCGCACTTACATAAATCAAATTAACAAATTCTAATATATAACAATGAGCATTCTGATGCATATACATAACCCTTTCTGCATTTGATTACTTCTATTGTTCAAACGATAGGCCTGGAAACACATTTTAAGAACAACAAAAACTTTGAAACTAATCGCTAATTGTATCCGAGATACAAAATCTTGGTAATTTCTCAAAAAGACCCAAATAACTATCTTCACATCCTAGCATACAACCTTAGACACTCCATGCTCAGTAGCTCTTGTCCTTGTTCTAAGCAAACTACTCCAACTTGTTCAAGAAATCAGACTCCCACTTTAATCATTCATAAATCCGATTTAGTGTGTATGAGTGCATCACAATCCTGGACTGCATCAAGCAAAAAAGTTAGTGTATGTTTTTAAAAAATTTAGGTATATGAAAAACAGAGCATAAGTGTAAGAAGGAAGTACACATACCTAGCCAATTATAATTCGATAAATCACTGAAAATGAATTGAGAACCAAGTTGTGAATTAACATCCTATACAATGCAAAGACAATCTATACATGTAAGCATACAATTATTTTTCACCAAGTGTTCAATCTGTACATGTTATGTGTAAAGTAAAATCAAACCTGACTTGGAATGTAGGGTTCCTGTGAAAAATCAGTAGCATTAACCTCCTCACTTCTATTGGAGTGACCCTAAGTCAGATTACATAAATGTTCATGAGATGACAAATTTCAGTAAATAGAATATCTACATACCAAAACACATATTATTTCAAACTAAATTTACGCAAAATATACTCAGACTTACCACGACCAACTCACTACTCATAACTTGAGTAAGACATTCCTTATTTTGAGACGTTCTTTTTCTTGCTATGGACGGCTGATTATCACTCTACACATGTAAACAATATTAGAGCCCAAGTAGAACCCAAGCTACATATTGTTAGCTACGAAAGAAATAAAAACTAAATTACATATTTTCACATTACTATTGATGTGAAATTACCTTTGGAGCTTCATTTTGTATATTATGGTGATTTTTCTTGTTCTTCTTTTGAGGGTTCTCCTTTGTTGGATTGCATTTTGAATTCGAAACAGTTGGCTCATTGCTACCTCCTTTGTGCAATTTTTCAGTCCAACTTCGTTTTCTCCTGCCTGCTTTTTTTTGCACCTTTTTCTTCAATGTAATTGTGCTCAGATTGAAGGCTTCCGGGAAACATTGTTGTGTTGCTGCATTATCGTTTGACACTGATGAAGGCTGATCATCCTTTCCAAGGTTCATGCTTGACAAAAGCTTCTCAATCTCAACAGTTACGTCATCTACTGCCTTCTCTAACAATGAAGATGACTCCTTGAAATTAGCCGCTTCAGAGGCTATTTTTACAAACTTGCGGCATAAACTCCTATATCTACTTGTAGCATCTAACCGAGGGTCCTCAATTATAGTTCTCCCACTACTATGTTGCACAATCCCACTGCGTGCATCTCTACACCACCTTTTCAAAATATATTTTTCAGGAACCAACTTAATGTTCATAGTATCAAGGACTTTTAAAGCATGGGAGCATAATATTCCTATCCTTTCAAACATTCTGCAGCTACAGGCAACTGTTTGAGTTGAAGGATCACCAAACACTCGACGCTCCATGTCATTATTCTTTTCATCCCCTAGCACTGAAATTCCAACTCTATACTCATCAACATGTTGACCTTCTAAACGAGGCTTGATATATGCTGCTGTGGACCATTCATACTCATCTTGAAAGGCTTCAAATACTTTAGGAGTGTACATCAGGCCAACTTGTCTAAGTACGGGAGTTCGTTGCAATTTAAGCTTCGGTAATTTCTCCCTCGACTCAAAGCCAGAAGTTATTTCATTTTCACGCTTCTGCCGAAGAACCCTCTCAAAATGGTTGAAAAAACGCATTATATCCAAGTTGCATTGTAGCTACTCTTTTAAATCCTTGTTGAAACTTTCACTTAATTGAGTGCTCCTCATACCTAAGGAAAACACATTCGACATGTAGCATTCTGCCCATTTCTCTTTCACAGCATATATGCTATCTAACCAAGAGATTTTTTTCACTTTTCCTCGTAAAGCCTTAAAAGCCTTCTCAAAGACAGCCTCTTCTTCATAATCATACATACATGCACTGAACTCTTTAAGAACATCAGATCCATCATGTATCAAGTTCTTAGTTGCATTTTGCATGATGTGCCACGTACATAAACCATGCCACGTATCCGGCATTACCTCAGCAATAGCTTTGCCCATAGCAATGTCCTGATCAGTGAAAATTGTCCTTGGCCGCTTATTGTCATGTGTTGACAAAAATGTTTCAAAGAGCCATTTAAAAGAATCAGCAGTTTCATCATACAAGAGTGCTGCCCCAAAAACGACAATTTCTCTAAAATGATTGAAACCAACAAATACTCCTAGAGGCCTACAATCTTTGTTTGTACCAAATGTAGTATCAAAAGCTACTCCATCTCCGAACAAGGAGTAATCTATGAGCATTTTCGCATCTGCCCAAAATATGTTAGTTATCTGCTCCTCACTGTCCAATTGAATAGAATATTGAAACGAGGGGTTCTCCAAGGTTTTTGAATGAAAGTACTTCAATAAACAACCTGCTTCCCCATACCTCATATCTCTTTGGCGCTTGGTGCGTAGGTAGTTTTTGTAACAACCCTAAATTTTGACTCAAATATAATAGTATTAAATTTAGAATTGTCACGCCGCAATTGACTACCAAGTCAATTGCAAGGCTATTTATTCGATTACAATACTAATTAAAATGAAACAGCGGAAGTCTTAAACAAATGTCGAACTACTATTCTCAAACTAGTCTTAAATTACATAATCAAACTGAAATATAAATTAAATAGTGTTTATTAAAAATCCCCATCATGCAGACGACTCTTCAACCAAGCATCCACATCATCAACAAAACCTGTCAACTACGCCATCGAGAATGACGTAGGCCCCAGAAATAAGGTAGGGAACAAACCAGAATAAAGAACGTCAGCATACAGGCTGAGTAAGAACAACAAAAGAATACAAGAAAACAGAAGATACGCGCCTAGAGGCGCGTAGCTAACAAATAACAAGCTACCGTTACACCATTAACTTAAATCATCACAGCGTTAAGAGTTCAGTAATCACAATATGTATTAGCATTCATTAAGGCCGGGTTCCTACCCCACAGCCACCACAAACCTCGAACCAAAGCGAGCTAGAGTACCATAAACAACCCCTAATGACTCAGAGTGTGCACACCCCTCTCTAGGGATCCAGTAGGATGCGTACCCCTAGGAGGAAGCCAAATAGGAAGCCGGTAGCGAACCGACCAAAGACTCCCCTCTTGTAAAGAAGGTACACAGGTGACCGATCTACGCCGAGACACCTTACTCTAGGTGGTAAAGTCGATATCAACATCAATCACAATTATTAGTCAATAGTCATAATCATGCTTACCTTTAAAAATATCAAATTCATAATTATAAGCTTAAGGAACAACAATAACAAAACAAGAAGAATTGAGGAAGGCACACTCGGCCGAGAACGCCGAGCGGCCGAGGAAGCCGAGCCGACCGAAGGGCCGAGCCGGTCGATTGGCGGAGGCCGAAGGGCCGTACGGTAAGGCGAGCCGAAAGGCTTTAGCTGCAAGGTTAATTTCAATCGATAGAGGTAGGAACAAAAGCAATGGCAAGATATTCATGGACAATGATCATTGAAGACGGGATTAGAATCAAGAAGCATAGTCTTAGAGAATTGGTTATGGTAGTTGGGATTGTAACCAACGTTCTTACCCTTTCTTAGCAAATCACAAATCAACACAAGACTTAGAAGGGTACTTCCTCGAACACAGAACCTAGAAATCACCAACAATAATCAATTACCAAACAATACTTCCAATCAACACAAAAGGCATCTATAATCGATCCAAACGATCTCCAATTATCACCAAATTCGCACAACACTTACCCAATCATAATAACAATATAATCCCATCATCAAATCATCAAACCATCATAATAACACTCAATTCTAGATAAATTCAGATCTGGACAGCATATAATTTCCTCTCTAAAACATCTTAGAACATCCCCAAATTATAAAAACATGATCAACAAGTCATAATAATTAATCCCCTCAATTACTACTCAATTCCATTCATAAAATCATTATTAATTCAACATAAACTCCAATCATATGAACTCTAATTATAAACTTAATTCTTTATGCATCCAAAATATAATCAAATTCAACTATGAACCCAACAACAACTAATCATCATCTAATCCATGCTTAAACTCCAATTAACATGAATAATAATCAATACCCTAATCCGAAAATCATACTAAGGCTTAGAAACTTACGATTCTTGATTGCAAAACCAAAAAGAAAAGACAAAAGGGCTCGGAAAACGGCCTAGGGCGGCTAGCGGCGGCGACGGGCGGCGGCGAAGGCGCGCGGCGGCGGTCTCGGGTTGCGCGCGCGTCTTCTTCTTCTCCTTCTCTTCCCGCGGCTCTTTCTCCTTCTCTTCTCTCTTTCTTTTCTCTTGGGCGCAGGTAGTGTGAGGAATAGGGTTTGGGGTTGGTTAGTATTTATAGTTTATGGTGGGAGCTTAAAAGACGGGTTTAGGTAAGACGGTTTACTTTAAATAAGTAATTGGGCTACCCAATTAGGAGATTAGCTAAATTAGGAAAGTAAACTCCAATTTCCCAAAATAGAATTAAAACTCGTAAAATGATTATTTCTCATAAAACTTCCATAATTAAAACTCCCAAAAATACGGGGTGTTACAGTTTTTGTGGTCTAGGTGGGTGTAACTGAGGTTGGACGATCCACCAACATGCGCACTGTTCAACTCAAGTGCTGCTCTAGGCTTAATTCCTGATTTGTCAGCGAGTTCAATTTCGAGAGCTTGAATTGCTGACATTCGTCTTTGCGACGATAACAAGTGAACTGTTTCCGGTGGATGTAGTAAGTGATTGTGCTCTGAAGCAAAATCATGTACCACATATACTCCTTTCTCTTTGTCCAAGGTAAATCCTAAGCGCACCTTGCATCCGGTTCTCGTCTCAGCTCGAGGATTTGTAATCAAGCTGTCTCGCTTGTCTAATGTGCGAAAACCCTCTTTAGCACATACAAACCTTCTTGAACTCACAGTTCCATCTTTATTCTTATTCTCATAATGCTTCCGGACATTGAAACCCATCTTTCCTCCATACTGTAACCAAAATTGCCATGCTTTCTCTACTGATTCAAATTCCATGCCTATAGTAGGGACCCAATATGGCGATCTTACATCATCACAAGAAGAAGTTGGTGCTCTGTCGTTCATCATTCTGATTTCTAAAATAAACATGCACTATATATCATCACACAGCAGGAAAAAACTAAGCTAGCAACATAACAGAATAACAACCTAAAATGATAACGACAACTACAAAATATTATAAAACCTCTTCTAAAATGATTAATTCTATAAATCATTAAAAACATTAGCAAGCAATTTTCCCAATTGTCCACCCACTGAAGGCACATGAATATACAGAACTAAGCGAAAGCAACACTGCAAACATGATTTTGCAAATTGAGATGTACAAGTGTGAAGATCAGTGACTTACCCAAATGATTTCTCTCTTCTGGAAGACTCATATTCTTCAACTGGAGTATTTCCGTAGCTTGTTTTCCCCAAATTCATTTTGGTTTTGAAAGGAATTCGTATCGTTTCGCGATTCTCAAAATGCTGTCAGTTTTTTCGCGCGTACAACCCGGTATTCTTTTCAAATTTTTTTATTATATTTTTGGGAGTAAGTGGGGTGGAGCAATCTGAAGCGTTGATATTTTTTGGACGGTCAAGATTTTACCAACTCTAGGAGGTGGAGTTCCTTGGGAACTCTAGAGGATCTGTATAGGGTTCCACAGTTCCACTTAATATAGGAGACTAGGAGAGGCCAACTAAAACTTGAACATGAGACCGCAACATTAGTGGTAATGATATTCCATCAATTTCATTAGGTTATTTATATTTTGTTTGAGTTCTTCTTACATATTCAAACCAAATGCAAAGAACCTAATAAATGGAGGAACCGAGGGAGTACCATGCAACAAATCATCTCCACTGCTACTCCGTAAAGTCTGAACTTAACGTGGTTACTGATGGATCAATGGTTTTAATTCTTCAACGATCAACATGACAGCAGAGTCTTTTGAGTTTGAAATTTCGCACTTTAATCATAGGTGGCCTGGATAGGCGTAATCAGCAAAGAAGTACTTAGAGGTGTGAGAAAAATCTCAGCCACAAAAGAAAGATGCAAATATGCCTAATTGCCAATACATATAAGCTGTGTTAAAAAAAGAACATGTAGGAAGTGCTGATCAGCCAAATTGCTAGATTGTGGAATAATTAGGGGATAAGAATCATATCTCTTTTTTTCATCGCATTATTCAATGGCCCAAGTTGCACGTAGAATCGCATGTGGTCGAATTATTATTATTATTATTGTTATTGATCAATTAGTCCAATACGGAGTATAAAGCACCCAAAGTCAGATGAAGCTCTCTTATCAGTATCAATTTTTTTAGTATCAAATTTGACAATTTGTGTATATTTGTTGGATATCTCTGGATCAAACTGAACTTAATTTATTGGAGTCTGGCGCATGCAGAATGCAGTAGTATTAGTATAATTTATAGTCGCAAATAGTTGAAAAGAATGAAACTGAAATGCTTACTTTTAGTTGAGGTTGGCTAGCTAGGACAATTACGATGATTAGGTTCTACAGTATGTTCTATTTAATAAAACTATATCTTTTTGAACTGATCCGATTTGATCTGATCTGATTTTAATGACTATAAACTAATCTAATCTGATCTGAATTTGTTGAAAATTTGATTAAATTTCAAGGAATTAGCATCAATTATGAACCAATTACATTGATACGGAGTAGTTATTTAGACATTATATGATTTGATCTGATTCGGATGAGTGACTCCCATTTGATCCGATCTGATTTGAATGACTCTAAACTGATATGAGTACTACTTTTGTTAAATCATACTCCTTCATTCATATCCAAATGTCTCAATTCCCTTATTGGGAAACTCACCTCCAAATGCCCCATTCCCTTTAGTAGTAATCTTTTATTGATAAAATATTATCTACTTGCATCATTGTTGAAATGTTTAACCCTAATTAATGTATACTTAGGCCCTGTTTGATAGGACTTATTCGCAGTAGTATTCAGATCAGTTCAGAATCATTCAGATCAGATCAGATCAGTTCAGAATCATTCAGATCAGATCAGATCAGATCAGATCAGATCAGATGAAATTTTTATCAATGTATTTGGCCCATAACTGATACTAATTCGTTGAAATTCAATCAAAATTTCAACAAATTCAGATCAGATCAGATCAGTTCAGAATCATTCAGATCAGATCAGTTCAGATCAGAATCATTCAGATCAGATCAGATCAGATTAGAATCATTCAGATCAGATCAGATCAGTTCAGAAAGATGCAGTCCTATCAAACGGGGCCTTAGTGGAATTGAATTATTTATACCTAAGTATTGTCCACGCATTTAAAATTGAATTGTTTATTTCTAAACATTGTCCACTTGCACTATTCTTGAATTGTTTATTATTTCTCTTAACATGTTTGCTAAAGAGGATTTGAACGGAAAGAATTAGAAGGAAGAGAAAGGAACGAAAGGAAAAGAAGAGAAAGGAAGGGAACTACAGTTTCTTTTGTTTGGTCCACCCTTTAAAATTTTGGAGAAATTGGAAGGAAAGTAAGTGTTTTTAATTATGTTGTAAATTGGTTTTCCGTCCAATTCCGGCCGTTAGGAAATGACAGTTTAATGAAAAATCATTTCCTTCCATTTTTTTTTCCTTTCCTTCCACTTCTCATGTATCTTTTTAAACCAAAACGTAGGAAAGTTGAAAAATCTGTTTCCTTTCCTTTCCGTCAATTTCCTATTTAACAAACAAGCTAAAAGGTGTGCAATGATGTCATGGGGCATTTGGATATGAATGGAGGGAGTATCAAACATGACCTAAATATTTACTCAACCCTACTTATTACTAAGATATCTATAAATTCAATTAGCCTTACTAGAATTGTTAAAACTGCAAGTAAAGCTAAGGGTTTGTTTGGTATCGTTTTCTATTTTCACTTATCAGTTTTTTTTTTTTTTTTTAAAAACCAAAGTCCCGTTTTTGAAAACCAGAAAAAGTGGTCTTTAGTTTTCAGTTTTCAGTTGTCAGTTTTCATTTTCTATATGACTAGTATAGAACCAAACAATTTAAAGTTAGTTTTGTAACTTATTTAACTGAATATTTTACGCAAAAAAAAAAAAAACAAAAACTGATAACGGCAGTGATACCGAACGGGCCCTAAGTTCTTTGATTCTTAAAAAAAAAAACCGAATTGACACTCGCATAACATAATTTTATGACGAGTAAGGTTAGTCAAATGATTTGAAACAACTTCTCTAAAAATGATCAGCAATCGAATTTTACATCTATTCATCTGCAAGATTATGACAAGAGTATGCACGACTGCACGAGAGAAGTTTTCGATGTCTCCTTGATAAAATATCTACGTGAATAGTGGAATATAGAATTGGGGTGGCTTAATTGTTGTGGCAATGTGGCCACTTGTAGAATGACTAATCCATTTGGTACTGCTCTAAACATATTGAGCATTTAAGACAAGTTGTACGCGACACACTATCAAGTCATTGTTGGGAAATTCTTGGCCAATCACCGTGATTGGCAATCCTTTGCCAATCACCGCGATTGGTGTACACGCGAGCAGCTTCCCATCAAAACAAACAAAAGTTCTGAAAAAGTGGGCCATTTATGTTGGCTTTAGGGCAACAATGTATATTTTTTGAAGGCAAATGAATTTTAACTGGAAAAAAAATTTGTAAAAAATTGGGGAAGTGAATTAATGAAAATGATATATGTGAAAATACCCAAAAATCAAATTACAAAAACATAATCTCACCTTCTCTCTCTCCTCAGTTCCCAGAAAATTTCTTATCAAATATGGCAAAATGCAGCCAAGGTCAACACTACTACTCTCTTGCCAACCACCTCTCCCACTCCCTTCCTTACGTCATCACCACCACTCATACGGTTACTCTACTACTCATGCTCGGCGATGACCACAATCACGATCCTCAGCTCCTTCATCGGGACCACGACCACAACCACGATTCTCAGCTCCTCACTTGGAAATACCCCATTCAAACGCCCCTACTCCGACAACCCACGGCACCAACGACCACACCATTTTCATTCTATATATACCAAATCATCGTTTCCATATACAATTACATCTTTTCTATATACAATTACATCTTTCTTATATACCATTCGATCCTTGAAGAAATAGCTTGAAAGCAACGATCTATATGGCTAGCATATACCATTCAATCGTTGCCATATACCATTTAGAAAATTCCATATACAATCTTATACTCCTATACGCGGTATATAGTATGTTCTTATTTTGAAAATGTGTGTTGGGAATTCTAGTTCATGAGAGATGGGAGTAGAGATGAGGGTGGTCAATATTTGAATATTTGAATTGGTGGTTATGGTGGAGAGAGAGGTTTGGGTTGATGGTGTGTAGGAGAGAGAGGGGGGGTATTTGGGTTGTTGGTGTGGTGGAGAGAGAGAGAGGGGGGGTGTTTGGGTTGTTGGTGTGGTGGAGAGAGAGAAAGAGGGATTTTGGGTTGTTGGTGTGGTGGAGAGAGAGAGAGAGAGAGAGAGAGGTGTGTTTGGTTTGTTGATGTGGTGGAGAGAGAGAATGAATGGGATGTTTGGGTTGGTGGAGTAGGAGAGAGAGAGTGGGGTGTTTGGGTTGGTGGTGTGGTGGAGAGAGAAAGGTCGGAGCCGGCGAGTTGTAGCCGGTGGTTGGTAAGGAAATGGAAGAAAAGAATGGAAATAAAGGAAGTTTTTTTTTTTTTTTAATTTGGAATGTATAATGGAAGTTGTATTTATTTTATTATAAATAATTTAGTAATTAATGTTATAGCAGACACTGGGCCCCAACTGTTTTGTTTATTCAAGATTGTCCCGCCATCTCATGTCCTTTTGCTTGGTTTCTGCCCACCTTTAACGTTTTGTGCGGTGATTGACATGGGTTGGCCTAATCACCGTGATTGGTGTAGCCAACCTCGTCATTGTTAAACTGGTCGATGTCAAAAGAATCAAAGACTCTCACATAAATGGCAATCCAAGGTCATATTCACGTCTTTGACAAAACTATGAAATTTCGGGTGAATGATATGTATCTTCCTTGATCTCGATCTTACGGTATGTCTTTTCATACGAGGTTTGTGGATAAAGGATTGGACCTAATTAAAAGGCAAGAGATGTTCAAGTCTTCAATCTATTGCTAGAGTTTTGGACCCTACTCTCAAAAGTTGAAGATTCAATATCTATTTTCGATTTTTCGGACTCTATACAATATCACTATCATCGATAGACTCAATTTAATAAAAAAAAGTACAACATCATTATCATGAATAATACTCAATTAGTATTATTGTCGTATACTGTATGAGCTTACAATGGTCAAGTAGGTTTCGAGATAGGCCGCATTAGGTCCGTGTCTTGCTAGCCTCACTATGGCCTTTCGTGCATGTAGAGTTGGTTTTGGCTTCGGTCGCTATGGACTTGAGTTCTTTCATGTAAATATAGTGTTGAACAAGTCTGTTCAAGCATTATCGCCTACCGAATCTAGAGTTTCTAATGATAATTTAATCACGTCATTTCAAAATGTTATCAACAGTACTGATTTTTGGACATAATAGCGTAAATTTAGCGTGTCATTTAGTTAAAACCATCAAAATTGTTAGCAATATTGCTTTAATTTGGATCGTTATTGTAGAGTTGTGAGTTATTTTTAGTCCGGGTTTGGGTAGGGCATTTTTGAATTGTTACTATTATATATTCATGTTTAGGTTCGGACGAGGATTAAGGTAGGGCTCCAACTTCTCAGCGGATAATGAAAGAACGCAAGCCGGGGGAGTAGTGGTTAATCGGTCAACCTATCTGTGAGTTGTTCCGGATTTGAATCCTCCTATCCCCAACCCCGCACTATTAGCTGCTCCGATGTACCAAAAATGTTTAGCTTGGTTGAGTTCGGTTCAGCTAATCGTGAACATATCTGGTTCCTATCAAATTGAGCTTCAGTTTTATAAATCGAGTTTGTCGAGTCAGGTCAGCTTTGCGAGCTCTAAATCCCGTAATCCAACCCAAGTGACAGAACCCAAACATTCACATGTGGCAAAATTTTGAAATCAAAGCCCAAAAGGGAAAATCAATCACCTTTTCATCCATTTCTGCTAATTTCCTCCAAATTTTGCCGCCAATATTTCAAGAATACTTCACTTTTCTCTTCCTCTCTCCTCATTGCTCTCCACACTCATTTCAACCATCAACAATGGCTGATTCTTCATCATCACTAGAAGACGATCACATTATTGTTTCGAGTGACGACGACGACAGCGATAGCGACGACGGAGATTTCGCCTTAGAAGAAGAAGAAGATAGCGGCGGAAAATGTGACGATTCTAACGGCGCAATCGATGACGATGACGATGACGATTCATCAACTCAAGAAGACAGCAAATCCCAAAATGTCGCCGCTTTAGTTAGGTATCCTTCCATTTCATCTTTTTTTCCCCCAAATTATTTAATTTCTAGGTTTTTGAGGTAAAATTACTTGATTTATTTGACCTAATTAATAACTCGTAATAATCTGTGTAATTCGATATACGAAGAGGATTTTGATTGCGGTTTTGCGGTACGAGGTTAATTATGTTTGTTTAATTTAATAATTTAGCTTAGTTTTGGAAATTTATCTCTAGGTTTAGCTTTTTGAAGAGAGGTTGTTGAAATTGATTTTGCTAAGAGTTTGTTTTCATTGGGGGGGACTGGCTTGATTGTGTTTGGTGGCGATTTTTCGGGGATTTGTGTTTGCAATTGGATTTGTTAAGTCTCTTACTGAAAGCAAAAATCGAGGGCTTTTTGATGTACATGGAATTCTAGGGTTTATATTATGATATTTGGGGCACTTTTGTGTGTTTGTTTGTGGAAATGGTTTAGGGGTTTTGATTAATAGGAAAGACGATGTTGTCATGGGAGTGGCCGTGGATTCCTTATTGATTTTGAGTTTGTGACCTATCTATTTAGTCCAAGGCTGTGAGGAGCATACCCTTGATAGTGATCTGGTAGAATTTTCGGGTAAATTGTGGCAGAACGTAGCTTCTTCAGTGTTTGGTTTGAGGTATAATAGTTTGGGGCATATTTACTTGTGTTAATGGCTTCTATGTTGATAGAGCCCCTAAGGTGCTTGCTTTCCGTTTGCTTTCCAAGTGTGGTATCCGGAAAGTTGTATGGCAATTTTGCATACTTTCTAAGACATCGACTTGCAGTATTGTGCCTTAGTTTGCAGGTTTGAGCCTTTCATAAAAAGGCACTTTATGGAAGATCTGTGGATGTAGTAGAGTGGGTAGGCAAATAGGGCATAAACTCAGGTGTTATTTGATTTCCATTCATTTTAGCCTTTGAGGCAATGACCATTGTCGGCTTAAACCCATGTCTTCCGGTGAAAAGTCGTGGAGTAGTCAAGATTTGTATTGATGGGGGAGCTCCGACTTTGGACCCAGTGATGCCCTTTCCTGCTAAAAATGAAAACCAACTTTTTTTTTTGGTGGATAAACAACAAATATAAGCTGTCAAAAAGGGGGTAAGAAACACCCTTAGTGTTGCAATTTGGTGAATTCTACTATTCTAATACGATGAAATAGAGAGAGATGTAAGCTTCGATTGCCAAAGGTGCATTACCTTTCTCTTGTGCTCTAATCACGGCATTTATACCTCGTTATAAGTGGCCTTCTCATGATATGTAGAGTTAGTCCCTCGTTATAGTCAGACTGTCAGACCCTTGCTAGAGCTTGACATCATTTCATTTTTGATATACCTCCGGTGGGCTGGATCCCATGACCAAATCCGACCTCAAACATCATTTCACTATATGGAGTACGATGTCATGTAATTACATCTCCTCCTGGCAATCCCCTCTCACTACCTTCACTTTCCCTTTAATTTGTATTAAACATGAATATATGAGAATCATACCAATCAAATATCCTCCGAAGTTGTTTTCTTTGTTATATTTGTTTTCCAATTGTAATATGAAAGTTTTAAGAGCTAAGTGATAATCAGGGGAAACAGATTATGATGGTGAAGATTATTGTCGAGGGTATAACTACATTTCCTAGGAGCATTTATCATTACAGAAACCTTCCCAAGAACAGACATTGTACATATTTCATTTGTTATCCTGGCAAACATTTAGGTTAAATGTAGGTAGCTCTCGCCTGTGAGTGTTTTTTTGGCATTCACTGCCGGTCTCAAGCCCGGATAAAGGAGGAGAGTTGCGGTAGGTTTGTGGCGGCCAGCGTAAAACAAGCCACATCTTATGGACATGAATCGAAATTTAATAACCGTGGGGGCGTCCCCTTCACAGCGACGCGCTACACTTCCTGGACCCGGGTGTGGTGATAAGTATGCAAGGGTCTCTAGGTCGTCGCCCCGAAGCGACGCGCCACTTCGACGCCCGGGGGTGGTGTCAAATATGCAAGGTCGCGCTACACTTCCTAGACCTGGGTGTAGTGAAAAATATGCAAGGGTTGCTAGGTCGTCACCCCGAAGTGACGCGCCACTCCGGCTCCCAGGGGTGGTGTCAAATGTGCAAAGGTTTTCAAATCATGGACGGGAGCGGGCAAGGAAGCTTATTCATAATGGTAAGGGTAGTAGGCTTAGGTTTGGAACGTGGAATATCGGGTCTTTGACAGGGAGATCTTCGGAGGTTGTGGAGGTTATGAGGAGGAGAAGGATTCACATTATGTGTTTACAAGAGACGAAATGGGTTGGGGCGAAAGCTAAGGAGATCACACCTTGGGGTTATAAGCTTTGGTACTATGGAAAGGATAAGAGTAGGAATGAAGTTGATATTATTATTGATAAGGAGTACATAGATGATGTGGTGGAGGTTTCGAGGAAGAGCGATCGCATTATGACAGTGAGGTTGGTGATTGGGAATGAGATTATGACTGTTGTGAGTGCTTATGCTCCACAAATTGGATTGGATGCATCTATTCGTCAAGAATTTTGGGAGGAGTTAGAAGAGGTGGTGCAAGGGGTTCCTAGTGGGGAGAAGTTGATTATTGGTGGGGATCTTAACGGACATGTGGGATCAACGCGGCATGGTTTTGAAAGCGTGCATGGAGGTTTTGGCTATGGGTCGAGAAATGAAGGAGGAACGAGTATTTTGGATTTTGCGTTAGCTTATGACTTGGGTATAATGAACACGTGGTTTGAGAAGAGGGAGTCTCACTTGGTGACATACAGGAGCGGAAGTAATGCGAGTCAGATTGACTTCTTTTTGGTAAGGAATGCTTGGCGTAAGAGCTTTACGGATTGCAAGGTGATCCCTGGGGAGAGTGCGGCTACGCAACATAGATTGGTGGTACTAGATTTCAGGGCTAAGGGTGGCTTAGGGAAGAGGCGGCCACAGGTAGAGCCAAGGATCAAATGGTGGAAACTTGAAGGAGAGCACAAGGAGGCTTTCTTGGAGAAGATGGCAGGGACAGATGTCTGGTCTACTAGTGTGGAAAGAGATGTAGACTCGTTATGGGTTACTATGGCGCATAAGGTAAAGGAGGTGGCAGAAGAGGTCCTCGGTGAATCTAAGGGGAAAGCGCTACCGAGTAAGGATACATCTTGGTGGAATGAGGAAGTGCAAGAAGCAATAAGGAACAAGCGGAAATGTTATAAGAGTTTGGGGAAAGATAGAAGTGAGGAGAACTTCGAGAGGTATAAGGATGCAAAAAGAGCAGCAAAGAAAGCTGTAAGAGATGCAAGAGGAAAGGTGAACCAAGACCTATATACAAGATTGGATACCAGAGAAGGGGAGAAAGAGATCTACAAAATTGCACGCATTAGGGAAAGGAGGACTCGGGACATTGGTAGGGTGAAATGCGTCAAAGATGTTGATCAAAAAGTTCTTGTTGATGATAAGGAGATTACGGAGAGATGGAGATCGTACTTTGATAACTTGTTCAATGGTGATCGGGTGAATGATATTGGAAATGTGAACATTCATCCAAGTATTGTTAATCGGGAGTTCAGGCGGAGAATTCAGAAGGAAGAGGTGAGGATGGCCTTGAAGAAGATGGGACGGAAGAAAGCAGTGGGGCCAGACGGCATACCTATTGAGGTTTGGAGGTGTCTTGGAGATAGGGGTGTGGAATGGTTGACGACACTTTTCAACATGATTTGGAGAGGTAATAAGATGCCGGTGGAGTGGAGGAAGAGCACTTTGGTCCCTTTGTATAAGAACAAAGGGGATGTTCAAGAGTGTGCCAACTATCGCGGGATCAAGTTGATGAGTCATACAATGAAACTTTGGGAACGGGTGATTGAGCATAGATTAAGAAGAAGTGTGAAGATTTCAGAGAATCAATTTGGATTTATGCCGGGGAGGTCAACTATGGAGGCAATTCATCTCATAAGACAGACAATGGAGACTTATCGGGATAGGAAGAAGGACCTACATATGGTATTTATTGATTTGGAGAAGGCGTATGACAAGGTACCAAGGGAAGTGCTTTGGTGGGCTCTAACTAAAAAAGGAGTTCCGCAAAAATATATTGACATCATTAAGGACATGTATGAGGGAGCTAGCACGAGAGTGCGGACTAGTGTAGGGAAGTCAGAAGAGTTCCCTATTACCATTGGAGTGCACCAAGGGTCCGCACTTAGCCCGTTTCTCTTTGCTATAGTCATGGATGAATTGACGAGGTCAATCCAGGATGATATACCATGGTGCATGATGTTTGCAGATGATATAGTGTTGATCTCAGAAACGAAAGAGGATTTGGAGAGAAGGTTGGAGCTATGGAGGGACACGTTGGAGTCTCGAGGGTTTCGGTTGAGTCGGAGCAAGACCGAGTATTTGGAGTGTAAGTTCAGCGGCATTAGGCAAACGGAGACGGGGACGATCATGTTGGATGGAAAGATTGTTCAGGGATCAGATTTTTTCCGATATTTAGGATCGATTCTTCAAAAGGATGGAGAATTGGATGGAGATGTGGCTCATAGGATCAAATCAGGTTGGTTGAAGTGGAAGAATGCCACAGGACTTCTGTGTGATCGAGGATTGCCCAATAAGTTGAAGGGTAAGTTTTATCGTACGGCAATTAGGCCGACACTGTTATATGGCACGGAATGTTGGGACGTGAAGCAGTGTCACGTTCATAAGATGAGTGTGGCGGAGATGCGCATGTTACGGTGGATGTGTGGACATACAAGACGTGATCGGTTGAGAAATGAAGTTATTAGAGAGAAAGTAGGGGTTGCACCCATAGGGGATAAGATGATGGAGAACCGACTGAGGTGGTATGGCCACGTGAGGAGGAGGCCTAGTGAGGCGCCGGTTAGAAGAGTAGAAGGGTGGAGAAGTGATAATATTAGTAGGGGTCGAGGAAGACCCAAGATGACTTGGACGAAGGTGATTAGAAGTGATATGAGCTCCCTAGGGCTTGAAGAGAGTATGGGGTTGGATAGGGCAGGGTGGCGAGACTCTATCCATGTGGAGGACTTTTTCTGACCCCTTTTGATTTATTTGTTTGGTTTTTCCAACTATTTTTCTAAAACTTTTTAACTTGTGTTCAAAGTTCATCTGTTTTTTGCAATATTTTTTTAAGCCTTTTTATTTATTTTGACGACTTTCTAAATTTCCTTTGAAATTGTTTAAATATTTCTAACATGTTTACAACGTTTTCGAAATTTCTTGGCGTACACAAGACGGTTACTGGATGACGATTCATGTTAGCCGACCCCAAATCATTTTGGGAATAAGGCTTGGTTGTTGTTGTTGTTGTTGTTGTAGGTAGCTCTCGTTTAGAGACAGGATCTCAACAGCGTCTTCCATCTTGTGGAAGGTGGAACCCTGTGACTGAAACGATCACAAAAGGCTGTTTCACTAGTGTTTTTACTTCTTATAGGTTGCACGATTGCTTGTTACAATGAAAAGTTCATTCCTCCCATGCTCTCAGCATTCTATTGGCTCCAGGAAGAAGATTGCTTAATTAATTATTTATTTATTTATTTGTGTGTGTGTGTGTGTGTAACAATACTATACAGTGTGTTCTATTAGCAGATGAGAAGAAAAGCACTCCTAAAAAATAGCTTCAATTGTTTATTTTTGGTGGTATAGATATGAGGGACCTCTTGTGGCCATAAAATCAGCTAAACCCAATGTATCATTCAACATGTGAAACATCAAGTGAAATTGGTGCTTAAGAAACAGCCTCCTTTGCTATCTTCAGAAATGGTTTTGAGTACTTTAGTCGAGACTAAACTGATATTTATTCTGGTTTTTCGTAGAGGAGACCTTGTTGTGAAACGGCAATCATTGCTTCCTCGAGTTCTTTCAGTGTCAGATGGGGCTGCAGTGGCAAGAAAACCCTTTAAGCCTCCGTTCACTGCAGAATGCAGTGATGCTAATGAGCAGCTACTTCGAAAGCGTCTCTTGGCTCGCAAGCGGTTTGTCCCATGGGGCTCGGCAAGCCCGTTTGTGGTTAAAGTTCCAGAAACAAATACTACTGAGTCATCCACAGCGACTGAGAAAGATGAGCAGGAGGAAAATGTAACACTGCCAACTGGTATTGAGCCATTGGTTTTGTGGCAGTCTGAAGAATTATTGTCTGAGGATGGAGCTTCTCACTTAGCGCCAATAATGGTTGATTTTTTGCTTGTTCGCTTCCTTAGACCACATCAAAGGTATTCCTTCACACCTGTTACAACTTTTAGTAACCCGTATAGTTGGTATGGATTGAATTGCTAAGACATGGTTTTGATTATTGTGTATGTTGATGTGTTTGGAGCAATTTCTATTAATATTGCAGTTTGAGAGTTTTAATATATGCCGTTTGAACAGAGAGGGTGTGCAGTTCATGTTTGAATGTGTCTCTGGACTACATAGTGCAGCTGGTATCCATGGATGCATTTTAGCGGATGACATGGGGTAAACATCTTCTTCTACTAGGGGTATGAACTTCTAATGAGTCCCATGCTGTTGACATTGTTGTGAAATCTTTTGTGCAGTTTGGGAAAGACACTTCAGTCAATTACATTGCTTTACACTCTTCTCCGCCAAGGATTTGACGGGAAACCAATGGTTAGCAAAGCCATTATTGTCACTCCTACAAGTCTTGTCAGTAATTGGGAGGCAGAGATAAAAAAATGGGTCGGGGATAGAGTTCAACTAATTGCTCTATGTGAAAGCAGTCGAGAGGAAGTTGTCTCCGGAATGGACAGATTCAGAAATCCACGTAGCAATATACAGGTAAAATTTACTAATTAGCGTGAGTGTTTGCCCAATGTGATTGAACTATGGTCTAATAACACTACGTTCCAGGTACTAATTGTATCATATGAAACATTTAGAATGCATTCTACGAAGTTTAGCCAAAGTGGTTCTTGTGATCTTATCATCTGCGATGAAGCCCACAGACTTAAAAATGACCAAACAATGACAAATAAGGTAAGAAGACATGCTAATGTTTGTTATCTAACTTTTTCGTGATTTGCACAAATTTTCTTACCATGATCTTATTTGTTAATGTTTTATCACACAGGCATTAGCTTCACTCTCATGTAAGCGCCGAGTCTTGCTGTCAGGTACACCCATGCAGGTGAGCATAGTTGTCACGGTTTCTTAACCTATTCTGTGCACACCACGTTGCCTATTGTCTCTCGCAATTTCTCTTGACACTGCTTTTGGTGGCTGCAGAATGACCTTGAAGAGTTTTATGCCATGGTAAACTTCACCAATCCAGGAATCTTAGGTGATGCTGGTCATTTTCGGCGGCATTATGAGGTGTGCTTCTCCTTGACAATCTCTTTGGAAAACTATCAACATCATGTTTACTTGTGATATGAATTTACCTATAGTTTTAACACCTGTTTTGATTGAGCATGGGGTTTTTTTATCTGTAATGTCATTTACTTCCAAGTAAATGAAAACTATCCCATTTGACATGCTGGTCAAACAGTTGACTTTTTTTTTGTTGTTATACGGTAATGGTGATTCATTGTTTCTAGAGATAATTTTTGTTCTACATATGGAAGAAGAGGATAATAGTTGTAGTAACTTGTTTATGTTTGCTCCTTGATTACACATGCCTGGCCCAAGAGCTAACGATAACGACATCATGTGCTCTTTTGTTGTTTAATATCATATTTTCTCCACAACTTTCATGCCATTGTTTTTTTTTTGGTGCGACTTTTATATAACATGAGTGGATGGTGTGTTAAATGAAGATGCCGATTCTGTCTGGACGAGAACCTACTGCCACTGAGGAACAAAAATCCCTTGGCATAGAACGATCAGAAGAATTGAGTGCCAAAGTCAATCAGGTAACTTGTCAATTTTAGTCATAAATAAACAATGCAGCTTTTACCTAAATGAATAGCTAAACATCAAGTTTGGTGCAAAATAATAAAGTGAAGCTCGAAAAAAGAGCATAGAACAGCAGCCAGTAGACGCTGACATGCTACTTTTGTCTGCAGTTTATATTGAGGAGAACTAATGCATTGCTGTCCAATCACCTACCACCAAAGGTATTATGTTTTCCAGATCTGGTGAGTGACTCAAATATGTTACAAGATGACAGTTGTATAATAGTGACTTGGACTATTACAGATTGTTGAAGTCGTTTGTTGCAAACTAACTCCTCTGCAGTCGGAACTCTACAATCATTTCATTCAGTCTAAAAATGTTGGTGATCTTTCTTCTAGCTTATATTGCGCAGCTTCTTTGAGTTGGTCTGTTAAACCCTTTTGATGAATTCCTTCTCGTGTTCCAGGTGAAAAGGGCAATTACCGCAGAAAAGAAGAATTCCAAAATTTTAGCATATATTACGGCTCTCAAGAAGCTCTGCAATCACCCAAAGGTACAATTTGCAATGTGTAGTATTAGCAGCATGTGAACTTTGATGTTTAAAAAATTCAGACTGAGATAATAGCTTCTGAATTAGAGAAACAATACTTTTGTAGTGCTCATGAAGATGCCAATTTAGAACTGTTAAGGGAGCATATAGCTTCGGGGGTCAGGCTGAGCCATCATCTTAATTAGGATATCTTCCGTGTCATCGTATGTATCCTCCACTGAAGACTGACATTGACAATTTTAGGAAGGCCCAAAAAATGAAGTGTATACCTTATCTGTTGTTTCTAATTAAAAAGGGGTTAGTATTCTCTGGAGTTATTTCTTAAGATTTGGCAGAAGCGATGCTGCCCACTCCGCCGAAAAAGGGGGCCGCGAGTTTACTCTAAATAGTTTTAAAAAGAAACCTGTTTTCTAAAACAACAAGAAACTCCACGCGGTAGTGTAGAGTTATCTTTCTATTTCAAACCAGCTCTATATGGTAAGTTAATTCCCAACTTCAGAGGACCTCAATCCATTGTGAAGTAGCACACAAATGTTAAGCACATTTTTTCAGTCATATATAGTCCATACTATTAACTTTTTTTATGTTTGAAAGAAATCTAGTCATAAATTAACAATGGAGCTTAGTTTTGGAAATTTATCTCCAGGTTTAGCTTTTTGAAGAGAGAATGTTGAAATTGATTTCCTAAGAGTTTGTTTTCATTGGGAAGGACTGGCTTAATTGTGTTTGGTGGCAATTTTCAGGGATTTGTGTTTGCAATTGGATTTGTTAAGTCTCTCACTGAAAGCAAAAATCGAGGGCTTTTTGCTTTACATGGAATTCTAGGGTTTATATTTTAATGTTTAATCAATTGGGGAACTTTTGTGTTTGTTTGTGGAAACGGTTTAGGGGTTTTGACTAATAGGAAAGACGATGTTGTCATCGGGGTGGCCGTGGATTCCTTATTGATTTTGAATTTCTGACGTATCTATTTAGTCCAAGGCTGTGAGGAGCATACCCTTGATAGTGATCTGGTAGAATTTTCGGGTAAATTGTGGCAGAACATAGCTTCTTCAATGTTAGGTTTAAAGAATGAAGAGGTAGTATTGTTTAAATGGGGTAGATCTACTTGTGTTAATGGCTTCTATGTTGATAGAGCCCCTAAGGTGCTTGCTTTCAGCTTGCTTTCCAAGTGTGGGATCCGGGAAGTTGTATGGCGATTTTGCATACTTTCTAAGACATCGACTTGCACTATTGTGCCTTTCATAAAAAGGCACTTTATGGAAGATAAGTGGATTTGAAAGAAAATCTGTCTGATTTGTCAAGAATAAGTTGACCAAAAGAAAAAATAGCAGCAATGTTAGTGTTTATAAATCATATATTCTCATGAGCTCTCGTGAAACTGTTCAGCTCAGAGATGTTTACTTCAATGTTAAGAGGGTGGCTAGAAACTGATAGAGGCTACTTTTTACCTGAACCTATTCATCTTCACCTTCAGAGAATCAGCGGTATAAGCAATAGATACAATGACTAAGGGCCTTCTGTCCTGTTTCTCCTTCCTCTCTTTGTTGCAGCTCATATATGATACCATGAAGGGTGGAAGTTCAGGAATATCTGGCTTTGAGGACTGCATGCGCTTTTTCCCCCCTGAAGTTTTCTCTGGCAGGTAATGTCATTTACATGCTTCTTGGAACTGTTTGGTAACACTTTAAATTCGAGTTATCATAAAAACCCTCACTTGTAATCCAGATCTGGAGTATGGACTGGTGGTGATGGCATTTGGGTGGAGTTATCTGGGAAAATGCATGTTTTAGCGCGTTTACTAGCTCAGTTACGTCAAAAAACAGATGATAGAATCGTTCTGGTCTCAAACTACACTCAGGTAATTGCTCATTTTTCTTTAGTTAACACCAATCTACATTGGATGGGTTGCAGT
Source organism: Spergularia bocconei (assembly GCA_963457585.1). Lineage (NCBI taxonomy): Eukaryota > Viridiplantae > Streptophyta > Magnoliopsida > Caryophyllales > Caryophyllaceae > Spergularia > Spergularia bocconei. The sequence goes on from OY734943.1 coordinate 10,210,876, forward strand.
TGACCTAGTCTTCCTTCTGTGTACCGACTAATTCTATTCCATCAGCTATTGATTTCTTTCCTTATCTGATTGCCTGGCGCATACGAACAAATCTAGTTATTGTTGTCCCTTCTCTCACCCCTATTGCTCTCCATACAAGAATGATTAACTGATTAAGTGATTATCAAGCTATGTTTCAGACACTTGATCTCTTTGCTCAACTCTGTCGTGAGAGAAGATATCCATTTCTGAGACTTGATGGGGCTACATCTATCAGCAAACGGCAAAAGCTCGTGAATAGTTTCAATGATCCTACAAAGGTGCTCATCTTTAATAACCTTTTTTTTTTGGTATGGGCTTTCATTTTCTTAGGGGTTCCAAATACCTCGCAGGACGAGTTTGCCTTTCTCTTAAGCAGCAAAGCTGGTGGCTGTGGATTGAATTTGATTGGTGGAAACCGCCTGGTCTTGTTTGATCCTGACTGGAACCCTGCTAATGATAAACAAGTATGAATATAATTCTTTCGACTTTGTTTAGTCGCTTTCTGATACTTGGCTCTGACTGCAAAGCAATGTACTTTGCTTGTCCAGGCTGCTGCAAGGGTATGGAGGGATGGTCAAAAGAAAAGGGTATACATTTACAGATTTCTCAGTACTGGAACCATTGAAGAGAAGGTTGTGATCTGATTTCTCACTCAATCTCAGTTATTTTTCTGGTTCACTAATACTCGATGACATACAATCCAAAAATAAGTATTTGCTGGACATAGATTCATTTGAGTATGCAATATGGTGCAAGGTGTCTTTGGCCTTTTGGCTAGCATTTTCGTGTTCCTTGGTTCCTCCCTTGCTAGTTGATTGCTGGAACCTCCGTCCTGTTTTTTTGCATAATCTTAGTAAGACAACCTTTTTCTTCCTGTTTCATGTGAAGGTGTACCAGCGCCAGATGTCAAAGGAAGGGCTGCAGAAAGTTATTCAACAAGAGCAAACCAACTGTGATAAGGTACCTCAGGGTTCTTTTCTTTTTTTTTTTCCTTTTTTTTTTTCTTCGTTCGTTCTTTCTTTTATTTTTTTATTTTTATTTTCTCTTTATTTTTACGGAGATAAAGTTTTTCAGTTTGCTTGATCATAAATTCATTTCCCCCCCTTTTTGGTTGTTTATATGGCTTTGTTTTTTTTTTGTTGAATTTGAATTCAGGGCAACTTTTTCTCAATGGAAGATCTACGTGATTTGTTCACATTCCGTGCAAACGTGAGGTAGTTGCTTTTGTTTTGATTGACAAAGTTATTGATACGTCAGTTGTGAGGTTGTTTTCTTTGATGAGTTCTTGTATTATACTCCATACAGTTCGGAGATCCATGAAAAGATGAATTGCATGCGATGTACAAACAACAATACCTTAGGAGGTGGCATGAGTGCAAGCGAGATTGAGGTCAATGGAGTCGAACAGTTTAGGAAGTTAGACCAATCAGATCAAAATGTTGTTGATATTGGTGGTTTTGCAGAGATATCCGGATGCTTGCATAAGTTGAAACATTCGGAGAGGCAGGTATGTTTGCATCATCATATTCTAATAAGCATTTAGCTCGCAAGATTGTTGCTAATTTAAACTTTTTCTTAGGTCGGCGCTCCACTTGAAGAGGATTTGCTTAATTGGGGTCATCATTTCACTCCCACTTCAGTGCCTGATGAGCTTTTTCAGGCTTCAGCTGGTGATGATGTAAGTACATTTCACAGAATTTGTTAGTTGCTTATGAAGTTTTTGAACCTTTATGTGCAGTTGAGTGTATAAGCCGTAATGAGTTCATTTTATATGCTTAGAATACCATCTATTTTTGTAGATTTAACACTCAATTTTAAGATCTCCTGACCGGACCCTCTCTAGTGGAGTGAGCTCACTTAAATTTCCTCTTAAGATTTCTTTCTCATTCACACAATGCTGGTTTTGCTCAATATTCATTGAATGATTACCCCGGAAATGTGAACTCTTGAAGTGCATGACATTGTAAATATAACACAATATGAACGTGTAATATGTTCAAGAATGATAAACAATTTGGGTGCTTTGATAAGCATCAGCAAGCTATGGTAGCAGTAGCATAGAGATAGTTTGCTGCTGTAGAAGTGGCGCTTAAGATCTACACAATGATTTCGCGGTTGCTCTTTCTGAATCACATGCATTCTAAAGACCTATCAAACTAGTAGTGCGAGGAGAATAAAGAATAGAACGTAATTAGAATCAGAAAAGTGGCAGTTCGTCATAAGTCCCTAAAATAAGTAGATCCAAGACCCTCACAACTTTGTTAGTTTTGGGGGGGGGGGGGTGACAGGTAGAGTCCCAATTACAAAGCAGTTAAATTATGTTAAACTTAATCAGGTGTTTTTTACCATCTGCTTGTGCAGGTTACATTTGTATACACTAACCAAATAGGGGGAAAGCTCGTCCCTGTTGAATCTATGCGCCCAAAGATGGCTGCTGTTGGGTCAATGGCGTCATCAGACAAAGTATCATCACACCCTGGAATTCCTATGCGTAACTCAGCTGCAATATCCTCCAAGCCTGTACAGCTTGCAAAATCATTGAGAGGATCTCTAAGAGATGTGACAAATTTATCATGGAGACCTAAGCTCTCTTTAAAGAAGCAGTTACCTATAAAAAGATCATGTCCCTTTGTACAAGGTGATAATATCGCAAGCTAGCTTTCGTTACAAACATAGCTTTAATCGATAAGGGGCATTGACCCATGTGGTGATTGATGAACTTGTGCTTTGTCTGATGGGGTTAAAACAACAGGTAAGGGTGAATTTGAGTTCTCCCCTCAGGACGAAGAAATCAAGCAGGTTCTACGAATATCATAAGTCATGTCTGCTTTACTTGAAAGGCAGACCTTTTTTCACAACCATGCTTTTTTTCCTGCCAACTATGGATTGGAATGATGATCAAGTCTCAGAATGTCTCGAAATCTGAAACCGCTATGTGAAATCTCATTCTTGGCTTGGGTTCAGATGTATTTACATGTGCAGAGTACTGTACATACGGGTATGTATCACTTACAGAAAGACTATCAAAAGCATGAAAGCTAGGCACAAACCTGTAAGTTCTCTTCACCTCAAGCAGTTTGTAAGAATTACTGGTACTACTAAATGAAATATACATAATTCAGGAAAATTGTTAGCTTTAGTGCGGGGATACTCATAATTGAGGTCTCCTTGCATCAGGAAAATGCTCGAGCATCTGTCTGAAACTCTGTTCTGGAAATCTCTTCTTTTGTTTCATCTGTTTTCTTTGTTCATATTGTTTTGTTCGATAAGCTTAAATCTTGTTCGTAGGAACAATACTGTGTTTCAAATTTCTGGTTATGTACTTCAACAACTCGAGCCAGTGATTGCCGATAAGTGGTTCATGTAGATCGGATGGCAATTCCAGTAGCTAATTTTTTCGTAAATGTGACATACTGGGGATGGTTGATTGCTGGGTTATACTTGCATATAGTAAACTACTAATAGAGTCATGGGTCAACATTCATCGAACCTGAACTAGGAAATGAGAAATTTCTGGGTAAAATAATCATCTAATTAATCTGAGTTCTGACAACTGTGAAAATGTTCTTCCATAAGACACAACCCAGACGGAGACAAGATCTATTAATCTTACATGAGACCAGCTTCAGACATTGCCCATGTAAACTTCTTTGTTTACTAATTAACTAAAGGCTTATCTAAAACATCACATGGCTATTGACTTGTACTTAGTAATGTCATACATTTTAAGGTTTTTAATTGTACTGTTTCTCGAACGATAGCAAGACCGGTCAAAGGTATGTGTAGGAGACTAGGAGGTAGTTTTCCCTATGTATATGAGGATAGCGGATGCGGACCTCCATGTTATAAGAGAAAGAAAAATGGTGTATAACTTGATCGATCCTTATAAAATCGAACAAGTTGCATGAACTAGATTAGATTTATCTAGGATTTTGTTTCTAACAATCTCATAGTTTCATTCACAATAACTTATTTCAAATAAAATTGAGTAAGTTGAAGTGACGGATAGTCTCACCCTATTCTTCATAGTATTCTTTCTATACCCTTGGATTGTTAACATTTGATTTAACTTCCACTCACATATTTGAACCAAACGTTAATTTTCAGAAGAAAGTATAACATAGTGATCATACATGAATCATTACCCATTTTAAAAACATCATAGCCATGTTAGCCTATACCAAGGTTTAACATGCTTCACTTTGGTAGTGCATATGCATAATAATGGTGTTAAAAACATTAGCTCATGAAAAGGAACAGAACAAAGTCACATGGTAAAACCAAAAACAAACCACAAACATACATGAAATGAGCAATCTAGATAACATGAGTTGTCCTACCAATTGGGGAAACTAGCCGCTGTTACAGCCTTATTTGACTCACACATAACTTATATAAATTATCCTAACTTCAAACATTTTCTTAATCACCAATCTTTACTTAAGTACTAATTAAGTTTAATACATCAGAGTGATAGATTCTCAACTAAATTATGGTTAGATTAACTTAATTACCCTAGTTTAATCATGTGTCAGACTCCCTTATAAATATCATGGTCCTTGTTTAACCATCTGAATCAAAACAGTTCTTTTCAGTTTTAACCAAATAAACAAAAATAACCAGGAAAGTTCTAAGAAGGTCATATCAGTCAGACATGGCCTGCAGCAGCTTAAAGCAGCAGCAACAGCAGAATAACATTAACAGCTATATAAGCCCAAGAATTTCCTTCTCAAATGGCTTTGCAGAAGCCAAGGGTAGTAGCAGCATGATTAAGCTGCAGAGCAGTGATCATAGTGCTACTACGGCTGCTGCAGCAGATTTCGAGTTCTGTGTACCCACTTTCGATATGAATTCAGCAGATGAGCTGTTTTTCAATGGGAAACTGATGCCTGTAGTAGAAGAACAAAAGAACTTGGGTGTCATTGACAGAATGAAGGTCTCCACAACCACTCTCAGAGATGAACTTCTCGCCGGCGAAAATGACGATAATGATGATGGGTGTTTTGCATTATCAGAGATTAATGAGCCTGGTTTTAGAATGAAGTTAGCCAGAGTGCATAAGGGTTCTTCCAATTTTAGTTGCAAATGGAAGGAAAGATTCAGTAGCTTCAAATATTAATTAGTTTAATTTCCTTTTAACAAGTTTCTTAACAAGTTGCAATTGAAATTCTAAGATGCTAACTAAAAACTTTTTGTTGGGTACTCACTGCTCAAAGTTTTATCACATGCATAAATATCAATGGAGTTTTGTTTTATAAAATCATAATCAAAATTTCATTATACATTTAAATGTGTTGTAAAAATTTGTGAGATATTCCGAATAATGAAGCAATGAAGATGTGTGTTAATACAATCACTTCAAGGCAATTTAGGAGGTAGCCTTGTGGCTTGTTCAATACAAATCAACTTGCAGACAATAGTCGAACTTTTATGTAAATGAAACTTTATTACAATAGTGAATTTCGCCACTTTTTTTTTTTTTGACAACGAAAGCTACTGCTTATTGATTCCAATTAAATTGGAACATTTTTATTGCAAAAAAATTCAATCGATGCTAAATTCTCGGTGTATGGAAGAAGAGTAGGGCTCATTACAATAAAGCAATTCAAAAGAAGGGAACTTGTTTCCAATTGATGAGCCTTGGTTCTAAGATTGATAGAAAAAATGTTGAAATTAATATGTAAGAACACCTCTTTACCAATTGCAGCAACTGTTGTTACGAAATGCCTAAAGTGCGTTACTTTTGAAACACTCATGAGACTCGATCACGCCAATCAAAGAAATGCTATGCTTGAGCACCCAACTTCCTGTGTCGTAATCTTCAAGCTTCCGAACACATAGCTTATCAATTTATCATGAGCACAATAGTAATGGAAATGTCCTTCTAATGCTGAAGTTGAAATCAGAATAATGCCTTAACATATGATCGGGTTAACTTGATTGTCGTAGAACGTTCTTTTTCGATATCAAAGCATAATAAATGATGATCCGACCCATGTACATTCTCATCGCCATCAGGCCCCAAAACCCAACTTTGACAACATTAAAGCCCATTAAATGAGGACATTAGGGTAACTTGTTCGGGAAGGAACTCCAAAGATAAAATACTCCCATCGGATTTGTGTTTGTTAAAATAAAAACACCAGATGTCTACCACCCTAGGATGTTGAAAATAAAATCCTGTTTATTTTTTTGATGAGAAAGACTATGAGAATGTAAGAAATCATAGCTCGCCATTAGAGCGTTCCATCTCTTACTTAGAGACGCATTTTGCAATCGCCAATTGTCTCGGGGAGAGCAGAGTTATCAATTGAATAGCAAGATCTTCGAGTGACATAATGTATTCCATTTTGCTTTCCGAGGCACATTCAGATTCCGGGATGATATAATCTAAATTGAAGAAAACGTCGAAGCTAAACACAGGGAGTCGACAACGTTAGCTTTGTGCAAAAAATATTAAAAATAAATATTAGATTGTATATAGAGGGCTGAACAGAAAGATTGGGTACCAAGATATATAAGAAAAAACTGAATTAGGAAAATATTAGATGGAATTGAATCCCTAAAGAAGAAAGTTTTGGCATCACGGTTTATGGTAAATCCCACCCAAACCGAGCTCAAAAAACCACTATATAAACAAATATTTTTTTTTTTTTGAAAGTCGGTAGCATAGCATAGAAAGAAAAGAGATACAAGAGTTTTTAGGTTATTACATCAAAGTTAAGTCCTACTAATCCCACCCGGGTCAATGTCTTCCCCCGGATTAAATCGGGGAACAAAAGTGCCGTTATCAGCAAAGAACATCTGAATAAATGGGGGAGGGGTTACAAGATCATCAGATTGGATGCATGTTAAGGTCTCTCTAGCTCTGCGGGCTACGACATCAGCAGCTTGAACCCACATCCTCGGAATGTAATGGGTCGCCTTCACAGTACCGTCCCTGATGAACTCCCTGCACATGTCATATAAATTGATGAATCTATCCTTAACTCTTTCTGTGCCCTGAATTCCAAGAGTGACAAGCTTGCAATCATTTAGAATAGTGACCGATTGTCGGCCATGAGCTTTGCACCAGTTGGATGCTGCCAAGATACCAAGAACCTCTGCATGAGTAGCATCCAACGCAAAAACTGATGCCCTGAATCCAGCTGCCCAAGTGCCATCCTGATTGAGAAGGATGCCACCTATACCTGCAAAAGCTGAAGAGGGAGCAAAGGAAGCATCTACAATGAGGGTAAGGTGAGGGCGGGGAAAGGTGAGGTGATCAGGGGTGAACTCATGGGTGTGGGTGAGGGTTTCCTGGTTAGGACCAGGGGCGAGTGAGGTAAAGTTAACAATTTGTTGCTGAGTGGTGGAGACAAGGGCGGGTATGGTGGTATTTTTCATTTCAAAGAGCCAAAGGTTGCGACGTTTCCAAATAGCCCAAAGAAAGAAAGAAAAGGTGGTACTCCAAGCACAGTCTCTAGTTAGATTAAGTATAAACAAATATTTGCAATCACATATTTCTCACAATTCTTTCGCTTGAAAATACAAACTTACAAGCTAAAGGGGTATACTGTGATCGGTCTGTCTGTCAAGAAGAAAAGATCAATGGCATCCGAAACAGCGAAGATGATCCTTCTGAAATCATCAGATGGTGAGGAATTTGAGGTGGAGCAGTCGGTGGCACTTGAGTCACAGACAATCAAGCAAATGACTGAGGATGGCTTCGCGGAAAACGCAATCCCGCTTCCGAATGTAACAGGGAAGATGGTGGCAAAGGTGATCGAGTACTGCAAGAAACACGCTGCTGCTGCTGCTGATGACAAAAACAAGACAGAGTCTGAAGAGGAGCTCAAGAATTGGGATGCTGAATACATCAAAGTAGACTCTAATACACTGTATGATCTACTCTTGGCTGCTAATTGTTGGAGTTTGTTAATCAACAAGCTCAAAGTGTCGGGTATCTCACGCGAACCGCACTCGAAGGAAGGCGAGTCGCGGAAGAGGGGAAAAACAGAGGGCAGCAGAATAGAAGCCGCGGAGCGCGCGCGGACCGGCCGCGGACCGCCGATTTATGTCGGCTGGTTCTTCGTGCTTTCCTATTCTACTTCGACTTGGTTGTTTCCTTATAAACTATAAATACAAGGTTGCCTTGAGATACCCTAGACACAGAAAATAGTAACAAGAGTCTCCAAAGTCCCAAGAAGGTCCCTTTGAGCTTAGATCGGGAGTACGGATCTTTTATACCAATCGATCTTCTTCAGTGCAGAGGAGGGTTGGTGTTGTGTAACCTGGAAGACGAACGTCGGGCTTGCACCGAGGCTCGACGAAATCGTCTTTAAGTTCAGAGATACTTGTGATCTCGCCACAACAATTTCCGTGAGCTAAGTTTTTGATTGATTGATTTAATCTTTAATTACAACACTAATTATCTCAACATCAGGAGTCTGATGGACTTGACCTGTCAAACAGCGGCTGACATGATCAAAGGGAAGATGCCTGCAGAGGAGATCAGGAAGGCATTCAACATCAAGATCGAACGACTTTACTCCGGAAGAGGAAGAGGCGATCAAGAAGGAACACGAGTGGGCCTTTGAATGGATGTTTAGCTTGTTAGTGAAGCGACTGTCCGCTCACTTTTGCTGCTACATACTCCTTGTAGGCTTGTACTGTCTTATGCTCTACATATTGCAAATTTAGTATTCCTTGAAACTTGAATTATCGTCTGTTGTATTTTTTCCGTGTAAAACAGACGTAATTGACAAAGGAAGTTGACAAAAGGCATGTATAAATGGCATTCCTGTACTCAAAAAATTATGTCAAGCAATACAGAAATTTTATGCATAATACATTGTCTTAGTCAAGTGCATTTTATGCTGTGCAAAGTGCATTTTAGCTCTGTCAAATCTATGGCATTCTCCTACGTACTCTCTAGCTCTATAACTCTTCATTCCGCACCAATAATAATAATGTCTATAGGTTGGTTATTCATTGCAAATTTGTCTATCTTAGACTCTTAGTACTACTTGTTAATCGAGCTAGCTTGTTTGTGAAGCAACTGCCCGCGCACTTTTGCTGCTACTCTTATATATGCTATCCTAATGTCGTACCGTATTAGTTAAGTTGATTAATGCACATTATTGCCCTCCCTGGCGCGGCCTGGCCTAATTGTGGTGGAGTTTTAACAAACCTGCGGCTTTGCTGCACACTTCTCTCACGACTGTGTACGTTCTTACTGTATTCGCTTGTTGTTTGATTTTTTGTAGTACAAATTTTTATTGCTCCAAACGAGACTCTCCAACTTGCTTATTATCCGAGGTTTAATTCATTTAATGAGAAGTGTTGCACCGTACACGGGGCGGAATTGGTTTTTAGTAGTATAGTAGTTCATTGGCCACGACACGGTTCGGGTAAGTCGTTTGTTGATTTATATATAGTAAGCTATTATTTCTAATAGATTAGATGATACTTTGGTACATGACTCCCGACCCGTTGAAATGAAGATTTGCTCAAGTTCCTATCTTTTCTCCAATCCGTATAAACCTACATTTGTCGTATTTCTTTGTCGCTTTAGCAAGTACTAGTTTATTAGCCCGTGCAAAATTGCACGGGTTGTTATATGAATTTGGTTATAACTCTATTTTATTACTCATAACTAACGCAAAATAGTAGGATTGTAAAAAACTTAACCGACCAGATGTGACCCGTTGTTCAAGATTAATAGCCCGTTTTCTTCATGATCAAGTTTTGACCACAAATAACTCGAACCCGTTTTAACCAGTATTCTTTTGGGTTAAACTTGAGATGGCTCGTTGTACCACTTTTTCTATAATTAAGACAAAAAGAAACATGTTTAATTTGGTATCATCTTAGAGAAATTATGTTTGATTCAATGAAAACAATTTAATAATTATAGCGAATTTATTTCAGTATTTACGTTTATGTACGAATTACAATTTATGACTCATGACCCGCTATTTTCGGGTCTTGTTTTAGTGAACTGTAATTCATATTAACCCCGACTACTTTTTAACACACTTTTTTGTAACTCTGACTCCACCCGTTGACCCGTATTTTGTATTAAAACGAAACAAACCCAAGATGTGATATTTCCTAATATATTGCGTCTATATATACTACTTCCTAAATTATCTCCAAAAATAAAATGATTTGATATGACTCAAATTATCTCGTCCAAAGTTTATCCGAAATTATCTCCTACAATCTCAAATCCTTTCTATATAGCTTTGTTTATAAAAGTATCAAAAAAATCAATTTGGCTTAGTGGTTGAAGTGTTATAATTGCAAGGTTACAGGTTCAAGCCTTCACAAACTCATTTTTTTATGAGTCAAACACATGCAATAATGAGGTGGCGATGATATCATCAATGACATCACTGCTAACGTGTATAGTGTAATTGAAGGCTAATGGGATGGCTATTGGTTAAATTAACTAGTTTATTAGCCCGTACAAAATTGCACGGGTTGTTATATAAACTTGGTTATAACTCTATTTTATTAATCATAATTAACGCAAAATTTTAGAACTGTAAAGAAGTTAACCGACCAGGTGTGACCCATTGTTCAAGGTTGATAGCCTATTTTTTCCTGATCAAGTTCTGGCCATAAATAAGTCGAACCCGTTTTGACCAGTCTTCTTTTGCGTTTTGTCCCAGTTTTTCTATAATTACGACAAAAGGAAACCCAAAAATGCTTTAAATAGTTTAAATTTAAAGTGATAATGGTGGTGTGGAAACAAAAAACGCAAAACTTGAGGTATGCCTAAAAGAATCAAGTGTGAATAATATGTGTTTGGGATCAATGTAAGTGTAAATGCATGGTCGTGAGTTCTTGACGTGGCAAGAGAAGTTGTACACTAACGCTAAGATCATTTTTGTAGTTATAAGGGTAGTATCTTGATCAACTATATGACCCCACCCGTTGACCCGTATTTTGAGTTAAAACGAAACAAACCCAAGATGTGTTGGAGGGTACGAAAGTACCATAGGATTTAAAAAACTAAATTTATACTCGTTTAAAAGAAAACGTAATTTATCGATAGAATTTTCATATGGTAATACATCCCGTAATTATAATGAATTTTTTTTTATAATATTTCCTCTGTCCTCTAATGGTTGTTAAAAATGATAGCACAACTCTTTGTAACATAATAAAAAATCTAATCCACATCAACATATCGTGCACGTATCGTTATAACGCATCTAGTGAGGTCCTTAAATTAAGGCTCATCGCAGATTATTTATGGCCATTTTTTTTATAATAAATCAATCAAGTATCATTTCCAAAATTATTTACTAAATAATACTTTCTAAAATATTCTAAAACTTATTTCCTAATATATTGTGCCTATATATATTATTTCCTAAATTATCTCCAAAAATAAAATGATTTGATATGATTCTGAAAATCTCGTCCAATGTTGTTTCCGAAATTATCTCACAAAATCTCAAATCCTTTATGTATTACTTTGTTTATAAAAGTATCAAATAAATCAATTGGCTTGGTGATTGAATGTTAAGATTATAACTCTGAGGTTCCAGGTTCAAGCCTTCATCAGCTCATTTTTTATGCACTCAAACTATTAAATGAGTGCTGATGTCATCGATGATATCATTGATGACGTGGATAGTGTAATTGAAGGCTAATGGGGTGGCTAATGGTTAATATAATATTGATTATCGTTATTATTTTGTTTACATTTTGCTCCATGTATATTTCTAACACTGCCTACTGGTTCCGATTGCTCTAGCAAGTAGCAACTACGTCGCCAACCTTTAGCAAGTCCACTCGACCACGCCCTTCCCTAGGTAAGACAGTTTGCGCAATTCAATCCAATTTATTTAATTCAAGATCAGAATCAGAAGATCAGAGTCGATATGTATAGTAGAAACTAAGTTTAAGTGACATATAAAAGAACGAAGTGTGAAAAATGTAGATCATCATATTACGTGTTAATCCACCTCGAACATAATTCACATTTCGAAGCATCAAAAACAAACTAATCGTGACGCGTACGTCTTTTTGCATTACACAACTACTTCTTCAATTTAGACCAAACTGCTGTGCTTCTTATGGGGTACTAACTGATTTGTCTCAACTTGGGGAATGAGCAGCTCATCATCAATTTAAGAGACCCTCAATGGGGGGAAAGCTAGAAATGTAAGAATTATTGAGATGCTAGTATACTATTAATAAGTACATGTTCAAGTTGGGGTGAGTATCAGGTCAATTGAAATTCGAGTCGTTTTCGGACTCGATCGGGCAGGGGGTGAAACAAAGTTCAAGTCTTTTTTGGAACAGTTTGATTTTAAATTATCAATTTTAGATCATATTCGACTAACGTTAGGGTCACAGTAATTTGGATTCGATGTTCCGATATGTTCTGATCAGTGTTGTGACTGTTGTGTAGGTAGTCATGTCTAAACCATGATTCCTCGATTATTTAGTTATATGTATACAAAAACAAAACATATACGTATTACTTTTTTAAGAAAATCTGAATTAGGAAAATGTATTGGCCTTTAGAAAATCTGAACACAGAATTGAATCCGAAAAGAAAAAGTATTGGCCTTAGATTTTTGGTAAATCCCACCTGACTGGCTGACTAGCACCAACGTTTTGGCGTAGGTTTTTGTTGATGACAAAAATAATTTTTTCTTAGCGATGGAAGGTTTTTAGTCCAGTAACTTCGATGGGCTGAAAACAGGGAAAAGCCCACCTGGATACAATACTCAGTTTGGGCTGACAGTAAGTACACAAAGTCCATCTTTTCAAATGTAAGAGAAGGCGCCAAGGCACGAGAGCAGTTGAAGTAAGAAATGTAAACCGCTAGCAAGTATTCTTCCCCACGTTTGTAAAAGCTTGGGAGGTTGAAGTAACCGCCAGAAGATTTATCCTATAAATAGCGGAGCAAGGAACAGCATAAAAAAAACAATCAAACATCAACAACATTTATCAAAGTCTTTTTAGTTCTTTCTTTTTAGTGTACATCGGGTGGCCTCGCCCCGTAGCGCGAGCAGTTCATGTTTTAGCGTAGCTTTTTTCTTTTCCATGGTGAAGATAGAAGGCATGGAGGTAATTGATTCCATCTCTTCCTGGACTCTTCATTAGCAAACCTGACATTTTCTTTCAATTAATGGTTACTACTTTAGTTTGTAAGAACCCGTCTTTTGTCTTTGCATTTTAGTACTTTTATTTCATGACATTTAGTTCATCACGGTCAGTCTAAATTAAGTGCTCTTAGTACAGACACTTCATATAAGTGTCCTTAATTTTAGCGTTCAACAGTTTTATGGTAAAGAAATTCATCCGAAAGGTTCTAGAATTTCTACTACAGAGTACTATATAAACAACTCTATGCACTCCCAAAGTCACAAATTTCTCACAAACAAACTTATAAGCCAAGGGTTATAGTTTCTCAAAAGAACCAGAGAAAAATCAATGGCATCCGAAACAGCGAAGAAGATCCTTCTGCAAGCATCTGACGGCGAGGAATTTGAGGTTGAGCAGTCGGTGGCGCTAGAGTCACAGACAATCAAGCACATGATCGAGGATGACTGCGCGGACAATGCAATCCCGCTTCCGAATGTAGACGGGAAGACCCTGGCAAAGGTGATCGAGTACTGTAAGAAACACGCTACTGCTGCTGCTGATGACAAGAAGAATGAAGAGGATCTCAAGAATTGGGATGCTGATTATATCAAAGTAGATCAGAATACACTGTTTGATCTAATCTTGGCTGCTAATTATCTAAACATAAACAGTCTGTTAAACTTGACCTGTCAAACTGTGGCCGACATGATCAAAGGGAAGACACCTGAAGAGATCAGGAAGACATTCAACATCAAGAACGACTTTACTCCTGAAGAGGAAGAGGCGGTCAAGAGGGAAAATCAGTGGGCCTTTGAATGATCAGCATCAGGATTTACAGAAACGACTTACGAGTCTGTTATGATCTTCTGTCTTAATAATGCTACTACTTATAATTACTCATTGCAAATTTAAGTTGTCTATTCGGCTGATTAATAGTGCTACTTGAATGATCCTCTGTTTTGCCGCACTAATTATAATGTCTGTAGCTTACTCATTACGAGTTTGTCTATCTAATCGGCTTAGTACTACTTGTTTAGCTTGTTTGTGAAGCGACTCTCCGCTCTCTTCTGCTACTTTAATGTCGTAGGCTACTAGGCTCGTAGATAAGTTAAATAATGCACATTGCCCTTCCTGGTCTAGTCGTGGAGTTTTAAAACATGCCATATATAGGATTAAAAGGTGAAGTAACTTATTCGCACGAATTAAACAAAACGCAATACATGCAGTACGAGAGATCGGTTAACACTTGCTCAAATTAAATTGGATCATTTTTTATTGCGAAAAAATTCAATTGACGCAAAGTTCTTAGTGAATGGAAGAAGAGTAGGCTCCAGATTAATAAAACTAGAAAAAAACGAAGTAGTTTCCAATTGTAAAGCCTTGGTTCTCCTTTTAAGAAGGGTTCTCAAATTTAGCAGGGCTTGGGAAAGTGGTGGGATGCTTTTCTGGCTCGTACTTCCTGGTCGGTAGGGGAGGGTAGGCATATAAATTTCTGGGATAACAATTGGTGTGTAACAGGGTAACCCTTCGGGACAAATTTATAGGTCCTCTCACCTCGAATATTGTGGTTAAAACGGTTTTTGATTTTGATCGGGGTGATTTGGGGGATCCTCTGGAGGACTTTTTTTATTCGGCTACCTGACGTGACATTGTGTTCTCTATTATCTCGGGGACTGGCGAAGATAGGGTGTGCTGTGATGTTGCCCTAGCTAGATTTTTTGACTCCGGGTTAGTGTAGAAACATCTTTGGCACATGGATAACCAGTTAGCCCTGGAGGGGCTATTTGAAGACTTATTCTTGATCTTTCCATTTCTCATAGGATACAGAGTCTAGGACCGGCTTCCGGCCAATGCCTTCTTGGCGGAGAGCGGTCTCCCCTTTGCACCTTTCTGTCCCTCCTTGCGGGAGGATGTGATCCATGTGTGTTACGGGATTGCCCTTATGGTGTGGAGATTTGGAACCCCATACAGACCCCTCAACTGGTCGTCATCCTCTGACGACACAAAAAAAAAACAATATTATAATTATTATTTACATAGTTTTCGAAATTTATAAAAATAATGAAAAATTGAGGAAATTGAAATTATTGAGAAATCGTATTATTCACAAATAAACGAATAGATGGGTAATTAAAAATGAATAAAGTAAAATATGATTAGAAAATAGAAATAGATTAATAAAAAAATGAAATAAAAAAGGTGAGACAAACTTTGGTGTATTAGAATTGCTTATTTTTCCTATATGTATCAGTTAATAAGTCTCTTTTGTTAGGTAATTAGGATTGCTTATTTTTTCTCTATGTATTTGGGTTGGGTCATTTTCTGGTATCTTGGGCTACCCATTTGTGAGTTGTGTGGATTTGGTAACTTATCCCATGCATTTTTTGGGCTGCTGGATCATCTTTCTTATATTTTGTATGCCTATGGGGTTGTTTATTTTGTGGGATAAGAGGGTGAGATGAGATTATTAATCCCAACAGTTCACAATCCCATGTCTGGCAAGGAGGATTAGGTAATTGGATGATCGAGGATTATGCTAATAACTTATCCCACCAAAATAATACCTATGAGAGCGGGTATAAGGATTTAGGATAAAATTCAATAAAATTAACACATATGTCATCATTAAATGAGAAATAAAACATTCATTATTGGAGGGTAATTGTAACACCCCATATTTTTGGGTTACCTTAAATAGTATTAAGTGTTGGGAGAGTCTCTTTTTAAGGATATGAAAACATATTTTGGGAAATTAGGGTATACCTTACGTTTGGAGACACTTTCCTGATTTGGCAACTGTTTGGCAAAATTACCAAAATGCCCTTACTAAATCAATACTACCTATTAAATAAAAAAAAAAAGGAAAACAAAACCCTCTCCAACCCCTTCACACGCCTACAGTAGACGCATGAGAAGAAAGAAAAAAAAAGAGAGAGAGAAGAAAGAGAAGACGCACGAAGAGGAAGAGAAGAAGAGAAGGAGACAGAAGAGAGCCGCTGCCACCGCCGTTCGGCCACCACCCTGCCGCCGGTCACCACCGCCACCCTAGCCATCCCCTCTCTTGATTTCATAATCAAGAGTAGTAAGTTTTTCACCCTTTGATCATAAATTCTATTAGGCCTTTCTTAGATCCTTATCAATTGTATTATGATTTGATTTAGGTTGTTAGAAATTGTTCTATTAGACTATGATCATGCTAGATTGTGGTTTTGTTGCATGATTAATTAAATATCAAATTAGGGCTTTTGAAATTAGGGTTTATATGAATTTATGAGTGATTTTATGGGTAGATTCATGTGAAATTTGAAGGGGATACTTATTATGAAATGGGTAAACATTGGTTGTAATTTGATGAAGTTTTATGGTGTTATAATGATGAATTTACATTCTGCCCACTTCTGAAAATTGCCCTAATTGGTTGTTTAAGTTGTTATTATGGTGTTTCAATGATGGATTCATGTTGTTAGTATGCTTAGGGAGTTGTCGTGCGAATTTGGTGTCGTTTGGAGGTCGTTTGAATGATGAAATCCAAGTTAGAGTGCTTTGAACGCACTAATGGAGTGTTGGTTAGTAACTAGTATATTGTTGATTGGTTTTAGGTCGTGTGTTCGAGGAAGTACCATTCTAAGTCTCGAATTGATCTTGTGATTTCGCTAGTAAGGTAAGAACGTTGATCACAACTTCCTTCACTAGCCTTTGTCTTATTGATAAACCTTGTATGATCATTCATGCTTCGCTTTACACAATCCTCTTATATCATATGTTGCTTATTCCTAATGTTACCATTGAGTTATCTTACCTTCGTTTGCTTTGATCGATTGACTCTCGAAAACCCCCCACACGTCTCGGCTTCTCGGCCTTTTTGTCCGTTTCGGCCTCTCGGCCTTTTGGTTCCTCTCGGCCTCTCGGCCTTTTTGTCTCTCGGCCTCTTGGCCGAGGACTTCACTCGGCCACTCGGTCGAGTGGGGTGTTGGTCTCTCTTTTATGTTGTTTTTGATTGTTAGCATGTCTCGTTTACGATCATTACAAATTGTATCGTCAAATAATGCATCCTCAAATAACGTATATAAAATGGATGAATGAAAATATTTGAATACGATGTATTCGGCTCTGATACCACTTGATCCTCAAACTAAAGATTTGAATAGTGCCCCTAGAGTACGATGTATTCGGCTCGGCCGATCGTCGTTTGATATACCTCTGATCAAGGTACTTTGGGTCGGGTTAGCTACCGACTTCCTATTAGTCTTCCTCCTAGATGGGAGCTCGTCCTACCGGCCCGTCTAGCGAGGGGTGTGCACACTAGGGATTATTAGGGCGACAATTACAACTCTCGCTCGAACATAGTTCGTTAAGTGGGGTTATGGGGTAGGACCCTAGCTAAAATAAAATGAATAGTTCTGTTGTGTGAGCGACGATGCTCCTTTGATATTATTATCTGCTGTTATCGATATACTTATGCTATAACGTCAATTCGTTCTTGTTAGCTACGCGCCTTAAGGCGCGTATCTTATCTTTTTCTTTATGCTTACTTCTTCTTACTCATCCTGTGCTGACGTTCTGTTTTCTGGTTCGTCCCTACCATGTTCTGGGGCCTATGTCAATCTTCGATGGCATAGTTGACAGGTCTTGATGTTTTGGCTGCATGCTTACGGAGCTGATCATGTTGGGGATTTATTTTTAAAGACTTTGTTTCATTTCAAACTTTATTCCATTTTGGATTTGTAATTTGAGAATTTGTTTTGAGAACTGTAGGTTCGACATTTAAAGACTTCCGCTGTTTTACTTTCATCTATTTATTGTAATTGAATTTCTAGCCTAGCAATTGACTCGATAGTCAATTGTGGCGTGACAATTCTAAATTTATTTCTATTTATAGTTGATCAAAATTTAGGGTTGTTACAGTAATATTATAAAATAAAAACTAACTAATAATTTTCACTCATTCCCAACCTCTAATCCCCTCATATTACCAACCAAGGGATGTGATTCAAAATATAAAATCCCGAGCCACCCTCTTATCCCTCCATAATCCCGACTTCTTATCCCTCCTATCGTATCACACTTGCCAAACGAGCCGTTAGAAAACTTGTATGTTCTTTTTCTTTCTTTTCTCTTCCCGCTCTATATGGGCTTTGGGGTTACCTCTGAGTAGTAGCGGTCCTATTTGTCGTTTTCTCACCGTTTACCTGTTTATAAAAAAACTAAGATTAGACTCACAATTTGGGAATGAATGACTGCTTCCATTAATCGATCCAAGAATAAGGTCTTTAACTTTGATTATTAGTTTATTTTAACATGAAAATTAGTTAATTGTAATTAGAGTGGAAGGGGAAATGAAAGAGATGGAGGCAAACGGCCAAAAACAGCGTTAGCACAATAATTACGGAATACAAATCTCAGGGGCACCATGGAAAGGTCGGAAGTTACGGGGTCACCACCGAAAAAGTCGGAAAGTATATGGTCACCATAGAAAATGTCCTCTCTTTTTCACCTTATTTGACTCTCGTCACTTTGTTTAATTTTGGCGAAAAATTAGACATATTTAACTCTTGTCAAATCTTTTATGTTTGTACGGAGTATATACTAGTAATATACTAGTATCTGGTAACTTTTAATGCCAATTAGATACTCCCTCTTACCCAAAGAGATTTTCCTGTTTCTATTTACAGTTTTGAGTTGTCATGTTGGGAGTTATATCTAGAGCAAATGAATCGTTCACTTACTTTAAAAATTAGTAAGTATTTCATTCTACAATGCAGTCAACCAACTCTACTTGATTTCAAGGTAAACGAGTTTTTTATTTAGTTTACAAATAGTCCCCAACATGACAACTCAAAACTGTAAAAAGAAATAGGAAAATTTCTTTAAATAGGAGTAGTATATGGTTGAATTTTTATATATCATCTCGTAGTTTGGCCTAATTTGGTCCACTGGACGAGTACCAGAACAAGAAGATAGGGTGGCTCTAAACGACAAGTAGTTGAATTGCATGTCAAATTAAGAAAAGGTCCACGTGGTAATCACTGTTTGACTTGATTCATGCAACAAGTGCTACTACGGCTCCTGACTCATGGACCAGCTCAAAGCATTTCGCATTTCGGAAAATGAAATACAACTTGCTCCTCCTTACTCTCGTTCTTCTCCACTTGCTCTATGCTATCTGCTGCCGAATTGCTGATAGCCTGATACTACATTAGTACCCTACCATTTTATGACCCACTTCACATTTGGATAAGCCCTATATTTAGCATTCTAGCCTACCATACGCTAGCTTCTATGGATATTTTCAAGCTTATTCTTCTCCTTTTGTTTATTACTCCCTCCGTCCCCCTTTAAACACCCCATACCCAAAACGCACCTTTATTGAGGAACGTGTACACGCTAATTGGTTAATCAAAGTTACAAAAAAATTGCATGTAATTTTTGCTAAGATTCTTTTCTAACTCACTATGCAATTTTTTTGAAACTTTGATTAACCGATTACCGTGTACACCCTCTTCAACGCGGGGGTATTTTGGGTATGAGGTGTTTAAAGGGGGACGGAGGGAGTATACCTTTAATTTTCAGTCAAAATCTGTGGGTCTTAAGGTTGGTTGAAATGAATCTTGGAATAAACATTAGGAGTAATCCCTTTATTGGATCGGGATGGTCGTTTCAGTGTTGACGTACACTTGAAATTTTTATTTGAGTTTTAACCGGCAATGTAAACAAACCCCGAATTTCAAATGTATCACAATATGTTTGGGTAAATAGTAATTATACTTTGAATCGTTGATACAATACATGAATTCAACACATTCTTTGTTGGGATGAGTTTGAGATATTTTGTTACAAGTAGCTTAGGTGAAATACTTTAATTTTAGCGTTATGACTAAACGCAAATCTTAGTTGGTTCAATTTTTTGACATATTTCGTTACAACAAACAGGTTAAAAACAATTGAATTCATTCGTTAAAAAATGAAACATAAGATAATTTCCTGAATCGGACTAAAAGTATAATTCATTTATCATCCCTCTTTGTTTTTGTTTCTTCTCCATTTCAAGTAAAAGTAAAACTTGTACTTTTATTCTTGCTTTCCCATAATCTCAGTTTGCCATAATTATTCATGAGCAGGAACAAGTAAAATGGACGGAAAGCATTCCCGATACATTCATTCAAAATATTACCACTTTCCACCAAAATCAAAACCACGCACAAGCCAAACGCAGCCCTTTTTTCCACCTTCTCTTTTACGCTACAGCAGAAAAAAAAAAAAATCAACAAAAAAATTACAGAGGAGGGAGAAAAATAGTAAAAAAAAAAGAATAAAAAAATAAAAGAGAGGGTGAGAAGAAGAAAGCAGAAAGAAGCAAGTCATGGTTATGTCTCCAACCGTTACCTTTCTCTTACCCTTTCACACTTCTCATCATCTTCTTCTTCCTTCTTCCCTTCTCATTAAACGTCCCAAACGCCGTCCTAAATTATCCCCCTTTTTTTTTCTTCCTTAATTTTATCAATTTAATCAATCAATCAATCATTTTAAATTTTTAATTTTTTTAATCATCATGAAATTCTTCGCCATTTTCTTAATTGGTGCGTCTTCTTCCCCCTTTTTTTTCGTCAACTTTTATTGAAACTTTCAATCAATGAATATATGTGTGGTCGGAAAAATGTTTGCCGTATGAGTTACGCTTTCTGTTCTGTTGGTTCGGCCATGTTTGTTGTCTGTTGAATAGAAATTCATGTATGATTTTGATTGATACCAGTTTCTGGAGTTTTGTCTGCTCTTTTTTTATTCGAATTGATTTTAATTTGTAATTGATGTTAGTTTTGAGGTAGCTGCTGGTTGCTATTTTTAGTTGATTAAAGTTAATTTGAGTTTGCGTGTTGATGAAAATGTGTGTTGATTGGTGATTGTTCTGAGCTCAAATGATTAATCTTTGTTGATGATTTTTCTGATAATGGTTTTTGGTACTGATTACTGAATACATAAATTCGATGTGCAAGAGGTAATTTATGTTTGAATTCCTATGAAATTGTGATGAATAATATGATTAGTATCTTTGGTGAACTTTTCGGTTCTACTATGTTCGATAGAACCTCGTAAATATAGTTCATCGTGGTTAGTTTTCGGTTTGGTGTAGTTTCATTGATTGTATTCACCGTTGTAGTTAAAATGAGTCAATCGGTTTAAGTTGTAGGACTTTCTGGATGTCATTTCTGTAATTTTTGTAAGAGACATGAACAAGCATTGTAATATGCTCCACCGTTATCATAGCTATAGTAAAGTTTTTCGCAATTTGATCGTTGATTTTATGCAAAAAGCTCTGCTTCTGATTATGAATTGTTAGCATTTATAAAAGTCAGGCTCAAAATTGTTCGGAATTGTTGCTCTGGTGATTGTTTTTGTTGCGTGTTCATACCGTATCTGTATAAATGTCGATTTCCTGTCATTTGTGTAAAATGTGAGGAATATGAGGAAAGCATTCTATGTGCTATGTGTTATTAATAGCATCATGGATATGTATGTCTAGTGAATCTCTTTCCTTTTATGGTGGTTGTTTATGCAAAAAAATCTATATATGGTAGTGAAGCTACAGGGATTATATTCTCGACTTCATTAGTGCAAAAAGCTAGCACTTTTAAACACATATCATCATATTTCTAGTAGTGTTTGGCTTGGACTTTTTCAGTGAACTTATTACCACTCTAAGCGCCTAATGGTATCGTGTTTGCGTGCAGGATGAAATGATAGTGACTTGTGTTGAAGTTACTTCTCCTGACAAGGAAATTCTGTTGCAAGTGTGGTGGAGTAATAATGGTGCTCAAGCATGTAGTTCTATGTGATATTATTTAGTTGGTTGAAGTAGTGGTGTAATTGGTGGATATGTAGGTGTTTGTGTCTACAGTCTATTGTTTCGTGAAGCCGTGTTTAGTGACGTGATACCCTTCTTGAAGGTCGAATGTCGTAGTGTAGTTCAAATGATGGCAGGAATAGGAATATGAGATCTGATGATTTCAGCAACTTGGGATCTTGGAGATCATATAGTCAAACAAGTAGTTTGTTTAATAATTTAGATAAATTGTGCAAGATTAGGAAACTTTGCAATGGGTTTGCCGCAGGTAATCTCTGATGAATCTAGTAATGATTCTGTGGCTCCTCAGAGCCAGTACAACCAGAATCCTCCCCATCATGGTAGTGTGAGCACATGTGATTTGGATGGGTTATGTGGATTATTCTTAAGTCCACCGGATAGAAATGTGTCACTTTCTTCCAGAGGGGAACTCCCAAGTGGTTCTGTGAAACGTAGCGCTACTTTAAGTGTCTCTGCAAAGCCTAGTGGGGACAGAGATATCGTTCCTTATGTTCCCAGAGTGAAAAGTAATTCAAAAGAAAGTGATTGCTGGACTTCTAAACTGACTATCGATGTTAATTCTGTCCCTCGGATTGTTGGGTTTCAAGCAAATGAGGGGACGATCTCCTGTGATGCAATCAGGAATGGTCATTCTACTCTTGAAGTTGGTGCAGCTGTGCATGAGAATGTGTCGTGTGGATTAACAATGCATAGGAGAATGTTGTCGCCCTTGAACCAAATGATGTTTCCTGGCACCTTCAAAGGTGATGGTTTGATTGGAAACGAAATGCTTTCCCCTGTCACGACTGGCCAAACATGTAGTGCAAGGGTACAAGAGCTGAAAGTAAATGTAGGTCGGAAGGAACAATCAAACACCCCAACCTCATTATCTTATAGCAGAGAGTTGATGACTGCATCCTATGGAACTGGTAGAAAGGCCTCATATTTTTTGGTTGATGGCCCTGTACCAGCAGACCATGATTCATCAGATGTTTATTCATCACCTCTAGGATTTAGTCAGCTGGAGAAGTCGATCAAAGTAGAAAGCGGTGTTATGGGGAACTTTACTTGCAGGGAGAGAATGGCATCTGTATCTTTGCCATCATCTCCACTTGGCCGGGAACATTGTGGAAGGATAAAAAAGCTAGAAAGTGGCTGTACAGCGATACACAGTGTTGGAGTGTCGCTTGATGGACCGATCACCTCAACTAAAGAAGAGGGGTGTAATGTCCCTAGGAGAACAATTGAAGACTTTCGGCCATCATCCTTAGATTCTGATGGTGTGTTCAATTGGCCTATATGTCCTGATTTGCCCCCAAGTCCTCATACCACGAGGTCGACTAGAAGTTTGAGTGGGCTCAGTGTCAGGAGATCTTTGGTTGGTTCATTTGAAGAGTCCCTTTTGTCTGGTAGAATCTCATCTGGTAGTGTTCATCAGGTATGTGTACTCTCACCTTCAGAGCATTTGATTGTTGTGTGGACCTTTTCCATTTCACTTGAACTTGAATTGGCTTTTCCAAGTTACCAAGTTTTATTCCTTCCCTCCTTGAGGAGTGGGGGGTTTGGAGGGTTCTGACCGTCCCTCCCTTCCCTCTCTCAACACCAAGCCGGGGTCCCTGGAAACAAGCTTTTCCCTCGTTTTCTGAGATAGCCAATACCTCTATTTGAATCTTGTTACATTTGCTTGTGGTTAGAAATTCGACGGCTTTCTGGCTGTTTTAAGTATTGCCGGGGGGAACTTCTCACCAAAGTCGCAGAAACTGCCATTTTCTGTAACTAGTGTGGATGGAGATAGCTCTTTACTCTATTATGCATCCGTTGATCTTGGGGGCAAGTCTACTTCAGATGTAAATGCTGGCAAGATGTTAAGAAAAAGCCGTGGTGGTGATGATTTACAATTTGTCAACAGTCGTTTGCGTGTTCCGGTGAAAGGACGTATACAGCTGGTACGCTGTTCCCTTGACTTTTTAACTTGGACCATTGGTCTATCAAACTTGTATATTTGGCCTTTTGTGGCATCAAATTGCTATTACCAGTATGGTTTGTCATTTGTGCTTGTATAAGATAGTTGAACGGTGACTTACATGGCCTTTCATAACATCATCAATGACTATGTTCTACAGGTCCTCAGTAATCCTGAAAGAACACCTATTCATACCTTCCTTTGCAACTATGATTTGAGTGACATGCCTGCTGGAACTAAGGTACATCCCAGTATTTCTTTTCGGACAGATAGCTACCATATGAGGGCTATGATATCTGTTAGTAAAGTCATTCGTTGGGGTATTCAGTATTTTTATGGGCAGTCTCTTGTTCTGCATTTGTTAGTCCACTGCTGAAATTGGCACGCTTATACTTAATATTATGTCGTAATTTTGTTCGGGGTCCCTGCCTCTATCCATAATCTGGATTCTAGGTTCGTCATTTCTCATATCTGTGAGTCCCTCCTTTCGTCAAATATTCATTCTAATAGGTGGTGATTGGTAATTTATTTGTATGCACACATAAACTGTCACAGCTAAAGGTACAGTATACCTGTATATGAAAATGTATCGTCTTGACTTAGAAAGTCTAATTGATTGGGGCAGCAACTTACCGGATTTCTAAGAATTGCCCTGACCCCAAGTTTTAATTTGTGCGACCCTTAAACCTCAATCCAAAGCTGCCAAAGCTAGAAGAAAGGCCACCATAATTTTGTGTAAAGAAGATTAGATGAGCATGTATTTTTTGGAACGGTATATAGAAAGAAATTTTCTAGAGTTTTATTGTGATTTTTATTTTTCAAATTTTTCTGCGCTCATACTTTAATTGTAGCAGACATTCTTGCGTCAGAAGATCTCTCTTGCATCTGGTAAATCGTCTCCTGAGCCTGAGAAGGGTAGTAAAGTGCATGATCCAGAAGTGATAGAAAGGACCACAGCAACCGTACATAATAGTAATCATGGACGACTTGGCACACCATCAAGAAGTGCGTGTGGAGACAAGACAAAAAATGGTGGCAATACTACACTAATGACTGTGCCAGTTGAAGGAAATCAAAACTACAACTCAGAATGTTCTGTTGTAGACACAGGCTCAGCTTCCTATCTGTCTGCGAACAGCAACAATGGAAGCATATGTAAAGGCACTTGCGACCACAGTGCCTGCCAGTCTAAATGCAGCGTAACTTCAGCGAAGGCTGGCTCATTGAAGATTAAACCGAGTATTTGCAGTTCTGGGGCCCTGCGTTATGCTCTTCAACTCCGTTTCTTTTGCTCCCCTCTAAAGAAAAGTTCTAAGTCAGTTCAAAGGTGTAAATCTGACCCTTTTAGTTTGCCAACAAATAATAACAGTGGTATTGAACAAGACCGAAGATATTACCTATACAACGATCTCAGAGTTGTTTTCCCTCAAAGGCATACTGATTCTGATGAAGGCAAGGTATGATTAATCATCTCTTGCATTGGAAGTTTGTAGTATAGAAGTACTTTTGGTTCGTAAACTATCTATTATGTTATATAGAGGAAGCAGAGGAAAAGTGAGAATTTTCACTATTTAGACCATCTATTTTCAGTCTTTTCCTTCCAGAATATGCATTCATTTCCACCCATGTCACTGTTTCTCTAAAGGACTCAAAAAGTGGATGGTAGAAAGGTTAAATGTCAATTGAATGTTCACTTTAATTTTTTATTTTAGTCAGGGTAGTTTTAGAACTCCGTTTACACGCTTTAGTTCCTGTCTTCCACTAAATATTAGGAGACGCTGTTTTTCTTTTCTTTTTTTTTTTTTTTTTTTTTTTTGAGTAAGGGGATACTGGGTTGTTATCTGAGTTTGCGTGTAGCATTTCTGAAACATACTTATTGATATAGAAACTTCCATTCCCTTGGAGCTAAAAATTCACTTTCCTTTGGCTTTGAAGTGTAATGGAAAAAAGAAATGCCTCACTAAGTTGTCTGTGTTCTTCTTTGGTAGCAGTCGTTTGACAGCATATTGGGTCATTTGGAATAATCTCTGTTTTGAGTACATGTGTAAATGTGAACACCCCTCTCCCCCTCCCCAGCCATATGTTGAGAACTTAACTCAGTTGCTATATACTTTGGAGGAGTGACTGCATATTTGGCTGCCGTTTCATGTTTGTAAGACTCTTTACTGCATGCAATCTTGGGTTTTTGTGAAGTTGGCTGCAAGACAGTGAATTGCTTTTTGCCATGGTCCGAGTGCATTGATTTCAACAGATTTTTTATTGTTTGGCCAAGTTCCTCTTCAAACTATTGTCTACACAGGCCAAAAAAGTTTGATGTTAACCCTAATATGTTTGGTAACCGATATTGTGTGCATTTAGTTCTATCTGGTACAAACTCTTCGTTTCTTCTTCATGTGTTCGTTTTTTTCTTTGGAAGGAGGGGGGGGGCATTCGATATATCTTGAGATTGTTTCATGCTTGAGCTATTGAAGTTAAATTGTTGATGATTTGTGGCAGTTGAATGTGGAATACCATTTCCCAGCAGATCCCAAGTATTTCAAAATTGGCGAAACATGAATGAATAATCTTATCTCATGGAGGAGCGGTGAATCCCTTCTCCTTTCAGTGTACATAATTTTCAGTCAACCTGTATGGTTCCATGTTGGAATCTGTATCAACATTAGCTTCCTTCTGTACAGCAGCAATAAAATGTGTTATTTTTCCATCTATTGGTGTTACGGAGTATTATGTTTTGAAGTTTCAGGCTTTTCTTCCTGCACTTGTAGACCAGTAGTTCTCCGTCATGGTTTCAACCTTTCAGGTATTGAGTGGTAAGTTTGATGACACAGCACAATAACGCCACAGTTGATCTCGATGTCGAATATAAGTTTGATTCAAATTTACCGGATCCAAATGACCCGCTTGCCTGGTTTAAGTGTCACCGTGTGATCACCTCTATTGCTACATTCTAGTTTTGCATATGTTTGTTCATCGTTTCTACTTTCCATTGTAAACACGGTTTCATTGAAGTTACATCATCCATGTTTCTCATTAGTAGTTACTCGAGTTTTCAGCCAAATTGACTGGCGGAAATGTTCAATTGCTCCAAAAGTTGGGAAGTTACATACCTAGTTCTTCAATAGTTATACATTTACACATGTCTCGAGCACTTTTGTTGATTTGGACATAATTTGAATATGACGAGAAATTCAATTTTCAAGTTTTATTATGAATTTCTAAGAAGAATCGGACGACCACTGATATGGAGTGTAGTCCTGTTCCTTATTAACAATCTTACGTTTGGTAAGACTTTTACATCACTAGTAATCAAATCAAACGTAAAGAATTCAAATAAACTGAAAGATGACATGTTACAAACAAAGAAGAGTTTGATTTGGTTGTCCACTAGAGCTCTGACTGCACCTAAACTAGCTAGGCTTGTAGTCCTGCATCCATCGAACATGAATTTCCTTAAATTTGATGAAAGTTGGAACTCATTAAGTTAGAAGTTCAAGTCTTAATACTACTCCATCGATGATCATATCAGTCGAAATCAACGATGCAATTTAATGATCGTTGAGACTTAAACGCAATAAGCTAAGAAAAAGGGTGATTTGACACTGTTAGTTCTGCACTTCTACCTCACACTTTCTATTCCAATGCAAGGTTTAGTCGATTTGATGATAAATGGACCGTCTTTCAAACATACATTGTCATACATACATGCATTTTTTAAAATAAATGTCCAAATTAAAAGCTTATTCTACAAGTTAACTGTATTATCACTAAATTCACTTGATCTTCCTTCCACTACCAGTAGTAGTACAATTTGAACTAACTCACGTGCCTCAGCTCAGTCGTACAGGTGGAGAGAGAGAGAAACTGTATTTGAGGGAAGCGTCATTTTACGTGGGTTGTTCAGTTGTTGTACTTCTAAATTTCTGTCCTTTTTCTTACATTATCTGAATATACCACAACTTCCACAACAATAACCACTTCCTTTTTTCGTCTATTTTTTTTCCTCACATTCTCTCAATCTTCTTAATTACCCCTTAATCTTTTAAATTAGCATGTCTTGATCTCATATAATGTAGGACAGATAAAATACGATTAGCAATTCGGTCAATAGTTTACGACACCTCTAAGAGAAAGAGGTTATTATTATAGAGTCGTAACATTATTAAATGTTAATCATGCATGGTAGAACACATGATGAAAAAATGACTACAGTTGCGTCTTGCAATTTGGTATGGTCTTGCTAACACTACCGTTGAATATATGGTTGATCAGTATATTGTCGTAAAGAGTCACTGTACTACTACTAATCATATAATCATAGTAAGTCCAATCTTTCTCATCTATAATGATAGAATATGTAGTATATTAGAATAATTTTCGCATTTGTGAATACGATTTAAGTTTATAATCAAGATTAACATAATGTATAGATAATTTATGATTTTGCTGGTGAAAGATGTGACATGTATGTGTTGAGTGATACTCATGGAGTCATGATAATTAGATTAATCCATTTTACAGTATTACAATCTTTATCATGCATAAGGCTAATTTGTAAGACCATTGTTTAATCACCAAACTCAAAATTACCGCGGTAATTAATCGATTAAATGTAACATCAGAAATAAACGAAGTAAAAATTCTGTTTCTCCAGCTGATCCACTTTATAAACCTCTCATAACCCCACTCTTTCTTCTTCCTTCATCTTCACTCCAACCTCATTTCCTCCCTCACCTCAACAAAAATGGCGGGAAGTGGCAATACCTTCCACTTCCCAAACTACCCTTCCCCCATTGACACCACCACCTACTTACCACGCTTCGAAATTATTCCACCCAACAACCACCACAACAACAACCCAATCACCACCACCACCACCGCCGCCACCGCCGTCGAATCCCCTTCAAAGAAACAAAAGACGACCCCTTCTTCCACCAACAACAACAAAAACGGCACTCCAAAGGTTTTCCAATGCCAGTTCTGCCCTCGTAAGTACGGCTCCTACAAAGCTCTCGGCGGCCACCAGAACGCCCACCGACGCGAACGCGCCGCCATACGCGCCGTCGCCTCTCTTTCTCTCTCCTCCCCTTGGCCTTCCGTTTCTCCGGCGAAGGATAATGTGCAGCATGGGTATGATCAGCAGTATTATGGGTATGGGTATGAGAATGGTAGTAAGATTGAAGGGTATTTTGGGAATGTTGTTGATGGGAATGTGATGAGTTTCTCTGCGCCGCCGGTGAATGATGTTTTCCACGGTGGTTATGTTGGTGGTTGTCAGGGATCGTTTATGATGATGGGTTTTGATCAAGGGGCGGCTGCCAGTCTCTCTCCTAGTCAGCATCATGATGTGATCATCAAGAATAATTATGAAGATGGTGGTGGTCTTAACCTTGATCTTACTCTTGGCACTTTTAATTAACTAAATTAGTTAATTAATTATGATTCAGAGATTAAATGAGGAGCCATATCGGAGTTAATCAAGATTTACGTAGTCGTTAATTAAGGAGCTTTTTTGATGGGATTTTAGTTTGAAGTTTTATTGGTTTGGTTTATTAATTATGATGAGATTATGACGGCTGTAATTTTAATTTCTAGGAGCTAATTAAGTTAACCTCCCACAAGTTCATCATGTTGTTTGATCTTTAATTTATGTTTCTAATCATTAGTTACCGCTTTTGTTTTTACTACTTCGTTTGTTTCTCTGATCTCTCTTTCAGTACTCTTCACGTGTGATTGTTGATCCAACATTATTATGATTAATATTATGCTCTTGCATGTATGTGTTAATTGATTAATTTAAGTCATGATTCTCATTTTGTTAATTGGAGTCGAGTAGTCGATAATGTGTTTTTGCTTAATGGATTTTGGCTAGTAACACAATAAATAAGTGGTCGATCAATATGCCCGCATTTTAGGTGAAATATTACAAGTCAAAGACGACCAATTTGATATGACGTATATGAGTATATGACTCATTCCATATTAGTAGCATGATGCAATGCAAATGGAGGAGTTGGGATCTAATTAAAGAGGCAAGTTATATTAAGAAGGGGCATATAGCAAGAAATAAAGGGTGATTTTGACAGTGCTCTAGCCTAGGAAGTGACCACAAACCTAGGAATTTCTATGATTGGAAACTTTCGTGCAACTCAACTTGTACAATGAGCCAAGTTGAGTACTACTGTATACGTACTCCGTAGAAAGATAGCTTCACATTGACATCACCCTTTTCACATAAGTTAACATCAAGTCATACCTCTCTGGCTAAAGAGGTATCTTAAGGTTGTGTCAAATTAGTGTCACAACACCATTTATGGCTCACTGGACATTTCTAGCTACCCTTTAATATGTATGGATGAGTGAAATAGACCTACTGACTTGGTGGAAATAAAATTGTGTTTTTCGTGTTCCGTTCAACTTTTAATTTTAGGTTGATATATAATATAAATATAATTCATAGATTTTGAACCAAATGTGACAAGTTCAATGAGACGAAGAGTATAAGTCGGTAATTAAGATGAGATTGATTAGTATCATAGTATGTATATATGTTGGTGAGTAATAACTAATAAGCGTGCTTATAATGCATCTCAAGTTAAGATAAGATCGTTAACCAAATAACGACATTTATAACACTTTACGGTCTGGACTACCGCAAATTATACCATGCTCCCGGGATCACAAAGAGCATGGTGGTCCTCCTCACAATAAAGGGGTGGGGACCACACTTAAAATGATTTTTCATTTTTTAATATGTGGTCCCCACTCATCTATTGTGAGGAGGACCACCATACTCCTTGTGCTCCCGGGAGCATGGTATAAGCACTGCTGGACTACTTTCC
The DNA here is from genome assembly GCA_963457585.1 of Spergularia bocconei. Classification (NCBI taxonomy): domain Eukaryota; kingdom Viridiplantae; phylum Streptophyta; class Magnoliopsida; order Caryophyllales; family Caryophyllaceae; genus Spergularia; species Spergularia bocconei. Next base: position 10,241,633 of record OY734943.1, read on the forward strand.
ATTCGAAAACTTTAGCAATTTTCTATTTGTAACCATTATCACATAAATTAAGTGCAATACATAATATATCACGTGAACCTATAAAATCGACATCGCTTATATAATCTACATATTTGAAGTTAGTTGTTCTAAAATGAAAATGGGGAAATTAAACCAAATGATGACCATGTGTCCATGCATGTATGATACACTCGTAACTAATTTTGTCACATAATTAAAAGATTTGAAATTCACGGAAAATGTCACCCAATATCATGTACAAATGCAAAGGATGAAAAGAGAGAAAATGAGGTGGGCACACAAAATCCTATAATACGACAACTGCAGAATTGTACTGCCATCAGAAATTGTATCCCAATTCCACGTACTATATCTGCAGCAGCCAATCAGATTTCTCACATTTTTCGCCCGCATATTCCTCATTCCTCTGTACCACCATTTGCCAGTACACTGCATGCAACTGCGCGTTTCTTCCTTAAACTTATTTCTCACGTCTCACATTTTCACCGTTTAACTCTAATTTTACTTTATTTTACTTTTTTACTAAGTTTAATGAGTTTGTATAAAGGTATGAACCAGTATTTAAATTTGAGCCGTAATATATTGCAGCAAAGATTAAATTCAGAGAGTTTTGAGCTAAAAGTGCAGGGTATTAAGTTTTTTATTACCGCGCTTTCCGAAAACAAAATGGTAAATGGTAGAAAAAAGGGCAAAACTGTCAATTTAGCAAGACTTGGTGAAGAAGTTCTCAGTAACCAAGCTATAAGGCCAGTAAATGACAAAAAGGAGTGAACACCTGTCACAGGAGAGTAATTTGAATTCCCTAAAATACCCTTGACATGTATTTCCCATCTATAAAACCCCCCTTAAACCTCTCATTTCCTCCCTTTTTCAATCTGTCATCATCTTCACAAAATCACATCACATTCTTCATTCTCCTGACAGTGAAACCAGAGAAAAATGGTAGAAACAGGCAACATGATGAACTACCGAAAATACCCTTCCACCATTGAAACATATTCATACCAAATCCCTTACCAAATCACTCCTCCTCCTTCCCAACAATTCTTAACACCATGCAACAACAACAACAACACTCCAAACAATATTACTAACTACACTCCCATTTCAACTACTTACACTCCAAACAACATCAATATTCCCTATTATACCCTCAACGACGGCTACTCTTCAAAGAAGCCAAAGAGGAACGCCCCATTCAGCGCCACCAACAGCGACGTCACTCCACGGCTTTTCAAATGCCAATTCTGCCCTCGCAAGTTCACCACCTCACAAGCCCTCGGCGGCCACCAGAACGCCCACAAACGCGAACGTGCCGCCGTCCGTTACGGCTCCGGTGTCTCCCCTCTTCCTGTTATTCTCTCACCCTCCTCCGCCGCCGCCGCCGCTCACCATGACCAGATGATTACCTACAACACCACCACCCACCAGTACGACGTCGTCCTCGTCCCTTCTTCTTCGCCGTTTCCGGTTCCGTGCTTCGAACCGCCGCAGCAGGAGCTCGTGCCTCAACCCGGTGGGTACGGGTTCGGACCCGGGCCAGGGCCTGGGTTTTGTTGTGGGAACGGGATTAATCATAATGATGGGCTGAAGAGTACGGAAGAAGGGTGTTTTGGGAATGGGAATGGAATTGTGATGAATGGAGAAGGGTATTATGGGAATGGGAATGAGATGAATGGAGAAGGGTATCATGGGAATGGTAATGGGAATGTGATTATTAATGGAGAAGGGTGTTATGGGAATGGGAATGTGATTAATGGAGAAGGGTATTATGGGAATGGGAATGGGAATGGGGTGGTGAATGGAGATGGAGGGTATTTTGGGAAAAGTGGGGAGAATAATATAGTGATGGGTTATGCAGTTGGTGATGGTGGTGGTGGTACGGTGGTGGGAGTTCCGGCGGTTTCAGAGGTGGGGTGGAATGAGGGTGGTGGTGGTTATTGCGGCGGCGGTGGTGGTGGATATAATTACATGGGTTTCGATGAACAAGAGATGAATATTCCAGCAACTAATTATGAAGAAGATTTTGGTGGAGGTGGTGGTGGTGGTGGTGGTGGATATGAGGAGGTGTATGAAGAAGTCCCTGCAACTGCTAATCATCACCATCATGTTAATCTAATGCTTAACCTTGATCTTTCTCTTGGTAACTTCTAGATCAAGTTTCTGATCGACCTAATAAGTTTTTGAATTTATTTCAACAGAAAAAATGGAGGGCCTTTTATTTTTGGTGAGAAATTAATTAGTAGTGATATTAGGAAAGATCTCATATTATATTAGTAAGCTTGATTATCTGATGAATGTTGATCTTTATGAATGGAATTATAGTAAGTTTAAGTGCATGTAAGTTACTGTTGTGATCAAGTGGAGTTTTGATGGATCAAGTTTGATCAAAGTTATTAGATGATGAGTTGCATATCTTTAATTTCAAGAGTTCATGTTGTTTGTTTGATGTTGCAATACATAACATCTTGATCCAATTATTACTTTACTTCCTCTTCATTACTTTACTGATGTTAGTTTAATACGAGTAGCATTATTATTGTTTTTATGGATTTTGATTATTTGATTCTTTTTTTTCCCTTGTAATGCTTAATCTGTTGGGATGATCGATAATAGATGTTACTTATTTAGAATCGTGTGATAAATTTAAAGAGAAAAAAATGTGTTTAATTCGTTTTGCTTATCAAATGTACTATAGCTATGTGATAGGAAATCGAATGGTGGGTTCTTGTATTTGATGCATAAGTAGTACTCCGTATTATTGGATTAGTAGAACGAGTAACATTTGGTGCATGAAATTGGCTAGAGTAATCCAAATGGGCGCGTTCGATACTCTAATGATTGTTGTGGGAAGTGTATGCCGATGAGGATGAGGATGTATATGGAGTATCTTGGACTCGAAGACCTTTTTTTTTTTTTTTTTCACAACTCACAACAAAGTAATAATTCACCTCCACTCAAGAAATTACGACATTATGTATACGTATAAGGTGTTCAAAAATTAAAATACAAGTCCATATGGTAATAAAAATGGTAAGACGTGACTTAAAATTGTACTAGTTGGGACTACTTGGGAGCAACACTTTTCTCCCGTACCTTGTCGATGATCCAAATTAAATCATGTGATATTGCAAATATGCAATAATGACCGGTGAATAGGAGATAGTAGCCGATCTATACATATATATTCTCAATGTCATCAGTTCTTAACTCGCCGAGGGAATTGCATGCAACTCATTAGGATAACTTGTTTAGGTAGCGTTTGGAAACAAGGATTTGAAAATTTGTAATCATTTCAATTCCATCATTTGAGAATGTGGAATTCAAATATAAATCAAATGTTTGGGGAGGGTGGGATTTCAAAATGACACCTCTTGAGGTGTCATTTGTTTTTAGCCTAATTGGATGTGATACAAATTCCAAAGGATTTGACACAAATCCAAATTCTCAAATTCTTGAGTTCCCAAACATGAGATTTGTGTCAAATTTGGATTTGAGAATCAAATCTTTGTTTCCAAACACACTCTTACAGGAAATGCAATTGTGTATTCTTTTCAATTCGAAATGAGCAACAGATGTTTATGGTACTCCCTCTTTCTAGTTTCCATTACTTAGGTTAGGTTAAAGGCTCACATATGTTCAAAACCGACGTAAAAGTAATAATTAAAGGGTGTGTTTTCTTGTCAATAAAAGTCCGACTTTTCATTCTATAATTTATATTTATACAACATACTGCATGATGCCGTGCTACCTTCTCTAAATGTAACTCCATAAGTTCCTAATTTTTTTTTAAGAGATTATGATACTATGAGATCAGATTTGAAGGAAAATCAAAAAGTTCTACCAATTAGTACCAAATAGTACCAAATTGCACTTTTTCTTTACAACGTACTCGGTAGTAGTTATATTTCTACTTGCCATATGTAGAAATGTGAGTAAAAGTTACATGAATATGGCTTAGCATTATGGGCTGTTTTGCCAGAAATCGGCGCATTGGAGGATACAATGAGTTACGCAACTCTATATACAGTACCCATGCCGAAAAAAGAGCTAATCTAGTAATCAATGAATGAAAAATAGTCAGTCATAGAGTAAGTATATATGTAATACAACAAGCTTCATGTTTCTATTGTGGATGATTTTCACCAAAAATTGAGTGCTCTATTCCTCTGTGTCCACATTATTGAATTCCGATATAAGATCTGCAATCTTTCTCCTTGTCGGCATGACTTAGATTAGATTTCAAACGTCGGAACCTCAGCTGTCCAGCCATGTGTGGCATGATATAATGTTCTAGCAGCTAGGCTTCTGTAAGAGTCCTCCTCTCTTTTTCCCTTCAGATATGAAATGCACTGCTCGACTTCGGACTTTATATGCACGTATACCTCATGAGCTTTGTCTCTGTCTCTCAGTTCTTGCTTCATTCCTGCAACATGACGCAAATTTGTACTACATGAAATGATGATATATCGCCAAAGCCATGAGATGAGACAACACTCAGTTTTTATTCACGAGTCAGGAGGGTTCCGCTACTTGTACTTCACATAATAGGAGTACTGACAGAGAGTCAGTGAGTAAACAATACGAATTCACAATTATGAAGTTCAACAAAGGGCATCTGACAGCCTTTGTTTCTGACAGTCAATCTCAAACTACAACTCAATCTTTGTCACGATTGCTCTAGGAGGATAGTACCAAAGTTAGATCCGCATCAATCGATCCAAAAAAGGACAACATCGACAACATGAAGTGTAGTAGAGAAGCAATATGAAGAGTTATCAATATCACACGGACATCAATGACAGAAGTAGAACAGAACGTTGTGGTAATACTAGCCATGTTTCTTAAATCTGTGAACAACCTGAAAGCTGAAAACTAGGAAGAAGAGAAAACCTAATTACACAATCTTAATGGAGATGAGGGACATACCTGCTGTATCAACTGGCTTCCCAAAATAGTAATAGAAACGACCAGGAAGTTTAGGTAAAATCCCTGGGAGATACCCAATCTGGTTTGCAACTTCACCATCTGAGTCGGTCCTGTCAAAAATTAAGTACACGATAATCAGACATACAAAATGCTTAAGACGTGTGCTTTCTTGATGCCAACCTTACATTGAGCACTTTGAAGGTCTATTATATAAATCCAGGCACGACATTAGTGCTCTCACTACCTCGGAAAAGAAGGCTCACCTTAATCGAACGGTATCTGACCCTTTCTCGATTAAGTCCCTCAGGTAAGGAATCTTCATCTGATCTTCATAGTCAAGAACAAGCTGAAATATGCAACCTCTGTTACAAACATTGAAATATCACTAATAAAGAAAATGTTCATACCAAATTAGGGTACAAGGATTGGAGGAGGCAACTAAAGTCAGTCAATTGTGGTGTACGGAGTACATTACTACAGCAAATTTAGTAAACCTCCGAATTTCTTACTCTTATCTCTTGTAATAAGAAGACATAAGAAAAAGTCTAAGCAACTGAACATAGTCGATTCAATAGGAGACTAACTAAAATAAGCGTAGATACTAGACAGCAAGACTTGAACACTTAAATGATGATGGCCTCCTCCCTCTATGGAAGTAAAGACCATATTGCTACTCATTTTTAAACGCCACAAAGTCTTTGGCATAAACATTATAGACAGATGAGCACAATCATGTATAAATGAGTGGGACTTGAATGATATTATTCGACCAAATGATCATGCAAAATGAATAGGTAAGTATAATGCCAATATGCCATCAACAAACAGTCAAGACTCTGTGTACTTTCAGTACAGTGACTAATGAAACGGTGAGAAGCGGATTTACAATTCTGTTGATACATTCGGTAACAAATTAAGGCCCCAATTAATTCGGATAGTTGACACCTCCTCCATTCTTTTGGATCGTCAATGTTTGGTTCAACTATGTGAGACGAATATAAACCAAGCGTTGACGATCAATAGGAAAAGAGAGAGCATCTAACTTTTGAAGACATCTCAGTTGCCATGACAACTACCTGCGCACCAGAGTGCAAAGGAACAAACAACACCGCAGTTCCATACTACAGATAAAGTTAGTCATATAATGCACTCAAAAACACATAAGCCTACGGAGGCAGGACTGACCTCACCAATATCATCTTCACCAACAACCCCAAATGGTATGATTTTTGCCCCAAATCTGGCAGCCATCCTCACAAACTCAGACCTCTGTGGCCAAAAGAGCTGATATTCCTCACCCTGCAATAGTTCAACAATACACAGTTCTTTAATTTAAAAACTTGAGGAATTACACAGAATCATGCAATGCAGCACGCAGTCCATTCAAATACGAAAGTAAAACTTAAATTAATTTTCAAGATGGAAGATCGGCAATACTTGCTTAAAAACTGAGCTCACAAGCCTGCTGGTCTAGTTGTTTACACGAGAACAATTTCTAATTGCTCAGAAGTAGCCTAGGGTATCTCAGAAGTCAGAACCGCTAGAAGTTTGCAGATGAATATAAACATAGAACCACTTAAAAATACTACTTTGATTCTGAAATATTACGAGCTTACCGTTATAGACCATACAATGGAAAATCTCTCGAATAAGTTAGGCTTCTAAGTCGTAAGAGTAAGACCGCATACACCTTATCCACTCTAGAACTTCCAGAGTTCCAGAGACAGTATGGTACCTTATGTTACTCTGACACTTCATTTACCTGCCATGTCGTGTGTCGCACATGGCACGCGTCTGACACGACACCCAGACACCCCAATTTAGGCCAAAAAAGCAAGGTTTTTCATTAAAAAGACGTGTCAGACACCATGACACGTATCCGCGTCTGACACTTCCAGCCATGTCTATGTAACATTGATGGTACCTTGGTAATGCTTTAACTGTTAGACGTAGTTGTTTAGTCTGATACAAAGATATGAGTAACATGCCAGCATGTCAAACTCACATTAAAACGGACAAGAAAACAAATCAAGCTAGAGTAGATAATGCGAGATGGATTTTAAACCTTTTTGTGACAGGCTTCACGCATTCCTCCTGGATATAATAGAACATGAGAATCTGAAGCAAGGAGCTTGTAGAAGTTACTAGCTGTCACCGGAACGGCACCCATAGCTCTAAAAGAGTCGAACATAGATAGATCTAGTTGTTCTTCTTGCATCTTTACAAATATAATAGGATGCGCTAGACCTCGCAAGAGGATATCTCTCTCAGTCAAAAAGTTCATCACAAGAGGAAACAATTCCAAGCCAAGCAACATGTGATAACCGACGAGCACAACAGGCCCCTCAGCTGGAATACCTTCAAGGCCTCGTACAATCTTCCCATCTGGCAAAGTAGAAAGCAGCACAGGCCCTGTCGCAGCACTAATCCATCTGATATCAGATGCACACACCATGAGAAAACACATTTTCACAACGTCCTTTTCCTGAGCAACCTATCCTTCCAAATATGACATCTTAAGCTATATTTACCTGAATGGCTCGCATGTTTTGCGAAATTCAGTTTCAGTGGGTGGTAAATAGTCATTGACATAGTCATGAAATTTAGCACGGCGATAGAAGCTTGTACCCTTTATGATGGCTACTAAGTCCATAATATCTTCCTGAGAATTGGAACGTGAAAAGCAATGTCCAAACTATGAGTTACTCAGACCAAAGAACAGAGGGAGGACACATGTCAAGTGCCTAAATGAGTTGATCACTAAACATTTTTCTTTGGTTTACGGCCTTACGGGCTTAAATATGGACAATTCACAATATTAAAGTGTATGAGCAAGAGCAGTTGAATCACAATACACAATATGGACTTCTGAGCCACAAGCACAAGAAAAAGACAACCGCGAAGGCGCGACATACCAAGAAAAGAGAATGGCCAGAATCATTAAATTTGCGGATCTCACACTTGGGTATCACAGCAGTGTCTTTCAACACCCGAATCTCTTGTTTCGGTAGACATGCACGTATTCTTTCAGCTTCTTCTAGGTTTGGCAGCACTGGATCTCTTCCACTAAGATAAAGTTGAATTCAAAGCCAAAATCAGGAGTAATTGTAACAAAGTTAAGCTCTACCACTATGAAAGCCTGCCATCAAAAGCTCAAATTTTGTAACAATAATAATGACAGTGACGCACTACCAGTAGACATAGTTCCAGAGCATGAGGGATGCCGAAGAAAGGGATGACGAGAAAGGGGAGAATGAAAGGATGATATATTTTGAGAAAGCAGTGAAAGTACATAACCTATCCCAACCAGAAAGATAATCGATGAGGTCAGCTACAAAAACCCTACTGATCCTACGAAGCGATATATGTCAGGGGAGGTTCGACCCGACTTTCATAGTGTTGCCTTTTCCTGTAAAACCGTTCTTTGGGCTTTATATAACCAGATCACTGCAACATTGAGTTGCCTTCTCTTTCAATGCTCCCCCTGGTCCCTTAACTTCAAGCTCAACCAACAATTTAAAGTTTAAAGTTTGGCACTATGTTGCCCTTCGCATCTTTTCTCTCCCTCACAAATCACCTAATAAATGCAAATATGATAATCTACGGTGTAGTAAATTTGGATCATAACCTTTAAAACTGGTGCAGCTTCAGTCATCATAAACACAATGAATTGAATTTAACTTTCACAAATGTTACGACCTCAGAAGCACCATACTTGAGGAGTTGTTCTGACAACAATGCTAACGCATATCACATAATAATGTATCTGATCTCATCACGGCCCAACACTAGAAGAAAAGTATTTCCTTTTTCATTTTAAACGATAGACCCACAAGGACCTCTTCTCAAATTTTACAACATGAAAAAAAACTAGCCTTTCCATGTCAAACATTCAGAAAGGCTCGGTTTGATCCCTGCTTAAACCATGCAAAATCTCTAGTCCTGAAATTATGTATAGAACTAATCCTTTTTAAGGAAATGTTCATCCCCCAAAAAACAAAAGAGCCATATCTTATCAAGAGTCAAAACAGAACCAGCCTCTTCGTTATTGCAGGTTGAGGCTGCTTACATCTGGCTCTCTACAACTCTAACCCACCTGCATGCCTTCTTTAGAGGGAATGGGTTAAGTTGGTATTGAAAACCAATATTCCATTTACGACAAAAAAAGGGTACTCTGGGCATTAATGTATGATTACAAGATACCAAAGATTTAAATGTATGATTCCTTTCTTTTCTCTCTCTCTCTCTTTTTTTTTTCTTTTTTTTTTTTTAAATATTGGAAACAAATGAATGGAGAAGCTGATGAGATATGAGAACATGGCTAATGAGCCTCCCATTTGAAATATCAGCTGCTCCGCAGTCAAGGCAAGCTCCCATTGTTCACGAAGAAAAACATAACATGGTAGATATGAAAAAAGAATGCCGTGGGGCTTAGGGCTTATTATTTAGATGAACAAAGATGCAGTTCAGGCGAGAACAATTTTTAAGAACTAGTTGGGGCTCCTACTGCAGAAAAGCATACTAGTATCACAGTCAAGACTCAAGTCAAATCCACCCTGATATTTCAAGGATTATTATAGGTTCAAATAACTATATATAATTAAAAAGAATGAGCACCTGGCAAGAAGCAAAATCTGAGCTTTGACAGCATGTAAACGTGAATTTGCAAATGAAGCAGCTGTCTTCATCATCCGCAACTTCCATAAAAGTGTGTCTCTGGGAAGTATATCAGCCACGACCTGATACCTTAATCATGAATTTCTTTCTTTTAGTCTGTGAGTAAAAAGTTAAGTTGGTCTTAAAATGATAGGTACCTAAATATGATTAGAGCATACTAGTCAAAGTTCACATTCAAAAATATTACTGCATACTATGCCCAGTACAATTAAGCAACAATACAACAGAAGTACAGAACTTTGGTAAATCCACAATATAGAACAAATAACAGTCATCTCTTCTGATCACCATCATGTGGTGCTTCCTTACTAAGACAAATGGTTGTGCTAATCAAAATCAATATTCAGACCCTACTGGGGAAGTTCTAAAGTAGTCCCAGTACTTCAGATATTAACCTGAAATACACATACATTTTTTATTAAGATAGGTAGCTGACACGCTGGAAGGCAGGTAGCCAAGCTTCCATCCCCCCCCCCCCACCCCCTTCCTGTTTTTTTTCTTTTTTTTCTTTTTTTCATCTTCACGTCAACACAGTCAGAAGAAGGCTTTGCACAACCCAACGAAAAACGGATGGGTGACAAATTTATGAAAGAAGCATCTCGTGCCACAAGTTTGGAAGCAAAAAGAAAAGAAGAAATGCTACCACAAGTCATACATCAAAACAAAACAATCTATTACCGAAAAGTAGGATGACTGATTTATAAGACCTGGATGAAGTTCCTCCAGTTGAAGCCCTTTCTCCAAACCGAGTGAGGTTTTTCTTAAACGCTCACCTGCAAGAACTGTAAACTATCAGTTGCAGGAGTGTGAAAAAAGAAAGTGCTAGTGGAATGCAAATCCAAGGGATGATGAAGGTCACCCTTTTGCCAGCAAGCCACACATCACATATCACAGACACAGCATTGCAGACCCAAACCTTTCTAAATGTGACATTCGAGCTATCCTCAAGTAATTCATAACTTGTAAGAGTTTGAATCGGATATCCAAGCACATTCTTGGACGATGCAACATCATTAGATATCACTGTAGGTCTGAATTTAGAAAGTATGATGCATGTGTAACATTGGATGATAGGTTTGGGTTGCAAGTCTTGCAACATTCTCACGTTTAGCTTCTGATAGTTTAAATACCAATATCTCCCTTCCTAGTAGCAATTTTATTCTTTACTTATAGCCTTATGCTTTCGAGCAGATCAGTCCTCTCAGAAAAATTCAGCACAAAAACTGGATGCACAGGAAAATGTTTATTTTTAGCGAGAATGCAAATGAAAATCTTTCAAAAGCGACGTTACTCTGACTCTTCCAGAGGTGTCGTATCCATCTTGACCAATGTTGTAGACACTGATACGACGTGTCTAAAGTGTCGGCATAGTTTTTGATAGACACATAAAACTTTTTATTTTTTTAATAATAAATAATTAACATTAATCAAATAGATAAGAATTTCAAAATCAAATTCATAGAATATAACAAAATTACTTGCAAATCCCATAATTCAAAGTTGAAACATTGATTGTCTAAATATCGAAATTGATCCAAAAAAAAAATATATTATCTTAATCATGATGATGCTCCTCCAAGTTGGACCCGTCCCCATTTCCTAAATTGAAGACGACGCTCTCAATATCTGGATCATGAATTGTCAAATCTAATAACTCCGCAATGTCAGTGTCCACATCAAACTTATCTCCTCTTGTATATGACATACACATTAAAAAGAACAATTACTATTACCAATTAAATAAACTTAGGCTAATTACGATAAAAGAAAATTACCAAGGTCCCAATAATTGCAAGGCCGTGTCTTGTATGCCTCATCTTGCCTTCCCAACAAAAAAGGTTAATATGAACCTTTACTAAATCTTTGGCTTGAGGTGAAGCTAACCTATTGCGTTTGACGTTTTGTTACTGTCATACAGACTCCAGTTACCTTCACGACAAGAAGAGGGGCTTGTTGTGACAATAGACGAAAAGCGAGGTTTAGTAAGTGTGGGGTTGATGATCCATGATTAGCCCACTAGATAATTGGTTCTTCCTCATCCCGGGGCACAATGACATGAACATTACTAGAATAATCAAGGCCCCTTAAAATGCCATGTACTCCGTGGAAACAATCTTTGCAAAAAGCCGTTAGAAAGAGACTTCTCGATCTTGATATGGAGCTATTCTTTGAAATATGGTCCTTCCTTCAAAGCGTCATTTCGTGCTATATTACTTTGGGACTAGCGAGTGAGCAAGACAATGTAAAGCAGTCTTACTTTTGTGCGACCTACTGGCACTTATTGTATTGTAATAAACAAATCAGAGGTATCAAAATTCATATCTTTCTTCTCCTTATCAAACAGTGCCACCTTCACTTCTTCAATCATATTATCCCACATATCAGAAACAAGGACTATTCTTATCTATAACTCCAATGAACTCATATATAGGCTTCGTACAGTCCAAAAAGTACTCAACCTTTTCCCACCATTGGTCATATCAAAGCTAGGACAATCAAGCCGACAACTTAAGATGACCTATGGTGGGAAAGGATTGAATACTTTAACTAACCTTGTAAACCATAAAAATTTCAGACCTGCAAGAATGACATAAACAAGCAAGAAACAAGTGTGGAAACAAGAGTTTTTATTGAAAGATTGAATCGTGGGTTACAACTTTCGTGGATCTCTTGATTCCATCTCCAAGGGTAGGGTTTTTGGTGTATTTGTGGTATAAGGGTCTTTTTGACTTGATCTCATACCTACAGGGGTCTTAACGACTTAGTCCTGTATTTTACGGATTTCCTACAATTTCGTAGTAGGGAGGAGATGAGGCCTTTTGGGGCTTTATTTGTGTCATCTAACCTATTTCTATCCTAGGAGGGGAGGTTTTATTTATAGTCGTAAATGACTTGAAGGGCAAGACAAGAATAAACCTAGTCTAGAAAATATTATCTTTTATGATAATATTTTAAATTACAAAGATTTTCTGTCCACACCAAACACCTAAAAAAAGATAATTTTTGGTGTCTACAAACCTATAAACGAGTTCACTGGAATTGGAGATAACGATAGTCCTATGTTGTACCTTGTTTCTGATATGTGGGATAATATGATCGAAGAAGTGAAGGTGGTAGTGTTTAATAAGGAGGAGAAAGGTAATAATGTTGATACCTCTGATTTTTTCAATGCAATACAAGAAGTGTCCATGAGTAGGTGGAACAAAATTAACACCGCTTTACATTGTCTTGCTCAATCGCTACTCCCAAAATACTATAGCACGATATGGCTCTAAGAAGGAAGGACTATCTTTCAAAGAGTAGCTCCGCATCAAGATCAAGAAGTCTCTTTTAAGCAGCTTTTTGCAAAAAATGTTTTCATAGAGTACATGGCATTTTCAAGCGGGCTTGTCTATTTTAGTAATGTTCATGTCATTGCACCTCAGGATGACGAAGAACCAATTATCTAGTGGCTAGTATTGGGCTAATTATGGATCATCAACCCCACACTTACAAAACCTCATTTTTCGCCTATTGTCACAACTCACAACAAGCACGGCGAGATAGGCAGGCTCCGCGTTGATATATTGCCTTCACAAGCTGACGGAGTATGACGGACTCACCACTCTTGTGAAATTTCGCTACATTTCTTAAATCTATATTCAATTTGTGCTTTTAATTTCCAACAAAATAAGAACATTTCTCAATTCGAGCTTTTAAATCTATCGTTGTCTTTCTCTTTTATCGAAACTAGGTCGTCACGATTCAAGCCAAACGGGTTTGAACCAAATGAGGTCTTGTCATACTGGGTCAGATGATCCTTCGGGTCGTATTGATCCTTTAGCACATTGTGTTTGAGGTTTGTTATCCTACAACGCCAATCTAATCACGAACGAAACAATTTAGAGTTAAAGATCTCACATAACTACGTTAGGGATAAAAAAAATGAGAAAAAAAAAACTATAGTTGATATTCCCTAGGTAAAAAGTTTACTCTATAACGGTTATAGGTCTGGATGTTTCTGAGTAAAATTAGATCTTAACATTTTTTAGCAACAAGGGAAAGGGAATTGGAAAGGGCTCCATATTTTCTCTGTCATAGCCACTCTCTTTCTCTCTCTTTTCTTCATACGTCACATTTGCCTCAAATCCATATCGGAGTCCACGATTGTCAGCAAACGAAATAACAAAATTGTCGAAGAAACAAAATTAGTATTCCCTCTGGTCCAGATTAAACTTTTCATCCTCTTTTTTAAGGTTTCGACTTTGTCTTCCCCATTCTCAAACTATTACGTTTTTTGTCGAGTGAATAATTAGAGAGGCAAGTGAAGATGTTGGTAATAATTAGCTTTTAAATTTATTTGCTAAATGAATCATTAAGAATTATTAATTAGTTTTCCTTTTGAAGTGCGCTAAAGGGAGCGGGAATTTTAATCAGGACCGGGGGGAGTAAACATTTGTTAAGTTAAACGTTCTTTAAGTGAACGTTCGGCGGAGAAACATTCCTATGTGTAAACGTTCCTTTTGTGAAACGTTCTAACAGAAACCATTCTTACCGTAAAACGTTCCTACATCAAACGTTCTGACTATAAACGTTCTCAATGGATAACTGTCTCACAGCAATCGCTCCTTTATAAACGTTCTAAAACATTTGACAAACGTCTTCTGAAGCGTTCTTTCTCTAAAACGTTCAAAAATCAAACGTTCTCTTCGTAAACGTTCCCAAGCTTATACAGTCCAAAGGAAATGGTCCAGTAATAAAACGTTCTAGAAGTAATATTTTACGTAACCCATCACGTAAAAACAATTTATTTAATTTCCTTTCCTTGCCACCAGTAGAAACTTTTTACGCGTTTTTGGCAAATTGGTGTTTGTCACATAAACCGTAAATGATTACAAGTAAACAGAATCATTTGTAATCGTTCCCGACTCTTCGCTCCCGATCGTTTGCAAAAAAAAAAACGAAATATCTCAACTCTTCGCTCCCGATCGTTTGCACCGCCCAAGCGCCGCCGCCCAAGTTATCCCCAATTCAAATTATTTAATTTAAGAATTATGCCCACGACCACTCAGTTTTTCTTTTTTTAATTGGGGATTTGACCACGCCCACACATTTTATCATGCTTGTGCAAAGCTTGATTATGAAGGTTTTTGATTAATGGGCACTAAGCTTTTTAGTTTCGTAAACGTTCCCAACCTTATATGGTCCAAAGGAAACGTTCCTGTAACAAAACGTTCTAGACGTATGTGTTCTAGAAAGTAATAAAACGTTCTAGAACATTTCCCCCAAATTCGACCTTCAACATTTGTAGATGTTGTTGACATGGTGGATTTGAGGCAAACGTGTTCAGGAACTTAGCATGTTTCCTTTTGTTTGATTAATTTTTTCTTCTAGAATGTCAAACTACGATATGGAGGAGGGACCACTTATCTCAGAGGAGTACGCTATGGTCAGGATGCGAGAGGCCTACCTCGCTGAGGCCATAGAGAGTTTATCGAAGACCACGCCCTCCTTGTTCAAAGGAGAAAACAAGGGCGTGTGGATCCGTGATCTCCCGCACATCATATCGAATATCGAAGGTGCCATCAAGAGATTTAAAGAAATATGTAATTTCACTTTATAATAAGTTTATAATCGTTCATATCTTTTAATTTTATGTACACTTTATCTGCGGAACATTGATTTTTTTTTTAATTTTACGGGAGGTGTATGTTGAGGCGAAAGAGCATTCTCATCCTCCCGTAAAATTAAAAAAAAAAATCAATGTTCCGCAGATAAAGTTTACATAAAATTAAAAGATATGAACGATTATAAACTTATTACTCCCTCCGGTTTTTTTGTTTCTTTACGTTTCGTCTGAATTTCTCTCACATATTCAAACGAAACGTAAAGAAACAAAAGAAACGGGGGGAGTATAAAGTGAAATTATATACTTTTTTAAATCTCTTGATGGCACCTTCGATATTCGATATGATGTGCGGGAGATCACGGATCCACACGCCCTTGTTTTCTCCTTTGAACAAGGAGGGCGTGGTCTTCGATAAACTCTCTATGGCCTCAGCGAGGTAGGCCTCTCGCATCCTGACCATAGCGTACTCCTCTGAGATAAGTGGTCCCTCCTCCATATCGTAGTCTGACATTCTAGAAGAAAAAATTAATCAAGCAAAAGGAAACATGCTAAGTTCCTGAACACGTTTGCCTCATATCCACCATGTCAACAACATCTACAAATGTTGAAGGTCGAATTTGGGGGAAATGTTAAAGGTGGAGGTCGAATTTGGGGGAAATGTTATAGGTGGTGGTCGAATTTGGAGGAAATGTTCGAGAACGTTTTATTACTGTCTAGAACATATTACTGTCATGATCAAATGAAAACTCATTGACAGTTTTCCACTTCAACCAGCCACCTTTGAATCATCCACATCTAATATCCATCCTTTTGGACAGTAAATTCGAGATAGAAAATAAAGACAAAGCACTGGACAGTCTTCCCATGAAAGGTAATGGACACTGCCTCCTCTCTGCCTTAAGTCCATTAAACATACACTTTATCTATTCTGTCTGATATCCTGCTCAATCTAAAACCTCCAGGTTCCAAAGTGTGTCTAGCTAAGACTAAGGAGGATCAAAAGAAATTATAATTGAGAACCAACAAAATCTCATGGGATTATTATCCACCTTATCAACTCACTGGATGTGCCAAGGAACATATGCATATATATTTGGCTCTTAAAATTCAAAGCAATGTCATACCTGTCATCAGCCTGGATATGAGTGGCATGCTCATGTCAGAGAGCTCACCTGGTACAAACTCCAATAGAGATAATAGATACTGCAGCTGTGATTTGGCGTAACATGTTGCTGCAAGACATACATGAATGAGATATTATTACTCGTTTATGCAAGGTAGAGTAGCAGTAAAACTCAGATTCAGGTTTCTTTAGACCGACCAATAGGCCACAAAAACTTTTTGCCTCAAAACAACATACTTTGCAGTTCACAATTGAAAAATATGGTTGAACTCCGACAGAATTTTCCCGTTGTCAACTTAAGAAGCAATGATCAAACAGGTGATAAGTCAAGTTCATTACTAGACAGTTAAAACAGACAAAGTACCGGCATTCCTGGGCTACTTCTAGGAGCTGAAAGTTCCCAGACCAGAAAATATGAAGTGGTCTGCAGTTAGCTCCTACAAAATCTAATGTTCCTTTTGAGTCCAGAGTCTAGCCTAGCATATTTGCAAGTGCTCCACAACCCCATTTAGGACACTCACTGCTCCCCTTTTGTAAACACTAAACAGGCACCTACGATGTTCAGCAGCTTCACAATGCAAGAACAGATGTCTAACAGTCTCACTATAGTACTGATATATAACACATTTCCAGAGATAAGCGGCAAGCTGTTCTAAGGAAACTATTGAGCTCCGTGGCCTCAGCCTTTGAGAAACAATCTCAAAACTAATGCTGATTAAGCTCTTAATTTCTGGAGTTGATGCACACGACTGAAAATGCTCACCAGGATTAGCCAGAATAAGTACAAGATCAATATTAGGATTTCGTGCTGCCACAGCTAATGCAAGACATCCTCCAACTGATTCTCCAACAAGATATATTGGTCTCTGAGGAATACGGCGATTCTCAGACCTAACAGTTTCCTCAACCAGCAGTAGCAATTCTACGTACAAGAGAGAACATCAAAGTTAGAAGAAAAGGATCTGACAAAACTGACTTCCCCAGGGAAGAAAAACATCAGGTGTGTAAAGGTGAAAAGAAATGCATAGTGTATCAACAATAGAGCAGACATGTAGACAACATCAGAAACAGAAATGTTGGTACACTTTTATAATTGGGCCACAGCCCTTAACAAAGTGATCCTTGGAAAAGGCCATGTGATACCCTTAAAGCCCAAAAGGTACCAGCCATTGGATCTTGGTGGAATGAAGGGTCAGGATTGATTAGGGGTACCTTGGTTATTCCTTGGACTCCCTATAAATACCCCCCTCATTTCCCATTATCTAGGGGACTTCTCACACACACAACTTATATTCTCTCTCTACTCTTTTATTATCTTTGTGACCCCATCCTCCCGACTCATACTGACTTGAGCGTCGGAGGGGGGTCGCCCGGCGAAAGCTGGGCGCCCCCTTGACCGTTTGTTTGTGCGCGCAGGAAACTGAAGTTGATCCCGGTCTATCCCTAAATCGAACTCACCCCAACAAGAAATATACTACTCTAGTTCATATGTGAAACAAGCAGCACTAACAGCAGTATAACCATGCGTATGTACACATCCGCATGCTAAAGAGCAAACAGGCAATCAAGGAGGGAGCTGCACCTTGGAATGGCGTTCGGTCCTTGACTGGTATGTGCAAACACCATACATCAAAAATCCTGCATCAACATTAGATCATTAGTATCCCATTTGTCAGCTCAGTATTCCTTTTAATCCCATATCAATATTATGAAGACATGGAAATTCCGGAAAAACAGCCCACACAACAACATCATTAGCCCATCAGCTGAAAGGCTCCGCCATAAGGCGAGGCAAGGGAGGGTGGGATGTATACAAGCCTCACCCCTACTCTCAACCGTAGAAAGACTCCATACGGATGACCCATAATGAAAATTGATTCGATAATCACACCGACTTGACAGCTACTTCACAATATAAGAAGCGCATACAGTCTTTCGAGCCATTTTGCTTTATTCCCTTATAACCCAAAGCCAAAGAATAGTCTTTGGCTCCATTGAAAATGCAAAGCGTAAAAATGAAGGAAACTTGTCCAAATTATGTAGGCATGACCCAGAGATATCTAATCAACTCACTTCCCCAGTTTCTGATGTTGCAAAATAAGTCCAAGTCCCAGACCGTCAATACCTAAAATTGTAAAAAGTGTAAGACAAAATTAAACATGTCCACTGAATAACACATAGATAGAAGAAAGAAAACTAAAAGGACTAAACTACCATGATATAATTTGCTCTAAACTACGATTAACATGGACGTTGTTGTTTGCTGCCGTGCTGCGTATTGCACTTTTCACTCAACCCAAAACCATAACCGCTACTGAGGGAACCACTCAACCGGATGCCGACAACAAAATACGAAACTCCTAACAGGCCAAAACCGACTTATCATCTGTGTCCTTTAGTAAGACGTTTCCACCTAAACAAACCCATCCAGTGCCCATACCTTACAAACAAATATCAAGGAAACGACCTTATATAATCAATTCACAATTACATTGACCGATTAGACAAACCCATTGACGAGGAAGCCATTATCGCCAAAGTTCTTGCCTATCACGACTATGAAAGTATGAAACCTATCGATCCGTGATTGGTCTCTTTATATATGATTTGGGGTCGACTAACATGAAACGTCACCTATAAACAGTCATAAACTTACGTTCATATAATAAAAGTGTTTAGTCTAATTGTAATAAATGACTTGCAGTTACAGTACTAGTTTCAACACAGAATTGAAATAACATCAAGATTACAAGAATTGAAACTTATTGAAGAAGGAAAAGGGAGACGAACCAGGCAAATAAAGAAGCAGTGGAGAGTTATCAAACTTGCGGGACCCACACTCCAACGGCGAGAACCACCGCGGCGGTCCATCTCCGCCGTCCGATTCGATCAACGCCTTCACCTGCTCCAAATAATCCTTTAACCTCGGTTTCTCACCTTCTTCCTTTTCCAACACCTGCTTCGCCGCCGCCGTCACTGGCCGCTGACTCGCCGTTGACCGCCGCGTGATGAGAGCCGAAGGACGGAATGGCGAGGAATCCAGTCGGCGGTTTATAGGAATTTCGGCCAGGTAACAGGCTTGACAAGCGGCCGCCATGGAAGAGAACAACCGGGAAGAGCAAGAAGACAGTGAGTACTGAGTAAGATAGTGAAATGGAGAAATCTGATATATTGGCGCTACTTTTTGCTCATACGGACTTACGGAGTTACGGTCACGGAGCACTCAATAAGTCAATAGGGTCTCTTTTTTTTTTTTTTTTTTTTTTTTTTGGAAATAACAATAGGGTCTCTTTTTTAGTTGTAACCGTGTACGATTAGGTCAGAAAACCGGGGGTGGTCAAAACCGGTTAAACCCGGATTAACCGGACCAAAATCCTGGTTAATTGACCAAACCCGGTCAAGAGCCGCCCGGTTCAACCCGGTTTTGACCGGTTCTGGGTATTTTTGTATGTATTTTAATATTTTTGGCATAAATTTAATTATTTTATATTTTTATTATTATTACGTCATCCGGTTTTTTGATCCGGTTGAACCGGTCGAACCCCTTGACCCATCGAACCCCCGAGGCTACCGGTTCGACGTCCGGTTCGGTTTTTAAAACATTGGTTATAAGTTGTAGCGGTTCAGGTAGCTTTTCGCGATTTTAAGTTGCTATTAGCGGTTTGAATAGCTGTTAGCATAATAGCATGTAACTGTTAGCCGTTAGCCGTTAGCCGTTAGCTAAAACGTACTCCCTCTCATTTCATATAAGCACGGAGTTTAATAGTGGTGGGAGTATCTAAAAACAAGGATTTGATTCTCAGATCAAATTCAAATTAGACTCAAATCCCATGTTTGAGTACTCAAGAATTTGCTAATTTGGCTTTGTGTCAAATTCTTTGGAAATTGTATCAAATCCAATTAGGCCAAAAAAAAATTACATTTCAAGAGGTGTCATTTTGAAATCACACCCTCCCCAAACATTTGATTTATATTTGAATTCCACATTCTTAAATGTTGGAATTGAAATGACTACAAATTTTCAAATTCTTATTTCCAAACGCTACCTAAAGTGTATTTGTAATGACTTGCGTATACATGCACATGGAGTTTCTCCCACCTTTGATAGAGGATAAAATGATTTTTTTTACTAGGAAAATGTTACCCAAAAATAAAAATGGGACAAATCTATTGCACCATCTAAAAGAGGAAAATGAGGCAAATAATGTCGTGTTTGGCACGATAAATTAACTAGTTTGTATTCGACATGCAAGTTTCTGAATAAACAATTGTAAAACTACTCACGATAAATAACTAGTGAGTTACTAAAATGAAATTCTATTTTTCTAAACGAAAGGCTACTTATAATAGGGTTTAGCATTTTATAAAATACAAAATGTTAATTGAAATGCTAATAATAAATATACACCTTAACATGTCAAATAGCAATTTCACTTCGTTTAAACACTACTTTCGACTTTGTGCGACTACTAAACATAGCCTAAGTATGAATTTGTTGTTACTTTTCTTCATGGTGGATGTTGGTTTATTGGGTACTTTGTAGTACTTCTAGTTGTTTACCCTTTGCACGGGTTGTTATACTAGTTTCTTTCTCCTAATTATCCATCTACCTAAATACTCCCTCCGTCCCTATTTAAACACCTCATATGTTTTTTCACTTGGATTAAGGTAGTTTTTGTTTGTTTATAATTGTTGGAGATAATGGTTGGTTTGTTTATAATTGTTGGAGATAATGGTTGGTTGTTTATTATTGTTGGAGATAATTGGTTGTTTGTTTATTATTGTTGGAGATAATGGGTGAGTTGTTTATTATTTTTTGAGATAATGGATGCTTTGTTTATTATTTTTGGAGATAGTGGAGTATAGATGTGTGGTGAAAACTTACCCCATTTAGTAAGTTTTGAAATGTGGTGTTTAAATAGGGACACCCCAAAAAGGAAAGTGGGGTGTTTAAATTGGGACGGAGGGAGTACAGAGTAATCTATACTTTTCTATTAATTGTCTAACTTCCGCGCCCAGGTGGCAGTGTATGGAGACATCCTCACGGAAAAAAAGCCAGGTCATATCTGACGTGTCAGCCCACCATTAAACTCTTCTCTCTCCTCCACGTAACGCATGCTGTGATAAATGAGTGAGACAGACAAAAGTAGATCTAAATTAAAATGTTCTTCGAAAAAAAACAGAAGCTGGAAAGAAAAGTCATTTCCACGGCCTAACTCCCATCAATTCATCTTCCTTCCCTGACCTTCCTTCTTCCCAGACGTTCCTGCTTCCCTTTGCCTCGGTTTTTGTTACAACTACGTGTAGCCTATGTCTCTTCTCTTCATCTTCCCTAAATTGTCAAACAAAGGAAGATTGCAGGATATAATGAAAAGCCCCAATCCTCATTTAAAACCCAAAACACTAAAACTTATTTTCCATTTAAACTTTTATCATAGGATCAAATCGTAATTTCTTACTCCCTCCATTTAATCGTTTGATTTTGTTATTGTATTGTGATTATTGTTTTGTGTTGATTTTCAGGGTATAATGCATGTGTTCGGGGAAAGGCTCGCCCGAGTATTGGGTAGTTGTTGTCAAATTGGTTTGAAGAACATTGTGTTTGGGATGAAAAGTAAGGTGATTGGATTTTAGTCCAATTTTTGGGTTGTTTTGAAGCTATTCTGCTTATAACCAATTGGGTTTTGATAGTTTTCATCATAGTAAACCTGTGACATAATTTTGCATACTGATACAGGCGAGGGGTTTGAAGAAGCATATGAAGAGGCTCAATGCCGCAGCCCGCAAGCATTGGATTCTCGATAAACTGGGTGGTGCTTTTGTATGTTCCATCTCCATTTTCCTTTGCTCAGCCCTTAGCATGGTGTCTTTTTGACATTTTTATTGTGTTTCCAATTCTGTCTTGAGCATAGTGTTTGCTACTGTGCAGCTCCCAAACCATCATATGGGCCCCACAAGTCTAGGGAGTGCTTATCTTGATCTTTCGTAATTGGGTCAAATATGCTTTGTATTACCGTGAAGTCATTGCCATTCTTATGCAACGTCACACATGGTTGATTGAAAGATCAGGACTGACAAGAGCTACCCTGCTGGTTTCATGGGTATGTTCATTTGCGTCATGTATTCATGTTTGTTAATCTTTGTGTTATTCAATGCATTTCTACTTTTTTTTTTGGGATTTTTTCAGACTAGATTTGCTAATATTACCGTGTATCGATGCTATCGACATCGCAACAGCAGTGAGAGTGCAATCTCAAATTAAGCGGCATGCGATGTTCAAACGTCTACGACATCACCCCTAAGGTTTTCTCTCGACTTCAAAATTTCTAGGAAAATCATGTTCTATTTTTGCTATTTCTTGAATTGCCCGCCAACTGTTTGATGAATTGCCTAACCCGAAGTTTGGCTATCATGGGTTTTTCATTGCTGATTACTTATCTGGGGGTGCAGACTTATAACTTCAAGCTATCAACATGAGTGTACTGATGCAGTCAAGTGAGCGTGATAAAGTTTTGTTGCTCATGGAAAGCGGTATCCCACTTCACACCACTGCCTATGTTCGGTAAGAGAGATCGTTTGTTAAGGGTTTTGAAGAGGGTTTAATCTGCCCCTTTTGTATTGATGTTTTATTTTTAATTGACCTTTTGCCATAGAAAGAGTAATAGATCATCTGGGTTTACTCTAAAATTGAGGGAGTATACACGTTGGAATGTTGGATGATGGAACTTTATGCCTACCAAAGTTTAAATTGACCCTTATTAATAGTATAACTTGAGTTCGCGGGCAAAGTATGTCCTAAAGATAGTAGACACTCCCAATCTCAAACCTCAAAACGTAGATGGTTTAGTACTGTCCACTTGATTTTGAGAATTAATTGTCAGAATCATCAATTTGTCTTTTAGTTTCGTTACTAGCTTGATGATCTATGTACTATTATAAAGAAAACACCCCTCTTATAGTTTTATGGTATCCAAATTTCGTTTTTTCCGAATGTACGCTCTTTAATCACGTTTTTATTTCATAAATTGGAGGGTAAGTCTGTAAATATAAAATGTCAGAGACCAACTGCAAAACTGCAATTTTCTTACAGTAAAGAGGATCAAAGAAACTTTTGTTTGGTCAAGTGGCAGTCCCCCCCCCCTTCCCTGATTGCATTCAAATTTATTTATTTCCATTCTCCAGTCTCCTCTTTGGATAAACTCTCATGTGTCTGACTGAGTTTTTTTTAATCAATCTTAAGTTTATTATTAGACTGATTCTAATTCTGATGTGTACTATTGATTCATGCTTCAAAATTTTGATATGTTGATTATGAGTTGGTATTTTGCTTGATTATATGCATAGTAGGTGTTACGAGTTTGATATCGATTTTCAGTTTTTTTTTTTAACGATTTAAAGCTTCAAAATTCTGACTTACTGATTTGGGGTTAGATGTTTGGCATTAGTATGAACAATTAGTACAAGAGTGGCAAATATTCGAGATCTGTTTCTGGGCATCTTTTCTTATCATCTGCAATCGTGCAACATCAGAGTCCTATTTGAAGCCATTCTGGATAAAAAGGTCAGAAATTTATCATGTTATTGTACTCAATTACAAATTGCAATATTTTTGCTCTGCAATTTTCTCAATATGCCTTCAATTGTGCAATCCTTTGTGTGTTGGAGTTGATTATTGGTATTATTCTTACATTGCATCATGTATATGAATAAAAAGCTGAAGAAATTAATTTTTGGTCGATCATTGATAAAGATTTCGAAATCTAATTTTTTTGTGATCATTTGACAGTGATTTGTCACGCGGTTTTCCATTGTTCTTTGACAAGGTTGCCCAAATAATGAAGCCAACACGAGTAATCAAGGTATGAAGTTGTTTGTATTGATTTTGTCGATCTGTAAAATTTGGGCTTAAACATCTGATCTCATTTGACCCCCATCTTTTTTTGGCTAATATACTTTTTTCAAGAAATATATTCTCAATAGAAATTTCCATCTAGATACAGTACCCCATGAGTATTAAATTTTTTTGATTTCCTTGATTTGATTCTCTCTATGGTGGTAGTAAGTTATATTAAACCTTCCCCTAAATTAGAAATATTTTCTCTTTTTAACATTTCAACTATATTACTCTGTATTAAGGTTATAATTGAGCTCTTTGTTGTTGAGGGTAGGATGATCATAATCATATCATGACTCATAGGAATTATGAATGAAGATGACGTTATGATTTTGGTTACATTGTATCATGTGTTTGAGGGGGCGTTGCCAATTAAGTCCATCTTTTCGTATCATTGCACTACGCAAAGTGAGTTATAACTCTTTCGATTTTTTTGTCTTTTTCTTGATTACTGCACAATTATATCAATATTTTGGTTTATGAGATGATGGTCTTGAGTTTTGGTTTGAACGTTGGGCTCATATTTCTTTAGTTAGGCGTATGTGCACTATTGCGGATGCTATGGTATGAGAATCATCCTCCGCAAATTGACTCTGTATTTTCCGAGGAGCTATATATTAACTACTAAGTGCAGTGTTTCCCGTCAAAAAAAAAAAGAAAAAAAAAAATCTCTCATACAATGAATTGTGCTCAGATACAATTTTGGTCTTGGATTGATGGCTGTACAAAGGTAACTGCTACTGATTTCGTTTTTAATTGACATAGTTGTAGTAGCTTAATTTTAAAAGATATCTTAGATTCTGAATCACGCCGAGGTCATTTTTGGACTTCAATACTCTCTATTCCTTTTTGGTGTGTTTGATTTGTTAGGGTGTACCATTTGAATGACAAATAGGCAAGATGCTGATGGATTACCAATCCTACTCAACTGTGTCTACCTCAATTTTTCCCGATAATTGTTCTATTGTTGGATCTATTCAATCAATGTTACAGCTCATTGCTCGGGTACAAGTAATTTCGATTCATCTAAATTGTCATAATTTGTGTTTTTATTTAGATTCTTCTAAATTGTCATAATTTGTGTACACAAATTATTCTGCTTATGGGAATGTCTTTTTGAGACGGGCAACCTCAGCCTTAACAAACGTCAAATGATGAGGGCCTTAATATCAAGCTTGATGGGTAAATTATATGGTACACCACGGTGTACCATGCCCATGGTAGTGCACCGTGACACGTGTCGTCGTCCCATTGGTGCGCTTAATTAAAAAAAAAAAACTAATTTTTCTTTTCTTTTTCTTCTTCTTCCTCTCCCGTGTTTTCTCTGTTTCTCATTTTCTCACTCCCCTCTTTGCACTCTCTCTCCTCCCCACGGCCACGCCTAACCAGACGCGCCGCCACCACCCACCGTCGAGCCCCGCCTTTCCACCGCCGCACCTATCCTTAATTATTGGTGATCATGGATGTTGATTATGAATCATATGGATCTTGATTGAGAAATCTTGATCCATATGATTCAAACTTTTTTCTCTCTCCTATTCCCCCATCCTCTTCGTCGCCCACCACCACCACCACCACCGTCCACCACCGCCGCCACAACGTCCCCACCTCTACCTATGGATCATAACCTGGTATGTCATGGATCTTGTTTTTCTATATACATCCATGAACTTTAATGGAATTATCCATGCAACACCCCCATAATATCCATGAACTACATGGGTAATATCCATGGGCTTTACTTCTCAAATATTTGGCTAATCCTACTCAATTCATAAATTTTTAATCTTCAAATTTTTTAATTTTAATGAGGAGAGAAAATGGGGGTGAGGACTGAGGAAGGCGTCGGCCGTCGGGAATAGTGGCGGGGAGTGGTTTGGTGGTGGCAGGAGCGGTGTGTGGTGGTACTGGTAGTAGACCCACCGCCGACGACTCTAGCTGGGTTGTGATCTTGTGGAGAAGGGGGGTCGGGGAGGAGAGGAGAGAGAGGGGAATTATTATTATTTTTTTGAATCGATTTAATGGCAGTTTTTTTTGTAATTATGCGCACCAATAGAATATTGACACGTGTCACGGTGCACCATGTGCATCGTGCACCGTGGTGTACAGTATAAGGACTGAGCTTGATGATTTGTCTGAAAATTTGAATGAATTCTATATGGTTTGCTAAGTTACTAATACTCCGTACTGATCATTCCTCTATTTCAGGGGAGTACCTCAAATTTAGGAGACCTTTGAGGTAGATTTTAGCGGTATTCATCACGTCACACCTAGGACAAATTGAAGCGCTCGACAACAAGCAAATGATAGGCGTAACAAATGAAGGGACCTCTACTGCCAAGAAGTGATCAACCAAATGGTGAAAGAGGCAGATAAGAGGGTGCACGGGAAGGTGCATTGTATGAACAAGTTAGTGGCGTATAACTGTAACATGAGGAGCATTGTGACTGACAAAGACTAGCAGGCAGACAAGAAATTGAGTAGCAATTGTTTTAGATTTGTAGGAACAAGTCGTGGATGTTTATATCTCACATAAAATCAATGGATTTCGTCTTCATAACATGTTCAGGACTTTAGAAAGAATGTTATTTTGGTAATACTAACTCTCCCCTTACGATAAGGCAGTTGGAGGTTAGTTACTACCTAGGATATGGAGTATTACTCCTCAGTGTATTAAGTTCGTGTTCCTATGATTTGATCATATTTGCGCTGATCTTCATTGTGGGTACCTTATGTATGGAATGTAACTCAATGACTTTTTACAAAATTGAGAATCTGAATCCTGTTGGTGTTATGGAAAAGGAACTTTTAAGGTTTAAGTTCACTTTTCACATTTTCAGAACTTGCAAAACCGGAAGACCAAGCTATGAAACCATCTTCAAAGTTTAATCTGAAGCGCAATTTAAGGAGAAGTAGTATGTTATTGTTAACTAAGAGGCGTTGTCCGATGTTTAATGAAACCTTGAGTATAGGATTTTTTTTCAATGGCTGGGCATTTATGAGCAAAATACTATCGTTTAGGCTTTTAGTGGAGTTGTATCTAATATGTTGTATTATCTCATGTTACTGTCTTACTTATTAACATGCATGTAATTGTGCGTGAACAGTTTGATATACTCATGTATATGTAAATTGGGCGGCTTGGTATATCTCATGTTATTTTCATCTTTTTATTTTTATTTTTTGAGATCAATCTTTCGCCTTATTTGGGTTATGTGTAAAAATCTACTTTCATAAATGGAGTAGTTAGTTGAATTTGGTATAATTAGACCTAACAAATGGGTTGTAGGAATATTGATAGTTGCTCACTTTGGAAGGTTAGTTTTGTGTCGCTAATATTTTGGGTCAAAATTGAGGTACATTTGGTCAATCCAATTAGGGTCAAAATCGGGTCACTTTTTAAATCGAAATGAGAAATGCGTTAATTCAAATCGGGTTAATTCAAATTGGGTTATTTTATATTAATCAATTTGGATCGCAACAATATTGGATATTTTAAAATATACAAAAAAAATGTTACGGAGTATCAATCTATATATATAAAAGAGGCATTTTTCAAAAGCATACGACGCATTAGAAATAGGAGAAATTACCACAGCGCACCGTTGGGAAATGTAATTTTCATATAATTTTGAAAAAGATAATGTTCATATAATCTTGAAATTTATTTAAAATGTTTGTTTCGTAAAAGATATTGAAAACATATCCTATCTTTTACATTAGGAGCTTAGGATTTGTTTAATTTTTTTTTTTTTTTTTGAGAAGAAGGATTTGTTTAATTAATAACACATAATCTAAAAATTGCTACTAATGATTTATCTCTTTTTTTTTCCGGAGAATGTTAATCTATTTTTAGCCTTATAATAGAGGCCTAATGCAAATGGTACTCTTCATTGTTGGTATATATAGCACGTCAATCACCAACCCCTTCAACTATTATTTAGCTTATTTTGACGTTCCATGTTTTTGTGTGCTTTGACACCTTTCTGATTTATTTTATTAGTAAGTACCTTTTGTTCATGGATTTGTTAACGTTACGTAATAACACGTTTTATTTTCACTTGGTGTTACAATGTTATAGGTTTTACGAAGATGTAGACAAAGTTGAGTGGTAAATGACGGGACAAAAAGATTAATCTTAAGACAAGTACTAGAATATTGGCCCATGGACTATGGTGCATGTAATTGTGTCCATATACTCCATAGTGTTGGTGCCCGATATGGCGATACCAAAATTGTTATATCTAATCATTTGCATTAGCACTATTGTATATTTTCATCTCTATACATTCGAGTTTTGACTTACACTAGTTTTTATGATTTTTGGGTTAACAAAATTTGTTTGTGGAGGATTGATCAGTGCCCATGCTACAACACAATCCTATGAAAATGCCAGGTACGATATCGATAGGATATCGATAGGTAGGAAAATTCTTTCAAAAACTGTAAATTTGGGAGGCATTTGGAAGATGCTGCTAATGCATGCTTAACAAGAAATTCATCCAGATTTAATTTGATGAGTAATTAAGTTTGCTATGTAATGCCTCTTTACAAAGGCTTTAATCCCCATTTATGCAAACAGATTAGATGGTTGTCCCTTTATCAGTTAATCGTTATTAAAGAAGATTCTCAATATCATTGCGCTAAAAAAATTGCATACATTCGACGTCGGTATCGATCGGCAAAAATTAGTTGATTAACTATTTTCAGCTAGCCTAAATAAAGAGAAACTTTTGCATGAACAACTGAGTTGCTAGGCCACGAGCAAGTAGTTCTGATCCATTGAGACGCAGAGTCGCAGACGCTCTTGGGTCAGAGCCAAGTATTCCCCTAAAAATTGTGTAGAAACTGAACAACATAACATATCATCAACAGAAAAATGACGATTCTTGACGGTTGCACGTAAGAGTTGGGATGTAGCTGATTACTGTGCTTGAGATTTGGTCGAGAGCTCACCGAGGTATCCAGGTACTCGACGAAGGAATAAGGGGAACCAACATCAGAATTAAGGATGCATGCCAATTTGTGTCTCGGGATTAGAAATGACTTAAAAGAAGTTGCATTCAAACCATTCTATAAAGAGTAAGGCTAAATTTATACTCTGTATGACATACCCCCTCAGTTCGCATATAAACTATGTAAGGCCAACGTACATGCATTTTAAGGTGGGTGTATACGTTAATCGGCTAATGAAAGTCCTAAATAATTGCATGACGGGTTAGATAAAATATTGATCTAACCCGCCATGCACTATTTTTTTTTTTTGATAACACATGGAGTTTGAAAGTATTACATAAAATTATATCTAATTGAAATACGAAATAATCGCTCATAACTTTAGTTTTGCATATCAGAAAATGCTTACAAAAATGAGTATCATTTAAAGATATAGTAATATTCCGTACCTGATTTAGTGAGAGTATGAGACATCTTAACCAATCAACCAACACATCTTAAACAACCAACATGTAATTGTTATAGTAATTTACTTATTTTGAGATTAACTAATTAGAAATTGAGAATATAACAAAGTGTCGTGCAGCGTACGTGCTTTCCATCTCAAGGAAGGGCGCGTTAAGGGCGTCGATAAGGAGAGAAATGCAAAGAGAGAGTCATATATTTGTTAAACTCTCAGATAAATTATTGAAGTTATCTACATGAAATATTAAAAATGCACCGATAGAGTTCAATATTTGTAAAAGTCTAACATAAAGTAGTAAAGTTGTCTACATGAAACATAATAAAAAAAAATTGTTATAACTTGGCTACTATTACAATATTACGATACCTGTATCATTAATTTAGCGTCAAAATGTACTTCAATGTAAGATCTTTATACACATACTTTTGAAATGTTAAGTATGATTTTGGTTGGTATGGACTACTTTAAGACTTTTGTGAAAAATGTTTTAAGAATATGATCAAGTGTCCGTGCGAAGCACGGGCTTTCCATCTAGTATAATATCTAAAATTAAGATCCTATTAGTAATTTTGAGTAATTGGAATTGGGGTATAGTCACTTCGAGTCATATGCCAGTCGCAATGGTCATTTAAGGGTCCAACTATCCGGATTTGGTCAATATATAACTTTAAGATCATATACTTCGAACAATTAATTTCTTTTATTAGTTAAGTGCAGTTTAACTAAATGATTGCAAATTCATGCTATACTTTTAATCCAGCACTATATATATATAGCATATACAATGAGGAAAATAAAATATGTCCCGTGAATTTTTTTAAATTTTGTTGCAGGCATTTTATAATTGGACTATTGCTACGTCTGACGCACCAAGAACTTTTAATCCTCCCACCATTATTATCGGATCTTCCCTTAATGCCTTAACTCACCATATGCAGAGGTACTTATGCACGAAAAAATGACTTTTCTGGAGAACATGATTTGTTGGAACCAAAAGCAGGTGTAAACAACGAGTCACATATTTATATATTTGAGAAAATATGGATTTGAGGAGATTTTAATAGTGTGGTGCTACCGGATGGTGAAGCTGTGTTGGGTATTTAAGTATTGTAGCTAGATTTTCTATTGTACAGGTTTAAACAAAATGGAATTTGTCATCTTTTATGGGTTATAATGCTGAATTTTCCGTAGAGTTGTACTTTTATATGTGATAACCTTTTGTATTATATGACTAATTAGAACGCACAAAATGGATGGGAAATTTGATATTTGTCTTAATTCAATTTGGAAGACTAAACAGATTTCCAAGGATGTTCACAAAGATGAAAGATTTTCTATAGGATATGATCCGCGAGAGCCAAAATCGGAAATGATTAATCAACCATGAAGAACTTTAAAAGATGGGCGCTTTTTTAATTTTTATTCCAATTTCTACGTACGTTGTTTATTGGAGAAAAAAACACTATTACATTTAGTTACGTACTAATAACAAGTCAAATAATGCAAAATACTCCCTCCTTTCACAATTAAATGAATAAACTACATAAAACACAGATTACAATCGAGTCGAGTTAAAAATGGACCCGTGAAATCACGGGCCCAAAAACTAGTTGCTATATCATTTCGCCTTTCCAAAATATGGAAAAAAAGTCTACCTTTTATTTCCCCCAATAAGTCTACATAAGCTATAGGTGGGTATTAATCTAGTATAGTCAACTCCATACCAATATACAAGTTTCTCGGTGCTACAAGTTTTGGAAAAATTTGAGATAAGGTGAAAACATATATTTTAGAGACAGAAAATGAGGTAATATGAACCCAACATGAAGTTTATATGGGTTTGGTTTGTGTTGAGGTTGTATGACATGAATATGACGCATTTAACCCGTTCATCTATAGACTATAGATATGTTATAAATTTGACTTATTAATAGGATGATTAATTATAATTTGGTCGACTAACATGCTAGAACCAAGTCGAATCTATATTGAGTCTTATTAAGACCATTTTAAAATTGTTAAGTGGATTTATTAACTACACTTTGCCATTTTTTTTTTATAATGAAAGGTTTAAGCAAAATTGTGTTACCCAATTTATAAATGGGTATGAGTTAGAGTCGAGAATGTTGACCAATTTATTAAAAAGGGTTGGGTGAGGGTGAAGACTTAAGATGTGTCAACCCGTTTATACCATGGACACGAAAACGACACGACTTGGCTTATATGATAGGTCTAAGATTTTCGCTTAGCATTTGTGCAATTATTCTACTTTGACTTTTAGTTTCTCACGTAGATAGTCAGCCAAAGTGTGGACTAAAATTGTCATGTGAATACCTTAATTAGTGTATACTACCTAAAACTAATTTAAAGAGTCAAATTTGTGCACCAAGCTCAACTTAATAGCGATAGTATAATGTCAAAGATCTAATTGTAAGCAAAGTACAACATTGAAGCACATTGTATTATTTTCCTATGACGACATATTATACTCTTAACAACGATCAACGTAAAGACCAAGGTACGAGGGTGAGGTTAGTCGTGTTTTACGCCTTTCGAACATGATCACTATCGAATTCCCAAATGTTATGTGATGAATTTGACTAAATAAATCAAGTAATAGTTTTTATTCACACCATTGATGCTAAAAAAATAAAGGAATACATTCAAAAATAAAACAAAAGTAATAACTCAAACTAATCAGAATACTCAATAAACAAAAACTATTATTTTGAAAAGCAATGTAAGAAAGCCAATGTACTCTCAACTGTCAATAATCTAAAATCTAATATCTTAAAGGAATAAAAATCCGCCTAAAGATCAAAAGTTGGAACTTCAATCTTGAAACCATGAACAAATTGATATAATATTCGAGTGAACAAATTTCTGTATGGATCTTGCTCTCGTTTCTCTTTCAGATATGCAATAGATCTTTCGACATCAGACTTGATATGCAAATAAAGTTCATGAGCTTTTTGTTTTTCTCTTAACTCTTGTTGTCTCGCTTCACAAAGATAAATACCATTATAAGTCAATAAAATTTTGGATCAAATCGTAAATGGTGAAATATATAAGAATACAAATAAATAATAAATAAAATTATCTTTATTTTTCATGTGTGTGGCTAAAACTCACCCTTAAAAGGTGATTATTAGAACCAATCTCTTGTTGTCAACAAATAGTCTCAACTATCACATACCACATCATTAACTTATACCATTTGTTAGATATAAATTAGGATTGCAAAAGCGTGGTAGGGATATTTAATTTACATATAAATTTTTCGACCTAAATATACAAACTGATCATGCGAAGCACGAGATAATTTATAGTATAGATACAAGAGCGACAAACTAATCCCAATCTCATTCAGATTCTGATCTAGCTTAAAAATGATTTTTTTTTATTTATAAATTTACATGTTCAATTTTACATCTACAAATATATGAAAAAACCGAAACTAAAGTCCTCGCATAATCGTGAACTATGAAGATTATGTGGTTCACATCGGCTAATCGTAAAACTCCCAAGTTTTGTATATCCTAAAACTCATTAATTAGTCCTAAATTGAAATTGTTCGGCTTGATAAATTTTAATTTGATAATTACTTTTGTTTATGTACATTGATATCACAGTTATTCGTAAATTAAAGGACCCCTGGGCATTAGCAATAAATAATAAGCTTCTAAACAAAAAAGTTCAAGGTAGAAGAACCACTATAATAATTTCTTTTAAGATGATATTTGGTTTTTGGATAAATAATTTAGACTTATAAGTAATAACTAGTTTATTAGCCCGTGCAAAATTGCACGGGTTGTTATATGAATTTGGTTATAACTCAATTTTATTACTCAAAACTAACGCAAAATAGTAGGATTGTAAAAAATTTAACCGACCAGATGTGACCCGTTGTTCAAGGTTAATAGCTCGTTTTCTTCCTGATCAAGTTCTGACCACTGATAACTCGAACCCGTTTTAACCAGTATTCTTTTGGGTTAAACTTGAGATGACTCGTTGTCCCAGTTTTTCTATAGTTAAGACGAAAAGAAACGTGTTAAATTTGATATCATCTTAGAGAAAAGTATGTTTGATTCAATGGAAACAATTTAATAAGTATAGCGAATTTATTTTAGTATTTTACGTTTATGTACGAATTACAATTTATGACCCGTGACCCGCTATTTTTGGGTCCTGTTTTTGTGAACTGTAATTCATATTAACCCCGACTACTTTTTAACACACTTTTTTGTAACTCTGACTCCACCCGTTGACCCGTATTTTGTATTTAAACAAAACAAACCCAAGATGTGTCATTTCCTAATATATTTCGGCTATATTTACTACTTCCTAAATTATCTCCAAAAATAAAATGATTTGATATGACTCAAATTATCTCGTCCAGAGTTTATCCGAAATTATCTCCTAAAATCTCAAATCCTTTATATATAGCTTTGTTAATAAAAGTATCAAAAAAATCAATTTGCCTTAGTGGTTGAAGTGTTAAAATTGTAACCTTGAGGTTACAGGTTCAAGCCTTCACAAGCTCATTTTTTATGAGTCAAACACATGCAATAATGAGGTGGCGATGACATCAGCGATGATGTCATCGATGACATCAGCGATGATGTCATCGATGACATCAGCGATGATGTCATCGATGACATCATTGATGACGTGGATAGTGTAATTGAAGGCTAATGGGGTGGCTAATGGTTAATATAATATTTTGTTTTCATTGGAGGATTAATTTTTCTACAAACGAGTAACCACATGAATTGCAAATTAATGAGATTTACTTAAAATTATTTAACAAACAAGTAGAGCTTGAATTGCACTTAGAGTGACATTATGTGTATACATTCTTATGCAAATGTACTTTTCATGCACGAGCCGGGTAATTATTAAGGGCCAAATAATCACACTTCTTTCCCTCATAAAAATAAAATAAATCATTAAAACTTCGGAAGAAATTTCAACTTCCTGTGGCAGGTAACCAAGTAATACTATCATACCTTTTGTTTCTATTGGCTTCCCAAATAAAAAGTAAAATCGCCCCGGAACTTTCGGAAAAATGATAGGAACATGAATAGGTTGGTTTGCAATTTCACCAGTAATCTCACCCCTGTTTACAAAAACGGTAACATAGTTAATTAATTATAAAACCAATGGAAATATAATTAAGAAGTAGTACTTTGATACATAAATAACCTCAACTTCACTCCAAAATTTGTTTCCACTTCAATCATTTGCTTGATAAAAGGAACCTTCACTAAATCATCAAAATCTGCGCACAACTGGAAGTAATAGATTTTGATGTATGTAAGAAATATATTACAATGTTATTCTCAATTCACGACTGAAATAGATAGGCAATGAACATGTGACCTTAAAGTTATGACATTTTTCTTTATTAATGTTAGCATCACTTAATTGGTTGCGATTTTTGTTAATATCTATATCATTTTTTTTCTTACTAAACATAACAATGTATGCAATTCATATATTAGTTTAAATATTTGTTTTCACTCACTTGGAACATATCATCTGCCCCTACAACTCCAAAAGGAACGATTTTAGCTCCAAAGCTTGCTGCCATACGAACAAATTCGGATTCTTTTGGCCAAAATAACTTGTAATGTTCACCCTACAATGAAATGAATAAACTATTATAAGTATATGAAATTAAAAGTTTTGGTAATATGCTCCACATGTTGAGTAAGAATTGATTTGGTGCTCATTGAAGAAACAAAAAGACGGCGGTGTACAAATTTTCTAGTCACGAAGGAAAAGATCATATGACAAATTTGTCCTTTTAATCACATTTTATCATTGAGTAAATTCGTTTGACAACTTTCCTTGTACATGAAAATTATTATAGAAAGTTGAATTAATTCATGAAAAATATGTTACCTTACGATGAAAAGCCTCTCTCATGCCTCCAGGATACAACAAAATATGTGACTTTGACTTAAGTAACCTTGACATATTAAGTCCAGAGACTGGAACACATCCCATAATCTTATATGAATCAAATAATGGCGTAAAATCAAAATGTCTTCCATTTCTAGACTTTTGAAACAAGTTTGGATGTGCTAACCCACGCACAAGGATATTTTTCTTGGCAAAAATAGTTGTAACAAGGAGAATTGCCTCTATTCCGGTCAACATGTGGTAGCCAACGAATAAAGTTGGCCCATCGGTAGGAATACCGGCTAGACCTCTCACAATTTCTCCATTCTCTAAAGTTGAAAACATTATAGGATTTGTAACTTGCTCAAGTAACCTGTCAACAAAAAAAATGATACTTGAAAATGAATAAAAAAGATAGAGAATTCTATTTGGCTTAAAACGAAATTTTCTTTGTGACATGTGAGGTTTAAGAATCGTCAGTTTGAACGCAGACACTTTTGTTACTTCAAGTTTGAACATAGTTTAAGTATTTGTGTTGGAATGTCAAACTCAAATGAAGTAGTGATCAATTTTTCAAACATTTATCACGGCTTGATCATGGTTTAAGATGGAGGAAGTAAGTGATCATTACCGATATTCGGCTGCAGATTTTTGAATGT
This sequence comes from Spergularia bocconei, assembly GCA_963457585.1. Taxonomy (NCBI): domain Eukaryota; kingdom Viridiplantae; phylum Streptophyta; class Magnoliopsida; order Caryophyllales; family Caryophyllaceae; genus Spergularia; species Spergularia bocconei. The sequence goes on from OY734943.1 coordinate 10,277,873, forward strand.
CACTGGTGGTTACTACAGAATAATCTCCAACGCAATCATAGCTTTTTCCAAGACGATAAAAACCAGTCCTCTTAATTGTATAAACCAAATCAAAATTGTCTTCCTGTAAATAGTTACACCAAATATATAAAGACTTTAATAACATTATTTCAATAACATAGATATGGTAAATTGCCAAACATAAGTTGCATGCAAATGCTAGTTAAATTCTACTAGTAATAGATATGACATTGAAGATAAAAAAAAAAGTTTTTTATAATTATATAGTTACTTACTGCTAAAGTCAATGTAAATGCATTTAATTCCTTCCTTTTTGGAATCATGTTTAGAGACTCGTTACCGTAGATATAGAAATTTTGACTAGTATGTTTTTTCATACAAAATAAAACGACACGGATTGATTATAGAAAGACCATATCTTAGTTGAGAATTGTTCAAAACTTGTAGCTCTAATTGTAACACTTATTAGTATAAGAATAAACAAGGAGATTTGTAGATGTATCAGACTTATTATTACAAAATAAAATGAGAAGGGATTCATGTATTAAGGCTAGGGATGGGCATGGACTTAAGACCCCACCCAAACCCGCCGGACATAAGTAATGAATCATTGTTTGGGTCTGAAATCTGGACCCAAACCTGCCTAAAAAAAGCAATGTGGTTTTTGCTCTCCTGACTTCAGGCTTAACATATCAAATCACAATTATCACGCATTCAAGTCAATACTCCTACTCCATGACACTTTATTTCATCCTTGAATGTATGTCTTATACTCCTATCTCAATTACATAGTTTAAATCTTTTTTTTTTCTCTACATTCAATTGTTATATTGGGTATTAGTAATTTCATATTATAATTTGGTTTTGGTTTAGTATTCAGTTCTAGGGTCTTAATATTTCGGCATATCCTGAGTATGTAAATTCCTAACCATCTTTGTAAGTTCATTGTTTTATTGTTTGATTATTTGAGTCCGATTTACTTATTATAAATGTTCAACTTTTCCGAGTTTCTATTTGCGTATTCTATACGACGGAATATCGAAAGCAAATTACGTTCTTACTCGGAGATATTTATTGCTAGTAACGTTATATATTTGTACAAATGACCTGCACGAGACCCGACCCAGTCTCGACGGGTCCGGGTCCGGAAAATTAGGACCAGTCGGGTCAAGGTCAGGTCCGGGTCTGCACAAAGTTTACAGTTGCCCATCCCTCATTGAGGCATGGATGATGAAAGACATGAAAAAGAGTGTCGATTTGTGACACTTATTATTACAAAGAAAAACTCATATTGCAAAAGTTAGTATTTAGATTTTAGCATATTGAAATGGGAAATTTAATCTCTTATGGGTACCTCAAACTCACAATATAAATAATAATTTTTAAGAATACTACAATAATATATTAAACATAGCACACATCAAAGTTCTTTTAATTACAAATGTAAACACTATTTTGGGTGATTTGAGCCACAATGGAAGTCTTGACGTTTAAACATTTCAAATCCAGGATGTGTGAGCATCACCATACGATAACTTCATATAATTCATCACTATTGAAAAACTTGATAAACCAACAAACCCAAGTCTCCAACTAATATCCTATTGTCTTGATAGCCATAACTAGCATTATAAAACCATGACAATAATATATACTCTACTATAAGAAACAATGAGAAACTAATGCGTCGTAATACAATCTTAAATATTAGTGTATAAAATTGTGTAAAAGTATTTTTCATAATGCATGAACTAGATGATCATGAAATGTCATTTAGTATTGTTATAAGGCCATTTTTTTTTATCAATATAAAGATAATTTTAACAATTAATGTTCATAATTATCCTACATTATGGGCCGTCATTATCCGTGAATTGGTACATCTAGCAAGTAACAGCACCCAAAAATAGAGTGCGGATTAACATTGTGTTTGCATGATAAACATTTTGAATGTAAGAAGGGAAAGTAGACACGTATCTCTATTATTCTCTAGCTTGTTCCCCCACATAAGAGAAATAAAAACAGTCTCCATATTCGTTGTCAAATTACTACTAATATATCTAGATACATTAATAAATGTCAACAAAAAAAAAAACTATTTCCCTACCAAAAATAAGAAATGTCCTTTGTTATCGAACCTACGAATATAGCAATTTGGTAGCATGCGACAAAGCCTCTCACCTTCCAATGTACTTGGGTGAAACTGATCATTTCCGCTGAAATATAACATATGTCACATTAGTGTTTAAAGCAAAGTACAAATTTAAAATTAAATACTATAAAAAAATTAAGATCTCTTTAGTAAGTGTATTTTGATCAGTCTTTTGCAAGTGTTTCTAAAGGTGAGAAAGAGAAAAAACCCATCCAAACCACCTTTTTTGAGAAACAATTTCTCTCAAGTTTCAAGAGCACCTCTCATACAAAATCACTCCATTGAAACAGAAGTCGTCGATTGGGCGTCAAACTTCTATTTCCATTTCTCGCATATTTATTCAACTTTCTCTATCCATCTTCATAGCCTATCTCCTTTCTCTTATTCTTTCGATTCTCACTAACACATTTGAAGACACAACCAATGTGAATATTATTCTTCTCCATCCAGTCTTGGCTATTGACTACTTGCTCAAGCTCTCATTGTCATTACAAAGAGATGATGGACTATGGGACCATCCCGGCAAATCATATAACATCTTCATTTTTAAGTGTTTATTTGTATTAATTTTTTTTTTGCAATAAATTTCCAATGGAGCCAAAGATTAATTATTCTTTGGTTTTTGGGATATAATGGAATAAAGCAAAATGGCTCATAAACTGTCTGTGCTTCTTATTTTGTGAAGTAGCAGTCAGTCGGTGCGATTCTCGAAGCAATTTTCATTTTGGGTCGTCCGTGCGCAGTCTCTTTATGTTTCAATAGGGGTAAGGCTTGCGTGCATCCGACCCCCCCCCCCTTACCCCGCCTTATGGCGGGAGCTTTTAAGGCATTGGGGTTAAAGATGTTGTTGTTGTATTCATCTTACAAAAGTGACACCACTACCAAAAACCAAAAAAATTAGGCAACTAAGCTATCAACAACAAGGAAGCTTCCTTACCAAGCAAGTTCGTACGAGCCAAACTCTGAAGCTTGACCATGGCAGAGACTAGAGGGAGGGGTCGGCCTCCAAAGAAAAAGACACGAGGAGAATCGCAAGGAAAGAAGAAAACGAATGGTACAAAGATCGGGGGAAAATGGTGAAGGGAGTGAAGCGGAAAGTGAAAACAAGCTAGAAAATCGCTCGCCTCATCTGCTGAATGACATGATCAAGGATGCAATCGAGAAATCGGGTAAGCAATCTAACACACTAGTCAAGAATCATGTGATTTTGGGACCGAACATAGATAATAATGGAGAACTGAAAACCCAGAATGTAACCTCTGATTGTGATGGTACTGATAATGTGCAAATTGGGGAAAAACATACTAGGAAAACTGGAAAATTGGGGAAATCTGATGGGATAACCAAAACAGGGAGGAACATAGTCAAATCAAAAGCAAATGTGGGTATGGCCTTGCATCATATTGTGGAAAATTCTAATGCTAATGAAATAGTCATTGAGGAGGAGGACATTAAGGATAAACTTGAATACTAGGCAAACTCTTTGGTTGGTAATGTGATTGGAGGGAAACCAAAAATCAGGGAGATTAAGGAGTTCGTTTAGAAACACTGGAATCATATTGATCATCTCAGGTTAAGTACTACAAAAGGGGATGGTTTAATTTTAGGTTCCATAGCAAGGAGGTTATGCACGTCATTCTAAAAGGGGGGCCATGGAGAATAGGGTCAAACACCCTGATTCTCAAGAAATGGGAACCGGGGTTCTCTTAGGAACTTGATACTGTGAGTCATATTCCTGTATGGATCTTACTGCCTGAGTTAGAAACTTAGAACCATGGTGTTGGTCCGAAAGCGCTCGTAGCAAATTAGCAAGCAGGATAGGAAAGCCACTCTTTGTTGATTATCCTACAACAACTAAGGAGAAATTGGCGTTTGCAAGGGTGATGGTGGAGGTTGAAGTATCTGCATATTTACCAAAGGAGGTGATCATCGATACACCATACAATGGAGCGCAAGTGTAGACAGTCGAATACGAGTGGGTACAATACTACTGCAAGGGATGCAAGAAGTTGGGCCATGAAATTCAATCCTCCAAGCGCAGTAAGCCAAAGAAGCAAGTGAAAGTGCCATAAAAAATCTATAAGCCTGTCAATGCAACTGATGTTATAATAAATGGGAAGGTGGATGTACCAGATATTATAGCAAACCAGCAGTGTCAGCATGCTGGAGAGGAGGCAAAGAATAGTCCCCAGGAACTTCAGGAAAAAAACAGAAGAAAAGGGAATAGCAGGGAAAGATGATCAGGTTGTAGCAGCAGCACCTGAACAGTTGCTTGGGAAAAGCCAGATACAACAGGATATAGTGGAAGACATGGAATACATTGATCATGCATCGCCATGAATTCATACTGACTCACCAAACTCAGGTGACTTGGGATTCAAAATGGTTAGCAGGAAATACACTCCTAGGAAGAGTAAAGTGATTCATCAAATCACATCTTCTTCAATTGTTAACAGGTTTAGGGAATTGGCGTCAATTGAGGCAGGGGAAATATCTGATGAAGGAAATAAGAATAATGGGCAGGAGTTAGTGGAGAAGGGGATCCCCCTGACCCTCTACTACAATGATTGTAGCTACATGGAACATAAGAGGGTGTAATGACACCCTCAAAACAGTAGGAGGTGAAGGACCTCTTGCTGAAGCATAAAATAGACATTCTAGGTATATTAGAGACTAGAATAAAGGAGCATAAAGCCAAAGCAGTAATAAGAAGGAAATTCTCAGCTTACAAGGTGGAAACAACCTATAATTATCATAGGAATGGGAGAATTAGGGTTGTATGGAGAGCTTAACAAATCAAGGTCAAAATTCTGAAATCCCACTCACAATATGTTTTTTGCAAAGTTCTATATATTATCTCCAATAAGGAATTTACATTACTTTCAGCTATGCTAGTAATGATGCAGCTAGGGGTGAGCATTAACGGGTACCCGCTCCAAAAACTAGGAACCGGAACCGTACCCGTTGACAACGGTTCCTAGAAACTAGGAACCGGAACCGGAACCGGAACCGTTGACAACGGTTCCTAGAAACTAGGAACCGGAACCGGAACCGCTAATAGTCACACCGGGTAGCGGGTACCCGTTCAATTTTAAGCAACTATGGATAGCATGGACCAAAACCCAGCCAATAAACTTTTAACTAATAGCTAACCATGCAAATACAATGGTTCACTTAACTTAGACCAACATTGAGGCCCAAGAAATAGAAAAGTCAAGCAATAGGGAGTATTTATAAGTGAAAGGTGTGTCCACTCTTCTTTTCATGACCAATGTGGGACAATTTTTTTTCACTCTTATAAGATTTGTCAACCTATTTACTTCGACCATTACTTTCGACTACGTAAATGTATTATTTGAGAATTAGTCATGAAATAGTTTTTGTAGATCGTGTTGCTAGCTTTCCGTAGACGGTTGTTGCAACCATTTTTGACTTCGTATGTCAAAGTTATGATCAAAACAAGAACACTAGTTACACAAATAATGGACATCATAGTTAATAATCACTTCTCCATTAGCTATGATGAAATTTGAGAAAACTATATACATGATTCATATAAAAGCTAATAATTCCTTCTAAATATCTAAATAGTTAGTAATTTTATCATATTAGCTTAAGTAATTGAAGTTTTTGTTATGTTAACTTGGTCGGAGTACTTTATCTTATTAGCTAAGTATTAGTTTTTTGCATAATCATATAATATACATTGTATGTTTTACTAGTTTCATTAGGTTGCCAAAGTAATTAGCAATGTGTAAATCTTTATCTATATATATATGTTGTATGTATTTGTTGGTGCTACGAATACATTTATTGAGAAGCGATTTGTGCTCAACTCAATGAGAATTGATATCGTTACGCACCATGGTCAATGTGTTGTGTGTCAAAAAGGGTGCCTAGCTACTAGTGTCAATATATAGAATGACATATGAGTTGCACATTATGTTTACATTTTTATCGACTATGGTACACTCAACAACATTATCAACTCCGATATACACGAATGTTTATGCTATCTCATCTTTTGTAATTTGTAATGATCGTCATAACTCATATCGTAATTATGATAGCTTATACAAATCTATACATACTCATCACTTGGGTAACCTATAAAAATTACTAAGTGGTCATTAGCTTTTTATTAGTATTAATCATTAATTTATATTATTTTCTCAATTTTGATCATAACTCATTGAGAAGTGATGTTAAGTAACATATGGATTTTATGTGTAAGTAGTGTTCTTGTATTCATCATAACTTTCACAAAAAAAATCGAAAATGGTCGAAATAAGCGTTTACGGAAAGCTAGCAACATGATCTACAAGAGTTATTTCCGGTGTATTCTTCAAATAACAAAAATAACTAGTCGAAATTTAGTGTCAAACTATGTAGGTTGGCAATGTTGTAAGAAATATACAACACTTTGTCCCACATTGGTCATGCAAGTAAAGTGGGCAAAATTTTCACTTATAAATACAACCATTTGTTAGTTATTTCCTTGCTTGTAGTACATGAACTTCAAGTTGGGTCAATTAGTAGGCTATGCATTTGCATGGTTAACTTTGAATTGAGCTATTAAAACTTGAATTTTGTAGATTTATTTATTTTTATTTACCTTTTTTTTTTTAAAGCAGTGACTTATACGGGTCCGGGTACCCGTTTAGACCCGTTGTTTAACGGGTACCCGTTTAGACCCGTTGTTTAACGGGTACCCGACGGGTATCGGTTCCAAAATTTTAGAAACCGGACCCGGACCCGTATGACAACGGTTCCTAAATTCTAGGAACCGGAACCGGACCCGTTGACAACGGTTCCGGTTCCGGACCCGCCGGGTCCAAAGCGATTCCGGTTCCGAATTCGGGTACCCGTTTTTTTTGCTCACCCCTAGATGTAGCTGAAAGAAGGGTCCTATGGAGTGAGTTGGAATTGATGAATCCTTGAACTAAGCCATGGTTAGTTCTTGGAGACTTCAATGTAATCAGGAATGGAGGGAGAAGTAGAGTAACACTCGCCCTAATGCCGCTGATATGAGTGAGTTCAATAGTTGTATTGCAGCTTGTGGGTTAGATGATAATGCATGACAAGGATGTTTTTACACCTAGACAAACAATCAAGAGGGAGAAGCCCAAAACTGGACTAAATTGGATCGAGCTATGATTAACTCAGTTTGGGTTGCTGCTGAACCACATCTTTTGCATAATTTTTGCCTTCAGGTCTCTCAGATCATTCCCCAGTGGTGGTAAGAATCATGGAAGCCCCAAAAATCAGGATAGCTTTTAGATACATGAATTGTTGGGCCACTCACAGTGATTATAAGCAAGAAGTGATAATGGCTTGGAATATGGACAAGCCAGACCCAATAGTAGGGCAGCCGGGTGCAAAGGCCATGGGCCCAAAGTGACAAGAGACCCCAAGATTTCAAGTTTTGCCATTATTTTAAAAAAAAATTAGAAAGCAATTCTTACGATGATAGATGAGAACTTACCTTTTTTTATTTATTTATTTTTTGTAAGAATTTTGGCTTTTTATTCATCCATTGAGGGAATAAAAAGGAGAGCAAACTTACAAAAAAGACACCACTAAGCATTACAATGAACTTTCATCTACCTATAAATATAGACTATCTATAATCTCACTATGATCATACTCATTAGAACTAGCTAACATTCGAACACTAACAACATACTTAATATTATTGATGATCCAGCTTACTTCATGCTCCTTTTCTACAAACAATCGACTGTTTCTTTCCTGCCAGAACATATAGATTGTTGTTATTAGACAGCAGATTAGCCATCTATGATTCAAGTGGCGCCTGTGCTTTCTCTGTTTGATCCAGTTGATCTCTTTCTCCAATTTGTCAAGTTTTCTTATAATGCCAAGCCATCTTAATACTGCCCCCCAGACCTGACTCGAAAATTGGCATTTGAAAAACAAGTGCTGGTGATTTTCAGCATTCCTTTTGCAGAGACAGCAACGGTTGATGAGAATCAGTCCCCGAGCACTAATGTTGTCAACTGTTGCCATGGCATTTTGTCTTGCCAATGCAGCCACAAAGATGTGTTTGGGAAAGTTTATAGAATTCCAAACAACCTTGTGCCAATTTTTTTTCCTGATAATGCTGTCTAATATAGTTGCAGCTTGCACAGGGAACTTACCTCTTTCCCAAATCATCAACTTCACCACTTTCCATATCATTCTTTTCCTTAATCCTTTTCACAATCTATCTCTTTTCCTAAATTAAATCTAAATCCCTTCCATCATCAACTATAATTATGCAATCTACCATGAATTATCTTTTTCACTACCTAAATTACACCTTCAAATTTCTTCTTTCTCTTGCAAATAAAATTGGGGAAAAAATTTCTGGGCAAAGACTCAAAGGAAGAATTGCTGGTAATTCGTGGCCAAATTTGAGGTATGATTTTCGTTCTTTTTCTTCCGATTTCCAATTTGTTCGATTTCTGTTTACTAGCAAGTATTAGGTTTTAATTTTTTTTTTTGAAAATTAATCTGATTAATTATGAATTTGCATCCTAATTGTAATCCATTGTTCTCTTTTGCAGTTATAACAAAATTGAAATTTCGAAACTTAAGTTGTTCTTGGAATATAATACCATAGCTCAGGTGATTTTGTTCTTGTCCTAAGCTCAGTGCCTATTGTCTTGTGTTTTTGTTTTTTTTCTTGTTTGATAATATGAGAAAACATCAATCTGGTAATGAAAAGAGGAAAAGGAGAAAACTGAGAGACAAAATTGAGGAAACGCATAGAGAGGAGCCATTGATAAAAAAAATTCCAAGGTTAGACAATCCTGAGAATGCAAGCACTAGTGATCCTAGGTCATCAAACAAAAAACTTAATAATGAAAATCTTGTAGATCAGGATACTAATCATTTAAGTGAGAATTTAAATGAGGACGAAAAACCCAGTAGACACTACAAATGCCCAAGAGTTAGGTGTTGAGAACCAAGTTGACCACAATGACCAAGTCGAACAAGAATTACCCGTGGATATTTATGACCCGAGAAATTGGGAAAAACTGGATAAGAATACAAGGGATATCTTAGTTGAAAATGGTCCTCCTGAAAGGGAATTGAATATTGTCTTTCCATTAGACAATTCTGGTAGGCGTTTCACATATTCATATTATTCCCGGAAGCTCAGTAATAGAGAATGTAGTGAAAGAAAATGGTGATTTACTCTAAACAACTTGATAGAGTATTTTGTGTTAGTTGCAAAGTTGTTTAAATTTGGAAAACAATACCAACTTGTTGGCAAGTGAGGAATTAGGAGATTGGAGACATATAAGTGACAGGCTCAAACGACATGAGAATAGCATTGAGCATATTTATAACATGACTAGATGGCGTGATTTAAGAGTGAGGTTGAAAAAAATGAGACTATTGATAAAGAATTGCAACAAGAAATTACAAAGGAGTAAGAACGTTGGAGAGCCGTTTTGAAAAGAATTGTTTCCGTTGTGAAATTTCTGTCCAAGAACAATTTGACTTTTTGAGGGTCAAATGAGAAACTTATAATGGCAATTTTTTGGGGTTAATTGAGATGATAGCGGAGTTTGACATGACAATGGAGGATCATATTAGACGCATTCAAAATCTTGATATTCATCATCATTATCTCGGCCACAAAATTCAAAATGAGTTTATATCTCTTTTGGCCAACAATGTTAAAAGTTTTATCATAAGAACTATCAAAGAGGCTAAATACTTCTCTATAATTCTTGATTGTACCCCCGATGTGAGCCACAAAGAACAAATGACCCTAATAGTAAGCTGTGTGGACATGCCAGGCAAGAAAGTAAAAATTGAGGAATACTTTCTAGAATTTTTAAAGGTGGATGATACCTCACGACTTGAGCTTTTAAATTCAATGTTTGAAGCTTTTGAGTCTCTTGAGCTTAACATAGATGATGTCAGGGGACAAAGATATGACAATGGTTCAAATATGAAAGGAAAACATCAAGGGGTCCAGAGTAGATTGCTTGAAAAAAAAATCCAAGAGCTTAATATATGCCATGTGCATGCCATAGTCTAAATGTCATTCTCAGTGATATGGCACATTCTTGTGTCAAAACCGTTCCTTTTATTGGAGTTGTGTAGCGCATATACACTTTATTATCGAGTTCCACGAAGAGGCGGAGACTTCTACTTGACAATGTTAGTGGTTTGACTGTTAAGTATTTGTCAAATACTCGTTGGGAAAGTGGAATCAAGAGTGTGAAAGCTATTAGATTTCAAGCTCCTCATATAAAGTTGGCTTTGTTACCATTGTATAATTTTGCCGAAGATGCTAAGTCGAAAAGTGAAGCAGAAAGTTTGGTTATTGCTCTCGAGAGTTTTGAATTATTGCTTGGTATGGTGATATGGTATGGCATTTGATTCAATATTAACTTGGCCAACAAGAAGTTACAGTCAAAATCTATGTGTATCCATTCTACTGTTAAACGTATATAGAGAGAGTGTTATAGCATACTTTGAAGATTTTCGGAACACAGGATTTGTTAAATGTATGGATGCTGCTAAAATTCTAGCATCACACATGGATGTAGAGCCCATATTTCCTGTGAAGCGTCGAAGAAGTAGGAGAAGACAATTTGATGAAAATGATGAAGAAGAAGAGATGGAATCACCAGAAGAGTCTTTTAGAGTTAACTACTTTTTGGTCGTCGTGGATATGGCGATCTCTTATTTGAGGAATAGATTTGAGCAATTGACGACATTTAAGACTATTTTTGGGTTTTTGTTTGATTCAGAGGAGCTGAAATCGTTGGAGGAGAATGAGCTGCAAGAATGTTGCACGAAATTTCATGCTACTTTCTCGTATGAGGGTTCATCTGATGTTGATGTTTATGACCTCTTCTTTGAACTAAAAGGCTTGAGATTCAGTTTGCCAAATGTGCGAATCTCTGCGAATGAAATTCTTGAGTTTGTCAGAGATGCTGATTGTTATCCAAATGTTTCAATTGCTTATCGCATACTACTGACAGTTCCTGTAACAGTAGCATCAGCGGAAAGAAGTTTCTCAAAGTTGAAGATATTGAGAAATTATCTAAGATCAACAATGTTACAAGAAATATTAAATGGACTTGCGATACTATGTATTGAGAAGGGCATGCTAGAGAATGTTGGTGTTGATACTATTATTAACGACTTTGCATCAAGAAATGCTCGAAGAAGTCGTCTATTGTGATTTTTTTTTTTTAATTATTTGTAAGAAATAAAACTTGTTTTCCAGATTTCATTATTGCATAGTACTCCGTAGTTAAGATCATGTTTTGTGTTACTTCGTTTGAATTCTTATATTTACGCTATTACACGATTAAGGGCCCCATATTTCTTATCCGCACTAGGGCCTCTGAAACTCTAGGAACGGCCCTGAATATGGATGTTGTAGGAACACATATGCAGAAGTTGTTTCACAGGCTAAGAAATGTCAAACATGTTCTCACTAAATTAAACAAGAAACACTTCTCAAAGCTATCTGAAAGAGTGGAGAATGTCAAGGGTCAGTTTCTCAAAAGACAACATGATCTTCGGAGTAATCCCAGCTCTGACATTTTCAATGAAGTAAGAGAGCTAAAGTAGCAGTTCCAGAAGCTTAAACAAGCAGAGATAAACATGTTGTGTCAAAGAGCAAAGCTACAACATATCAGAGAAGCTGATTGTAGCACAAGCTACTTTTACTTTAGGATAGCTGACAGAAAACACCAAAGTAGCATTGGGAATATTAAGGACACCCAAGGACATGAATATAAAGATAAAAAAGGTATAGCTAAAGCTTTTGTTGATTTTTACATCAATTTGATGGGGACTGACCATGAAGTAAAAGAGATTGATGCTAGCCTTTTTGAAAACCAAAGAGAAGTCCAAGGAGATATAATGGAAAGCCGGTCATTGTTGTAACTGATGAGGAAATAAGAAATGCAATTTTTAGCATTGATTCCAACAAAAGTCCTGGGCAGGACGGATTTTCAGCAGGGTTTTTCAAAAATAACTAGAGCCTGGTGAAGGAGGATTTTTCTAGAGCTATTAGAGAATTCTTTCTCACAAAGAAAATCTCCAAATAAGCTAATAGTACAATGATAACTCTGATTCCTAAAAAGCAAAATCCATCAACTGTGGCTGATTTTAGGCCAATTTCTTGCTGTTCTACAGTCTATAAGACTATCAACAAAATATTGGCTAATAGACTTCAGGCTCTTCTCCTGTCCTCATAGGAGAAGAGCAAGCAGCGTTGGTTAAGGGGAGATGCATTTTTGAGAATACTTTGGTATCTCAAACTTTGGTGAAAGGGTATGGGCAGAAGAATGTTTCTCCTAGATGCCTAAACAAATTAGATATCAAAAAGACTTTTGATTCTCTCAACTTGAACTTTGTTAAGAGTATGGTGGAGTATATGAAGTTTCCTGAGATATTCATTAGCTGGATTATGATCTACATAAGCTCAACCTGGTATTCTCTCAAGGTCAATGGCAGCTATGAGCCTATGAGGGTGTTTTTTTTGCAGGGAAATGTGGTTTAAGACAGGGTGACCCTTTGTCACCCTATATCTTTGCCTTAAGCATGGAAATTTTTATCCAAAATGCTCATGAGTATGCTTAATCAGAGGGATTTCAATCTGCATCCAAAATGTTCAAAATGAAGTCTTGCGTTTAACAGAGTCACGTTGGATGTCAAGAGCTCTACAACCGTTTACAATGTGTAGCCTTGTAGGCCTAGGCATGTGCACGAGCAAATGTTATTTAGTTTTGATGTTCATTTTTTCTTTAATCATAATGATTGAAGAAACGAACAATCATGTCGTGTGTAATAAAAATTGCTAATACTATTATTATATTATAAATAATGGATACCTTGTTCATATTTGTGAAAAACACGAGTTGCACCAACTTAAACAACAAACAATATGATTTTACGCAAAATAATAGTACCTGGATAAAATCAAAGTTTGGGCCTTGACAGCATCAAGTCTTGAACTTATGTAAGTAGAGGCAGTGACTAGCATTTCTAACTTCCACATGATAGAATCAATAGACGAATTTTTGCTGACAACCTGTGATTTATATCATTATAATATTGTGAACAATGTTTTATTCTGAATAAATACTTTCATATGTTTCATACACATTTTCTTTATGTCGTTCTTTCTCTTCTGTATAAACGTGTTCATATAATACATAGAAACCACATAAGAATGAAAAGTTAAACTTCCCCGGATATCATTGACTTCTCCTTCAATTCTATTTAGGAATTTGTATTCAACAAATGGAGTAAAGCCCAAAGAAACGTAGTAACATTTTTTTTTTTACAATAATACTGTAATATGCTGATCAATTTTAGTTTTAAACATGTGCACACTTATTTATTCATTTACCATAGGTAGTTCTATCTTAATAACCATTTGTAGTAGAGAGTACTAAAAAATAGTTGCTTAACTCATTTATTTTAAAACATTAGTTTTTGAAAATATTGAGATGACACTAGGGGATAACTATTATTTTTTCAAAGGTTAAATGTTTAACATGTAAAATGCGTCAAGCTTTAATTTCATAAACACTGTCATCCGCTAAATAAAAAATAATAATGATCTTAATTGTTTTTTTTTTTTTTGAAATAATGATTTTAATTGTTTTACATCAATATATTGTTCTACTCTAGTACTAGTATATTATATTAAATATGTTAATTATTTATTCATCAATATATGAGATGTATTAATCGCGGAAATTGAAGTCAAATTATCATGTTATAGTTCTACTCTAGTATATTATATCTGATACGGAGTATATATTACTTAAGATTATATTAGGTATATAATATTTCATTAAATGGATACCTATCATATTATTTTTTACTAAAACTTAATATTCAAGATCGATATTATTGTGATTCCTCCTATCTTCATGCTCATCATCACACATTATTATCTTTTAATATTTTTTGCATATTAGGAGTTGAATAATAGTCGAATTATGAATCATGTGAAGGTCAATTTGTTGCAACTACAAAACAATCAAGGGAAAAATTTTGAACTTTAAGTTAGGTTGGTGAAATGAGTCTTACAGAATAGCATTGAAGAGCCTGCAATATGTTTTCACAAACATATGGCCGTAGATGGCCCATTTTGTCCATCATACTTTTAAGCACGGTCATATGTTCACCTATGAAGTAGAAATGTTTTTCATAATTAGTTTTCCATGAATAATAATGAAAAGTCGTGGTGCTTTAAAGTAGGAAACACAAAAATATATTTAATTGCAAAAATTAAATCATTTTACAATAAGTTGCATACTTTTTTTTATTTTTAAGATAGATCTAAAGCCCTCATAAAGTCGGTGCAATTTGACGTTATTAGATTGTATAGACATATTGGTTGCTATATTTGTTTTTTTTTTTCTTTCATAAATTAAATTTTACAACAATTCAAGCCTAGAATAAAATTAAAGCATTCAAAATAGAGATAAACTAATAGTAAATGGACTTAAGCGCAAAAATGTGTGAATTACCATCGACTAAAGTTTGAGAACGCATCCACTCCAATAAAGGTTTCAACATATTAACTTTCAACTTCCTAGAATTGGTAGCTGTTATAAAACAACAGTTAGTTTTTTTTTTTTTTTTTTCAAATAATGCACATGGATAATATATATTTTTAAAGGATTGAGATCCTCTGGAGTTGAAAGATAACTCTATATGGTAGAGTTTACACAAAAGGAAAATTAACATTACCATATAGATTTATTCGCTGTTTTCCAAAATACATTTTCATTTATATTTTCCATTTACATTAATCTCTATCAACTCTAGAGGATCTCTACATTAAAAAATTGCAGACCACATTTGAGTTGCTAGTAATCTAATCGACTGAACTCCTTATTACTCCGATATTAATGAGCTAGCTACGAAAATGTGAGAACATCTAGAATCTAAACAGATGTATGTTACTTACCAGGATTAGCCAAAATTAACACAAGATCAATATTGGGGTTATTAGCTGCCACCGATAGTGCAAGACATCCACCAACACCCTCTCCAACAAGATATATGGGCCTATTTGGTGACACTTTCGATTTGATCGTGTCTTCGACAAACTTTATCAGTTCTGCAATTTCAATCACAACATTTCTCAAACACCGAATATGTAACATTTTCTTAAGTCACATGATATTAAAAATTACCTGAAAATGGTGTGCGATCGGTGTTTGGAATATGAAAACACCATACTTCGAAAATCCTATAATTATATAAGATATTGTTTTAGTTTGCAAGTAGGTGCTGAAAATCTAAAAGTCCATTGTGCACTGTTTTATTTAGTGCTCGTATAACGTATGATATTACTTGGTGTATTTAAAATAATATCTTAGATTGAAAAACATAACGGCTCGTTTGACAAGTGAGATAAGATAGAATGGATAAGAAGGTGAGATTAGAGAGATATACAAGCCTTTTAATCCCATCCCTTGTTACCGCCAAATATTTTATATGAAACCGCACCTTTTAAAAAATAAGTTGCACCTCAATACTTAAAACATGTTCACTTGTCAGACCACACCTTTGCCCCAATTTCGTAAGATTTTCCCTCCAATTGATAAAAATTTAACAGAAGTGGGTAGGCTATCGGATACTAGAAATGGATGTTTTCATATTGGATGACTACAAACTCACTTTCCAAGTTCGTGATGGTGTTTCCGGAGTCCAAGCCCAACTCCATCAATCCCTGCAAAACTTCACACTCAGCATGGAGTACAAGAATAACCTAATTTTGAGAATTCTGACACAGGCAAGTTATAGACAGAACCAGGGAGATAAAGGAGAAGGGGGGAGCCCTTCATGCGTGAGCCACCACATTCCAATGGCGTGAACCATCTCGGTCCGCCATTGTCAGCTGAGTCCACTAGAGCCGTGGCTTGTTCCAAGTAGCCTTTCATGCTCACTCCACCATCTCCCTCCTTTCCAAAGCTTGCTCTAACCCAGCTAGCTCGCCAAAAAAGTCTTCTGGTTCGAAGGTGAGAAGCAGCTGTTATATGACATTGTCTCGGTCCAAGAATTCGAGTACTCTCCGGCCTCACATGACACAGCCAAGGAGTAAATCTAATGGGAGCTAAAACTGCATACATTTGGTTAAGAGATGTTTTTGAGTGATCACTAGAAACTAGGAAAGAACTATGGACGAATAAGGACAGACGAAAGTACAGGAGTAAACATGAGTTTTGCTAGTCCCTTTAATACGCAACACAACATCGCATGTCACCTAGAATGCGTCGAATTTTGGCTTCTTGTTCATCACGCATTTCATGATGGGAGGAAAACTGCAAAACTAAGCTCCGCTTTCGCGGGAGATTTACTGACATTGAATGTCTCGTGATGATTATCATAGTAAACACACAGTTGCAGTGTAGTAAGATATACATCCATCGGTTGAGATGTCAGGAAACTAAACTGGTATATAAGGCTTCCCTAAAAGGAAGCTCAATTCTTTACAAGCGAATGGATGTTAGTATACCAAACAAACCTCGGATATATACAAATAATGACGAGTTTTTCAAATGTGGTCGAGATTAATTACAGTCGTATTCTGCAATATACATGACTGCCCCATTGCTCACCCCGAGCACATTGAACTGAACGGTATAGCTAAGTTATAGGCAAATGTGTCTGCCAATCAAATTCTCTTATCGCTCTTGAAAAGAATGTTAAATGCTGCTAAGGAACGAGTTAAAGTTCAAAAGTTGGGACTTCCGATAATGACACACCGTGAGTAGACATGTAGAGTAGACGGGACATTAAAGTTCTGTATGGATCATTTTCTCTCTTCTCCTTCAAATAAGTAAGACACTTCTCTACTTCAGACTTCACTTCTATATACACTTCCTGAGCTTTCTCCCTGTCCTTGAGTTCATGTCTCCTCCCTACAGTAAAAATATCCAACCACAATAAGGGACAGACAGTCGGACACCACAAGAGGGAACTAACCAGAAGAAACAAAATGGATAAGCCACTACTCGGACAAGAGGATCGGCACACATCTAGTTTAATTTCTTAGTCTCTCTGATCATCTCAATTGGAAAGAAAGGAAGTTTTCATCTAACAAAGGTGTTCTGGTACAAACTAATGCAGGAAATTTACTAGACTTCGAGCTGGACTGAATGGATCGAGCCTATAACATTTCATGTGAACGGAATAGGCGCTCACTGGCTTTTTTAAACCACACGTACACGTTACAGTTTCAAGTGAAAATAGCAAACAATACAAGACTGTTTGATATCTTCTCATATACCCTTTTGGCCCCAAAAACATAAAGATAAAATAAAATAAAATCGTCTCATTTAACCAATCCTCAGTCTCACCTTCTGCCATCCACAATTGTCAGAGAAATACCACAGAATGTTAATCATCCATCATCACTTAGCAGCAATTAAAGTTTTCTTTCTATAAAAATGGGTCAGTAAACTTGTTGGCCAACATCAGCTGGACTTAAAGGTAAACTTTTGAAAATGAAATAGTTTCGGCATAAGCGCCGTTCTACTAAGTCTAAAAATGTTAGGAAAGAGACGACTAACTTTAACACAACCATATGAAAAGAGTGTACTTCATGATTTGGAGGAATGCAGCCAAGTGGGGAGGAGAGAGAGGAATAACTGGATTGTAAGAACTTGCCTCTAGTTTCGATTGGCTTCCCAAATAAGTAATATAACCGTCCAGGGACTTTAGGGATAATTCCAGGCAGGTGGACTTGTTGGTTTGAAACTTCACCACTGCTTTCGGCCCTGCCACCAAATTTTTTGAGGTCAAATACAACATATTGAGGTCAAATACAACATATCAAGTGAAAATATTTATACCATGCACAAACAAATCAGAACAGTGTTTCTGTTTGAAGTCCTGAAATACCTTAACATCATTGCTTCATTTGTTAGCTCCTCGATTTCTGCTTTGAAATACGGAATCTTTACCAGGTCATCGTGATCCAGTACCACCTGAATTTATGATCATTTAGTCAATGACAGAAATGCTATTAAAAAAAAATTGCAAGGGAATTTAAGCGTTTACTGTGAGCTTACACTTTTTACTGAGGTTGGGTCACAAGATTAACCAACTCAAACTTTACGAGGCTTTTTGGAACAGTTTTGGGGTCAAAACTGCTCATTGGAGAAGGATCCATCTACCGCCTATTTTTGTTATTAGGTTAACGGTTAATTACTTTGCAAACATCTACAATCCCATAGTTCTTCCACTTTTTTTAACTCAAAAGTTCTACACAGTCATGAAGATCAGCTATTAAGCTATCCAGTTATTACCAAGTACTCCCAACATACTAGGTTTATTCATCGTTTTTGGTGTGTTGCCTATAGATTGAACTAGGAGGAGTAAATTCTGTATAAGACAGGATTTCCAAAATAATTTTAAGCAAGAGAAGTTTCTGTGTCCTTGTTTCTTTACCCACTAATGAACCTAGTTATGAGAACAATTTCAGAGACTTACTTTGCCAATATCATCTTCTCCTACGGCACCAAAAGGAACAATCTTAGCTCCAAATCTTGCAGCCATCCTTACAAACTCCGATTGTTCTGGCCAAAACAACTGATATTCTTCATCCTGAAAGACGAGGAACCTGGCTTAGAAGTCGGAAGTAACTATACTGTAAGTAACTCTTCACTTTTTTCATCAATCACAAGGATCCTGTTTTCCGAGATTTAGGCTTCTGATAGCAGGGACCACTTGGGATGATGTATGAACTGCGATTTCACAGCATACATGTATTTCTACAAACTGCTTTCTAAGAAGGCAAACAAGTACGACAGCAATGTAAGCATGATCATGTGATCAACAGTCGAGAAGAAGAAAAGACCTCTGAAAAACAAATGCATTTTACTGTATTCCCTGAGAAATTGTCTATCTCCCTAACTGGAAAATAATTTTTCAAAAATTACAATTTGTTGTTTCCCACATCCCTGTGGCATCACACAAATACGTACATTTCTTAGCATAGTTACAAAATGAACAGATGTTGCAACGAATAAATATCTTATCTTACCTTTCGATGAAGGGCCTCCCTCATGCCTCCAGGGTATAGTAGCACATGGGACTTTGAAGCGAGAAGTTTAAATAGATTAGTGCCTGAGACAGGAACTGCACCCATTACCCTTAACATGTCATATGATGATAGATCAGGCAGTTTCCCTTCTCTTTGCCGGTAGAACATCATTGGATGTGCCATTCCTCGTACGAGGATGTTTTTCTCAGTCAAGATACGGAAAACTAGTGGAGCAAGTTCAAATCCCAACAACATGTGATAGCCAACCAATATAGTTGGCCCCTCAGAAGGGATTCCTTCAAGACCCTTAACAATCTTCCCGTCCTCTAAAGTTGAAAGCATCACAGGAGAAAGTACTTGGTCAAACCACCTGAATTTAATATAATAAGCAGGAGAAAAGCTTCTTTAGGGGATCTGCACTGTGAAAACACATTTGATATGGGCATCATCTAAAGCAGAGTAAAACCCAAGACAATGGCTAAGAGCTCTTAAATACTAACCCTCAATCCAATTTAAAAGAATTTTCAGCAACTATGCAATAGTTTAAGAAATACATTCACAATTGACATCTAAAGGTCAATTATAAGTTGTTCCTGTAAACAAGATCATAATTCACAGAGCTTGACTAAAAGGTATTAGTAGGTTGTAAACCATTGTCCAATATAAATCTCTCTTGAACTATACAAATTCAAGAAAAGAATACAATTTGAAGGTTAATTCTCGGTTGTTTTATAAAGAGAAATTTCGTCTCAGACACCACAAGTAGTCCTTATTTCTTGAATACAGAGTAACAAGATTCGCAGGAATCGGAGATATCTTCCAGCGCACTGCCTCAAACACAAAATAACTACGTTGGAAAACAAAAATAAGGGAGACATAATCTTGTGAGGCTTGTGGAAAAATGAAATCAGGTTTCAGGAAGAAATCCAATATGTATACGCCATAGTTCTGGGTAAAGCTACTGAACCTTTAACACAGCTATAAACATGGTCCAATTAGGTCCAGTATACAATGCATGTTTAAGCTGCAGTTCTTCAAAACAGAGGTACTTACCAATTCTGATCTTTAGCTCTTTTGAATTCAGATGGGGTAGGTGGCAGAAAATCTGCAACATAATTATAACTTCTCCCACGGCGATAAAAGCTGGCACCCTTAAGCATATATACCAAGTCTACGCCATCTTCCTGCCACCATTTATTCACATTATATAGATAAGATGACAAGTCTAAGGAGCATAGACCACTGCAAAAAAAAAAAAAAAAAAAGGCACTATAGAAACCCTTTAGGATTATGAATATATTATAATTACCAGGCACCAATATGTTGAATGTTGCCTTGGGTTGCATTTACAGGTGCTCCACAAGAAGCACCCGTAATTTAACAGCTTAAAGTATAGTAAACAATAACCCAACAGGATCACATAAAGTCTGCGCTGCAGAATGGAGGAATTGATTACTCATGATCCTCAAAGTGAGACTGACAAATTCTCTCAAGAAAAGCAGACTGCCGTATATACAAGAACAACAACGACATTACCCCAGTGCCTCAAAAGCTTCCACAATGTGAGGTCATGTACACAAACTTACCCCTATACTGAAAACATAGGAAGGCAGTATCTCTAACAAGATTTCTTTTAATATAGATATCATGTATGCAATCTTTCAGGAAACTACTGCTTCCGATGTTAATGTCAACTCAATGGTCACTTGTCCTTTAGACCGCGAGTCACAGTTCAATGGTTTCCAATTTCCTCAAAAAGGGACACAAAGAAAGAAAGCATAATCACAATTACTTCAGAAACAGGTTAAACATGTCCGGTTCCACCTTCATACTCCTCCAGGTCAGAAAATTTTGTAATACGCAGATAGTCAATTCATAATTCCCACATTACTAAATAAAGTAGACTGTAATGAGATAGTCAAAAAGGAAAAATAGTTAGCACAAAGATCATATCTCTTAATCTGTTTGACGCTTGACCTCATATACGAGTATATGACTGATGAGGTTAAACAGTTTTGCAGATAAAATGTAGAAACAGTATAGTAAATATCTACCGTGCCGGAATTCATACATGCTCACATTCTTATAAGACTAGGGATTGGCTAGAAACAGAAAAATGAAGATCCAAAGGAGAAAGATTTTGTCCTACCAATAACAAGAAATGACCATTGTCATCAAACTTACGAATCTCACATTTACTCAGCACCCTAAGAAGCCTTTCACTTTCGTCTTGACTAGGTAGTAATGGATCCCTTCCACTGAAAATTCAAGTAAAAGTGTGAAACAGAGTAAGAGAGTTGTCCTCACAACTTGCCTAGGGTTGGCATGAACGAAAAAACTGACACACTACAAGTCTACAACAATACAGAAACGTACGTGACTTTGAGATACTCGGCTTAATCAATCTCATTTAGACTATGGGTTAACGGCCGAATTCCTTACGTGTCTTAAATTTCCATGAGAAGGCAGGTATAATGCTTGACCTTGTAACTAGAAATCACACTCCATGTTGGCAGGGGTTAAGATGTAACTTGTCAACCCTTGCGAATTACGTATCAGGCTACATATTGCTGTGAAAAATCTGTCATTGCGAACCAATTGACAAATGTGGTGGAGAATATTCAGTCACCAATGATGTGTCAGACCAGTGACTCCCTTCTCTGAGCTTTTCTTTCTGTCACAAGTTTGCATGCTCATCTCAATTGAATCAATTTCACCGAAAATTATAAGCTATGCATTATATGGGGGCTGGGGAAATGGAAACACTAAAATGGTTGAGGTTCAGCAATTTTGAGTGAATGGTTGTATCACCGATTACTCATTCCCCTTTTCTGCACTACAGCATCTAATGACAGTAGTAGCATGATGAGACACAAATTTGATTATTTGCTAAGACACTAGCATGAAAAAAGTGGCCCAAATTAGATTCTGTCTTGTTTAAGATCCCCAATGTCGATTCCTCTCTCAAATTGTATTTAGTAATACACACTCTATCTTATTCATAGAAGAGTAGAGCGGAAGAGGCAGACATCCGAAGAGTAACCAATTGCACATGGCTCGTTTGAAATGTACTCTAGTGATGTACTAATGAGTCTCACTGCTGGTGGAATTCATACAAAATACTGCAAGTTGAACCAAGATAAAATTCACTGTCAGAGCCAAAATTTGAGTGAGAGCATGATAACTTAGGGCCACTCCATATATGTTTCCCACTTTCCCTTCCACTCCCTATCTGGGTTACTGGGGCTTCTTCATGGTCATGGCATCTTATCCATCGCCATGACCTCCTCCATGTTGACTGGAGGTTTCTTTGTTCAATCTCCACTCATGTCATTGCCCTCAAATTATGAGCTTGTGAAGGCTTGAACCTGTAACCTCAAAGTTACAATTATAACACTTCAACCACTAAGGCAAATTGATTTTTTTGATACTTTTATTAACAAAGCTATATATAAAGGATTTGAAATTTTAGGAGATAATTTCGGAAACTTTGGACGAGATAATTTGAGTCATATCAAATCATTTTATTATTGGAGATAAATTAGGAAGTAGTATATATGGGCGCAATATATTAGGAAATAACACATCTTGGGTTTGTTTTGTTTTAATACAAAATACGGGTCAACGGGTGGAGCCAGAGTTACAAAAAAGTGTGTCAAAAAGTAGTCGGGGTTAATATGAATTACAGTTCACAAAAACAGGACCCGAAAATAGCGGGTCACGGGTCATAAATTGTAATTCATACATAAACGTAAAATAATGAAATAAATTCGCTATACTTATTAAATTGTTTCCATTGATTCAAACATAATTTCTCTAAGATGATACCAAATTAAACACGTTTCTTTTCGTCTTAATTATAGAAAAACTGGGACAACGAGTCATCTCAAGTTTAACCCAAAAGAATACTGGTTAAAACGGGTTCGAGTTATCAGTGGTCAGAACTTGATGAGGAAGAAAACGGGCTATTAACCTTGAACAACGGGTCACATCTGGTCGGTTAAGTTTTTTACAATCCTACTACTTTTGCGTTAGTTATGAGTAATAAAATAAAGTTATAACCAAATTCATATAACAACCCGTGCAATTTTGCACGGGCTAATAAACTAGTAACTACTATGATGCACCCCTAGGTAGACCTATAGTCTGCTCAATCTATGATTGTGTAATGTAAGACCTATAGTCCATTCAATCTATGATGAATCAATAGACTACCCTGCCTAATACCAACCTTTGATCCCCAAATATATGCCTTTTTTTCTTGTAGAATTACATTCCTCTCTGACAGTTTCCAGCTCAACAATGGTTTAAGTACCCTCCTAGCCTAGCTGATTTCAAAAAAAAAAAAAAAAATTCTGGTCTTCGGAACAAACTGAATGCTGAAAACCAAAATGATATCAAACGAGCTTTAAGATCATGAAATTTCGTATCCAGCTAGTTTCAAACATTCAATGGTAAGTTTGTGATATTAGGGGATATGCCTCGACAAAGTATATCCAACAATATCTGAGCAACGTCAAATTTAATCAGCAACACCAATACGAGGGGTGCTAGGTGATACACTGTGCATCACACCATGACCGGTGTACATATAGGACACATGCATTTTTTCTCTAGGCTCCACCATTGTGGGACAAAAAAGCCCCATCTTTTATATGCACACTAGTAATGCATAGTGTATTACCAAACATTTTTCCATTGTCGACGACAAAGACAACGTCAACAAAAGCAAAGAGCTAAATCCAATACCAAAATGATTGAGTGGGTTAATAATAACCGCCTTATGATTTACTTGTTCTATGGAACAAAAAAAAATCAAATTAAGCTCTGATCAGACACCACAACAACAACAACATCAACCAAGCCTTATTCCCAAAATGATTTGGGGTCGGCTAACATGAATCGTCATCTAGTAACCGTTTTGTGTACGCCATGAAATTACAAAACGTTGTAAACCTTTTAAGAGTATTTAAACACTTTGAAAGGAAGTTTTATAAAGTCGTCAAAATAAATAAATAAAAATTTAAAAAAAAAAGAAAATCAATTACCAGTTCAATAATGAAACACAGAGCATTTAGACGCAATTACCTAGAAATTATCAGGGTTTGTGCTTTGATGGCATGCAGACGTGAATTGGCATATGCACAAGCATTTTGAAGCAATTCCATCTTCCATTGGAGAGTATTTCCTGGAAAGATATCAGCAATGACCTGATTATCCATCGTCAGATCCTGATTCAGTAGACTGAAACGCCAACAAAACACATCTAATATGAAATTACTAGTCACAGAACCAACTAACACAGCCCTCACTAAAACCTTTTTTCTTCGAAAAGAAACTAGTTAATTATATTGAGACATTAGCAAAGACAATGTAAAATTTTGATCCATTTCTCTCTGAGGGTAAGAGTTGAAGCGATTGTAGAGTAGTCTTAGCTGTTAGGTACATGTGGAAGTTTATCACAACAGAAGACAATCAAATTTTCTACCATAGTGTAGTACTCCGCTTTGAGTGAAATTATCAATTGCTTTTGAACAACAACAACAACAACAACCAAGCCTTATTCCCAAAATGATTTGGGGTCGGCTAACATGAATCGTCATCCAGTCTCCGTCTTGTGAACGCCAAAAAATTTCGAAAACGTTGTAAACCTTTTGGAAGTATTTAAACACTTTCAAAGGAAATTTAGAAAAGTCGTCAAAATAAATAAAAAGGTTAAAAAAAAAATTGCCAAAAAACATATGAATTTTGAACACAAGTTAAAAAGTTTTGGAAAAAATAGTTGGAAAAACCAAACAAAAAAAATCAAAAGGGGTCAGAATAAGTCCTCCACATGAATAGAGTCTCGCCACCCTGCCCTATCCAACACCATACTCTCTTCAAGTCCTAGGAAGCTCATATCACTTCTAATCACCCTCGTCCAAGTCATCTTGGGTCTTCCCCGACCCCTACTAATATTATCACTTCTCCACCCTTCTACAATTCTAACCGGCGCATCACTAGGCCTCCTCTTCACGTGGCCATACCACCTCAGTCGGTTCTCCATCATCTTATCCCCTATGGGTGAAACCCCTACTTTCTCCCTAATAACTTCATTTCTCAACCGATCACGTCTTGTATGTCCACACATCCATCGTAACATGCGCATCTCCTTCACACTCATCTTATGAACGTGACACTGTTTCACGGCCCAACATTCAGTGCCATATAACAGTGCCGGCCTAATTGCCGTTCGATAAAACTTACCCTTCAACTTATTGGGTAATCCTCGATCACACAGAAGTCATGTAGTATTCTTCCACTTCAACCAACCTGATTTGATCCTATGAGCCACATCTCCATCCAATTCTCCATCCTTTTGAAGAATCGATCCCAAATATCGGAAAAAATCTGATCCCTGGACAGTCTTTCCATCCAGCCTGATCGTCCCCGTCTCCGTTTGCCTAATGCCGCTGAACTTACACTCCAAATACTCGGTCTTGCTCCGACTCAACTGAAACCCTCGGGACTCCAAAGTGTGCCTCCATAACTCCAACCTCCTCTCCAAATCCTCTTTCGTTTCTGAGATTAACACTATATCATCTGCAAACATCATGCACCATGGTATATCATCCTGGATTGACCTCGTCAATTCGTCCATAACTATAGCAAAGAGAAACGGGCTAAGTGCGGACCCTTGGTGCACTCCAATTGTAATAGGGAACTCTTCTGACTTCCCTACACTAGTCCGCACACTCGTGCTAGCTCCCTCATACATGTCCTTAATGATGTCAATATATTTTTGCGGAACTCCTTTCTTAGTTAGAGCCCACCAAAGCACATCCCTTGGTACCTTGTCATACGCCTTCTCCAAATCAATAAACACCATATGTAGATCCTTCTTCCTATCCCGATAAATTTCCATTGTCTGTCTTATGAGATGAATTGCCTCCATAGTTGACCTCCCCGGCATAAATCCAAATTGGTTCTCTGAAATCTTCACACTCCTTCTTAATCTATGCTCAATCACCCGTTCCCAAAGTTTCATTGTATGACTCATCAACTTGATCCCGCGATAGTTGGCACACTCTTGAACATCCCCTTTGTTCTTATACAAAGGGACCAAAGTGGTCTTCCTCCACTCCACCGGCATCTTATTACCTTTCCAAATCGTGTTGAAAAGTGTCGTCAACCATTCCACACCTCTATCTCCTAGACACCTCCAAACCTCAATAGGTAAACCTCAATTGCTTTTGAACAAAGCACACTTAATTTGTGTATGAAGTGCATCTTCTCGCTAGTTGATATACAATAACTGGGGTGTCAGAATTGAAAGCTCAGATTGGACCGTGAGTGTATTAGTGCCGTATCACCATATGGTGTATGGTGGGCTTGTGATTATATTGGTCTATTCATCAGGTGGAGATACATGATAATTAGAGGATGCTCCATGGCTACTACTGCTCGCACACCAGGGTATGTGTGAGTTTGTCCAATTTTTGTGTTCTAAAGAAGGTGCTTCAACATTTGGCATAACTGGACTATTGAATTTACTCCTAATTCTTTGGTAACATGTGAAATCGACAACAGTAGATATTCCAACATGTGAAATCTGAATTGGTGGACGTACCACTATGGCTCAGTTACCGGGTCAAATACAGTCATTCTCAATTCAGACACATCTCAGAGACCAATATAAATGTAGGTGCAGGAACCAAGGAATGACAATTAAGCATCCTAATGATCGTTAGCTATGAAAAGAAATGCCTACTGACAGTAACAATACTGAGTAATGCAGTAAGTTAGCATAATGAATTAATGACACAAGAATTTGTGGAATGGGAACTTACAGAATAATATGAGGACAATGAGAGAAAATCCTGTAACAAGTCTTTGCCAGCTTGCGACTGCCCAAGTGCTTTCTCCACAGCATCTAACAATACCAGAATGGCAAAAATTTTAAGACTTCAGTGCAAGATTGCGAATCCATCAATCACTAATGAGCTAGATCATATCGACCATTTACCAACTTATTAGCAATAAGCAATTCAAAATCAGGAAGATTGCAGTTTAAGGCTCAAGAAGGTTGCTTACTGACCTTTTACTAAGTTGAGCGGAGAAGCCATGCTATATAGAGATTGTAGTGGTTCAGAAGCAAAAAAGGACACCATCTGCTGCAGGGACGACTTGATAAATGATGTACCTGATCCCAGGAAATATATTAAACAGAGTAAACACTACCTAAGCTTGACTCAGTGTGTGTGTGTGTGTACAAATGTCCCAAGAAACAACACACATACTAGTCCAGATGGCAACGTTAAACACACATGAAATCTGATGTTCTTTTCGATTCACGAGCATAATTTGACAAATTAGCTTCAGAGTTTCTGATCTGAGTACAAATTTAGTTAAGTAGTATAATGAACAACTATAAGAATTGACTTGCTCAAGTGGTTCACTCCACCACTCAGCTCAAACTTCTTTTGTTTTGTTAAAAAAAAAAACGATACCATACCTGGATTAACCAAAATCAGCAGAAGATCCGGGTCTGGATTGCGGGATGCTACAGCTAATGCAAGACAAGCTCCAAAAGACTCACCGACAAGATAAATGGGCCTATTTGGTGAACGGCTACGCTCTGATTTAACAACACCATCAACCAGCTTCACCAATTCTGCAAACCATCACATAATTCTTAAACTTTATTACGGAAAATAAGATTAGGAGACGCTTG
The DNA here is from genome assembly GCA_963457585.1 of Spergularia bocconei. Taxonomy (NCBI): domain Eukaryota; kingdom Viridiplantae; phylum Streptophyta; class Magnoliopsida; order Caryophyllales; family Caryophyllaceae; genus Spergularia; species Spergularia bocconei. The sequence goes on from OY734943.1 coordinate 10,305,794, forward strand.
ACAAACTAGTCACCCTATTGATAGGAATATCACGCAGACTGCTATAGTGCTATACTAAAGTTGAGACAACCATCCACATTTAAAAAGAAAAATGGATCAACTATCTGCGCCAACATATCACTTAACACAAGCCTCTGTTGACAGTCTCAAGTTACAAAATTGATGTGAGCATAAAAAGGGAATTCAGCAGGACAATGGAACACAACATGACTGAAGTACATTTTTCCTGTAATGCTACGTTATCAAGGTAGTCCCAATTGCCAACAGTGCAAAGGTGTTGAAGGTAATGTTCTACTGAAAATACTACATGTTCATTAAGTAAAGTTCAATATACCCGTAAATGAAGTCCGGTCCATAGGTGGAATGTGCAAACACCATACTTCAAAAATCCTGTATTGATAGATCATACATGTAGCACTTTTTAACACCGATTTCAACCCAATAAGGTAACATGCATAACAACTTGTGAATTTACCATAAGGTAGATACCTAACATCGCCATGCAATGCAAGATTATAGTAAACAAATTCTGGAATGACAAAAAGCTCAATTCAAAGCATGTACACTTACTTCCCCAGCTTCCCATGGTGTCTGACTAGTCCAACTCCAACTCCATCAATTCCTGTAAAAAAAAAAAAAAGTTATCACAAAACATGTGTTGGGAGGCTATTATCCAAAACATGCTGACCCTGCCTATCTGTCAAGGAACTTGTTACACACATAAAAAATCCAAGCCACAGTATCATTTCCGAAACATAGCAAACTTTTCAAATTCTTCAGAACCTAATTTCAAGCTCGTGCCATGCCCACACCAACCCCTCTACCTCTTCTCGTAGATTTTGCATTGCATTTACAACTTACTTCAATGACAACAACAACAACAACAACAACAACAACAACACTACAGCAGTGCCTCAAAGACCCTCACCAATGGCGAGCGACGAGGGTAAGGGGAAAGGTCAGACCGTCAGATGTACACAGCCTTACCCCTATGTTTTTTGTTTTTGTTTTTTTTTTTTGAGACCTTACCCCTAAGTTGAAACATACAGAGCCTGTTCTCAGATGAGCACGGAACTGACTGCTACTTCCGATGACTTGCCTCAACATTGCAAATTTTTGACAATACAAATGAGACTGAGGGGCACAAGATTGGCAAGGACATCTTTTACCAACACTAACCGCTAAGGAGGTACTAGAGTAGCATATATATAAGGATGGTTATCGAGTCGGTACTTACAGGTACAGATACAGATGTTATGAGTCATTACGTCTCAGGTAGTAGGATGATAGTCTATACTGAGGAACCAAATGGTCAGTGGGTGAAAGACCCTCGCCCATCGACATTACTAATACTAGAAGGGCCCTTAAGGTTAAAGATACAAAAATTGCCAATGCAGCCTACCAATGGATATATTGTGTGAATACACACAAGTTTAGTGAGGCTCCATTCTCAAAGGCTTTTTACTGGTGTTATATGTGTCTTTATCACTTATATCGCCTACCAATTTCATTTCTATTTCCAATAGAGCCAAAGACTCACTATTTTTCGGTTTTGGAATATAACGGAGTGAAGCAAAATGACTCACAACACTGTTTGCCCTTCTTGTACTATCAAGTAGCAGTTGTGGGTGCGAATATTGACGCAACCATCATTATTGGTCATCAGTAAGCAGCCTCTCTATCCATATGTTGTTGTAATATTGTATCACCTACTAATTTTCCAAAAAAACCCTTCATTGTTACAAAATTCACAATACAACACCCCCAATCCTATATTCTTATACCAATAATAGTATTAATCACATTCACATTCCAATGCTGCGCAGCCTCTCTATGTTTCAATAGGGGTAAGACTTGCGTGCATGACCCCCGTTTACCCCGCCTTATGGCGGGAGCCTTTAATGCACTAGGGTAATGATGTTGTTGTTGTAATTTCAGCAATATACCATGATCTGCTTCTGGTGGAACATTTTCAAGCAAACAATGCAACTAATCTAGGGAAGGACGAGTGTAACTCATATGGAGGATAGCATCTACGAGTATAAGCTATGGCAGGATGGATATAATTGAAAAAACTTGGTACTTAAAAGGCGACATCAGTGAAATATGGTCATATGGACAACGAACACAGATCTCCATCACTTTCCTATTCTGTTTAATTATGACGATAGTCCACTTAGAATGTGTTGTTTGAGAGGGTAGTCCACTTCATTGATTATGTGCTAGCTAACCTCCTCAATCCTCACAACCTCCAACAAGTCCTCAATTCTTTAGACGAGTCTCGACAAATGAGGTGGGACTAGAGACAATATTTTGGCATTTACGGGATTGATTTTTACACTCCTTTGCGAGAAATACACTTATACGAGGTCCTACTAGAATTGTTGATACACAAATCCATTTTACCAACATATAAATGATCACTACTCCTATGATAATCTGACACTAGTAATAATCAAATGCTAGACGTCTAAACAGTAGACACCTAAAATTGTCTAATGTCGACATTAATTTTACCACACCAACAAAATTTTACTGCCAACACAATTAACTTTAAAATCATAATTTACGTTTACTACTAATATTTTTCATTACAAATCAAATTTATTTCTACTACGAGTAACTTAATTTTCTTAGTATTAACTCGATACTACTACCACATGTACGTTGGACAAATCAATTACAGAGTATGTCTAAGCGGTAGACCTCTAACATTGTCTGTTCGCTGCCGAAAATCAACTCACTAGTAATAATGACCACAATAAAAAAAAAAAAAGGGAAGGATAGGGGAGGAACAAACCGGGAAGATAAAGTAAGAGAGGAACGCCTTTCAACCGCGGAGCGCCGCACTCTAACGGCGTAAACCACCGCGGTCCACCACCATCACAGGCCGACGACTTAACCAAAACCGCCGCCTGATCAAAATAATCCGCCACGCTTTTCTCAGTCACTCCACCATCACCTTCATAATCAATTCCCCGGCTCAGCTCTAATCCGCTAGTTCGCGGCGAAGCCACGGCCGCCGGTTCGCTTTTCTGAGCCGCCGAAAGAGCGAACCGACAGCGGCGCAGCCTCGTTTTCGGCCGGGGTGTAGCTAAGTGGCGACGGTTTGTGGTGGTTGATAAAACGGCGGTGTATTGGTAGAAATGAGGTGCTCCACCTCCAATAGCCGCCATTTCTGAACGTTGGGAATTAGGACGGTTAGTGCTGCTGTTTGGTGGCTTATCGAGTACACTTAATAATTCAAAATTTTAAATTGAAATATTAAGTCGAAAGTGTGAAACGTGGGATGTTTTTGGTCGGGAAATATGATACGTTAAGAAAAGATTAATCCAATTATTTGTGGAATTGTGTGTTAGCTGGATTGAGTGTATACATAGAAGAATCAAAGTGTGGAAAGTGAATCAACCATCAAGGTTTCAAGTGTTGTTACACGTTTCTTTTGCTTCTTTGGAATTATTATCATCGACGAATTTAAGATACGAATATACATTGTTACATCTTTCACACATCCACACTCTATCAGAATGGTCCATATCTCAATTGAAAAAACTACATGTGTGAAAAACTTAAGTTTGACTTATAATCACAATTTTGGCACTTACTACGGAGTACAAGTTATCGAGTGTTGTTTCTTATAATACAGATGACAAGGAAATGAGATTAACAGTTCATGGAACTCGCATGAAGAGAGGGGGTAGGGCTTTAGAAGACGTTTCTCGTCAAGGTGAGCTTCATTTACGCTCTCGAAAACACTACTGCAACCATAGCTGAGAGAGGGGCTTCCCGTTTTCGCAACTCTTGACACTTTCCAGAACATATTCCTTGAGCTGTTTGTGTACTTCCTCCATTGAAAATGACGCGTCAACAGTCTGTAATTATTTTTGGACAAGTCAGTGCTAGTACATAGCTTGATGGTAACAGCAGCGTTTATGGAGTACACATCAGTTGAACTAGAGGGTAAAACTACCAGAACGAATTAGAATCATAACAGAATGTCTGACAAGACTTTGATCAAATTTGTACACCCTGAATACTGAGTTGATGGCCCTTTTGAGTTAGAGACAGTGCCAGCACTCCAAGACATATGACCAATATTCGAGATTTTGCTACCTTATGCATTTGTGTGTTAAGACCGATAGATTCGGTTCAGAAAGAATATCAGACGAGATTGTACAAATTTCAAAGGGCGGAGAATGTTCAGTGATGGAGCAAACTCACTGGTTGCTTTTAGTTATATATGACTCTTAGACTTTCAACATCAAGACTTGGCAAACTTACATATAACAGAATGTTGGAAGGGGTAAGAGCAACAAGAGAGTACCTTCCATGTGGCATCATGAAGGGCCTGATATTTCTCTCTAACCTTCTTCTGGAAATCAAGATGCTCATATCTTTCGCCACCATAACCTCCCCTTTCTGCAGCTTTCTGCAGTTGGCAAAGATATACATGATAAACAAATTGTCCTTTTGCAGAACATTTTAGACAAGAAATTTCTAACTCAGTAAGGAAGCTAATTTCCATCACCATGATCATATGCGAATAACTAGCACTAATAAGATAGACAACTTCCTTCGAGTAAAGCCAGCACGACCAACTTATGTGTACAGGTTCTACCATCAAATGTCCCCAAATGCTACCCAGTGTTTGTCATTACACAGCTATGTAAGCTAGTTTTACATCTCCGGAATTCAAACAACTGGATAGAGATGGAGCTTCACTAGAGTACCACTATTATCATCTATAGCAATGTTTCTTTGAAACTACAACAAGAATATCTACATAACAAGTGCCCTGAAGCGAATGAAGAGTATGTATGAGCTGATGCGTGGCCGCTCTATTAACAAAGGATATATATAGTACCGAGAATATTGTACATTGTTTGCAAATTTAAATAGTGATCTACACTGTAAGTTCAAAATTTTGTTAATTGAAGAGAGACATCCAAAATATTACTTTTCCTCTTTCCAGTTTAGAGAAAAAAAGAAGTTACCTCTGGTGGTAGGTCAAGGTACAATACAACATCTGGAGCCAGCAAACCTGTTTCCGGAGCCTGCAACAAGTAGAACGTTCAGTAAGCAAAATTCATTCCAAGTGATTTGAGTAATCTCTCAGATTGCTAGATGGCAGTTTTCAGCAAACTTTCAGAAGACACTATTTAAGAGACCACTTAGGGAGTTTGGACTTTTTGGTACTTTATTTTATCTCAGCTTTCTTCTTTCTAAAATGTGGTGATCATTTATTAAACAAAAAAAAAAAAAAAAAAAAAAAAAAAAAAAAAAAAAACTAACTGAAATAAGATGTGTTTTAGATGCACTAAAAAGAAAGAGTGTTTTGACTATAAAAGCTGTTGATACGTACGGAGTATTACTCAGAGTGAAAGACAATTACTCTACAGGCAGGGGATCAATCAACTGAGAATCAAAACTCAGATAAATAAGGATTCCAGCTGCCTATATTAGAAGGTAAAAAAGGGAGGGGGGGGAGGGGGCACTGATGTGTTTACTTCTCTGATCTTCTCGTTTCCTCCATCCGTGCAACGTCTTCATATCTATCTTCAACTGAACAGTCACATTCACCTCCACACTTTACCAGTGCTTCTGTGTCAAATTTCAGCTATACATGCCAACTCTTAAGATGATCATAGTCATCTTACGCACAGGGGAAGAAAGGTAGTTTCAAATTCAATATATCGATCTCCAAGACAATAGGCAAACACCCATCTATAGATTTCTATGTCACACGATCTTACAAAATGAGTTGAATAAAGCATTAACCACGAATAAGATTATGAAATACGATACTGGTATTTCAGGGCTTATTATGCAAATCAAACTTTGAATTTAAAAAGATATAATGACCATCATGGTTGACAGAGTAGAGAGCAGAATGAGCCATAATTATACCTTGCACCATTCAAAATCTAGGCCTTTGGCAGAAGAGAAGGCCACCCCGGAGTAAGAATAGCGATCCACTATCAGAGTAGTCCCAGCTTTGAGCTTGTCTTCCATCAATGATCTGTCAACAAAAAAACACAATGCAAACACTTGAATTAGATTCCATCACAAAGCTAAGTCGTAAACAATCTGGCTGTTTTTTTTTTTTTTCATAAAGAAGCCATCAAAAGACCTATGAGAAGGAAACACTAATAGATTTATTAATTAAGTTCATCTCAGATACGGACAGTTTGAATCTGCGAGTCAGACAGATCTTAAAGAAGTTCTTCAACCGCACTGCAACTAGGCCATAATAATGCAAGGCTCATATAATCATATACAGTGGCAAATTCACCAGATACAGCCTCAGACGCGGGACGTTGAGAGGTCCCAAGTACACAATTACACACCTTTGTATAATCAGGAGAGTAACGGAAATGACTAATTGAGCGCAATGCATCGATCAGGAATGAGTTGCAGGGAAGAGCTAGCCATAAATCCGAAAGAGGCTAGCTGTAGCATGATCCAACTTACTCAATTATGTCATACTCCATCGCGAAGCTACCATCAATAACAGTACTTCTGTACTTCTTTAACTAAACTACAAATTATCTACCAGATTAATTGATCTTGTAAATGAATGAAACGGTATGAAACATACACGAAATATTCGGAATTGTAATTCGATTGATTACCAATTTAGCAAGAGAAAGCAGATTTATGTCGCACAAAAGCATCAAATACAGACATGTTACAAGGTAAACAAACAAAAACAAAAACAGGACTAACGAATTCACTTAGACAATAAAACAAACAGTTGATATGCATAACAAAAACCCTAAAACCAACCCACAAAAAAAAAAGAGCAAACCTTTTCTCCCAACGATTAGCACTGAACAAAAGATGAATAGTACGGTCATCCAAGTTAGATTGGTTAGAAAGATAGGACGAAATCATCTGGCCAACGCTCGTGTTTCGGTCCGGAAACCGCCATAATTCAGCAGCGCAACCAATACCCTCCAAATCAGAGACCAATTTAACACATTGTGAGCTCTTCCCACTTCTATCTAACCCTTCTAGTACAACCAGCGCCCCTCTTTTGCCATTCTCCTTCTTCGTCTGAGAATTCTCCATTTTTACCGAAAACCGCCGCGAAAAACTCAGACTTTGCCGCAGATTTTGAACCCTAGTTGCTGCTGCTGCTGCTGCTGCAGATCCTGTATAAAATCTGATGATATTGGCAAAAAAAAAAATATAGAACAAAGTTAGGGTTAATTTGGGGGAAATTAAAGGAAGGTAGAGAGAGAGTGGAAGATGACTAACATGGATTTGGAGAGAGGGAAAGTGCGGAGCATCTCAAAAGGCGAATGTAGTTTCAAAGATTATTCCCCGAGGAGTTGAATTCAAGAAAGTTGCGCGCCCTTTCACTACACAATTTGTCAATTGGCGGGAATTTGGGGTTTTCACAAGCTTTGCTGGTCACCTTTTTTTTTTTTTCTTAAGGGTTTAAGCCGGAGTTAAGTACCAAAATGGTGATTGAACTTTGGCAAAATTTTGAGTTTAGTAACTGGTAACTTTTTTTTTTTTTTTTGGTACCAAAAAAAAAAGTAACTGGTAACTTTTTCGCGTGAATTTGGTGACTGGACAAACGTTCATCCAAGACCGTTAGTCAAATATGAGGGTACCCACTAATTAATGCCTAAACTTTTTCAACTGTAATTCGTCCTCTCTGATTGTTGTACCCACTGGGCCTCTCCCCACCATAATCATATTCATCATCTTCATCCTCTTCCCATCTTCATCTTCATCTTCATCTTCACCTTCATCTTTCTCTTTGTATTTGTTGGGGGTTTGCTCATTTTCGATCTTCTCCTCCTTTTGGTGGTTAATGATTGCTTCAAATTCTCTCTCCTCAATTTCCGTAATTTTAATTGTAAATCAAACAATAAAATCATATCTAATAATTCTTTTTTTTCTTGGTACAATTCAATGCTGTAGTTTATGTGGGTTTTATTAAAACTAATAAAAATTTTGGGTAGAATTTTGGGGAGATGTTGAACTCTTAAGGTGGCCTCCTTTGAAGGGGTTTGAATTTGAGGTGGGATTGACTTGGATCAATAATTAAATTTGATCTTGGATGAGAGATTCATCAATATGGGTGGATGATTCAAGTGATTCCCCACCAACGTCAAACCCTTGGTGCGTGATTCAGAAGCTTCTTCAATCTTTGGAATTGTCGATTTGGTTGCCAATTCTGGGTAAAATGAGTTTTTGTTTGATTTCTGAATTTTTTCTTAATTGATTCATTTTCTGTTTGATTTCAATTTTTTAGTAATGGAATCTTTTTTGTTTAATTCCATTTTAGGAGTTGGCAAATTCTGGGTAGAATTAATCTAGCCAAAAAAAAAATCTGGGTAAACATTGGATTTTCAAGTATTGTTTGATTGCTTGATCGGATTTTCAAGCATTTGTTCATTTTATGTGTTCAATTTCTGGGTTTAAGCTTGAAAATTTGTGGGTTTAATTTCTGGGTTTTCTAAGTTAAATTTCTTGGCTTAAATTTTGGGATTTTCAGAGTTTTAATTTATGGGCACAATCTCCCCCAAAATTCTACCCCAAAAAAAATTAAATTGAGCAAACCCCCCAACAAACACCAAGAGAAAGATGTCAAGATGAATATGATGATGGTGGGAGAGGCAGAGTGGCTGAGTGGGTAGTGGGTACGGGAATGAGAGAGAGAAAAGAAGAGTTAAGCACCCAACTAACCCACGCATGAGAGACGGATTTTGGATGGACGTTTGTCCAATCCCCAAACTCAAGTGAAAAAGTTGCCAGTCACCAATCTCAAAATTAATCCAAAGTTGAGTCACCATTTACACCCTTAACTCGTTTAAGCCGTGAACCTCCGTATTTGGCAAGTAGAACCTTTCGTTATGATTTGTTATAGACATATGAGAGTGAATCATTCGATTCTTGTCGTGGCATTATCATTACCTTTTTTTATTTGAGTGATGCCATTGTACTATTGAAGCATTTGGATATTTAACGAGGCAAATATGTTCATTATACGGATTAGATTTAGTGGACATTCCTTAACATTAGTAGTTAATTAGTTATAGCCTTGGCAAAATCATCGAGATTTTTTTCCTTCTTTTGGAATTGTGAAGATGAATAAACGTACCAAACCTGATCTAAACTCGAAAATTTTGATCTGAATGATCCAACTTTGTTAAAGTGAGCTCCACCTGTGAGTGTCCCACATTGAAAAAAGAGGAGAGATATGACATGTTTATAAACCAAGGAGTTACTCCACCTATTGCCAATTGGTTTTAGAATGGAGATTTCTTGGGTTTATGATCGACGTGGATTCTCTCTCCTCCTACCGGGTGTGACCCAGGTCCGATTGTGGTTCAACATGGTATCAGAGCCCATGGTTGAAGACATGAGACTCAAGAAGATAAACTGGGCCAGATGCAGATGGACCAGGTTTACGCAACCGAAGAGAGCTAGGAGAGCCCCGAGCCCCGCTTCGCGATCTAGAAGAGCCCCGGCTAGCCCCGAACCCCAGTCGGCTAGTATAAGGGAACTCACACGTGAGGGGGAATGTTAAAGTGAGTTCCACCTGTGAGTGTCCCACATTGGAAAAAGAGTAGAGAGATGACATGTTTATAAACCAAGGTGTTACTCCACTTATTACCAGAGGCAAAGCTTAGGCTCCTTGGGAGGGGGCCAGGCCCCCCTGAATTTTGTGATATTATTATTTTGTTGTGCAAATATATCGCATAAGTTGCTTTGGCTTGTTGGTTTGACCCCCCTTGAAATTCTCCTCCTCTACCCATGAGGTCTTGGGTTCGAAACCTGGCCTTTTTTCATCCAAGCTCCACCACTGCCTATTACCAATTGGTTTTAGGATGGAGCCTTCTTGGATTTATGACGTAGACTCTCTCTCCTCCTAACCGAGTGTGGCCCAGGTCTGATCGTAGTTTAACAAACCTAAACATCCAGATCAAAACGTTTATTCACAATCTTTACCCAAACCCGAATTCATCGATCTGATAATGCCTCAAACTTAGTTCAACTCATTTCGAATATGTCCTAGTGTTATAAAAGTTGAGGGGTGAGGAAAAAAGAAATTAAGGCACCGGTTCTCATAAGACATATTTTTTTTTAATATGAGGTCGATATTGAACATGAACAGAATAGTGCTCGCAAAAAAATGTTAAATAAAACAGGTGGAAAAAAACTTGTTCAATAATATGGGGTGCACCGTGCACATCACCCATATATAATGACTTTAATTTTTTTTTTTTTTTTTTTTTTTTTTTTTTTTTGTGAATAGTATAACCGCCAAGGTCCTTGGCGGCTTGAATGTTCCCAAATTTTGTGATTTTTTTTTTTATTGTTCACAAGTCCTAGAACGTTTTATATATGGGTGGCGTGCACCCAATTTTGTTAAACAAACTTTTTCGTGACGCATTTTGTTTAACATTTGTCTTTTGAGCATTATTTCAAAAATTTGTTACGCAATAACAATATAAGTGTTTCTCCTATTTTATTATATCATTACATTTAATTTTAATATTTGTGAGTATTTCAATCCAAAGGTAGAAAATTTAAATATACATTAGAAGTAGCACTAATGTAATGTATTCATAACAAAATGAAATCAAAGAATCCGATGTACGGAGTAGTGTTGAAGGTGCAGGGGGTAAAAGTGTAAAACACACTGAAAAAACAAAATGTGAAGACACATGGGACGCAAGAATAAGCCCTAGTATATGTCCTCAGCCTCTAAGTCTCTAACTAGCTAGCTTTTCTCCATAGTACTCGTAGCATGCAGTGCATGCAGATAGCTTATTTGGCACGTTTGAAAGGGAAGATTGTGAGAGCGAAGAGACAATAGAATTGAAGGCCAAGAAAGAGAATGCAATTGAATAAGTCCCAAATTTGCAAAATTTTGGGACGTGGTCGCAAATCTTCGTAGAACCTGTTTTATCTTGCCCGTATTTCCCAACATAACCTACAGCACTTGCCGCTGCACAAGCGGACATCATAACTACCGGTCTACCGTTGCTATCTGCGACCACGTTTATTCAAAAATTTGTTAAGATTGCTAATCCTTGACCAACATCAGGACCGAAAAAAGATGGTCACTATAAATACGAACGATAAGATGGTCACACAATGTTGGTAAAATGGGCACAACTATTAGCAGAAGCAACAAAAAACTCAATTACCCCTTTTGTGTTACTAGATGGACAATCAACACTACCAATCAATCTACTTGAACCTACCAACAATATGGCACAACTATGGTGAACAAAACAGCCCACACACACACAGACGATAACGTATTCAAGAGACACAAAGATGTGCGGGAAAAACCACTAGTACCCGTAAGCCGGTACTAAGCCCTTCCTCTAATTAATCAATAATCAATGGGATACAACACTACAATTCTCCCTAGGCACACCTAGGGGTAACCACAATCTCAAGGTACTACCTTGGCACTACAATCTCACCTAAAGAGGTGAAAAACAAGATAACGTTACCGAAAACAGTGGCGCTGAAAATCTGACCTTGGGAGATCGGATGAACAATCCGACCGGTGAAAATGAAGCCCTTAGTACGAACAACCCCTCCAAATTTGGTGGCAATCCGATTCCATTTGGTTGCCCGATCGAGACCTCAAATTTGGGTGTTTTCCTAACCTACGAGATTCACTCTTCTCACCTCTCTCTTTCTTCTCTTGATACTTTAGATCTTCTGCCCACTTTTTCTTATCCACTCTCCTTGCTTTTGCTAGTCCACATAGCTTCCCAAAAAAGAAAAGTAGTAAGGGTAAAACTGTCTTTTCACCTACTTACTACAACACATACTCACATGGGTTCGGACACACACCCCATATGGATCACCATACCATTAGTCCAAAGACTCTTCCTCCTTATCGAGGGATATCCCAACACATAATAATTTAACGTGAGACCACCTAATGTAAATAACAAACCAATTTCAGTAATTTTTTTTTTTTTTGATGAAATGTAAAATTTTATTGCAAAACAAACCCAGTTTACAAAGGACTACGGGGCATTCCCCTGACAAAAAACAAATGAACAAGACATTACATCAGACCTCTCTTCAAGAGCCAGTCTTTATCAATATCACTGATGCCTTGAACCAGATTTCTAATTCTACTTTTGACTTCTTCACATACAATGCGTACAACTGTTTCAGGCCTGCATAAAACATGATCTAACCTACACTTATTTCTGGCTAACCAAATCTTGTAAATAAGGTTGCAAATTAGAGCACCTGCTGCTAGTTTTCCAATCTTTGACTTGTGCCTTCTGTTAATACACCATTCCATTGTATTCCTGCTAGGAAACTGGATCTCCATCCTGCAACTTAGGAGGCTCAGGCATTTTGCACTATACTCACATCCGAAAAACAAGTGATCATGTGTTTCTGAATCTCGGTGACACATGAAACACACATCATCATTGCACACTCCTATCTTCATAAGCCTCTCTTTTACCTGCAATCTTCTCCTTAAAGCTAACCAGGTAATAAAGCTGGTTCTAGGGATCAGGTATCTGTTCCAAATATATTTGCCCCAGGTCACCTTCTGATGATCAGCAGTCAAAACCTTGTAGCCAGCAGCTACACAGTACCCATTATCCTTTGCAGCCCAGGTTGGACATAGTTGGCTGAATCTTTGCTTAATTCTACACATTTTCCTCCAGTACCAGCTAGAGTCTACAGGTGGAGTGTAGCTTAGCCAATCACCATTCTTTATGTAGATGCTATGGACCCATTTGATCCTTAACGAGTCAGCTTTGTCAAATATCCAGAATACATATTTTGCAACTGCAGCATTATTCCAGGCAACTAAATCCTTCAAACCCAATCCACCTGATTCTTTAGGGGAACAGACATCAGACCAAGCTACTAATGGGCTTCTAATCAAGTTTTCCATCCCATCCCATAAGTAACTTCTACAAATAGAGTCAATCTTTTTTAGCACTGCTTTTGGGAGAATAAAAATCCTAGCCCAGTAAGAGTGCATATTAGCCAGCACAGCTTTCACCAAAACAAGTCTTCCTGAATAACTCAACTTCCTAGCACTAAAACTCCTAATTCTCTTTACTATCTTTTCAGTAAGTATGTTACAGTCCAAGATAGAAAGCTTACCAGCAGTAATAGGTACCCCAAGGTACCTAAAAGGAAGCTTACCTTCTTTGAAGCCTGAGAATTGGAGTATCTCCTGTCTGATGCCATGGTTAATCCCAGCAAAGTAAATATCTGATTTCATCTGATTGAAGTTCAAGCCAGAAGTTTTTGAGAAGGTGGCAAACCCTCTCAACAGAAGAACCACTGATTTCAACTCACCTTTACAAAACATAAGTAGATCATCAGCAAAACATAAATGTGTCAGTCTCATTTTGCCACACATTGGATGGAACTTGAAATCAGCCTTATCAACCACAGTATTGAGGATTCTGGAAAGGTATTCCATACAGAGTGTAAAGAGCAAGGGGGAAAGAGGATCCCCTTGTCTCAGTCCTCTCTTACCTCTGAAAAATCCAAACTGATCACCATTAAGAGCAAGAGTGTAGCTAGTTGTAGTGACACACTCAATTACTAGCTTAGTGAAATTCTCAGGAAAATTTAGAGCATCTAGCATTTCAAGCAAAAATTTCCATTCTACTGTGTCATAAGCTTTCTTTAGGTCAATCTTAAGTAGACACCTAGGGGAGGTCACCTTCCTATTATACTTCCTCACCAAATCATGGCAAACCATGATATTCTCCACAATATCCCTACCTTTGACAAAAGCTCCCTGATTCTGACTTATAATCTCTGGCAAAACCTCTCCTAATCTATCACAGAGGAGTTTAGAGATTATTTTATAGAGGGTGTTGCAACAGGCAATTGACCTGTACTCTGTGACAGAAGTTGGTTTGGGTACCTTAGGGATCAGAGTTAGAACAGTATTATTGATCTGCTTCAGTAGACTTCCATTATCAAAAAATTCCATGACAGCTTCACTAATATGGTCTCCAACTATCTCCCAATTATCTTTGTAGAACTGGCTAGTGTAGCCATCAGGTCCAGGTGATTTAGCACCAGGAATGGAAAATACAGCTCCTTTGATCTCCTCCTTACTGATTTTCCTCAAAAAATTGCCTTTCATGCCATCATCTATTATTGGACCTTTCCTGACAGTACTAACATGGACCTTGCAAGTATCTGTATCTTTGCCTAAAAGATCCACATAGTAATTGAGGAAAGCATTCTGAATTTCCTTGTCATCTGTACAATTCACCCCATTTCCATCCATAACCTGATATACTGAGTTTCTCATTCTCCTAGCCTTAATAGCATAGTGGAAATAGGCTGAATTCTCATCTCCCTCTTTGAGCCACTGAGCTTTGCTTTTTTGAATCAGAAAACTTGTCACGGCTTTGTGAAGATATTTACACTGTTCAGCTGTACTTCTTTCCTTGTCAATAAGCACAATGTTAGTAGGATCTTTATGCAGCTGTTCCTGAACCTCATGCAGTTGATCTTGCATCTTACTAGCAGCAGCTTCAATGTTGGACATTTTCCTCTTGTTTAGGCTTTTCAAAGGCTTTTTCAAGCTTTTCATTTTTTTCACTACTTTATACATAGCTGTGCCTTGAATTTCCTTACTCTATTCATCTACAATAATCTCCTTGTACCCAGGGACACAACTCCACATGTTAAAGTATTTGAAGCACCTCTTCCCCACCTTTCTTTCATGAAAGAGGCTAATAATACAAGGTGAGTGGTCATAAAGGCCTTCAGGGTAAAACATAGCTTGACTATCAATGAAATCAATGATCCAATCTGCATTAATCAGAGCCCTGTCTATTTTTGAGAAAACCCTTTTCCCAGCCTCTTGCTTATTATTCCATGTGTACTGGCAGCCATCAAATTTGAGGTCACCAAGTCCACACTGCTGAATACACTTCTGGAAGTCTACAATTTCAGCATGAGTCACCTTAGATCCAATCCTTTCATTAGTGAAAATCACATTATTGAAGTCCCCCATAACACACTAAGGGCCAATACTATTACTTCCAATATCATTCAAATCTTCCCACAACTTAAGCCTATCCTTTGCATCATTTAAACCATATACCATAGTTATACTAAACCTAATATTACCCCCTACCTGAGTCACCTCTCCATGAATCAGTTGAGAGCTACATCTAAGTATCTGAATGGTGTATTTAGAAGCATCCCACAAGAGCCAAATTCTCCCACCAGGGTGATAACTATTATTCGTACAAATAGACCAATTGCCAAAAAACCCAAGATGAATCCTAGAGAGAGCACTAGATTTCACCTTGGTTTCTAAGAGTCCAAATAGCCCAACCTTATGATTTTCCATGAACCTCCTCACTTCTAGCTGTTTGGTTGAACTATTCAGACCCCTTATATTCCAAAAACCAAGACTAGCCATGGTCCACATGACCATGACTCACATTACCAATCTCATCATTTTCTCCATTTCCACCACTAAAACCACTCCTAACAATCTCTGCAAAAGTTACACCAGCTGTCCCAGCCAAACCAAACTGACCATGTGCTTGTTGTGGGGTTAAAATGAGTTGTCTATGTATGATTCTGCCACTGACACTCACTTGACCAGTATTTGGAGGTGTAACAAAGCTTTGGGATGGGGGGTTGGTTTTCTGTACCTCAACAGGTGTCTCCTGTGGCTTAGTTCTTTGAACAGGGCGCCAAACTTTCCTCACTCTTCGCTGTTCAGTGCCCTTTTTCCTGCAATGTTGTGCCTTATGTCCTATCCCTTTGCAAACATTACATACAACAGGCTGCCACTCATATTCAACTACTTGTTCCACCATTTTCCCTTTCTCATCCAGAAATTTCAATAGAGTAGGCAAATCCTGGTTAATCTGGACTTATATCATAACCCTAGCATAGCCAAGCAAACTCTTTTCCTCTGTAGCCTTGTCTACCTTGATAAATTGGCCTATGGTATTAGAGATTTTCTTAATACAGTTAGGTGTCCAAAACTTAAGGTCCAATCTCATTAGTTTCATCCACACAGGGACCCTTTTGACTGCTTCTTTAGTCAATTCCATTCCTTCAACCCAGGGTTTGACAATCAACGGCTTATTGTCGAAAAGATTATACCCAGCATTCAAGATCCTATCTTTCTCTTCTGGGGTTTTAAATCTCACTACAAATATGCCATTAGGTAAGAAAGATACTTTGTCTAGACCCCTTTTCCCCCAAATCCTATTGAAGTAACCTAGCATCGTATCATGAGGAGGATTAGCCCCCAAGACATAACAAACTATGACATTACTCCAATAATCCGTACCTTCTTTCACATCATCCACAGTGAGTTGCATCAAATTCACATCTGAATTACTCGACTCGGGATTAGGATTAGGGTTTGAAGAATTACCTCTCTTGTGCATAACAATTTGCCATTCCCTTGATTCCTCTGCTTCATCTCCAGCATGTTCAGTTTCTTCTTCCTCTGGAATTGGACCCATCGCCATGTCACCCACACCATCTTCCTCATCAGTTAAGACCAAAGGGGAATTTCCTTGAATCTCCTTGACAAATCTGTGCCGGATAGCATCGCTAGTAGATGGGCAATCCTTCTGGTTATTCTTATCCTTATTATTGTTTTTATTAGATTTTTTGTGAGATTTTTTCGAAGATTGCTTGTGACGAGCCATAGCAGGACAAAGAAATCAGCGGTTTTCCTGAGATCTATAATCGCTTTCTCTCTCTAGCTTTCTCTCTCATGTTTTGTTGTTGAGTATTATCATTCAGAATCATGGAAAATCACCTTTGAAAACCTCCAATTTCAGTAATTATCATATGATATAGCAAAAGTTATTAATACTGAATTTACTATCTTGAAGGGAGTAAAAAAACACTTTTAAATTATGCACATATTATCTTATCAAATCAAAGAGAAATATATATAGGAAAGTAGCCCCTATCCTTCGCCTTTGGTCCATACAAAGCACAAACCACGATCAAGGAAATCATATTAAAAGCAAATATGGCTATATTTGTATAAATCAAGAACCTGCATAAACATAACAAACAATCAAGTTAATATGTAATTTTTTATCAAATATAACCATCTCATTCTAAAAAACGCGCTGAATTCATTTGAACAAATACGATAAAAGGCTCAAATATACATGAAATAATAGACGTTACTTCAAGGCTGGTGCGTAAGAGTACTTGGCTTGTAACTCCATTCCCAAAAATGTGGTTGTTTGACCACTATTGACCATTATAACGACTGAAATTATGGCTAGTATTCCTGTTAAACTTCTAAGTATGATTTGGGCAATGAAACTTCCTTTCTTATTTAAGTTTACAAAGTATCTTGGATCAACCGGGTATAAATCACCACTGGACGCCATCGAAATATCGATTAATTAATCTTTGTGATAGGAACCAAATGTGAAAAACAATTGGTAATTGTTGGTGTCTTATGAAATCATACCTAAATTAAGATTGCTACAAATTATGTTATATAGAGGGAGGGTATTACGAAAAGGGATAACTTGAGTTAGACGATGTTTGGTCGACTTCTCTCTCTAAAACGAGAGCCCTTCTCACTAAACCGTGAGTTTCTTTGAGTGCAAATTATTGCCATTCACCTATTCACCTAAACAATTATCCTTCACTTATCCTTTCACTCTTTCCAATAAAATTACAGCCTTTCAACCACCTTCTTAACTATTCACCTCCCTCATGTCCGCCATTACCGACTCCACATTTACTCAGCTCTACTTTTTCACTGCAATTCAGCCAAACCTTTACACTACCTCATCAATTCACCACTCCCTCTTCCCGTAAAATTCTTACACAAACCGAATTTTCTTTACCTCATATTGTAACACATGGATCTCCGGTTTCGACTTTGATCGGTGAATTAGCTCTATATAAATTATCGGGGAGTGGTGGTAGATTAGCAATTTACCACAAATTCTTACCTTCAAACAACTACACATGCCTAATCATGACCCTTTTGACCACTGCCGGATGGGTGTGGTCGTCTGATATGTCATGCATTATGTATTGTAATTATTGGAATTAATCTCATTTTGGGTGCTTTTGGACACGGTATTGTAATATTTTAGCCTAATTTAGTATTTTCTCACTTTGGTTATAAATTGTAATAATTAGGCTAACTTTGGATTAGAGATTATTCCATTCATTTTGAGATCGAGATTTGTGATCCAGTCCCGAGGAAAGAACGGTGAAAAAGGCATCCGACACGCGGATCAAGGCAAGTTGAAGATGGGCTAGGAACATCTCGAGCATCAGGATTCTCGACTCGGGGAACCTCAGGCCGAGTCGAGAATCATTTGTCGCAGGGTAGTTTTTGACGGGTTAAATCCCGAGTCGAGACGTGCTTGTCTCGACTCGAGGGTACTCGTCTCGACTCGAGACATATTGTCCCGTGTCGAGAAAACCCTGTCTCGGGTAGTTGTTATTTTTAGTTTCCTCGACTCGAGTCGTTTTTGCTCGAGTCGAGGTTAGTCTTTTCCGGATATTTTTAGTAAGTTATTTCTTTTATCTTTTTGTTTTATTTTGTTTTATTGGTTTGTATAAATAGGGGAGGAGAGAGAAAACATATCATTATCCTCATTTTGCTTCATTTTCTACCTCTCCTCTCTTAGCTTCCCCTCAAACTTATTTCATATTTTGTATTATGGAGAGCTAATCTCCCAAACTTGGTGAAGCACTAATCTTTCGATAGTTAATGTAAGTTATCGTCTTTTTCCTTTACGTACTTGATTGGTTGTTATTCCTCGCATTTATTTATAATCGTATCTCGTTTTATCTAGGTCGCTACTAGATTTGGCTAGGTTTGATTATTAGCTTGTTTAGATAATTTGGTGGTATTCGATTATCTAGATTTGTGAAGCAACCTTAGTTTATTAATGCGCGGTCGTGGTTTTTAGACTTAGGAGGAATTAATACGATAATTGAAGGTTAGGATTGGTTAATGCGCGGTTGCGGTTAATTAGTTACTAAACTTGTTATTCTTAATCGATATTAGTTCGTTGTTATTGCTACCACTAGATTGAACCGAAGACGGTCGTTTAGGTTATCTAGAGTGGTTAGGGTGAATTTAGAGCGGTCGCTTAAATTCACTAATCTTAAGAACTAATAGAACTACGTTCACGATTAAGCAATCAAAGTGAAGGAATATTCGATTTCTTGCGTAAACGATTCGTTAGTGATAGTTGCGGATCCAAGACTTGTCTCTAATTAGAAATCACCTTTTATTTACTTGTTTTGGGCTAATTTCATTGTTACTCAATCAATTCAAAACCCTCCATTTGTGACGTTATTTTGCATATAAACACCGTTAGAATTAATCCTAGTTCCTCGTGGATACGATCCCGACTTCCCTAGCTACATTAGTTAGATAGTAGGGTTATTTGGTGGATATCACGACAATATTCTCTCACCAAATTTGGCGCCGCTGCCGGGGAGCTGGCGTATTTTTAATTCTTTTGGTTGTTTTTGTGTTTTTGTTGTTTTTGGAGTATAAGTCATTCTTAGAGTCTAATTTGTTCTGGACCCTTGTTTATGGTGCAGACCCGAGCTACTAATACATTTGTTTTTGAGATTGATCCAGAAATTGAAAGAACTTTCCGTAGGCAAAGGAGAGCATCTTTGGACTTGCAAGATAAACCTTTGTTTGAAGGGGATAATTCCGAGGATCAAGTAGTAGCTAGAGCAACAATGAGTATTAGGGAGCTCACCGCCCCCGATCTTACGCAACAACCCTCATGTATAGTGTATCCCGATGATGAAGAATCCGCAAAAATTGAAATCAAGGGTGCACTACTACATCAATTGCCTACTTTCTATGGGTTGAGTAAGGAAGATGCTAACCGGCATGTGGCCGATGTACATTTCATATGTAGTGCTATGAAGCCGGCCGGGGTTGATATGGGAACATTCTTGTTGAAAGTGTTTCCGTTTTCTCTTAAGGATAGAGCTATGAATTGGCTCTATACCTTGCCTCACGATAGTATCACTACTTGGGATATGTTGAAAAAAGCGTTTATCACCAAGTACTTCCCAAGTACAAAGGCATCCGCCTTGAAAAAGGAGATCACCACCATTGAGAAAAGAGGAGATTCATTAGCCGCGTATTGGGATCGATTTAGAGAGTTTGTTGCAAGTTGTCCATACCATGGCTATACCGATCAAGATTTGATCCTTTACTTCTATAGTGGGTTAGATGATGAGGATTACCGTCATGTGGTGGCCTCTAGTAATGGAGGGTTGGACAAAATGCCTCCGGTTCAAGCTTGGGAATTATTGGAGGAGCTTGCTACAAACTCAAGAGACCGTGAGTCCAAAAGAACGGTGAAAAGAGTAAATGCCGCTAGTTCTTCGTCTAGTAGTGATCAAGTGAGTGAGTTGGCCGCGATGATGAAAGATTTCCTTATTGCCAACAAATCGGGTCCGGCTAGAGTTTGTGGCATTTGTCATAAACAAGATCATCCTACCGATTCATGCCCTACATTGAGTGAAGATCAAGAAGAAGTGAATGCGGTTGGATTTTCGGGTGTCCCTCAACGGAAATATGACCCAAACTCTAATTCATATAATCCGGGGTGGAAAGATCATGTGAATTTCCGTTATGGAAATACTCAAGGCTACAATCAAGGGCAAGGGAGTGGTAATCAATTCCAAGGAGGTCAAGGTGGTGGTAACAATTACCAAGGGAATCGTTTTCAAGCCAAGCCACCTTTTGTCGCTCCAAGCCAACCACAATCATCATCTTCCATGTCCGCGGAGGAAATGATTAGAGCATTGACGGCTAATGTGACTACTATGCAAACTACCATGGTGCAAAATGCTCAAGAAACTAAAGCTAGCATTCAAAATTTGGAAAGTCAAATGGGTCAAATGTCAAGTGCTATAAATCGTTTGGAATCTCAAAATTCCAACAAGTTTCCTTCACAACCCGAGACTAATCCAAGGAAAAATGTGAGTTTGGTGACTTTGAGGAGCGGAAAACAACTCCAAGGGCCCTTGCGTTCAATAGAGAATGATGGTGATGAGATTGTTCAAGTGAAAGAAGAAGAGAGCTACCCGAGTACACCTCGACTCGAGCAAACCTCAGCCCGAGTCGAGAAAAGCAATGGCGAAAAGACGCCTACGTTTTCTGCGCCTCGAGTCGAGACACAATCGACTCGAGTCGAGTCGGAAACGTCTCGAGTCGAGACACATCTGTCTCGACTCGAGAAAGATGTCCCGTCTTCCTCTTCGGCAAAGATTTTGGATGTTGATGATGTGTTTCCCGATGTGCCTTTTCCCGAGGCTTTGAGAGACACTCGTACTTATGAGAAAAATTCCGACATCTACGCTCTCTTTCAAGATTGTGAGGTAAATCTTCCCTTTTTAAATCTTGTAAAATGTGTGCCAAGTATTGCTAAATTTGTGAAGGAGCTTTGCACTCCTAAACGGTCACACAAGTCAAAAGGGAAGAAGAAGGTTCAAATTAGTGAACAAGTATCGGCGGTATTTCAAAGAAGTCTTCCTAAGAAATGTAGCGATCCCGGTATGTTTACTATTCCTTGCAAACTCGGTGATACCATGTTCAGTAGAGCTATGCTAGATTTAGGGGCTAGCATAAATGTGCTTCCATTTTCTGTTTATGAGTCTCTAAAACTTGGTCCCTTGTTTGAAACCGATGTTGTTGTTCAATTAGCCGATCGATCCACTATTTATCCTAAGGGAGTTGTTGAGGATGTGCTTGTTGTGGTTGATAAACTGGTTTTTCCAGCGGATTTTTATGTGATACAAATGGAACATGATAAGCATGCCGCCCCTATTTTGTTAGGGAGACCATTCCTCAAAACGGCTAAAACTAAGATCGATGTCTCTAGTGGATCTTTGACAATGGAATTTGAGGGTAAAGTCGTAGAATTCAACATCTTTAATTCTATGAAATATCCTTCCGATAATCATTCTATTTGTTCAATTGATGTCATTGATCCACTTATACAAGATGTTTTTGATGTGAATGGTGTGGATGAATTGCAAAGTGTCATTGATAATAGTTTGGTAGACAATAGTTTGGATATTGTTTTGCCAACTAACTTGCAGGAGGTCGTAGCGGAGATGGGAAAACACTACAACCTCCCAAAAGTTCCATACAACTCCACACCTATTCCACTCAACGTTCCTAGCACCAAACATCTACCATCTATTGTAGAAGCACCAGAGATTGAGCTCAAACCTCTTCCTGATCACTTGAAGTATGCATTTCTTGGTACCGGAGATACACTTCCGGTAATTATTTCCAACAAGTTGACCACGGATCAAGAGAAGAGGTTGGTAGATGTGTTGAAAGATCATAAGGTAGCAATAGAATGGACCATTGCCGACATTAAAGGGATTAGTCCCTCCACTTGCATGCACCGAATTCTTTTGGAGGATGAAGCCAAGCCGGTTCGACAACCTCAAAGGAGGTTGAATCCTCCTATGATGGATGTGGTGAAGAAAGAGGTGCTCAAATTGTGGCAAATGAGGATGATCTATCCTATTTCCGATAGCAAATGGGTGAGTCCTACTCAAGTGGTGCCTAAGAAAGGAGGCATAACGGTAGTGGCTAACACTAAGGGTGAAATGGTACCTACCCGTACTCAAACGGGTTGGAGAGTGTGCATAGATTACCGTAGACTCAATACGGTAACTCGAAAAGACCATTTCCCTCTTCCGTTCATTGATCAAATGCTTGAGAGATTGTCCGGGCACGAGTTCTATTGTTTTCTTGATGGTTATTCGGGCTATTTTCAAGTAGCCATTGCACCGGAGGATCAAGAAAAGACAACATTTACATGTCCTTTTGGCACATTTGCTTATCGACGTATGCCATTTGGATTATGTAATGCACCGGCTACATTTCAACGGTGTATGATGGGCATCTTTTCCGAGTATGTGGAGAATTTTATAGAGGTTTTCATGGATGACTTCACCGTTCATGGAAACTCGTTTGATGATTGCTAGGCTCATCTTACATTGGTCCTTAATAGATGCATCGAATCAAACATTGTTCTCAACTCCGAAAAGTGTCATTTCATGGTAGAACAAAGTATTGTGTTGGGGCATGTGGTATCGGCAAATGGTATTGAGGTGGATAAGGCAAAAATTGATGTGATTTCTTCTCTACCTTATCCCACCAATGTTTCAGAAGTTCGTTCATTTCTTGGTCATGCCGGGTTTTATCGGCGATTCATCAAAGACTTCTCCAAAACCGCCTCTCCAATGTGCAAATTACTCCAAAAAGAGGCGGATTTTGTGTTTTCCGATCATTGCAAAGAAGCTTTTGATTCATTGAAGACAAAGCTCACATCGGCACCAATCATACAAGCTCCAAATTGGTCTCAACCATTTGAAATCATGTGCGATGCTAGTGATTACGCCGTCGGAGCCGTCTTGGGTCAAAAGATGGGGAGAGCGTCTCACGTCATTCATTATGCATCCATGACTCTCAATGAAGCTCAAAAGAATTACACCACCACCGAAAAAGAAATGCTTGCGGTGGTGTTTTCTCTAGAGAAATTTCGTTCCTATTTGCTTGGAACAAAAGTTGTGGTTTATAGTGATCATGCGGCTATTCGCTATCTTATGGCGAAAAAGGAGGCCAAACCACGTCTTATTCGACGGATACTTTTATTAAGTGAGTTTGATGTGGAGATTAGAGATAAAAAGGGAGCAGAAAATTTGGTTGCCGATCATTTGAGCCGCCTAGTGCATGATGAGGATAAGTCATATGCCCAAACGTCCGTTCATGAGACGTTTCCCGATGAAACTTTGTATTCTATTCGGGTGGTGAGACCATGGTTTGCAAATATTGTCAATTTCCTCCTCTCCAACAAATTTCCTCCCGGTTTCTCTAAGCCCCAAAAGGACAAGCTCCGCAATGATGCAAGGTATTCTGTGTGGGATGACCCGTACTTGTGGAAACATGGCATTGATAAGGTGATCCGTAGATGCATTCCCGATGAGGAGGTAAATTCGATCCTTACTTTTTGTCATTCCCATGCATGTGGAGGACATTTCGGTTCTAAGAGAACCGCATTGAAAGTCCTTGATTGTGGATTTTATTGGCCTACTCTTTTCAAAGATTCATATAATTTTTGCAAAAGTTGTGATAAATGTCAAAGAGTAGGAAATAATTCACAAAGAAATGAGATGCCTCAAACACCCATGCTTTATTGTGAAATTTTTGATGTATGGGGCATTGATTTTATGGGTCCTTTCCCTAACTCTCATGGATTTACATATATCTTGCTTGCGGTGGACTATGTTTCGAAGTGGGTGGAAGCAAAGGCCACCAAAACTGATGATTCTAAAGTTGTGGCAGATTTTCTAAGGTCACAGATTTTTTCCCGTTTTGGAGTGCCGAAAGCTTTGATAAGTGATAGGGGAACTCATTTTTGCAATCGAACGGTGAGTTCTCTATTGAAGAAATGGTATGTTGTGCACAAGGTCTCTACGGCCTATCACCCGCAAACCAATGGGCAAGCGGAAGTGTCAAATAGGGAAGTGAAATCCATCCTTGAGAAAACGGTCAACTCGAATAGAAAAGACTGGAGTGTGAGACTTGATGATTCCGTTTGGGCATATAGGACGGCTTACAAGACCCCTATTGGTATGTCACCATATAGGTTGGTTTTTGGAAAAGTTTGTCATTTGCCGGTAGAAATTGAGCACAAGGCCTATTGGGCAATCAAGAGTCTCAACATGAAAATGGATGAAGCGGGTGAGAACCGTAAGTTGCAATTGCAAGAGTTAGAGAAGATTAGGTTGGAAGCCTATGACAATGCCGCAATCTACAAAGAGAAAACAAAGGTATGGCATGATAAGTTGATTTCTAGGAAAAGTTTCAAAGTTGGCGATAAGGTACTTCTTTTTCAATCTCGCTTGAAACTATTTCCGGGTAAGTTGAGGTCTAGGTGGACGGGACCATTCGTTGTGTCTATGGTTTATCCGCATGGAGCGGTTGAGATCTACCAAAACTCGGTAGATGATGCGTTTAAGGTGAATGGGCACCGTTTGAAACCTTATTATGAAGGTTTTAAAGTGGAATTGGTGGAAGAGGTTTCGTTGTACGAGCCTGTCATTGAGGGGTGACTTTGATCACCCTAATGAGTCGAGCCAACGACATTAAACAAGTGCGCTTCTCGGGAGGCAACCCGAGTTTTACATTTTGTATATAACCTTTTCGTTTGATGAGATTTTGGTGGCCTTAATTTTTGTATGATTAGGGAAGATAGCCCACCATTTTGGAGAAGAAGAAGGGATGAAAGAAGCTTGTCCCGAGTCGAGCAAAAGGAGGCCCGAGTCGAGATGCAAATTACGCAGCATTATTTCCAATAGGCAAAATCTCGAGTCGAGAAAAAAGGGCACGAGTCGAGGTGGGCTTGGCTCGAGTCGAGACAACACCGACCCGAGTCGAGGCAAATAAAACGTGGGGTTATTTCTGACCACCTAAATTTCGAGTCGAGCCACGCCTAACTCGAGTCGGGATGACCTGTCTCGAGTCGAGACAATTCCTTCTCGACTCGAGTCGTCTGCCGTCAGGTATTTACCCTCTTCTCTTCGATTCTTCTCTCTCTCCTCTCATTCTCTCAAACCCGACCCCCTTCACCTTCTCTCACAAAAAAAAAACCCCCCTTTCCCTTTTATGCCAAAATCTTCACAAAAATCATTTCAAATCATTCTTTTTCTTCATAAAATCACCTTCTTTTTGTTATTTACACATCCAAAACAACAAATTTTTGTATTTTTCACCCTAAATTCAAAATTTTCATTTAAACCCTAGAAATTGGGGATTTCTCAATTTTGGCTTGTTTAGCCAAATTAAGGGGTGGAATTGCTTCTTTGGAGGATTGTGGTACTATCCTAAGGTGTTTGGAGGATCTTTGTTGCTCAAATTTTCAATTTTGAGCCCCTTTTGGTAAGCATCCTCTTCAAATTCGAATTTGTATTTTTAGGAAGTTTTTGCTTGGGTGTTGTAGTGGATTGTTATAGGAGTGATTGTGGAGGATTTGTTTTGAGTTGTTGATAGAGTAGTAGCACTTGTGGTAGATTTTTGGCAAGTTTTGTTGTGATTTTTGGGAAAGTTGGATTTTGTGTTGGTAGTGTTGGTTTGTTGTTGTTTTACATTCAATTGAGTGCAATGGGGAGAAATGATGATGCGGGAACCTCTCGGGGTAAGGGTAAGGCTCCAATGGAGCCTAGAAACAAGAAAAAGAAAGTACCCATTTGGGAGGAACATGGTGTGACGGGGTTGAGTGAAGATGAGAAGAAGCGATATATCTCTCTTGCTAATAGTCAAAAGATTGTCACCACCAAATTCTTGTGTTTAGAAACGGTGGGAAAGTTGGGTCTTCAACAACCCATTGAGCTTTTATTTGGGAATGGTGGATTGTCAAACTTTCTAGGAAAGAATGCCCCAACTTATGAGCGTTGGACCTTGGAATTTCTTTCTACGCTTCACCATGATGCGGAGGGTGAGCGTATTGTTTTTAGGTTGAACAATGGAATTTGCAAGATGGGGTATGATAGAGTGGCGGAGTGTTTCGGTTGGTGCCGTATTTATGATGCTACAACGGGGCAAAGAATTTCCCAAAGGAGGCCATTTAGGAAGTTTACTGGCGAAAATTCCACTGTTTTGTGGAAGAAGCTCACACATGAGAATGTCATTCCTAAAAAACCCAAAATTGCTAGTATTCCTCATCCCGCAATCCGTCTCACTTATCGAGTCATAGCTCAATGTGTTTTTGGTGATGGTGAGCCGACAAATGTTACATTTGCGGAGTTGGGTGCCTTAGCCTCTTGTTTGCCCAATGAGAATGGGAGGCCAACATGGGTCCAAACCTTTATCAAAGGTTGTCTTCAATGTCAAATGGACCCTAATCATAAGATTGGTATGGGCGGTATGATTACTTTGCTTGGCCGATTTTTGAAACTTGGGGGTGAGGAGGAAATGACACCTACCGGACCTTTCTTGTTAAATATGGAGTTTCTTGGCCGTCAATCCTTCTTCACAAGTGCTTTCCTTGATAATTTTGTTAATTGGACCTTGGGAACACGATATGAGCCATATTTGACTCTTCCCGATGCGGCTAGAGTTCATATTGATCCCGATGGTGATGCTAGTGATTGTTTTGTGGGGAGGCACTTGTTGGTTGCTCCGGAAAATGAGGAGGAAGAGGAGCTTAACGTTGAAAATGCTAGGCATGTGGAGATGCCTCATGTGGAGATGCCCGATGCGGGTCATGCACCTCACTTTGGTGGCTTCTCTAATGAAGCCGGATGGATGCAATGGAGACAAGGTGTAGACCAAAGTTAGGCGTTTCAAGAGGAGCAAAATGAGAGGATTCTCATGTACATGGAAGCGAATCATAATCATCTCATGAGCTCTCAAGCACCACACTACCTTCCACCCAATTTCGATGAGCTCCCCGACCGTTTGAATGCACGGAGGCACCGTAGGGGCTCTCAAGGCCCCAATTGATGTGAGTTACCCCTCCCTCCTTTTATTTTTGCCTTGTTTTACTTGTTAACATTGAGGGCAATGTTTAGTATAGGCTTGGGGGAGGAGAATTGACATCGTTTGTATCATTTGTAATATATTCTTTCTTATTGACATCGTTTGTATCATTTGTAATATATTCTTTCTTGTTTAAAAAAAAAAAAAAAAAAATGAAAATCCGGATTGGTGAAAACTCGCAAGGGTGAGCGCTAAGGCAAAAATGGAAGTGTGATGTGAGATAGTGAGATACTAAACAGATAGAGTGGCTAGGATGAAAACCCGATGGGCATCCTAGGCAAGATGAGAGAGCGGAAAAACAAGAGAGTATCACACTAATCTAGATTGCATTTTTGTTTTGGCGATGGAGGCATAAGTGGCGGTCTAGAAGGAAGATTGGGTAGGTTGCCATTTTGTTGATTGGAGGTCCGGATTAGAGGAGAATAGGATTTTAGAAACTCTCACTACGTTATGAAGATATAAGGGGCGTAGGTGAATTAGTGAGGTAAGTTTGGTACTAATGTCGTCATTTTGGATCAAACTTCTTTGGTTGGTGTTTTGTGATTAGCTTGGGGGAAACTTAGGACATTTTTAGTTCCCCCTAGCTTCATTTTGTGATTTCTCTATGATGTTATAAGATGGCTAGTGTTGGGTGTGAGCTTACATCTGTCCAATACTAGTTAGGTTCTATTGGTTTGTCCGCCGTAGTAGAGAAGTAGGTTGTTTCTAAACTCTTCCCGTGCTCGTTTGAGACCTTGTTGTTAGAGGAGGAATGTTACTCGAGGACGAGTAAATGGTCTAAGCATGGGGGAGTTTGATATGTCATGCATTATGTATTGTAATTATTGGAATTAATCTCATTTTGGGTGCTTTTGGACACGGTATTGTAATATTTTAGCCTAATTTAGTATTTTCTCACTTTGGTTATAAATTGTAATAATTAGGCTAACTTTGGATTAGAGATTATTCCATTCATTTTGAGATCGAGATTTGTGATCCAGTCCCGAGGAAAGAACGCTGAAAAAGGCATCCGACACGCGGATCAAGGCAAGTTGAAGATGGGCTAGGAACATCTCGAGCATCAGGATTCTCGACTCGGGGAACCTCAGGCCGAGTCGAGAATCATTTGTCGCAGGGTAGTTTTTGACGGGTTAAATCCCGAGTCGAGACGTGCTTGTCTCGACTCGAGGGTACTCGTCTCGACTCGAGACATATTGTCCCGAGTCGAGAAAACCCTGTCTCGGGTAGTTGTTATTTTTAGTTTCCTCGACTCGAGTCGTTTTTGCTCAAGTCGAGGTTAGTCTTTTCCGGATATTTTTAGTAAGTTATTTCTTTTATCTTTTTGTTTTATTTTGTTTTATTGGTTTGTATAAATAGGGGAGGAGAGAGAAAACATATCATTATCCTCATTTTGCTTCATTTTCTACCTCTCCTCTCTTAGCTTCCCCTCAAACTTATTTCATATTTTGTATTATGGAGAGCTAATCTCTCAAACTTGGTGAAGCACTAATCTTTCGATAGTTAATGTAAGTTATCGTCTTTTTCCTTTACGTACTTGATTGGTTGTTATTCCTCGCATTTATTTATAATCGTATCTCGTTTTATCTGGGTCGCTACTAGATTTGGCTAGGTTTGATTATTAGCTTGTTTAGATAATTTGGTGGTATTCGATTATCTAGATTTGTGAAGCAACCTTAGTTTATTAATGCGCGGTCGCGGTTTTTAGACTTACGAGGAATTAACACGATAATTGAAGGTTAGGATTGGTTAATGCGCGGTTGCGGTTAATTAGTTACTAAACTTGTTATTCTTAATCGATATTAGTTCGTTGTTAATGCTACC
Source organism: Spergularia bocconei (assembly GCA_963457585.1). Classification (NCBI taxonomy): domain Eukaryota; kingdom Viridiplantae; phylum Streptophyta; class Magnoliopsida; order Caryophyllales; family Caryophyllaceae; genus Spergularia; species Spergularia bocconei. The sequence continues at coordinate 10,335,183 of OY734943.1, forward strand.
ACTAGATTGAACCGAAGACGGTCGTTTAGGTTATCTAGAGTGGTTAGGGTGAATTTAGAGCGGTCGCTTAAATTCACTAATCTTAAGAACTAATAGAACTACGTTCACGATTAAGCAATCAAAGTGAAGGAATATTCGATTTCTTGCGTAAACGATTCGTTAGTGATAGTTGCGGATCCAAGACTTGTCTCTAATTAGAAATCACCTTTTATTTACTTGTTTTGGGCTAATTTCATTGTTACTCAATCAATTCAAAACCCTCCATTTGTGACGTTATTTTGCATATAAACACCGTTAGAATTAATCCTAGTTCCTCGTGGATACGATCCCGACTTCCCTAGCTACATTAGTTAGATAGTAGGGTTATTTGGTGGATATCACGACAATATTCTCTCACCATTGTCCAACCACCGCCAAATCATTGTTTTGGGGGTTTTATTAACTGAGGTTTCTCAGTAATCGGTCGGTTCCTCGATACTATCACTCCAAGTCGTTATGAAATTAAGGATGTGGTTCGCAACATTTGGACCACTCGAGCAGACATAGTGGTCCATCACATGTATGGCTTCTTTGTCTTGGAATGTGATGAATTCCATGATGCGGAAGATTTGGCAACTATCGAGACTGTCAACTTCTTTGGCAGGCTTATGGTGCTCCGCCTACGCCACTGGCATACGGTCCCCAGGTATATCAACTTGGACTTCGCATGCGTTTGGATGACGGTGCATGGCCTGCCTGTACGTTACCTTATGGATTATCTTGTCCGGGGAATTTTTGCTCACGTAGGAGAAGTCGTCCACCTTGAACCGGTCAAAGGTGTTGGTTATATCTCGGCTTCGGCAACCGCGCGAGTGAGAGTGGATTTAAGTCAGCCGTTAATTCTGGGGTGTTATCTCCCTACTCACGGGGAGCAGGTAGCTTGGGTGTTCTTTCGTTACCATGGAGTTTTTCGCTTTTGCAAAAGGTGTGGCAAGATAGGTCACACCACCATCAATTGTCTCCTACCAATGTTCCTTGCACGTAGGCACATACATCGTTAGTTCGATGCCTTTGAAGCAGGCGATTGCAGGGTTTTGTGGGGCCCGAATGATCCTCTCTACACTAATATGATTAGGGGACTCCTGCCATTTGAGCGCAATCTCACTACTAGGGTAGAGCTCTCCGACTACCATCCTCCTTACCCAGGACCGACACCACCAGACGACGAAGACTACGATGACTCGCATTACGGACACAATCCGGATGGGGGTTCTTTTGGGAATGGGGGAAACTCTTCCTCAGGGCCGTCCCAGGATGATGGGCCTCCGGGTGAACCTGTCCACAGGGTGGCAGGTCTGACTACTTTTACGCTCAATGAAACTCCACTGCGCATAGGAGAAAATTCTGATGGTCTTGTGAGCCGCAGGACGACCAATCACTCAATTACATGACGAATTTGGTCCACACAACCGCAGCGGAGTGGACAACGGGTCATTTGTCATCAGCTTACAATCTCCATCATCTCCAGAATTAGGAGGAGCCTCTCGGTTGGGAGGAACAAGTAGGGGTGAGCAGCCTGTCCCCACGGATTGGAATTTACCCTTTTGCAGAAACTCATTTCCATCAAACAAATCACCAAGGAGGGGACCCTTATGCGCCACCACCTTGTAACGACACTGGAATCAGCTCAGTGGGAGTCCAGTTAAAAAACCACCTCACACCGCCACTACAGGGTCATCCTTCGCGTCTCCTCTCAGCTCTTTGTCTCTAGGCAATTACTCTTCACCCTATTCCTCCTCTTCTTCTTTTACCAATGATTAATTACTACTTTCCATACTATCGTTTATGTGATCTGCCATCTATTGGGGGCAGATTCTTCGTTTCTCCCAACCCTTTATTAGATGTGTTTGGCCCTTCTAATTCCTACAATACAAACCCACATACACAACCTCCAAATCAAATTACTAGCTACATCCCACCAATAATACCATCCCCTCCGAAAACACAACCAATCTCTAACATTGGCTCACTGTCCTTGTCAGTCTCTTCCAAATGGGTGTCGCCTCAGACCCCGGAGCTCGCAGGGTCCCGTAAGTCAAAAAGAAGCAAATTAAAGTTGTTCAGCGTTTGACTTTGGGAATGTAATCTCATTTCGCAGGTTGGGTTAGTGTTGTAAGAAACTGGCTAGGAAATTCTCGCCGCTTTCTTGTTGTGGAGCTAATTTGTCAGGCATCAAGAGGCCGATGGCACCAGCTCCTGTTGGTGCAAACCTGGCTCCTCCTAGTGCACAACTGTTCCCTTGGATCACCCTACCTCTTCTGATCTGTCTCCTCTTCTTCATTAGCCTTCGGGATGTGTCCGGGGACGACATATTATGGTGGGTGATAATAGATGTGTCAGTGCCCCCGACGGTCTTTCTTCTGAGCCTGCTAAGCGACGACATGTAGCTTCTAAATTTGGAGTTGCCGAAATGCTGAGCCCGATCAATGAATTTCAATGCGATGTTGTGACTCCATCCACTGAGTCACCACAATCATCATGAAGATAGTCTCTTGGAACTGCAGGGTCTAGCGGGTAGGAACAACTAACCTCGCAGCTCCGTATGTTAAATGGTTGGTCCATACCCTTCATCATTCCTTTGTTGCGGCGTCGACGCCGTGGGCCTTAGTGAAGGGTTACTTGTAATCGGCTTTGAACGTATAAATGTTGTAGTAGTTGTATCCACTTGTAATTTTATCTTCTGTAAAATATCCGCTAAGAATAAAGTTTGGAATGCTCTTTTCTTGTATGGGGCTCCGGCCGTTACGGACCGTGTTGAAGTGTTGAGATCAGTGTCTTCTCTACAATCTTTATGTCCTTCCTGCCTCATTATTGGAGACATTAATCAGGTAGAGTTCCACCACGACAAACTTGGGGGCAGTGCTAACATCGTTGGATGGTCCGAATTGTGTCTTGAAGGCTAGATTTAGGGCTTGTAGAACTTCCTTTCTCGGGTCCTAGGTTTACTTGGACAAATGGGAGGGAGGAAGGTGACTTGTTGATGGAGCGACTCGACCGGGGGTACTCTACGGAAGGTTAGGTTGACTTGTTCCCAACATCAATCATCTGAAACCAACTGATACTAATGTCGGATCACGCAGATATAGTGCTGGAGTTGGAGCTTGAAGTGCGTAAGGCTAAGAGGCCTTATAAATTGGAAAATTGGTGTCTTCAATCCTTGGAGGTTTGGACACTAGTCCGCAATGTTTGGGAGATACAACCCTCTGGTTCTCCCATGTTCGCTTTGTGTAGGAAGTTTGTAGAGGTGTGCAAAACTCTAATTGCTTGGTGCCTTTGTTACCGTCGTCTATGGGGGGTCAATTGGTCGGACATGACCGCTGACCCGGGGACGACATCCTATAGTATTGAGACAATCTGGGACACCAATATCTTCATCTCACAAAGCAATGAGTGGATCTCGAGAGCTGAAACATCTCTTACCTACTGGCATCAAAGATCGAAGATCCGCTGGCTTGCCCTTGGAGACCACGGTACGAGGTTGTTTTTGGCAAAAGCAAAGTGTAATGCATCCAAAGGTGTTATTCACACACTACACATTAAGGGAGTGTGGTTGGAGCAACAATCGGATATTGGCCGACTTATTTTTGATCACTTCTCAACGCTCTTCCGTAGCAATTCAACCAATGCGTCAACATACGGTGAATAATGATCACTTTGGTCAGTATGTTTTGACAAGGGTTTCACCGGAAGATGTACCTTTCCTATCAAGACCCTTCTCAGAGGGTGATGTGAGGGAAGCAGTTTTTATCATGGCTAAGGCGAGGAGCCCGGGTCCCGACGACATCACAGTGGATTTTGTTTAGCACCATTGGGATATGATTGGGTCTGATGTTACCAAGACAGTACTACACTTCTTTGACACTGGATACATGCTTAAGGAATGGAACCGTACTTTTATCACCCTCATTCCGAAAATTGCGAATCCGGAGATGGTTGCTCACCTGAGGCCGATCAGTCTTTGCAACGTCATTTACAAATGTGTCTCCAAATGTCTCTCAATGCGTCTTCAATTGGTGATGCCGAGACTAGCTGGTGAGTTTCAATCTGCCTTTCTTAAGAGTCGAATCTTGGGTGATAATTGCCTATTTGCCAATGAACTTCTTTCCTGCATCAATAAGAAAAAGAGAGGGAAGACACGGCTTGGAGTACTTAAGTTAGACATGAGCAAAGTTTACGATCGGGTTGATTGGTCTTTCATGCTTCGTGTTCTTCATGCCTTTGGTTTTCCACTCAAGTGGGTTCAGTGGATTCACCAGTGCATCTCTACGGTGTCATACCGAGTGCTCATTAACGGAAGTCCCACACAATCATTCTTGCCGACATGTGGCCTACGACAAGGTGACCATCTATCACCGTATCTGTTCATTTTGTGTATGGAGATCTTCTCGAACATGTTAAGCAAGGCGGAGGAGCGTAATCTCATTCATGGTATCAAGGTATGTAGCTAGAAGAGCTCCGTCCATATCACATATTTTCTTTGCCGATGATGCACTTGTCTTCTTCAGAGTCACTCCTAGGGAATGTGTTAATAATTTGGCTGGAATCATCTCTTCATTCTGCCAAATGTCGGGGCAAGTTCTTAACCAACAAAAATCATTTGTGAAATTCAGCCGCAACATTCCATTAACAACCCGACAAGAAATGTTGCAGACCCGTCGTGTACCGACCAAGCCTCAGCTGTACCAATACCTGGGGATGCCAGTCGACTTTATGGGTCCGAAGGCAGGCATTTTATGCATCTACTCGATTCGATAGTGGCAAAAATTGGCACCTGGAATCAGTTGAAGTTCTCACAGGCTGGGAAGCTGGTTCTCATCAACTCCATACTCCTCGCTTCCATCAATCACGTTGGATCAGTGTTTCATATTCCATAATCAATTTGATCCAAAATTGACAGTCTTGTGGCGGCCCTTTTTTGGGCATCAAGTTCCAACAAAGGTATGCATTAGGCAGCAGGTCGGCCCTACAGCTACCAAAAACTTGATGAGGACTGGGTATCCGAAATGCGACGAAAGGGAATCAGACCTTACTCATGAAACACGTCGATCGCATCACCAGGAATCCCCAGCTTCTCGTTTCCCGCATATTACAAGGTAAGTTTGGTAACCTTCAATCCCTTCCCCACACTCGGTTCTTTTCAGGTTATGCTTCGTTAGGGTGGCGTAGTCTTGTTCAAGGCTTCCACGATTTAAGATCAAGTTTGAGATGGAAAATCGGCAATGGCCGATCAGTTAAATTCTTATCCTTCTCCTGGTTGGGTTCCCACCAGCTAAACATTAATGATGATGCTCCCCTCTCCGAATGCGTGTGAGTGACTTCATCCAACGCGATCCGCGATCTTGTAATGTTTCGCTTTTACGGAGGTTCGTAGATTTACCCTCAATCCGAGCAATCACTCTTTGGAACTCCCGGGGGCTCAAATTAAGGACTTCCAGTATTGGGCGCATAACGAGTCTAGGGTCTTCTCAGTCAAATCGGGTTATGCCATTCTACAATTAGCATCACTAGATGAACTCAGTTGCCCAGAGCCGCAATAAAAGTTTTGAGGAAACTTTTGGCATTTGACCTCCTACCGAAATGGAAACTGTTGTACGAAGGGGGATGGAGGTTGTGGAACTTTGCCCGTTGTACGACTATGTGTCGGAGTCCATCGGCCATCTGTTCCGAGAATGTCTGATTGCATCGCATATTTGGAATGCATCTCATCTGGGGCTAAGTTCTCAAGTGACTCCGAGCACACCCATATCACAATGGATTATTGAAACATTCAAGTCCTTAGGAAGAGGAGATTCTAGTACGCAAAGCTTGGCCATTTTCTCTGCGACACTCTGGGAGTTATGGGTACATAGGAGTGTTGTGGTGTTCGAGGAGGTGACGCCAAATCCGATTGTAGTTTTAGGCAAGATACACGTCTCGGTCAGCGATTTTCTCGGGAAATCGGAAGAAGAAGTCAGACGCTTGGGTACTACAACTCGCACAACACCTAATGGAGCGCCGGGTTCCACCGCAGCAATCTTTATCAAAGACGACTCTCTCGCCGCCACCACAACTATCTTGGAGGTTGACGGGGCTTGATGTTCCTCCAATGGGAAGGCCGCAACAGGTTGGGTGACCCTTGACCAAAATTGTAACACCCCGTATTTTTGAGATGTCTATTTATGGAAGTTTATGGAGAATAATCATTTTGTGGGTGTTTAATTCTATTTTGGGAAATTAGAGTTTACTTTCCTAATTTGGCCAACCTCCTAATTGGGTAGTCCAATTACTAATTTACCGTAAACCGTCTTACCAAAACCCGTCTTTTAGCTCACACCTTAAACTATAAATACAAAATAAACCCGAACCCTTTCTCCTCATACTACCGTCGCCCAAGAGAAAGAAAAAGATAAGAGTAGAGAAAGAGAGCCGCGGGAAAGAGAGAAGAGAAGGAGAAGAAGAAGCGCGCGACTCCCGAGGTCCGACGCCGCCCGTCGCCACTGCCGACCGCCCTAGCGCCTTTTCCGTGCCCTCTTGCCCTTTTCTTTTGGTTTTGTACCCAAGAATTGTAAGTTTTAAACCCTTAGTGTGATTTTCAGATTAGGGCTTTACTATTGTTCATGTAATTGAAGTCTAAACATGAATTGGATGATGATTGATTATTGTTGGGATTATGATTGTGTTTAATTATGTTTTGAAGCATGAAATATTGAGTTTATGAATTAGGGTTTATGTGATTGAAGTTATAATGATTTAATGATGATTTTATGATTGGAATTGTGTAGTATTTGGAGGGATTGATTGTTATAATCTATGGAATTCATGATTAAGGTTTGGAGTTATTTTATGATGTTTTGATGGTGGAAATTACATGCTGCCCAGATCTGATCTTACCTTAATTTGAGTATTATCATGATGGTTTTGATGAGTTTATGATGGAATTATGTTGTTAGTATGTTTAGAAAGGAGCTGTGCGAATTTGGTTACGTTTGGAGTTCGTTTGAGTGTTGGAATATGAGTCTAGAGGTGTCTTATTGGTGTTGGTAGTATCATGGTTGATAATTAGTGATTTGTTGTTGGTTTCTAGGTTGTGTGTTCGAGGAAGTACCCTTCTAAGAGTATTGTGTTGATTTGTGAATTGCTAGGAAGGTAAGAACGTTGGTTACAATCCCAACCACAATGACCAATCCTCTAAACTATCTTTTCTTGAACTAACCTTGACTTTGATGACCATTGTTCACAGATTATCTTACCATTACCTTTTGTTTCTATATCTATCTTTTGAAATTAACCGTGCAGCAATAGCCTTTCAGCTTTTCTTCCACCCGGCCCTTCGGCCTCTTTGTTCGACCGGTTCGGCCATTCGGCCGGTTCGGCCTTCTCGGCCACTCGGCGGTTTTTGGCCGAGTGTGCCTTGTTGCTTTCTTCCTTGTTTCAATAATGTTGGCTCTTGAATCTGAATGTTATGATATTGATAATATAACATGATAATGAATGATTTCGTAAAGTGTACACTAATGCTAATGATTATGATTGATGATGATGTTTGACGATTACCACCTAGAGTAGGTGACTCGGCGTTGACCGGTCACCCCTGTACCTTCTTTATGACGGGAGTCTGTGGTCGGTTCGCTACCGGCTTCCTATTTGGCTTCCTCCTAGAGGCTTCGCATCCTACTAGCCCTCTAGAGAGGGGTGTGCACACTCTGAGTCATTAGGGGTTGTTTAGAGTGCTCTAGCTCGCATTGGTTCGAGATTGTGGTGGCTGCGGGGTAGGAACCCATACTTAATGAATGTTAATGTGATATGATTTCTGAATTCTATATCGCTATGACGATTAAAGTTGATGATGTAACGGTTGCTTGTTATTTGTTAGCTACGCGCCTTCAGGCGCGTATCTTTTGTCTTCCTATTCTTTTGTGTTTCTTATTCAGCCTGTATGCTGACGTTCTTTATTGTGGTTCGTTCCCTACCTTATTTCTGGGGCCTACGTCATTCTCGATGGCGTAGTTGACAGGTTCTGTTGATGTGGATGCTTGGTGAAGAGTCGTCTGCATGCTGGGGATTTTATAAACTCTATTTAATTTATATTTCAGTTGATTATGTAACTTAAGACTAGATTTGAGAATAGTAGTTCGACATTTGTTTAAGACTTCCGTTGTTTCGTTTCTAATTAGTATTGTAATCGAATAACTAGCCTTGCAATTGACTTGGTGGTCAATTGCGGCGTGACAATTCTAAATTTATTGCAGTTATATTTGAGTCAAATTTTAGGGTTGTTACAAAAGTACAGGCCAACTGTTGGGTCGAGGGTGTACAGCCATGACGACAACTTCATCTCTTCAGGCAGAAGTCATGGCTTGTATTAATGGGTTGGAATGGGCTAGCCGAAACAACTTTGCCTTAGTGAGAGTCTCTACGGACTCGCTTCGGCTAGTTTATCTTCTCCAAGGACCGGAGAAGCCAGGTATTTCAATAACTTGGCTGGTTAGTCGCCATAAAGCCCTAGCAAGAGAGTTCTCTTGGTGTGGTGTCTTCAAAGTACCACGTCAATGTGTGTCCGGAGCACACAAACTTGCTACTGACTGTTGCCAAGGTCGAGTGCTGCCGTTTAGTACTTAGTCTTTATGTTCTTAGGTTTTCTGTTATTTTATTCTTTTTCTACTTTGTCAAAAAAAAAACAAAAAAAAAAAGCAGAGGGAGGGTATTGCGGCAAAATTTCCGTGGGCTTGATACTTTCATAGCTTGTAACTAACGTAAAAAGAAATGAACAAGGATTGGCTTAAAAACTTAGGCAGTACGGTATATATTTACATTGGAAGATCAAGAGCATGATCAATTGATCACATAGGTCTCCACAAATGGTAAATTTTCGATACACAAGGATTCTTAGATATAATTTAAGTTTTTTTAGACTCATATATGGTTCACGTATATTTGATGCATGATGATTGGTTTTTAATTTGTCACTATATCAGAAATATATTTTCCCATTTTGGAATGACCTTGACTCCTTGAGCATATTTTATGCAAAGTTTATAATTTATAATACCTTAATCTCACCCTAATCAATTACGAGTAGTTATCACAAGTTATTAGGTATTTGTTTCAACCCCCTCGATAGGGTATCTCTATCAGCATATCTTTTCGTTATATTAACAGTTGTGTTAAAGGCAACGATCATGTTCACCGGCATTATGCCATCTGCCATGCCACGTGGCATCATAATTAAAAAGCACAATAAGAAAATAGCCTATTGTTTTCAAATTCAATTATTGTCATTTTGCACTTACCTTGTCGTTTTTACATATACAACTTTCGTACTTTTTTCCCAAACAATAAACAAATGATCGATATTTTTTTATAAATATATCTTCCATAAATGTGACAACTTTATGGTAAAAGTTAACTCGGGCGTACGGGCAGTAAACTAGTAGGTGGTTTATAGTGAGATTTGCGAGATTTTTACATAGAGGATCTCAATGTTCATTAATTTTGTCATGCCATTGCGATGGAAGCTGAATTCTCTTCCACTGGCCCCCTGCGGAATGCTCATCCTTTGACAAATTACAAGACATCAATAGGTCTCCATCCTCCGCTCAAGCTATATCATGAATTAACATTATTATAGAGGGTTTTCGCAACATGAGTCATCTTACAATATGATCGTAGGTTTTTGGAGGTTTGAGTTTAATTCATTTGACGTTTGTCTTGTATTTTTGATCATTTCAGTACTCGTTGTAGATGGCGTGTGACTAATTATTATGAATGAATTTCCTTATATTCGAAAAAAATTGGAATAGATCAAGTTATATGGTGTATGTCTATAATCGACACTTTGCCCCCAGTATAGGCATCACAAGCATGACCTTAATTAATTTTTGGTACAAAGGAGATGCAAGGTAGGGCTATGAGGTTTCAAACCTAAGAAACCACCAGGCAGGTTGAGCAGATAACCATTAGGTCAACTTTGATCCCCAGATTGACAGTAATTGTTACCTTTGATTATTCTAACTTTCGTAATTATTTGAAGCAGGATTTCTTCAAATTGCCTCTTTATATATGTTAGGATGAAAACATACTATTTTGCTCATCTCGAGTTTTGTATAATTTTTGTGTTCTTAGTTATTGTAACAACCCTAAATTTTGACCAGTTCTAATTATACAAAAATCTAGGATTGTTATGCCGCAATTGACTTTCTGAGTCAACTGCAAGGCTCAAAACCTGATAAAATTTAAACCAACTTATTTACATAAATGATAACGAGATGACAGCGGAAACGGAAGTCAAGTTTACAAAACCTAATCATCACTGAAATGACAAGTACAACTGATGTGAAATGACTCAACCGTAGTATCATATATTCCAAGCTAACCCCCATGATATGCACAAACGTCCATGCAACAATTCACTTCAAGTAGACCTGCCAACTGCATCACAGAGAATGATACAGGCCCCAAAATAGGGTAGGGACAAACCCAAACAAAGAACGTCAGCAAAGGCTGAGTAAGAACTCAAAAGCATGCAAAACAACAAGGAAAAGAAGATACGCGCCTGAAGGCGCGTAGCTAATCAAGCAACGCTTAGTCAAAGAGAACCAAGTACAAGATTACAACAAAAGCTCAAGGCTGAGATTCAATCAGTTCAGTATGTATATCAACAATTATAAGTCCGGTTTCGTGATTGGGTCCTACCCCAACACGCTACTAGAGCTCCTGAACCCCCCTATAGACCCGAGTGTGCACACCCCTCACTAGAGAGCCAGTAGGATGTAACCCTTCTAGGAGGAAGTCTTATAGGCGACTGGTAGCTAACCCAGCCCAGATTTCACCTTGATCAGAGGTGTATATGTAACAGTAACTCCCGATGGACCAGTGGTCACGCCTGCTCTAGCAGATTGTGATGTAACATTATTCAACATACCCATTTTATCCGTCTTAGATACATTATTTCATTCAGAGAATCCATCTCATGTAACAACGTAAGCCTGAGCCGAATACCAAACAAAGACGAGTACAAAATAAAATATATAACTGAGGGGTCGAGCCCCTTCTCATTTGGAAGAATTTCAATTATCCGACTTTATCAAACTTGGAGATGATATGACCATATATTGCAACATATGTAATATGAAATGAATTGACGGATCACAAAAGCTATATGTCAATTGCAATATAGATAACATGAACTGAAAGTCGGATCACCAAAAGATATATGAAAACATGCTCGAGCTCAAGAGGGGTTAACGTTCTTAACAGGCACGCTTAACTTCTCCTTAATAATCCTTCTCACAATCGGCAAACAAAACCTCTTTGAATTCACAAAGCTCTTAGCTATCCCCAACAGCTCCATACCGCAAACCAAGCATCCAAAACCTCCATGAATCGGCCTCCAACGAACCATATAATCATGGTACATCACATCACTATACATCAGTATTCAACTCACCAAAAATCTCCCAAGGAAACCAAGTATAACTTGTCCAAATCCAATATAACATAGCCTACCCTTTCTTCATGTTTCAGAACACAGGACTGATGTTTAGACGATTATTGGTAATGAATTCCTAACCTTTTAGACACAAAACCAACTGTAACTTGTAATACTGCCTCTTAGGAGTATTTCAACACATCAAACGTTAACTTTCATTAAGTATCAAAGGATTTATAGCCCAAATACCACAACTGCTCTAAAACAGAGTACTAAATGCGCATCCAACTTCTAGGAACTATAACATGATCATAACGACATGTTTTCAAGCATTTAAAAAGCCTAGCATCAATATCTTGAACTGAAGTTCAATTTAGGGTTTTGTTTCAATCAAATACATGAAGTAATGAGGCTGTTATGATCAAATTACGAAGGCCCTATGTTCATGATACTCACAAGAAGAACAACGAAACAAGGGTTTACTTTAGGACATGATTTAGGCAACTAAATCATAATGAAAATGAAATTAACCAATTGGAGTTTGTTACCAAAGATCTTGAGAGTAATTATAAACAATAATTAAGGATTGAGCTTACCAAATGAAGGAGTTATGACCAATATACCAGAAGTGGTCCAGAACTGCGCGTAAAACGCCACTTCACGGTTCTGGGTAAATTTGGTGATGATAATCAAGAAATATGAACTTCTACAAAGTTGTAGCCATAAAAGAGTAGATGAATTTAGGCTTTTGTTTCAATTCATTTGGCTTCGAAATGAAGGAGAAAACGTGTGATGAAGTTGGAGCTGTTGGGTGGCATATACAAGCGGCAAGGAGGCAGCTGCGTGTGCAGTCCTTATGCACGAATTTTGGCTGAGTAAGCAGATGATTTGGGGTCCAATTAAGTGTCAACATGAGGTAAGATCATCTAGGTACTCCCGGCACCTCGTGCTTACGAAATAAGATCGGTTTCTAATCCCGACACTACACACAAGCTTCCAAAATTGTGTAGAATGAGATTGTGTAAGTTGAGAATGGATCTATAACTTGTGTCATTTGACTTCATATATACCAAGGAAAGCTCCTCAAATGATAATGGAACAATCACAACTTTGTTCCGGGTTTACGTTAAGAGATTACTTAACGACTAAGAAAACGTTTCTTCACGATTAAGAATGTTATCGAAACGGCAATGGATTGAGAATGTAACCGAACATTCCTTAAGTAATAGCTTCTCAATAAACTTAATGGTATCATCCAATTCCACAACCGAGATCACTAATGCATAACAAAACAAGTATTCACCCTTTTAAAATCCGAAAATCACTATATAAATTCTCAAAACTAAGCCGCAAGATCCTAAATTCAATATAATTAGTAACACCCGAATTAAATAAATTCTCAAAAAGTATGGGGTGTTACAGACTTCCCCCCTTAAAACAAGGCTTCGTCCCCGAAGCCCAAACTCATCTTCCAAACGCATACTTCAGATGTCTCTTTCTCAACCACAATTTCTTCAACATATCTCCATAACTCTTATAACTCCGTTCTAGAAGGTTTATTCCCAACATATGCATAACTGAGCTTGAGCAAGTTTCCACAATGAAGAGTAGATGAATATATCAAATTTTCATACATGTGTCTGTATATGTATAAACAATATACAAATGTGTAGAACCAAGTATTTCTAATAGGAGTGCACGAGGCACAACATCAAATAAATCGCACAAGCACTAGAGTTGAATCAAGTGGAACGACAATTCGTATAAAATAAACACATTAATCGCATCAAGTGAGAGGAAAGACAAACGTGAGAGATTCACAACTTTTCCAATTATTTCCAATTAGAAAGTAAGGAAGGCACAATTCACGCCAAGGCTGATCCAGGTGGACACGACTCTTGTATCACTTAAAACCCTCAACCAAGATCGATTTACCTGTTTAAGCACACAATTCAAGGCCACAAAGATAAACTCAAACACACCAAACAAGTAGCATTTAGCTCAGTCCAATGACCTTACACAATATAAAAAAAAAATCCATAGGGGCATTGTCCCCTATCTAAAATAGTCAATGAATAATAACTAATAGTTTCATTTATATGAAATAATGCAATAAGAAAACACAAAACCCTTAACCGAGACAGTAACCAAGATCATGTCTTACTTCAAATTTCAAGTCTCATCACCTTTTGAGATCACTAGCCTCCATCACAATACAGTTTAATTTCCTTGTGAACACCCTTCAAATTTTCAATACTTTAAGTAACGTAAAATGCATTAGCGTTTCCATTGCCTACAACCCAAGTTAACATGAATAACAGACTCAGCTCCAACATATGCTTACGCCTAACTTCCTCTTAAATTCGCAATTGCTAACCCCTTTGGTGACTTTCAACTTTTCCCTTAATGATGAACACATTAATCACATAAATGAACCTCCTTACAAGTCCTGAATAAAATATCCAAAGTACATAGTCCTTCTTCTGATGGGACCAAGAACACACGTTTGATCCCAATTTAACATGATCCTTCACATTATACAGTTTGAAACACAATTTTGTCAAACCTAGATATGAAAATAGTACCATCCTTATTAATAAAAGAATCATTAAGTTCACATTCGATCTCAAAACAAAACTACAAATTTCACCTTATAAGTAATAGACCAGACTTAAGTTCAGTACACCATGCTGCAATCCATAAAGATATCAGTGAACTTTTATTTACCAAAATATCAGTCAACTCTAGATACTCTCTTCTTTCGTGGATTATGGATCAAATTCTCTCAACAACACGAATATTCCTTATTGCATAATATCTGAAGGCTAGGTACCCAAAGACCCTAAGAAGCAACAACCTTAATGTGCTTGCAGTTGATACCACTTGCAACACACTGATCTAACAAAGTATAAATCTCGCACAAACCGATCCAACAAAATATTCTAATTCGTATCTCTTCCTTAAGGACCCAATCGACATTGAGGTAAACAAATCTCTCATCCAAATTATCATTCACATCCTTAATACAATCCAAAAAGGTTTATCCACATTTAATTGGCATGCACAACTCTCAAACATCACACCAATCAATCTTTAATAAATTCAAATACTTCAAGTATCATTTCTCGAATAACACACCCGCATTACCACTACTACTCGTACCACTCTTTTCAATTTCCCAAAAGATATACTTTGAATAAATCCTGATGCAATAACTCGTCCATTTAGCCTAGTTGTAACACATAGCACATATACCACATAGCATGCAAATGAATGCACCCCAACCGATCCCTTATTTTCGAAAAATAATTTCACACTCTTTTGTTTTATTTTGTAAACTCGACTGACCAGAACCTATTGCTCTGATACCAACTGTAACAACCCTAAATTTTGACCAGTTCTAATTATACAAAAATTTAGGGTTGTTACAGTTATAATTTCCTTTTTTTTTAATAGAAATAAATTCATTCATAATAATTAGCCATACGACATCTACAACGACTATTGGAATTATTAAAAGACAACGCTAACATCAAATGAAACTCAAACCTTCTCAAAACTACGATCATTATGTTAGATGACTCGTGATCCGAAAACCCATTATAATAATGCTGCTTGTGTGCTTCATGATACAGCTTGACCCGAGGGGCCTATTGATCTCTTGTAGTTTGTCAAAGGACGAGCAGATCTGCTAGCCAGTATAAGAGAATTCAGCATCCATCTCAACGTCATGGCAAAATTAATAAACATCAGATCCTCGTATAAGTCTCGCAAATCTCAAATGTCTATGAGCTATGCATTCCAAGTTTCCAGCCTGATTCCATTAATGTTAATTTTACTATTTTAGCTTTATTGTTTCGTCTAATTCGATTTTAATTTATTCAATGCCATCGAGTTATAATTGTTTAGATCAAGTCCAATAAATTGCATAAAAAGATAGGACCTTTGATCCATATTACAAAGTATATCCTTCGTAAGTATTCACATTTTCACGCAAGCGATAATCTTAATCTTATACTAGTATATATTATATTAATAGGCGTGCCTTTGAAACTCAATGAGACACGCCACGTAAGACGCTGATGTCAAATGAAACTTGACATAAATACCACTAATAAGCTTATGAAAAACACATGCTATCTAATGTTTGCCACACGCCAATAAGTTATACTGTTGCCCTTAATTAGATATATATCATACCATATCTTAGGTTAAAACATAGAAATGATATACCATACCATATCCCATAATAATAATTATAATTCTAAACTTAGAATAAATTTAGTTAATTACATCTGCAAAGTAAATAAAATCTTTTCTGATAAGGACAATATAAAATAATTGAAGTAAATTTGGCAACATTTTCAATTATTGCCTACTCAATTACTGTAATTATGCATGATAAGTGTGGCGGACAAATATATAAAAAAAACGCCTAAAATATTAGAAACAAAAAATATCGTAGAAATCTCCTAAAAATATATATATATTGTTGATTAAACATAGATTCCTTAAATTATGCAAGAAGATACTACTTAATTCAAGAATGTGAAAGAACCATTAATTTAGATATTCAAATATACTGCCTACTAACTAGGATATGTACAAAAGTATTCTATACAAAAAGTATTATTACATTCATGTTTACAAAAAAAAATCAATTTTTTTTTAAAATCTTACGAAATGTGTTTTTTTTTCTCCTCTGCCAAAATGTTATAAAAGGCAATTGGATGATCTTAAAATCTTGATTTCCATTTTATTCCATGACTATAGTAATTAAGATACTCTTTCAATATAGCTTAATCTTTCGAAATAATATAAATGACAAAAATTTTAAATATCCCATTTTTATATCTTTCTAAAACAAAACAAAAAGTATAAAATAAAAGATTGCCGAAATTCCTATGGTAATCGGAAGTGTTCATATGTAAAAAGTTAATCAATTAATTCCTGACTAAACTAAAAGGAGGCTTAACCCGAAATAAAAACACCCAATATGGACTTTTACACAATTTTTATCATAACAACCATTAATTAATTCCGTATATTTTTGAAGCACCCAATATGGCTTTCAATTAATTCCAAATATGAACCATACATTAATCTCCCAATCTGAATATAAAATAGGACGTTTTACGCAAGGCCTAATAAATTCTGGAAACAATATCACTTTAGTCGGACAATATATGAGAAGAATCAATCTAATATGAGTATATATATACAAATTTGAAATAAAATACTGCAAGTATATATGGAAAACAACCTATGTGAGTCAAAATCTACAGGAACTATTATTAGAATCAACGTTAGAAACAATATGTGGAAAAAATAAATCCACCGCAATAATACTAGGTTTTGATGTTATCATAACCCCAAAACTCAATATATATAGTACCAAGCTAACACTCTCATCGTCCCCTTTAGTATCGCATATCAACGTAGCTACGTAAATTTCATTAGTTACGTAAATCCATTTTTTTTTATACTGTGTACCCTCAACATTTGTAATGGCTGGCTTTTAAGACTACAATGTGTTATATGAACATTGAGCTTGACCTTCCAATACAGTACAATACATTTGTTCACCATTACCACATCAAAGGGCAAAATTGCATTCAACGGTTGAGATTATTGGTTACATATAACTTCATTAAGCCGATAGATGAGAGTCGAGACTACCTGCACTATAATGGTGCTTATTTGTGAATAAAGTAAGCAAATGTATGGTGAT
Organism: Spergularia bocconei; assembly: GCA_963457585.1. NCBI lineage: Eukaryota > Viridiplantae > Streptophyta > Magnoliopsida > Caryophyllales > Caryophyllaceae > Spergularia > Spergularia bocconei. Next base: position 10,352,360 of record OY734943.1, read on the forward strand.
AATAATAAAATAGACAAAACTATTTATTGTACTATTAAGTTTTTTGCACACAAACTTTTCACGAGTTAATATTAATGAGTTAACTTATTCATTGGGTTTAAGATTATAATTACTAATCCGAATGGACACAGTCTTTCAAATGACTTCTTTGATTGAGAAGCAGATAATCAATGGCGGGCATACAATTTACTCCGTACGAGTTAATAATCTCAACAATGGAGCAATGCAATGATATTGCTCAACGCGTATGACATAGTTTATAGTCGCAGCATCTACAATACATATGCTTCTCATGATTAGTAATAATAATTTGATTAACTGTAATTTTATGGGATTCAAACATGGCTACTCAAAGCAACAAAAGGAAACGAGAAAACATCTTTTGATCGGATGGCGTACTTCACATCCAATTAAATATCATACACAAGTAAACTCCAAATTCGACTACGATTTAACTACTAAAACACACAGTCCAAATTTGAGCAGACACATTTACATCTACTTAAGGTTGACCACCATATTTGACTAATTAAATGATACGATAAGAGTTACTTAACAAGTTCAAGAGTGTTTCATATCGGATCATCCTTTCATAATCACCTGGTCGAGTTATCATATTAACCTAATATTCTTTTAATATCATTTTATGTGTAATTTCATCTAAGTTTTGCCTTAAGTTAAAGGCCATTGGGTCATCGGTAGGGGTCCTTATATTTGATGAATTGCTAATTTCTTATTGGAGGGGTACATGGAGTGGGACACAGAATGAGATAGAGGATTTTCATTGAAATTACACATCTGATTTATTTAAGATTCATTGTAAGCTTATTATTATCGATGTGAATATATGATTTTACTTCCTTATTTCTACCCGAGTAGTATTCGTTGGAAAAACAAAACATACATTCATAACCACATCACCTTATAAACTTTAATTAGCACGAGTGTATGAAAATACAGTTGTCTTAATTGTATTTATTAATGTCTTACCACGCACGGGTTAAGTGATCAAAATTTGACTTATTAAGAAATTTCTCCAATATAAAGGGAATATATAAAGATTTATTTAAAAAAAAAAGTGGCACTTGAGCCAGGAAAGTGGGTCAGAGTGAAAGTCTATAAACAAGCAAGTCTAAGGCCCTGTGCGATTAGGCTGCCTTTTTCTAATCTGATTTGATTTGATTTGATTTGAATTGATCTGATTTGATTTAATTTAAGTAAACTTGATTTGATTTTATCTGAACTGAATTAATTGATAAATTAACTGCAATTAGACGAATTAATAACTAGAAATAGACTAGATCATTGATTGATATTTGGATATTTTTGATCTGATTTGATTTGAATAAAACTGATCTGATTTAATTTGATTTGAATAAATCTGGTCTGATTTGAAAACACCATTGGATAAGTTGAATCGCACAGGCCCTAAGCCTAATGAAACATAAAAAAGTTAAGAATATATTAAGCATTACAGAATTAAATAGGAAGTACTCTGCGCATATACATGTAAGAATATTTTTTTGAAGTTATACAAGTTATTAACAATTGAAATAAGAACTCGAAATAGTGTTTTATCTTGGAGATTTGAGTTTCACATGATCCAGATCGTTAATTACAGGTAATCATATATGAAAACAATTGTTTTTAGGCCAATTTTGTATTTAATTCGATATGTTCACGGCGTTGGATGATGTTACCACGTGTTTCTCTAAAAAAAATCAACCATGGTGCAATTATCTAACTGAACCTTCAATTGTGACATCTCCCGTTGGTTATATTATCGTTCGATCAACATGGTTGATTTGTCTACTGCAGATCCCGTATACTCCAGTGTGTCCAACACCCAAACCTATACTAAACTCTAATTGTCACTATTGCCCAAACGACATTTTATACTCATAGTGTTAGTAAGTACTTATATAAATAGTTCAAATTTAAAACCAGTTACAACAAAGTCGTGTTAACCACCCCCGTGTAATTTTTGGACGGGTAAAAGAACTATGACATATTAGCGCTAGAGCAATTAATTTACACCGGAAAACTACTAATGTCGTATAATGTCCTACCAGTTAAGAAACCAAAATTACATCTACAAAAATACATACTCCCTCTGTCGCAGCTTAAACACCAGTGCCCAAATTACCCATGTGTTATGAAGGGTATAAATATATATAATTACTAATGTCCTACTACCTACGGGTTAAGTGACCTCAAATTGAATTTCTAAGAAACTTTTACAATTGAAGGGAGATACATCTAAGAAAGAGTGGCAATTGAAACAAAAAAAAGAATAAAATGGGTCGGAGTATAATGCAAGTCTAAGACAAATGAAACCGTAAAGTTTGAGGTTTAGTTTGAATTTAGGCGGATTTGTGTTAATATGGGTCATTTTGATCAATGGGTCAGATTGATTTTGAGATTAAATATGTGGTTCAACACGGGTGACAAATAATAATAAAAAACGAGTCTATGACCAAAAGAAGCGGATGAGGTCAAATATGATCAACTTTTGTGTGGTTAAGGGCTTTGGTTGATAAAAAATGACATTAGTATAATTTGCTGTTTTTTTTTTTGGGAGAAATAAAGAAATAGTTTATTTTTTTATTACATTTATAATTAGCAGTTCCTATGAAATAATATTCAAACATAAATAGAAAATTAGGAGTACTTCTTTTGTGAGGTTTTTTGCTGGTAGATATGGTTCGTTTATCCAATGCGTATCGAGTCTATTTAGTGTGTCAAAAACTCAAGTTATTCGAAAATCTAACTTACACTATTGTTGTAAATTGGATGTTTTAACATCTTATACCTACAGAATAGTATTGGATATTTGTACAAACACGAAACATCACTAAACTAAAACCAATTCTAAAAACAAAGAGGTAAAACGCCCCGTGCAATTTTGCACGGGTCAAAGAACTAGTGTATATAAATTGATAAGCATAGTGTACGCACTAAATATACATGGAAAGAAATAATATTGATGGCCAGGCCGGACGGTTTTTGGCCGCCCGACATGGGTGCGTATCGGTCTCGTGGAACCGGACTAGTTGGTTGATAGCCGATGAGCTTGCCTGAACGCCATGATTGTGAGAGCAAAGAGACAAATGAAGGCCAAGTATGATAATGCAATAGAAACCGTCACAAAATTGCAGAATTTAGCGACGCTGTCACAAATCTTAGTCCACCCTGTTTGCTCTTGTCCATACTTTCCCACATATCCTATCGCAGTTGCCGCAGCACACCCGGCCATTAAGAATGTCGTCGCAATCTGCCCACCAAATACCAATTACTCCGTACAAGTATGTATATAGAAATTTATTTAGAATAAATTAAAATTTTACAAGCAATATAACACATGAATTAAACCAAAATACTCATGAGAGGGTTTTTGATGAGAGACTCCCAATGAGGGAAATTTAGACCGTGATATTGCCAAAAATAGATATAAAAACTTTTCAAGGATGTATCAATCAATTTTATTATAGAGACCAATGTTAAAGTTTTACGAATGATTGAAATACAAGGTCTTAAAATGAGTCTCAAAAATTAAGACAAAACAATTTTGAAAATAAGTTAGACTCCGTAGTTGAGACTCAAGTTTAGTCTCACAACTAAAGATGCTCTCAATATTTTCGCAAATGAAGATCTCTAAGGTTATCCATAAGTATAACATTAATGGTTTACACAAAGGGTGAAACAAATTGATGTTGCCATTTTCTAAGGCAAGGATATTTCAAGTGACACTCTAACAACTACTTCATGCATGGTAGCCTGGAGACTGGAGTAGTGGAAATGTCGCGTGAAAATAACAAATTCACTATTTTATAAATATATTCAAAATAAAGGAAAGAGTCCTTCTGGAGTTTTGAGAGTCTGGCGACCTTATAAAATTATATGCAGATTTGCTGAACCGTCTATAACTTAACCACTTAGGTTATCTTTTAAACAAAAAAACACTTGTATAAAGGGAGTTGACAAAGAATAATGAAGGATGCATGTAAATGGGTTAAATCATAAAATTCATTTTTTATAATACAAGGAGTAGATCACTAGTCCTATAAATCGCAAGCAAAGTCTTTTCTTATCTAGACAGTGACATACATAACTAGGTTGTTGATAATTGGATAAGCCATCGCTAACAAGAAAGAGAACTATAGAACGCCAACCCAATCAAACACAGTAAATTATCAACATAACTTGAGTAAACCAAAAAATTTCATACTAGTTTCCGTCATTTATTCGATAGGCTATGCATGCTTATATTATTTTATCACCAAAAATGCATGCTTTTACGATACTAACACTTCTACATACGCAATTCAAATTAATAAAAATTGGTAGTGTATCCGCAGTTTGTTCCTCAGCTTACCAAATCATGGAGAAATACAGAGAAGTAACTCTTGCAATTCGATTTCGGGCCCCAGAAAATACATATCGCGATTAATGAAATGACAGAGAAGCCACATACAGCAATATTTGTACCCACGAAGAATCTGTCAAAAGTGTAGCAAATTACATTACTATTTATTACTTTCTAATTGAATCCACCCGACTTAATTAATAGCACAACTGAAATCGTAATTGAATTGCAGCTAGCATTTCTCCTCCTTAAAGTCTAGATATGAAGATCATATTAAAAGTAGTTGTATGTAGTATGCACACGTGTAGTATCTGATCATAGTCATACTCCGTCCGTAATTAAATAACTAGCTGGTACAACCGTACAAAGATGAAAAGTTACCTGAAGGCCGAAGAGTAGCTGTACTTAGCCTGAAATTCGATACTGAAGATTGTTGTCGTCTGGCCGCTATTAACCATCACAATGGTGGAAGCTAGAGCGAACAAAGCTGCTGCACTCCTAAGTATGATTTGTGCTAAGAAGAAACTACTCTTGCTTGACCCATAATTCGCCATAGCCGATTTCAAGTGTGAGCTACCATCATTTGACGCCATTGAGATCACGCTACTTCGTTCTCTTACACTCCCTTATTGTTGCTTCAAAAATCAAAGAAAGAGGATTTAGATTAAGCTTGATTAATTTAGAGAGGGAAATAATAAGGGGATTTTATAGTAATGTACGTGTTATAGTGGGTTATTATAGGGGACAAGTAGCATGGGGTTGCTTAACATTCATATTCCAATAATCTAATGAATTATTAATTAATCAAGTTTATAATCTGGGGTTAATGCTCATTTTCCGTTTGTACAAAGTTTCACTGTACGAATAACCTACTGTACTACCTAGTCCAGTAACATACCGATCATTAAAAAACAAAAAAAAATCAAAGATATAATCAAGTTGGTCCCCAACAAAAATTATTGTAGAATTAATGACAATCATATGTTTAGTAATGTTTCTTCCGTTTGGTATACTCCTATAGGGCATTCACGCATGCATCAGTTAGTTGGGACTTGGGAGGGACTATTGTAGCAATTAGGGTCATTAAACTCATTATATGATCAGTATACTTTGGGCAAGATAGCTACAATGCATCGGGTATAGCCTATATGATAATTTAATTAAATTGATTGCTTGATGTGTATTCTCTTAGTGCATGTTTGGTTAGTCATTTTTTTGACTCCAAGTAACGGAATCCCACTCCGATTACGTTACTAATTGTTTGGTTTGGATTTGTTTTTTCCCACTCAATTACTCTCCTCTAACCCACTCCCCCAAAATGCAACCCTCCTCAATCTTAGGGTATCCAAATCCATTCCCCCTTTTTTATTTTCTTTCTCCTCCCCTACCTTCTCCCCCCACACCACACCACACCTAACCACTGCCAAGCCACCACCTCGGCCCTAGAGTCCGATCATCTGTCTCGCCGGAGCCTCGCCGGCCGACCATACTCCGGCGACCCCCACCACCGCCGGCGTCCTCCCTTTTCTCTTCTTTCTCCCCCTCCTTCCCTTCTATAACTTCTTTAACCTAACAACCACCTCCTCATCACCGACCACCAACCTCCACCGCAGGCTACACCTTCTCTGCCGCCACACCTAACGACCACCATTGCACCGCCGGCATCTCCCTTCTTCTATCTCACATTTTCTCTCTCCTCTCAAGTGGAAAAGGGTGGGGAAATGTGTCAGGCTCGCGTTAGGGTGGCATCGGCGCCGACCAAGTTTACCGGTGGTGACGACACCGACTCCTGTGTCATGCGTGGCAGTGGTGGAAGGGTGGGGATAAGGGGAAGGAAAGAGGAAAGAGAAAGAAAAGGGTTTGGGGTGGTTTGGTTATTTTACTTTTTTGCCCCTGTTTAAATGATTTCATTCCATAATTGTGTTAAACCAAACAACTTAAGCTAAGTAACGGAACTTGTTACCACTCCCTTCCTAATCTCATTCCATTCCGTTTCCACTACAAACATTATACCAAACACCCCCTTAAACTCTTTTGCCTTTTTTTTTCTTTTGTGTAGAATACCAATCTGAATTAAATTATCTGTCCTATTTTCCTGTCTCACGTCCTATACTCTACCAATCATATGTTGGCATTCCATTATTTTATTCTCAGAAGTTAAATTCTTTTGGAAAGATTTAGGAAATGCTAACATGATTTCAAGTGATAATCCTCCTAAGCGAGTATGTATTAATCCCGTATATATTAATCCCATTTTATTTAGTCGAGGGATTTGGCAAAGCTCTACTGATACATGAATTAAAAGATAGGCTGAACTTGATCCAATATTATAAATTAACCAATGAGATTACACCTTAAATATTGATCATTACAAGCTGATAGCATAAGAACTACTCTAACTACTGAAAGATTAAGAGGAACTGAAGAAAGATTAAAGAAGACCGAAGAAAGATTAAGAAAGAAGAGAGAATTCCGCATGTTATAAGTTCATGAATCTTCTCCTTACAGCTTATGCCTTAAATACTACTAAGGATAGTGGTCCTTCTTGATCAATTGACTGTGTTATGTGACAAACTGCAACGGCTAGTGATCAGAGGGTAGGCGGTGAGTTGGTGTCGTCATTCACAGCTAGACCTGCCAAACGGGTCATTCGGGTCGGGTCAATTCGGGTGCATTGTATATTTCGGGCCACTTCGGGTTGGGTCGGGTGTGGGCGGGTTCTGGCCACTTCAAGTCTACCACTTTTCGGCTCAATTTCGGGTACGGGTCAAATTATTAGAATTAGTTCGGGTCGGGTTCATTGGTGCGGGCCAATTCAGGCCGGGTTAATTCGGGTCTTGTTGAAGAATCGTGACGAATCATTATTAGATTTGTATTATTTACATTTATTTCCGATTGATTGACCAAATACAGATGGAAAACATTCAATCAAGTTGTTTAAGTACTCTTTCATGTGAAGAAGTGAAGAATAGAAATATTATGCCATATAATATACTAACTTTATATGATATGAAGTTGATTTGCGCGGAATGTTCGTATCACTAAACCCAAAGGTTAGACGTATAGTATGGAGAAATTTAAGAGTTCTAGTCATATTAGAACGAGTCTATTCGGGTTCGGGTGATAATCGGGTCGGGGTAGTTCGGTTCGGGTGATTACGGGTTCGGGTCATCTTCGGGTTAGTTGAATTCGGGTGATATTCGGATTCGGGTCGGGTGTAATCGGGTTTGGGCCATATGCGGGTGATTTCAATTCTAGTGGATTTCGGGTTTCAGGTCAAAATTTTCGGGTCGGGTTTCGGGTCTCGGGTCACTTTTGACAGGTCTATTCCCACTGCACAATTATCTGCACATGGGACTGTACTGCCTGCAATTCCTGCACATGCTGGTTGGCTGGCAGAGTGTGGACTGAAGTGAGCTACTAATCCGAATTTACAGAAGTAATTCCTTCTTGGGCCTGTAGTTGGTGGACTGTGGTTGCTTCATGGACTGGATCTGCAAATATCGTATCATTGCCTCCCTCTTGAGTTGATCCTTGACCTCAAGGATCAGCATTTGGATACTTTCTCTGCATGTCATAGAGAAACTCCCAAGTGGCATCTTCCACTGGCAGTCCTTGCCATTTCACCAGTACTTTGGTAGCAGAAATGCGCCCTCTCATGACTGTCTTTTTAGCTAAAACCAGTTCTGGTTCCTTGGGAGGAAGTGCATCTGCAGTAGGTGGGTCAATTGTAGGAGAGGGAGGTTCACCATGATGCTGTTTGAGTTGAGACACACATGAAAAATGTGGTGGATCTTAGCTTATCGAGGCAGTGCAAGCTTATAGGCCACCGGACCAAATCTCTTAACCACCTTGTATGGACCATAGTATCTTTTGGAAAGTTTTTGGTTTCCGCTTCAAGACACTGACCCATGTGTATATTGTCTATATGGCTGCAACTTCAGATAGACATAGCTTTCTTCTTCAAAAACCCTGTCACTCCTCTTCTTATCTGCATGTTGTTTTATTCAGTTCTGAGCTCGGGCTAAGATCATTTTGATACTGTCCAATGCCTCCTCTCTGGCCAACAGAGTTCTGTCTACAGCATCCACTCTACTCTCCCCAGGCAGATATGGCACATGTATGGGTGGTGGCTGACCATAAAGCACTTCATAAGGAGTGCACTTGAGAGAGCTGTGGAAGGTGGTGTTATACCAAAAGTCTGCAGCTGGGATCCATTTACACCAATCAGCTGGATTCTCATGACAATATATAGCACCTACCTCGGATAGGTCTCAAGACACCTGTTAAGCACCTTTGTTTGACCATCAGTCTGTGGGTGTGATATGATGAAGACACATTCAAATCAACTCCCTTCACTAAGAATAACTCCTGCTAGAAGGTACTTAGGAAAATTGAGTCCCCTTTTAGACACAATGCTAACTGGCATTCCATGATGCTTGTAAACATGATCAAAGTATGCCTGAGCCACATCAGTAGAGGTGTATGGGTGACTAAGAGGGATGAAATGGGCAGACTTGCTAAGTCGATCAACCACTACCAGTATAGAATCCATACCCATGGATTTGGGTAATCCATATATAAAATCCATACTTACCTCAGTCCATATAGTTGTGGGTATATTGAGTGGTTGCAGCTTCCCTGGGTAAGGAGCTATCATATTTGCACTGCTGACATGTGACACACTTCTGTACATGATCTTGAATTGCCTGCCTCATTCTTTTCCTGTAAAATTGCTGCTTGAGCCTCTCATAAGTGACTTCAACTCCTGAATGCCCTCCTTGTATTGAGCTATGCATAATGGAGATGATTTTCTACTGTAACCCATCCACATTACCAATAACCAGCTTTCCCTTCCTTCTCAATTGATTTCCTACCCAGGCATAGTACTTGTGAGAAGAAGATCCCTTTTGTTAGCTCCTGAATGACTGCTTGGAAATCTGAATCTTGCTGCCAACCCTTCTCTATGGCCTCATACAGATTAGTATCCAGGTTACTGATGCTCATCTACAACAACTCAGAGCTATGTATCCTAGATAGGGCATCAACAACTACATTTTCCTTACCCTTCTTATACACAATGTCATAATCATATCCCAGCAGTTTTGCCAACCATTTTTGTTGTAGTGGGGTGGTGATCCTCTGTTTTATTAGGTATTTTAAACTCTGGTGATCAGTTTTAATGGTGAAATGCTTCTCTGCCAGGTATTGCCCCCATTTGGTCACTGCATATATGATTGCCAGGAGTTCTTCCTCATATATTGACAGTGCCTGGTGTCTGCTGGAAAGAGCTTTACTAATAAATGCAATAGGGTGATGGTCTTGCATCAGCACAACTCTAATTCCCTCACCTGAAGATGAAGGGGTTTGAAAAGTTGGGTAGGGCTAGGACTAGGGCTGATACCATTACTCTTTTCAGTTTCTTAAAGCCTTCATTTGCTTCAGCCTACCATTGGAAAGCATTCTTCTTTAGTAGATTGGTAATAAGAGGTTTGCTTATGACACCATATCCCTTGATAAACCACCTGTAGTAACCAGTCAACCCTAAGAAACCTCAGAGTTGCTTGACATTCTTGGGTGTGGGCCATTCTGTGACAACAAAGATTTTTGAGGGTTCAGTAGCTACCCCTTTCTTGGTTATCAGGTGCCCCAAATATTCAAGTTGAGTAGCCCCCATACAGCATTTACAAGGTTTGGCATAAAGCCGATGTTACTGCATTAGCTGAAGCACCATCCCTAGGTGTTGTATATGTTTTTGCCAATCCGGATTGTAGACAAGAATATCATCAAAGAAAACAAGCACAAACTTTCTAAGGAAGGGCTGAAATATCTTGTTCATCAGGCTTTGGAAAGTGGAGGGATTGGTTAGGCCAAAAGGCATAACCAAATACTCAAAATGGCCATGGTGGGTTCTAAAAGCAGTCTTGTAAACATCATTAGGCTTCATCCTCAACTGGTGAAAGCCTGCTCTTAGGTCTGTCTTAGAGAAATAGGTTGAACCATGTAGCTCATCTAGGAGTTCTTTTATTAAAGGAATTGGGAACTTATCCTTGATAGTTTGGTTGTTAAGCTCAGAGGCGTCATGAGCCATCTTTTTTCTTAACCAGCACTACTTGTGAGGCATAGGGGCTGGTACTATGTCTGATGATTTCATTCCCAAGCATCTCCTGAGTCGTGGACTCAATTACATCTTTTTTAACCACAGGGTACCTATATGGCTTAATGTTTACAGGTTCTGACCCTCATTTCAGTGTTATCTTATGGTTTTGGCCTGGCCTGAAGGGTGGTAGTCCCTTTGGTTCTTCAAATACCCTGGAGAATTTGCTCATCAGCTACTGTATCTTCTCATTCTCTCCATTATCCTCCTGTGCATTAAGCTGGATAGCAAAGAACTCAACTTGGTCATCTGGTTGTTGTTGCATAATAGCCAGCTGGGCACTATTTTCAACTGCCTTGTGCATGTTTTTCAAAGAAGGCAATTTAAGGTTGACAGATTGTGCCCCCTTCAAAATTTTCCTCCTTCCCTAATACATGAATTCCATTGTCAACTCCTCAAACTTCCATGTGATGGCTCCCAATGTTCTAAGCCACTGTATACCCAAGACAGCATTACACCCTCCAAGAGGTATTACATAGAAATCAGCAATATAATCAGTGTCCTTGATCTTCCACTGTAACTCAGGTAACCTGTGGGAGCATGTGAGCTTTTCCCCATTGGCAAATGAGATGCTGAACATAGGTACAACTTCTGGAATGAGCCCCAATTGTGTAGCCACTCCCATGTCCTGGAAGTTATTGGAACTTCCACTATCAACCAAGATGCTTAACAACTTTTTCAATCATGCCAGAAATCCTCATGGTTTGACACCGGGGTTGGCCTGCTAAGGCATGAACAGATAGTTGAGCAATCTGCCCTTCATCATGCTCCTCTTACACACACACACACACACACACACACACACACACACACACACACACACACACACACACACACACACACACACACACACACACACACACACACACACACACACACACACACACACACACACACACACACACACACATCTTATATCTCCTTCTCATTGTCAATCATAAACAATTGTCTTTTATTGTTACACACATGGCCTGGTGTGTATTTCTCATCACAATAGACACATAATCCCTTCAATCTCCTGTTTTCTATATCAGCGTTTGCAGATCTGAATCTAGGCATGGGTGAGGGATTGTAGGGTTTACTGCCCTGTCCTGGGTTGAAGTTGGGCTTCCCTGGGGTGGTTTTTGGGGTGGGTAGCAAGGGTGGTCGGCCTGTAATTACCACTGGTGAAAACAGGTTTAGGTGTACTTTGAGCATTGAGTCCCAAGGCTGTTTCTTGTAGCCTTGCTAAGCCATAAGCTTCCTGAAACAACTCAAAGCATAATTTGGTTGTAGGCTCAGTTTGCTAAGTAGCACATCAAAGTTGTCAAGATAATTTTACACAGAACTTGTTTGTTCTAGAATCAACAACTCAGACATAGGATCTTCCTGTGTGTCACCAAACCTAGACCTAACACCCATTCTATATTCTACCCATCCTAGAGGAACCTCTGTACCCCTTTCTTTCTCAAAAGCCTGATGCCAAGCCAAAACTTTTTACTCTAAAGGCATAGCAACATATGTAACTTTCATGGGGAGGTAAGAGAATAGAAGTATCTTATGGTAGAGTATGCATTGTACGTACATAAACAAGGCGAAACAATCATAACTCAATACTAATATATATAGGGGTCTGTTCCGATAGGAAGTTATATGTCGTAGGAAGGTAAGAAGTACTTATATAGTACATCAATATCTGCGATTGAACTTACAAAACCAATAACACATCTAAACAGTACAAAAGGCATTATTCTTATAAATTGTGCTTTTAATTCAACAAAAGTCACTTATATTATTATAAAATGCAATTTTAATTACAAAAATATTTATTGTTATAAAATCCACTTCTACTTTTAAAAAAATGCACTTATTCTTATAAAATGCGTTTTCTAATTTAACAACATGCATTTTTCTTATCAAATGCAATTTAAATTTAACAAAATACACTTTTCTTAAATAATGAACTTCTAATTTAACAAAATGCACTTATTCTTATAAAATGCACTTCTATTTTAACAAAATGCACTTTGTCGTTTTAGTTTGTAAAATGCACTTCTAATTTAACAAAATGCACTTATTCTTGTTAAAATGCACTTCTAATTTAACAAAATGCACTTTTCAATTTTGGTTTTAGAAAATACACTTCTAATTTAACAAAGTGCACTTATTTTTATTAAACGCACTTCCAATTTAACAAAATGCACTTGGTATTATAAAATTCACTTCTTACTTAACACAATGCACTTGGTCTTATAAAATGCACTTCTAACTTAACAAAATTCACTTTTCTTATTCAATGCACTTCCAATTTAACAAAATGCACTTTGAATCAGGAAATGCACTTCCCCCGAGTCAATGTGCACTTTGTCGATTCAAAGTGCACTTTGACTCGGTAAAGTGCACTTTGACCCAGGGAAGTGCACTTTGACCCGGCAAAATGCACTTTGACTCAGCAAAGTGCACTTTGACTCGGTAAAGTGCACTTTGACTCGGGCAAGTGCACTTTGACTCGGGGAATTGCACTTTAACTCGGCAAAATGCACTTTGACTCAAAAAAATGCACTTTGACTCAGAAAAATGCATTTTGACTAAACATGCAAAATGTACTTCTAATAATTTTATAAAATGCACTTTTAATTTAACAAAAAACACTTCTAACTAAACAAAATGCACTTTTTTTTTTGAGGGGAAACAAAATGCACTTTGTTGTTTTAGTCTTGTAAAATGCATTTCTAATTCAACAAAACATATTTTGCCGTTATAGTCTTATTAAATACACTTACACTAATAAAATGCACTTGCAATTAAACAAAATACACTTCCAATTTAAGAAGATGCACTTGTTATTATACTCAAATTGAGCAAAATGCACTTGGACGTTTTTATTTTTAAAATATGCAGCTATAATCTTACAAAATGCATTTGGTCCGTTCTCAATAATAATAAAATGCACTTTAGTTAGAATAAAATTGATTTTGAATATATTTCACTTGAAATTATAAGAAAATGCATTTTTGAATTATGAAATTAAAATAAAAAATCATTTTGAATAAAATACATTTGAAGTAAAAGAAAATGCATTTACTAATTAAATGCACTTATTTTCTCTCTCCTCCCCCCATCCCCCTCCCCAAACCCGACCCGACCACCAACACCCACCCAGCCGCCACCACAACCAACGGCAGCGCCGACGACACCATTCGACTCCAGCGACGCCGGCGAATCTCCGGCGACCATCCACGCCCTTCTCTCACTCGTTCAACCCTCCCAAACAGGCACCCTAGCACTGCCTACATCTCAACCACAACCTAATCAGTCGCAACAACCACACCAGCCGCCGTCGATGAAGACATCTCCGTCCAATCTTCAACGACGGCCACCCCTCGCATTTCACTCGCTCTGAATCTCTCTCCTTCTCCTCGGCTTCCGATTATGTGCGAAAATGAAAAAAGGACACCGGCGAGCGTGTAGATCGACGGCGGAGAGGTAGGGCGGCGACGACGGCCAGATCTGACCAAAACAAGAGCGAAAACGGGAAGAAATTGGTGAGAGAAGGCGTCGTATGCGGCGTGGTGGTGACAGACGGAGGACGAGGATGATGGACGAAGACTCGCATTAGTGTGTCGAGTTGGCCGGTGCTGTCTGACCCGGCGACGGTTGTTGTTGGTGGACGCGGCGGCAGTGGTGGGCGGCGCGGGGGGTAGGCCGTGGAGAGAGAATGAGGGGGGAAGGAGAGGAGAGAGAAAATGGGAGTGTTATTGGGTTAGGGTTGGTTTTATTTTAATTTTTCTTTTCTTTTAATATTTAATATGAACCATCAGATTTAGGTGAGGTGAGTGGTTGAGATTACTTCTTATTTCTCACCATAAGAACACTTCTTATGGGAACAAGATCCAATATATATATATCGTGCTTCTCGAGACCAGCTGATATATATTTAGGTCTGTGAATTAATTAGAATGGTATATATCTTTTATGAGATTGTAATCATTACATGCATATTATAATCAGATGCCTAGTGCCTATTCACAATCAATTGTTGACGTGTAACAATCTTTAGTGAACGTAGCGTAACCACAATCAAAGTGTGCAAACTCCGTTTATTAGTACCTGTAGAGAGGAGCATGATATGGCTGCTACACGGCTACACCAGCACATTGAAGTCGAGCTTCTCCCCTGCTGCTGACTTCTATTACAGTTTGCCAGCTAGGATAGACGGTTACTCATCCTCCGTTGTAAGCAAATGCAAAGCCTATAGAAGCATCACAATGTATATCATTACAACTTATTGAAAAATAATTCTTCCACTCTCATCTTCTTCTTTACTCTTCTCATAAATTTACTTTCTTCTTTAGTATCTTCTTCAAGAAGATTACCTCATAATTGAGGAATTCTTCATGGTATCAGAATAACAAAAGATCCTTCTCAAACACACGTCCAGAGAATTCACACATTTCGTCTCCATTTTCTCTGAAAACTTTCTATACAAGCTACATTTCTTTGATTTTTACGGTAAAATCGAAGATTTTTTCGTTGTTTTGTTTATTGATTTACGGCAATCGGTCAAAACTTCGCCGATTTTATCCGCGTCATATTTTCCGACAATTCTCTGCAAATTTGATCGAAATTCGGTCAGATTCGACATAATCCTAAAATTTGGTCAATTTTTTGATCAAATTCTGCAAATTTTCTGGTTATATGGTCTGTTTGATCATATTTGACACTGTTGTTGGTAAATTATGGTGATTTGGTTGAAGAAATTTCTTCTCCAGTAAATTTCTTCTGGTATTTGGTGTTGTCTGGAATTTTTTGGTAAATTTCAGTGGTTTTTCGTTGATTTGTGGCATTCTGAAGGTTCTTGGTTGGAATCTTATGGTTGAAGCTTCTTTTGATCAACACTGGCGACTGACAGAGCAACAGCTATTTTGGTTCGACTTCGGTCAATTATTACACAGATCCTTATTACCTTAATTCAGGTGATATCAATAATACTCTACCTCTTGTTGTTATGCCTTTAACTTCTGCTGGCAATTACTTGCATTGGTGTAGAACAGTTAAGATGTCTTTAACTGCCAAAAACATGCTTGGTTTTATCACTGGTACACTAGTCAAACCTGCTACAAGTAGTTCTGAGTTTTAGAAGTGGATTTTTGTTGATTATAGGATCAAATGCTTGATTCTGAATGCCATTACTCCAGTGATATCTGCTACATTGCAATATGCTCAGACATCTAAAGAATTATGGGATGTTATTAAGATAATTTACAGTTGTATGAACTAGAATGTGAATTACATGATCTGAAACAAGATAACAAAACACTGGCTGAGTGTTGTGGACAGTTTAAACAACTGTGTGAAGATGTAGCTCTTTTGGATGAAGTTCCCACATGTTCTTGTGGTGTTATGGATGGTTGTTCTTGCTTGGTGTTGAAAAGAATGGTGGATGCTTATAAGAGGCACAAAATTGTCAAATTCCTGAATGGTTTAAATGATGATTATGAGACATTGAGAACCAACATCCTGACCAAAGAGAACCACTTCTTTCTCTTAACCTGATTTTTAGTCAACTTCTTAGAGTTGAAAGACAAAAATCCATGTCTTCACTTCACTCATCTAGCCACGAAATTTCTGCACTTGCTGCAACCAGGAATTTCCACAAAACTAAGAAGCCAATGACTGAAAACAACAAGACTCAGCCTCCAAAATCTATGCCTGAAACAAGCAAGTCTCCATCTCAGAGATCTTTCCCTATGGATCCTGAAACTTATTAGGAATACAAGAAGATGAAGAAAGCCAGCACCTGCACTCATTGCAACAAAAAGGGGCATACTTATGACCAGTGCTTTAAGAGACTTGACAAGGTTCCTGAGTGGTACACAAATCTTGAAACTCAGAAAGCTGCAGCAAATATGGTTGGGACTGAAGAAGCTTACCAGGCATCACCACTATTTATCAGATGATGGGGGTAACAGGGAATATGGATTATACTACTCTCAGTCATGCTCTCAATTTGTCAACACTTATCAACAGAACAAGGCTTCCTCTTCAAGCTGTGCTCCTGAATCTGGGAGTATGGCAAACTTTGCTCAATTTGCAGGTAAAGTTTCTTTCAAATCCTCCTGTACTAATGATATTATGATTTCAACCATCACATGGATTATTGATACTGGGGCCACTGATCATATGTGCCCTCATATCCAATTTTTTAAGACTATTCAACCCCTGCAAAGTCCTATTTCTATTAGTTTACTTGATGGTAAGAGAGTTTCAGTAACTCATATTGGTGTAGTTCAGATCAATGATCTTATCACTCTAAGAGAAGTTTTCTATGTCCCTGGTTTTACTCATAGCCTATTATCTGTGTGCAAGCTCATTAAGCAGCTCGGTTTCCCTCCTCAATTGACAATGGTGGTTGTTAGTTTCAGGACCCATGCTCTAAGCAGATTCTGCTGAATAGACAAATGTTCAATGGTCTATAAAATGCAGACTCATCTACAACTGAATGGACCTAATAATAGTACATGTCATATAAATAATATTGTTACTACTATAGGTTCGAAACTAGTTGCAGCTGCATGCAATCATACTCCTAAGAATGCCTTATATCTGTTTCATGCTAGATTAGGTCAACAACATAAGTTACCATTTCCTCAAAGTTTTTCTCATGCTCAGTCTTTATTTGATTTGGTCCATATGGGTCTCTGGGGTCCTTATAGAGTAAGGAATATTTCAGGAGCTCAATATTTCTTGACTATTCTTGATGATTATAGTAGAGCTGTTTGGATTTTTCTGATGCCTGATAAAATTCAAGCTCCTAGTACTATTCAAGCTTTTATTGCCTATGTTGAGAATCAGTTTTCAACCACTATTAAAGTCACCAGATCCGATAATGGAAAGGAATTTATTCAGCACACCTGTGAGAAGTTTTTTTTTTTTTGCATCTAAAGGTATTGTGCATCATAGAAGTATACCTTGTGTTCCTCAACAAAATGGCAGAGTTGAGAGAAAACACAGGCATTTGGTTGAAACATCAAAGGGCTTCGAAACTTTTTGCTGGTTTGCCTGCAATTTTTTGGGGAGAATGCATTTTAGCAGCCACCCATCTTATCAATCTTATGCCTGCAAAAATCTTGGCATGGAAATCGCCTACTGCATATTTGAAAGGCAAGATCCCAACTTATGATCATTTAAGAGTGGTAGGTTGTTTATGTTATGCACTCATCAATCAGACAAACAAGGACAAGTTTGCTGCTAAATCTAGAAAGTGTATTCTTCTTGGTTATCCTCATGGACAAAAGAGTTACAAATTATATGAGCTTGAGACTCACAAAGTAATCTACATTAGAGATGTTATTTCAGGGAAGATGTTTTTCCCTTCAAAGAAGACATTTCTTCTATTTCAAGTCCTACTGTGCCTGAAGTTGTGCTCCCTGCCTTGTCCACTAATGATATTCTGCAGCCTAATGATCCTACTGATGATTCTCAGCTTCGTCCGATAATTTGGGTAATTTTGTCCCAAAAAACTCCTCCTTCTCCAATTATTCATGGTGAAGATTAATCTAATATTGTTACTGCAAATTCTCCAATACTTCATATTGCTTCTGATGATTTAGCATCTGTTTCAAGCCAGAACTCCAATACCATACCTCATCAGGATTCTGTCACCATTACTAATCCTCTTCCATCAAGCAAATCAACCAGAACAACCAAGATTCCTGATAAATATCAGGATTTTCAAACTCATTTAATCCCTGACAAAATCCACATGCATCAGCCGATTCTTCTTCTTCTGAAGCTTTTCTTGCAATCTTATTAAGAGATTTTGTACCCTACAACTCAAAATATCTGGCATCCTTGGTTAGAGTTTTATCTGAAGAAGAACCATTCCACATATAAGAAGGCTGCACAAGATGATAGGTGGCTTGATGCAATGAACAAGGAGTTGGTAGCTGTGGTACTTAATCAAACCTGGTATTTGACAGATTTACCAGCATGAGTTAAACCCACTGGATCTATTCACAGTAGTCTTGGTTTATGTTGATGATTTGCTAATCATAGGAAATGATTCTTCTTTTATAGAAGAACTTTAGCAGGCTCTTGACAAAGAATTCGCAATCAAAGACCTGGGTTTGATGAGATATTTTTTTGGACTGGAAGTTTCTCTAACTGCAAAGGGCATCATTCTCAATCAAAGGAAATATATCAATGATCTGCTTACTGATACTGGTATGGAAAACTGCAAACCTTGCAAATTTTCATTTCCCAGCAACTGCAAGCTGTCACCAGATCAAGGTGACCTTCTTTCAGACCCTGAGAAGTACAGAAGAGTCATTGGGAAGCTTCTATATTTTGAATCTCACCAGACCTGGCATAAGCTACAGTGTTCAGCAACTTAGCCAGTTCCTCAGTGCTCCTAGGCAGCCTCATTATCAAGCTGCAATGCATATTATGAGATATCTCAAGCATTATGTCAACATGGGTCTGGTTTGTCCTGCTCAGTCGATCTGACTATCCAAGGTTTCACTCATGCTGATTGGGCAACTGTCCCTATAGTGGAAAGTCAATTACTTACAACTGTGTGTTCCTTGGTCCCAGTTTGGTGTCTTGGAAGACAAAGAAACAGAAAACTGTTTCTAAATGATCTTCTGCAGAAAGTGAATACATGGCAATGTCAGCCACTGCAAGTGAACTCGAGTGGATGACTGGTCTCTTACATGATCTACAAGTTGTTGTGCATCTCCCTGTCACCTTACACTGTGACAATAAAGCTACACAACAAATAGCAGCTAACCCCGTGTTTCATGAGAGAACTAAGCATCTAAAGCTGGACTGTAACTACATCAGGGACAAGATTTATGAAGGTTTTATAGAGACTGCTCATGTAGCATATGCTCTCCAGCTGGAAGACATCTTTACCAAAGGTCTCAAAGAGACTCAGAATACAAACTTTATCTTCAAGTTGGGTATGGTCTCTATCACCCCAAATCCAACTTGAGGGGGGATATGTAGAGAGGAGCATGATAAGGCTCCTACACTAGCATACGGAATTCTGTTACAGTTTGCCAGCTGGGATAGACGGTGTTGTGCGGAAGCATGTGAAAAGATGAACAAAAGGAATAAAGAACACACAAGAATTTACGTGGTTCACTATCAATGTGATAGCTACGTCCACAGGGGTCTTGAATCACTTCACTATGTTCCGCAGATTACAGATACACAAAAGATGATCTAAGTTTTTCTAGATCTGACCTCTTGAAAAACTCCCTATGACTTAATTTCTCCCTTAGAGAATATAGGCTAAGTGTTGGGTAGTTTTATATATTAACACCCTAGACAAAAGACCTAATTCGTAAAAGAAAAGAGATTAGGAAAGCAAGTAACCACGCGAAAATATCAACCGACACGGCCCAGAAGGACCGCGGCCTGGCCACCGCGCCCCGCGCCCACTTCATGGCGGGCCGCTAGATTTCAGATCCCCCGCACGCGAACACCTACGAGATTGGCCGCGGTCCGCACTTTACCTGCCACGGACCGCCAAAAGTTATTGTTCTCCGTCTTCTTTATTTCGCCTTTGGCTCACCTAAACTTGTATCTCCCATGTTAAGAAACTCGTGACCAAGTCACCTTCATTTCCCAACAGACGGTTACTCATCCTCTGTTGGTAGCAAATGCAATGCCTATATAAGCGTCACAATGTAATTGATTACAACATAATGAAAAATAATTCTTCCACTCTCGTCTTCTTCTTTACTCTTCTCATGAATTTACTTTCTTCTTTAGTATCTTCTTCAAGGAAGATTACCTCATAATTGAGGAATTCTTCAGTACCGTTGTGTTAACAAATACTCCAAAACATGGCTTATATATAAACCTATACCTTGTACTTATTCATTAAGTTACTCGGATCAATATCAAATCATTTATTTCGTCTTTGTGTTTTTCTTGTCAAATGCTCAGTGTCACGGTCCCAAATTTGGAGTGACCGTGATGCGCCCCCTCGTCGGTTCTCCGGACGAGAAAGCAAGCAATTCTTATTGCGGACAAGCGATTGTCAAGGCAGCAGGCAACTATCGGTGCGGACAAGTACTCGTGGGGGATCGCCCACTCGTACAAGCCTAAATTCGGGACTGTAGATTGAGTGACTCTCGGGACCGCTAGTCTCGGACCGAGCACAACCCACACATTCAATATTAACGAAGATCAAAGATCACAACAACGAGTTAATATGAAGCATCAACAAGGCAAAGTTGGAAACGAGAAAAGATTGATTGCATTGACTAGCTTCTCCCAAAGAGGGATTTTTTACTTTTACACAACTCTTGCCAAAACACATTAAGTGTGCAGCAGAGGGATACATTTTGTTTCATGAAAATAAACTAAGTACAAGAATTCTAAAAACATAATATGAAATACATTACAAGAAAGAACTAAGGTACATGGAAATAAACTAAGTAACAATGCTTGAAAGACTTGGATCGTCACACTCAGCGTAATCTTCATCATGATAAATTTTGGCGAATTGTTGATATGTGTATAATGGTAAAAAGTAGTATGGGAAAATTGCGCCTAGAAGAAATGTTGTACTATGTAATGTAGGAGACTTAAAACAATATAATGATGATCAACCATACATATAGTTCATTCACACCCATGAGTATTATTAGTTTTATTAACTAATTAAGCGTCTCAAGCAATATAATTGAGATCTCATACATTTGGACCAAAAAGGTGAGAATTTCTAAGTTGATACACTGGAATAATTATTATCCAAATAATCAAGCAACTGTGTCACATTCATCCCATAACAATCTGCTCCTCTTCTTCTCAACTTCCCCACTATTTTTCAATTTCTTAGACTTCAATGCACCCTCAAACAAGCCATGGTAACACTTCTTTCCCATGTACATAATATCCTGACAACAAGCTTTGCTGGTCTTTGTTCCTTCAAAAACAGTGTTATAAATTTGAAGCCCACAGTTTGTTTGTAACTTTGCAAGACATTCCTTGATGAATTTCGTCTCTGTAGTGTTAGATGTCAAATCTATGTTCCTGTCTAAGCTCAAATCATCGTCGATTTTATCGACTGGTGGTGCAGGTGCAATATTTTGAGCATGGACGCCCCACAGGAGATCTACTCTCGCGACTGTTGTTAGCGATAACACAATAACCATAAAACTGAGTATGCTTGTCATTGCCATGTTTTTTTGGTCTAAGAGTGTTTTGTTATTATGCATATACAAGGAAGAAATGCTACATTCTTATAGTATACATGTTTAGGCAAGTTATATGGAAAAAACATATTCATTCATTTATTATTTTTGGAACAGTTTATAAATAATGCAGAGTTATGCATTAAGATTTATGGTAATAAAGAGTCATACATCTTTAACTTCAAATCTTTCATTTAGAGTTACTTAATGCAACACATGGACTTTGTTTATGAAGTGTTTTGGCAATTACTATGGGAAGAATTTGGTGATTGATTTGTGTTTGGTACTAAGGAGTTTCTTAGATCTATGTTTGCACTGTGAAATAACCAACTCAACCAAAAGTCTAAGCTCATGGTTGAGGACCCGACAATGGTTTTATACCTTAACATGTGTTACTGTGGCAGTAACCTAGCAAAATTGTAACCGGAGGTTGCTTATGAAGCAGCTTATGTTCGGTCTGTATATGTAGGAAGGTACATTGCTATGAGATCATATTTACCGACTTAACACTATCTTACATAATCGGCGTATGATGAAAAAAAAGATAATTTAGTAGTTCAGGAGTTCAGGTTCAGCTTAACTGTAAACTCAGAATAACTAGGAATAGAATTATAGAAAGCAGAAGTCAAGAAGAATACTTGCAGTTAAACTGTAAAATCTGTGGTCGCTATATTAAATTACTGTGGGGGATGTACAAGATGTTCATAAGGCACATTTTCGAGACTATTTTTTGACAGTCTATATATAGAACAGGCAAAATTGAAAGTATGTGAATTGAGTTATTAGTACAAAGAGATGGTTGCCATTTTCAGCTTTCTGTCCCAAGAGCCTCATCTTCTGGATCTTCCAAGTGATCCTTAAGCAGTTGTCCCGGCATCTCCCACTTTTCCTTAGTCCACGCAGAATCGATTGCTGGCAGTTCATAATCATCCGGTCTCAGTGATAATTGGAATTCCGGCAGTTCAGGTGGCGGTTGCAGGCCCCTGCAGCAACCCACAGAATATATGCATTGTATTTTATATCATCATCTTGCACAATAATTTAACAAAAAAAAAAAGAATGTAGGCAATGTGTGGTTCACATACTTTTCTTGATCTAGGAGATATCCATACATCTGTGACTTCTTAGAAGCTGTGTCCGGGATCTTCTTGTGTAAATGCTTCATGGCACCCCATACAGGAGGAGCTCTAGACAGTAAAAGGATGGAAAGAGTTAACTTTTGTAATAATAAATTTCAAAACATTTCTTCCTTTGTAGATATTCAGGCTGATTTCCGAGCCATCTAGATATGGAAGCAATTCGATATTCCACGACCTTCTATTAGGTAAAACATTTTGGTAGTTCTATACGGAGTATATGTGAAAGGAAAGCTTTTCAGATTATACCTGGTGACAGGTGCAGCCAAACAAAAGCTTAAACATGCCTTCTTGCCTTCAGAGAGAAGCTCCTCTGCAGCAACTAAAGAGCATACTGCATTGGTGTGAGACAAGGGCTCATTTCCTTTGTCAACGATCATAG
Organism: Spergularia bocconei; assembly: GCA_963457585.1. Lineage (NCBI taxonomy): Eukaryota > Viridiplantae > Streptophyta > Magnoliopsida > Caryophyllales > Caryophyllaceae > Spergularia > Spergularia bocconei. The sequence continues at coordinate 10,375,590 of OY734943.1, forward strand.
CGTGGTAGAAGTAAGCTGCAGCCTGGCAATTTATAATTTTACATGTTGATTATCCTGTTATATTACATTTAAAGTAATATAGTAGCCCTAATTTCATTTAAAGATCAGATGTTGTGTATCGATCGATGGAGCAAGTACCTTAGCTTCTAAGAATTTGTATCTGATGAAAAGTGACTGCTTTCCTCCATCATTTTCGCCAGTGTTCCCCCCTGAGAGTGAGTAATGAGCCTGAGCAAGATAGAATGGTTCATATTTAGTTTAATTATTAGTTGTAGATTCTTGTACTATGATTTTTTATGTGTATAATTTGGTTTTATAGTACTGCTACAAGATGCTCTACCTGAGTGAAATAGGTCAGTTCCTCACATGCTAATCTCCTCTTCACAGATAACGTGGCCTTTTGGTTTTCGATAGCCAAGCCAAGCTGCAATTCTGTTCCCTGAATTTGATATTGAAGTTAAGCAATTCAGTAGGAATGATTGGCTCGACCTGCCTTCTGTACACTAAAATTTGAGAGCGGAATGAGTCTCCGTATGGCCTAAATTTCTGAGTTTACAATCAGACAGGAGCGCATTATTCTGGCAGCACACAACTTTTGTAGCAGGATTTTCACTTTTTAGCCAAGCATCTTACTTATCAAGTATAAGTTTGAGGTCTACTGCTTCCGAAAAGTTAACAAGTCAATGAAATTTGCTGTCACATACATGCTCCAACTTCGGAAATGAGATCTATGGGATGATTCAATTCGAGGTTTTGTGTGTTAAGTACCTGGCCCAGTGCTTGAAGAGAAAGAGCTTCTAATGCACATTCTTGCATATCCTTGTGCAACTTGTCCCTGGTAAAATTATCATCTCAAGAATTTCAGATTTTCTGGTAGAAAGATATATGAAAGCAGATCTAAGAAATAGATAAAAATACGTAACATACTTGATCTCCGAGGACAAACGAGGTAGAACGTTTTTTATACAAAAATCCAAGTAACCTGATGCCTTCAACAGCAGATCAACTGCAGCCCTCTGACAATCTGTTATAACATTGATCAACCAATTAACCCTTTCAAGTAATGCTTACTTCTCTTTTTCGTCTTAAAACACGGCTTTTGGTTCAACATTACAAGAAATGTACCTGTAGAAACTATCCTGTCAGAAGAACCCGTGTCAGTACAGCCAGCAAAATGTTGGCTTCCACCAATGTCAGTACAGCCAGCATGTAAATCACAGACAGTACTTCGAACCATGAATTCGATACACTGATCTCCTGTTCAGAGATAGCCAAAATCCCACTTTCAGTATCACATACACAGCTTAAATTGGACTGTCAAATAACAGAAACTACAATTCATCAGTTCTATCAGTCATTCCTGTTACCTGTTTACCATCAAGAGTTCTCCATCGAAATTGCACTGCCTCGAGTACACCACAGTCTGAACAAAATTAAGAAAAAACACATTCTAACTCTCAACATTGAAAAACAGAACACAATATCAGTCTAACAAAACAGACTAAATTTAAAACCTTTAGCTGTCAGTCCAAGCAGGACAGGCAAGTACTCTTCAAGACCCTGCTTAATCTCAGAAACAGCTGAAACATCTGCACACAAAAATCGCGCAATCTCAATGATTAAATCAGAGATGACATACTCTGCCTTGAAACCAGAGATTGCAATTTGCAAATGACATACCAGTATCTTCAGACAGTAAAATGATGCGACTGCGAAAGGCGATGAGACAATCAAGGAGATCCTTAGGAATCAACCCTTTAAGGCCTTTAGTAAGGTCAGATTGCACAGGAATTTGCATAGTAGGAATGTACACAACCACCTCTGAAATGCCCATCTTCTTCTTCCTTTTTCCTCCAGCTTGGAGCAGAGAAGAAGTGCAGCCCATTCTTTTTTATTACAAGAATGGGACTTCTACACACCATGCCCCCCCTACAATATTATTTACATTTTTTTTGTTAAAACTTATCATAAAACATCATAATCACATCAGAAAAAACTAATTTTTTGAATGGTTCAAAATGGAATGTTTTGAAATTCCATGGGGTTGTAATCTAGCATACACATACATTTCGCATTGAAACTTATTAAACAAGATATAAACTTCACATCAAGAAATCTTATACAGACCGTCCATAACAGATGGCAGACCAAAATGTCTATTAACAGAATTAATTATATTGTTACAAGAATATGACTAAATAAACTTATTATGAGCTGTTAAATTTGACAAAATATAAGAAGTGCCCATCAAAAGAAATCTTGAGCTGAAAGAGTTGAGCATGAAACTTACTAGAGAAGATGGAAGGAGAGAGTAAATGAGAAGTTTCGAGGACAGGTTTTGTATGACATTGACTGTAAGAGGCCAGGAGAGAGAATCTGGTGTAGGAAATTAAAGTGCAGTGATCGAGGCAAGTTTCACATGGCAGAGACGTAGGAAGTGAAGAATATAGATCTGCTGACAGTCTACTGTATGATTAGCAACGTAACTTCATATATTTTGGATCTACAACTTGCTTTTCTCAAGAAGTAAAATATTTGCAAGCTGTTTTGTCATGCAAAATAACAGTATGTCCAAATCTTATGTGCACAATCACTAGCTTGCTTCAATGTCTCCATACAAGAATCCAAAACAAATTGGGTACGTAATCGGATAGGATCAAGTCCGAATTCCCTTGTTCTTAGGGTCGTAATTAAATTGTAGTGTTTTTTGTGTCTTATTGAAGAATTTAATCAAAAGCGAGTTATATTGGCTTTTGTGCATGTCATCAATGCATTTGGACTAGCTAGTTTATTTATATAATTTGTTAGTATTAAGTTCCAAACACTCTAGTAAAAAAACTAACAAGTATGATGAGTACAAGTTTATATATTGAAAGTTTGAAACCTTCAACTTAATTTTTTTTTTTTCTGACAACATATTTCACACAGCAAATTGGACTAATCAACAAGAAATATCGATAGTGGAGTACTAGGCCAAATAGTTATTCAGTTAGATATTGACCCATGGTGAAAATTAGAGGTTCGACTCGCATTCATCGTAATGTTGTAGCATCTCTTATTAGCATCTCCGGCCTTTTACTTGTAATTTTATGTAGTGTTCTAAATATGCGATATACTTAATCACTTATCTATAAAATGTTTAAGATTATTTGTCGGTAAAGTTCTTTATACTCCATACTAGGATGAAGGCTCGTGCATGCGGGTCACATGATAATGTTTTCTATTAAAAATGATATCTAAAATGAAAACTATAATTTTCACCGGGAGAGATAATGTACGGCTAAACACCTAAACACCAAAATGATATATGTTTTATATATAATCACGGATTAATGTCCAATCAAATAGGATATGGGAATTTGGTCACTTATGATAACACTTGAGAGATACGGAGTAGTTAATATAGTTCGAAAGCAATGAATCGTGTATTTATGTCAGCATATGTGTTTAGATGGATACCAAATACTTTAATACTATTATTAAATTTAGTATGTGAGTTTTTGTGTTTGTATGAACATCAAATACTTTTAATATTATAAAAAAGCCTCCTTTAATAGTATAGAAGGATTTAGGCTAATCAAATCTTGAAAGCTACAACTTTTCTTATATATAATTGCAAATCGACCCTTTGTTAACAAAGATGAAAAAAAGGTCGGAATTTCTATATTAGATATATAGACTATTAGACTCTTGACTTGATATGATAGTTATTGGTGCATGGTAGAATTTTGCATGAGTGATGAGGAGGCTGTCAACGTTGAAGTCTAGATGTCTGTCCAATAAGATTTCGCCGAGTAATGCCTTTTCTAATGGACTTCAATTTCCATTTTAATAAAGTTTTGTTTTATTCACTAAAAAGCCAGTTTTGTCATTGCCCTACTCACAAAGTCACAATTCAAATAATGCAACCGGCCTCACCGTTTAGCGTTAGTGATCTCGGGCTGATTCCGAAAGGTGGAGTCGTGCAGAATCGGAGTGCTACAAAGATCTTTGAGTACTTTCGAGCAAAAATGGTTTTAAAGCGCGTATGTGCATCAGTGCATGCATTGATGCATTAAATATTTACCTATTTTAAAGATAGGCAGGCAGCTAGCGTACGGGTCCGGAAACTTTGTGTTAGGCTGGTAACATATATATGCAAGATGCCGGAGCCGGGAAATCAATTATATTCTGGTTCGAGTAAAAAGGAGTAAGGTGGATGTATCTGAAATTTGAATGGGTCTAACATTATGATCGATTGTACTGTCACTCAGAATTCGTCTAAAAAATTATGATCACTTCACATGTTGTATGATAAATTGCTATTGTCAATCTATCTTCAAGCATATTCAATTGCCAATTCACCATTCACATGCTATCTTACCAACTCGATCAATATATATACCACTTTGAAAAGTGACCAACCCTCTGGGTTTTGGGCTGGATTCGGTGTTCATGCTAACCCCATCACTTTGCAAGCATCACCGGGCTGGATTTTACGAGATCCAATCTAAAAAATACTTCATTCTTCTGTACAAAAGAAAACAAAGGAACGAAAAAACATAAAAATCTGCGTAAATGCAGCAATTTTAGTTCATAAAAGTTCATGATTCCCAGGTCATAATTAAGCCATAAGATCATGGTGCAGTCCTAGTATAATTTTGCACCTAAAACCATCTAAATTTAGCAGTAGTTTATAAGAAAAGGAAAGAGTCCTTGCACAAGAATCAAAGAGTAAGTAATATTAGCACACTGCCTTAGTTGTGAGTTTCAATATTGATATAGTACTATCTGCTACCATTATATTACTACTCATGTCATGTGCAGCATACAGATTTTGCTGATGCCAATGAATTGCATCCATGAGAAACCAAATGAGATCAACACAAAAATATTGATTTCTACGGTTGACTTATAACTTGTAATTGTATATACAAAATTCTCACAATACTAAAACACTTTTTTAGAAAATCACTAGTTGAGATTGGCACTAAGAAATGGCGAATATTAATCGATCATAAATCATACTTGAAGTTTGTATGACCCTAATTATTGGTATCGGACGTTTTTATCGTATTATAAAGTGAGATTTCTCTTAAGTGATCTTCCAATCTGTTTTTGGTTTTTTGTTAAGAGGCAACTTAGATTTATGCTTACGAATTTATAATTGATGATAATTTGAACTTATCGATGTTATGTATAATTCAATAAAATGGGGTCACGCTTCCATTAAGGCCTACTTATCGTCTTAGCTTAGAAGTGTCATATATCTACTTCATCAAAAGACAATCTTTATAACAATCTCTTTTTGGAGAGTTTAATAAAGAGATCCAACTAAAATTCTTTTCAATTGCAAGCAAGGAGGCCAGGAGGGATTTCTGTGGGGAACTTAATTAAGCAATACGTAATTAGGTGAGATAGAAGTGTATTTTTATCAATAATTTAGTGAATAAATGTCTGTTAACATCCTTAATACTCGTACTAAGAATTGTAAGAAGCTTAATGCGCAAGTAGCCAATTCAATGGACCACCATGTGGAACTCAGCGTTTTGCAATTTAGGCTTTTTGGATTGTGTGCGACAAATGGGATTGGAGACTCATCTATCGATCAAATGGACCACCTGACAGCTTTTTCTTTGAATAAACTTTCTCTAAAATCTAATCATATCTTCGTTAAATTCCACACTGATGTGCATTTGGAATTCCCTAATCTTGGGCTGTTTTAAGATCTGGGTTTCTCTATCACTCTATGGAATACTCGTATTACTTATTACAAGGTGCATGAACTAGAATTTACTACTCCAATCAGATTTACAATAAGGCGTGAGTCGCGTCGTCCTTGTCTAGTTTTGCGATAAAGAGTTAAGTATAAATTGATTTGTTGGTAAGTAGTCTAAGTACTAGGGAGTTGTGACCGTGCGATCACCCACAAGTACAATTAGAGGCTATACTTACTACGTATTTAGAGAACATCTCGAAATGACCTAGTCTTGATTACGAGTTCAACTCACTGAAATTAAAGAAGATGTTGACAATAAGCAATGGCTTGGCAGAATACTTCCATTGATTGATTGATTAGGTTCATCTAAAAAGTTTTTTTTTTTTTTTTTGAAATAACTAAAGAGTCTTATTTGATTGCACGTGACTCTTTACAAGTTAGAGTGTAGTTTTGAAACCATTAGAAATGAGTGGAGATCCTCTGTCCCATTCTTGTGTCTCACTCCCTGTACCCTTCCAATCAAATATTTGGAAATCAATTAAATTATAAGTTTAAATGGATTTTTTAAAGTTAGAAAGTGGGTTTGCAAGGATGTGATTGGAGGGGTACATAGAGTGATACACAAAGTGGCACATACAATCCTCATTCATTAGAAATGGTAATTTTGAACGAATAGTCAACAGTAAACAATTTTATTGGAATTTTGAAGTGCTATATGCAAACGAACAATGAATGAAAAATAAAATAAAATTGCTTTCATCAATTGTTTGATTGGATATTCCATTTGTATTTAAAAAGTGACGTTATCCTGAGATGTACATGACGATATTTCTAATTTCTGCCATTCACTGATCTTTCAATATCTTTGCCACTATTTTAATTCCGTAGCATTTCTTCAATGATTTTGGTAAAGATCAGACGTCTAATCCTTAACACAAGGAATAAATCTTGAAATATATATGGCTTATAGACAAGACAACAAGGCCATTCTCATAAACAGTCATTTGTCAACAGGGATGAAAATTGCCAACCCAACAACCTTCTCCGATCAGCATCGGCAGAGGAATTGGCCAGAGTAGGATGCGATATGTTAATACTAGAGTAAAAAAAATCTGAAGAACATACGCTCACTAGAGCGAACTCTCTGATAGACGGGAACAGACTACACGATATTTACAAGCACTAAGTCAAAATAGCTACTGATACACGATGAAATCTTCAGTTGTGATCTTCTACATCTGTGGCGTTACTTGCCTTGACAAATCTTCCCTTCACCCGCTGTCTGATATCAGCTCTCGCCTTCCTTGATTCATATCGGATGTGTTTGTCATACCTGTTCATGTATGCCAAATTAAAGATATTAGATGGATGTCAACAGTCAAGCCATGTAAGTCGGTTTAGTATGTGAACTTGTGAAGTTCAAATAAAGAAATAAGTACAGATGAAAGTAAAAGCTCAAAAAGGGTAATTACCTTCTGTTTTTCTTCTTCTCTTGGTAACGTAACATAGCTTTGCCACGGTTTTCAGCCAACTGATCCATGTCAGACTGACTCAAAGGTTTCCTCCAGTATGGCCATTCCAAGACCTGAAAATCGGAATCTCCTTCAATTGTTTCAGGTTTGATGGCTGTTTCTTCGGATGATGCTCCTTCTGTAAGCCTACTGCAGCTTTCAACAGTTACGAAACATTCATCTGCCAATGCGTGCTGAATTCTGCCATCCTGAAAATATTTGGAGTTGAGTCCATCAATTGAAGCACATGCCAAGTATTTGCTAATTGGTAAAGGTAATGCTCGAACATTTAGTGATGCAAAAATTGAACACAAGGGCATTTAAAATTTAGTATTCCACAGACACCAGCCTCTGACTTCCTACCAAGCCCACTCAGCCAACCCAGCAGAAACAAAAGATGAAAAATAGAAGAAACTAAACAAATATTATCCTGAAGCCAGATTTATAGAAAGGCAGTCCTCAACAGTTTAAATGCTTTGCTAACAGGTATCTAGCACAGGAAAATTTGGACTTGATGCCATTCTCCGACTCCAAGAAAGCCACCAAGATAATTGTTAAGACTTCTTGCACCTTTACATCTAGAGAATTAGCAAGCAATCGCCACAGAAATTCAGGGCACACTTAATGAAGATTGAAGAATAAAGAAATAGAACATTGGAAAATATTATAGTAGGATGTAAGTCCATTAGCACAGCAAGACCTTGGTGGCCTGAAACAGATTTCATGTTGCTTGCGTGCTTATGGTTCATCCAATCCAGTGTAATCTACTTCTAAATTAAGAATGAGAATTGCACAACAAGCATGCGCCTCTACAAATCTCCTAAAGGTGTGGCAGTAGTATACAACATTGACAAAGATCATTGACAAACAGCGTTAATAAAGTCATCAAAAGTCAATATTACAGTTTGCAAGATAGGATCCCTACGCATACAGTATCATACTATCATGAAATACCCTATATCCATGTTCCTTGTGTAATATACTGCTCAAAAACCCAAGGCTTCCTATAGTCTCACTCTCAATAATGTCAGACGCCAAGTCACTAGAAATTAACAGGCAAAGCTGAGTTTACAAATCTTGTTGACCTAAGAAATGAACAATCAAGCCTTAACATCTACAAGGCGTAGCTACATCATGAGCCAAGAATCCCATGTGAGGAAGCTTGAAATAATGTTTCAGGCTAACTCACAGATGCAGATCTTGGAAACAGGACAACTATGAGAGAAGGCAGTTAATTTACTTAGTGCATCCAGGGCCGGTGGAACTGACAACCAAAAGCAGTAGATGTTAAAAAGAGGAGGAATTCCGTATTTCATAGTCGTCTTTTATGTAATCTTGTTTAGTTAATACTACTAATATAATCTACATATTGGAAGTGCTTAACTAAAGGTACAGCCTGAAGAGTAAGTTACCTTTCTTGACTGAGAGCCCTTGAGAATATCCGAACACTGCATCTCGGACATATCTTCTGGAACCATATCTGAAGTGCATGAAGGTTCCTCAGTATCCATTTCCGTTGATCTTCCCCATTGGCCATCCCACGCCTAAACACAAATGAAATGGATATGTTAGGAACAAACGGTAATATTTTTATAAGTTAACTTATATCAGAATCAGAGACAATAATACCCAAACTATTTCAATTCCTTACATCAATGGTACTGTGTAGCAAGGGACATGCAATTGTGGAAAGAAATGAAAATAAAGACAGACGAGCGCTCACGAGTTTAACACTAGCTCTATATAAAACTTGCACATTGTAGCAGAAGGATTTACAATACAAACTTACAGTCTAACCACGTAAACAAGAGCAAATAGTTCGTTGTAGGCCTTATGGACGGACAAAAAATAAATAAGCAAGAACTATCACTAGTCGAAACATGAGAAGAGCTTATTAACATGACAAAGTTAGCTTAATAACCAACACTAGGAATATCGCAGCAATGCATTGAACAGATTGAACCACATTCCATCTTTTCTGAATTGGCTTGTTGTCACGCATTTTGTCCTTGTAAACTCCGGAACGATGTACTCAGATACAAATACATCCGAGTGGTTACTAGGCCGTCATTTCTTAAAATCGTTTCTTTTAAACTAATTGAAACAGATACCCAAACAACTTTGACATACAGAGATTATAAAAACACAGTTGCTAGACTTAATTTTATTTTCATAGGAGCAACTACTACTGCGGGTGTGAAGATATAAAAATTCGAAGTCAGGAAAGCCCTCACTCAGGTTGGTTTACAATGCAACGCATTAATCATTATCCGGATTTTTGACGGGTGATTAGGCTAGTAACAACCAAAAACGTTTATTAATATTGTATCACCAGGACACCATCATGCATAATGATCTCAACTCTGCATTAATAGTACTGGACTATGTATTAGGAGAGGTGATAGAATTCCTTTTGAAGGTGGTTACCTTCGGCATCACACACACACACACAAACACATAGAAAAATATTCTAATGAAGAAAAAGACTCGCTGTATATCCACGGCTCAAGAAATGCCATGTTGTGAGTTTGTGTCTGAGTGACGACCAAAAATCGACTATACGACTAATCATTCAGAAATGGAGGGAGTATAACATGTACGAGATTGTTGCATAAGTGTGATTTTTTAACCCACAAGGCCACAACAAATATCAAAATCTCACCAACTTTAACAACATCCAATAGACCGACCAACCTATAATCTTGCACATTGGACGTACACGTAACAAGTTTTACAACTAAGTAACTAACACCACAAAAACAGTAAAACACTAGTAACCTTAATTATTAGAACTATTTAAACAGATATTATAAACAATACGACAGAATAAACAAACATTATACTAACATACGGAGTATTACTCATCCAATAATTTGTACTTCCAAATAATTAAAAAAAGATAAAAATAATACCTCAGCAGCTTCAGTTTGATAAGCAGGGTCATACTCCCACAAAACATCACCATCACCACTTTCTTTACCGAAATTACCCTCCTCTTCCATCATTAGCAAAGAAGTAAACGGCTTGTTCCCCATCATCGTCAACTGGGACCCATCACCACCGTCCTTACCCTCCAGGCTCGGTGTTCCCGGACCAAACTCCGCACCACTTTCTCTCTCCTCCTTAGCCGTATCCCACTTACTCAACCTCACCAGCTGCTCATACACCGCGTCTTTTCCCACGTCACCCAAACACGGCACTACCACGTCACCGAAATCCGACCCGCCCATATCTATCCCGCACAACCCGGCCAGCTCTGCTGCTGTCGGGCACCCATCTACTACGGGTGGGTCGGGATCCGATCCAGGGTCGGAGCTCCGTTTCCTGCATCCGAACCTGACAATCCGGGCATGTTTGAGGGAGAGGGAGTTTGCTGAGTGGATCTCTCTGTCGCATAGCAAGCAGAGGTGCGATGAGTCAGCTTCGCAGTACAAAACGGCGGCGTTTTCGCTGCAATAGTTGCATTCTGGGTTCATTATTATTCTAATAATACTATTCTATTTGTCTTGGGATTTGGGGGTGGCGAGACACTAATATTAGTAGTCTCAAATTGCGAAAAACTTTGTAATTATACTCGACCCCGAATCAAGAAAAAAGCGAAATGAGACGATTGTGTTTGTAATTTTACTCGATTCGAATTCGGAAGATATTTATTAAAAAGTGGGATTAGGAGAAATTAGAGATGGACAAGGCACATGATAAAATAGAGGATGGGCCAAAGATATGGAGAGAAGAGGTGAAGTAAATGAAAATGGGAAAATGGGGAAAGAAAGAGTGATTTTTTAGTATTTATGAAATAAATAAAAAGTTTAGTTGGGGAAAGAGGGGGTGGGTCCAAGGGTAGTTTGATGATATTTTGGTTAAATAATGTGTACTTTAATGCCATTCTGGCAAAGAAAAGTGCATGATTAAATCGATTGGAACATTGGATTGATACGTAAAACGTTACTGTACCTGGCTTTGATGGTTGACTACAGAGTACTAGTACTAGTATTAGTAGCTCATCTTTATTTGTGCCTTTGAGATATTTTGGTTCTTTTTTACTTTTGTTGATTTTTTTGGAAAAGGAGGCGGGGAGAGGAAGATATTTTGCTACACAAGTGATGTGTGATTATCTTGGGTCGCGATCGAATAAGATATGTCAATCGGAATTTGCTCTATCATTTTGGAAAGTTGTGGAGTATGTATCTTTACTACTATGAACATGTGATCATGTGAAATGATATCTTTTCTTACATTATGAACAACTTGTTTTACCAAAAGAGAAAACGAAATGTTGTGTGGTATCGTTTTGGTAGTGGGTTGTACTTCGTAGGTCAATGTACGTTAATAAAAGACTATGTGATGTAATATAGTTTAATAAAGGTTAATCATCCGATCGAATTACAATAAAGGGATGTGATTCGGTGGGGAAACCTAGGATTATTCCTAGGATTCCCATCTTTTCCTATAAAATAGCCTTTTATTAGCCACCAAATCTCAAGATATTCATACGGAGTACTTCTTATAGCCTTCTTTGACTCTTATTTTAAAGTTAACCTTCTTCATTTATCCAAATACTCACCGAGCGTTGGAGGTGCGATGATTGGTACAAACAGGGCTTCTAACTCTAGTGTCGTGTAGGGGTACTCGACATTGGGGTCTTGCTCTCTATTCTTGAATAATCCACTCCAACAAGTAGTGCTCTATGGGGACAGATGAACAGGAATATCCGTTCAACAGTATCAAGCCCGATATGGCGCAAGCCAGGAAAATCGCTCAACCAACTAGGTCGACCGCCGACTACAACGGCCCATCTTAGACTAGTCCTCACTGAGCTGGTACACCTCGAGCTCGCTGGAGACCCAAGTGTTGGAACCTCGGGGACCCTTGGTGAGGTTGGGCCCGTCACTCAAGAAATGTGTGGCATGAACTGTAATTCCACCCCCTCCCCCCAAGTAGGATGTTTTTTTTTTTTTTACACATGTGAGTACATTTAAACACAAGGTTAGGTGACCCTTCTACCCAGGGTATCACCAACCTTTTCAGCATCCAAAATAGGACAAAGAGATTGGGGAAGGGAGAGGGCACCTCCTGAGTATGAAGGATCTCTTGCCCCCAACGCGCCACCCAATCAGCAGCTTGATTTTCTTCGCGAAAAATATGCCGAATGTAAACTTCCTGAAAATTCTTGAGCAAGCAAGCAATATCCTTCACCAAGACACTAATTTGTAGGATGTTGTAGACAATGGACAGAAGATCGTCAAGAAAAATTGAAATATTTAACCAGAGGCTAGAAGTTAAGAAGAGGAGGACAATTATCTTCATGAATGTATTTAGCATCATGAAAATACTATCTTGAATCTCCAAAAGGTTAAGATCGACTTTGAGGATAATTAGATAAATAGATTGAGAAAACCCGCACCGAAGATTATCTAGGACTTGATTAGTTGTTATAAATTTTTCATTGTAATTGTCAAGTATACACTCTGCCACTTGAATGAAGAAAGATCACAGTTATAACCTATAGATTGGTTCTATATAGGCATTGCCTAGTTTGTTTATTAGAGATGTATGTTAATTCATCAATTTTGTGGCACGAGGTACATAATAGTTGTCATCTATATGCATAAACCAAGTGTATACAAAATACACTTTAAGTTATCAAGATGGAGCATGTAAGATTTACCTTCCATTCTCCATTTTGTGAGTTTTAGATATTTGTAGGAAAGAGTGAGTTCATATATCGGAAGTATGTTGTATGCATTTCGAAAACATTACCAATTACTATCTGTCTTGTTTAGCCTTTCTTAAATTTCGTGTAGTGGCTAGAACTTAAATTTGGGTGAGCAATTTCTACTTTGCTCTCTTCTTCTTCTACAATGGATGTGCAAGAGTTGACCAGAAGAGTGTTGGGTGTGCTTATAGGCCTGTAGCTTTGTTTTTCATCCCTGTTAGCAAATTGTATATTGCTATGTATTGCGTTCATATTTCGTTAGGGAAGTCTTGGGTAGTAAGTTGTTTTGTATAGGAAAGCCAGTGGAGTCTAGGTGTGGTTAGGCATACGTATATATTTGTTTTCCTTGTGTTTTTGTATAATTTCCTTTAGGTGTAGTTTCCTTAAGTCGTGAGTCGATACCTTGTTCTCCAAGGTTCGTCATTTTATAAATACCGGTGCATATCAATGGGAATAATCACGAATTCTCAAACACACAAACACGATTCTCAAACACTCAAACACGTTTGATTTACCTTTTATGGTAAATCAGAGCTAGGGTTATTTCACTCATGACTCACGAGGAAGGCGAGAAGAAGCGAAGCCCACCGACGTCCCCCGTTCAAACCGACGACGAAGAAGAGATGAAGGACGACGGCGGCAAGAAGAAGAAGCTAAGCCCTTACACCATCTTTGGGAATGACAATCCCGGAACGACGATTACTCCAGTTGTCTTCAATGGCAACAATTTCGAAGAATGGAGTAAAGCTATGAAGAACTCGTTGCTTGCGAAAAACAAGCTTGGGTTTGTCGATGGTACAGTGACTCAGCCCGAAGAGGGCTCTGATGATGCCGATCGATGGTGGATGGTGAATGCCATGGTGGTAGCATGGATATTCAACACAATCGACGAGAAGGTTCGTAAATCAATCTCATACCGACCAATTGCCAAGCAATTGTGGGACGAAATCAAAGAGAGATTTTCTCTCGGAGATGGGATGAAAATCTACCAATTGAAAGCCGAAATAGTTGATTGCAAACAGCAAAGGGGTGAATCAATTATGAACTTTTATGGCCGAATGAAGAAAATATGGGATGACTTGGGTGATTTCGACCCACTACCCTCGTGCACCTGCACCGGCTGTGAGTGCGACTTGACATCGAAACTTGATAAGAGGCGAGAGGATGAGAAGGTACGTGAGCTGCTCATGGGATTGGATGCGACTTTTGGAGCAGTTCGCTCTAACATTCTTGGCATTGAGCCTCTGCTCAATGTTAATCAGGTCTACTCCCGACTAATACAAGAAGAGGGTGTCAGAGTATACACTCAACCGAAGACCGAAGCTCGGATTGAACCTATGGCCCATCTGGTCCGTGGTCCTAGCGGTGGCTATGGGTCGGGGGGGCTCGATTTGATCAAGACAGGCGACCCGAGTGTACTGCCTGTGGACGAGAGGGTCACAAGGCTGAATCATGTTTTGGGGTTCTTGGTTTCCCAGAATGGTGGGGGGACAGACCCCGTGATCGTGTCGTGAACAATCGAGGAGGACGCGGAGGCAGAGGCAGAGGTCGTGGTGGTTTTGGCAGAGGAGGTGGACGTGCAGGTGGAGGCCGTGCAAATATGGCGATGAACATGAGTCATCAAGGCGAAGCGAGTACCTCTAGTGGTGGAGGTGACGGGATTGATCTCAACACTCTGTCTCAAGAACAGTGGAATGAGTTAGTTGCGATGTGGAGCGAAAAGAAATCAGGCAACTCCGAACGACTTAACGGTAAGACAATTGACCTGTGGATTGTGGATACAGGAGCTAGTCATCATTTGACTGGAAATTCTGAATTGTTTTGTGAAATCTCCAATATTGAGCCATGTTCTATTGGTCTGCCAAATGGAGATTCCACTCTTGCGACGAAACAGGGGACGATCAAGTTGGGAAAGGATTTGACTTTGAATAATGTTCTGTTTGCAGCTAATTTTAATTGCAACTTACTCTCGGTTTCACAACTAATAAGGGATACTAAATATCTGGTACAATTCACTAATAATTCGTGTGTTATACAGGACCCAGTAACGAAGACGGTGATTGGTACGGGTGATCAATGCGAGGGACTCTACTATCTTCGAGTAACGAAATCGATACGAGCGAACCAAACTAGCAACGACATTGAAACAGCGAAGTTGTGGCACGAGCGACTTGGGCACCCGTCTTCTAAAGTAGCAAAGTATTTACCGTATTCTAGTAGCACAAGTAATAAATTTGATAGTCGATTTTGTGATGTGTGTCTTCGGGCCAAACAAACCCGAGATGTCTTCCGTACAAGTAATAATAAGGCAAATGCCATTTTTGATTTAACACATTGCGATCTTTGGGGTGACTATAGCGAAAATGCGTCTTGTGGTTCACGTTTTTTCCTCACAATTGTTGACGATTTTTCAAGATGTGTTTGGGTCTATTTGTTGAAGGCAAAATCTGATGTTTCACGAAAAATGCGACATTAGTTTGCTATGATTGAACGACAGTTTGGGAAATTAGTTTTGTTCGAAGCGATAACGGTACTGAATTCAAACCTTTGGCCGAATACTTTGCAGAGAAGGGGATTCTTTTCCAAACTCAATTGTCGGTACACCACAGCAAAACGCACGTGTAGAACGAAAGCATCGGCATATATTAAATGTAGCTCGAGCTTTACGATTCCAAGCAAAGCTTTCGATTCGATTTTGGGGTGAGTGTGTACTTACAGCAGCCTACTTGATCAACCGTGTACCCTCTGAGCTATTGGGTTGGAAAACCCCTTTTGAATTGTTGTACGGTAAGTCTCCTGACTTTAGTAATTTGCGGTAATTTCCTCGGATATTCTTTCGGTAAAAAGGGATGGTCAGTTTACGATTTGGAATCCGGGGATTATTTTGAGTCACGGGATGTAGTGTTTGTTGAGCATTCTTTTCCGTTTAATGTGGGCCAAATTGATCTGGACGACAGAGAATTAGAGGAATGGACATTTGACCATGTACCAGGGCCTGAATTGGAGACCCGTGGTTTTCAGGTGACTGATGATGATGCGACAGGAGGTGCATGCTTGGAGATTGTGAGCGAAACTCCTAAGCATACCACTGTGACAGTACCAGGCATTAGTACCAGTACAACTTCGACAGTCATTAGTCCTGAGAAGAACGATGATGTGGCGATAACTGATCACAAGGAGGACGAGCAGGAGTTGCCAGGAGAAGAAGTAATCGATCAGGTAGTAGTAGAACGAACCGATTCTGATTCCGACGTTGTTGAACGCTAAAATTAAGGACACTTATACGAAGTGTCAATCCTAAGAGCACTTAATTTAGACTGACCGCGATGAACTAAATGTCATGAAATAAAAGTACTAAAATGCGAAGACAAAAGACGGGTTCTTACAAACTAAAGTAGTAACCATTAATTGAAAGAAAATGTCAGGTTTGCTAATGAAGAGTCCAGGAAGAGATGGAATCAATTACCTCCATGCCTTCTATCTTCACCATGGAAAAGAAAAAGCTACACTAAAACATGAACTGCTCGCGCTACGGGGCGAGGCTACCCGATGTACACTAAAAAGAAAGAACTAAAAAGACTTTGATAAATGTTGTTGATGCTTGATTGTTGTTTTATGTTGCTCCTTGCTACGCTATTTATAGGATAAACCTTCTGGCGGTTACTTCAACTTCCCAAGCTTCTCCAAACGTGGGGAAGAATACTTGCTAGCGGTTGGCTTCTTCTTACTTCAACTGCTTCTCGTCCCTTGGCGCCATCTATTAAGTTTGAATAAATGGACTTTGTATGTCTGCTGTCGGCCCAGATTGAGTATTACATCTAGGTGGGCTTTTCCTTGTTTTCAGCCCATCGAGATTACTGGACTAAATCCTTCCATCGCTAAGACAAAATTATTTTTGTCATCAACAAATGCCCCCCTTTTTTGTGTTGCTGGGAGTTTGAAGCGACACGAAAAATGAATCTTATCTATCGTTGTCGATGGAGTTTGACTATCGTGAATCAAACTAATGATTTCAAGCGTTCGTTATCGCTGAATGGAGTAATTATAAAAAAAAAAACATACTCGTTTCGTGAATACGTTTTGAATAAAATTCAATTAAACAATCTCATTTAATCTGAAATGAGATGAGTAAGTACAAGATCGACAAAATCCCACTAGATCTGAATGAGATTTTGATCCTCTAAGGAGGATTTCGTTTCAAAAACGAAGCCTTGTTTCACCAACTCGAATTTCTGTGGGCCAAATTTCCGCCATTCCTTCGTTATGAATGAAAGAATGTGACCAGACATGTACATAGCTCTCATTGGCTGGAGCGATGTAGGTAGTCCTTGGCTCCCCCTTTCTTTTCACCAGACTAAGCTTTGGTCGCGGCTTGAACTTGTTCGAGTACTTCTTGAACTGGAACACCTCGTCGCGCTCCTTCCCGTCTGCACTCTCATCTTCGAACTCGTCATCGCTGCACGCGCTCAGCCAGTAGGCGTTCTCGCCTTCCTTTGCATACTCGTCCCATGTTTGACAAGTACAGAAGTATATGATTCTCTTACCTCCATTCTCAATTCGCCCTCGGCACCAACCAGACCAATATGTGCGCTGGTAGTAAAACAGAGAATTCCGATAGACGAGATTCTCATCGGGCTTCAGGAAGTTTTGCGCCATGATCTTCCCCCATCTTTTACATGTGCCCATGACACTCATTCCATCCTCATACCCAAGTTTTGGGATGATGAATCTGGTCATCAAATCCTCACTTGAGAGGACTGCCAATCGGCTGTCATGGCCACCATCGAGAGACTCCATGCTCGGCAGTTCCCACTTCTTCAATTTGGGGAAGAATTTGTCCATGGTGGCTTGCCACTTTCTGGTTGCAGCAGCCTCTTCAACAAATTTCCTTTGATCATCCTCCATGATGTTGCACTGGAGGTGATGGTTGGGGCACTCTTCCCCATATGGTCCCAGATCTTCTTCTTTGTAAATATAGGGGAAGAATTCCAAAGTCTCTTCTCCAGTCTCTAGATCTTCTCTAAAAGCGAGTCGATACTGGTAGATATTGACGCGCCCCCAGAAATTAGTAACTGGTTTGTCGTAACCAGGGACATTTAAATCATTGGTTGCATAAACTGCCATTTTCGTTTGGAAGTTTACAGAGGAAGTGGAAGGGAGAAAAGAAACGCTTCAAATATTGCTAATATTCGAAGTGTCACTTATGATTTGTTCATCCGAACCCTTCTTTTTATATTAAAATTCCTTGGCGGTTTCTTTGCCATGAATTAATGACGTGTGGTAGTGGAGCGGTTTTATCTCGAAAAACTGCTTTTAAGGTGGTTAAATGAATTTATCATTATCTCACTCATGATTTCCAATGAACCTAGATTAATTACGACCTTCGGCTCATCAAATCATTAAAGACTGAGAATGCATTTTACTAAATGATTTTTAAATCTAGAAAATGCAAACTTAAATTGAATAATTTGATTCAATAAAAGTTTTTTCGAATTACAAAGCAAAATAAAAATAAGCGTACAATAATAAGAGGATTAATTATGCCGACCCCTTATATTCCTTACTTATCAATAATTGCTCCCGCCATTCTAGAAAGACTGGCGCGCTGGGAAACGTGGGCATGAACTTCGATGATCGTGCATAGAAGCGATGGACCCCATTCCCGATACTCTCCCACTTCTCATCCTCCGCTGGAGCATACAACCACCACGCATGATTGTAGTTATCAGCCCTAGCTTTCCAGAGGTCGCAGGCGCAGAAATAGACTATTGGGGATCCGCCCAACTCTATTTCCTTGGTATACCACCCTTGCCAAAAGGTTCTGTGGTAGAAGCAGATTGAATTTCTATACGCCAGATCCTCATCTGGTTTCAGAAAATTCAAAGCCATAAGTTTCCCGAAAAACTTACAGACTGCCAAGAAGTTCATCCCATCTCTTCCGTCCAATTTGGGGATGATATGTTGGACCATGATGTTTTCATCGGTGAAGACATCATGTTTACTTGAAATGCAGCCCCGATCTGTAAACTTTAGCTCAGGCATCGGGTTTTCCAATTTACCATAATAGCGATAAACTGTCGCCTCCCACATTTCCAAAAGCCTTGAGATTGCTTTAAATCTCCTTTTATCTTTTTCCAGCTTGTTACACCGGTGGGCGTGATTGAAACACTTGACTGGGTAACGGAAACCGGGCCTTGATTCCCCCATATGCACCTCATGAGTATAATCCAAGAGGCTTGATGGTTGGTTCTGCCATCTCGTTGGCCGATGGAACCAAAGCTCTGAGTTTTTGACTGTTGGTTTGTCAAAATGTGGCAATTGGGTGTCCGGGTTTACACGGTGGTGATCCGTGAACAGGGGAGCCAAAGCCACAGGTTCCATGACTTGTTGATGGATTTTGTAATTACTTTGATTTTTCGGCAATCAAATTGTGAGATAATACTAAAACTTTTCAACTGAAAATTGGATTTCAGAATTAAGCTTAGGAATTGTATTTGGCTAGATCTAGGTTGAGTTCCCAGAAACGCGTGTTAAATTCTCGGGAAAGCAGGGTAATTTAATGTGAATTACCTTCCTAACCGTACACAATAAATAACTCAACAAGATGGAATTAATTGGATAACTCATCTTATTTATATTAAATGAACAAGTTTGATTACAAACATTTCGTCTTTGTAAACCAAACGTCACATGCAATTAAATCCTTAAACCAATCGTGGTACATTGGTAATTCTCTGACCCAATGCGGATATCGCGCTCTATTGAACCTTTGGGCATTCTCCCATTCTTGACACAAGCATCTGAACTTGATCAATTTTCCACCTTTATCATGTTCTCCCCTATATATCGCAGTATAGCTCGGCGCTACATATGTACATAGTTTGTTTGCATAATAAAGTTTTAAGTCAGGCCTTAGGAAGTTAGGCGCAATCCAAATGCCCCAAGCTTTGCAAACCGCCGCCGCGACAATTAGATTATTCCTATTTAATCTTGGAAAAATGTGTTCCAACATTAAATCCTCATCGGACAATGCTTTCATTGCCCCATGACTTGCCCTGCCGAATTCGACTATGCCCTTGGTAATCTGACCAAAACAGGCTTTCATTGTACTGGCCCATCGCTCTTCTAACTCGCGAGCGACTTCTTGTTTATCTGCCTCAGTTTCATCGTGCTGAAATTCATGATTAAAGCATGGTAAATCTGGTGCAGGCCAAGGGACCTTCTCCTTCAAGACATACCCTTTAATATTGACATTAAAGTAGTGGATATCTTGAATGTAATCTGGATCATCATGAAACAGTTCGTATGTTTGCAAGATGTCCTCATCTTCCTCTTCCAACTTGCCATGTCGCCTGGTCAAAGTTGTTTGATACTTAAATTCCGTTTTGCGTTGACCAAAAGGAATTGATTTGAGAGCAAGATGATGAAAGAAAAGAGGATTCCTATCTGGGAAGACCTCCATAAGTTGTAATGAATTTGAATAGAATTCTCAAGTCTGTGAGAAACACAGAATAGCGCTGGGGCTTTAAAGGTTTGAATTTGTCAAAACCCTTAAATTCCGGATTGTGTTTATATTCAAATTTCTAATTTTAAGCAATTAAAAATTCGGTTTTAATCACTAAAAATTCATCAAGATAAAAGAAGACTTTATATTAAATTCATAATACAAAGCACTTTTACATTAGAGTAGAATTAAATTACGATGCATATGAAAATAAAAGTTCCTAAGGCGATGGCCTTTTATAGTCACTATTATTCTCACTATCGTCAGCATCGGAGTAATATGGCTTCTCAGCGCGGTCTGGCTTAAAGCGACAGTTTGCCTCTGGGAGGTCCCAATCAATGAAGGTCTGACTGTCGTCGGAGTCAGTTGCTTCACTGCTTGGACTGCTGTCGCTTGGAAGATTTTCTTCCGCAGCCTTCATCGCCATCTGTAAGGCCTGTTTCGTTGGCCAATCTTTTCTTGCCCAAGCCCGCTTGGCAATGGTGCCCCTGCCTCTCTTTATGTTGAGAGTAGAACGGGAGTGGCTTCCTGCCTTCTTTTTGCCTGAAGGAGCAGCCTTCCGTGGGCGGTTTGTCTTAGCAATGTTGTGAGCAATCGGAGCAAACGCCGACTCCGCCACCTCTTCCATCTTATCGTTGATATGGGGTGGTATCGCTTCCTTATCCTTTCTCCTCTTAGCGCTCACATCTGTTCCTTTCGTGACAGAGTTGAACTTCTTTGAAGACATCTTGATGGTTCGGATGTAATTTGAGAAGAGAAAGTATTTTTGGTGAGAAGTTTTTTTTTTGTTGTGAAATATGCACAAGTCACTCCTCTATTTATAATTCCCAAGAGACTCATCGTGTTCTAGTGATGGGTCTTTTTAGAGGAAAACCAAAAGCCATTTTGCCTCGACCACGCATTTTCTTAACGGGTGAAAATGGACTTTGGAAACTGTAAGTAATGATGATTTTTCCTTAAACAAGATTCCCTTTAATTAAAGAGGAAAAAACCGCTTAAGTTCCCCTATCAGAGGAGAGAGAAACAAATCATCAGAAATGAAATTATAGATAATTTGTCTATAATAACAACTCTTAACCGTTCCAATTATTCAACGAATTTTAACCAAATTCGGGAAATAACTGTTTTGTCAAGACGGTGCCGTTTTGTCCTTGAAATTAGGTTATAAAAGGGGAACTGGGTTTCTCAATTGACAAACACCAAATTCTCAATTTTATTACATTCCTTCCTACATTCGAGTAAAAAGAAATTCCCTTCTTTCAATCAAACAAAAAATGAAGCAAAAGCCAGAAATTCAACTCAACCTTCGTTGGCCTGATTCTTATACCGGGGGTGCTCGGAAACTTGTTGATACGATCAATAAATACCGGCAAACTTATTACCCGAATTACTTCTGGCACTATGGTTCTCCTACCGATAAGGAACCACTTCCGAGCGGGCAAATTGGCCCATGTTTTATCTGGAAGCGCGGAGTAACAAAAGACACTGACTCCGCTGAAATCAGAGAAGCATTAAACGACATAATGCACACTCCTGAATCACGACCTCTGGCGTACTGTGAAAAAGTACAGCCCTGCCGTCTTCCTAACGTGACCAAGCCAATCAAAGGATGGGTCAGTGTGTCACGAGCAGATGAATGGATGGAACGACTTTCCTCTTTTCATTCTCTTTGGGAAAAACAGAGGCTACTCCATTTCTTAAGGTTAGCATGCTATTCCCACATTCCATTCGATGGTTCATTTTCGACTGCTTTCCTGTATTTATGGGACCCCACCGCTAATTGTATTGTCACAAAAGCGGGCTATATGACTGTCACTCTGGCTGACATTGCCTGTATCACGGGTCTTTCCCCTAATGGAATTAGTGGAAAAGAACTGTCAACCGTAGAGTGTGTCCCAGCGGCAGAAAAACTTTATGCCGGGGCCAGTTCCATTTATGATGGAATGTTGAAGGCAAAAGCCTCTGGCCTGTCTTTCTCGACCTTGATTAGTGCGTATGCATCCTCCGAGGATGAAGTAACGCCAGAGGAAGTCGTACTCTTCCTCACCTTTGCCCTGAGTCGCTTGTTTATGTCGCGCTCCGGCAATGTTTCAAAAGCTTTCATGGTTTTGGCTGCAAACTTGTCTGTCGCAAAGCCAGAACCTCTTGCGCTAGGCCCTATGTTACTAGGATCTCTGTATAGATGCCTCTATCGCGGTCGTGCCCTATATCTAGGGGATGAGGATCCACAGGTGTCCCAAGGATTACTCCCTCTATCAGGCCCATTGTGGCTCCTAACTTGTTGGGGAGTGATGTACTTTTGTCATCTGCTGAACTTTTCATCAGATGTGTACATTGAAGACTGCTTCTGCTATGGCGATTTCGTCTTCCGCGCTGTCGATGACAAAATTGGTGTTCATCCTCGACAGATCCTTGGATATTTAATGGGGGTGACTTCTTACGGGTACTCACTCCCTGTTGCCTGGAACCTATTCCTTTTGGCCAAACAACAAGAATTAAAAGAGGATCACTGGATCTATCGTGCCCTTCCTCTTTGGATGCAAAGCCTTGACATCACCCCTCTTGGGATTTTTATATCTTCTGAAGCAAGGAGTGCTTCTTTCGATGGCGGTTTCTGGTCTAGTGTCCTTCAAATAAAAGACCTATACGCCTTTGAACCTGGGTTCCTTGGGTTTGAATTATACAACCCACAACTTGTTGCTCGTCAATTTGGGCTGGTTCAAGGGTTAGCCGTCCCTTATTATCAAACTCAGAACAGGCCATGGTGGGTCAGAAAAGTTTTCTCTGAGGACAGCATCCTCAAAGGCAAGACTGTGACAATGTCGTCTCTCGCACATCCAGAATCTTGGCGATGGCATGCCTATGAGACTGCACAATTCAAACTCTGGTGGCGCCACATGCCTTACATTCAAAACTCAATCCGTCTTCCTGCTCATATGCGGATCACTCTGACCCTCAACATGGAAGGTAAGTCTCTCGCCTTACTTCGATAAGTTAATTTACTCTCTAACCATTTCGTGATTAGATGTTGACCTTAAATCTTGTTTTCAGAAACCCCAAACAAGCAGATAAGGTCGCTGGTGACTTCAACACAAGAAGAAGAAAAAGTCCCTGATAATTCTGACCAGGAGACTGATCTCGCTTCAGGCTCGGCCAATGATCTATCATTGGTGGTCTTTGAGGAGCCTGAAATATCCGTTCCCCAATTCGTTGAGGAATCTGATTTTGCAGTCGCTGAAGAACAAGCTTCATCGCGGCAGAAACCTTCAAAGAAGAAGAAAGAGGGTGTAGTGGTAAAGCCAGACGTCGATGGGTCTGACGATGACCAACCTTTATCAGCCTTTTTGGACAAGAAAGTGAAGACATCGCCCCCAACCACTCCTCTTTCAATTGAACAACCTGCTGCTTCTGAAGCCTCAAAGCCCTCTCAGAGCAAGGGACACTTCAAGGCTGTCCACCCGAGGAGGTCCCTCAAGCAGAAGCAAAAAGCGTCAGGTTCGGCGAAGGTTGCCTCCAAACCTGCTTCAGGCAAGGGTTCAAAGAAAAGGGGACGAGAGACTGCTGAGTCTGCATCTGACTCCCCTCAGAATCCTCCCAAAAAGACAGCTATTTCTGAGCCATCTGAGGATAATCCAGTGGAGATGACAATCGAGACCACTGTTTCAGTACCATCTTCAATTGCAGCAGCGGAAGTGTCTCCTCATACTACAATTCCTCCTTCGCCGTCGCCAAAGGAGACTTCAAGTGCTGTTAGTCAGCCAATCGCTGAGGATCAACCAAGCAGCGCACCTGTCAGCCCTGATGTTATCGTGAATCAGGTATGACTTAACATCTTGGTATTCAATATTACTTTCAGATTCATCATTATTTACCAACTCTATTATTCTTTGTACATATAGGTCCTTGGGGAAATAAATGAAGAAAATCCTCCTTCTCCGCCGAGAGAAGTAAGAGACAACATTGAAGACACAAGCAAACAAGTGTTTGAAACAGGTAATTTTCTTTGTATTTAAAAGAGCAAATTACTATTCCAAAATTATAAACTTCTGTAAATAAAAAAAATTTACATTTGTATTGACAGAATCGCTGGAAACTCTATCCAATCAAATAGGGAGCCTTCTTGAAGAGAGTGCATCGCCCATTAATGAACAAGTTACAGTTCCTGATTGCCTTGCTGCGCTGAAGTCTGATCTTACATCTGAATCAGACGCTCTCGCATTGGTTGATTTTTTGAATCAACTGCAAGGGAAAGATGAAGTAGTCTGGCGCTCTCTGGTCTCTCTGTTGCAGACAGAGGTAGTTGGGAAACAACAACGGTTGGTTGCTCTCCAACAACAGGCTGATCAAATGGGTACTGTCTTGCCCCAACTGAAATCTACTCAAGACCAAGTATTGCCTCTTGTAGCTGATGTCGCAGCCAAGAAACAAACCGATGCAGAGATCAAGGCAAGGCTTCTCAACATCCAACAACAAATGGACCAGTTAGAGGCTGAGAAACAATCCCTGAACCAACAGCTGTCCACAAATCAGACTCAACTTAGTCAACTTGAAGTGCAGACAGAGACTACTCGAAAGAATGTGAAAGAGTTGCTGACTCAAGCACAAAACCTTCAACAAATCAAGAAAGAGATCCACGGTGTACGCAGGGCTATGCTCATCGCGCTAGGTTTGGTTGCTCAAACCTTTCACATGACAACAACAACTGCTCTACCATGAAGCTGTGGGCTCCTCTGGAACCTCGAAGAATTGTTCTTCATAGGACTCTAGAGTACTTTTGTTCAGTTCATGCCCCAACTCTAACTCTCTCTTTTGTTCTTGTAAACTATCATATAATTGAATATGTAGTTTTTTGAATTCTGGACCATGTTGCTCCCATATCGATGGGTGAAACTTCTTAAGATATTTTGCATTCAAAGGCCTAGTTGAGACCTTCCCTTTTCTCGAAACCAGAATGTATGAATTTCCAAGACATTCTTTATGGATCTTAAAAGGACCTGCCCACTTAGGTGTGAATTTACCCCAAACTGGATCCTTGTGACCAGAAGGTAAAATCATCTTCCACACCAAGTCTCCCTTATGAAAAGACTTAGCACGAACCCTTTTGTTGTAGGCTTCCGCCACTCTGAGTTTTTGCAACCTCATTCTTTGTGCGGCTTCAAACTTAGTTTCTTCAGTATCTAGATGTTCGATACTCATCGCCTCCACGTACTCTTTTCCGAAGAGCTCTGATTGTTTGGCAATCCTTGCTGATTGTACAACAACTTCTGCCGGAATCACTGGGTCGTGACCATAAACTAACTCAAAAGGCGAGATGCCAGTTGCATCTCGTTTTGACGCCCGATATGCCCACAGAGCGTATCGCAGCTTCTCATGCCACCTCCTAGGATTCAACTCAATCATTTTCCGGAGGCCGGCAATAATAATTTTATTCGTAGACTCGGCTTGACCATTTGACTGTGCGTAATATGGAGTAGAGTGTATGACTTTAACTCCGAATTTGGCCAAGAATTCCACATATGGGTCACTGCTGAAAATACTCGCATTATCAACAGTAATAGATTCAGGAATTCCAAATCTTACGAAGATTTTTTCTTCCAAGAATTCTAAGACCGCTTTTGTATCGAGCTTCTTAAAAGGCTTTTGTATCTGTAATTACCAACAAGAATTTGTGATTCTTGGATGAGTTGGGTTTAATTTCTCCGATTGCGTCCATTGCTCAACCACGGAAAGGCCAAGGCTTCAAGACACATTTCATCGGTGCTGCAGGCGCTGAGACAATGGGCCCATATTTTTGGCATTTCTCACACCCTTTCGCATATTTAATGCAATCTTTTCTTATTGAAGGCCAATAGAAACCCGCTTTATGTAATGCCCATCGCATTTTTAAGCCATTTTGATGAGCGCCACATAAACCATCATGGATTTCGGCCATCGCGGTTAATGCTTCTCCCGCGTCTACACATTTCAGGATTTGGCCATCAACATCTTTCCTAAAGAGTTCGTTCCCTAGAAGGAAATAGTTATTAGCCGCCATTCTGACCCTGAAAGGTACTTCCCTATTATACGGATCCTTGAGATATTCGACTATCTCATCTCTCCAATCTACATCAGAGCTAAGAATGTCAATGCTATTGATAGCATTGATGGGATCATTCTCACTCCATTCATCGAAATTTTTCAATGGATGTAGAGTTCTTCTCAAAAGAGTTACTGAATCATCCGGCGTTACGGCCATCTCTTTTGATGATGCAAATCCGGCTAACTCATCCGCAATGTGATTAATATCGCGGGGAATATGGTGGAACTCAACTTTCTTGAAAGTACTCACCAAATTCCTTACTTTGTGAGTGCCATATAATGCTACTAAGGCATTACATTTATACTCTCCCATTACTTGGTTTATGACCAATTGAGAATCACCAAATACGCGGACTTTCTCGACTCCCATATCTTGGAGAATTTCGAGTCCGATAATCAAAGCCTCGTATTCTGCTCGATTATTAGTACATTCACCTTCCAAAGTTATGGCCAACTTTGTAGTGTGTTCCTCAGGATCGATGATTACGACCCCTGCCCCAGCAGTTGTCCTGGTAGATGACCCATCGAAAAACAAAGTCCAAGAATCCTTAGGATCCTCGCAAACTTGCTCATCGCTTGGGTGCAACGCCAAGAAATCTGCTAGTCCTTGACCTTTAATTGCCTTTTGTGGCAAGTAAACAAGGTCAAATTGAAGCAAGTGGAGATGCCACTTACATAACCTTCCTTTCAGGAAAGTTTGGGAGAGAAGATACCGAAGCACATCTGTAGGTGACACCACTTCAATCTTAAAGGCCATGAAATAATGCACCAATTTAACAGACGCGTCGTAGAGACATAAACACCATTTTTCCGCCAGTGTATATCGCTTCTCTGTATTTTGTAAAATCCGACTCAAGTAGAACACTGCTTGCTCATGTCCCAATTCGTTTTCCTGGGTCAAGAGACTTGCAATGGAATCTTGAGTGTGCGGCGCCCGCAAAAAATGGTTTGAGGTTTGAATGGTTATTGAACTAACCGAAGTTGGATCGTTGAAAACTCAGAGTCGCCACCCTGTCTTTACCCCGGCAAGGAAGGGTTTCGAAACAAGTTTAAAAAGCACAAGTTCGAAAACAAATGAAAGAATTTTACGGAAAACCTCTCTAAAACCAAAAATGACTCCATACGCCCTAAGGCAAAATTCCGTTTTATTATATTTACCAAACGGTTTGGAAAACTGGTCTGCGAAATAGAGAAAAAAGGTTCGGGGCCTTAGTTAAGGGGTGCGAACATTTGGAACTCGTCTCCCCTTCCGTCATAAGGGCGGGCACTTACTAATACATCATATCCTTCTAAAGATTCTCGGTGAATTGATTACGTTAAGATCCATATAAACAAGTAGAAATAGAAAAGCATATATATTCACATTGTCATTCACATGCAAGAGTTTAGAAAAAGAATTTACAAAAGATTTCCCGAGTCTTTTGGGTACGGACTTGGGGGGTTTGAGCACCAAAGTTGCCCTACGTACCTTTCATCGTGGGATTGGAATCCACTCGAGGATCAAAACCCTACGTAGTTCTGACGGGCAGCCCCACGACAACGGCCTTTTCCACTGGGGGGTAGCGGCTAATATCCGCGAGGGTGGATGGATGAATCCACATGGTAGATATCATTCCACTGGGGAAATGATCGGGTTGATTCCACTGGGGATATCACCAATGTGGGGCTAGAGATTGGTTTTACTTCGCTTGGAAGTGGTAGAAAGTCGTTTCAGTCAAAGTCGTACTATTGAGAGACTTTATAGATGACTCACTTTAGAGTCAAGTCGATCCACGTAGAATAGAGCAAGGTATATTCCGCTTGCATCTATGTGTCTCTCATCGAGACGGCGATCGCCATGATCACCATGCCTCCTGAACCAGGCATGCCTCCTGAACGGGGTCTTAAAGTGGATGACTCGACCTCTCTAAGGCGAGTTTAAAGATTAGACCTCTCAATAGTTTGACTAAGGTTGAATTGACTCTCGCGGGGAGATTTAATGGAAAATGGATTGGGTTAGGTGTTTAGGGCTCGGTGGAATTGGCCGTATCGATAGAGCTGCCCGTGTAGGCCCTACAACAATATAAGGAAAATAAATCGCCGATTCGATTATGTTCGATCAAGTGGTGTTCCACTGGGGCGTTGGTGGAATAGATGGTAGAGGTGAATGTAGATCGACCTCATGATCGCGCATAAGCGAATTGGCAATCCTTGCCTAGTGTTGGGGTAGGGCCCCGTCCAAAGTCCATACAAGAACGGGAAAGAAAACTTTACATGCAAAACACATCGAAGAAAGTTCATTTACTTCCATGTACAAAAAGTTTTGGAAAAAGAAATGAATTTCTTAAAACGTTGAGAAAAAGAGAGAAAACGACTTTAATTAGAAAAACTAAGAAAAGAACGTTTGAAAACAAACAAGAAAACATTTTTAGGGGTTTTTGGTTTTATTAATTACATTATTTACATAAGGGGGTCGATTTTAGTCCTTATTGACTTTAATTGACTCGGGTTGACTTCGGTTGACTTGCACCTATTTGCAAAGTTGACTTTAGACGACTTTTAGGTAGATTTGGGTTTGACTTGGGTAGACATTGACATTGGTAGATTTGGGTAGACATTTGGCATTGGTAGGCTTGGATAGACGTGTTTGACTTTAGTTGACTTTAGTTGACTTTGGTTGACTTTTGGTTGACTTTTGGTTGACTTTGGTTGACTTTGAGTAATTGGTTGGATTTTAGTAGACTTTGGTAGACTTGGTTGTAATTGAATTGGTTTTAGACGACGGTTGACTTTCATTGACTTGACCTCGATTGACTTGACTTAGGTAGACTCAACTTATGTAGACTTGACTTAGATTCACCTAGATTTCTTTCTAAGTGTTTTAAAGTCATCAAACAAATGGATTGATCAATTAAACTTCCTATTAAGTCTAATTGTTTTTATAAATCGGGTTGAGTAGACTCCTAATTAAGTCAAAATCGATTTTAACATTTTGACATCTCAATGAGGTGGACTAATTAGACTCCCTATTAAGTCTAACCATTTAATTAGTTATGACAATTAATTTGGGTGAAAAACTTGTCATTTTCAACCCCAAAAACAGAAAATTGATGGAAATCGAATGGTTTGAAAGATCAAATCAAATCTTCAAATTTTTCTGGGTTGAAGGTGGGTTCATGAACATCTTGGGATCACACATGAATTTTTTCATGACCCCAAAAGTTCATTTACTCACAAAACAAATTTAAGGTTGAAATTCGGATTTCTGAGCAAAACAGGATCTGTTTTCAAAAAATCATAGCTGTTGATAGAGACATGACAAAATTTTGAACCTTATCTTTCTGGAAACTTGAGAGTCTGATCTTCAACTTTTATTAAGGAGACATACTCAGAAAATGTCGTTTTCAACTCGAAAAACCTCGTTGAATACAGCTGGTCGGATCAAGGACCAGTTTTGAGTCATTTTATTGCAAAAATCATCATAAATAATCTGGTTTGAGTTTGGATCTGAAATTTTGCAGAGTTGCATTTAAGACCCCAAAGAAGAGTTGTTTATAAAATCAGGAATTTTAACAAAAGGGAAGATTTTATACGGATTTTGGAAATCAGACTGAAAAACAGTTTTCAAAGAACAAAAAATCGGATTGAGTTGTAGATAGTTTTTGTACATGGAAATAAATGTAGAAAAATTTGTGAAAAATATCAAATCACCACAAAAGGTCAATAAAACATTATAAATAAGAAAAACACACCAATGGGCACTCCACTCCTAAAACTCTCTCATCTAATGTTCCCCTCAGTAAAGGGAACGGCCACAAAAGGCCCTAGAGGCAAGCTTACGAATCCATACGGCTCAATAAACACGTATTTCATCGTTACCGACCAAGGCTCAACAAAGAAAAACGTTAGTAAGGTATTTGAGAGAAAATAAATGAAATGAAATTACAATAAGAAGAAGGGAAGAAGAAATACTACCTTTGATGCTCAATGGTTGATGATCCTCCAATGCTAGGGTACTATAACATCTAAATTGATTTTAATCTAGGTGGGATTGATTGAGTTTACTTACCTAAGCTAGGTGACCCTAATACTACACATTTATTAGGTTGAATTAGAATTAAAGTGGAGTTTTGATGTGGAAATGAATGAGAGAATATGAGAATGAATGTAGAAGTAAATGCAAATGAGCAAATGCTCTTTTTTCTTTGCTTGTGAAGGAGCCGGCCCTCTCTCACTCTCACTCTCTTTTTTGCTTTGTTTTTGTGAGTAGTGAATGTGTTGAATGATGTTAAATGTTGAGTGTTTGCTTAAGGATGAAGAGAAGAGAATAAAATGAGTGAATGAGAGTGAATGTGAGAGGTAAATATCTACTTAATTGAAGAATTAAATTAAAACAAAACTTGCTCTCCACTCTCCTCTTTGGCCGGCCCTTCCAAGCCACACACCTCACCTCTTTTTTTTTGTCTCTTGCTCTTGTAGTGAAGGGAGAGAATCCATGAGTCATCAATTCAAAAATA
This sequence comes from Spergularia bocconei, assembly GCA_963457585.1. NCBI lineage: Eukaryota > Viridiplantae > Streptophyta > Magnoliopsida > Caryophyllales > Caryophyllaceae > Spergularia > Spergularia bocconei. Next base: position 10,406,593 of record OY734943.1, read on the forward strand.
AATCAAAAATCAAAAACTTAGCATATTGTTAGCATCTTGTTAGTGTAAATGTGAGTGACATGGGCATGACATATAAAATGATGTCATTGCCTATGTGGTTTAGTAGTACAAAAATGAAATCGTGTTTGGCTCGTTTCGAGCAAATTTACCTCGGTTTGCGCGAAAATGAAAACCGGGTGAACTAAATCAAAGAATAAATGAAATTAGAATAAAAAATGATAAAAATCAATATTATTAATATTATTTACACAATTTTCGAAATTTATATAAATAATAGAAAAAATGGTGAAATTGGAATTGTTGAGAAATCGTTTGAATTACAAATACACGAATAGAATAAGGTAAATAGAAATGAATAGAATGAAATAGAAATAGAAAATAGAAATAGAATTAGAAAATATAAATAGATTAATAAAAATGAAAATAAAAAAAAAGGTGAGACAAAATTTGGTGTCTACAGTTTGCCCCTCGTTGGTCGAGTTTTGGAAAAACGAAGACCAACGCTATGAGAAGACGCAAAATTTTGGATTCCGACTTACAACTTCATCGTGGTTCGGGGGGAAGAAGACCGTATTGTTTGAATTTGAAAATCCCATTTAATTTTCAAAATGCGGCTCACCGCCGTTTGTTTGGTTGAGGTAGATTGGTTGGATGCGACTGAGTTGTCGTGTTTTGAGGCGAAAACAATTTAGTTTTCAAAAATACGGCTCGTCGCCGTTTGATCATTGGTTGAGGTCGAGGTTGATGTTCGAGGTTGAAATCGAGTTTGAGGTTGAGGTTTGAGGTCGAGGCTGAGATTGAAATTGAGATTGAATTTGAAGTCGGATCACGACTTTATTACCGTTGTTTGACTTTTGAGTTGAAGTTGTGGTTGAGGTAGATTTACGACCTTATTATCGTGGTTTGACTTTTGGAAAAACGTTTATCATTTTGAAAAAAGAAAATTGAATTTGAGAGTAAGATCAAGGGCCAATTCCTTTGACTCTATTAATCATGGTCGATGTTGGGTAGTGTTGAGCGGATTTCTCAAGGAAGGGAGGATTGTGGATTTGGTTGACGGGTCGATGTCAGTGTAGATTGGATTGGGTCGAAGTTGCTGCAAGTGAGAGAGACTTTCCTTTTTTAGCATAGGTCGCCCTTTCGGGTTTTCAACCTAGCCCCTCCTTTTCTCCTTTTTTTTTTTCTTTTTTTTTTCTTTTGTCGGTAGAGATTGTTGAACGCCTTTCGATCGAGACAACTTTGTCTTGCCTCGAGTGTTTGCACAAGGAGTTTCCATTGTCGTTCTTCGTGTCTGAAGCTTTTGCGGTGGAGCCGAGCTACCAAGCTAGCAGGGTTGTTCCAACTTGTGGAGGATGAGGTTTGATAAGGTGAGGGTTGAAGTTAGAAGAGGTGGAGGTTGAAGAGGGTAGAGTTTGAAACGGTGGAGTTGGAAAAAGGTGGAGGTCGAAGGGTAGAGTTAGAGGTGGAGGTCGAAAATATAAAGAGTGAAAAGGTCGGGGTTGAAAGGGTTGGGTCGAAAGAGGTCGAGGTTGAAAAGGTAGAGTTGGAAAAAGTGGAGGTTGAAACGGTAGAGTTGGAAATTGTCGTGGTTGAGAAGGTCGAAGTAGAAAAGGTTGAAGGTTGAAGTAGGTATGGCTATGGGTCGAGGTTGGGGATCGATTAGTTTGAGGTGGAGAAAATGGTTAGAATTTTCACAATTTGAGTGGGGTAGTAAAGGGTCGTTAGGTTGCACAGGTGGAGTTAGCGTGGCTTGGTGGACAAGTAAGTTTCATGTACTTACAGATGGAGTGGGTTGCAATGAGATGGTAGTGCATGAATTTCAATCCAAGTATGTTTTTATGAATGATAATGATCAAAGTATGCATCCTTTGAACACATGAGTGTAAAATGATCCTAAAATGATGCATGAAGACTCAATAGATTAGCCCAAATGCAAATGAGATGCACAAGATTAGAGAAACGTGGTGGATTGCCAGATAGTCAAGTTGAGGTAGGAGTTGGTGTGGTTCGACTGCGGGTTTGACCCGTTTTCACCCGAACCGTTTTTCTTTTCTTTTTTTTTTTCTTTTTTTTTTCTTTTTTTTTTTTTGGTCTCTCTGTTTTTTCCAGGACCCTAACTTTTGCATAAGCCATCATTCATTTTTTTTTTTTTTGCTCACTTTTTTCTTTTTTGCTTATCGGGTCGTTTAGCCGGATCCCTAATGATCTTTTCGGCTCTAGTGAACTTTATTGGTAGATGGATGTCCACGAGATTCGAAAATTTCTCGCGAACCTTTGACCGGACCCACTGAAGGGTTGCCTACGTATTCCGTCGTTGGAAATCAGGTCATGCGTAGTTCGGGCTCCTGTTAGCCCAAAATTCTGGTAGATTTGTTGTCATCTGTTGGAAGCGTACGGGCTCTTGTTAGCCCAAAATTCTGGTAGATTTGTTGTCATCTGTTGGAAGCCCCATCGGAATACATTTTCCATATCGGTACTTTAATGGCATGGATGCGTTCGTCTTGGAAAGAGTCATCGTACTCATTCTCCGAAATTGGCCTTCTTGTCAGGGCTTCTGAGATTGCCCCTCCTTTTACGGATTTCTGATTCATGTATTGGATGTCGAATTCAGACAAGATAGCATGTCACCTCACAAGCTTTTCATTGAGTTTTGCTTTATCGAAGAGATGATTGATCGGATTGAGCGTAGAGGCTAAGTATGTCGTGTGAGCTTGGAGGTGGTGTCTCAACTTCTTCGTAGCATACACCAGGGAGATGCAAGTTTTTTCCAGTGGTGAGTATCTCGTCTCGTACTCAAGAAATTTCTTGCTCAAGTAGTAGATGGTATTGTGCCAATAATGACCCCATGGCAGTTTCCGTTACCGTGAGGTACAAGATCAGCGGCTTGTCTGGTCTTGGTGGCATTAGGACTGGTGGATTGGAGAGATACTCCTTCATTGAGTCAAACGCCTTTTGACATTAGTCGTTCCATTCTTTGGAGACTCTTTCCCTCAACAGTTTGAAGATAGATTCACATTTGGCCGTGAGTTGAGATATGAATCGGTTGATGTACTGGATTCGATCCAGAAAACCTCTGATTTCTTTTTTTTGTCGTTGGTGGTGGTATTTCGATGATTGATTTTCTTTTTTTAGAATCCACTTTGATCCCATCTTGACTCACGACAAAACCAAGCAGTTTTCGTGAGGTTACCCAGAATACATACTTCTGTGGGTTTAGTCTCAAGTTGTGCTTTCTTATCCTTTCAAAGAAAGTTTTCAATGCTCGGAGATGCCCCTAGCGGTCTCCGCTTTTAAAATCTGTCATCAACGTAGAGTTCGACGGTGTCGTGGTTGAGATCGTGCAAGATGGTCGTCGCATCTCTTTGGTAGGTGGCACTGGCATTCTTCAGGCCAAATGGCAGTAGGTACCCCAAGGAGTGATGAATGAAGTTTTGTTCATGTCCTCTTCCGCATGAGAACTTGGTTGTATCCGGAGAACCAGTCCATGAATGATAACATGGCATGGCCGGCGGTGTTATCAACTAGGACGTCGATGTCAGGCAGCGAGAGACAATCTTTTGGCGACGCTGCGTTGAGGTCTCTGTAGTCGACACAGACTCAACCTTTCCTCCTTTCTTTGGCATAATCACAATGTTGGCAAGCCAATCTGGGTGTTTGATTGCTTTGATGAAAGTTGCTTTGAGATGTTTCTCGATCTCTTCTTTGACTTTGAGGCTCACCTCAGGCTTCATTTGGCGAAGTCGTTGCTGCTTTGGCTTGCATTCTGACAGTAGTGGAATTCGATGCACATCAATATGTTGATCGACACCTGGCATATCGGCATAGGACCATGCAAAGACATCTATGTATTTTTTTTTTAACAATGCAATGAATGCAAGACTCTCTTCTGGGGAGAGGGTTGAGCCTATTTTGACTTCTCTAACGTCATCATGTGACCCTATATTTACAATGATGGGCTCCTCCATGGGAGTCATGCATGATTCAGGAACATCTATGGACTCGGTGTTAGAAGATGCGTCATGATCAGATGCAATGTCATTTATGCAAACATACTCGGATATTGATTTATACACAATGTTTTCATTATCAGAAAAGTCAGATTGGGTAGAAAGGGACGAAGTGTCGGATGAGGAACTGTCGGTTTCGTAGCCGTCAGAGTTGGTAGGGGAGTCAGGATTCGGTTGGTCAGTGAGTTCGGGGTTGAGGTTTCGTAGGGGATAGCCTAACTCGGTAGCTTCGTTCCTGGATTCACACTCCACATTCTCCTCCTTTCCTGCGTAGTCTCTTGTCATCTCGATCAGGGTGGTGGGGTCGTTATCTATCTCATCACTCAGCTCTGACTCGAATAAGCGCCTCATCGCTTCACCACACATGGTCTCCACCCAATTTTGGTCCCTTTTGACCGGTTCCTCTTTCACAAACCAACTTCTAATCAAATCCTCATTGGAAGCCTCAGCAAAGAATATCTCAAGTCCCGGAAGCCTCTCTCGCTTTTTCTCGTCGAACCATGGTTCTGGGAATTCGAAGTAGGGTTCACTCTCTCCCTGCAGCACGAACTGGCCATTGAGGGTTAGGGATGGCTTTTTGGCTTTTGTGGCTGTTGATGTTTCCTCACTAGGGTTGTATCCAAGGCCGTGTTTGTTTTGCTTGTTGGTGACCTCAATTGGACATTTGATCCCCTCGCCTTGTCTTCCTAGGCCATTTCCGGAGACATATCCCATCTTGTCCATCATGTGTAGAGTTTGAGGTTGGAATGTAGGGATTGGTGGTGGGTGCTCGCGCTCACGGCGGGTTTGGGTTTTTTTGCTTCTTTTGGTAGTGTTGGTCATTTTGTGGGGTCGTGGTGGGTTAGGATTAGCTACTTTCAAACCACAACTCCAAAGGACTTCTCGGGAGATTGCCCCTAGAAATGAAGAATAAAGAATGAAATCAATATTTACACAAAAAGATTGAATGACAAAACACGAAAACTCTTTGTTTCCGTTTGTGCGTTTTTTTTTTAAGAAAACAATTCTTGTTTTGTTCGTTTTGTTTGATTGTTGTTTGTTATGGACAGTTCGAATTCTCCCATTCAGGATTTTGCCGTTTCACTTCCCACTTGAAGTTTAAATTTTCATACAAAAATGTACAAGAGAATAGAGTAGAGTCGTCTCCCTTTTGAGACATAGTCGGTTGAATTCCTACAAGGTGGATAATATTTTTATTAGAATTAGTTTGGGCCGAACCCTAAGCTGGGTTGCCTACATATCTCCATGTGTGAATGAACTTTGGAAGTTCTTTCTCGTTTGTGGTGTTGAGGTGCATGTGATTTGGAGAATCATGCCCGATGTAGTTCTTGTGAGTACAAGAGAAATTCATTTTTATTTATTTTACAACATTTTATCAGTGGCCGCATCCACTAGTAGGATGTCTACGTAACCCCAAACTATGTTACAAAGAGTGCAAAATGCGTCGAATGTTGTAGGAACATTGACTTGGGGACTCAGGCCTCGCGTAGTTCTTTCTGAACCTACGTTATTTCTAATAAGCTAGGTGACGATAGCCTGGAGGTTGATGAAGCTTCAAAGGTCGATGACTTTGGAGTCGATCAGGTCTTGGATTTTGTGGTGGAGCTTCAGGCAGTCGTCGACATCATGGCCACAACATTGGCAGTAAGGGCAGAATCCCAAACAGTCGGGATTACAACAATATGGTTGAGTTGGCGGCGGGAGAGGAGATATCACCCCACATTTCTTTAGCTCTTCAAAAGCTTGTCCCAAAGGTTGAGATAGCACAGTAGACCGAGGGTTTTGGCACAAGACTTCACAATAAGTCCGAGGTGGTTGATCATGTTGATTTGATTCCCACATTCTCTGCAGCTCAGCAACATCGAGCTCATAGCCATAGCTCTCCATCTCTTTTATGGTTGAGTAAGACAGTTGCCCCATTAGGCTAAAGTATTGAGGATTCAATCCCGAGGCTATCATCAGTAGATTTTGTTTCTCGGATGGTGGGGAAAAGGTCTTCTTGCTTTGGTGCACCCACCTTGAATAATAGTCGGAGAATGATTCATATGCCCCTTGGCTTATGTCCTTCAACTTTATCTTTTCTAGATCGGTTTGTTGATAGAATCGGGCCCACCCTAGGAATGCAGCACACAAATTTGGCCACGAGCTTCTACAACATGCTTTCAAATGATAGAACCATTTCAGAGCTGGGCCATCCAGACTTGTACCGAATAGAGGTGGAAAGTTTTCTTCCGAGATTCCATGGATTGACAATTTCTGGAAGAATTTGATGAGGTGGACTTGAGCATCCTCTTTTCCGGTAAACCTGTCGGTTGTTGGGAATGTGAAACTTTTGGGATATCGAAAGTTAGGGAACAGGTTCAAATCTGGGAGAGTGTATTCATCACCTTTTGCACTCGCTCCCCAATCTTGGTTGAGATCTCTAATGACCTTGGGTCGAATGGGAGGGTAGAACGGTTGTTCGTTGGAATTGGTCATTGATTGCATGGAGGGAACTTCCTCTTCATTCAAGATCGTCTCGCCGAAGTAGGGTTTGAAGTAGGAAATTTGCTCAATGGGATCTTCTTCTAAGGGTACCACTGAAATTGCATTGATTGAGATTGTCTCTTTGTGGTTTGGTAGCGGGTTTTTTGTGATGTTAGGATTGTCATTTCGGTTGACCACAAGTTTTCCTTGGTCGATGAGGTCTTGAATCGTGTGTTTCAATGCTCCACAATTTTCTGTATCGTGACCAGGACCTTGGTGGAAATTGCAATGTTCATTTGGGTTGTAGCCAGGGTAAGGGTTCTTTGGAGGTGGCTTAGGGGTTAGAGGTTTGATCAAACTGGCTTTTGTTAGCTTGGAAAAGGCTCGAGTGTAGCTCATGTTGATTTGGGCAAATTCCCTTTGTTTAGGCTTGTAGGAGTTTTTATTGCATGCTAGGAATGGTCTCAAGATGTGATCTCGTTGCATGTTAAGAATAGTCTCCTCAACCGTATCTTGACGGTCCAATATTGTTTGACGGTCCAATAATACATTTGTTTTGAAGTTTGATTTTTTTCTCTTTACAAAAAAGAAAAGTTGGAGTTGGAGTTGATTGTACTAAATAGTTTATGTACAAAAAGAATTGGATTTGAAGGTATTTATAAGAAAAAACCTCATTCTCAATTTTGAAAAACTTTGAGAGTATTATTCACAATTTTCAAAAAGAATATAGAGTTAGTAGTTAGTTAGATTTGAAAACATTTGATTTTGAATTGAAGGAAAAAAAGTTATTCGAAAAACTTTCTTTGAAGCAAAAATCTTTTCCAAAAGAAGAAAATGTGTGTATTTACACAAAATTGAATTTTGAAAACGGTTGGAAAATTTTGACACTTATATTAGACAAGACTCGTGAGACAGACTCGGACTCGACAAATCAAAAGAATGACTATGTATGTAGACGTAGTAACGACGCTATTCAAGCATGCGTTGGTCCATGTGTCCTACGCTCAGACTCAGGGTGGTTGATTAAGGTATAATTTTTTTCTTTAAGTGACCTCGGCGCACTCCATTGTGCCCTCCGAGGGTTGAACGCTCTTGCATAGCCGGTCCTCGATAAGTCGCGGATACAAGTTTACGCTCTTAAGTATTTTATAATCTTTTCTTCTATTCCTGACCCGGCCTCAATAAGGATAGGTGTCAGGCCTAAATTTGGTTTTTCTAGAGAACAACATCACTGTGCAGTGTGTGCGGACCGGGGATTCAAACAGGCATTCCCAAACACACGTAGTTTCACATATATACATGCTAGAGCAAGAATATACGAAAGCGATGGATCTACGCAAGCAATACACGTCATCGATTCTAAAGAAGGAAATGATGTACTTTCAGGTCAAGGCCTCAAAAAGAATTTAGTTTATTTTTTTTGTATAAGAAAAAAATAAATAAAATCAAATGTCCCCAGCGGAGTCGCCAGACTGCGGCGCCCGCAAAAAATGGTTTGAGGTTTGAATGGTTATTGAACTAACCGAAATTGGATCGTTGAAAACTCAGAGTCGCCACCCTGTCTTTACCCCGGCAAGGAAGGGTTTCGAAACAAGTTTAAAAAGCACAAGTTCGAAAACAAATGAAAGAATTTTACGGAAAACCTCTCTAAAACCAAAAATGACTCCATACGCCCTAAGGCAAAATTCCGTTTTATTATATTTACCAAACGGTTTGGAAAACTGGTCTGCGAAATAGAGAAAAAAGGTTCGGGGCCTTAGTTAAGGGGTGCGAACATTTGGAACTCGTCTCCCCTTCCGTCATAAGGGCGGGCACTTACTAATACATCATATCCTTCTAAAGATTCTCGGTGAATTGATTACGTTAAGATCCATATAAACAAGTAGAAATAGAAAAGCATATATATTCACATTGTCATTCACATGCAAGAGTTTAGAAAAAGAATTTACAAAAGATTTCCCGAGTCTTTTGGGTACGGACTTGGGGGGTTTGAGCACCAAAGTTGCCCTACGTACCTTTCATCGTGGGATTGGAATCCACTCGAGGATCAAAACCCTACGTAGTTCTGACGGGCAGCCCCACGACAACGGCCTTTTCCACTGGGGGGTAGCGGCTAATATCCGCGAGGGTGGATGGATGAATCCACATGGTAGATATCATTCCACTGGGGAAATGATCGGGTTGATTCCACTGGGGATATCACCAATGTGGGGCTAGAGATTGGTTTTACTTCGCTTGGAAGTGGTAGAAAGTCGTTTCAGTCAAAGTCGTACTATTGAGAGACTTTATAGATGACTCACTTTAGAGTCAAGTCGATCCACGTAGAATAGAGCAAGGTATATTCCGCTTGCATCTATGTGTCTCTCATCGAGACGGCGATCGCCATGATCACCATGCCTCCTGAACCAGGCATGCCTCCTGAACGGGGTCTTAAAGTGGATGACTCGACCTCTCTAAGGCGAGTTTAAAGATTAGACCTCTCAATAGTTTGACTAAGGTTGAATTGACTCTCGCGGGGAGATTTAATGGAAAATGGATTGGGTTAGGTGTTTAGGGCTCGGTGGAATTGGCCGTATCGATAGAGCTGCCCGTGTAGGCCCTACAACAATATAAGGAAAATAAATCGCCGATTCGATTATGTTCGATCAAGTGGTGTTCCACTGGGGCGTTGGTGGAATAGATGGTAGAGGTGAATGTAGATCGACCTCATGATCGCGCATAAGCGAATTGGCAATCCTTGCCTAGTGTTGGGGTAGGGCCCCGTCCAAAGTCCATACAAGAACGGGAAAGAAAACTTTACATGCAAAACACATCGAAGAAAGTTCATTTACTTCCATGTACAAAAAGTTTTGGAAAAAGAAATGAATTTCTTAAAACGTTGAGAAAAAGAGAGAAAACGACTTTAATTAGAAAAACTAAGAAAAGAACGTTTGAAAACAAACAAGAAAACATTTTTAGGGGTTTTTGGTTTTATTAATTACATTATTTACATAAGGGGGTCGATTTTAGTCCTTATTGACTTTAATTGACTCGGGTTGACTTCGGTTGACTTGCACCTATTTGCAAAGTTGACTTTAGACGACTTTTAGGTAGATTTGGGTTTGACTTGGGTAGACATTGACATTGGTAGATTTGGGTAGACATTTGGCATTGGTAGGCTTGGATAGACGTGTTTGACTTTAGTTGACTTTAGTTGACTTTGGTTGACTTTTGGTTGACTTTTGGTTGACTTTGGTTGACTTTGAGTAATTGGTTGGATTTTAGTAGACTTTGGTAGACTTGGTTGTAATTGAATTGGTTTTAGACGACGGTTGACTTTCATTGACTTGACCTCGATTGACTTGACTTAGGTAGACTCAACTTATGTAGACTTGACTTAGATTCACCTAGATTTCTTTCTAAGTGTTTTAAAGTCATCAAACAAATGGATTGATCAATTAAACTTCCTATTAAGTCTAATTGTTTTTATAAATCGGGTTGAGTAGACTCCTAATTAAGTCAAAATCGATTTTAACATTTTGACATCTCAATGAGGTGGACTAATTAGACTCCCTATTAAGTCTAACCATTTAATTAGTTATGACAATTAATTTGGGTGAAAAACTTGTCATTTTCAACCCCAAAAACAGAAAATTGATGGAAATCGAATGGTTTGAAAGATCAAATCAAATCTTCAAATTTTTCTGGGTTGAAGGTGGGTTCATGAACATCTTGGGATCACACATGAATTTTTTCATGACCCCAAAAGTTCATTTACTCACAAAACAAATTTAAGGTTGAAATTCGGATTTCTGAGCAAAACAGGATCTGTTTTCAAAAAATCATAGCTGTTGATAGAGACATGACAAAATTTTGAACCTTATCTTTCTGGAAACTTGAGAGTCTGATCTTCAACTTTTATTAAGGAGACATACTCAGAAAATGTCGTTTTCAACTCGAAAAACCTCGTTGAATACAGCTGGTCGGAGCAAGGACCAGTTTTGAGTCATTTTATTGCAAAAATCATCATAAATAATCTGGTTTGAGTTTGGATCTGAAATTTTGCAGAGTTGCATTTAAGACCCCAAAGAAGAGTTGTTTATAAAATCAGGAATTTTAACAAAAGGGAAGATTTTATACGGATTTTGGAAATCAGACTGAAAAACAGTTTTCAAAGAACAAAAAATCGGATTGAGTTGTAGATAGTTTTTGTACATGGAAATAAATGTAGAAAAATTTGTGAAAAATATCAAATCACCACAAAAGGTCAATAAAACATTATAAATAAGAAAAACACACCAATGGGCACTCCACTCCTAAAACTCTCTCATCTAATGTTCCCCTCAGTAAAGGGAACGGCCACAAAAGGCCCTAGAGGCAAGCTTACGAATCCATACGGCTCAATAAACACGTATTTCATCGTTACCGACCAAGGCTCAACAAAGAAAAACGTTAGTAAGGTATTTGAGAGAAAATAAATGAAATGAAATTACAATAAGAAGAAGGGAAGAAGAAATACTACCTTTGATGCTCAATGGTTGATGATCCTCCAATGCTAGGGTACTATAACATCTAAATTGATTTTAATCTAGGTGGGATTGATTGAGTTTACTTACCTAAGCTAGGTGACCCTAATACTACACATTTATTAGGTTGAATTAGAATTAAAGTGGAGTTTTGATGTGGAAATGAATGAGAGAATATGAGAATGAATGTAGAAGTAAATGCAAATGAGCAAATGCTCTTTTTTCTTTGCTTGTGAAGGAGCCGGCCCTCTCTCACTCTCACTCTCTTTTTTGCTTTGTTTTTGTGAGTAGTGAATGTGTTGAATGATGTTAAATGTTGAGTGTTTGCTTAAGGATGAAGAGAAGAGAATAAAATGAGTGAATGAGAGTGAATGTGAGAGGTAAATATCTACTTAATTGAAGAATTAAATTAAAACAAAACTTGCTCTCCACTCTCCTCTTTGGCCGGCCCTTCCAAGCCACACACCTCACCTCTTTTTTTTTGTCTCTTGCTCTTGTAGTGAAGGGAGAGAATCCATGAGTCATCAATTCAAAAATAAATCAAAAATCAAAAACTTAGCATATTGTTAGCATCTTGTTAGTGTAAATGTGAGTGACATGGGCATGACATATAAAATGATGTCATTGCCTATGTGGTTTAGTAGTACAAAAATGAAATCGTGTTTGGCTCGTTTCGAGCAAATTTACCTCGGTTTGCGCGAAAATGAAAACCGGGTGAACTAAATCAAAGAATAAATGAAATTAGAATAAAAAATGATAAAAATCAATATTATTAATATTATTTACACAATTTTCGAAATTTATATAAATAATAGAAAAAATGGTGAAATTGGAATTGTTGAGAAATCGTTTGAATTACAAATACACGAATAGAATAAGGTAAATAGAAATGAATAGAATGAAATAGAATTAGAAAATAGAAATAGAATTAGAAAATATAAATAGATTAATAAAAATGAAAATAAAAAAAAAGGTGAGACAAAATTTGGTGTCTACAGAGTGACAGAAAGATAGATTCGTAAGGGCCTACCATTTTGTTTTGGTGGTAAGATAACAGGAGGAGACGCAAGTTGCTTTTTGATTTGGTCGAAAGCATCTTGATGTTCCTTTTCCCAAACAAATGAATCTTCCTTTTTCAATTTCAGAAGGGGTGAGAAAATTTTCGTTTTCCCGGCCAAATTGGCCATGAACCTCCTTACATAATTAATTTGCCCCAAGAATCTTTGTAATTCTTTCTTATTTGAGGGCGGCGCTGCAGCTAAAACAGCTTTAGCCTTATTTTGGTCAATCTCAATTCCTTTTTTATGAATGAGAAAACCAAGGAAATTTCCAGCTTTTACTCCAAATGCACATTTAAGTGGATTCATTTTCAAGCCGAATTCCCTCATCCTTTGAAGTGACTGTCTCACATGGTTTCGATGTGATTCCAAGTCATGTGATTTAATCAGCACGTCATCGATGTAAATCTCCATAGACTTCCCGATCATGTCTTTAAAGATCGCGTCCATGGTTCTTTGATAGGTTGCCCCTGCATTCTTTAATCCAAAAGGCATGGCAACCCATTCATAAATTCCCATTGATCCAGGGCATCGGAAGGCCGTTTTGTGGCAATCCTCCTCGGCTATCCTAAATTGATGATAGCCGGCATACCCGTCCAACGATGAGATATATTCGTATCTCGATGCGGCATCTATTAACATGTCCGCGACAGGCATTGGATATTGGTCTTTAGGAGTTGCTTTATTCAAGTCTCTGAAGTCTATGCAGACCCTGACTTTTCCATTCTTTTTAATGACGGGGACTATATTCGCAATCCAACGTGCATATTTAATTGGTCTTATGAAACCAGCCTTCAATAACTGCTCCACTTCCTCCTGGATTTTTGGCAGTAATTCAGGCGCCAACCGTCGAGGTTGTTGTGCAACTGGTTGAAAACCTGGCATAATCGGTAACCGATGTTCAACCACTTCTCTGCTTAAACCCGGCATTTCACTGTGGGACCAGGCAAAGCAATCTTTATACTCATGAAGAATTGCAATGAATTTGGCTTGCTCTTCTTCAGGAAGTAACTTACTAATATAAGTAATCCTTGGATTCTCTTTTGATCCGAGGTTCACTTCAAGTAATTCATCAGTTACGTTTTGTCTGATGTCATCACTCTTTGCCCATACTTTTTCCTCCTCTTCCTCTATTTCAAAGAAAGAATCATGGTCATCCGGTGTTTCTTCAACCGTCATAACATTAAAAGTAAGGCCAAACTTTTCCTGGTAATGAGACCAGAAAATTTCATCTATTGTTTCATCGTCAGCCAAATAAGGGTCTTCTTTACAATCATTAATATTAAAATCCATTAATAAATACAATGATTATTTCAGAACAAACAGAGCTAAAAACTAAACTCTGCATCCTTATCGCCACTGTCCAAGCCATTCAAATTGTATCGATGACTGAAACCGTGACCAAGGCTATTTACAATAGTAGATACTTCCCTAAATTCTGAGGGAGGGGACTCGTCCGTGAGTTCCCGTATCTTAATCTGATTCAACTTCAACCGACTCGTCTCAGCTTCAGTTAAATATTCCTGAGCAGGATGGCTTGCTTCATCCTCGCTCTCAACTACGTCCGTGTAGTCTTCATTTTCTATCGCCGATATTTCTTGTTCTATCTCATCAGCAAGATCAGGATATCGGTCTGTCCTGAACTTGTAATCTCTTCTGGCTCTTAGAGCAGACCTGGGAATTTCAAATTCAATTGTCAGAATTGTAAATTCTTTGTCGGCCTCAATTATTTCAAATTTCTTGCCGTTCCACAGGACTAATAATTGATGTAAAGACGATGCAATTGCATAATTACGATGCAACCAATCTCGTCCCAAAATGGCATTATAACCAGAATCACCATCAATTACAAAGAAAGCCATATAATTGACACAATCTCCGACTTGTGTCCTAACTTTAACAATGCCCTCAACTGCGTAGGGTTCACCGCTAAAACTAATAACGGTTGCATTAGTTTTCTTAATATCTTTCCTTGTCTTTCCTATTTTTAATAAAATTGACAAGGGAAGAATATTAACTGTTGCCCCAGTATCCACTAACACTTGGCTAATGAATTGGTCCTGGAACTTTGCGGTTATGTATAATGCCTTTTTATGATTCGTATCAAGATCAGGCCGTCTAAACAAAGCGTTTAGAATCTTTTGTGCGGTTGGGTCATCCAGACTATCGGCAGCTGGAGAAAAACCCTTACGCCTTTTAGGAAATGCTCGACCGTTTGTGGCTAGAGCAGGTCCCGTATCTGTATTTTGGGTATCGTCACCCATCGCGATTTTAGTATCGCTTTTGTTTCTTTTACTGAGCGCAAAGACTGAAAAATCTTCAGGCCAGGTTGCAGTATCTTTACGCGTACCTGCTTTTTCGGCTTGCTCTACCTCATCGGCCCAGGACTCCGTTCCTGACTTCTCGAATTCGGTAGTAAGCACCCTCTTAAAGGTTGACGGTAATGTGACTACATTACACTCCGGCGAGATAGCTCGGACCCGAAATCTGGGAACTCCTTATCGCAGAGTAAATCATCGTCATCATTGACCTTGAGATCAAAATCATCACCGTCTGAATCTTGATCACCCTCCTTATCTCTGAATTGATTCTTATCTGGTATCGAGCCAACTGGATCTTCATGCAACATAACCCGTTGCAACTCTTCCATTTTCCGTTCAACACCTGCGCTATCCGTTTTTAGCAGCGCTTCTGTTTCAGCGGGAGATACCAAATCCAAATCTTGGACTGGCCTATCTGTCTCCATCGCCACGGGTCCTTCTTGAGGTTCCTTCTTTTGAGAAACTTCTTTCTTACCCTTTCCAAGGGAAACTTTGTTAACGGACAAAGCTTCCTCCTCTTTGCGCAACGGAGCAATTTGTGCTTCTTGCTGCTGCGCCATCAAAACATCTTTTCGAATTTTCAAGGCTTTTTCTTGCCTGCCTCTTCGGTAGTCATGTGAACCGCTTGTCAGATCAGACTTTGCTGATCCACTTGAGTCACTTCCTCTGGGAGTAGAGAAAGGAACAGGTGACCGATGTGATCCCCTTCCTCCTTTAAATGCTCCTCTTCCACCCCTGCCTCCTCTACCCTCCATTCGTGGAATGCCAGGCCTGGGTGTTCCGAAGTACTCAAAACTTTCGTTGTTCATTCGTACTCGCTTGTTTGGTACCTTTTTGTATGCAGGTATCCATTTTGGATCATTTTCAATGACCCGAGTCCTAATCAATTCAAGGTGGAGTTGATCAGCACAGTTCGGACATAAATGGTGTTGCAATGTTTTCAACCCCTTTATGGCCTCTTCATGAAGAGGGTTATGTTCTAACGCCTCTTTATAAGTTTTCACTTCCGATGATTTGGTTGCATCGGACTGCTCTTGCTTCAGCGGAGAAGGCTTTGATTTTCCATCGCCTTTTTGCTTTTCTTCCTTGAGTGGAGCACGAATCTTGTCGAGATCCGCCTCTAACTCATTTAATCTCAGTGCCTTCGATTCTTTCTTGGTGATAGTAATGAATTTCTTTTCACACTTTCTCTTCACCAACCCCCTGAAAGAGACACAATCAGCAGTGGAATGAGCAGCTGTTATATGCCATCTGCACATTCCCTCCATTCCTTTTTCATCGACTTTTGGCAGGAATATGACACCATCATCGATCAACCGGTGCAATACTGTGATTGCCCGTTCTTCACGTTCATCATTCTCCTGGAAAGCCTGCAAATCATTTAAAGCAACCTGATCAACAGAAATCATATTGCAGACAACAAACTTTCCTTTTCTTTCAGTCTCATCGGCAAACAACAATTTGCCTTCATCGATAAGATCCTGAAAACAGTTTTTAGCGTGATCACATTCCCTAGTCCAGTGAGTAAAAGTATCATGCCAAACACAATATCTCCTATTCCCTATTTCCTCTAAGGACTTGACCACATGCCCTTCTCTGGGCTTAACAATACCCTCCTTAAGACAATATCGGACCATGTCATCAAGGCGGGCTATCTCAAAGGTGTACTTTCTTCTTTCCTTACTCTTGAAACTTCTTTTACTGAAAGTTTCTTTTCTTTTGAGAGCAGGACAGACGAGGGGTGTGTCGAACTTAACCACCTCTAAAGCATTGACCTCTACTTGCATGTTATTGTATGTTTCTTCGTCAATCTCCTCATCAAATTGTTCGCCAATCTAATCAGGCTCGACTTGTGCAACATGAGCATGATAAGCAGTTTTCTGTTTGCTACCATGTTCCTTATGATTAACCTCTTCTTTTAGCATTTTCTCATATTTGATTGCACATCGGGTCAGTTCTGGGAAATCAACAAAGGTATCGCCACCGAATTTCTTTCTGAATTCGAGTAACAATCCTTCTTGTGCCATTTGCACAAATTCATGTTCCGGGACTGACACTGGGCATCGCCCTTTAAGACTCTTAAAACGATTAAGATAGTCATTCACTGATTCTCTAGGCCTTTGCGTTATCCTAGCTAATTCACTCAGAGTAATTCCTGGATCCATTCTCAAGAAATGTTCCACGAATTTGTCCCTAAGGTTTTCCCAACTGAAGATTGAGTTAGGTGGTAAATTTATATACCAATTAAATGCATTTCCAGTTAACGAACTAGAAAACAACCTCAATTTCAAGTTCTCATTATCGGCGGCCTCGCGACATTGAGTCGTGAAGCGAACCAAATGTTCTGCAGCCGACATCTGATCATTACCCGAAAACAGGGTAAAATCAGGAATCTTAAACCCTCTCGGAAACGGGTTATTTCTATCAATATAGGCTGGATAAGGAGAATGGTCGAAACTCTTATTCTTATTCCTACCGACAGGAATACCCATTCTTTCCACTATCGCCTCAATCATACCCTCAAGCGCATTTTCCGCTTGTCGACCAACTCCAAAGTTGGGCGCAGCATGGTATTGATTTTGGTAATCTCCACCATAATTAGGTATGTTAGGTTCAGCCCTATAATGACCTGCAACATTATGCATTACTGGTGGCTGTTGACTTTGGAAATTATTATGCCCCGATCCTATACTATTATGAGTATAAGTCTCTGGGTTCTGATAAGGCATTCCAAATCCTCCCATAGAAACTCCTTGACCTCTCCCCGAGGCAGGATATCCATATCGCCCCGATGTTCCAAATGTGCTGTGAACCGAGATATGGTTAGGGTTAGCGTAATGTATCCCACTCGTAGGGACCGACGCCGTAAAACTTGTTTGGGTATTGTAACCCCCTAAACCAAAACTGTGTTGGTTATTTCCTGAATGTACTCCAACTGCCGGTATACCACCAGTTGTTGTATCATTGCTTATATGAGCAGGATCAACCCTATTCGATTGAGTGCCTGGGCCTGCTGACCAACCTGACCCAGCCTCCGCTCCCTGGCTCTCAGATCTCCTAGGCTCTCCCCTGTCTTCATTAAGTCCAAAACCTGGAGGAGGGTTTTGGCGTAATGAAGAAGTTTGCGGGTCACTATTAGGACCCCGAACCCCCTGTCCGGTTAGGACTGTCGCACTTGGTGGGTACCCTATCGGTCGGGCATCTACACCATGACTTCTTTCAGCGCCACTAGGTTCATCAGTCGTTATGGCTCTACTTCTAGTTTGGGCAATAGTTTGTCCCAAATCGAGGATCCTCTCAAGTTTTTCGTTTAATTGAGAGTGCCTCTGTAGCAATGGTTCAAGGCGACATACAACCTCTGTTGCAACACTTCTTGTGAGTGCGTCAAAGGTTGCATTGAAAGTTTCATTGATGTCAAGGATAATTCTATCAATTTGCCGTGATATTCCATCCCGAGCATCCTCATGTAAGCTCTGAGCAATCTGAGCAAAGGCCCGCGATGACTCTTGTGTCAACCGCTGAATCTGGGACTCAAGTTGCTTTCGTTCAACTTCTTGTCCATTTACCAACAAATCCTTAACAATTTTCACATATGTTTTGTGAAAAATAGTTAACTGGGTCTTAGACACTTTGCTAAGATCCAAATCTGCTAATAAACTTTCTTCTGCCTGACTACGGAGAGCCGGCGAAGTTTGGCCTTGTCCTTCAGAACTCGATGATGAGTTATCTGAACTTACATTGATAATGGGTGTATCGGTACCCATATTTTGGTTAGACGGCTCGGTCCGTCCACCCTGAGGAAGGGGAGTTTCATGCGAATTGTCTCGCTGAGAAGCAGACCTTGTCGTAGGCATTTTTTGCTTCTTGAAATTACAAGTCAGTCTGATGTCTGTACTTGATTTGATCAAAAGGTTTGTTCGGTTACGAAAGGTAAACAATTACAATTCCGTCTAAGAATTATATCTTACCTCCCACTGTGGTCGCCAATTTGTTGAACGCTAAAATTAAGGACACTTATACGAAGTGTCAATCCTAAGAGCACTTAATTTAGACTGACCGCGATGAACTAAATGCCATGAAATAAAAGTACTAAAATGCGAAGACAAAAGACGGGTTCTTACAAACTAAAGTAGTAACCATTAATTGAAAGAAAATGTCAGGTTTGCTAATGAAGAGTCCAGGAAGAGATGGAATCAATTACCTCCATGCCTTCTATCTTCACCATGGAAAAGAAAAAGCTACACTAAAACATGAACTGCTCGCGCTACGGGGCGAGGCTACCCGATGTACACTAAAAAGAAAGAACTAAAAAGACTTTGATAAATGTTGTTGATGCTTGATTGTTGTTTTATGCTGCTCCTTGCTACGCTATTTATAGGATAAACCTTCTGGCGGTTACTTCAACTTCCCAAGCTTCTCCAAACGTGGGGAAGAATACTTGCTAGCGGTTGGCTTCTTCTTACTTCAACTGCTTCTCGTCCCTTGGCGCCATCTATTAAGTTTGAATAAATGGACTTTGTATGTCTCTGTCGGCCCAGATTGAGTATTACATCTAGGTGGGCTTTTCCTTGTTTTCAGCCCATCGAGATTACTGGACTAAATCCTTCCATCGCTAAGACAAAATTATTTTTGTCATCAACAGACGTGGCAAAGATGAACGATCAGGATGCGAGTGAAAGTGAGAATGGTGAAACTAGTGATTCCGATGGCGAAATGGGCAAGGGACATCGAAAGAAATTTCCGAGTGTTCGTCTTCGTGGTTTCGTTACTCATACGGTAATTCGTCCCTCGTCAATTGAACTCCAATCAACGTCTTCAGGTACGCTGTTTCCTATTTCGAATTATGTGAATTGTGACCGATTTACGGAGGAGCATCGTGCTCTTCTTGCTTCTGTTACTGTAGGGCAGGAACCAAATAGCTTCAATGAGGCCATGTCTTATGAATGTTGGCGAAAGGCAATGAAAGAGGAGATTGCTGCACTCGAGAAAAATAAGACTTGGACTCTTGTGACGCTACCACCAGGGAAGAAGGCGATTGATAGCAAATGGATTTATAAGATTAAATATAAATCAAATGGAGAAATTGAACGATACAAGGCAAGGCTTGTTATACGGGGTGACCATCAAATAATTGAAGGTATCGATTACAACGAAACGTTTGCACCTACAGTAAAGATGGTTACTGTACGAATTGTTGAGTAAATTCCCAAGTGTGTGTGCAGAAAAGTGTCCCACATCGGTAAAAATAAGTGTGAGGATATAGGTTTATAAGCTAGTGGGCTACTCCTCTCATTGCCAATTGGTTTTGAGATGGAACCTCACTAGGCTTGTGGCATATCTTCCCGTATGGGCCTGCTGCGCGGAGCTAACAAGTGGTATCAGAGCCGATGGTTCGGCCGGGGACGCGCAGGTCCGATGTGGTGATGGCTGGGCTCCCTTGGTCTAGGGGGCACTGGTGCAGTGGCATCGGTAGGCCGAGTACGCAGCTTCGTTGGAATGGACCACAGAGGAGAATCGGTGCTAGGGGCATCGGTCTCACGATAGGTTTGCTCGGTTGAGGGGGAGTTGCGGCCACACACACATGTGAAAGGGGGAGATTGTTGAGTAAATTCCCAAGTGTGTGTGCAGAAAAGTGTCCCATATCGGTAAAAATAAGTGTGAGAAGATAGGTTTATAAGCTAGTGGGCTACTCCTCTCATTGCCAATTGGTTTTGAGATGGAACCTCACTAGGCTTGTGGCCTATCTTCCCGTATGGGCCTGCTGCGCGGAGCTAACACGAATTATGTTGGCGATTGCGGCACCGAAAAATTGGGAGGTGCATCAAATGGATGTCCATAATGCATTCCTTCATGGTGATTTGAACGAGGAGGTATACATGAGAATTCCTTCTGGCGTTGAAAATGTGGCTCCGGGTAAAGTTTGCCGATTACGAAAATCACTTTATGGATTGAAACAGGCGCCTAGGTGTTGGTATGCCAAGCTAGCCTTCAGGTATGCAAGAATGATCATTCGCTTTTTACATTAATTCGAGGAGATATTCGATTGAACGTGTTGGTGTATGTAGACGACCTTGTGATTTCAGGCAATGATGGTGGAGCAATTCGTAAGTTTAAAACTTATTTGAGTGAATGCTTCCATATGAAAGACTTGGGTATACTCAAGTATTTTCTAGGTATTGAAGTAGCTCGGCATCCTACTGGCATTTACTTATCACAACGCAAGTATGTTATGGACATTTTAAGTGAATCAGGTTTGCTGGGATGCAAACCTTCAGAGACGCCGATCGAACCGAACCATCGGCTAGCCTTGGCCGGTGGTACAGAACTCAAGGACCCTCTTCCATACCGACGACTAATCGGCAAGCTAATTTATTTGACGATTACCCGACCCGAGTTGAGTTATAGCGTTCATATTCTTGCTCAGTTCATGCGTAACCCGAAGGTTGATCACTGGAATGCGGCTCTTAGAGTGTTGCGGTATCTCAAGAAGAATCCAGGGCAGGGCCTATTTTTGCGAAGTGACAATGATCTGCACTTACGAGCCTACTGTGATGCTGACTGGGCAGCTTGTCCTATCACTCGACGATCACTTACTGCGTACTTTATTTTCCTAGGAGGTTCGCCGGTTTCTTGGAAGACCAAGAAACAGTCCACCGTGGCCCGTTCTTCCGCTGAGGCGGAGTATCGATCGATGGCGTTTACGACGTGTGAAGTCAAGTGGATTCAGGGTTGTTGGTATCAGGCGGTCACTCTAGAGGGGGGGTGAATAGAGTGTTTGAGGAAATTCGAGTAATTGACCCGAATTCTATAACTTTTTCGCACTTTAAAGAGGATTACGAAGGGAGAGAACAGTATATGGAACAGCGTATGTGTGACTGTTCTCTACACAATGAAATGTGAGAGGAATGCTACACGGAACAGTGTATGTGAGACTGTTCCCTGTAAAACGAAAGTAATGCTAACACAGAGATTTACCGTGGTTCGACCTTACCTCAAGGTTTACGTCCACCCTAACCTAATCTTCAATAATCCACTATTATCAAAAGAGTAATACAAGCACCAATTCACGTTCTTACCACAAGAACTAATTGACGTTCTTACCACAAGAACCACTACCCAAATATCTACCACAGATATTGAGACTCTACCCGAATCCACTCTTAAGAAAATAAAGATTACAAAGATTCAATATCTCGATGTGCTTCTTGAAAGCGAGTGAGATACGATTAAGCCCTAAATCAAGATGACGCACTAGGAACTTTGTTTGCCTTGATAAAATACTGTTTAAGCTCAAAACGTTTTAATCTCAAGGTGCGTGCGTAAATTGAAACAACGTGATTTGTGTTCTTCTTATAACAAAGATTAGGTCTCAAAAACTGATTAAGAAAGGATATTACAAAAGATAGAGTTTCCAACTTAAAGAAAGTATTTTGGAAAAATATCTTATAAAACCATATGAAAATCTCTTTAAAAGATAAACCCGAAAATAGGATAAAATATGAGATAATCATTTTTACCAAAATCTTTTTGAGACAAAATCACAATCTTTATAAAAGATCATTTTCTTGCAAACTCACGTATAACAGTTTGTAAAATCTGAATGCATAGGAACAGTGTATGGAACAGAGACTATGAGCTAGTCTGTAACTCTGTTCCATGCTCTGTTCCCAGCATCGTTTCTTCAAGGCAAAGTTCGTTCCACTGTGAATCAAACAAGATTAATACAAGAGATCTATACCGACTAATCAGATGTTCTTGACGTCGTCTCTTGTAGTTGCATCACACTTGTAGTTGTTCCATTGAAACTCAACTCAACATATAGTTGGCGAAACCTGTTCTTATAAAGAACCAAACAATTCGACAAGTATTAGATCATAAGGTTAGTTCAATAAGCACATCAATCAAATTACTAACCTTAATCATGCAACAATATTTGTTATCATCAAAACCGGAAACTCAACAAATTCCCCATTTTTGATGATGACAAATATGTGTGTCAAACTTTCACAAAAATCATTCAGAAAGCAAAGCATGAAGACATAGAGGTAGACAATGGTCATTAGCATACATGAAGCTCAACGGTCAGTAGCAAACATGAATCTCAACTATTTGGTACTGAACTAAACTGCCGAAAACTCAAGACAACTCTAGTCATCATAATTTAGAGATGGAAAGTTTGCACAAATTTTCCCCCTTTTGACACCATCAAAAAGGTCAAGACAGCACAAGATAGTATGCGAATCCAACACCACAAATGCGAATTGAACCAAGTCGAGTAGACAATAGAAACCAAATAGCTCAAGCAAAACTGTAATTAAGCTATGTCTACCCAAAACCAGGTCACAAATCCTTAGAAACATAACAGCGTTAGCATGAGAGTGTATCAAACAGTCAGCAAAAGAGAGAACAACAGCAAATGTTCAAGGCTGGGTTTGTGGTATTTTGAAGGGAGAGAAAAGATCAATGATGGGAACAAATGAGGGAACAGTGATGGGAACAAGGTAATATTACCAGGTGCATAATGAGTCAACTCATCAATTTCAAGGGACCAGTGGCGGGAACAGTGACAGTGTAACAACAAAGGAGCAGTGTTGGGAACAGGTACAGGTGGCCTGTTCTCAACAAGAACTTCTCGCATCAACATTAGAACACCATGAGTACCGTGAGTAGCAGTAGCCACCATCAACGATAGTTATCTGCCAAACTTGTTCCAACTATAATCATCAACTCATTCATCGAAAAGATCAAAACCAATCACATGCTCTTCCAAACTTTTCGGGAATCGAGCTTGCCTCCTCGATAATCAATGCAAATATGTTCCCCCTCAAATGAATCAGTGATGAATGCATCATTGAACAATCACCTCTTCTGTGAAATTATCAACCATATTCCCCCTCAAGATTGTCAAACATGTTCCCCCTCAAAAAGTTCCATAGAGAATCCAAAACTCATGCATCATTGAGCAACCATATTGGCATACGCACAACCATATTTTCCCTCAAGAATCATTCGCCCCTCTTCATTCTTCACTGATAGTCTATTACGATCACCTGACAACTTGGGAACAGTGACAGGACCGAGAGTAAGAACAAATGATGGAACAGTGTCAAGGACAGATGACGCAATAGTGGAAGGAACAGATGACGGAACAGTGGGCTTGTCTACAATGCCCATAAATGTTGTCCGTCGAGGGCAGCAGCATCAATATCGGTTGTAGGAATTGTCTTGGCTTTGTAAAGATTTCAAACTTCAAATGATGTCTCTTCCAAACACATGCAAATTAAGATGTTCCCCCTGAGACCAAGCCAATATTTGCTCCTCTTCCTCTTCAATGGAAGAATCATATTGTCTTTCACAAATTTCCACATAAGTTTCAACAACATTATGAGTTTCTTCGTCCTCATCATTTTTAGTTGGCACAACTTCTTCAAGTTTTGCCGGACGTTTCCTTGCCGCTAATTAATGAGATGAGCGACGCTTGGGACCAGGGCTAGGACTAGGTGCAGATTTGCTTCTTTTGACAGAGCTTGTGTCAAGTAGCAGTAGCACTAGCAGTTTTGTGTCTTGGACTCTTGGAGTACGTCTATGGTTAGGAGTCTGTTTTCCTTCTTTTTTTTCTTTTTTTTTTGATTTTTTTTTGTTTTTTTTTTTGTTTTTTTTTTTTTGTTTTTTTTTTTTTGGAAAAACAACTCTTCTTTGGTAATCCTTTCCTTGGAAAGAATTATTCTGACGTGTATTGTCCTGCTCCATGAAACTTTCCAAATCAACACAAATAGAGATCTTTTCACCGCAATCCAAATTTCAGAAGT
The DNA here is from genome assembly GCA_963457585.1 of Spergularia bocconei. Classification (NCBI taxonomy): domain Eukaryota; kingdom Viridiplantae; phylum Streptophyta; class Magnoliopsida; order Caryophyllales; family Caryophyllaceae; genus Spergularia; species Spergularia bocconei. The sequence goes on from OY734943.1 coordinate 10,430,759, forward strand.
ATATTCAGCAACTTTTCTTCTTGCAACCCAGGTAACCATTATACTCAGAATATTCACTTTCCAAATGTTCACACGGCAAAGATATATGTTGCTAATGAGACCACTGCTAGGAACAATTCACTGGTAGGATGAAAGGAGCTTGGGAACAGTCGAGGGAACAGCAACGGGAACAAGTGAGGGAACAAGAACATGAATGATAGCAAGGACACTTTTAGTCGCACTTAATCATTACATGCCGTATCATCAAAGTTTCTTTTCAATCCATATCAATGTGCTGAGATAATGTTATTTCCTTCCAAGTTCTTTCACTATCAATATTCCCATATCAAAGTCTTTCCAAATATTGCAGCGCCATAATCTCTATCAATGTAGCAGGATCACCATATATTCTCCATATCTTTATACCAAGATCTTCATGTTGTGAGAATATTTTCCAAACAAAATCACCATATCATATACTCTCCTTGAAAAGCAAGCAAGTATCCACTACAGTATCCAGCAAGTTTCCAATCAATGAATATTCTTGAGTATCTTCAATATTGTTTTCCACCATTACAGTTGTACGTATAATCTCAACCTCCTGCCTTGCCTTTGATTAGACGGTTCACAAAACAATTTAGGAACAGGTGAGGGAACAGTGCATATACGTGTCATGTGAACCGTTAGAAACATGGATGGAAACAGGTGTAGGATCAAGGGGTGGAAAACGGACAAGACGTAAATGAGAGAAAATTGGGAACAAGTTTAGGATCAAAGGCACACAGGGAACAAGGGGGCCAATGATGTTCTCATGACTGTTCTCAACGCTGTTTCCAAGACAACTTAGGTTAATAGATATCATAGCTTGCAAACAATTTCACGAGTCTTTGTACATCTAAAGCATTCAACAAGATCAATCATATGTGCATACAAAAGACATTTGTGTAACTCAAGTGGTGACAACCAATTCTCGTCAATCATTGGGGGGCAAAGTGTGCTTACAAACATCTCAATTTTAATCAACCAAAGTTTGACTCTTATTTTCTTAAACCTATCACTAGGTAACAGTTTAATAAAGTACCATCAAGTTAATTTTCAGTTAGCCACAACCAAGAGCTCATCAAAACCCCTTTAACACATTGTCACAAAGAATGAGATACATGTCCATATGCTTTGTTCAAGAACGAATAGTAAACAATAGAGCACAATGTAAAACTTGACACACAGAGCAAAACTCAACAATCACTAACCGACACCAATCTTACCTACATCATCATGCTTGATGTCATCAACAATCACACACCCTCCTTCAAAGGCTGTGAGTGAGAGAAATAAATCGGATCACATGTCATATGCTTCGAGCAACCACTTCACACATACCAAAAGTTGCTCGCTCCCACCCTAGCCTGCAAAAGGAACTTAGTTCTTTGATTTAGGAACCCAAACAGACTTGGGTCCCTTGGAGTTAGTCATAGCATTAATCAAATCCTTACGAATCCATACTTGCTTGACCACCTTACCGTTCCTTGAGAATATTTTCCTCTGATTCGTGCATTCATACATCTCAAGATCATTAGACAAGTAATACACAGTCGAATCAGGCATGCAAAGATACTTACCATCCTTGTAATCATAAGACCACCTTTTGTCTCTGGTCCGTACACTGGTCCGTGCATTGTTCCAGTCGTTGTTCCATCGTCTAGTGTCTTGGCTGTAGTCCTTGAAACACCTTCTGTCACTGGTCCATGCATTGTTCCATTGCCCATTCCTTCGATTGGACTGTGGAACATTGTCGTAAACATTACTCCAGTAGTTTATTCATTCTCTTTCTCTGGAGGGCACGAGCATTCAATTGTGCATTGTTCCATTGATTGGTCCGTTCACTGGTCTGTGCACTGTTCCTTGGATTATTTCGGGAACTGGTCTGTGCACTGTTCCTTCTGCTGGTGTGTGCACTGTTCCTTCTGCTGGTGTGTGCACTGTTCCGTCCACTGGTCTCAGGGCTAGCATGTCTGAAACCATTATTCCAGTGATTGAATCGAAAATCATTATTCCACTGATTGTTCCTTGTATGCACGCTATTCCTCTTGGTAGTATGTGCATTGTTCCTTCTACTGGTCTCAACACCAACATAGCCAATACCTATCTTACCTTGTTTTCTGGATTGACTGCTTAAAAGATTGACAGATTTTTGACTAGAGAGCCATTTATCATTCTGTTGTTTAGCCATCTTTAAAGAATTCTCTAGAACTTCAATTTTACTCACAAGTTCCTTATTCTTTATTGTCAAAGACTCAATCTCAGATTTAGCAAGTTCAAAACTTTGTAAGACATTTTCATCAAGCAAAATAGAATCATCAGAATTATGCACATGAGTAGGCTTTGACATGAGATCTGTTATTTCCTGCTCTAGCAAACGAATTTTATTTTCACATTCTTCAAACATGGGAACAGTGTTAGGAACAATAGCGGGAATAGACTTCTCATCAAGTTTCTTTTGCATAATAGACAATTGAACACTCTTTTCTTCAAGATCTTTCAATAACAAAGAATTTTCATCACATAAAGCTGAACAATCATTTTCAAGTGAAGAAATTTTCTTTTCATGCAAAGTTCTATTAGTGATTTGATCTTGAAGTTGTTCTTTTAAGTCTTGACAAGTGCTAGCTATTTCCATACATTCATCCATAATTATAATGATGTAATTAGCAAGTTTATCTCTAGATAGCCTATGCAAATTAGACTTTATTGAATCGAAACTTACCTGATCGTCATCGTCTTCATCTTCATGTCCTGCCATCAAGCACAAGTGAGACTCTAGAGGGAACTGTTCCCTACGTTGTTCCATGATCAAGGAAGTAAGACATGTACTTGAAAGATGCGTCTGCTGCTCAGATTGTTCCTTCTTTGGATACATAGTATTTCCCTTCGCCGCCTGCTTCACAGATCCCATAGACATACTCTAGGATATTAACCTTTCGAGCAAACCTGCTCTGATACCAATTGTTGGTACCAGGCGGTCACTCTAGAGGGGGGGTGAATAGAGTGTTTGAGGAAATTCGAGTAATTGACCCGAATTCTATAACTTTTTCGCACTTTAAAGAGGATTACGAAGGGAGAGAACAGTATATGGAACAGCGTATGTGTGGCTGTTCTCTACACAATGAAATGTGAGAGGAATGCTACACGGAACAGTGTATGTGAGACTGTTCCCTGTAAAACGAAAGTAATGCTAACACAGAGATTTACCGTGGTTCGACCTTACCTCAAGGTCTACGTCCACCCTAACCTAATCTTCAATAATCCACTATTATCAAAAGAGTAATACAAGCACCAATTCACGTTCTTACCACAAGAACTAATTGACGTTCTTACCACAAGAACCACTACCCAAATATCTACCACAGATATTGAGACTCTACCCGAATCCACTCTTAAGAAAATAAAGATTACAAAGATTCAATATCTCGATGTGCTTCTTGAAAGCGAGTGAGATACGATTAAGCCCTAAATCAAGATGACGCACTAGAAACTTTGTTTGCCTTGATAAAATACTGTTTAAGCTCAAAACGTTTTAATCTCAAGGTGCGTGCGTAAATTGAAACAACGTGATTTGTGTTCTTCTTATAACAAAGATTAGGTCTCAAAAACTGATTAAGAAAGGATATTACAAAAGATAGAGTTTCCAACTTAAAGAAAGTATTTTGGAAAAATATCTTATAAAACCATATGAAAATCTCTTTAAAAGATAAACCCGAAAATAGGATAAAATATGAGATAATCATTTTTACCAAAATCTTTTTGAGACAAAATCACAATCTTTATAAAAGATCATTTTCTTGCAAACTCACGTATAAAAGTTTGTAAAATCTGAATGCATAGGAACAGTGTATGGAACAGAGACTATGAGCTAGTCTGTAACTCTGTTCCATGCTCTGTTCCCAGCATCGTTTCTTCAAGGCAAAGTTCGTTCCACTGTGAATCAAACAAGATTAATACAAGAGATCTATACCGACTAATCAGATGTTCTTGACGTCGTCTCTTGTAGTTGCATCACACTTGTAGTTGTTCCATTGAAACTCAACTCAACATATAGTTGGCGAAACCTGTTCTTATAAAGAACCAAACAACTCGACAAGTATTAGATCATAAGGTTAGTTCAATAAGCACATCAATCAAATTACTAACCTTAATCATGCAACAATATTTGTTATCATCAAAACCGGAAACTCAACAAGGGTATTCTTGATGTCCTCGGAATTTCTCACACCGATCCTGTCGTTTTGTATTGTGACAATCAATCTGCTATTCATATTGCTCAAAATCCTGTGTTTCATGAACGTACGAAACATATCGAGATCGATTGTCATTTCGTTCGAGATGCGATTCAAGCCGGGGTAATATCTCCGTGCTATGTAAATACGACGGAACAATTGGCGGATATTCTGACCAAGGGTCTTGGCACTCGTCAGTTTTGTGAACTTGTTTCCAAGTTGGGCATTCTCGATCTTCATGCTCCAACTTGAGGGGGGGTGTTAGGAAATTGTATATTGCTATGTATTGCGTTCATATTTCGTTAGGGAAGTCTTGGGTAGTAAGTTGTTTTGTATAGGAAAGCCAGTGGATTCTAGGTGTGGTTAGGCATACGTATATATTTGTTTTCCTTGTTTTTGTATAATTTCCTTTAGGTGTAGTTTCCTTAAGTCGTGAGTCGATACCTTGTTCTCCAAGGTTCGTCATTGTATAAATACTGGTACATATCAATGGGAATAATCACGAATTCTCAAACACACACACACGATTCTCAAACACTCAAACACGTTTGATTTACCTTTTAATCCCCGACGTTGAAATGCCTGAATTTGTATATCTTTCATTCTTTGACTTTGTCACTGTATCCTGGAAGGTGTGGTTTCTGTATTTGTGCATGTATATGGTGTCCTTGTGGTAAGTAAAGAAACAATGTTCAATGGTCAGGAATAACACATACCGCAGGCTATATATTCAAAAGGCTCTGAGATTTGGAGAGCTTCTCCTATGAGCGACTGTACAGACTAGTCGTTTAGAAAAATCATGGCCAAAGAAAAGGAACCTGCAAAGAGAGGAAGAGGGATACCACCTAAACAAACCATACCATCACAACCGCCATCCAGAGGCGCAGCTAATGATACTGACAGTGAAGCTGACGGGTCAGAATCGGAGAAGGAATCAGGAACTCAGCTGACCAAAGGGCCAATGCCGATTCGCCTGAACGACCTGATAAGCTTTGCAGTTAATAAATCAGGTAATCACTCTAAACAATCTGATAAGCATACTTCTAGTGTAGAAAAGAATGATAATGCTCTTGATTCAAATTTCGGTATCAATGAAGTGGGAGAAAACTTGGGAAATGTAAGCCTGGAAACTAGAAATAAAACTAAAGAGGTGCATAAACAATGGAGTTCAGTAGTAAAGGGGAGTACTAGAGCTGGGATGAAGCTTTACTTTGATGAGTTGAATAGTAAAGGGCCTGAAATTCATATAGAGGAAATGGACATAATAGAAGAGTTGGAAAATTGGAAATTCACCTTAGAGGGAACATGTGTTGGGTGCGAAGCCGACTATCAAGGATTTAAAAGATTATGCTGACAAAAATTGGCAGGAGGGAGAAGCTCCATTGATTAAGTACTTTCGGAGGGGATGGTTTACCATCCGATTTTTGTCGGAAAAAGACATGATGGGAGTGTCGGAAAAATCCATTCATTCTCAAACCATGGTCACCCACTATCTCTGAGTTAGACAAAGTCTCTCATATTCCTGTCTGGGTGCTACTACCTAACCTTGATCCATGGCTGTGGAGTGCTCATGCCTTGAGCAAAATTGGTAGCAAGGTAAGTAAACCAATGTTTGTAGCCCACACATCATTACATAAAGAAAGGTTGCCATTTGCTAGGATATTGGTAGAGGTAGATGTTTCAATAGATCTACCTGAGGATGTAATGATAAATGTAACTCGATATGGGCAACAATGAAAGAATTGACTATGTTCCATTCTATTGCGAAACATGCTCAACATTGGGACATAAATCAAACTCTTGCAAGCTGAATAAGAACAAGACAAGAGAGAAGGTGGAAAAAAGAAAACAAATCATGGCCGCTCAATAATGGGAGGATTTGGGTTTTATGGAACCCTCAACAGATCAAGGTAGAGGTTATTTTTTTTATAAAACCCCTACAATATTCAGGCTCAAGAGGCAATGGAAAAAGCCAGAGAAAAGTTCAGCAAACTCAAATCAGCAAAGATTAGTATGCTAAACCAAAGGGCAAAAATCACTCATATTCAATTATTGGATGGCAGTAACACTAGATAGTAACACTAAATTCTTCTTCAACAGAATTGCTGAAAAGAAAAATCAAAGCACAATAGCAAGGATAACAGATGAAAATGGAAAGGTTCATAACGACCCAGATGAGATTGCAACAACTTTCATCTCATTTTGTAAAAAACTGTTGGGTACCTCAAAGAAAGTGGAGCAATTAGACTACAAATTTGTCAGAAAAGGGTGTTTAATTCCTAAGCAAGCTAAGGTTGGGTCGGTGAAAAAGGTAACAAAAGAAGAGATTAAAGCAGGTCTATTCATTATGGATCCAAACAAAATCCCTGGCAAGATGGGTTCAATGCTGATTTCTTTCAAAAATCATGGAACATAGTAGAGAAAGATGTCAACAATGGAGTCTAGGAATTATTTGATAAAGGGCATATGCCTAAGAAGATAAATGCAACTATGGTCACTTTGATTCCAAAGAAAACTAATGTTGATACAGTGGCTGACTATAGACCAATTGCTTGTTGTTCTACCGTATAAAAAATTATCAGCAAAGTTCTAGCTAATAGACTGAAAGCCACACTCCCAACCATCATGGGAAGGAGCAGACAACATTTGCAGCAGGGAGAAGCATTTTTGACAATATTTCCCTTACCCAAACAATAATCAAAGGCTATACATAAGCTCACACCTCCCCTATATGTCTAATTAAGGTAGACATAAAAGCCTTTGACCTAGTAGATTGGAAGTTCATCAGAAGTATGTTGGAAGCCTATTGCTACCCTTCATAGTTTATTGATTGGATCTGCAGTTGTATCAGCTCCACTTTGTTTTCTCTCAAGGTGAATGGTACATATCATGGCTTCTTCAAAGGGGAAAGGGGTATTAGACAGGGTGACCCACTGTCTCCCTACATCTTTGTTCTTGGAATGGAAATCCTCTCCAGACTCGTAAGGGAAATGCACCTTCACCCTCAATTCTCATATCATCCTAAATGCTCTTGAATCAGGTTAACCCACCTGATTTTTGCTAATGATTTGATGATTTTTGTGAGTGGGGATGTTCCTTCTATAAAGCTGCAACATTATGCCTTGACAAATTTGCCTAATTTTCTGGTCTTCATGCCAGTCAAGTAAAAACTGACATCTACCTAGGAGCGGTTAGCCAAGGAGTATAACAGGAAATTGTTAAGATGTCTGGTTTCATTGAGGGGTGTTTTCAATTCAGGTATCTGGGATACCCACTCAACACCACAAAACTGAAATCAGACTTGTATGCTGCTCGCATTGGGAAAATTAAGAAGGTCATGTTTCATTGGAATTCTAACAATCTTTCTTATTCGGGGAGAGTGCAGCTCATCAACTCAGTGGTTTTTAGTATGGAAATTATTAGGGAGCATGTATGCTGCTTCCTAAGGGAATAATCAATATCATCCATAAAACCTGTAAGGACTTCCTCTGGAAAATTGAACCAGGTCAGAGGAATATGCATTTCAAAGGCTGGCTAAGTATCTGTGCTCCAAGAAGAGACGGGGGAGTGGACATTTAGGTGGTGCTCTCATGGAATAAGGCTCTGATTGCAAAATGGATTTGGAGATTGAATAAAAACCAAGATGGCATTTGGGAAGGCTGGACAGAGGCTTACAAACTTAGGGGAAAACAGTGGATATGGCTGTTGCCATAAGCTTTGATGCTAAGAATTGGAAGAGTATAGTAAATGTAAAAAATGAAAACATGGAAAGGACTGCAAACTCTGGATAATACCCCCCCAGCAATGGACCGGAAATGGTAAATTTTAACACACATGCTGCCTATAATTTTTTCAGTAACAAATACCCTGAGACAGGCCTGGAGAACTGTTAGTTTGACCACCCATTGCTTTATTGCAGCCCTTGCTATGCAGGGTAAGCTAGCAACAGTCGACAACCAGAAAATCAGAGGTCTTTATTTGGTAAACAAGAGTATCCTTTGCAAAGCAGCAGGAGAGTCTCGCAAGCATTTGTTCTTTAGGTGTGACTTTCCAAATACCATCTGGAGCAGTATCAGAAATTGGAACAATATAAACTGCAGAGCATATGATCTGCTTGGTATTATTCAGTGGCTCAAATCCAGGAAAAACAAAAGGAGTTGGAGGTATGATTAGGCTGTTTGCAGCCTCATGGCCACCATCTATATCATTTGGCAAGAACGGAACGCAAGGCTGTTTGCCGATAGGGGACGTAGTGCAGATATGGTAGCTAGACAAATTAAATTTGTCGTTAGTGTCAGAATTTATTTCCGTATACGGATTTTTAATCTAGAGGAGATAGTTGATAGCCTAACTACCTAGCTTGGCATGTTGTAGTGGTGTTATTTTTGTAAGACATCTTTCTATTTCCCCGAGTAGATGAGTAAAAGCACAAACATTCGTGCAAAAAAAATAAAAAAAATAACACATACTCTAGTAAAGAAAAGGCGTTTGTTAAAGAGGAAGGGTTGGGATGTGAATGGTTGTAATGTGTTAATGAGATGAACTCAACAACAACAATAGCAAAATTAATCCAAACCTTTTAGTCCAAATTGTCATTGATACTTTTAGATGAAACAAAATACACCTGCTAATGTAATGGACGCACAAATGCAGTTGTCATGCAACTCAACAATAACAGAGTTGCATGATTTTCATTGCCTTATTTGTGTCCAGAATTCTAAAGTTCGGGAAAATTATAATAATGGCCATGGAATCTGTACGTTAACCAAAACTGAACATTAATCTGAGAGCTTTATGTAACCCTCGATGTCAAATGCTTGAAGGAGCATTGTTGTAGTACTTAAATTTGTTCATTTAACTCTGAAAACAGGGACGGCTTTAGGTGAATGGAGTATCAAGGGATTGAAGCCCAATGCACATAAATCAAATTTACACTTCTACTCCCTCCGTCCCAGTCAATTCCTTACCTTTGTGTTTTGCACAAAGACCACGATAAGGGGAAGGGATGCAATTAAGTGAGGCTGTTATCCTTAAGCACATGGGATAATTCTCGCTGGTGGGGTTATCTATGCTACTACTTTAATAGGCTAACTTCAACGCCTATGTGGCACTTGATGAACGTGTTCCCAGGGAAAAAAAGCCACGTCATCGCTTATGTGTCGCCATTAGGTTAGCTCTTTTAATTTTTTTATTTTTTTTTTATTTTCTTGTATTAAATTGTGGGCAATTGTATGGACATGTATTCAATGAAAATATTAATTGATGTATTAAAGTTTGGGCAATTGGAAGGTTTTTTATTTAATAAAGAAATTAAACATTGTGTCTCTTGGCTCTTGGTTTGCCAATTGCATCTGTAACGTCTTAATTTGAAGTACTATATAAAAAAGAGAAACTTAGCTATGGGAAATAATATATACTCCCTCCACTTTTTTGGTTTACGTTGTATTCAAACACAATAGTCTACATATGTCTTAGTACCTATATTAGATGTATGTATCTATCGTAGTGTTACTTTTTAAAGTATACAAGTATGTTTTACTATCAATTTATGATCGATGGCAATTGTCATTGTTATTTCAAATAGTTATTGTACTTAAACTGTTATAATGAAATACAATAGTCTTCGTAATGTAAATTTTCGATTTTGTGATTCACAAGTTCATTTTGATGTTTATCTTTGGTTTTCAATTTTCAACATTGTAAAAATTCAACATATCAAGGACAAATAATAAAACTTCCGCTCAAGGCATTCTTTAAAAAATATATACAGATCACAATATTTGGTTTGTGATTTATAATACTATGCGAACAAAAAAAACGATTTTAAATTTTATATGCTCAACTTAATTCTCCAAATCAATCGAAATTTGTCCCGTGATTTCAATAAATTTTCAATAGGTCTTTAATCTTTCTTCTAATACAAGTTATTAGCATTAAAATATGTGGTTACTTGGAAAGCATTTTATTAAATAATGATATTGACTATTAAGATATACCAATTCTACAATGGCTACAAAGATGTGGTAGCCATTTGCCCATAATTAAAATTAATGACTAATAATTCAAAAAATAAAATAAAAAATACCCATCCCCCCATCGTTCTCTCCTCCCCCTTCCCCTCCATCCTCCTCAACCCGACCCACCCCTTGCCCACCGCTCCTCAGCCGCGACCCATCCCTTCCCGGTCGCCTCCCCAGACATTCCGTCCGGCTTATGCCGGCGTCCCTGCTCCCGCCTCCCCCGCCGCGACCGTGACTTCATCTCCTCCTCCAACATTTCTCTCTCCTCACATTTTATAGAGGACGGCAACGAGGATGGTGGGCGGCGAACTTAAGGGATGCACGCGGTGGAAAGAACGCGAGAGGGGGGGTGGACAGAGCTACTGTTGCCGCAAATCAGAGGGAAAAAAAAAAGAATCGAGGGAGAAAATTGGTGGCCTTCTCTTCCACCCCACCCGACCCATCCTTTCCCCACCGCAGCCCAGCCCCGCCATATATATCCCCTTAACGTCGCTCCCCAACCATCCTGACCGCCTGTTGCCGGCGGCCCTGCTACCCCACTATCGTGATCTCCACTCTAACACCCCATCCATTTTTATTTCTTCTACGTTTCTCTCTCCTCCATTTATTGAGAAGTGGGATGCGGCAATGACGACGAGGAGAGGCGATGGGCGAGTGTAGTGGTGGCGGAAGCGGCTGTTAATTTGGTGTTTGTACAGATGGTGGTGATCGGTATACTGGTGCGTGGTGGCGGAAGGGGTGGGGGGAAGGGAGAGGAGAGAGAAAATGTAGGGGTTTCTTTTTTTTCCATAAATGCATATTCTCAATAATTATTTTTAATTAATTATTTTTTATTTTCCAGTCATACTATGGAGGGTTGTGATTGCTCCATTTAAAATCAACGGTTAGATTTGCCCCCCTTACAATGGCTACCAAGACTTGGTAGCCATTGTAGAATCACTCATTAAGATAGCGTCTTTTGGCTATTGGTTTATAAATTAGTTGTGGTAGTTTGATATAACTATATTGTATTTTAATTAGTATCATGGGGAATATGATCGTTGTGGTTATGAGCGAATTATACAATTTTTGGTTAATCATGTACATTTTGGATTTTGAATTTAATGAGTATATTGTACTTTTAATTATTTTGGTATTATGTTTTCAATATCGTACGAACCTCTTAACGTTTGATTTCAATTTTTACAAATTCATCCAACAAAAATCTTTATCATGTAGTTTAAAATGATTTAAAGTCTAAATTTTCTAAATTTTTATCAAGGAAATAATTTTTCATTTTTAAATAGGTTATTCGTTTAAAATGAAACGAAAATAGGACCCGTGATTTCACGGGCACACAAGCTAGTTAATCCTTAATCATCAACACAAATAGCTCTAGATAGGTCCGTAATCAATACTCCACATTAGTATGTTTGTTGACCACATCAAAATCAAACGTGTAACAATATTTGGCATTAGAATCACTTTGAATCAAAATAAAAAACAATCACGTTGAATCAAAATCACAACAAACTCAACTTTGAATGGAATTTATGACAAAGCCAATTTCAACTCGAAATAATGGAACTAATTTCAAATCAAACCCAACAATAAAACAAAATTCATGTCAATACAACAACAAACCCAAATTCGAATCCTTACAACAACAAACCCAAATTCATGTCAATACAATAATAATAAAAAAAACCAAAATAATATAATCAATGCAACAAAAAAAACCCAAAAATCGTATTACACAACAAAATTACCCAATATAAATCACAGAACAACCAAAATTCATCAACAAATCAACCAAATGATGAACAACCCAGAAAAAAAATTGAAACTTTTGGAGATCAAATATAAGGAACACACGATTAGGGGGGGGGGGACAAGGTGATTGCAAAAGTCATATCTATTTTAGGGTACTGATAAATGGGGATCGAATGAGTAATGATTTGGGGGTGGGAAGAACAAGGGTTTGAGAAATTGTGAGAGGTTGCGTGAGAATTATGAGAAATAAGGAGAGAGAAAATGAGTGAGTGGAATAATTATAGTATGAGATAGTTAGGGTAAGTACTTAAATTGGATTGGGTTAAGTGTGATTAGATGTTGTGGTTAGTGAGTAAGTGAGGACATAAGAGTAATTTTAAGTGCAAAAAACAATTACACTACTAAAAAAATGACCTAATGCAACACTTCTAATGTAACGGTGTATAGATAGGCGTTACCTTTGCTTACCTATTGCAACACTTTCCTATTATACCTCTAAGGAAGTATCTATTGCAACGTCTAATGTAACGGTCTATTGATAGGCGTTGCATTTGAAAATTTTTGTTGCCTTACCCAAGCTAATGCAACGCTACTTAAAAAAAAAAAAAAAAAAAAAAAAAAAAAAAAAAAAAAAAAAGCCATACCAAATATTGGGCGCGACAAAAGAACATTTCCCCCCAATTCTGTACTGGACTTGCTCAAACCCTAACTCAAACTTCACTCTCAAAATTCAACAAAAATCATGCCATACTCTCAAATTTCTCAATCCCTTATCGTCCTTAGTTGATCTCAACTTCACTACTTCCACGCATCAAGTTTTGAGTTTGAACGATTATGGTCAAATTGATTTGGGCAAGAAATTGAAATATTTAGGCGAAATCGACCCGAGGTCCTTTGAGTAAGTATTCTGGGTTCATGATTTTGATATTTTCCCCAATTTTTATGAATTTTTAGCCCCAATTTAATTCAATCTGAATTGGGTACTCATAATTTGTCCAATTTCCGACAGTCTCTCCTTTGGTCTGATCTTTCGCACTGGTGGAGGTGGTGACACATTCAGCATCTCGCATGAAACAAAGACAGAACAATGGCGTCATGAAGAAGAAACTCACGTTGGAGTAAGCAGCTGTTCGGAATTTCTTGATTCCTCCCTTTGGTCGAACGTCCTCAATCCTGTATCGGAGTGGAGAGAAAAACGATTTACTACTACTACTTGAAGACTTGTTTTTACCAGAATCTGCAAACGTCTTCGTCATGTCTTTGTGCTTCTTCCTATCATGAAAGGTATAATAACTTCCCCAGTATCAGGTAATTTTTTTCCTGCATATTTCTGCCCCTCTTCATTTTTATACTTCATTTTTTTTAATTAATATCTTGTTTATGTTTCTGGGTTTGTGTTTTTGTTGATTATACATTTTATTGGGTGGTTTATGTTGTATGAATTTGTGGGTATTGTGTTGTAAAAATCTTTAGTTTAGGAATTGAGCTGAGTTTGTTAGCTACGGAGGGGAAAAGTTTGAGACATTAAAATATTTTAGTTGTAATTAGAGGTGCTGCATATTATTGTTTTTTCTTTGTTTTTAATTGTTTTTGGTTGTAAAAGTGTAAAGATTGAAACTTTAGTTGTGGAAAATCTTGGATATGTGTACCTTACATGAATGAGAATGATTCCATCTCAAATTGGTTTTCTTTCTCTTATTTAGCTATGTACATGTTATTTCCTTGGGGATTGTAGTAAGGCTTTGTTGTTTGGTATGTGTCTGAGGGGTTAATCATAAGCTGAAAAGCGGGGCTAAATGGGGAAGCGGTGCGAATCGTTTGTTAATTAGTCCTCTTAGGCTCTAGTAGCTAGGCCAAGTGAATATTACTTGAGAAAGGGAATTAGATGAGAGCTTTAATGTCAGTGTAGGTACTAATAGCTGGCCTGACTTGGAGTATTTTTCTGATGTCGGGTTTAAGAGTACCGTGATGAAGTATGGTAATGGCGTTGTGGACTTTATCATTGGTAGAGTTATTAGTCTGTACTCAGAAATACAGTGCTTAGAAGATGCATATAGGATTGTTGTCTGAATAGTGACTATAGAGTGGTGTGTAATCTGTAAATGAAGAATGTGATAATTCTTGTGTAAATTGGAATAAAGTGTGTGTGTTGTTATTGCAGTAAGAACGTGACCATCTAATCTTCTTCTTCTTATTAGGGCTTCCCTTTTTTCTATGATATTGCATGCCAGCTCTCTTTCTATCTCTTTCTCTACAAGCTTCCTCTTCTTCTCTTAGAATTTCAGTAGTGCACTGCACTTCATTGGGTTACTCAATTTCTCTTTTTTTTTATTGCAAGTTAATTTTATTTTTGAAAAATTTGTATTGAGAATTGGGTTTTTTGGTGATATGATGTGTCGTTGAAAATTCCAGAACTTTAAATGAAGGGGGTTTATCATGTGTCATTCTCTCTTTTACCCCTTTTCTTTTGTTTCCTCTTCTGTGGTAATTTTGTACTTTGCCTTGTCTTTTTCTCCTCTCTTTATTTACTCCTTTTTCTTGAACCTGGAAAGATTGTTTGAGATTCTTCTCTTCTAATTATTACTTTAAAGTTATGCACGCTCTTGATTATCTTAATCAGATGTTTAGTCCCTAAATTACTATTAGTGGGCCAAGAAAGAGTCTTTTTGACGATTTCAAATTTAGATGTGAAAGTAATGATCTTTCTGAATGCAATAGGCTTCTTATGGCAATATGGCAAGAATGACAAAGTAAATGCAAAAAGTTTACTCTCGTCTGATTTTCTGATTTCATAGCATACTCTTTTCTCCATGATTCTAACATTGTGAGCTACTGGTTATATTTTTGTTTTGGCTAGTGCTTGCTGGTGTTTTTGGCTTGTCTCGCGGCTCTTCAATTGGTGTATCTTAGACTACTCTCCTTTGCTGGTGGTTCTAGATGGCAGCTCAAGGGCCACGTCTCAATGCTTCTAGACATGTGAGTATCAAAACATCATTGTTGTTAGTTCATGTTTGTGGTTAATAGTTAATACTTTGTACTTTATTATTGTGCTTTATATGTGATGTTCTCGTGTGCTTTATATATGTTGGTTACATTGAAATTATGAATCGGTTCACTTTGGTTTATAAGTCTTATACAAATTACGTAATTTTTTTTTTCAACTACGTTAGGCAATAGCAAATCCTGGTATGAATCTCGTTGTTCCTGATTTTCATGTGAGCATTCAGCCACACGATCCAAGTAGTGTTCCCGAAAAACATCAAGATACGCAAAATAGCATACCATCAGATGGAACGAGCAGAGCTAGTCAGGTTCAATACTTTTCCCTCTCTATCTTTTAAACTCTCTTACTCTTTCTCTATATCAACTGACTTTATGACGCTTCTATGGTATGAAAACTAAATTTACTACCAGAAGAGAACGAATGGAGTGAGAGACTATGACTTGGTTGAACTAAATTAGTAGCCTGGTTGTCAAAGATATTATGACGTGGTTGCTTTGAATGGTAAGCATTGGTTATAATGCTGGTTATCTTGGATTTTTTTTTTGGACAATGTTCTAAGTGAAACAAGAAAGAGCAACATAATGGAAACTATTGTTGGTGAAGTCTACAACATGGTGGGAGTAGAGCTGGCAACCTTGACCCGACCCGAGAGAACCGACCCGACTCACCCGAAAATCCGACCCGATTGGACCCGAAATTGTGATCACCCGAAACCGACTCGACCCGACCCGATAACGACCCATGGCCCGATAGAACCCGATAATGTCCAACCCGACAATGACCCGACCCGACCCGTAGTGACCTGTTATCCGACAATGACCCGACCCGTTTGATGACCCGATAATAATTAAGCTTAAAAATGATCCAAATTAAAACAATTTAGTATGCATACTGATGGCTTTAACTTACTAACTGAATAAATTCCCCTAATTATGCCAAAAAACCAAAAAATATTAACCAAAACTTGAAAAGACGCGGGTTAATAACCATCAGTAACTATACCCGATTATGACCCGACCCAAAACCGACCCGACCCGACACAAAATTTACCCGACATGACCCGAACCGAAAGCGACCCGAGTCAAAACCGACCCGACCCGAAAGTTCATCTTGACCCGCCAAGACCGAACCCGATATGACCCGACCCGGCTCGACCCGACCCGAAACCGACCCGACCCGCCCGATTGCCAGCTCTAGGTGGGAGTAGTGGTGGTTGTGGAGATTTCTATGCAGGTTTCTTTGATATGGTGGTATGATTTTTTTGGATGCGTATTTTACGCGGAGGTCATGGCGAATTTTCTGTAGGAACGCACCATATATAGGGAGATTATATCCCTTAGTTTTAAATTTTAGGTTTGATAGTGTATGAATTCCCTCGTCATTATGTCATTCACAAAAGTAACATTATCTGTTTTGCAAGGAATTTGATATTATTGTTGCTATTTTGCTTCTCAATGTTTGTAGATGATTGAGGATCGCAACGAAGATGGTGCTATATTGGAGTAGTGCGGAAAGACTTTAAGCAAAGCTCAAGCTACTAGCTAGCCAATGAAATTTTGTAGATCTAATTTTTTGGATAAGAAACGATTATCTCATGTGCTAACAATTTGCTTTGGCTTATGAGTTGTAGGTGCTTATTATACGTCTCGGCACGTACATTTTAGATAGCTTGATTGGATTTTGTAATCAAAGCACTATTTATTAATTAATTATAAGCTATCAAATTAATTAGTTTAATTATATTATTCGTACTTTTCTTATCATATACATACGGTAAATATCAGTAATAATAATATTTATTATTATTATTATTTCCACCAAAATAATATTAATGCCGGCCACCCTAGTTAGCGTTGCATTAGCTACAAGTAGTGTGCATTTCATTGCAATTGAAAGCAAGAGTGTTGCCTTAGTTTCGTTACCTTTACATTGTACCTATTGTAACAGCAATATGAGTTAAGGTAACGCTTACATGGTTCAAAGCAATAAGCATTACATTAGACCCAAAATTGCGTTACCTTAGACCTAATGCAGCGCGGGTATTTGCAGCGCCTCTGCGCGTCACCATAGGTCTAATGTAACGGTTTTTAGGGTCTAATGTAACTATTTTGGGGTGTTGCAATATGTCATTAATGTAGTAGTGCAACCCAAATACGTACGGTAAATATCAGTAATAATAATATTTATTATTATTATTATTTCCACCAAAATAATATTAATGCCGGCCACCCTAGTTAGCGTTGCATTAGCTACAAGTAGTGTGCATTTCATTGCAATTGAAAGCAAGAGTGTTGCCTTAGTTTCGTTACCTTTACATTGTACCTATTGTAACAGCAATATGAGTTAAGGTAACGCTTACATGGTTCAAAGCAATAAGCATTACATTAGACCCAAAATTGCGTTACCTTAGACCTAATGCAGCGCGGGTATTTGCAGCGCCTCTGCGCGTCACCATAGGTCTAATGTAACGGTTTTTAGGGTCTAATGTAACTATTTTGGGGTGTTGCAATATGTCATTAATGTAGTAGTGCAACCCAAATACGGAAAGGTAAGGAAATGACTGATACGGACCAAAAAGGAAAGGGTAAGGAAATGAGCGGGACGGAGGGAGTACTTCTTTACATGTCATGATTCTCTAATGACAATTGAATAAAATATGATACACCGATGTCAAGTTTTCTATGGGTATAACTAAGGTGGTTGTAAATGACATACTGCAGATTGCTCAGTATAGGATTAATAGATTAAAAGCGAAATAGTGTAGAGTGGAGCTAGAGGCATAAAGTAGGTACAGCTGAATCTTTTGTTTTGCACATATATACGAAATCGTTTTCAGAGGTATGCAAGCAAGTATAGTAACTCGGTGAGTCCTTTGAAGTGGCCGCGAACATTTAAATATTGTGTAATAAAACATAGATTTGTATTTTTTCACGTTGCAAGGGACATTGTTGAAGGTCCCATTGCCTCCTATCAGTATGCGTACAAAATTACACATATAAATTCAATTTTGACATAAGCGGTTATGTAGTGTTTCTTTAATCCTGTAAGGCAGTGAACAAAACATATAATGGTACAGATTTTGACAACACAATATAAGATACTTTCGTTTGGTTTTGTAATTGTTACTTGTGAATCAAGGACAATACATTTGGATGGATTGTGTGTATCCGGTATTGAAACTCCCTCTTCCGAACTCTTGTAGCTCTAGATGTGATTTCATACTTGTTTTTTGAGACCATTAGTTGGTTGATTCTCACTCTCTGAGCAGGCACTTGTTTTTTTGTCTTCGAGGCCATTGAATATTTCACATGTAGAGTACGACTTGTTAACTTGATGTTAAGTTTGAATGTGTGATTGCAAAGGATAGATTTACCTCTGTGTAAGGTCTTGTAAGGTTTTTTTTGTGAGATATACGACTAATATTGGTAGCTTTTGTTCAAGCCTTCTTTTGTTTTTGGCTAAATGTAAATATAATCTATACTACTACTTTAATAGGCTAACATCTACGCCTATGTGGCACCTCATGAGGGTATTCTCAAGCAAAAAAAGCCACGTCATGTCTTAGTTGTCGGCGTATCGTGAGTTAGCTCTCTTTCCTCCACGTCACACACTCTTGAATTGAATGTCATTATGGGCCAGAGAAGAAAAAAAAGCCCCGGCTTTGTTAATAGAAACAGACATCCGTTCACTTACCTCCACGCTATAGGCCGATATAAATAAAAAAAACAATCTCTATATTTTGCTTACCTCACGCCATGGGCCCAAAAAAAAAAGAAAAAAAAAAAACAAATTTTATCATTATCCTTACCGTTTCTGCGCGTGCTCCTTCTCTTCCATAATAACAGAACACTTCTCATCTTCCATGTCGGTTCGTGACGTATCTCCTTCATCCTTTTAATGGCGACGGCTTGGCGGTTATGAAGCTGGAGAGTCTTCCCGAGCTGCTATCTTGCGCTATATATATGGGTGGTTTACCCATGTTCCTGTCTCAATAAGAATTGTTGTTTTGGTGAGTTTTTTGTTGTATAATATAAGGTAGCTGGTTCAATTTAGTTCGTTTAGACGTTTGTGTGGTTTTGTCTTTGGGTAGTCATAATTTGTTGACTATGTCTTTCAGGGATTTACGAATTAATTTGGAGAAGGTTGGGGTCGCGTGACTCGAAATAAGGTCAGTAAATTGGAATTCGACTTAATTTTTGGTTTTTCTAAAGCGTACATCATTAGTCATCTCATAATCAGGCTTGCAAAGGTGTAGAATCATTGACTGAATAAATGAGAGCTTGCCAAAATGGTTTGCTTTTTCTTAAATGGGTACTGAGAAGGAAAAATCTTTTGTTTAGTCAGTGTGTATAAATTACAAATTACAGAGATGTATATGTGATTTGTGGGTTATGGCTCAATATTGCTTCAATGACAAAGAGTTCTTTTGTTTGGGTATTATTAGTATTTGATTTGTTTTCGGGAATCCATGAATATAGTTCTGATTGACTATTAATATATCCTTCTCTCCCTGTCCATTTTTATGATGTTATGATTGATTGTGATTGTACACTAATCCCATGAAAACCTGATTGCTAAATTAACTCTTATCATGCTTGAATATGAAAGTCTCGAATTCCTTAATATAACTGATTGACATTCCTCACTTGCTTCCCCACTTTCCATAGTTCCTAATTTTATGAGCTATTGTGTTGTAGGTTGTTGTTTTGTCGTTGGTTGGAGATTGGATTGTGATAGAATTTAAAAAGTTTAATTTTACATAATATGTCTTACGTTTCTGGCACTCGCATCAGCTCAAAAAACATGAAAGTGTGAATTTTTTTAGTCTGGTCTAGCATGATCAGTTTTCAGAATCTATACTAATACTTTAATAGGCTAACTTCAGCGCCAACGTGGTACGTCATGGAGGTGCTCTTACGGAAAAAAAACCAGCTCACATATAATGTGTCGGCCTACTGTTGAACGTCTTCTCTCTCCTCCACGTCATGCACAACTTAATACGTTAGTGGGCCTAATCAAAAATAAATCTGTGTTTTAATTTGTTTGGCCACGTTTGACGTTCCTAATCCATCTTACTCCATGCCTGCTATGTCTTCCTCAACATCTCGGCTTCCCTACGTTTCTCTTCAACCTCTCACCTTCTAAAAATAAAAACTGTCATCCTCCTTTCATCTTCCTCCTCCCCCCTCTTTGCATTTAAGAACAGAAGCTCAATCGATAGTACTTACCGCCGTGATCGCGAAAATACAGGTTAGTAATTCATGCGGATTATTGATTTGGGTTTTATTGGGGTTTCTATTGTTTTATGGTTGATGGGATTCTGTAATTTCAATTATTTTGATGATGATTGGTCGTGAAAGTTGGGATCTTTCTTTAATGATAATGTTAATTGTTGGTTTTGTGATATTGGTTTTTAATGATCAAAATTTCTTTTTTGTCACTGATGTTGAATGATCTGTGAAGGGGCCACTTTGGATATTGTGTTATAGCTGGTAAAGAGAATATATAGTGACGGAAGGAGTAGGTGTTTGGCTTGATTATATCTTCGAATCACATGATCGCTCTTTAGAGCCTTTGATCTAATTATGTTGATGGCGGTTGATTTATATAGTTATGTGCTTTCTGTGCTTCAATAAATTTTCAAGGAATATATATAGAGGTCAAACTAAATTGATTCAGCTACGAACTTTGCATTTCTGATATTGTTTTGGTATTGTCTCAGGTTGCTTTTGTTGATATTGCTCCTCGGAGGTTAGCTCGCCACTTCGTCCAGTCACTTTTGTCTTTGCTTTAAATTTCATTCAACCGTAGAAATCTTCCCTTTCCTTTCATGTTGTTAATGTTGGTCATTAGTTTTAATCGATAGGTTTGATATGCACACTTGATTTTGGCTTTTGTTTTGCTACTTGCCGGCGATCAGCGTGTGTCACATTGGCAATCTTTCGAGACAATATTAGTTACAATTTGATAGTTTGTTGATTGTTGCTACTTTGGTATGATTCTACTAATATCTACTTTATGTCAAACAATCAGGGACAACCAATATTCAAACTGGCCAACAATTGAATTAAGCAAAGTGGAGAACCATGCTGATCTTTTAGGACAATCGAGTTATCCAGCGCTTAATGATGATTCTTCTCCTGAACTTTTGAGTCAACTCCTTCCTTCTTAATTTTTGTTTGGTAAATATGTGTTACGGCTCAATGAACAACGAGTTGCATTTTATCTGTCTCCATATGGACAACGATTTTTAGTTTCGTACTCTTATTTTCTATTCCATCTCGCTACGTACTAAAACTTTGTTTCGAGTGCCCCCTTGATTTTCGGTTAGTAATTGAAAAATCTAATGTGGTTGTAATATTTAAACTATGTTTCGCAATCAGGTAGATTGTGCTCCTTCAGTGTTCCAAAATTTGTTTACAAGTATGTTGTTCAAATTTATTAAGGGTGCATTGTCTGATAAGTTGAAGTGTGACTATTAAGTTTTTCATGTGCTTTTAGGCATTACTAAGTGCAAATGTCGTGGCTAAAATCATTGGTATTTCAACGTGTACTCTCCTTTTTTAAAATTCAGATTTTTTTGATCATTTTGGACTTGAAACCATCTTCAGTAAAGTCCATATGATATGCAGTTAGTAATAATGTGGAGGTAATAAAATAGAATGGAATCGCATCTTTTTTTTAGGACAACTATATTCTTTCGGGTTGATTTACTTCATTGATTGTTTGTGTTGTTTCATAAAGAGGGGGGAGGTTCATTTTCACTTTAGTACTGCTGTAGTTTGTTCAGACTTGAGATTTTTGCATAGCAGAAATCATTGATAGAAAATTGACAAGGTATTATTTAGATGATCACAAGTTAGAAACTTAACAAAATGAAAGATGGCCCAAGTCGTCGACACAGTCAATATTCACCTAGAAATCAATATATTGCAAGTACCATGTATGGACCTATTTGTTTTCTTTCTTTGTGCTCATATTCTTAGGGCTTCAAAGTTTTAGGTAGTAATTTTGTTAGTGGGGGATAGCTAGACATGCTGGAGCTTTTGTGAGGACTGGAACCACCTGCCCAAGAAGTAGTTCGACCATCAGACATCATGTTAGACACTTGACCATATATCTATTGCAGTGGTATACTCGGTCGAGAAAAAAATGAGCCTCTGGAGCATGATATATATGCTAGCAAAGCAGCCCCATCAAAATCCACGTATAGAAAGGCTAACCCAAACTTCTCAATACCTAATGGCGCTTATAGATTTCAAGGAGTGCTTATATATTTCGCCTTACGGCTGACATTCGAGATGTTTCCAACAGAGATTACGAGAGTTTTTTGTATATTCAGATTGGAAAATATGGCTTAATTTGAATGATTTGCAATCTGTACACACCCATTATATACGGATGAATTAAGTCATAAGCACAACATGTTGCCCAGTAAGAAACTTCAAGATAATGCTAAGTAGATTTAGTGGTGCTACACTCGAAGTACTTTTCCATGCAGGGTTATGATTATGATTGACATTCCTTTCCTGATTGACTGAGTTACTATATTTAGTACATTTTCCTAATGTGGAATGAACTCTTTAGGTTTGTGTGGAGACATCAGGCTAACAACGAGATTAGGGTGAAACTCCAACTTTTGTTTCCACAAGTCATTCTCAGATTCATTTAATGCACAAGGAGCTCCAAATCGGAGCGTCTACTTCTAAAGAACGATTTTACACTAGAAACGCTTCCAAAAACTTCAAAATTGTCTCACCCAAAGTTTGTTTATGGGAATACGATGGGAGCTTGAGTACAAGTTCAAGTGGGCAATATAGTTTGTTTATGGGAATACGATGGGAGTTTGAGTAAATTAAGTTGTAATATATTCAGATTTCAAGGAGTGCTTATATATTTCACCTTACCCTGACTATTTGGTGACTTTTTTTCAGTACAGAAATTGGGAGCTAAAATTATTGGAGCAAGGGGAGACATTCGAGGAGGAAAAGTATTCTGAACAAATGTATCCGATCATATGATGGCATTAAATGGGAATTTTACCTCTATAGCATCTGTTAGGTACCCGAGAACTACGGATATTAGCTTATTGAAGACTAATCAAAGCTGAAGTTTGTGCTATTGTGGAGTCTCATAGGGCGTGTTCGGCACAGCTTTTTTATTAGCTTTTAGTCGTTGGACTTGGTTAAACAACTACTTATCTAAAATATGACATGTTCGGTGCACCAGATTTTGGGGTAGCGTTTAGATGAAATATGAGCTTTGTTTAAACGTTGCTCATTCTAGCGTTTCATCCCAAGCTGTAGCTTTTCCCTTTCATTTTTCCTAGTATGTCCCTAAATTGATTATGGGAAAGATCAACTCCCTGCCACGTTTCACACTTTTCTCAAGCCCTACATATTTTACTTTATGGTCAACCCCCTTACCTTCACCTTAATTATGCATATTACGGACTTTAATTTAATTTGGTTAATTATTTTCACAAGCTAATGATTTTAGTATGAATGTATGATATGCCTGCTTGTGCTCAAATATATTTAGAAAATTATATGGTGTACGGAGTATAGGTTTAGTTCGTTTGTTGACATAGAAAATAGTTTGATATCAAACATGTATGTGGCTACGGTGGCGACTCGATCAACGTAATTTTACAAGACATGCGTATCAGTGTCCTTTAAAGTATTTTGGTAACCCGACGGCTAATTCTACCGAACATGTTAACAAAATTTCATCTACGTAGCCGCTAACATGTGAACAGCTGTCAGCTAACAGCTACAGCTACTAAAACGCTACAGCTACAGAAACGCTACCATCTACCAGCTACAGCTACTTTTGTCGAACATGCCCATAGGGATGTCCACTCATCTCTAGGCGCTTACAACTTTGCATATATGTAGTTGAAGTGTCAAACATACCTTCTCTCTGTCAATATGATTCGTTGTGTATCAGCATATACAGTATATACACCTGCATACTTCTCGGATGAGAAATGACAAATTATCTCCACTGTCATTTAAATCAGTCTCTCAGGTTTTTGTAATTACAAATTATTCATCATGCTCAAATGCTCAATCTTTTCTTAAATTCAAAAGAGTATACATAAAGAATCCAAATATAAGTCCCGCTTTTCAATGTCTCTACTTTTCAATCCTTTCCCATTGTTCAAATGTAAAGTGTGTCTATGCAAATCATATGTTATATCTTTTAATATGAATGCCTCTTTTTAACATTAACATTAGCTTTTGAGTGTGTTATTTTAGTTTTTGCTTTTGTACATGTATTTGACCGCTCTTCGATTAGCAACGTGGATAAGTGCGCCAGGATTGCAACGAAGCAGAGTGTCCGGAAGGCAAGGGCGGTGGATCACTAAATCTAATAATTTTTCTTTCCTTTGTATGTACGTATTCAATTTTGATCTTGCGGTGTCACTCCAACAAAAAAGAAGAAATAGTGAAAAGCACACAGTTGTGGAAATAAGAAAATTAGCTGAGATTGAGTACGGATGGGTTACAATTCTTCTAAGCACTTTCTCCTATAGTCATATCCAAACGACTGCCTCAAGTGTGTATCGTAATCTATCGTAAATAGGTGCAACTTGGACGACCTCCAATACATGCATTATATCATTTTCGTCAATGACCATAAGAAATTCCAAAAATTTGATATTTTGTGGTTGTTAGAAGGATCACACATAAAGGCACCAATAATGCCCCCGCGAGATCACGGGTACAAAAACTAGTTATTAATTATTGTACTAGTTGATTTCCTTTAAATTTTTTTAGTAATTGTTGACTCTTCGTTGTTATTTTTTGTCACTTTTGTATTGCTTATATTTTATTCCTTTTTTGGGTTATATCTTCAACTTTGTTATAGATTTTTAGGGTTACGTTTTTTTACTTTAATGCTTGTTTTATTTGATTTAGCTAGTCGTGATATAGTTATGTTTTGGCAGTATTCTGTTTGTCCTTTCCTTTTGTGATTTCGTGTATTGTAATTATGTTGTTTTTACTGGTTTCTAAATATATTGTATGAGTTTCTAAATATATCAAGTTGTTCAATGTAATGATTTATTTTCCCTTTAATGAAACAATCAAGTTCATTTTGATAAGTTTCTATTTGTTATTCCTATATGAATTTTTCTAACGTGTGCACATAGGGCACATGATAAGACTATATTTATTTCCTTAATTAAGTTATATTCTCCTGAATTAATCAAAGATTGCATACAGAAAATTTTGAAGGACATGGTTTGAAAATTGTCAAACTTCCGTTTTTTCTAGTAACCTCTGAAATATAAAGCCTAGTTTTAGCGGTATATAGTCAGTTCACCAACTCCAACTTGTATACTATTAAAGTGCTATTTTGTATGAGTATTGCGTAAATATTCAAGACCAAAAAAGAAGCTAAGACCGAAATAGATGATGTTTGCAGGTTCGAGAAAACTCGTGTTAGCCATTTGGTTTGTAGAGTCCTTAGGAGGTTGTAATGAAGGATAAGGTTCCAAACTGATACTTTATTTCATGTTTTGTGTCACATTCTTGCCTGACATAGATGTTGCTGCCACTGGTTGAATCAGGTTGCCCCATGTAATGAGTTGTTGCAGCTGATTTGTTTCTACTGCCAGTGCTGATACTAGGTCAGGGTTGTTATTTGCCCCGCCTTGAGCGAGGCCTTCCAAATAAAATTTTGAAGGTAGCCAGTGTCCATGCTTTTTTAAAAGATTAGGTCAACTTTGATTAATCATCCTAATATTTGAGTACCTAAAACACAAGCATTAAAAGATATTATAAAATAACATAACTACATGTGATGGTCACTTGACATTCTGATCAAATTAAGATGACTACTTAATAGGAGTGAAGATGATAATGGTTGTTTCATCTAATTTTTTTCATCACTATACCTGGATCGATATTGCTTATGTTATTACGATGAAGGTGATCAGTCGCCCCTCTAAGGCAGCACTCTCCATCTATATTTTGTCCTTGCCTTGGTAGGATGTTCAAGGATTAAAAAAAAAGTTAGCTGACCTTGGTGTGATATTTGAATTTGTTGGTTGAGTCATTGATGCATTTTACACGTAAGTGGTACACAGATTGGAGTATTCTCTTATGTGAATTACTACCTCCGTTCCAGATTAAACTTTCCGCTCCCTCTTGTGCACTTCAAAACGAAAACTAATAAATAATTCATAATGATTCATTTACCAAATAAACTTAAAAGTTATTTATCACCAACATCTTCATCTTGTCTTCCCAATTATTCACTCTACAAAAAACGTAATAGTTTGGGAATGGGGAAGACAAAGTCGAAACCCTAAAAAAAAAAAGATGGGAAGTTTAATCTGAACCGGAGGGAGTACATCGTTAGGACTTTCATAGAGCCTGCTCCTTCAGTTGGTGCATAATTGATATAGTTTGAGTACAACCTAAACCTATGATGGGTAAATAATAGTGCACCTACATATTGTAATATACAGGGTACATCAAAAAATCGAAAAATGTTTGTTATAAGGGTTATGCTGCCAAATTTCAACTCAAAAAAAAAGTACTAGCTACAAAAATAAACAATGAAAAACATAAGGTGTTAAATTAGAGAAACAAAACTGTTGTATTTCGTTCATAACAATAAATAGTGTTGACACTTATTGAATCCAACAGAAAGTTAAAAAAAAAAAAAAAAACATAGGAACCGTTCCGACAAAAACGACGAAACTTACAATAGAAACACAATACTACTCAATCACCACAATCCATCTACTATGTTGCCAAATTTGATGCGGGCGTATCCTGGTAGAATTAGCAACAATAGTCCCGGCATACTTTGAAATATGAATGCCGCTAACACCATTCAAATGAACATGCGACCTTCCCTATCCAACCACCCGCCCTCGTCATCAACGTTTTCTACCTCAAACTAAGTTTTACGAATAACCTCAAGAATAGGCCTTAAATGACTTACATAAACAATTTCAATTTTAGGAAAACATTCATCATCATATAATAGGGAAACAAACCTTACATAGTGCAGATTATCATTAAGAGGACATTCTATAGTAGCGGCATAGAATAAACCCTCAAAACCATTCTCAAGGAGCATAATTCGACCTGACTGTCAACTAAGTTATTTTAGTGCTTGACAGTTATAAATACTGCTAGTTACATTATTAATTTCAATGGGTTTCTTTTAATTAATTTTATAAATTAAGAGAAAATATGTTTGACTATTGTCACATTTAAATTGTAATGGTATGCTAGCTTGTTTTAGCATAAAAAGGTCACTTTTGTTAAACTTAACATATCGGAAAGTTTCGTGTCCCTATTTTTGTTATGATTGAATACTATTTAGTTGATAGTCAGGTCGAAGTTATGCTTCCTGAGAACGGTTTTGAGGGTTTATTCTATGTCGCTACTATAGAATAGCCTCTTAATGATAATTTGTACTGTAAGTTTTGTTTCCCTATTAGATGAAGATGAACGTTTTTCTAAAATTTAAAATGTTCATATAAGTCATTTAAGGCCTATTGTTGAGGTTATTCGTAAAACTCATTTTGAGGTAGAAGACGTTGTTGATGTATTTTTCGAGGGCGGGTGGCGGAAAGGGAAGGTCGATGAGCTTCATTTAAATGGTATATGTGACATTCGTGTTCCAAAGTATAGTAGGACTATAATATTGTTGTTGATTTTACGAGGATACGTGCGCATCAAATTTGGCAACATAAAAGATGGATTGCGGTGATTAAGTAGTGTTGTGTTTCTATTATAAGCTTCGCCGTTTTTGTCGGAACGGTTCTATAACTGGAAAACCCACGTAAACTATAAACTATAACCCACTATGAACTATAAACCCACGCAAGTTTCGACTAAAAACCCATTAGAAGGTGCAAAATCAATCGGTGTCGGAGCTGCTACAAAAATTGAGCTGGAACTGGAATTGTTGAAAAATCAATTAAGAATATAATTCATTGTGATCCGAAGAAATTAAAGGTTTAATTTTGGCGTAAAACGAAGACGAAGATGGATGCAATTAGAGGTTGGCTTACTTTCTACTATGCGGGGGCAGATTGTGTAAGAGATATGATTTACCAGATAAGAAAATTTGATAAAAACAGTTGCCATGTAAAATCTGAATAATTTCACCGATATGACACATGTTAAAATCTGGTGTATTTTTTATAACAGTTTATAGTAACAAAATTACCTGACAATTTTAGCGTGTCCAAATATTGGGTCGGCTATTGCACCCTCTTAATTTCATAAATGTAGAGTTTGGTTGTGAGGTTTTTATTATGATTTTTGAGGAAAACAAATTTTTTGAAGACATTAACTATAGTGATAAATGTGACGAAATTGAAAATTGTTGCCAACATCATAGGGTTAATTCATCGAAAACAAAATGTCAAAATTCTGGTGATAAGATTTATATCCATTCAACACGTTACTAGGCATAAAGTTCAAGGAATAACTAAAGGGTTAGTCTAAATACAACAATGAAAAGGTTAAATGCAACAATAAAATGATTTTTTTTCCAATAATGTCCTTATACTTGCAGAAATATAAAAACAATAAAAAAAATCTGCAATCTTTTTCTTTGATCTCCATGGGTGATCAATGACAAGCTAGCCATTGCAAGCTTCAAATGCCCTCAAGTGATCAGATATGATGTGATGATGACCCAAATAATTGACAACGTTGAGTACCTAAACCGTGGGCTCAAAGTCTCAAACAACCAACCCCCTTAACCACCATGTCGGCCCAGAAAACCGACCCCCCACCCCACCCCGTCGGCTCAGCAAACCGACCCTCCTACCCACCCCGTCGGCCCAGAAAAATGACCCCCCTACCCACCCCGTCAGCCCACATAAACGACCCCCACCCGTCGTCCCAGAAAAACGACCCCCCCAACGACCCCGTCGGCCCACAAAAACGACCTCCCAACCCACACCGTCGGCCTAGAGAATGGACCCCCTACCCATCGACCCAGTAAGAAGACACCCCAAACCGCCCCGTCGGCCGATTAAAACGGCCCCACCTAGTCGACTTTATGCATCAAGCTCATGAACCCCATTTTTCACAAACTATTCACTCTGTTACCCCATTTATTGCTACAAAAATTGATTAATGTTCATTGTAAAATTAATCAATGTCCATAGTTAAAGTTGACTGTGTTTTGGATTTCTTGTGAATTGTGAGTTTGTAACTCGAGTTGTGAGGAAGTGGATAAAAACAAAGGCATATGGAAGTAAATGGTATTTTAGTCTTTGACAGATTTTTTATTGTTGTATTTAGGGGGTGTTTGGTTCATGATTTTTGGGGGGATTGGAAACGGATTCGGTAACCACTACGTTACTTTGTGTTTGGTTTCATATTTTTTGTTTTCAAATCCTTTCCCACTCCCTTTCCAATCCTCCAAAATGAAACCCACCAAAAATGTAAAGTAACAATTTGAATCCCCCTTTTTTTATAATTTTCTCTCTCCTCCTTCCCCCCTCTCTCACTCATCCCACACACCAACCAGCCCGCGCCACCCCGCACCACCGCCAGCGATTCACGCCCCACCACCAATGTCGCCGGAGATGCCACCGGTCGGCCGGCGACATCGCCGGACCCACCACTGCCGCCCTAGCTCACCTCTAATACATTTTCAATTTTTTTGAAAAAACGAAAAATCAAATTTAAATCTCTAAATCTACAATTCATTGAATAGAAATTGGAAAAATTAATTACATAATGAGTTAACTATCCAAATATGGTTAGAATGGTGGTGATAGTGCTTAGGATGGTCATGTTTGGTGGTGGTCAACGGCGGCGGCGAGGTGGTCAACGATGGCAATTTAGGGAGGAGAGAGAATAGTTGAGGTGATGGTGGTTACTTTGATTGGAGGAGAAATTTTCCATTTTGCCCTTACTTATGGAGTCATTCCATTCATATACTTAACCAAACAACATTTTAAATGAATGAAACTTGAATCCATTCCCTTTCCATTCTTATTTCCAATCCGTTTCCATTCTAAAATGTGAATCAAACGCCCCCTTATTGTATTTAGACTTTATGAAACTGAAAGTGTTTGTAAAAACAAAACAAAAAATGTAAAAAATGTTTGTTTAACAGCCGTGTAATTTTGAGGAGGGAAACATAATATTAACACCACACAAACCATAAGCATTAAATCATTCACCAAAGTACAACAGAGAAATTTGTATGCATATTCATCACAAAATCGCCCTAAATTCATAAACCCTAAACATGATCTGTAAACGCACATAAATCATTTATTTATACATAAATAGAATTAACAAAAGCAACCAATTTGTCATAAATTCGAAATAATCAACAAATTTTAATTGGAATTAAAAACTGAACATTTAGGGAGGTGGAATAATACCAATATGATAATGTGAATCAAGGGTTGAAGGAAGGAGACAAATTCGGTGGGAGTAAATCGCCGGGAAGCAGCCCAAGCAAGCCGCAGAGGAGCCAGAACGCAGCCTTCGTGCGCGCAAAAACAGAGGAGAGCAGGGGCTATAGCGTGTTGAAGAGACAGAGAGACGGCAGCGTAAGGCTGACGGAAACCAGCGCAATTGTATGACGGCTAGACGTCGTAAATTAGCGCCGGTCGAGCACAAATGATGGTGAGGATAGAGTTCCCCGATGGTCGGCTACCCTGTTTCTCGTGTTTTTTTTTCGTTTAAGCGTGTAATTAGGGTTAGGAAGTGGGTTATTAATAGTGTAATTTTGGTTTTGAATGTAACTTACAATATGGACTTTAAAAACCGAAAATAATTCAATATGTAACTAGTTTTATTAAACCCATACGTTACACCGTTTAAATATTATATCGCATTTAATGCCTTTTATATGGTGTAATTTTGCAATTATGCATCGTTCCAATTTTAATCAAAATAATCCACATAATATATTATTCTAATGGTGGTTTGCAAGTATTTTAAATTTGAATCAATGATAAAAAGTAAAAGAAAGTTCTCTAAATTGTTTATGTTTGTACATTGAGTGATTATGCAATGGTTACCAAGTCATGGTAGCCATTGTAAAAATTATCAATCTCAAAATTCATTTATCAAAAAAAATCTCAGCCCTTCAAAGTTTGACCAAACAAAAATTATTAAAAAATATTAAAAAAATTAAAAATAAACTCATCCCCAACCTCATCCTTCTCTCTCCTCTCCTCTCCTCTTCCTTCTCCCCCACCCTTCCACCACCACCGCACCACCGTCGCCGACGCCCACACCTAATCCGATCCATCCACCGACGAGGACCACTAACTTGTCGGCGACACGCCGGTGATCCCATCTAAGCTGTCACGGGTCATTATCGTGGGGCCCTTCCATCTCCACGGCTCTTATCTCTCCTCTAAAATCTCCGATCCAACCACCACCCGCCCCTTCCTTAACCCTCTAGTAGCCTTAAATGGCGCCACCCCCTCACAATCGTCGCCACCAAAGTGGTGGAGAAAAGAAGAAGAATATGGAGGTGGAGAGAATGACATCGGTTTCGTAAGGGATTATTGAGAGACGTGGTGACTGCTGATCGGAGGGGCCAGGGCTGGTGTTGGGTGACGGTCAAATACTGGTTGGGTTGGGTTGGGGGGGGGGGGTTGCTTGGGTGGCCGGGGAGAGGAGACAGGAGTATGTGATTATACTTAATTATATTTTTTTTAATTAGAATTTTGATTTATTAAATAAAAATTAATGTATAGGTCAAACTCTTCCAATGGCTACCATACCATGGCTTGGTAGTCATTGTAGAATTAGTATTGTACATTATCTTCTTATATGTAATATTGCAAGTCATAAGGACCATACTCTTATTATTACTGGTGCTACATTGATATTTTATGTTCGCTAAGGATTAATCATGTAATAAGTACTTAAAGCCTTTCATTTTGATCATCGGGGTTTTAATTTTTACTAATTCTACAATAGCTAACAAGGTTTTGTAACTATATATTGTAAGAGAGACAATCACAACCCTTTGAATTCTTCTATTAAATCAGAGCCATTGAATAGTTTGACCATACAAATTATCAAATGAAATTTTAATTTGGTAAAAGTACCTTAATTATTAATTCATTTTTAAGGGGAAGTTACAAATATCAAAACCCCATTTTCTCTCCCCTCATCCCCCTCCACCTCCGCCTCTCCACCCTGGAAACCACCTCTAGCCCATCCACCAGCACCTATCTGTCTCACAACACCACCACTAGACCACCGGTCTGCAGTCGTCTTCTTGGGGAAGGGGGGCCGAAATTAGAGGGGAATGGGTGGAGAAGGGGGAGATCCGAAAGGAGAGAGAAGAGAGTCATGGAGATGGAAGGAGACGGCGACGGTGGTGCGTGATGGCGTAGTTGGTATCACCGTCGTGTCGCCGGCCGGTTGGTGGTGCTCGCCGAACGATTGGCTGGTTTGGGTGTAGGGTAGATCTGGCCGTGTAGGGGTGGTGTTTGGCTGGGAAATTGTGGTGGGCCGTGGGGTGATAGGGAGGGGGAGAGGAGAGAGAAAATTATGGGGGTTGAAGATGAATTTAATTAATAATTTTGTGTTACATAAAAAATACAATTTGAGATAATTATTACTTATTTTATAATATTTTAGATTTATTAAATTAACCCAAAAATATTTTTAAGGTCAAACTTACAATGGCTACCAAAGTGTGGTAGGCATTGTAGAATCACTATTTAATTTTACGATATTTTCCACTTATATTCATATATAGTCTCCTTCATCAACTCTTCTAACCTCTAATCTCGATAGACCCTGAATCATATTATTTTTTTTTTTTTTTGAAATGACATATTATATGATGTTAAGTGTTACTCCCCGGTTTAATTGAATATGCGAGAGGGATTCAAACGAAACGTCTAAAGTAAGTATTGTTTTAGGGCGATGATTTTGCCAAAGCAGTGATTACTACCGTCAAGGCAGATTCATTGAATCTAGTCCATATAATGAAAATATTTGCCTTGGAAGATCCTGATTTTCCTCGACAAAATCATCACCCTTTTTTTATAAGCTTTTGTGGTGAAGTTAGCGTTGAGTAATTGCCTCTAATAGATAATGTCCTAGTAATGCAGGGCTTTATTGATTTATCTAAATGACAATTATATTATTTTTTCGATTTGCAATTATCGTAGAGTTGAAAAGTTTAAATTTCTATGAAAAAAACTTTAACATAATGCACAACGTAAAATTTTTACACTTGTAGATGCACTCCATACAATTTTGAAAATTCATTTTATAATTAAGCTACACATATCAAAAAATGTATAAATTGATCATAAATTAGCTGGGTAATGGCTGCGGCGGGTGGAAGTGGGAACCACCTGATACGGGGGTGGTCAAGGTTAATGTTGATGGGGCGACGTTGGGTGAAAGCGGTTCGGGGATGGGGGTCGTAATCAGAGGGGAGGATGGGGAGGTTCGTAGGGTAGGCTGTAAGCAGGTTAAGGCGAGATGGGAGCCAGCTATCACGGAAGCGAGAGCAGCGGAGTTTGGCCTTCAACTGGCGTGGCAGATGGGGGCGAACATGGTGGTGCTCGAATCCGATTCTTTACAATTAATTAATGCTCTTAGGACTAGGAATTTTGTTGCAAGTTATTTTGGTTTGGCTGTTTTAGACGTTTTCAACCTTTCTCGCAGATTTCTTTCTTGTACGTTTAGTCATGTTAGGCGTAGCGGGAACAAGGTGGCTCACGAGGCTGCACATCTTGGTCCCCTAGATTTCTCGACCCGTGTTTGGGTCGACAGTGGTCCTTCTGATGTACTTGATACAGTTTTCATGTCTTGTCCCTCAAAAAAAAAAAAAAAAATTAGCGTCCACTTCAAAACCAATGTTATGAGCGATTTAGTTTTCAAACTAGTAAAATTTATTTTAACTCCTAAAAAAATGAAAACGACTTTGTGAAATCGAACAAAATGTTTGATCAAACAACACCCATCAGCTACTTATGAGTTATGACTCAATATTACTTGACTCTATCCACTCCATTGAGTAGCGAACCGTAATCATTTACGATGGCTTAACCAATCTTAGGAACCCTAGCCACGCACCACCCAGCACGACGTCTTTGCTCTGGCACACCACCTTTGTTTACCACGGTCTCACTCTCACCTCATTTCTACCAGATAAAATAATAATAATAATAATAAAATAATAAGAAGCGAAAAATCTCAGACAAAATAAAAACCCAAACCACTCGAAAAACCAGCTGAGCAAAACACCAAATTCTGAAAAAAGAAACAAACAAAGAATTCAACAATGGCGGACAAGATTCTTCCTCACTCCATTTTCGTCGCTTTCTCTCTCCTCCTCATCCTCGTCGTCTCTCCGATCGCCGCCGCCGTCGCCTCTTCCGACGCTCCGTTCATCGTCGCTCACAAGAAAGCCACTCTCAAGCGTCTCAAATCTGGAGCTGAACGCGTCCTCGTTTCCATCGATATCTACAACGAAGGATCTGCGTATATTTCTCCCTCCTCACCTTTTAATTTTCTGTTTTGATTAGTTTCGATCTTGTTTTTTTTTTTTTTTTTTTTGCTGTGATTCGATTTGTTCCTACTCCGATTCAGCTTGATGCTTGTTCGTTACGCTTTCAATTTCTTGATCGCTGACTCTTTGAATTCAGTTTCGTCTTAGATTTCATGTCTAATTAGGAGACGATGTAGTGGTGGTGATTGATTCGTCGATCTTAGGTTTTGCTGGTGATTTGCAGCTTAGGTTTTGATTCGTAAGTTGCTTATATTAGAAGATAAAAATGGAGTTTTAAATAGCTGGAAATGGATCTGTGTGTGCTTGCATTTTTAGCGTTCTCTTGGTTTGTTAATGCGTTTGATTGATTGATGTTCGTGTGGTGCTCGTTGCGGTTTGCTTTTGTTGAATTCGTTTCGCGGTATCGTTTGGGGAGAGGGGGAAAGGAGAGACACTGTGATTGCAACTTGTGGTAGATTTGTGTTTTTAGATGCGTTTTGTGAAATTTCCTTGATTGGTGAGTTAAGTTGTGGTTCTGTGGAGTGTTTTCTCGTTTTATATCGTTTAAAATTTCGATGGAGATAAGTGATTAAGAAGTAGAGTGACAGTATGATAAAGGAATTGGGAGGAATAGTTTGAGGTCTATGGAATTTCGCTGTCGTGAAGTACTTTTATGAGTGTTTTATGGCAGCGCGTTAATTAACTATAAGCGGAGGTGCTAAGAAG
The DNA here is from genome assembly GCA_963457585.1 of Spergularia bocconei. Classification (NCBI taxonomy): domain Eukaryota; kingdom Viridiplantae; phylum Streptophyta; class Magnoliopsida; order Caryophyllales; family Caryophyllaceae; genus Spergularia; species Spergularia bocconei. Next base: position 10,465,996 of record OY734943.1, read on the forward strand.
TAAGAACCACGGGAAGTTTTCTTCGTTGAAGAATTTTTCCATGGACATAGTGCTTCGTTACAGAAATTTTTTCCATCATTCCATGAGCATATCCTACTGCTGATTTGTTGCCCTTGTGCCTTATTCTAACAAAATAATTATGTACTTTTGGTATGTCTCTGTTTACCTAATTTTGTTCAAGAAGTAGAGTAAGTTAACCCTCCCGATTTGCGGAAGGTTGATTATCTTAATTTAATGTTGCTGTATTGGGGAATATGTTAGGTCAACTTCGAAAATTTCTCTTGTTCCATGAGTGTGTTCTTATTGGTGGCTGATTGAACTGGATGGTAATTGTAGTACATTGGACACATATGAAGACAACTTTTCTCTAGTTATTTTGGGTGTTCAGTTAACTATATCTTCATCTCATCATACGATACTAAGTTCTAGAAGTGTGGGAGATTTAGGTCTGAAGTTTATTGGGACTGATGTGATAGCAGCATAGCGCTCACTATGTTCTTTGAATATGACGGCTGTCATTCATAGTCTTAACTAGCGTTTCCTTCTGAGTTGTAGAATATGGGATTCTTATGATACATGCATTCTTTTAATTTGTCTGTTCCAGTTGACTACTTAGGTGGTGATTTTCATAGTTTTAACTAGCGTTTCCTTCTGAGTTGTAGAATATGGGATTCTTATGATACATGCATTCTTTTAATTAGTTAGTCGCCATAGTTCTTCAGTTTTTCTCATTCCCATTGAAAATTTTACTTAGGAGGTCTAATCATGTAAGGGGAGGGGGGAAGAAGGCAAGACATGATGGGCGAAACAGCAGTTTCTATAAACCCCCCCCCCCCCACAAAAAAAAAAACAGCAGTTTCTGTACTTTATGTTCTTGCCTTCGTTTCTAAACCTTATTGACTGTTGTCATCCAATCTAGATTGTTAGGACTTTATTACATTTACTATACTCAAAAACTTGCAAAAGAAGAAAGGATTTCGTGTATGGTATAAGCGTGCCTTAACTCCACTCATTTCCATAGAATCTGTAGTTTTCTTTCCTTTTTTCACTTCGTTGCGTTTCCATGTATTCTAACATTTTTAGTTTTGATTTTCTTTAATTCCAGTTTGTTCGGTAACTTATACCTCAGTATTTTTCAACCTTAGCTTGGATCCTTCTTTCCTGTTTCAACTGTTTTCCATTGAGGGACGTCAGATCTTTCCTCTTCTCTCCCCTTCATTTCACCATTCAAACAAAACTGTAAAAGTAAAATGGTTTCTGTATTTGGGAAAGGGTCTATTAGGGGAAAAAGCTTAGTATAAGTCTGAAAGTGATACGACTAAGAGTTAATTAATATTGGAAATCTAGTCCTACTTATCTATTCCTGGACATGCAAAGAATGAGGAGATAGATTTGAGTTGTAAAGAAGCTTCGTTTTTTTTAGCTGTATCAGGTGGGAATCTGTCATCTATGCCAAAAGATGTGGTCCATAAAGATTATGGGAAGCAACATGAAATATTCTATTGATTGAATCTATAGTTCAAAAGTGTTGGAAAGTGATCAACCTAAAGAGTTAAAGTGCACCAATGCACCATCGTGAAACCCCTGGATCCCCTGATTGTTCTGCTGTCCTATATGATTTAACTTCCTTCTCGAAACCTAAGTGAAGTACTTACATTTGAAAAACATCTAATGCTAAAGGGGAATGTGTTCTTGAGTTTACTTTGTTTACCATTTTCTAATAGAATCTAAGGGGCTCTTTAGACGTGAAACGACAAGATCTATTGTTTGCCATTTGTCACCTTCATGTGAAATTAAGTGCAGTTGCTGGTGTATTTCTCTGTGTTGAGTACTTCATTATCTTTTCCTTTTGTGTGACACTTTTTCTCATAGATAAATGTTTTAGATCTTCTCTACTTTCTTTTTGAAGCTATTTGCCCTGAGCTGAAGTGATGTGCTGATATTATTTCTTCTTTATTGAATTTGAGGCGCTCAGCTTGAATGTAGATAACATCGATGACATGCTATATTTTCTCCTTCTGCAGAACTGCATATGATGTGAGTGTGACTGATGATAGCTGGCCTGAGGATGCTTTTGATCTCATCAGCGGTAAAACCTCAGATTCATGGGAGAGGCTTGACGTGTAAGTTCAGTTGTCGTCAGTTGCAATTCCTTTTTTTTTTTTTTCCGGCTTCATACAGCTTCAATACTGATGAGCTGCCTCTTCTTGCTCTAGTGGTGCTGTACTTTCACAATCTTTTGAGTTGGAGGCCAAGGTGAAAGGCAAATTCCATGGAGCACCTGCTGTCATAAAGTACCGTGTCCCAACAAAAGCTGCCCTACAGGTTTGATATCCCCTTCAGATGAATAGCGTGTTCATAATTCCGTTCTCTGTTACACATTTTGCGAGACATTCATCCTCTTGTAAACCTTCTTTTGTAGGAGTCATATTCCACCCCAATTTTTCCATTGGATGTCCTTGAAGACAGACCTCCAGAGAACAAGTTTGACTGGGTGAGTTTATTTATTTTATAGCAAATGTTTGATCTCTCCTTATAATTTTTTATATTTGCTGGTTTATTGACAAATCTCTTTTTTTTTTTCTCTTGCTCCTTGCTGTGTTGTTGATGGCGGTGTTTTCCTTTCAGGTTAAGGTATGACATATTAGTCTTTCGCTCCTTTCATTATGATTTCAGTAGTAATCCTTGGCTTCTTTCGTTATAGTCATGTTTCTGATAATACTATTTTTGAATGGAAATGCAGAAATTGCTGGCTAAATATGGATCCCTGGTCTCTGTAATCTCCCTTGTGAGCCTCTTCGTGTTCCTTGTCTTAAGTCCATCAAGCACCGCCAAGGCAAACAAGAAGAAGCGTTAAAAGTAGCTGACTTTAGCTCATTTGTAGCTTTTCCTTGTAATGTTAGAACAGCTGTTAGCAATAGTCTGGTTAATTGATCTTCTTCATGTACTACTTCGCACGGCTGAATGGGTGAAAGAATTTTGAGTTCAGTGTTTGTAATTCTTCGGCATATATACTGAAACGGATACGTGAAATCGACATATTGAGTTTTGGTTCATCATGATTCCAAGAATAAGATTAGTTTCAAAGACGTAGCCTTCTTTGTTCTTCAAGGCCTTTCTAGCTTTCAGGTTAACCGTGTTCTACTCAGAAAAGCTCTGATTCTAGATCGATTAGGTATTCTGTTTATCAAAGGTTTTTGTCTCGGCATGTATCGAAGAATGGGTGAGAATCTTGAAATAACAACCTGTGAAACAAATCTCGAGTGAGGATCTACGATTCCATTCAACCATTCATAGAACAATTAGCTAGGAAACTTTATTTTCTTCAGCAAAATAACAAACTGAACTAAACTAGACTCAAAGCAAAATAGGAAATCAATACGAAAGTTGTCGGGTAACATTCGAAGTTGGCTATTCCTGGTATCCACTTCCAATCACACAGAGGCTCGAAAAATGACTTATGTAGTGAAACGGGTCATCCAAAGGTAGAAATATCCGGTATCTCTTGTAAAGCTTTTTTACATTTACCGCTCATATGGCGCAATTTCACCCTCGTATCTTCATCAATGTTCATGAGTTTTTTAACTCCATTTTCAAAACATTCAGATGTACACACAGTTTTAAAAACATTCAGAGGCGGTGGTACACATTCAGATGTAACCAAAACATTCTTCTCCTGTTTCGCAGAATCCCAGCGGTAATCTAAGCAGGCCCGTGCCTGAGCTAGGGCGAGCAGGGGCGGGCGCCCTGGGCCCATGGTAAGAAAGGGCCCAACGTGGTGAATTTCTAACTATGGGTTTGTTAAAAAAAAAATCACGCTTAAAACTTTAAGATTGAAGAATGATAAGTTTTTCTCAATTCACCTTCAATATTAATCACCATGAAACACGCACAAAATAATTTGAGTATCATCTTTTTCCTTCCCCTTCCTAATCTTTCTATTTTAACTACAAATGAGTAACTATTCAAGGCATATTTATGTTGGATTGACTTGGATGGAGTCCTTAATTTCTCTTAGTCAAATAAATGGAGTTGTATTTTACTTAGTGAAATCACGAATTTCATTTCTAACTTAAAATAAGTGCAATTTCGATTCATGCCAGTAGGCAAGCTTCATCAAGAAATTGGGCTGAATTCAGTTTTCTAGTCTCTAATTCGTGAACAACTATCAATTTCTAAAGGTTAGAATTTAAACTCTTTATTCCGATTGCATATGCTAATCTCAATTACAATTAAATCTTCATGCAATTTGCGTAGGTTTCCTCAATTTTGTTGCATACTGTTAATAAGTAATTACCTATATTGTAGCTAGTATCTAATTGATTATCGCTTGTTTTGGGACTAAATCAATGCCCTAGTATTATTATTTATGAACATTTTTTGTATTTTTCTAAGGGGCCCAAAATTTTGTATTCGCCCTAGGGCTTTCAAAATGTCAGGAACGGCTCTGAATCTAAGCTTATCTCCACGCCCAATCCAAGTTCCTTCACTAGAGTAAAGGCATTTAACTGCTGCTCCGAGTGCATAGGCCATGTAGCAATCGGGACCCCAAACCAGATGCTCTCAAGTATCGAATTCCAACCACAATGCGACACAAATCCTCCAATGGCTTTATGAGCCAAGACAGTAATCTGGGGAGCCCACGGAATCACCTTACCTCTATGGGCCGTCCGATCCAAGAAGCCTTCAGGCAAGGCATCCTCGTAATCGAGCTTGTTATCACGATCATCACTACTTGCCATTCTCAGGATCCACAAGAATGGATGACCACAAACATCCAGACCGTTGGCTATTTCTTTAGCTTGGCCTGCATCAAAACAGCCCATGCTCCCGAAGCAGAGGAACACTACCGAGGATTCAGGTTGTTGGTCTAGCCAGCTCACGACGTCGTCCATGTCGGTTTTCCGAGACGGACCATCCCATCTGTCTAGAGACAATAAGGGCCCCACGGGGAAGATAGTAGGGACGTTGTTCTGCTGTTGCAAAGCATCGAGTGCCAGAGAATCCAACTCCATGAAGGAATTGACGAAGATGCCCTTGGCTTTCCTGAATGCCCTAGCAAGACTGAACATCGCCGGACGCCACGTACTTTGAAGAAGCACACCAGGGAGGACCTTGGCGGGTACCCTGTTACGGAACCCGAGAAGATCGAGCTCGGTATTCGGGTTACTCAGTAACTCGGTGACGAAATCAGCACCCTGGTCATCAGCAATAGCCTGTATTTGAAAAATGGTGTTTAAGGCCCTGTGCGATTGGATTGCATTTTTCTGATCTGATATGATTTGAACTGATCTGATTTGATTTGAATAAATTTGACTTGACTTGATCTGAACTGAATTAACGGATAAATTAACTGCAACTAGACGAATTAATAACTAAAAATAGACTACATTCATTGATTGTTATTTGGATAATTCTGATCTGATTTGATTTGATTTGAATAAAACTGATCTGATTTGATTTGATTTGATTTGAATAAATCTGATCTGATTTGAAAACACCGTTAAATAAGTTGAATCGCACAGGGTCTAAGTAGGAAGTCGAGGAGGTGAAAAAAATGTAACAAGGGATGTCGAGGTCATGAGCGACATCCATCATGGGGATACTAACGAGGTCACAAACAACCCCCGTGGGTTTAGTATTCCGGGCCTTGATGGCCTGCTTGACGAAAGGCTTCTGGAGGTTGAGAACGGTGGGATAGAAGGCGGGGGACGAGGGGTCCGGCAAGTTCGACTCTGAGAGGCGCGGGAGGGTGACAAACGAAACCGTGTCACGCGTAATGAAATCGAAGTAGGATTTGATGGTGGGAGATTCATTCGTCATATAGTAGACAAAATGTGATCGAAATGTTGGGATTACTCTGCACAATATGCTTGGCCAGCTCTACTGTCGGCAGCAAGTGACCCATCCCAGATGATGGGATAAACACCAGCTCCATCATGATTTTTGTGGTACCTTTTTCAAGCTTAGATAGAGTATCGTTAAAGCTCCATATCCTTTAATAAATAGAGCTCACTAGGTTTAGGGCCCAACTGTTAGCGAAAGGTAAATGAGGGAGATTAATTATGGGGTTTTCTCTCGTGAGCTATCATTTTTTTTTGTGGTGCCTAGTTTTCCCTTTGTTTGATAGGTAAAGGAAAAGACGCAACAATTGACATAGTACACTCACGAAATTTTGTGAAAAATGTTCTGTGTTATTCACCTTGAAAGGGCCGACATATATACAATAGAGAATCCTTGTATACTAAGGCATTCACACCTATACACGGATAGTTACCTAGAATACACGAAGGAATATCGGAAACAAATTATACCAAATAAATTTACATATCAATACATAGGGGGCGTATCCGATCAGAAGTAGATTTATGTCAGAAAGTCAGAAGTAATCTGAGCCACTCATCTAACTTAGATGAATGGCTGAGATTAAACCTAATAAAAAAAAAAAAAAAGACCCACCCTTCCATTTTCTCTCTCCTCCCCAACCCCCTCTCTTACCCCACCCGACCACCCAACCCCACCGGTGGCCGTCGCCGACCACCACGATCGCCGGCCCCGACCCAGCCACCGTGCTCGGCCGGCCACCACGACCACCCCTCTGCCATTCCAACACCCCGCCGCCCTTTCGTTCTACCCCATTTTCTCATTTTATCACTTCAAATTTTGGGGGAGAGGCGGAATCAAGGAAAAGAGGGGCGGCGAACATCGAGGGAGGGCGTCGAACGTCGGGGAAGGTGCGGCGAGTGTCATTGGAGGGGTGGTGGTCGCGGATAGGGGCTGGGGAAGGGAGTGGGAGAGGAGAGAGAAATCGAGGAAAAGAGGACGTGGAGGATGTTAGAGGCGGTGGCGCGGGGAGAGGACTGCCGCCGTATGGTCGCCGGAGTGGCGCGCGTCTGAAGGTGGTGAAGGCGTCGCGTGAGGTGGTGGTGGGTGCTGGTGGCCGGCGGTGGTAGGAGATTCGCGGTGGTGGTGGTGGTGGGTGGGTATGGGAGGAGAGAGAGAAAAAAAATGTGGTCCATTTTTATAGTTTTTTATTTTTTATTTTTTTTATTAAAGTTATTGGAGTTATTACAGTTATCGGAGTTATCAAAGTTATTGAAGTTAAGTCGAGGTTACGTGTTCTATAGTTATTAGAGTTATTATAGTTACGTGTTGTAGTTAATGTAGTTATATTAAAACACGTGTTTTAGCTATTAGAGTTATTGGAGTTAAATTGAAGTTACGTTTTTTAGTCAAATATTGTTAAGTTAGAGTTCTAAAGTTATTGGAGTTATCTGTTATAGTTACTGGAGTTACGGATCAACTAAAGTTATGAAAGTTAGTGGATTATCAAGATGTGTGGTTGAGATTACTTCTGACCTTCTGACATAACTTTACTTCTGACCTGATTCAATTCCTCAATACATATATATAAAGCTGACTATTTTCAGGGGCCTACGTTTTTCGCTTATTTTCTCGATTAATCAGAAAATTCTATTTATTTTTCTAGCTTTGTGAGAGAGTCCACGTTTTCTAGGAGATTAGAAACGTTTATGGTATATTTTCCTAATCATAATTGATCATAATCTTATTTTAATCTTAATAAAAGTTATACAATTCTAATTCTAATAGAAGTTAAACAATAAGTTAGCTATAAATAGTTGAAATCCCAAATCAACATGCACAATTATAATGCCTGGTCATATATAATCAGGTGGCTACAATAAGCTGGTAAAATATTGATTGGCAAGTTTAAAATTTTTCATTATTTTATTACGGTTTTAGATGCATATTCGATATAAATGTTTTTTGTAGTAACCTCATAATCAATCAATACATAATAATAAAGTAGGAGGACTGCACTGTAGTGAGCAGTGGCGTATCCAGGAATTTTTCCTTGGGGGGTCGGACTACAAATGCGCATAGGCGGAAATAAGATACATAAATATGTAAATTTTATATGTAACAACGATGTCATAGAAATTTCATTGTTTTGCATAAAAAAAAAAAGATTACAAATCCGACAAGTCTAAGCGACGATTTTTCATACTTTGAAATCGATGCAAAATATTTTCTAATTTAATACTACTCAATACATCTCTTTCTATATAAGCAACCATACAATCATTCAAGAACTCATCACCCATTCTATTTCGTAATTTATTCTTTATATAAGTCATGGCCGAAAAAGCTCTTTCAACACTTGCCGTGGCTACGGGAAGAAGCAACACAAGTTTCAATAGCAAATAAACCTTTGTATACGTCCAAGGCTTCTTTGTTTCAACCATCTTGATAGAGAGTTCATTAATGGTCTTCAAATTCTTGAAATTGTCATCCGTTCTCACATCTTCAATGAAATTATTAAGTTGAAACTCTAATGACACCAAATCAATATTAGAAAACTCCGACGGATAAAATCCGGCAAGTTTCACCAACTTGTTAGTATCAAAAGAAGCAAAATTATCCTCGGGTTCATTGCTTGCTTGACCCGAACCTACATTTGGACTAGGTGATGAGGTTGATGGTTCACTAGAATTTTTTTTCCCAAAAAAGAAATTGTAAATATTGCCATCCCTCATCCTCTTCATTCTGTCCAATTAATTGCAAAGAGTAAAATCAAAATCAATATTTAAGCATGAACCCTAAATCCTATCAAACACAATTTAAATTAGAATCAAACCCCAAGTGGCCAAGTCCCCAATTTAATTGAATTACAATGCAAATATTATAGAATAATAGTAATCAAATTGAATTCAAATATTATAGAATAAAGCTACACAATTTTTTGAATTAATTGAATCTAATTGAAAATCGGAATACAAAATCCAATTTGGGGAAAATTGAAAATTAGAGAGAAGTAGAAAACTTACTTAATAGTTAATAGTTGAATGAAAGTATGCAAGTGAAATCGGAGCCTTCGCGGCCGTCCCACCGTGCGCCGCCCCGCCGTGCGCCGTCCGTCGATCGGAAAATCGAGTGAGTGTTAAATAATTTTTTTTTTTTTTTTTTGGAATCTGTCGTGAAACAGGAGAGAGAGAGGGGGTAGTGTAATCTTTTTTATTTTTTGCTTTTTCTTTTTAGTATTAAATGTTAATACTTATTGGAGTATTAATTTGGTGTAGTGGACAGTGGGTCCCAGTGACTGTCATGTGACTCAGAAATTCTGTGGTCCAATGTACCCTTCATTTATTTAAAGTTTTGTACTATATTGAAGGTAATTATTCAATGTTTGGAGGGTCGAATTGTCATTTTGATTTTTTTTCAGCTCAATTGCAAATTAGAACTTCATTTTTTTTTTTGGAATGGGGGGTCGCCCGACCCCCCATTAATACACGTGGGTCTGCCCCTGGTAGTGAGGGAGTATGAATAGGAATTACAATAGTAGTAGGAGTAGGAGTAGAAATAGACGAATAGTAGTAGTATAGTTGGAGTAGGATTAGTAATACGTACGTAGTAGTAGAAGTAGGAGTAGTATTACGTAGTAGTAGTAGTAGTAGTGCGTAGTAATAGGAGGAGGAGTAGTATAACGACATTAGGAGTAGTAAGACATAGTAATAATAGGAGGAGGAGTAGGAGTAGTAGGAGTAGGAGTACAATAGTAGTATAGTTGGAGTAGGAGTAGTAATACGTAGTAGAGGAGTAGAAGTAGTATGTAGTAGTCGTCCGAAAAAATACATTAGTTAGCATGATCTTGAATAATAATTAGTTTTCTCATAATCAATACATAAAGTAGGGGAATGTAGAAGCTTCATATACTCCAAATATTCTAGGAGTAGAAGATGTAATAGGGATTGGACTAAACAAAGGGAGTATGAGTAGGAGTAGTAGTAGTAGTAGTAGTAGTAGTAGTAGGAGAAGGAGGAGGAGAAAGAGGAGTATAATAGTAGGAGTAGGAATAGACGAATAGTAGTAGTATAGTTGGAGTAGGAGTATTAATACGTAGTAGTAGACGTAGTAGTAGTACTACGAAATAGTAGGAGTAGTAATGCGTAGTAGTAGGAGTAGTAGTAGTAGTAGTATAGCAATATTTGGAGTAGTAGTACGTAGTAATAGGAGTAGTAGTAGTATAACGTTATTAGGAGTAGAAGTAGTATGTAGTAGTCGTCCGGAAAAACAATCCTACTACATTGAAAAATTGGAAAAAATCGTTGTAGGAGTATAGTAGTAGTAGTATTAATATGTAGTAGTAGTTGAAGAAGAGTAGTATGACCTTGAATAATAATTAGCTTTAAATGCATGTACATAATAAACGAGTTTAAATCAAGAGTCCGTGCAACACATGGGCATAGGTTACAAGCTTAACATACAAATGTAGAAGAGTCACACGTCATTTAGAGTTTCTTATAGTGGTAAATGAGAGTTCATACAAAAAGTTCATACTCTTGAAAATAAGCTAACAAAAAAGTTACACGATATTAAGTCACAATATCAATCCAGACAAAGATAACCTAATTCAAAACTGTATAACTTATTAACAAACCAAAATCGTGGTAATCAAAGTTGACATATAGTATCGATTACAATAATCAAATAAGTAATGCAAATTGGAATTCAACCAATTAAGAATTAATTTGACATAAATTTATCTCATTATTTCAAACTTTATTTAACCTTAAACCCCAATCAATTTTTTGTCAATTAAAAAAAGATAATTAGAAAAAGACATTTAACCACTGTATTACTTTTAGTCATCATTTTAGTCACAAAAATTATTGTGACATCCTATCACACAAAACTTATTTTTTTTTGTCAATTGAGATCAAACAATAACTTTGTTTTAAATAAGCATAATTTAGAGTTTAAAACTAGAGTCCGTGCAACGCACGGGCATTCAACTAGTATTTACCATATTAACAAATATCCTCACTACGTCAAAAACAAGCTTCTAGAACCCCCGTAAGAGAACGTATTTAAATGAAACTGTTTTCTTAAATGATAAGAGAACGGTTACCCTAAAAACAGATCTTAAATGTATTTTTCGGAAAAAAGGTAAAAAAGAAAAATTAGACATAAGAGAACGCTCTTAGGTCTTGTTAAAATAAGAACCAATAATAAGAGAACGGTTATCTTAGGTCCACCTACGACAACGGTTCCAATGTAAAACCGTTCTAATGATATCCTCTGGAAAACAAATAAAAAAATAACACCCCCCCCCCTCCACCTTTATCAACCTCGTCACCTCCGCCAGACTCACATTCATTTCCTCTCATAACCCTCTCTCTCCTCATTATCTCTAATTCTCTACCTCTTCTGATCTCATCTCCTCATACCATTTTTTTCTCTCTGCTAATCACCATCATCAACCCTATCATTTTCTCCATCGACGATCACTTCTTTTCGGCGAGGGTTTCTCTTGTTGGCGCCGATTTCGTCCTCTTTAACGCTTTTCCGACAACCGATTTCGGGCCACGACACCGCCTGCGTTGTTTGGTAATAATAATCTGTTTTTTTGGTTTTTAGTTTCTTAAAAAGCTTTATGTATTGTGATTTTTCGTTGGGTCTCATATGGCATGAGAGAATCAAGTTTGATTTCAAAACTACTTTTTATCTAATTTCTGGTTTTCTTTTCCAGATTCAAATTGGAGGTTCTTTTCCAGATTTACAACCTCGTCGACCCACCATCCGGCGACTTTAGTCCGATCCTCCGCCGACCTCTTCAATGGGAAAGGAAGAAAACTGCCGGTAAATTGTTGTGATGATTTCTGCGATTTGTATTTGTGGTTAGATCTAAAGTAAGAAAGAATATGAACAAGCAAGACGATGGCGACAAGATTCACAAGAGTAATATGTTAGGTTGTATATTTGGTTAGCTTTTTTTTTTGTTCTAATCTGGCTTTATATGCCAATTTGATCTCTAGACGTCGGAATTTCCGCGGTGTTAATCTACATCCCTTTGTTAAGGATTTTTTTTATGGGAGTTTTGTGCCCAGTTGTTGTTGTTGTTGTTGTTGTTGTTGTTGTTGTTGTTGTTGTTGTTGTTGGAGGTTTGAGTTTCTGGATTAAAGATCATGGGTGGGGTCAGTAAAGGTTGATATTTTGAAAGAAAAAAATAATTTTTTTTTAAAAAAGAAATGGGTACCTATAACAACGATTTTACGGAAAACCGTTTTCTTAGCCAACCACGTACGAGAACGGTTCTCGTATATCTTAGAGAACGGTTTTGTTCATAACCGTTCTTATAGCCTTTTAGAACGGTTGTAATCGTTCTCTTGACCTTTAAGTACAGTCGTCTAGAGAACTGTTCCTCAACCGTTCTGCTTAGTTTTAGAGGAACCGTTCTCTTAGCCTCTTTTTGACGTAGTGCCTAATACGCCCCTCAAGTTAGAGCATGTAACGAAGTGATGCCCAACTGTAGATTCCACGGATGGTCTCTATAGCGATGGACGCGCGAGTCGTGCGATGATTGCACTAAGATAGGAGTCGCCACCAAACAATTGTGGGGTGTTTGGAAACCATACAACGCGATCTTGTTTCTTGTTACCGAGGGGCTACGTAAACGCTAGGTGAGTATGTACCCTTTGAGCATAAACGCTTGGGGAAGTGAGTCATGCCAAGTACAAAACACGTTCGCGAGTCGTTTATCGAAAGGGACAAAATCGAGGGACGTAAGGAACAAGATGCATATTGTGCCCTACGCCAATGTGCAGCCCAAGGACCGCAAGACTGGGTTCGGGGTGACGGTACGTGTTGGGAAGCCATAAGACACCCAACCCCGCCCACGTATAGCGGCCTCTACTAGTTGAATTATCGTTTACAAGTTTTCGAGAAGTTAAGTCATGCAAGTTTACAATCATTTACAAGTTACATACAACCTAGTAAATTAGTTAAGTCGGTTATTTAGCACATAAACTAAATCTTAGATCGCAATGTCGTTAAGATTGATTAACGGTCCCTAGCTACCAATTGTCCAAGCGCTTTGCGGTATGTGTGTTATGCGTGATTCACGTAATTCGTTTTAGATCTAAATTTGGTTAGGCAAAATATAAATCTAGGTCGAAAGCAATAAATTGCGCACGTAAAGAAGGGGTAGAAGATGAGAATAAAGTAAAAAGATGAGTTTAGAAAAGAGGGGGTGCCCTCAGAACTTACGTGTGTCCGCGATACAACTACTTGCTCTACTATGCTTCGAGATCGCTGCGTTGATCCTTAGTATGCGTCGTAGGGGCTAGATGTGTTCTTGGAGCGATGTGTTGCTCTTCGAACGTGGTGTTTGAGAGGGGCTTTGTTTGTGTTGTGTGTTGTAGTGTTGTGTTTGGGGGTGTCCTAGAGGTGTAGGGGTGGCACTAGGGTTTTTGTTGTTGTACTTGCTAGGGTTTTTTGTATTGTTGTTAGGGTTTTAGTAAGGAGAATTGAGGTGAGAGCGTAACAGAGATTCAGGGTGAAAAATGGTGTGTGAAAGGTTGTGTGAAAGTCTCTCAAATGAGGTGGAGGAGGGTTGTATTTATAGTGTATAGGAGGCTAGGGTTTCGGTCCCCTAGGGTTGCGTGCGCAAGGCGCAGAGGGTCGCGCATGGCGCAGGGGGGTCGCGCAAGACGCAGGCCGGGTTGCGCATGGCGCATCCTTGGTCGAGCAAGGCGCAGGCTGGGTTGCGCATGGCGCAACCGAGGTCGCGCATGGCGCTGGTAGTGCCGCGCATGGCGCACGCGCGGGTGCGCCAAGGCCTCTGCGCGCGCGCATAGGTGCGCCTGGACCCCTTGACGCACCATGCAAAATTGCATTTTTGGCCTTCTTACGACATGAGTATTGTTCATGTGAATTTGGGTGGACGAATGACGTACAAAAACATGTTTTGTTGACGGTTTTTGATGGTTTTTTGCACGGGGGTTATTCCTGAGTTAGGTCAGGTGAAAAGGAGGAAAATGGTTGTTTTTGGCCTTGTTTTGGGTGAAAACGCATTTGCTAACGGATTCACGACAACGGTGGTTCACATAGTAGAGCAAGTAGAAGCAGTTCACTGTAATATGCCCTTTCATCATCGAGCATTCGGGTAAGGACAAATGCAGGTGTCTACACCAACTTGCTTAACAGCTCCTCAAATGGTCCTTTGTTGAGAGGTTTGGCAAGGAAATCCTCAAGCTGTTGATCAGTTGGAACAAAATTTGGAGAAATAAGACCTTATGTTTTAGCATCACGGACAGAATGACAATCAACCTCAATATGTTTGGTCCGTTCATGGAATACAGGATTACGAGTAATGTGAAGTGCCGCCTGACTATCGCAGTGGAGCTAGACAGGCGCGGTACCCGAGACACCTAGAGTAGAGAAAATTTGTCGAAACCATTTGACCTCTCACGTGGTGTAAGACATAGACCGATATTCAGTTTCAGCAGAGGAGTGGGACACTGTAGTTTGCTTCTTGGACTTCCATGATATTGGAGAAACACAATATAAGTAGTGAGAGACCGACGACTTAGCGGACAACTAGCTCAATCTGCATCACAGTAAGCAATAAGGTCTAAGGAAGAATCAGAACGCAGAAGGATACCACGACCTGGATCTCCCTTCAAGTAACGAACCACGCGTAGCGCGGCCTCCCAGTGTGTAGAACACGGTGCTTTCATAAATTGGGCTAGCAGATTGACCACATAAGAAAGCTCATGCCGAGTTTTAACAAGATAGACCAAACGACCAACTAACCGCCTAGAGGTAAGAGGATCAGCCAACTCGTTCCCAGTCGCCGTAGCCAGGTGATGGTTTGGTTCCACAGGAGTGGCAACCGGACGAGCCCCAAGAAGACCGGTCTCACTTAAAATGTCCAAAGCATACTTTCGTTGGGATAAAGAGATATCAGAAGCATTGCGGGCCACCTCGATCCCTAGAAAGTATTTGAGCACCCCCAAATCCTTCATATGAAAACATTCACTCAAGTAACGTTTAAAACGAAGAATAGCCGAGTTATCACTGCCCCCAATCACCAAGTCATCAACATACACAAGTACGTGCAAACGTACACCATCAAGAAGAAATGTAAAGAGGGAATTATCAGAATTACATTCTTTAAACCCATACCGGAGAAGAGTGGAGGCAAGTTTAAGATACCAACATCGTGGAGCCTGTTTGAGCCCATACAAAGACTTCCGTAATCTGCAAACCTTACCGGGCACCTTATGCTGAAAACCAGGAGGAAACTGCATATAAACTTCCTCGGAAAGATCGCCGTGCAAAAAGGCATTATGCACGTCCATCTGATGAAGTTCATTCCCAGCCACGGCTAACAAGGTGCGGATAGTGACCATCTTGATAGTAGGAGCGAAAGTGTCCTTTTAAATCAATCCCTTCAATCTGTCGATCACCCCGAATAACCAGATTTGCCTTATACCGCTACACAGTCTCATCCAAGTTATATTTGATACGATAAACCCACATGCAATCAATAGCTTTCTTACCCGGTGGGAAAGCCTCCACGGTCCATGTACCATTCTTTTCTAGAGCCGAAACGTCCTCGACCATAGCCTGTCGCCAACGAGAATCGCCCATAGCCTCACTAAACGTACTAGACTCATGACCCCGAGTAATAGCTGCAAGAAAACAATGATGGTTCTTCGAAAAACAACTATAATTAACAAAATGTGCAATGGGATACGGCGTACCTGAGGCAGTGACGGAGAGAGCGGAGCGTGGACTACACTTGCCTTTAAGAGTAACGTAATCCTTCAATCTCACATTTTTGAACTTCTCACGATGACCACGACCCAACAAAACCGTTGCATCCGAATCAGCCCTTAAACCTGAATCTGTCCCCGAACTCAAAGCTGTCCCCAAACCCGTAGCTGTCCCCGAACCCGAAGCTGTCCCCTAGTCCAAAACGTCCCCCGAAACCTAATCATCGGGCCCCTCAAAGGAGCAGACAGTAGGTGAGGCGTGACCCACAGCCGGCGTTTCACCCAAACCCCCGGAATCGTCAGCCGGAAACCCACCCAAATCCTAATAATAGGTTTGAATCAGCCGGAAACCCACCCGAATCCTAATAATTGGTTTGAATCTTTCTGATTTGATCTAATCTTATTTGAATGCCACTAAACTGATCTGATCTGATTTGAATCACTTTGAACTAATCTGAGTTTGTTGAAGAGTTAGTTGAATTTCGATGAATTTATATCAAAAATGGACTAACTGTATTAACCGTTATTACAACAATCCTGAACTGAACTGAACTGCTCTCATTTGAATGCGTCTGAACTGATCTGATCTGATTTGAATGCATCTGATCTTATAAGAATACACTCTTTTTTTAGTCCTATCAAACATATACTAGATAAAGTATCGCTAGGTTTAGGGTCCAACGAACCGTTAGCAAGAGGTAGATGATGGAAATTATGGGGGTTTCTCCCGTGACCTGTTACCATTATCCTCATATTCATCTCTAATGTTGTGCGACCTGTGATGGGGTTAGCAATTCTCGATTTAGGTGTAGAATGGGGAGGACCGGGCACTCGTTACCCTTATAGGCTGGTGGCGCATTTGTTATTACTTATGAACAAAACCTAAACCTAACTGATGATCTAAAACTCTATGGAGTATAGAATAGCGCAAATAGCAATCATATAATATGTGAGAATCAATTACCAAAAAAAAAACGATATTTGATCTTGTGATGAGCATGTTTATCGATATCTCACAGAATCCAACATAATTACAAACTAGTTTTCGAATCTGTGCACGAGCCTTATTTGTTACTCCTTTTCCTCGATCTAAAGAATTAAAAAAAATTCATTTAATTTGTCCCAAAACACAACTAATATTCTCAATCCAAAATCTCTTGTTGTTATACTATGGTCCCCGGACCACAAACAACTGCAAATTATACTGTCCTTAATTGGACCATAGATAGCACTTTGGTCTGAAGGGCAATGTGGTAATTTCCAAGTAAAAAACAATTCTAGTCCTCTCTCCTTCTCTCCGCCCAATTGCTTCTTCTTCTTCTTCTTCTTCTTCTTCTTCTTCTGCTTCTTCATTCTTTTCTCTCTCTCTCTCTCCTCCATGGTCGGTTGACTAACCTCTGCTACATCTTTTCGCCAGCGACCATTCGCCCTCTTCATCTTCGACGACCACCATTCTCCACACTATACACCACCAATGTCACCATTGCCACTGGCGACTCCATCCCTGCCACCGTTGATCGTATAGATTTTAACTCAATACGATATGGATTTTAATGTAATTTATGATGGTTATTAATTGAAGAACATATGGATCTAGATTATAAATTCGTTTTGATTTTTTTTTTTAAGTTCACAAGTTTTTAAAATTTCATAGTAAGTTCATATTGATCTTGATTAATTTCATATATCCATTAACATATAATGTTATATCCGTGAACATGAATGGTAATATCCATGAACTAGATGGCTAAGATCCATGGAATTAAGTTATGAAATTCATGGCTAGCTAATTTTAAACTCCTACTTCATTTTTTTTCTTTTAAACACCTAAAATCCTAAATCCTTTAATTTTACAAATTGTGGGTGGTGGCGTGGTGATTCTGGCAGCGGTAATGTTGAGTGGCGATTCTGGCAGCGGTAATGTCGGATGGTGATTCTGGCAGCGATAATGTCGAGTAGTGATTCCGGCGGAAGTGATGTCAGGTGGTGGCATGAGGGTGGGGGTAAAACAGTGAGGAGAGAGAGTGTGTGGGCGAGGGGAGAGAAATTGGAGGGGCGGGAGGCGTCGGGTATATTGGTGGGTGATGTCGTCATCGTTGGATAGCGGTTATGGTGGTGATCGCGGTGGCTGTGGTGGTGGTTGCTCGGCGACGGTGGGCAAGGTAGGTCGGGTTGGGAAGGAAGGACAGAGAAATCATAGATTGGGTTGATTTTCCTCTAACCGAATAGAGGATTGACATGTCTCCCATACCATAGTGCTACTTGTTGTCCCGAGACCATGGGTATAACAATACACAAACAACACCGTGGTCCGGAATACGTGTCACCCTTTCATTTCTAAAGAAAAAAAAAAACTGAAAACCCAAACCTGAGGGCCCGTTCGGTATCACTGCCGTTTTCAATTTTGGGTTTTTTTGTGGAAAACATTTAATTAAATATGTTGCAAAAAAGAATTTTAATTGCATGTTTGTATAATTGTCATACTGAGATTGAAAACTAACAACTAAAAACTGAAAACCACTTTTTCTGGTTTTTAAAGACGGAACTTTGTTTTAAAAAAAAAAAAAACTGAAAATTGAAAACAGAAACAACACCAAATAGACCCTGAAATTCCAATTTCTCTCTCCTCCCTTCCCCGACCCACCTTCTCCACAGCACAGTCACCGCCGTTAGTCAAGCACCACCACAACCATCCGCTTCTCTTAGGACCGTCCTCGACGCCTCCTTCACCTCCATTTTCTCTCTCCTCATTCACTCTCTCCTCTTCAGATTTTAAAAATTTGAAAAAATGCTTTTCCACTAGAAATTCATGAATTGGACTAAGATTAGCCACGGAGTTGAGAAACTAAATCCATGGGTCTTACCCCTATGTTTTATTTATATTATGTGGGTGTTATATAGATATTATTAAGATTAAAGTTCGTGGATTTAAGTTAAAAACTATAGTTAATTACCCAAAATTCAGCAACACCACCACCACCAATCGTACCTTAATTTCCGGTGACCACCACCGCCCTCACTCATACGCAGCGAGTAGAACCAGCGTCATACAACAATTTCTAACCCATGAACAACCCACCGCCTCAACACCACCGCACGACCACCTCCACCAAAGTATTGAAAAAAAAGAGGCTCCATGAATTCGTGGATTTCACAGGTATCAATCATGGATCTTAAGAAGTAAGTCCATGAATTTTACCACAATAATTCATGGATATTATCACTGTAATCCATGGATCGATATATATCAATCAAGATCCATATATGAATCTCATTTAAGATCCATACCTCCCTCTACAAATAAAATCCTTCACGGTGCGGTGGTGAAAATGCGGTGCGAAGACGAGTATTGATGGTGGTTGACGCCGCGCAGCTGGGGCGTGGGTAGAGGGGAGATTAGAGGAAGAGGGAGCATTGATGGAAGAGAAATGAAGAAAAACACGCATGACTTCACGAAAGCAGAATTGAAAAAAAAGGTGATTGTTTATTTTCGCCCACCAGTTAGATAATGTGGTCCGGGGATCACAGTATAATTTGCGCAGAATAATTCATTCTTTGTAATATTTCATCAACTTTTACTGTGAATTTCCTCTTTTTGGTAATTGTTGGGGTTTCTCAAGTGTGTTCACAATGTATTGTCCCATGCGTATTGGTAGAAGTAAATTGGGGAGATTGATTTATATGCTAGTGAGCTAACCCTCATATCACCAATTGGTTCTATGATGAACCTCACTGAGCTAGTGGCATATCTTCTACAACCTGCTCGTACACTCATTGCGCTGGTCCCAACAAATGGAATTTAGCCGATGGTTCGGCTTGGGGCAACCCAAGTGCGTTATGGTAATGTGGCAGTCTTGACTAAATTGTCATAGTGTGGAGGGGCACTAGTGCATCGTTGTATGCTTGTATCCGGTAACACATGGTGCGGAGGAACACTAGTAGTCAACGGCGGTGTGTGATGATTGTACTCTAGAGACTTGGCTGACCATTCATGGTGCGGAGGGGGTGAAGTAGTGCTAATCGTTGGTTGACCATCCATAATGCAGACTAACATTGGTCATTCATGGTGCACAGGTCAACAACAGCACCGGTCATTCATGGTGTGGAGGGGGAGTTGCAGCCACACATACTCATGTGAGGGTGGGGGAGATTGTTGTAGTTTCTCGAGTGTGTTCACAAATAAAGAATTGTCCCATATCAGTAGAAATAAGTTGAGAAGATGCCTTTAAAATTTATAAGCTAGTAAGATACTCCTCTTATCATCAATTGGTTTTAAGATGAAATCTCACTAGACTTGTAGTTTATCTTCTCCAACCTACTTTTACGAGCTCGATGCGGCGGTCCCAAAAGTGATAACTAATCTGTTTTGAACAATACAAGAAAATTTCTAATGTTTTATTCAATATTGTCTTTCTTAATTTCTAACAATCTAGAGGAAGGAGGCAAATTATTTATAATTCAATGCTAGCATTTTATTTACTCCATATCAGTGATTCATAAATCGTCAAATGTTTTTTAAGGATATGAGGTTTTGAATTTAGGATAACTTCAATTCTAAGGTCAACTTCCTAGCCACTAGGACAACATTGATCCTCACAAATCATCAAATGTAATATTATCGCCTTGGTGGTTAGAGACTTAGGCCCTGTGCGGTTGGACTGTATTTTTCTAGATATGATTTGATTTCATTTGAATTGAACTGATTTGATTTGAATAAATTTGATTTAATCTGATCTGAACTAAATTAATTAATATATTAACTGCAATTAGACGAAGTAATAACTAGAAATAGATTAGATTCATTGATTGTTATTTGGATAATTCTGATTTGATTTGGTTTGATTTGAATAAAACTGATCTGATTTGATTTGATTTGAAAACACCATTGAATAAGTTGAATTGCGGAGGGTCTTAGAGTGTTGCATTATACCCTCTACCCCCTTCGTCTCATTTCAAACACCCGATTACTATTTTATGACGTCTCACCTCGAACACCCCCTTAAATTTTGGGACGTTTATTCACTCGTCTACAATTTTTACTAGTCTTCACAGCCTTTCACATTTTTGCTCCTACTTTTTACTATTCCTCACATTCTCCTTTTTTTTTTCAAATTTTTCTTCACTGCCACCAATTACTTACTTTAGAAGAACTCTATTTATTTCACTATAAATACCCCACGGGATGTTTGAAATGGAAGAGAGTCAAGAGTCTATACGAGTATGTCTTAAGTTCGATTCTCAAATGATGAGACCTCTAGGTAGAGCTGGCAAAATGTCGTGTTCGTGTCCGTGTCAAAGATAAACGTGTCGTAAAACCCTTGACACTAACCCGACCCATTTATTAAACGTGTAACACATTAACAACCCGCATAACCCGTCTAAAAGAAAAGTTCACAAAAATTACATTTTATTAAAGAAAAATTATATAATTAAGGTTATTGTTCTATGTAAACTAGTTTAAAAAGGAGTAATTTCCTCAATTAGATTATTTAAGTTTTGGATTGGCCTCTATACTGTTTAAAAACTAAGGTTGTCATACGAATTGACAAGACTAGCATATCAAATACAGATAAACGGGTAAAATTCGTGTTTGTTTCGTGTCAAAAATTTCAACACTAACCCAACCCATTTAGGTAATCGTGTTAGACGTGTTGACCCGTTTAATTAAACAGGTTGAAAACTCTCAACACTAACCCGCTATTTTCGTGTGCGGTTCGTGTCGTGTTGTCGTGTCGTGTCAGATTTTGCCAGCTCAACCTCTAGGTGGCGCCTATGCAACCGTCCACATGATGCGACTTTCAGGAATCAATTTACTCCGTATAGTACGAGTAGCCGAGAACAAACGAAACCAACATAACGAAGTAATTGAATTGGGGCCGGGTCGCCATCCAAATCTTATTCACAAACGTTTTGGTCATACTTTTCCTCTTTTTTTTAAAATTGTAAATTAATTTTGCCAAGTTGGAGTATCCATCAATACAGATTGGCAACATTTTGCCAGCAAGAACCAATGAGAAGGACAGAAACTCCAAATTTCCAATTAAAATTAATTCTTCTCATAAACCTTATTAACCCCAACAAAGATTAGATTAAGACACAAATTTGTAAATTCAGAAAGAGTCAAACACAAGCTAAATATTCACAAGAACAACGACACCAGAGACAAAAAGAAAAGGGCAGTTTTTTTTACCAGAAATCCTGATATGAGCTATCAACGAGTTCCCCCTGATTCATACCCTCCTCCTGGTAATTATTTCCCTCAAATTTTTTCATCTGGGTATTTTTGTTTATAGCAATTAATTCTAGTTTGATTTGAAATTTTCCAACTTGGTTTAGTTTTGAGGGTTTGATTATGATTTTGATGATGGGGTTTCAACTTGGTAGTTTCATTTTTATTGAATTATGATGTTTATGCAATTCAATTGAAATTTGTAAGCTTATGAAATTTGGCTGTTTTAAATGATTGAAAGTTGACTTGAATTGAATTGCCCTGATTATGTTTGTTTAAAAGATCGGAACTTTTGAAACTTAGGAATTTGCTCAGTGATCATACTATGTTATTGGCGAGGATCAAGGTTCACCTAGTGGTTAGGAAATCAACGTGCCTGGGGTTGTCCCGGGTCCGAATCCTCCTATGATCATATCCCCAGCACCATTTGCTGCAATGTACCCCCCAAAAAGTAATGTTATTGGTTGTATACTTGTATGTATGATGAAACTTATTTTATGAGGGTGATTAATTTGGGTTGAAATTGGACTGGTGATCATAATGATGTTAATGATTTTTGTAATGTTGTTGTTATGATGATGATTAGGGTATGGAACACAATACCCACCACCTACAGCGCCACCGCCGCCAGGGTATCCTGGAGGAGCTCCACCACCAGGGTATGATGGGTACCCACCACCGCCGCAACAAGGGTACCCTCCACCACAATACTATCAGCAGCAGAGACCAGGTGGCTATCAGGGTTATTTCAATGATGGGTACCCTCCTCCTCCACCACCTCAGCCTTATCCTTCTACGCAGGTTTACCATTGTGACCATCATCATCATCGTGAGGATGGTTGCGGCTCCTTCTTCAGGGGATGGTATGTTGATGTCATCACCTTTTCATCTTTTATTTTGTTTAATTCTGTCTGTTTGATGATTCCCACTGGTTGTAGTTCATGGTGTAACGTTCCCACGTTCTTCCTTAAATTTATGCAACATGGCCAATCTGCCACAGTGTGGTGTTTAACTTCTTCGTTATGTCATTGAGATTCTGGATCACATTTATTTTTTTTGCATGTGTTATTGCAATATGCATTGTTAATTAAGGCATCACCTGCTCAATCGTGATACGATTTTTGAGTAGTCAATTGTGTCCCTTCCATCATTGACATGCTTTACAGTTTTTGACTGCCTGTTGTTCTATGAGTCCTATGTTTGTTTCTGTAGAATCTATTAAGCTTAGGGCATGATTCAGTCAAGACTTTCTTACAAGAGTAAATGTGTTCTATTCTATCAGTCTAAGTGGGAGGCAGGAGACTGAAGTAACTGAAGCCTAGCTAACAATCAGCATTGTTGTCCATTAGTCCATCGTATTTTAGGGTTTTCTGCCCATCTTATCCATATGTAGAGGGGTATTCCGTTATATAATTGCATCGGCTTACTCTTATAGTATCTCTGTAAATTGAAAATTTGATGGCTGATGTCCTTGCAAGTTAAGCTCACTCTGTAAAACATTAACATCCATTGTCCAATATCTTAGACGAGAACCTTACCTGTTTCCCCTTGTATTGTCTAAGCAAGTTGATTGATACCCGTGGATCATTTAGAGACACTAGACTAGCTCGATATGGGAGGCTACATTCAGTGACATACCACTAATGTAGGGCATTAAGTAAACACGATATCTGTTTAGGTAGAACTAGGTGACCAAATGAGCAAACATATGTGCTACTGTCAGGATCAGATTTTTGTTGTCTTTGTATAGGGTGGGGGAGCAAATCAATTTTTTTCACGTAGTAGAACGATCTGTTTTTATCTTTTGTAGGAGCCATATGGTGATACAATTTCTTTTGGAAACGACCTTCTTTGTGAGTTCTGTTAGGCCAATTCATTTTTGCTATTTTTGCTGCTTTTCCATTATCCTTGAAAGCTCTATGCCTTCTGCATTTTGCTTAATGTTTTCGAAGTGGGTGTTACCTCATAATAATTAAGCCGTCCAAAATTTAGTTGCTGTGTCTTAAGTCACTGTAAACAGATCTCGCCAACTGATCTCATTTTACACCATCCTTACTTTACCATCTCTCAGTTCCTCACCTCTATCTATCGTGCTCTGCCTCTGTTCTGATGAACCTTGACTTTGATGATCCTGTTTCTTTTGTCTTAAACTAATATAAGGTGACATAATACAGACCTAGTCCATACGATCAAAAGGTATGTTATAAACATGGGGATGGATCTCCTGAACAGTCTGTTAGTTGGGCCAGACATCTAGTAGAGCTGCTATTAGTGGCTTTTTGAATTTGGATATTCTTTTCTTTCTTTCAGCCCCTCTAATGCTTGGAAGATACAGTCCTTGGCAGTACTTATCAATTTTAGTTCCTGATTCCCAGCATAGCTGCACTTATAGAAGTTTTTTTTTTTCACTATGTATCATCTATTTTGCAATATCAAGTCGACCATTCAGGCTTTGTTGATGTCACATCATCCCAATGTTTCTGTTACTTTCGCATTCATAGAGGATAATTCTAGGTTGTTCATTGGCAAAGTTATTGAGAAACTGAACTGTATAACAATGCACCTATTGTTCTGTATTTTCAATGCATCTCTGCCTTCTAGATAACTATCTGATGCACTGTGTTTTTGGAGTTGAAATGTGTGATGATAGTTCAAAGAAAAACCCTTAATTTGTCTGTACTCTTTTGGGGAATCTCATGATTAGACGAAGTAGCATCTGATTCCAATCTTTTGTCACATTCATTAAGTATTGAAAGCCTCATTGTGGAGCTTGAGGGTAAATAAAGTTAACTGCAGTGATAGTTTGTCCTAATAACTTAAGAAGGCCTGCTAGGCTGGTATACAAAGGCACGGGATCCTCCATTTTTTGCCTTTTGGGTTTCCTGTGTTCTGTTCCGGTTGTGTAGAATCATATCAGAGTCAATACTGCATCTGGCAAAATAATTGGCCTTCTCTTTTGGAAGATACTGCAAGGTCAATTTGAAATGACATAATTAGTTATTGCCATAACATTTTTACTTTAGCCTTTCTCTGAGACTCATACCTAATTTCAAATCACCGGTGTATCTGTCCTTCAAGGTTTAGGGATATAGAATCTTATTAAGAAAGAAGATCACAGAAAAAGGGACAGAACTCTGTATAATAGGGGAAATCTTAGTGAAGCTAAGCTCTGTAAACGCGCTGTTAGAGACCCCTTCAAGAGCCTATGCCTATCTAATTGTTCCTGATGTAGTGTTTTCAGCTTCCATACTAGGTTATCTTTCAAGACTAACCTCATGTGTAGATGTGGGCATTAAGAGGATCCGGTGGAGAAGACTTCGACAGAGCCAAGACTAAAAGCACTTCAAGGAGAAATGAATTGCTTTGTAGTTTGTCTCGAATGGAGTGAGACAATCATTTTTAGATGGAGGGGGTAGAATCTAGCCTAACTAGAGTTGGAACTTGGGAGAAGACTTTTTCTGTAACTGTGCAACTCTTCATCACGAAATGCTAAATACCCCTTTCACATCTCTATATATATCCTAAAAAAGAACACTTTGCACATGGGATGTTGCCTTTCTTCGGATGTGAAATGACAATAGCAGCATGCTACTTCCCATATTGCGTGGTTTGCTGAAATATGCCATAGCTGATAAGCTTGTACTGCCTTGCGGCAAGCGATGTTCTCTTACAATGAATTTTAAAAGGTATAGATGATGATTTAGTAGAATGGATTATAAAGAGGGACTCTCGACTACCAAAAAAAAAAAAAAAAAACATAAGAGGGACTTCGAAGCTTATAACATACTGTACAACTTGCTTTGACTTGCTGGCAGTGTCAGCTTCAGAAACCAGGGGCTATTCGTTGAACACTCAGTTGGACTTCCACAGTTCCACTTGGAAATTGGCAAATACTTGTACACTTTCTATCCTGTGATAGGCACATTAAAATCCCGCTTAATTCTTGGACCGGGGGGGAGGGCTGGAGCGATTCTGCATCTTTGGCCAGACTGTCGATCTCTTATTCCATGCCAAAATATCATCTATTGGAGGATGGTATTTTATGAAAGTGGTCAGTCTTGGAGTTTGGTTGTGATCAGGGTTTGGTTGGTGATAGAGTGACGGGGATGAGCATCATCGCATGTTTTGCCATTTACAAAATTTGTAAAGCGATTAATTTGGAGGATTAGTTTATACGTCATATTTCGGTAACGTACACTATTCAAACCCTTGAAATAATCAATGGAGGTGCAAAATTTTGGTTTTACTTGCTTTCTAGTAGAGGCACCATACAACTTATGCAAGGTCTTTTAAGCAGAACACAGCCTATTTCCATTGAAAATCTTATAGCATCTTTGGGGGAGAGGGGGGGGGTAAAAGTGTGTCTAGATGAATTCACAAGGTTGCAGGCTTAGCCGAAGACTGTAAACTTCTGCAAAGTATACTGTTCTCTGGGTCACCCAGCCTCGCCTTACACCTTCGTGATCTCCTGTATTTTTTATTTTTTTGCGGGAAATGATTTCCTGTATTGTTATGCAGTAATTAGAGGGTTATGTTGATAAGACTATTGAAAGGGGGCGGAATTTTGAGAAAATGAGTGCTCGCAATGTCTCTGGAAACTCTTTATATGCTTAAATAAACGAAAACATAGTAACAACTAACAAGCAGCCTTGACCTGTAACTGACATGAGGATGAAGGTTAAAGTATGTCTATGCTGATCAATGTGCGTCATAAATGGAAACCGAAAAGAATCTAAGTCTATCTTTCAGTATAGATTCAATATTCGACATGGCTATTTCATTTTCTTTTCTCTTTTGTATTGAATCATCTTCCACTGCCCGATGGAAGAGGGGGGAGGGGGGCTGAGTTCATAGTGACCTCGGCAGTGCTGTGCATCACCATATAGCCAGATCTATATTCTCATGTCCTGTGCCTTAATGAAATGATTCTTTTTTTGTTTCCTGTTCGCAGCTTGGCTGCCCTCTGTTGCTGCTGCATGTTGGAGGAATGCTGTTTCTAGTCATTCTGCCTCCTGGGAGCTGTCATCCAAATGTTGCCAATCCAAAATTTCAAAGCTGTCTCTCTCCTGAAGTAGTGTCCTTGCCCTACCCACGCTTGGCTTTTCGCCGTTTGTCTCTGGTGCAGTATCTGATGTCTTGTATTGTAAACATATCATTTGTAGTACAGGAATCCAATGTTGGATGTTCTAGTATTGTCAAAAATCCGCAAGTTTGTAAGTATCCCACCAACATCTGTGTCAAATATCTTTAACATTTTAGCTCACCTTGTATTATTCTCATGAAATTGTAATTTTCGTCTCTGACGTGCCAGATCATGTTTCTTCAAACTCTGAATGCACTATTAACTGATATGAGCAGATGAGAACGCATGAAGAAGCCATAAAAGTTTTGATAAGTTCATGCGAAGTCTCTGAGAGAAAAGGACATTGAAATCAACTAATCAAGTTTATCAACATCAACACAGTTGTAAAACGACATTTGTTAGAGTGCGCTGTTCAACTATTTTGGGTCGAATAAATGCGTTAAATCACATCTCAGCTAACTCCAAAAGAAGCACCCCCCCCCCCAACCCCCCTGAGCCGTAGTCATTTGGAGATCGAACATAATAGAGAAGGCGTTTTTTAGACATCTATCTCAGGGGAGTCTCGTACTTGAATGCTGCCTATGCCTCCGACTCTGCCCTCTCAGTGTTGCCCGCGCCTTGCACTGCCCGTCGCGAGGTCGTTTCTAAAGTCATCGGTTAATGAGTACATGAATAATTTTTGGCTGACGGTTATCAGACTAATTTTGGGACTAGAGAATTAGAGATGAGTTTGTTGGATAGTCCAAAAAACAAAGTAGGTAATGAGTCGTCTTTTCTCAAAAGGCATCCCGGTGCTATCACCCACGTCCTCAAAAGTTGTTGCATTTTCACTTTTTCAGTGTAACCTGACTTATTAAAGAAAACTTTGTGTCCATGCATGATGCGTCAACATGCATCAGTAGTAGATATGATATGGGATATCTGCAAATGTCATACCAAAGAGCACCATACCAAAACCGAAAACAAAGGGAGCAAAGGTAGCCACTATCGGCACTCCAAAACGACTCGATAGCAAAAGAATGCTTGAAAATGTTGAAAATTTATAAAGCTGGAACATGAAGAATAGGAATAATCCCATCTATTGAGAAAAATAATAGAGTATCATAACCAGTTTGCCTAAGAAAAAGTACAACACATTCAAAAACTACATAGTGAAGTCTGAAGAGTGAAGACTACAAGGTCCATACAAACTCTGGAGCATCCAGCCTCGGACCAACTAAAGTTCGATACAGGTACATCTTTTCTACTTTCTGCCTGTCGTCATCTAAATTGAACTCCCCCGGATCATTCTCGTTAATGATCTCCACGTTAAGGCGTGGCTTCTTCCTTGAGAGGAACTTGCAAGCCCCAAGGGTCACTTCACAGGACGACATCCAAAGGGATCGCATTGTTTCATACTTTCCCAAGTCCGTCAGAAGTGCCATGTTACCAAAGGGGCAATCCCTTATTTCCAGCTTCCTTAACTTTTTACACCCGTTCAGTACATAGATCATAGCCTCATCGCTTTCCCCAGCAAATGCAACAGACAGCATTTCCAGTTGCTCTGCATACATACCAATATACAGGAACACCTTGTCAGTCAGGAGACCTGAAATAGATAACCTCCTCAGGCGCTTGCATGACTGCACAATAGCACCGAAACCCTCATCTAATGGCTGCCCGGTGACAGCATCTGGTTTCACAGGATCTAGTATACACAACCTAAAGCGAGTGAAGTTTGGGCAGTTCTTTGCCACTGTTATTAGGCCAGCATTGGTCATTTGGTGACAGAAATACAGGACGGAATGAAGCTTGGGACACCCACTGGATATTGCAACCAGCCCTTCCTCAGTTACAGCAGCACTGCCAGGGGCAAATGGATCAGACGGAAAAACTCTCAGCTCTTCCAATTCCTTACATGTCGAAGATACAACAGCAAGCCCTTTGTCTCCAATACAATCTAATATCTGCAACAGCAAATGGCTTAAGTTAAAGCTCCAAGGAAATGCAGCTGTATTAAGTCAGAAAACCAAAAAGAAGAGCACAAACCCAAAGGCGCTGCAGTTTTGAGCAGTGACGAATTAGCTCTGTAAGCTCAGAGCCATTAATTCCTGGCGCATAGCTCAGATTCAAAGTAGATAGTTTCTCGCATAAAGGATAAATAGCAGGAAGACAGCTAGAGGAAACCTCCAAGAACCCTGACAAGCTCCGAACTGAGTCACACTTAGCAATAGAATTCTTCAGTTTAGTGTAGGTCTCAGAATTTGGATCATGGACAAAGGAACCAGTGCCCAGATCTGTCAGATGAGGAGCCTTTGCCAGAATCTTATGCAGCGTCTCAAGAGGAACAGCATGGTTCAGCCTAAGACTCCGAAGATTTGGGCTCCTGCCAACAAGCCTCTCAAGGGCTGCGAGGTTGACTTCTCCTTTAAGGCATGCAAAGTTAAGCGACACCAACGATGTGCAGCTTTCTGGAAAGCAACTCAGCCAGTGCCCCTTTCGATCATCCACCTCATTTTCTTGCAGGTCCAGTTCTCGCAGGTGCCTGATTTGATTGAGTCAGCACAAATGAAAAGCATTATGAATATAATAAAGGATTACCAAACTTCGACTAATTTCAATTTTTGTAGAAACACTTCAGATATGACCCAAGATTCACAAGTACAGATCAAGCATATACTCTAATTCTTTACAGGCTAAAACTCCCAAAGACGTATCTAAATGGACAACCAAAGCATTATTCGATTTTTAAAGCCAGATTATATGAAGGCATATTCCACCAGCCCCGAATAATACGCAATAAGATTCAAAACAACCAAAGGTAAAACCCTTTCTCCCACCTACAGACATCCACTCTAATGGATCGTCACACCAGAAAAAGGCCATAACTTTGGTCCCAAAAGCACCTTCCAACATCCAACAATTGAACTTAATACGTCCCAAGGATAAACAAATGCACTTAATCTCCAACACAACATGAAAACACTACAGTTACCCCCAGATTCCCATCTGAACAAACCAAAATCGAAACAGTTCGACAAAATATTCCAACCACAGAGATTAATACACCCATCTTTTTCACCATTATTCTCATCCCAAAGTCAAACATTACCCCATCTATACACTTCTTCCATATACATCTCCCAGATCCTCATTTCTGGACTCCATATTCCTCAAGTGTTTTCAAAAGTCAGCAACTTTTACCTTTAAACTAAACCCCCAACATGCAGTCTCAGAACTAAAACAATAAAGTTCCTACTTTAATCACTAAAGTTCCACCCATTATTCTAAACTACTGAGTATACAACCTCATGCATCTGAATAGTCAAAGTTACAATCTATACAACATTGAAATAAACTAAGCTAATATTGAACATCTTATACATCAAACTAACCAAAGTTCTAATGTAAAACAATAAGTCAACACCAACCATGAATCGTCATAAGAAACGTGACAAAGAAGCTAAACTATAAACAAAAGATAAAGATGTAATGATGAATATTATACCTGCAATTGGAAGCAATAGCAGCAAGACCATCAGTAGTAAACCCTTCACAGCTGACCAAAACCAAAGACTTAAAATGAAGAAAAGACTTGGAAAGAAGCTCAAGACTTTCATCAGAAACAACCATGCGCTTTAATCTAAGCCCTTCAAGATTAGGGCACCCCTTAGCAAGTGCCTCAATCCAAGGGTAAACATACCCTCCCCAGTCAGGGGGTACCAAGTTAAAATCAGCAAAATGGGGCTTCCCTTTGAGGGTAAGTACCCTTAATCTTGGGAACCTCCCAATTAATCTTTCTGGGTTTATTGCATAACAGTTTCCTACAAACACTTTAGATCTACTTTCTCTCTCTACCTTAAACCACGTCTTACATACTAATGACACTGAGTTCCTATCTATGTTTGTTGTTACAAAATCAAACACATGTTCTAACACTTCTTCTGGAAAATAATTCATACTACTAGTTATCATTCATACAAACATACAGATCTAATTTTTTTATTTTAAAATAAAAGGATTAAAAAGAGAAAAATGAAGAAAATAAATGTTGGGTTTTTTTTTGAGATTTTTTTCTAAAAAAAAGTGAAAGAAAAAAAAATCAGGTTATCATCACTTGTTCATGTTATCAAATGAAAAGGTGATGATTGCTGAAAAAAAAAAGGATATTATCTAATAATCTAGATAAACATTATACAAGTAGGAAAAAAAATATTTACTACTGAAATTACTTCAAAATAAAAAGACACAAAGGGAAAAAAATGTTGGAGGTGTTTCTCTCTCTAGAAATGTAATGTTGAAGTTTTGGAGTTGAGTTGAGTTTTCTCTCTCTACTGGGAGAGTAGGGAGAGTTGAGTAGTGTGTTTTACAAGAGAAAAACAAAAATTAGAGTCAGAGTAAAAGAGAAAGGTGGGTGACCTTAACTAAACCAGGAGAGAGAAATGAGTTTAACTGTGGTTAATATTTAACCATGGTTAAAATGTTGATCGGACGGTGGATAATAGAGGGCGTGGAAATTTTGGAGGGAATACTGACCGTTGAGATGAGTAATGTGGTACTACACTAATGTATGACATGCATGTGTCCTTGTCACTTCTTTCGATGAGAGAGCTCTCTCTGCTGAAAATCAAAAAATGAGGGTACGTAATCCCGACTTTACCCTTCATTTTGGGGTATAATTACGGGATGGACCAAGGTAGGGGTGAGATCGATGGTATGTAGTGGAGGGTATTTTGGGTAGCACACTAACCTATGTAAACATGGCCATGTGAGGGGTATCTTTGGGACCCACAAGCTTTTGTTATATCAGCGCTCAGAAAGCGAGTGTGGGTTTTTCGATTAATTATTAGTTTATCTATTTTTATTTGTAAGTATTACATTAAAAGCATAAAAGTACGAGTAATAATTAATGTAAATAGGAATTTAGGAGTAATTAATTAGAGATGTATCATGTCGATATGATACTCTGTGGTATGTCAGTGAAATTTTCTTTCAACTCAGGTAAGTTTTTACCTTTTTTTTCGAGTGATTTTTTTTATATAATGTTAAATAAATGAAAACAGAAGTGAATAGAAATGTGGAGGTTTATCATGTGATGATGAGCTATGACTGAGGCATCATTGGCTACTTTAATAATAATTTGGTAAAATGAGTGAGCAAAGTTTGGAGAGAGAGAGAGAGAATGATTTGGACAAATCTAAGACTTTGCTTTTAATTGCGTCTTGATTGTACATTACTTGTTGTTTTGTACTTCCCCTGCTTTATCATGTTGCCCAAAACTTCAAACTTTACGGAATATGTGTGACAAAGTACATGTCCATGTCCACTTCATTGGAGTAGATACTTTGAAATTATTAAGCAAATTTCGATTTATTTATGATTGGTATTCCTTGGTAATACGGCACAGTATGATTGACTCAGTGAGTCAGTTCAATCTATCTAAGAATCGGGAGAGTCGACCCAGTCGGAGGGGGTCAGTGGGGGCAATGTAATTTGGGCGAGTTATTTACAATTAGTAGTATATGTGGGAGAAGTAAAGTTTGATGAGTGAATTTGTATAAGATTAATGAGTTCTTAACATTTACCCTGGAAGCATACGTAGCAATCCTATATGCTTAACATCCACTAAAATATGATCTTATTGCATAATTCAATCTCATGATCTAAATGTAGTTTATAGGTGCACTAGTTCACTTCAATCTCTTTACTACTCTTATCATATGCCTAGGACACATACCATATCTCACTTTTATCTCTCATAATTCCTTATTT
Organism: Spergularia bocconei; assembly: GCA_963457585.1. Taxonomy (NCBI): domain Eukaryota; kingdom Viridiplantae; phylum Streptophyta; class Magnoliopsida; order Caryophyllales; family Caryophyllaceae; genus Spergularia; species Spergularia bocconei. Next base: position 10,498,640 of record OY734943.1, read on the forward strand.
AATTCGATGAAATAATCGTGAGCTAACACCATACCATGCTCCAACATCATGAGCTAGTATCTAATTTCTTTTATTCCTTTGATTGTTCAGATATTTAAGTTGATTGTCTTATTCATGAACTCGTTCATAAATACCACCAATAAAGATGGTCTTAAGAGCTAACAAAACAAAGTGTGGATCATACATACATCTTCTCTCAGAGTGCAATGGTCTACTATGCATTTATTTTTCGGCAAATTCACGTGGTGCCCCTGAGTTATGTCAAAATACACGTGGTGCCCCCCATTTTGCAAACTACTACTCTCTGGTGCCCCTGAACTATTGCACCCAATGCAGGTGGTGCCCCTTTTACCTATATTGACCTAAATTGACTAACTGAGTTAACTTTCGAGTGTTAAGTGATGACGTGGAGATGGGTTAGAAGTTAGTGATTAATTATATTTTTATAATATTAAAATAATAATAAAAATTTAAATTGTTTTTTTTTTCAAAAAATCACAAATTTTTTTTTTCTGCAGAAAATATTTTTGATATTTTGCAAGTTTTGATTAAAAAAAAAAGTGCACATGGTACCCCTAAGGTTTACTTGGCAATGCACACGGTGCCCCATTTTATTCTCAAAAACAATTCTCAGGGGCACCGTGTGCATTGCAGAGTAAACCTTAGGGACACCATGTTCACTTTTTTTTATCAAAACTTGGCAAAATTTCAAAAAAAAGTTCTGAAGAATTTTTGTTTTTTGATTTTTTGCAAAATTTTTTTTTTATTATTATTTTAATATTATAAAAATATAGTTAATCATTAATCCTACACTAATTTTCCCGCCCAACCCGGGTTGCCGCCTATTAAGAGAATAGGTGTCCTGTTCAAGCAGCCCGCCTTGGCCTTGCTTAATCTATACCAGCTGCCACTGCTAACCCATTGCCACGTCATCACTAACACTCGAAAGTTAACACCGTTAGTCAATTTAGGTCAATATATAAGTAAAAGGGGCTCCACGTGCATTGGGTGCAATAATTCAGGGGCACCATAGAGTAATAGTTTGCAAAGTAGGGGCACACGTGCATTTTGACATAACTCAGGGGCACCACGTGAATTTGCCGTTTATTTTTTTTTTCTCTTCTTCTATAACGTTGTATAAATCATATTTATCAAGTTGAGGACTTTGATCAATACTCTGTAGTTGAGTTCAATAAACTAGGGAATAGGTACCAATTTGAGTTGCTAGTTGATAAAGAGAACCCCTCCTTGTCTTTCATGTCTAAAGTTCGAGTCTTAGTAATGACCTTATTTGGTTATATTTACGCTATAATCTCTTTTACAAGCCATTTGGGTTGGAGTCGAGTCTCAAATGGGTTAGGTCATTGGACACTGAGAGATTAACCCATCTCTCAAGCCGGTCAACTCGATGGTTAACCTCCTTGTGGCTCTTTGCCGACTAGCTAGGGTCAAAGGGCGGGGATTATTTATTTAGTGCACACCTAAAGAATAGCGACTCCAAATTCCCACGTATATAAAATAATACATAAATAAACTAGAAAATAGTTAGAACGTGGGACATATGGTTATCTTATCTAGCCATTAATATCGAAATAATTTGTTTTCTTTCCTCTCCCCTTCTCTCTGAAAAGTTCTAACTCCTAAATCTCTACTAGGCGCTGCCACTACTCGGTTAGACAGTGGTAAGCCCCAATTTTTTTCGCTTTAATTAATTAGTTATTACTAGTTATTGTTACTATAATCGTTTCCACCTACTCGAGAAGGTGCTCTCTACCACCTTATAGGTGATTTATGCTGAGATTTGTGAGATCTACGTAGAGGATTTGATGTTCAATGATTTTGCTATCGCGTCGAGATGGATGCCGAATTTTCTTCTAATAGCTGCAAATTGGCCATCATTGAACAAACTACAAAGAGATCAATAGACCCCATCATGTCAAGCTGTATCAAGAAGCAACAATATTATAAGGGGTATGCGGATCACGAGATTATCTTACACAATGATCATACTTTTTGGAGGTTTGAGCTTTATATGACGTTAGCCTTGAATTTTAATCATTTTTATACTGGTTGTAGATGTCGTATGACGAACTATTATAAATGAATTTTACTCCATTCAAATTTAGAAAATATCAAATCCTATCTTATGGACTCATTTCGTAATTGAAATTACACAAAAAAAGTTAATTTGGAAATTAAATAATAATTCAAAATGTGATGATCTGACTAGGTGGGGTCGTTCCGTAGGCACTATTGACCCGATAGCAATGTGGTGGACAACATAGGGGGCGATAGCTTGGGATGTGGTTGGCAAGGAAGGTAGTGTGTGTGTGTGTGTGTGTGTGTGTGTGTGTGTGTGTGTGTGTGTGTGTGTGTGTGTGTGTGTGAGAGAGAGAGAGAGAGAGAGAGAGAGAGAGAGAGAGAGAGAGAGAGAGAGAGAGAGAGAGAGAGAGAGAGAGAGAGAGAGAGAGAGAGAGAGAGAGAGAGAGAGAGAGAAGAGAGAGAGAGAATCGTGGGGGTGGGTACTGGGTAGGTGGCAATGAAGATGTTTGGCGGTGCGTGACTCCAATGGTGGTTGTGCTAGATGGGTTGATCCATGTTTATTTTGACATGATGAAGTTTTTAACATCACGATTCGTGTCGTGTTTGTCGTATCGTGTTAAATTTTTTTACCTCTAATCTTGAGTGATATGTCTCACATATATAGTCACATACTATAAAGGATTTGTTCAGATAACACCTAGTAAATATATTTTTCTCCAAGACCACACTTAATGTACAAATTTTGTCAAAACACACCTAATAAATTTTTTTTTTTCTTATTTGTTATTCTACATCTTATGTCGACTTTCACCCATAGCTCTCCTCTTAGCCACCTATTACCACCCCTAGCCACCACATAACCACCAAAACTGATTTCCTTCCATTTTCAACACCTTAACTTAATTTCCACCCCAAATTTGATTTTTTGCTCCAAAATTTTCCCTCCAAAAAGAATATGAGTCCCTTCCCTCGGTAGAGAAAGGTGTTAGAAAGGGGGGAAATAATTCATGTGTTAAGCATTTGGGTTAGGGGCGATATTGGGGTGGCTAGGCGCGGCATGGAAATAGGTGGGTAAAAGGCAACAATTGGTGGATGAAGGCCGTAATTCAACATTAGGTGTAGTATGAAAAAAAAAGAATGTTTTAATAGGCATGATTTGACAAAATTAGTTATATTAGCTACTCTGACAAAAAAAAATTAGGTGCCATCTCACCAAAAATCCCCATATAAAAAATATAGATTGCACAAAACTCTAATTTATCGCAATAAATTCACAAAGTACAATACATCATCGAACATCACTATACTTTTATCAACTTATATGACAATTCTAACACACACAATAATCTTAGATTCATTCCCTCAAAAAAAAAAACAATAATCTTAGATTCATTCCCTCAAAAAAAAAAACAATAATCTTAGATTCATTCCCTCAAAAAAAAAAAACAATAATCTTAGATTCATTAGAATTCGAAAATAAGCTTATAATTCAATTACTCGTATATCTTTCAATTTCAATAAAAGGATATTTGGCCAAAACTATACTCCGTATACACTCAAAGTTGTCTAATATGTACTTTAATTTTACTATGACTAACTTAACTTGACCACAACTACCTCAATTTGACTACCACATGAACATTATTCCGCAGAGAGCTTAATTATCTCTAAATTTTAAACCGCTACCATTTTTCCATAGTTTAAACCTTTAGCATTTACCATTTGGCACAAAAGATCCAATCTTAATTGACCAAGTTAAAAAGACTAAATTGGGATTTACTAGAATGCACTTGACCCTATCCAAATTAATTGACCTAACCCGAGCCTGAACTATTAGTAATCCGAAATGACCCGATTCAGATAAGATCCGAACAAGCAATTTGCTAGGTCTAGCCATAAGCCCATAACCACCCTTAGTACGAGTAGTTGTTATTGATACGTACAAAATGTGAATTGGTCATTGAGAATTTGAGATCGAACAGATCAGATGCAAAACGTTGATTTTATCATAATGTACATACATCAGTACATGATGATGGAATACTGTTACAACAACAACAACAACAACCAAGCCTTATTCCCAAAATGATTTGGGGTCGGCTAACATGAATCGTCATCCAGTAACCGTCTTGTGTACGCCAATAAATTTCGAAAACGTTGTAAATATTTTAGAAATATTTAAACACTTTCAAAAGAAATTTAGAAAGTCGTCAAAATAAATAAAAAGTTTAAAAAATATTGCAAGAAACAGATAAACTTTGAACACAAGTTAAAAAGTTTTGGAAAAATAGTTGGAAAAACCAAACAAATAAATCAAAAGGGGTCAGAAAAAGACCTCCACATGGATAGAGTCTCGCCACCCTGCCCTATCCAACACCATACTCTCTTCAAGCCCTATGAAGCTCATATCACTTCTAATCACCCTCGTCCAAGTCATCTTGGGTCTTCCCCGACCCCTACTAATATTATCACTTCTCCACCCTTCTACTCTTCTAACCGGCGCCTCACTAGGCCTCCTCCTCACGTGGCCATACCACCTCAGTCGGTTCTCCATCATCTTATCCCCTATGGGTGCAACCCCTACTTTCTCCCTAATAAAAGTCCTCCACATGGAATACTGTTCCTGTACAAAAATAGGACCATTAAAAATGCGACAGTATAAATCAGATAAAACTCCTGCAAAAATGTGGAGTATATACGTATTATTGGAGCGGGGGGTTAGTATACAGTTGTTAGTTGTACAACTAAAAAAAGAAGCAGAAATAGCAAAAACATGGAGGAGAAGGAAGGATAGTGGGGGACTAGAAGGGTAGGGACCGCGTCACGCCAAGGGAGAGAGAGGAGAGAGACTAAAGAGAGAAAAAAATGGTCCGCTAAGTTGGAGGCCTACCCTTCGAGACTTGAGGCTGCCCTTAAAATCCCATCCTCGTCCTGTCTTTATCCTTTGGTCTGTCAATTGCTACTTGTAATCATCGACTTTGCACCAAACTTCTGGACCATTCCTTCAATGACTCATCACGCTGTGCGCCTCTATGGCAACTATACTATGGAGTACTACTCTTCGTTTGCGGATCCGAGTAATGCTATGTGTACATTATATTTGGATTATGATAGAAGATTATGCGGTGGCTCACTTGATTATTACTTCCCTTGACATATGGAACGGTTATGTGGATGGTTGACTCCTTATCGAGGGTGCGTTTCTTCATTATACTTTCTCCGTACCAATTTAAATACCCCATGTATAAAACACGCCTTTATGAAGGACTTGAGGAGTGTGTACGCACTAAGCGGTTAATCAAGAATCCACAATTTTTTTTGCTAAGATTTAACTCACTCTGTAATATTTTTAGAATTTGGATTAACCGAAAGGCTTGTACTCCCTCCTCAATACGAAAGAGGGACGGAGGGTGTAGTTTACAAAATTACAAGTCAGAACGGATTAGATAAGCTCTCCATATGAAATAAGATCATTGAATAACCTCCTAATTTTACAGAGGTTGGATAGACTTAGGAAGCGAGTCATTGAGATTGAGTTCGAGCATTTATCTTGGGGACATTACTTTTCTCAGGCCGAATTCGCAAAAATAAGCCAGGTCAAGCCATATGGTTTCGAGTTGATTTCAGGCCATCTAGGTGGATAAAGCTCGGATTAGGTCAATTCGGGTATGTTTCCCACCAAGGGCAATTTAACGTTTTAACGTTCACAAATTAGATTGGGAATTCCAACTAAAATCCTAAAACTTGGCAGGCTTCGGCCTAATTGAGTATCCGTTTTTCAGCGCGCAAATGGTCTCTACAATTCCAAAGCGGCCCATAGCAATGACAGTAACAATGTGTGTATCCCATGTTTTTAATTAGGATTCCTACTAGGTTGGATCTATGAAAGAATGGGTTTACGAGATTCAAACCCAAAACCAAGACACTACAAATCAACGAGTGTCTCGCATGATGTAGACTACCACGCACCTACAAGAGTACGAGACTACCACTCCTCAACCATTTCCATAGGAAGGGCATAACGCCACTACCCAATTATACTCTTCCACGGCAAAATGGTGTAAGGGACATTATGCCGCGGAACAATACAAATGAGTAGTAGCATTATGCCCTCCCCAATCCCCATAACCATAGGGTGTATAAATTTAAAAAACCTACAAAACCGAGGGAGTATAAATCGAAATGCCAAGCCATATTGGCATCAAGGAAAAAAGAATCCAGGATTACCCTTCCACTACAAACCTGCATGCATACCGACCACACAATGCCAAAAGTAATAATCAGAAAGTGTCATGCCTGAAACTAGAAGAGGAGGGGACAGAAGCCCACCCTACATTGCAAGAGCGTAACTCAGTCCATGATATGAGTTCATATGACTCCTCAAGGCGCCCTTCTCTTCTTTCTCCACACTCCCGACATGCGACAATGCATGGAAGGGAGGTGAGCGGGGCTGAGAGTGACGCTCCACTTGAGGTAGCCTCAACTCAAAGTATGACTTTAGCTAACCTTCAAGGTAAGGGCGGGGGGTGGGGGAAAGAACAAACAATTTAAGACTTTTTCTTTTTGAGGTCAACAATTTCAATAAGTTTGTTATGTGTTGGTTCTGATTCCTACTATATCCATTTCAAACCCATGATATAAGGTGAACCAAGGATAGCTTAAATGAGTTAACCACAATAAAGCTCTTCCATTGTGAATCACGAAATTGTCCACTATGATCAATGAGGGTCAAACACCTTACTAGTTAACACGCCATACTCATATCCTACAGCCTACTTGGTCGAAATCCACTCGGGAAATAGTTGCCACAGCGATCAACTCCAAGCCATCTTGCCCTTCAGCTTCGATCCAAAACCGCACCTGAAAGAGAAAAGCTTTGGTTACCATATTCCTCTATAAATACTCTTGAGCATTCGTATAGAGATGATCGAGCAGTTGGTTGCTATACAAAGCACACAATGGATATACAAGACATGCTATTAAATATTCGGAGACGAGAGAAGGAATGCAACACATAAACTAATACTCCGTATGCCAAACTGAGAGGTGAACTGTAGGAACTTCTTTTGCAAGGTATATCTATGAAGCTGTTCCGAAAAGATGACATGCAATAGATAATTTAGAAGTGTATGTAGGGAGACCGAACCAACCAGAGCTGTTACATGAAACGCCATAAGCACTCACACAAACACATCAAGTTTAACAGGATTCCATAATCTGCAGAAAGCAGACAGGGAGGGATGCAAACTGGTAAAAGATAAAATGAGAATGAACAGGTCTAATCAGAAACAGAAAATCACGGATTTACAAGTACGAGGCTGTGTTTAACTAAATAAGGAATTTAGGTGTTACACATGATCGGAAAGATATAGCCATATAGGAACAAAAGGAATATCCTAAATTGCTATGTTTACAACACAACCATTAATCTAATATCAGAAGGGGGCACAAGCTTCGAAGGAAACAAACACCAAAAAATGATATCACACTGTAAGCAACTTACGATTTTACTAAAGATTCTGCCATACAAAATCACCATATTCACAGTGATATCTTCCTCACTCCAGGAGTCCAGGCAAGTGACAACCTTAATCAGTCAGTCCTAAATCCTGACTTCTTCTCACATTAAGTTACAGTATAGCTATATATATGTGTGTTGAGCTTCTATACAAAGAAGAACAAGCACAAGGCCCGAAGAGAATAATAACGCCTATAACGGTTAGCAATTCAGAAGCGAAATAACTATCTCTAGCAATCCTACCAACATGGCAATTTTACTTGCTTTTCACCAGCGTAGAACTTGTGAGAAACCACCTCATGTATAAGACCCCAGATATACTTTTCAATCACAAAATGGTTTGCCAGAGCTAATCAAATGCAAACGAAGGAAGAGATAAATATAACTTTGAGATTTTCACAAGGTGGTGGGGGATCGGATTTCCTTTCAAGGGCCTGTCGGTTAAGTTTAACGAAAATTGTTGTTTCCATAGCGATAAATAATTAGAAGGGGCTGCAAACACTAGAATGTTGAAGCCGTGTCTTAAAGTAAAGGGAAGAATGGGAGAGCCCAGATTCGAGTCTCTTTTTTACCCAAGAAAAATAGACAAATAGTTAATGTATGTCACTATGTCTAGTGATGGAAAATGCTTAGATAGGTTTACTCAATAAATATGACAGAAAACTCAATATTTGCTTCAGAAGTGGTTTAAATCTGCTACAGATCTACGTAGGTTATTTTGTAGTCATGCACCAGACAGGGGTGGATACGTGGGAGAACTTACCACTCTTTGGATAACTAGTTTTTTTTTTTTTTTTTTTTTTTTTTTTTTTTTTTTTTTTGTTTTCCATATCGGAAAACTATTTTTTTGTTATCTTATTATTTTCGTACCTTGAACATCAAAATTCTGTGTGAACCGGATGTAATTGGATAGTTATAATATCACCCAAGAGTCCAAGACCTACTTGCTGGCGTTTAAGTTTCCAACAGATTTCAACGAAGGCTTAAAATCTCCCCCCTCCCCCCCACCCTCAATCATCTCCCGCTACATTCCTACCACATCATGTCATACCCAAAAATATGACGACCAGAAATAAGTACACATTAATTGATTCACTAGTCATTACACACATGTCCGTCTCAATATGTATGGATTAAACGCTCCTCAAGACCTTTTCTTGGACTCTAACTAGCTTCATACTTTTTAGTATAAAACCTGATTTAACAGGTCGTAGTTAAAGCAATCCATTATCTATCCTCTATGTCAAAGCCTAACCGTCAAACATTCATTGTTCATTTACGATTCGTAACTTCATTAATTGTTATCCCCCTATCAAATACACAAGTCCAACAATCATTCTCTTCTAGTATACATACTCATGATATGAGAATATATCATTTGATGTAACGCAAAGAGATGCCCCTCGTTGTACATAATGGGTGCACACTCCTTAGTCCTTAACTAGTATAACCATAATTTTGACATGTCCTACTTCAAGCTATATCCTCAATCTCAAACGTAACATATCTCTAAAAAGCTTATGACTTATGAGGCAAGACATAATTCGAAAAAGTATTATGTATTAAACACTTGACTGGTGCTTCATCGAGAAGTGCGTTAGCGCCGGTAAGTGTATAGTCTTGATGATGTTTGCAAGTTGTTTCACTATAATGTCCACATCTCATTTACATGATCAACTACATTGAAGATAGAAGAATGGTATGGAGATGTAACTAGAATCACCCCCACATAAAAATCCGAATCTCATTCATTTCACATATACACTTCAACATCAGTAACTCGAGTCAAGAGCAACAACTAAGCAACTCGAGAAATGGCAATCAGTATTCCTAATATCAACCCAAGGATCCTGTATAAAAGACACTCTAGAGTTGCTTCCAAGACGAATCACACTCCAATACTCCATACTGAACAAAATATCGAGCCGCAGCATATCAATTATAAAACATGAATACGCAATTCAATACCAAAATCGCATCTAAACATTACATACATCATTACCAAAAGCTCCAATGTTGAGCAACAGGATATCTAGCAATGCTGATAAACACAATAAACCCACCAACAAAAATACACGGAGAATCTATCTACCATAACACAATCAAGTAACAATTCTCTTCCAATTCCACATCAAAACACCCCCAACCCGAACCCGCCAACAAGAACAAGCAACACAACCAAATTCTCTCAATTTCTAACACAAAAGCAACAATCTTTGGAAATGATAGAGCAATTACAAACTGCCCAAATAAAAATTAAGCGAAAAAAGACAAACCTAAGCATCAGGGTCATCACTTTCATCGGAATCCTCAGGAGGGATATCAGAAGAAAGGTAAACACCAGGGTGAATGATTTTCCTGCGTGTCCGAGAAGATATGATGTTGTTTAGATCCACTTCAGCAAGCGGGTCGTCCGCAAAATCGCTGTCGTCGGATAACCCGTCCCCAATTCCCGAGTCAGACGAGTCGGAGTCCGAGTCAGAGTCTGAGTCATCGTCGTCTTCATCATCTTCATCTTCATCTTCCTCTATAAGAATACCCTTCCCTTTCCTGTCAATTACCTCTTTGCCATTGACTTCCTCCTCTTTCTGCTGTTCTTCCTCTTCCTCGACTTTGTCTGGTTTATCTTCTTGCTGAAGCTGCTTTGGTTCGGCGTCCTTTTTGGGCGGTGGGATTTCTTCGGTGGTGTTGTTGTTGTTGTTGTCGTGTTTGGGCTTCTTGGGTTCGGAGGAGAGAGATTCAGGGGCGGGCAATTCGGAGGTGCGTTTCATGGGCAATGTAGCTTCTTCAGCACTCTTCACTTCAGCCATTGTTGGTGATGATTTCTCTCTGAATTGAAAATTTTGGGGAGAAAGAAATTGAGAAGAGAGATGAGGGTTTTGTGTGAGTCTCTCGGGAGGGTTTTGGGCTTTGGCCAGTGTGTTGCGGCACTAGAGAAAGGGGTGTGTGATTTTTATACTCCTAAAATCTGACACGATCACACATTATTACAAAGGTTTTGGTTCGACTCTATTCAATGAATCCAATGATTCACTCAGATATGAAGTGTAAATATAAATTTTGGATATGAAGATCTTGTTTGCACATAACACCTTACCATGCTCGTATGGTGGAAGTATTCAAGGTAACTTTTAGAATCCAAACATGTACGATGTACGGAATATGGTATTATGAGACCTCAATAATTCAAACACTTCATGTTTATACAGCTTTTAAAAACTATTTTAGTTAACGAATGACTTCATCTTAAAATTAATGAACTTGCATTTTGTACTTGCTATAATGAAGGAAAATTAAAGAACGAATTTGGTTTTTCGAGTAACATTGGCTTTGAATGACTATGCACGAGTTGTCAAAATTATATTTAAAACACATATATACCGATGTTGTTTGTTATACCCTTGATTTATTCCAGATTCTAGTATGGAGTTGATTCTCGGAAGATAAATTTCATCCGTAGTAAAAGATTTCGTCTTGTAGGGGATTCTCTTGCGCTCTTATTTAATAACATGTGTCTTTTATTTATTTATTTATTTGAGTTTTAGGTTTTCAATCAATAATACATCATGTTGATATAGGTCACAATCAAGTAGTTCGGGTTTAGATATACATATACCATGTCGAGTTGGCCTCGTATTGGTATAAGTTTGAGTTAGATATAAATTTGAGTCAGATAGATACCCGCATAATCTCTTCCCATCAAAATCATACTCCATGGTCTGAAAGCAAGCCCAGCAAAGTCTGAGATTTACTGTGCAGGGTTGGGATTTAACACAAAGCAAGAGATTGTCAGTTTCTCTGGATTCAAGGAGGGAGCTATTCCCTTCAGGTATTTAGGAATTCAGATCACAGCTGGTAGAATCTCAAACCTGGATTGTCATGTGCTTACTGAGAAAATTGTCGCTAGAATCAGAGCATTGGGTGCTAAAAAGCTATCCTATGCAGACAGATTGACACTTGTAAAAGCTGTTATGCTGAACCTGCATGACTTCTGGGCAAGGGTGTTCATAATCCCAAAAATGGTTATGAAGAAGATTAATGCAACCTGTAGAAACTTCCTGTGGGATGGGAATGAAAATATGATTAGAAGTCCCCTTGTTGCCTGGGAGTTAGTGTGCCTAACAAAAGAGGCAGGTGGCCTAGGGGTGAGAGATATTGTGAGCTGGAACAGAGCATGCTTGGGGAAATATGCCTTTTGGATCTACAACAAGGCTGACAATCTTTGGATCAAATGGATTAATAGTATCTACTTGAAAAATCATGAATGGGAGGAGTACTATCCTCCTCAGGACACAAGTTGGTATTGGAAAAAAATCTGTGCAGTCAAGGAACAAATGAAAGAGGGATTCAAAAATGAAGGATGGCTGAATCCAGGGAAGTTGTATTCAGTCTCAGCAGGTTACATATGGATCAAGGGAATGCAAACTAAAGTCTGCTGGGGGAAGTTCATATGGAACAGACATATAGTACCAAAAAGTGCTTTCATTAGCTGGCTCGCCCTTCTTCAGAAGCTGCAAATGAAAGAGAAGCTCATGAAAATAGGAGTCTGTTTGGATGATCAGTGCTTGCTGTGTCAGAAGGGGACTGAAAATCACTCTCATGTATTCTTTCAGTGTGAGTATTCGACTAAGTGTCTTGAGATGGTTAAGAATTGGTGCCACATCAATTTTCCGAATACAGATACCCTGATTTGGTGCTCAAAGAAGAGAATGGCATCGAGACTTATGAAGCAGGTTGCGGGTTCGATTGTCTGTAGCCTGATTTATAGCATTTGGTGGGCGAGGAACAAGTGTAGAATGGAGTTGGCCCTTATGGATCCGAGTAGGTTGGTCTCACAAGTGAAGTCGCAAGTTAAGAGCAGAATCAGAAAGAATATTTGTAATTGTAATGAGAAAGATAGAGAATGGTTGGAGAAAATAGGATTAATGTAATCTTGATGTGAGATTCTTGATGTAAGTTTTGATAAGTATTAATAAAATTTACATTTTTCCCAAAAAAAAAAAAAAAAAATCATACTCCATAAAAATCGACGCCGCCTCCCTCTCTCTCATCTCTGCCTTAGACCAGGTCACACACGAAACACTTAGACCCAATCTAATACGTCGTCACCTACAACCCGACCTAATTACAATAATAGCCACAGTCAACAGAAGAATAAGCCATACAAAGCTTCGTAGATCATCGCAACATGTATTATACTACATTAATTTGAAATTAGTGAAAAACCAAAATCTATAACCAAATCCCAATTCGTTCTTTTTCCAAGAATTTGGATCTCTATCACCTCATCCGAGCGACAATCCATTTTTGCACCTCTCACAAACTTCCATATAACCTGAAACATTTATTTTGATTGGGTGAGTCGAATGACCGAGTAAGCTCTCCCCTCTTCACTTGTTGCACCATTCTAAGCCTCGCCACTGTCATTTCCACATGTCCTAACTTAACCGCATATTCGGTACACTTCGAGAGAGAAGTCCAGTTGAATTATTCATATGCATACAATTACATTTAACTAATAGTCGCGATAACACAACTCTTTGTGTTGACATACAATCACTTATCACAACAATGTCCCACAACACCGCGCCACCTTCTTGAAACAAAGGATATTGGAGGTAAGGCAGGCGATCGAGAAAGACACCGAATTCTTTGATTTGAAGGCTACAAAATCTGTGGAAATTTTTGTGCGGTGGATTCTAACGCCGGTTAATTGGTGTGCCTTGAACATTGATGGAGCATCTAGGCGTAACACTGGGACGGCGGGAGTCGGTGGCATAATGTGAGATGCAGATAGACGCTTTGTTACGGCGTATGCGGAGAAAATCGGAGTAGCTACAGTAATGCGAGTCGAGTTAATCTCCTTACCTTTTAAATACAACTAACTCATATGTTACTGTTCATCTTATGAATAGTAACAACACCAAAACGGCAGCATCTCCTTCTTGAAACGCGGCTTTCCCATATCAAACGCAGCTTTTCCTTCACAAAACGCAGCCTTCGTTTACTGTTCATCCCCATCGAAGGCTGAGCTTAGCCCTCCCCGATCGCGTTAATCTTCGCCGTCCCTTGCTTATCCATATGTTTCCCTCTCTCTTCTGTTCTCCTCCTCTTGCTTGCTTATCCATATGATTCTTCTGGTACCACTCATTGTCTCCTTCTCTCTCCTCACTAGGTCATTCATTCAGGTTTGTTTAATTGATTTTATATTCGTTTACTTCTTTGATATAGGATGTCGATTTGGGGTCTTTTTAATTCATGTTTATGTTGTTTTTGTTTTCTTTGATTCGGGATGTTTGAGGTCTTCTTGTTTCATCTGGGTTTGGTGGTTTTATGTGATTATTACAGTTTTGTGTTAGGGGCGGATCAATACTCGAAGAAATGTTGCTATTGTTGGTTTGACTTTGTTTTTGATAATTGTTGTTTTGATTGATTTTGATTTCGATAATTGTTGGTTTGATTTTGATTGTGGTTGCTCTATTTTCCGATCTTGATATTATCGGGTTCTGGGATTGATTGTAATTGTTGGATTTTGATTATCTTTCCGTGTGTAATTTTGATTTTCAATCTTGATTCACTTCTAGGTTTTGCTGTGCTTGCGTTTTTGCCGAGCCGATGAACTCCGCCGAAAAAATTGTTGTCACGAAAATGTGGTATACAACCTCCTTTTTCAATTTTTTGATTGAAAAAAATACTAATAAATCTTAATTCAAATCTTGCAATCAGTTTTGATTCTTGTAAGATTACCCCCCTTTCCAAAAAATTTAGGGTTTAATAGTGTTTCTGATTTTGGTGTTCATTTTTGTAGCGTTTACCTTTTTGGAATTTACCTGCTCGGATCTCGCGAAAGGAAAGACTAATCGACACCACTCAAGCTCAGGTTTAATTCCAGAAATGTTATTGGAATTTTAATTTTTTTTGATTCTTTGCTCTAATTTGATTTCGGTAATATTGGATTTGTTGGTTTTTTTTTTTAATTTAGGTTTGGAGAACGAAAGGGGTGAATAATCTGGTCGTCGTTTATTTACGCCTGGTGTTTCCTTGCCTTTTGTTGATATTTTTGATTTTGTTTAATTTATGTTCATTTATCTGGCATGTTTCTCTTTCCGATGTCCCCAGGTGTAATCTTGATGCAATGGTACCCAACCTAAAGCTCTTACTTACTTTCCAGTGGCAAAGTATGGTATCCCCATGAATAAAGACGCAGAAGCTCACAAGTATGTATATTTCTCGCCACTCTTGTTTATTTTATGTTAGTATACCCTACTAAAATGGTATGAAATAGGGTTTAAATGTTATCATTTGCTGGTTCTGCTTGTATATGGAAGGTTAGAAGTGGGGGGACATGGATTTCTTCCATATACAAGCATTAAACTCAGAGAGCATGTATCTTCAAGGTTCAATTGTTTTGGTTCTTGAAATTTATTTGCTTATTGGTCCTGCTGTATCTTGAATGTCCCCTTTGCAGTAACCTTGACATGGTGATGCTGGGGGATGTATGGAATCCATGGTGCAGGATCTTATCTGGTATGTTTTCACTTCCATAGTTAGTTGATATAATTTTTTTTTTATACTTCCTGGGCTGGATAGTTGGTAGAATTATTGCTGATTCTTTCACGAGAGACCCCCTGATGGGTTTGCTTGAATTCGTTCGTAGAGTTCTCGGTTTAGATTAACTTTTGATTGATATGAAAAAAACAACAATTTAGTTGTCAATCATATGGTCAACTGAGTTTGTTTTGAATTAGTGCTATTGTTGTATGGAGGTTTTGTGCCTGCGATGTATGTGTCGCTGTTTGTTTAGATGATGCCCCTTTTAACAGGGTATTTATTTGGTTTAATTTTCTCCATCTTGAGCAGTGTATTCTGTTCTTAATTCTGGATTGTCGGAGAGCCGGTACGGCAGCTACATGCTTCTTGGGTTGAAGGCGATTGCTCTGATTTCGGGTTTTTAAGTAGCTTTATAGGTCTGGTCTGCATTTTTTTTAAGTGGATTTAATTTCGTTTGCGACAAAATTGGAAATCGGTTGGTGCTGGTCAGATCACGAGGTTTGGTTGTGAACAACCTTGGTAATATGGAGAATAATTTTGAACATTGATTTTGTTGGTCATTGGTTAGCTATGTGTTAGACCTGTCCTTAGATGTTGACTTTGGTATTGATGATCGGTGATGGTTTTTACTTCGAAATCTAGCCTGTTTGTATATCGTGTATGAGATTATCCATTCTAGGAGTCATAATAAAAAGGTAGAATTTGAAGGAATATATTATGTTGTATGCCTATTCTCGTTATCTATTGGTAGTTTTCTTAGCTTCATGAGGTTTTTTGTATTCTTTTCGCTCTTAGGGTTACGGTCTAACTTGAATTTGGTGATGAAAGTTTTGAGCTTTTTTTTTTCCTTGATTTCAAACGAGTTAAGTTTGTTTTCTTAAGAAAATTGTTGACATTTAATTGATTTTCGTTCTCCCCTATTTTTGTTCAGGCGTATGTAGGGTTTCGGTTCTTCCTCTCATTCTCCACTTCTATCTAAATCTACAACATTCATCAAGTGATGGTAGGTTATCTTAACCTCAATCTTTTTCTAAATTACTCTTGAACAGTTTGATACGGATATGGATAACGATTTCATTGGTGGCGGTGCCAGAATTTATAGTTTGAGGGTTCTAAAATCCTCTTACCAGTGATCATATAATAGCTTTTTAATGTTGGGTTTTCTAATTGGAAGGTGTTCTATTAAATTTAAGAGTCTATTAATTGATACAAAGGAAATCAGATTTTGCGTTCTACTTGCATGATTAACTAAATGATTTGTTATTCTGCAACAGACTGACTTGTACAGAACCTCACTTGGGAAGGCTGTTGATTTCTTCAAGTCGTCATTCTTGCAGCTTATGTTGTAATGTTGCAAGGTATGCTCTTATTTTGCTAACCACATGTTTTTCCTTTCATGATATCTGGCTAGATAAACATCCAGTTACCTTGCTGCTTATGCTAAATATTGACTAGACAGACGAACGCCCTATTTGAACATATTAGAGTACTCAAATATCACTTTTAAGGAATTCTAGATACTTTAGCTCCACTTATTGGCTGTTTTTATTCAAGTCTTAGACTTTTAAGGGATTCTAGATACTTTAGCTCCACTTATTGGTCGTCGTTATTCAAGTCTTAAACTTAATGTTCTTGTCGAATCTACATAACAACTTTGCGTATATATATATACATATATCACATACCGTAATGAACACACAAGGGTAAATAGCATTTGATTTGGCCTTCCATTGTTCAATCGTAATCGTTTCATTCGTTACTAGATCTAGCTTTCTGACAAATGATTCCATGTCATGGCCTTGTAGATGTTCAGTTAGAATACACAATAATCCATAAGGCAAGAACTTAATCTGCTCATCATTAATATTGACTTAATAAGCACGATGATAGCGGTTGAGATGAAGAATGAAGAGGGAGGGTACTTCAATTTGATTTCTGATTAATTCAGATTAAGTTTTGTGGTTAGAACAGTGATCGTTCGTTTTATTCATTATGGAATTTTTTTTTTATATTTTGTTATATTTTCAGAATTGCTACAATTCTATAAATCAATTAGTGTTCATCTACTTTCTTATAAAGGAACAAAGCATCAGATTGTTTGTCGATATTATGGCCAAATGCCAATGCCAGTTATATGCTAGAATATTATTATTGAGGACTAAAAACGAATTGGTTTTCGTTTTCTTCCCTATTTTCTGGGCGTTTTCAGGGCTATGATCATTTGAACACATTTTTTGGGTGTTTCTTCCCTCTCTTCAGTTCTGTTTTAAATTGAAGATGCATCAGTAGAAGGTACGCTCATTACTTCATACTCTTGGTCTTTTGTTCTGGTCATTTGTAAAATTAGCAAACTTTGATGCACATGAGGCTTTGCGTTTCAACATTTGTGAAATTTGAAATTCCATTTTGAGGGGGAGGGGGAGGGGGAGGGGGAGAGGGAGACAAAAAAGAGGTTAAAACAAAGGGGGGGGGGGTGGGAGAAAGAGTAAAAAGCAGGGGTAGATATAAACTGGGAAGAGGGGGTCGAGGATACGATATGCGGAAAAAAAAACAAGGGGTAGAAGAGATGGGGGATAAATGACCGCGGCGAGTGGTTTGAGATAGGTTAGCAAATATGAAGGGCAATGAGGAAGTTAGGGAGTGAATGAGCGTCGGAACTAGATTATAAATGAGATAATGTAGAGAGTGAGGGAAGGCAAAAGTGTTTTGGAAAAGGAACCATAGAAAATATTGTAAAACTTCTTCCTGTTTCATGTTCAGAATGCTAGAGTTGTATCTGATTTATCAGACTATGCCTAATTTATATTGTTGTGGTCATTAATTTTTTTTACTTTCGATTTTGATAGAAAGGGTAGGATAGATTGTAAAACTAAAATCAGAAGAGGTAGGTGAGTGAGCTGAGGGAGGGCAGCGGAGATGATTCTCCATGTGACCAACGGAAAAAGACGAACTAGAGTAGATGGAAAGAGGGAAATAGTTTGCTGGTTTGTAAGTAAGGGCAATCTTCTAAACATCCTGTTTTTGTAGATGTTTTGGTAATAGTTTCTGAACATTAAATTCTGTAAATGATCATGTTTGATGAGTATATAACCTCTTGTGAACACTCAGTTTTCATGCTTTTATCCCCAATTTTTGTTGTCTATTTGGTTAGACAAAAAAAAAAAAAAAAAGAATTCAGGAGAGCAATGTCTTCGTCTCCAAGCTACCAAAACCTTAAACTTTGTTAGCTGAATTCTATGGCAAATACACGGCGAAACCGAAAACAAAACACAGATTCTCGTTCCTTACATGATTCCGAACAAAACAAAAGTAACATCGGGCAAGATGGTGATGTGGGTACTATGACCAAAAATGGTACGGACGCTCTTGCAGGTACGGAAATGGTGATTTCAGACGAGGGACCAGTACAGAAACCTGGGAATTCTACATTGGCTGATTTCCTTGCCCTTTGCAACCTAATCATGCCAATGTAAGCTCCAATTCTAAGGCTGGTAAGCATTCTAACCCTGTTATCAACAACTCTGTTAATGGAAAGGAAAGTTCTGAAAATGGTGGTCAGAAAATTGGGGAAAAATCGGATGGGTATAAGAAGGCTTGTGAACAAAAGCAGGGTATGCAGTTAGAATTTATTCCTACTTCTGGGAATGATGTGCTGATTGAATTAGATGACATAGCTGACCAATTGAAATACTGGGAAAATACGCTTGTTTGTCATGTTATTGGGGCTAAACCAACAGAGAAAAATCTCAATGAATTTGCGGCCAAAAAATGGAATTTTGTTTCGAGACCAGTGATACAATACTTCAAGAAGGGATGGTTTTTCATGAAATTTGACAACAAAGATGATATGGAAGCTGTTTTGCGGGGTGGTCCATGGTATTATGGAGAAAATGCCATGATACTAAAACACTGGTCTCCAAATTTCAGCAAAGAAATGGATGCCATTGCTATAGTTCCTGTCTGGGTCTTATTCCCGGAATTGGAGCCGCATTACTGGTCTCAGAAAGCACTCAGTAAGATTGCAAGCTCCATTGGAAAGCCATTATTTGCTGACTTGAAAACAACTCTCAAAGCAAAACTGGGTTTTGCCAGAATTCTGATCGAGGTGGATGTTTCTGAGGAGCTACCTGAGTATGTCGGAATTAAGACGCCATTTGGAGAAAGTGTACACCCTGTGAAGTATGAGTGGGTACCATATTTCTGCAAATGCTGCAACGAATTAGGTCATATGACGCAGAAATGCAAATATCAGAAGAAAAAGACTGTGGAAAAAGAGATTGTTAAGCCTGTATATGTGGAGAAGGTTAGTGATGAGGCTGCTACTGGTGATAAGCATAAGGAGAAGACTAAGGCACATGAGGAGAAACAAATTACTCCACCTGCAGCAGCTGCAGGCTCAGGAATAGTTAATGATGATGAAGGTTTTACACCTGTAGTTAGTAGAAGGGCAAAAAAATCATTAAGCAAGGCTCTGGCTGAGAGCAGGATTCTAGCTCTCCAACATTCTGACTTTGACTTGATCACAACTAACATACCAAAGGACACCAAGTTGGAAATAATGACTCAGTGTGTAATTGAGGATGGAGAAGACCCCGGAGGGGGGTTCTCTGCTTGATGATTATCTCCTCATGGAATATAAGAGGCTGCAACAAGCCTCATAAGCAGCAGGAAATCTTAAATTTCCTGTTAGCTAATAAAGTAGATGTCCTTGGGGTGTTAGAGACTAGAATGAAAGAGGATAAAGGTCTCAAGGTGCTTAGGACCAAGTTTAGAAGATTTGGCATCTCCCATAACTACTCCAAGCACTATAATGGAAGAATTTGGTTGATTTGGAATACTTCCACAGCTTCTGTACAAGTTATGGATGAAAGTGCCCAGCATATTCACTGTAAAATACAGTGTTTGAAATCTCATTTCTCTTTCAGTGCTACATTTGTTTATGCACTGAATACTGGGGATGAGAGAAAAGAGTTGTGGCAATTTATGTCTAATAATTGCAGTGCAGAACCTTGGGTTCTTTTGGGTGATTTTAATGTGGTTTTAGATAGTTCAGAAAAGCTCAGTAAAGGAGCTCTAAATAAGAGAGACATTAAAGAGTTTCAGCAATGTGTTAGCTCTTGTGGTCTTGTTGATCTACCAGGAACTGGGTGCAATTTTACATGGAGTAATCTTCAGGAGGGTGTAGACTCAGTGTGGGCAAAATTGGACAGAGCTTTGGTGAATGCTGCCTGGCTGGCTGGTAATCTGAATACTAGTGCTCAATTTCTTCAACCTGGTCTCTCTGATCACTCTCCTGTGGTCATTGATATCAACATGGGAATAAAGCTGCTTCCAAAGAGCTTTAAATTCCTCAATGCATGGTGTCATGATCCAAGCTACAAGGAAATTATTGCTGCTCATTGGAATCTAAAGATTAAAGGGACCAAGATGTACATTATTGTTGAAAAGCAAAAGAAAATTAGGCATGCTCTCAAAACTCTCCACAAAAGCTACTACTCTAACATTTCCAAAAGGGTGGAAAAATGCAGAGAGGAGTTGTTCAGTATTCAAGAGAAAATTCAGCATACTCAAAATCTTGCTGATATGAAAGCAAAACAAGATGAGCTGATCAAGCTGCAAAAAGCTGAACTTTGTTTTCTTTACCAAAGAGCAAAAATAAGGGACATAAAGATGGGTGATGCGGGCACCAGATTCTTCCATGCTAAAATTAATGAGAGAAAAGCTCACTCATTCATTGGGAAAATCCATGACACTAACAACCAGTTGCATACTAGCCCTCCGACTGTTAATAATGCATTCCTTGAATACTATAAGCAGTTGTTGGGGACTGAGCATGATACACAGACATTCAATGGGGACTTGGTAGCTGGCAACTGCATCTCTGAAGAAAATCAAGGCCATATGATACAACCTTTCACCAAGGAGAATGTCAGACAAGCCTTGTTTTCTATTGATGAAACCAAAAGCCCTAGCCCTGATGGTTTTACATCTGCCTTCTATAAAAACTCTTGGGACCTGCTTGGAGATGATTTGAGTAATGCTGTGTTGGATTTCTTTCAGAGTGGTAAAATGATTAAGCAGATTAACTCCACCTTGATTGCCCTTGTTCCTAAGATTCAAACTCCTTCCTCAGTAATTGATTTCAGACCAATAAGCTGCTGCAATACTATTTATAAGATAATCAGCAAAATGTTGGTAAGCAGGATTCAGCCAACTTTATCTAATATTATTGGTGAAGAGCAGTCAGCTTTTGTTCCAGGTAGAAACATCTATGACAACATACTCATCTCTCAAGAATTGGTTAGAAAATATGACAGAAAAGGAATTTCTCAGAGAGCTACAATTAAAGTGGATATTAGAAAAGCATTTGATTCAGTTTCTTGGGTTTATTTGGAGAATCTGCTGCTTTCTCTAAAGTTTCCAAAGAAGTTTGTCAATTGGATTATGGTCTGTTTGAGAACAACTCACCTTTCTCTTAACATTAATGGCTCTCAAGTGGGGTTCTTTGAAGCCAAGAGAGGGCTGAGGCAGGGAGACCCCCTCTCTCCCTACCTGTTTGTAATTTGTATGGAAGGGCTCTCCAGGATGCTTAGAGATCTATATCATTGCAAAAGTTTTCACCAGCATCCCAAGTGCAACAGAATTAAATTGAATCACCTTCTTTTTGCTAATGATCTCCTCATCTTTGCAAAAGGAGATGTGAGTTCAATTGCTGCTGTTGCTGATACTCTCAAACTGTTTGAGAAGCAGTCTGGGCTTGCTGCAAACCCTCTCAAAACAAATATTTGCCTTGGAGGGGTAAATGATCTAATAGCCCAGAAAATCACTGAAAAAACTGGCTACAAGATTGGTCACTTTCCTTTCAAATACTTGGGAGTACCCCTGCACTCTTCAAGACTTACTGCAGCAATGTATTATCCACTTCTGGAGAAAATAAGAGCAAAACTCATGCACTGGGCTAACTCCTTTATTTCTTATGCTGGAAGAACCCAATTGATAAACTCTGTCATCTTAGGTATCCAAACCTACTGGGGCTCTATCCTTTTTCTTCCTAAATTGGTGCTGAAGAAAATAAGCAGGTTATGTAGAGAGTTTTTCTGGGGCATAAATGATCAGAGAGGTAGAATGACATTTGTAAAATGGAAGGCTCTTTGCACTCCAAAAAGAGAAGGTGGTCTTGGCATAAAGGAGGTTTTGAGTTGGAATAAAGCCATCTATTGCAAGTGGATAATCAAGCTGATGCACTGCAATGGCAACATTTGGTGTAAGTGGATTAATGAATACTATCTAAAGAAGCAGGAAATTTGGAATGCAGAAGTCTCCCAGGACTCCTCTGCCTCCTGGAAATCAATCATCCTTCTCAAGGATGAGATTATCTTGAAAGCAGGCTCCTTAGCAAATGCAAAACTCATAACCAAGGGCTAGGGCTGCAAAGGAAAGAGTAATACAGTGTATCAGTTTTTCAGGGGTGAAAATGAGACTGTTAGATGGGCAAATACAGTATGGGATACTTGCTGTGTACCTAAATGCTCCATTATTGCAATACTAGCTATGCATAATGGCCTGTCCACTGTGGACAATCTGAAGAAAAAGGGATTTTGTATCCCTAACAGGTGCTGTTTATGTCAGGAGCAGGAAGAAAGCAGAAGCCATCTGTTCTTTGACTGTAAGTTCACTAATGCTATCTGGAGAAACATCCTGCATTGGCTTGGCTATAACAGGAGAATTGGTAGCTTCCAACATGAACTGAATTGGTTTAGATTCAAAATCAAAGGCAAGACAGGAAAGCAACACAGCATTAGAAGTGCATTCACTGCTGCAGTGTATGAAATCTGGAAAGAAAGAAATGCTAGGCTGGTTAAAGAAGCGGAGAGAAGCATTGAGAAAGTTACTCTAAGTATAAAGTTCAATGTTTGTGTTAGATTATTGGATAGATTTAGTGATGTAATCCCAGGTAACTAGTTTCTTTGTGGATTTTATAGGGTAGCTCCCTGCTATCCTTTGGTCTGAGTTGTAAGTTTTATTCTTTCTGCCCTATAAGGAGGAATAAAATGCTAATTCTTACCAAAAAAAAAAATGTTGAGAGGGAGGGAGGGTGGGAGGGAGACCGTGGGAGAGGGAGCGGGAGAGGGAGGTAGGAAGACCGTGGGAGAGGTAGCGGGAGAGGAGGTAGGGAGGGAGGGAGGGAGGGGGAGAGAGAGAAAGAGAGGGAGGGAGACCTTGGTGAATTTGCTGCATTTAGTCCTCTCCTTTTTTTTGGCTAGGTCTTAAAATTGTTTCATTGTTTTCATTGTTTCAGCTTATAGGGTCGCAGCATACTTTGTTGAGAGGAGAGATCTTACCTTAAACAGTTAATGTATGTAACTTTTGGATTGTGAAGGTCACCATAGGACCAAAGGTACTCGATAGGGCCTTCACTAGAGAATCATTGCCTCATTGGTTCTAATTAATAAAATATAACCACAATCCTGCTTTATGTATGGGTACTGATGGTAGTGGAATTTCTAACTTACATATTAGTAGTGGTTCTATGCATGATGTTGTGGCGATAGACCGCCTATATCCATCTCTCTTTACGGCTTACGAGTTAGTTGCATATGTCTGTGCTTCATTAGAATTTCTATTTAATTATGGGTACAGATGCTCGGGGCTTGATCTTGATAGCAGCCTTTTGCTCATGTCAGTGGTCACTAGGAAGGGCTGATCGAGGACTAACAGCTGCAAAAGAAATCTTGCCTTTGTATAGGCAGAGGAGTGAGTAACTGCTTTGGCATCAGTCAAGGGACCTGCAATTGGTGTTTGTTATGATTATTCGTAAGGTGCTTAATATACATACAAGTTATTTAGTTTGTATGATACTATTCCTATTCTGTTTCCGTGTATATCGCGATGGATGGATTGAGGTGGTCAATCTGTGTGGATGTGTGGATTTCGTTCCCGTATATATATCCTGCGTTTTCTTAATTTACTGATATTCTTTCATGGGTCTGTTTAAAATTGCTGTTGATTGTTGCTCAGATTGATGATTTCTCATGTATTAATTCTAGGAACCTGCTTTGTATTTCTATGGAGTGAAATTGTGCATCTTTGAAGTAAAGTACTTAGACTAAAGTTTATTACTTTATATTAAGATTTCGGCAAGGGTAAGTTCGTGAGAAATGTTGTCTGATGGGCTGTGTATAGGTGGCTTGTCACCAGAAACAAGTGATATTTTGCTTAGTTTCTTCAGCAGTGGCGACAATAAACCACTTGCATGCACTTGACATTTGAGAAATTTGGAGCACTCTTTTCACTGCATTTCTGAATTATATTCTTTTATGGTTCCAGTTTTACTCATTTAGTAGAAGATACTGTCTAGCAAAGGAACAAAAGAGCTTTGTTTGGGGCATCATTGATGAAGCAATTTAGGTAACTTTCTTTCTACAGTTGGATGAATGTTTGTCTTTGATACAATTTTAAATATCGTGGTTTGATCATATGTGTTTTGTTGGGGAGGGGAAAGTGTAACAACCCTAAATTTTGAACAACTATAAATAGAAATAAATTTAGAATTGTCACGCCACAATTGACTATCGAGTCAATTGCTAGGCTAAAAATTCAATTACAATGAACCAATAAAAATAATACAGCGGAAGTCTTAAAATGTCGAACCTACAGTTCTCAAACAAACTCTCAAATTACAACCAAAATGAAATAGAGTCTAAAATGAAATGAGTCTTTTGAAATCAATCCCCAACCATGAACCAGCTTCGTAAGCATGCAGCCACAACATCAAGACCTGTCAACTATGCCATCGAAGATTGACATAGGCCCAGAAAATGGTAGGGACGAACCAGAAACAGAACGTCATCACAGGCTGAGTAAGAAGAAATAAGCATACATAAAAGATAAGATATGCGCCTTCAGGCGCGTAGCTAACAAGAACGAATTGAAGTTATATCATAAGAATATCAATGTCAATAGGTATCATGATTAAAGGAGCATCGCCGCTCTTGCATTAGTGTTATACGTTTTATATTGGCCAGGGTCCTACCCCATAGCCCTACTTATCGAACTGCGTTCGAGCTAGAGCCGTAGTAAACGCCCCTACTAATCCCTAGTGTGCACACCCCTCGCTAGACGGGCCGGTAGGACGAGCTCCCATCTAGAAGGAAGACTAATAGGAAGTCGATAGCTAATCCGACCCACAGTACCTTGATCAGAGGTATATAACAGCGGCCAGCCGAGCTGAACTTGCGCTGAGACTCTAGGTGGATTAATATATTATCTTTCATCCATTTTATGTATGTTATTTGAGGATGAATTATTTGATGATACAAATTACAACGATCGTAAACGAATCACGCTAGCATGCAAAGCATTAAGAGAACGAACAACTAACCACTCGGCCGAGAGGCCGAAAAAGTAGAACGGCCGAGAGGCCGTTCGCATGCAAGGGATTTGTGAAGCAATTGAGCAAAGCAAACAACGATAGTATGGATTCAATGATGAGATTAAGAACAAGTATCATATGGTACGAACAATTGAGCGAAATAAGGCAATAGATGATCATACAAAACTTATCAATGATTCAATAGCAAGTGAGGGTGTTTGTGACCAACGTTCTTACCTCATAACGAAAATCCTTAATCATTCAATTATAAACTCAATCCACAATTCCCTAATCAAAAAGATGTAACCATAAGTCTTACAACACACAACTATCACTAATAGGAAACGGATCCACAAATGAACAGTGGTAAAGAAACACGAATAACTTCTACCTCCAATTTTGGGTGACCACCAAATTTTAGTATGTTGTATAAGGGTATGTCAGAAACCTCTCTTCAAAATTTCGTCCAAAGACTCCAAGCGGATCGACGGGAATCAACTTCACAATGAACCACGAATAACAATTAGGGTTTACTCACAAAAACCAATATAACTTTTGATACAGAAGTCTAGGCCTTACCAATTTTGGATATGTTTTAAAACCTATAGGTAGGAACATCTCCACCAAATCTCGTCTTAAGAAAACCTTTGAGTCGACGGGAATCATAAGAACACCGAGGTGGCGACACAGTCTCCGGGTAGATAGACACAGCTCTACTAAAACACCTCTACAGTGAGAATCCCATAGAATCTTGGCACGATCTATATGTTCATGGATTCGTATCGAAAGCACGGTTCTAACGCCACCAACCATGCTCTAATCGAAGATCATATGAGAGAGTTATGAGTGTTTGAAGTTGACACAGTGATGCTGAGAATTTCTGCGGGTGGAGGCTACGAAAAGGAGAGAGAGAGAGGAGGCCGAATGTTTATGAGTAAAGCAAGGGTTTTAGGCTCGGGTTTGGGCTTAGCTAATTAGGTGGGTTGCGTGATCCAAAAACCCGACCCAAATCCGAAAGATGAACGAATTCTCTTGTGTAATTCTATAATTAGAAACCTCATAATAATTCAATCGAATCCCAATAAACCCTTAATAAAACTCTCAATTACATTATAAACGTAACACCCTTATTAAATAGTTACCCAAAAATACGGGGTGTTACAGAAAGGGAGAAGACATTGAACACTAATAGGAGAGAGGGAAGGGGATGGAGACAGAGATAGAGAGCCATATTAAAAAGGAGGGAATGAAAACAAGACGAGGAGGGATAGAGAATGTGTAGGCAAAATAAATGGGATGTGAGGGAGAGGCTAGCGAGTCAAAAGAAGTGGACTAAGAGAAAATGGAGTGAAATAGAACAGGTTGAGAAGTTGGGGAGGGGAAAGGGAGAAGAATATTTCTTATAGTAGATATAATGGAAGGCTTGAAATATCAGCTTTATACACTACTACAAAAGGCTAATTAGACATCGGACTTTTTTACACATAGACATGGGTTTTGTGTTCGACGTTAAGTTGGGTGACATCTATTGTAGTGGGATAGACGTCGGACTTTAGTCTCACGTCCTTCAAAAGAATAGACATGGGTTTTTAGAAAAAAGTGATGTCTATTGCCCTAATAGACGTCGGATTAATTAAGAAAACCCATGTCTATTCGAAGGTTTACACATCAGTTTTGTTCAAAAATCCCATGTCTATTCTTGACCTAAATATTAAAAAAAAAAATTTGTACCCATTGTGATTGTGCGAAAGGAGTTTTCGTACGAATTGAAGATGAATCAAATGAAAGACCTTTGACAATATATTGAATAATGTTTCTAAAGCGATCTATATATACGATTATGCTCAAATGAGACTGCACAACATTGCAAATTAACTAAGTTATTTAAAAAAAAAATTAAAATTAGATCTAGAATAATACTAGATGATAAAAGAGACGAGATCTGGGAAAAACATCACAAAATCTTTTGTGTTCAATTTCTGGAGTCCTTCAAGCCTTCAAGAGCAACATCTTCTCGGAAACCCACCTTTTTTTTTGCGATTCGGAGCTGCAAAAAACGATTCAAAATTTGATTTCGATTTCATTGAGTATTTTTGTTTCATATAAAACCAACAAAACCCAGAAATAACAAATTTTCAAACCATGAAATTAGAAATGAATACCTTTAATTTTGAGAGAAGCTTCACCGGAATCACCCAGCCCAAGAACTGTTAAAATTGTGCTCTAGAAAAAATTACTCATACCTGAATCATATCAAAGGGAAAGAAATAGCAGTGAGATCTACTTATATACCCAACATGCAACTGTATTTTCATTGCAAAAAAAAATAATTGAAGTGTAAAGTGAGAGAAAAATTAGATATTGAGCAGCGACAATGCCAATAAGTGATGACTGATGTTGAAGTGTGCGAGATATTGAGTTGACATCTTTTTTTTTTAGATCAAGAGTTGAGATCTTGAATAATAAGATGGGAGGCTGATAAATGGAGGATAAAAGATGGAGAAGAGAGAAAAATTAGATTTTACAAATACTCAGTTATGAAGGAGGCTACTTATGCAAAGTAAATTTTAGGGTTGTTGAACAATAGACATGGGATTTTAATTGATTTCGTTTTTCATGCCTAATGGTACGAGATTTTGATTAAAAAAAAAAGTGTGAAAATGAATAGACATGGGATTTTACAAAAAATCTCATGTCTATGTGAATAGAATAGACATGGGTTTTTGTAAAACTCTCACGTCTATTAAATAGACATCAGTTTTTAGAAAACACCCCACGTCTATTAGTTGGTTAAAATTGCAAAATTGCCACCGGTCTCATAAACACATCAGTTTTCAGAAAATCCCATGTCTATGTACCGATGTCTATAGTTGTTTTTGTAGTAGTGATATTTGCTGCCCCTTTATTTTCCGGGTATTTAGCTTCTTCTTTATTTTTTGTTCCTTTCAGAAGCTAAGAGTTCAAACATGCAGGCCGTTGTCATTGCTATTGAGTTACATCTCAGTGTTGGTTTGGGGGAACGCTGGTCGCTGGTGCATGTATAATCCTGCTTGTTCACCAACCCATAAGTAAAGTTCATTTCTTTCTAATTATTCCCTTCCAACTAACTCTCATTCTGCAATGTATCTTGGCCACTGTGATTCTTTTGCGTTGTGCTTGTATCATGCATATGTACAATGTGTCAATGCACATCATTTCTCCCTACGAAATTTTATATGAGCCTTTAATCAATAATGTATCAAGTCCGGCAACAATCTCCAAGCAAAACCACCGAGGCATGTCCACGGCGTCACAGACTAGGCCATAAGTCCCCACAGTTGGGCCCCCCTTATGCTCTGCGGCAGTCGCTTCCGATGATGAATGCATTATTAACCGATGTGGGTACTTAATACATTATTAATCAAAAGTGCATAACATTGATGACTGGTTTCTCTATTTCTAAATTTTGGATTTGGTTAGCATCTGATGATTTAGGTGAGTTTGGTTTTGAAACCCACTTACCTTTGTTTTTGTAGTTTCGTCGGTTTAATTGGCTTGGTGCTGTTTTGCTTGGTCTGAATTTCACCTTGGTACAAAAATAGGCAGGTTGATTGCGTTATAGGTACAACCGTATATTAACTTTCAATTATCAACAACATTATTCTTGACCCCTGGAAATGTGATTATCGGACTCAAACCCCGTGTTTCTGCCTTTTTAGTATTGTTTGTGTCCGTTTTGATCATGATCATCCACATTTCAGGAAATGGGAATGCAATGTGTGGTTTAGGACCCATATGGAAGAGTAAATAAGCTTGCTTGGAAGGACGATGATCTAGAATACACGTCGGAGAATGAAAGGTAAATAAAC
The DNA here is from genome assembly GCA_963457585.1 of Spergularia bocconei. NCBI lineage: Eukaryota > Viridiplantae > Streptophyta > Magnoliopsida > Caryophyllales > Caryophyllaceae > Spergularia > Spergularia bocconei. Next base: position 10,527,972 of record OY734943.1, read on the forward strand.
TTCGGACATTGGTAGTGATTTCTAGGCATTCTATGTTAGCATGGACAAGAGATACATGAACCTGCCATATTACCGAGGCATAATTTCATTATATTAGCTCTATTAGTAGGTACGGCGGCTTACACACAAAAAAAAAAAAACATTGTATATGCCATCCATAATACACTTGAAATTTAATCCCATAATAAATAAACGGAACAAGTAAAATAGTCAAACAGGAAATAGTAGCACTAAGTACATTACTTTATGCTTAGTAAAACGTTGTCTCTTTCATGACACATGCTTCAGAATGTTTTTTGTGCTTCGATCAAATAACAAAGAGATCCGATCATTATGCTATGTCAATGATTAAACTTGTGCAGAATGAAAGATTTGTGTTACTTTGTGCTACATTAACCTAATCACAGAACGAGAGTAGACCAGAAAAATGGAATACACCTTCAATCATAGTTCCCTTAGTAAACCATTGTGTTGGAACCCTTCCCCAAACCCTGTCTTTGTGGGGACGCCAATGTGCACCGGGCTGCCCTTAGTAGTACCCTTAGTCACTGATTCTTGGGGTATACATCATATAGACTAACTGATTCGAGCATGTGAGGTCACCTATTCATTAGTAGCGAGATTACCTTTTTTTTCCTGGATTTGCTATGCCGTTTATTAGATTAGCGATAGACTTATTGTGTCCGCCTCTGTTTTGTAACAAAGTGAGATACACCACGTGATACCGCTCATATAACAGAATAAAAAAGATTAAACAGATTAAACCTTGCTCTCGCGAATTGCATCTTGATCAACAAGAGTAAGGAAATGATGATTGATCAAAGACAATGAGAGAGAGAGAGAGAGGGGATAGGATAATCAATTGCATAGGGGGAGATACGAACGGTGAGCGAGGGAGGGAAATGCGGATTGATCAAAGACAATGGGAGAGAGAGAGAGAGAGAGAGAGAGAGAGAGAGAGAGAGAGAGAGAGAGGGGGGGGGGGGGGGCGAGGGGAGGGAGATGAGGATAAAACAAAGATAATGGAAGAGAGAGAGAGAGATAGGGGGAGGGAGGGGAGAGGGGAGGAGATAATCAATAGAAAAGAGGTAGATACGAACGGTGCGCGAGGGATGGAAACGAGGATTGATGTTTTTACGAGTGTAGTCACACTAGCACGAGATATATATGCAACAATAATGATGGGAGGCCGCGCGCATATGCCTAAGTTTTAAGTTCTTGAAAACAATGTGCTTGTGTGCTCGCAAAAGTAACTACGATCCACCCAAAAATACTACGCATTCAGAAAAATTGTGCCAAAGTCATGGCGATTAAATACGGGAAGCGGAAATGTTGGGGGGCCGCGCGCGCGCTGCGCGCGGCCCAACAACTAGTGGCCCTTAAAAGAGGGCTAATGGTTGCCAAAGCTAAGCATATACTCCTCTGGTCCTATTTAAACTTCCTTCCCCTTTTTTCAGGGTTTCGACTTTGTTCTTTCCATTCCCAAAATATTACGGTTTTTTCAGGCGACATAAAGATATTGGCTAAGATTAGCTTTTAAATTTATTTGCTAAATAAATCATAAAGTATTATTTATTATATCTTCCTTTGGAGAGCGCAAAAGGAAGACAGAAGTTTAAATAGGACAGGAGGGAGTACCTCGCATCTTGATGCAGTCGGACTCGATCTCAGGCTCTTGTACTGATGGTACAACAACCCCTGGGTTCGAACTTAGCATACTCACATTTGATTGGGGCTTGCAAGGCGCTGATGGATACGATGGTGTGGAGAGTTGATATTCAACATATCTATCGAGAAGCCAATTCTTGTGGGGATTGGTTGGCAAATTTGGCGATTGATCAAACAGATCGATTAAAGGTCTTTGAAACGCCCCCAAGTGTCTTGGCGAGATGTATGCAGCAAGATTGGAGTGGGGTTGCTTGGCCCCGGTTAATCCCTGGGTAGTTAGAGTTTTGTATTTTTAGTTTCTTGTTTTTTGGGTGTTCCCCGCAGCTCCACCACCAAAATAAAATAAAATAATGCATCACTAATAAACATGTGAAGTAAGCCATTTCATCGTATTTAAGCTACTCTTTTTTTTACGGGATATTATCCACGGTATCCTTGAGGTTCCCGACTTTGTCTGTGATACTCTTGAGATTTCCGAAATTCCTACGGTACCCCCGAGGTTTGCGATTTGCCAATGTGTAACGAAAAATCAACACCGTTAGCTAATTGTGATATTTAGAGATTAATTAACACTTTTATCTGTTTAATCTAACAAAAACAAAATAAAAATGAAAAAATAAAAGACAAACCCCAAACGTCCACACTTTTTTTCTCTCCTCTCTTTACCCCATACCTCTCCCTACCGCACCCACCACAACCACCACTTGCACCCACCGCCGCCGATCCAGCTGATGTGCGCTATTTCGTTGTGGTTAAAGTCGGGTTTTTGAAGTGTTTAACGTTGATTTTTGTATCATTTGAGTGCTTATTATGTTATTTGGTGTGATTTGTGTTTGATACAAGAATTAGTGGTTATTATGACCATTTGGAATCTCAAGAATGCCGAAATTTGGTCCGGTTATGCAAGGCAAACTTTGGAGCTTCATATCTATCAAGATATTTGAAATTTTGCATTGAAACCAAGTGGAGATGAAATTTCATGATCTTACCTTTCCGAAAAGTGGTTACACGCCTTCACCGGATAAGTAACGAAAAAGTTATGCGAGTTTGAAGATTGGACCCGAGAGCAACGCGCGGTCCGCGGGTGCTGTTGGCGCGGTCCGCGGATTTGGACGCGCTGTCCGCGGCCCTCTGCGAAGCTACTTTCCGTATTTCTTTATTTTCCGTATTTTATTGTTAGACCTTATTAATACCTAGGTTTTACGTTTTATTTCAAAACTTTGCAACTCTAGACTTATTTAGGGATTATTGAAGAACTTTATGGAGAACTAATTCCTCCATCTTGGTTATTGTGAATTGAAGCCGTCAATTATCGTCACATTGTGAGATTATCATCTATTCAATTCCTTTGTGAGTAATTTCAATTCTCTTGCCCTAATATTGCATGATTTATACTTGTTCTTGCTAGGAGCGCTACTAGTATAGTACTTGTATGTTTCTATCGCTAAATTCATAGCAACTGCATCTTTCTATTTGATTGCTGATTCAACGTTAGATTGTTGTAGAGAGAATTGATTTATATTTGATTTAAGCCGCATGTGTTTGAATTGATTATCTTCGTTGAAATTCTTCTAGATCTTATTGTTTCTATTGAAATATATCTAGGCGCGTGTTCTAGGATGATTAATAGTTAGAATTAACTTTGATACGCTGATTCGTTCGAGTTAATTACTAAAGGAAGAATAGGAATTTCGATTTCGACGTTACATACTGAGACATTAACTAATTCCCTGTGGATACGAACTTGCTTACCCTACTACATAGTTTTAGGATAAGTATTGAATTAATTTGGTGTAACCCACGACAATTGCCTACCAAATTTTAGCGCCGCTGCCGGGGAATTGGCGTTATTTGTCTTTTGTGTGTTGAGCGTTTGATTTATTGTTTGTTTCTCTTGATTGTGATGATCTATGGCTATTTTCAAGCTTAGTCAATTACATAATGAACCTTTTCATGAGTTCTTCTCTAGATTAAAAATTTGTGTTGACTATCTTGGCGCTCGTGGTCATTTTTACTCGGATTATGATTTATGCTATGCTATCATAAAAGGTATGAACCATAAAACATGGAAGTTGGCACAATATATGAGTAATGGGAGAATTTCAGACATGTCAGAAGATGAGTGTTGAGATTTCTTTAATTTCATGGCTTTCCAATGTTTAGAGGTAGAGTTGAATGCTCCACCCCCTTGTTTGATGAGGAATGATGAATTTGATGAGCCCAATAAAACTTTTCTCGTTAATGATGAGCCTATAAGAGTTATTGAGCCTAGTGTTCTTTCCCACGAGAGTGAGATGTTGGTTTCTTTGAGTGATGTTGATGAGCTTTTAGAGGATGGGTCCAAGGATGATGTAAAAGAAGATGAGGGCGATGAAGTTATTGAGGTTTATATTCCACCGAATGAGGAGCGAGCTCTAATATCTATGGATGCGTCTCTTTTGTTGGTCCATAAACCTCCAACGATCTTAGATCGAATATCTCCTCAACCATCTGACCCTTGTCTGACTAATGAACCCATTATTGGTATGAAATTGTTTTTTGATAGCATTCCTCGAATTGAACCAAATCTTAAGCCACATCGAGAAGTTTTTGAGAAGGTTCCACATGTGATTAGTTGGGTTAATTTGCTACCCTTATACAGTAACTATTCCCGATTGGTTGACAAGTTGGTAAGATCGTTGACTGCTATTATTGTTAATATATATGTATTATTTTGCTATGTATGCTTGTCGAGAGACGTTTTGCAGGTTTTTCACTTGAGAGCTTTGAGAGCTTCTTGAGCATAGAAGTTGGCAACTGCGTCGAGCCAACGACGTTAAACAACATCGCTTCTTGGGAGGCAACCCAAGTAGTTTCATTTATTTTTATTTTGTGTGTTTGCATTTTTATTCCTTTGCTTTTTAATGTTTGTTTCGTGTAGGTTTGTGAAAAAAAAAAGAGAGAAAAAAAAAGAATGCCCGGTGTTCGACTGCAAGGTATGCATTTCTTTTTCCTTATCTCTCTCCCTTCTCATACTTCTCACCTTTCTTATCCACCGCAATTTTTGTTCACCATGTTTTTTGGACCATCTCTCTTTGTTTCCTACCCACGCTTTACCACTTTTGCTTGTTGTTCCTACCCAAGTTTGAATCCTTTCCCATGTTGGACCACATGATCACTTTTGGTGTATTTGGAGGGTGGGTTTTTGCTATTTGACAGTGGTGAGGAGGTAGTTGTGTTGTTACGTGCATTATTCTTAGAGGGAGATGGAGGATTTGTGAGAAAGATATGGTTGATTGGTGGCGACTTTTCTTGAGGGTGTTTGGGATACGGTGAGAGATGAGAGTGGCTCTACACCCTGTTTTCTTTCTCTATGAGCCCATTGCTTTCAAGAGGTTGAGGAGAATGCTGCTTTGTTATTGTTGGGGAGCATGTTTCGATTCATATGGCACTACTACAAAAGACAATATAGACATGGGACTTTTTTACACATACACGTCGGTTTTGGATTCGACGTTAAGTTGAGTGACATCTATTCATTTGGAATAGACGTCGGTTTTAAGTCTCACGTGCATCAAAAGTATAGACATGGAAAAAACCCATGTCTATGTGGTCTAATAGACGTCGGATTTTCTTGGATATCCCATGTCTATGAGAACTTTAGACATGAGCCTTTTTTAAAAATCCCATGTGTATTCTTCGATTAAATATTAAAAAAAAAATTGTTCTGAACCTAATATTTTCTGGTTCCGAACCTGATATTGCATAAATGTAGTTTGTCATCGACAATTAAAACTCTCATATTGATCAATACACAATTACAAACGTTGTGTGCTCTGATAAGAGGGAACCAATCGATTTCGACAAATTTACACACTAAAATAAAAAAAAAACAATGAGATTTTATATAATGCCGGTGCAGCCGTTGGTGATTGTTGTAATCGTAGCTTTTGGATTTTCAATTTTCACAGTAGATGGCCTCATGAAATTTTCATCGAGAATTGACCTGAACCCAAGAAAACAATTAACCTCATAAAAACCAAAATAATAATCCAAATATTCTTGAACGATATCATGAACAACTAAAACAAAAATTAAGACTACAACCAAATTAAAAAGCAATAAATTGAAGTAACTCTAAAACAAGAATACAAGACTAGATCTCCTCAAATTTTCAACCAACAATGTGAATAAAATTAGAAAATGAAATTCTAGCACCTGCAAATTAAAAACCCTAGTGACGAAAATAGAGTAGAAAGATCGAATTTGAACACAAAAATCGTACCTTAAGGCAGATCGAAGATAAAGAAATAAAAAACCCTAAGATTTGGGGGGGGGGGGGTTGTTTCCTATTGTTATTAACACATACCCAATTAAAATTTGACCCAAAAAAAATTAAGATTCGAAAACTTGCAAAATTAAAGAGGCGTTTATATCAAAACCACCATTGAAATCCTCCTATGAATAAACAAAAGACCATAATGAATATCTTTGATCTTGAAGAAGTAAAACCATACCTTGAAAACCATACGAAGAAGAAAGTACTGGTTAGATCTACTTTAACATTCAACCATCAGCAATATATTGACTAAAAAATCGATGCACTTGTGATGGTTGGTGCCTTGATGGTGTTCGAGTAGGTATAAGATGAAGAAAGTTAAGAGATTGAAGTAGTATGCGACAGATTAATAGAGAGAAGATGAAAGAAAAAAAAGAAAGTTTTGAGCTTTCAAGAAGCAGTGGGCATTATGGGCGGCACATGAGGAGAGAGAGTAAAGAAAGTGTTAGTTAGGGTTGGGTTTTATTAATTAGAGAAAAGGTTTACATAGACATGGGTTTTATTAAGATCCTTGTTGGAGAGAATTCGAGAAAAATATCCGGAAGCTAATAGACGTCATTTTTGCTAAAAATATGATGTCTATATACCCATAATAGACATGGGGTTTTTAAGTAAAAACCTATGTCTATTAATAGACATGGGTTTTTTCAAAAAAACCCATGTCTATTATTTCACCAAAATTGCAAAAATGCCACCGGTTCCTTATAGACATGGGTTTTATAGATGTCCGATGTTTATGTAGTGATGTCTATAATGCATTTTGTAGTAGTGTGGGTGGAGTGCATCCTTTTTGGTCTACCGTTGCATCTTTATGAGATTTTTCCTTCCCCATTTCATTGTTGTCCTATTTCTGTTGTTGTGTTTCACATTGAGTACAATGTTCAGTTCAAGCATGGGGGAGCGGATTCTCATTGTATATTGTATAGTGTATCTACTTTGTAATTTTATTGCTTTCAAAAAAAAATGAAATTGAAAGAGGAAAAAAGAAGAGAGAAGATAGTCAGAAAAGAGAGAGGAGCGAAAAAGAAAATAAGGAAAAGACACGAGGGAAGAAAGTAAGCCGGTGAGTTGGAAAATTTAACGAGAGGCTAGGTGAAAACTCGAAAGGGCGCCTAGGCAAAATGAGTGGAGTGTGCTACTGTTCTGTACCGGTGTTGCATAGGAAGGGTGTGTTGATGGTCGTGTCTGGGTAGGTCTCTCTTGGATGATATAAGGAGGTTCGGTTGGATTGCTTAGTACAGGTGATAGGATAGAAATCCTCGTTCCCTTGGTTGTTTGGGGAAGTTGGTGGCTATACGAGGTAGTCTTTGATCCGTGGTATTATTCCGGACCTAGGCTCACGAGGGAGTTGTGTGTGAGCGGCATTGGGACACATAGGGAATTTTTAGGTCCCTTTGCCATTTGGTTTCTTTGTGATTTTGATTTGTGAAGTATAAGATAGTTTGGGACCGTTGCGTTGACGTTACATCCGTGACGGCCCCTAACTAGCAATAGGAAGACTCGCCACATTCGATTGGAGTAGAGGAGATAGGATTTGATCATCTTCCGCCCGTGCTAACTGTTAAAAGGGCTTGGAGACGTTTTGGTGGTTGTTTGTGATACTCGAGGACGAGTAAAGGTCAAAGCATGGGGTTATTTGATGTGCGCTATTTCGTTGTGGTTAAAGTCGGGTTTTTGAAGTGTTTAACGTTGATTTTTGTATCATTTGACTGCTTATTATGTTATTTGGTATGATTTGTGTTTGATACAAGAATTAGTGGTTATTATGACCATTTGGAATCTCAAAAATGCCGAAATTTGGTCCGGTTATGGAAGTCAAACTTTGGAGCTTCATATCTATCAAGATATTTGGAATTTTGCATTGAAACCAAGTGGAGATGAAATTTCATGATCTTACCTTTCCGAAAAGTGGTTACACGCCTTCACCGGATAAGTAACGAAAAAGTTATGCAAGTTTGAAGATTGCACCCGAGAGCAACGCGCGGTCCGCGGGTGCTGTTGGCGCTGTCCGCGGATTTGGACGCGCTGTCCGCGGCCCTCTGCGAAGCTACTTTCCGTATTTCTTTATTTTCCGTATTTTATTGTTAGACCTTATTAATACCTAGGTTTTACGTTTTATTTCAAAACTTTGCAACTCTAGACTTATTTAGGGATTATTGAAGAACTTTATGGAGAACTAATTCCTCCATCTTGGTTATTGTGAATTGAAGCCGTCAATTATTGTCACATTGTGAGATTATCATCTATTCAATTCCTTTGTGAGTAATTTCAGTTCTCTTGCCCTAATATTGCATGATTTATACTTAATCTTGCTAGGAGCGCTACTAGTATAGTACTTGTATGTTTCTATCGCTAAATTCGTAGCAACTGCATCTTTCTAATTGATTGGTGATTCAACGTTAGATTGTTGTAGAGAGAATTGATTTATATTCGATTTAAGCCGCGTGTGTTTGAATTGATTATCTTCGTTGAAATTCTTCTAGATCTTATTGTTTCTATTGAAATATATCTAGGCGCGTGTTCTAGGTTGATTAATAGTTAGAATTAACTTTGATACGCTGATTCGTTCGAGTTAATTACTAAAGGAAGAATAGGAATTTCGATTTCGCAGCGACTTGCTCACAAGATTGAATTAGGTGAATATCGATGATCAATTGATAATTGTTGGTGGATTGAAACATAAACCAAGACTTGTCTTTTAATTGATTTCCAACATATTTGTTTATTGCTTAGTTTAATCAACCTTCAAACAAAACCCCCCCAATTGGTTACCCAATCGACGTTACATACTCAGACATTAACTAATTCCCCGTGGATATGAACTTGCTTGCCCTACTACATAGTTTTAGGATAAGTATTGAATTAATTTGGTGTAACCCACGACAATTGCCTACCACCAGCCTTCGCTCCACCAGCACGACGACCCCTTCCTCCAGCGAACCCCCATAATCACCCCTAACGGGGGTTTGGGTCGCCGGAGAAAGAGGGTCGTGGAGTCGTGGTGGTGGAGTCGGAGGGGGGATTAGCGGTCGTGGGTACAGGTGGCGGTGGTGGTAAGTGGTAACCAATGGTGGTGGTGGCTCATGTAGGGATGAGTGTGGGGGGGAGAAGGAGGAGAGAAAAGAGGTTTGAGGTTTGTTTTTGATTTCTGATATTTTTTTTATTAGATTAGTTAGTTAATAGTGTCTATTAATCTCTAAATATCACTTTAGCTAATAGTGTTAAGTTTTCATTACACATTTTTGGCAAATCGCAAGTCTCGAGGGTACAATGGGAATTTTAGAAATCTCAGGGGTAACACTGATAAAGTCGGGAACCTCAGAGCTGGGGTACCTTGGATAATATCCCTTTTATTTAAACTCGACGCACATATCACATTTGCACAACTTCCAATAAAAGCATGTATAACACTACTTTTAAAACACTATACCTTACTCTGCAATAAGCATACACCAAACTCATCACATCAAACATTGCTCACATCATCACGCGAGTGCAATTTATTTAGCGCTCAATCTCACAAACTAGGTTTATATAACATGTGATATAAACCTTCCACAGACACATGTATTAAAAAACTACACGTTGCTCATACACAATACATAGACACCCTATGTTTAAGATGTAGTGCAACGACGACAACAACATCACATGATCATGGAATCGGGCCGAGGTCTTTCTAACTTAGACCTCCCCCTCACATGACAAGACTTAATACGTACTGAATTCCTATATCGTATCCTTTTTTTCGTTATTGACAAGTTCATTTATCTAAAAAGGTGTGCTAGTAACCCGTAAGTACTTGTACCCGTAGACAAACATCCATTATTAGGCCAAGCACTCCCCATGTACTTGGCGACGGTGTAACAACCCTACTTTTGACTAACGATATAAACAATTTATTCAGGATTGTTATGCCGCAATTGACTATCTAGTCAATTGCAAGGCTAATATGATTCAGCTTACAACTCAATAAATAATTCAATAAAGAAAATGAACATCGGAAGACTTGTAGTTAATTTTACAAAACATGAAACCCAAAACAAATGATAAAATAACAAATCGTTCCAAATGTATAATTTGACGAATTTATTCAAACTACCCCTTGACATGCATGACGTCCAAGCAAACAAAACAATCAACCATAAAAAATTGTCCACTGCACCATCAAGGATGATACAAGCCCACAAATGGAGAAATGTAGCACAACCGAGTTATAAGTTTAAGCAATGAAAGAAGGTAAGATACGCGCCTTAATGGCGCGTAGCTGACAATCAAAGAAGCAAACCACGCAAGGAAACAATGAGAGAAAAGAGACGCGCTGAACACGACTAGTGCAGAATTGGGCACGAGTCGTGCTCAGTTTAGTGACCGAGTCACGTGGCAAAACAAGATAGACGACTCGTGTGGAGTGCAGTAGTTCTTCCTCCAGCACGGTCCATGTATTACTATGTTTCTTATTTGCTTTCGAATATACCTCTCTTAGTAAGCGTATAGGGCCTTCGTGAGGTGCCTAGTATGGACAAGGGTCCTACTCCAAGCCATATCACATCTAGAGTTGCTGAAAGACTACCCTAAAAACTCAAGTGTGCACATCTCTCGCTAGAGGGCCGGTAGGACGCGTATCTTCTAGGAGGAAGTCAATTAGAAAGTTGGTAGCTAATTAACCCAACTTAGAAAATATACCTTAATCAGAGGTTATCAAAACATGTCCCTAGGACATGATGATGGCGCAAAGGTTCGTCCCTCTAGATGGGTCCAAATTATTTAATACAACTCTTTTATCGTTCTTAAGTATATTATTTTGTGCTTGCACTCTTTCGATTTATAAACGACTGTAGCCGGAAGCAATAGATTATAAACGCAATGATAATAGACAACATGGTCATGAAGGCAATATAAAAATCATGAACGAACGAATGAAAAATGATAGTGGTTAGAAAACCAATAGATCAAGATGAAATAATAAGTGAAAGCTCAAGAGAATAATATTGGAATCATGCTTAAATTTAGGATGATCAATGTTCTTACCTTCAACCAACGAAATCCAAGCAACTATCAAAACTGGGTCAACGAAACTTCTTCGAAATCACCACCTAATAACATGAATTGGCACCAAATTACTACACTAGTCGAACAATCAATCAATCCCAATCAATATGTCATGAATATACCCCCAACAACCATCAACTTATGGCCAGTCCTCGATATAAATAACTAGCGTAGAACATGGACATTACTTAACCAAACGAACTCTAATTCACACCAAACTTGCACAACACCCAAACTAACGCATTACCATCAATTTCCCATGAAGCAATTAACATAAACATGTAATTTAGCCCTTCAAACCAAGACCACCATGATTGAAATCAAGTCTTAAAAGCACCTTTAAACATTATTTTTGTCCCAAATCTCTACAACAATAGTCTCTACCAACACATTAGAACAACCCAAAAACACATTAGAGAAATTTCAACATCAACATCTGATCATAATAACACACTTAAACATGATTATGCCCTAACATAATAATTAACCAAATCAATTGTGCCCTCATACATAACACAATAATCACCAAGATCAGAAAACTTATAATAAACCAAGCTAAGAATCTAAGTATCAAATCATAAAATTATGAATTAGGGCATACTACAGAACTCAAAAGGGATTTGAGAAGCTTACAATACTTGATAAAATCAAGTGAGGAGAGAATGAGGAAAGGGGGCGGCGACGATCGGTGGGAGGCCGAGAGAGAGTGTGTCTTCTCTCTTTCTCTATCTTTTTTTTTTTTTTTTTTTTTTTTTTTTTTTTTGTTGTTGTCTGCGTACTACGTGAAACTGATGGAAGGTAGGGAAGGGAGCCCAAAAAGGAAAACGGTCTCCTGAAACTCAAAATAACAGTGAATTCACTAAATAATTTTCAAAAAATGTAACACCTAATTAAATAAAAGTCCCAAAAATTACGGGGTGTTACAGACGATTTCGGGATCCTTGGTACGTCTTAACCACTCCGGACACATTCAACTAGGGAAGAGCAAAATTCGGTCCAGACCGAAAACCGGACCTCGGTCCAGCTATTTTGAGAAAATTCGATTCGGTCCACTATGTGTAAGAGACCGGACCGGACCAAACCGGACCGAGGAGGACCGAATGAGATTCTGTCCGATCCTCGGTCCAACTTTTTTAGAGTTTCGGTCCACGATCTGGTCCGGTTTAGTCCGGTTCGGTCCGGTCCTGGACCGATGCTCAGCCCTACATTCAACCTCTAACTATGTCATCACTCCATTTAGATCTCTACATAATTAACAATCTTTAATTAAGGATAGTTAAACAACAGGAAAGAATATAGAGGAAAATGTTATGATATGTTTGGATATTATCGGGAAATATGAAAGAAACAACAAATCCTTGAGATATTAGATAAATTTGGACTTGAAAGTATGATTCTATGGAATGAGAGAAATACGCTATTGGCCTTGAAACTTCCTTTAGAAAATGGTTCATTGGATAGTGGATGTGTGAACACCCCAACATGCACTTTGGCTTTGAATGGGACGAATTTGGCTTGTTTCAAGCTAAAAAGAGCTTGAGGCAAGGGGAGCACATTTCCCTATAGATATTCACAATTTTTATGGAATGCCTAACAAAAACAATTATTAGATTGGTAAAAATGAAAAGTTCAGGTACAATCCATTGTACAAAAAAATAAAAAAAGTTTGTTGAACACCTTTGCTTTGCTGATGACTTGCTCATGTTTTTCTAGGGGGAAGTTGATACAATAATGTTGGTTTTAAGAGCCTTTGCTACATTCTCTCAAGGATCAAGCTTACAAACAATACAATAAGTCTTAGATCTTATTTTCAGAAATGAAACATAAGAATATAAATGATTATATTGAAGTATTATGGTTTAGACTTGGTACTTTGCAATCCAAATATTTTGGTATTCCAATAGTAGCTAGAAAACTGATTGTGCTGGAATATACTGCCCTTTCTGAAAAAATAATCTGTAAAAATTTGTAGGACCCTGATCCTTTTCTTCCGCAAGTAGTCAACACCTCGATTTGAGACCTCAAGCTCCAACCATCAACATAGTAAGCTTCGAAAATGATCTCAACCATACCTGGAACCTATCTAGCCCTCTTCAAGGAATGTTACTTAAGGTGAATTGGAATTACAAGCCTCCAACCATCAACATAGGGGGGAAGAATTGCGAGAATCAATCAGTCACTATCCGCAAGAACTCCGACCATATTCAAACCTCTTCAATGTTGTTTGGGCCACTTTCAGCCAAGAGAGACTTAAAATATCTCAAACCCACCCGACATCATTAACCCCATGATTATCCTGCGTGAAATCTCCGAGGAATTAGTTGCTGAGTTTCGTTAGCAATGGGCTTCACTTAATTCAGGTGAACAAGCCCCATATCTTGATTATTACTGAGCTCCGCGCGGGCAGTGAGGCTGCCGAAAACATCATCCAGAAACTTCCCTCTGATTGCTTTGAACTGGCCGGGTTACGAGGTATCGCTGGTTGAGCAATGCTTCTATGAAAGTCTTGTGACGTCACTTTTTACGCAGTGTGTCGTGGCTTCCATGCAATCCATGGTTAAATCAGGTACCCCCCTATGCTAATCCTAAACATAAAGGTAGATTGAAACTTTGATCTGCATCGAATTATCTTGCTCCTATGATTGATATTCCTTAGCTTGTGTGGGTATTGGCGTTTTTAATGAAGTTACACATCAATCGAAAAAATTGGATGGCTTACCTACTAGACATAACCATCTTAATGCTTTTATTGATTATATGGACTCTTGTGGGCTTGCTTGATGTTAAGTTTTCTGAGTCTAAGTTCACTTGGCATTATAACAACAAAAATAGACCGACTTAGGCAAGACTTGATCGTGCTTGGAATAACATTGATTCTCTCCCTTTTACTCTGACGCTCGCATTACTCACCTCTCAAAATTTGACGACCCTATCTTTCTCAAGACTGAAATTAATCACCCCAACCCCACCCATACCCAAACTTGATACTTGGCGGCACTCCGAGCTAGGCTTTTACACCACGATTGCTAATGAATGTAATACGTTAAATCATTGTAGATTTGCTGGATTCCCAAAGTTGCTCAATTCTCCTGTATCATCAACAATTGAGTTTCTAAAAATTTAAGTGACTTCCTTAAGGATAAGGGAACCATTCTCAATAGACTTGGGTCTTCAAAAAATCTAATGATAACCACTACTATCTTATGAACCTTGAGATCAAACTCAATTATAACCACTATTTTGGCATAAATGTCTTTAAACTTAGCCTAGATGAGGGATCTCGCAAGGCCCCAAAAAATTTGGATCAAGTATTGTTATGCAGCATAGCACGACACATATGTACGTAGTGTAGAGGTAAATGGTTTCAATTACGAGTTAAAAAAGAGAATAGAAACCAAGTTTTATTACTACATAAGATATGCATATTATTGATTGCATTAATTCCAACGGGCCCGTCTTAAATTTCTCCTAGGATCCCATTATTCTCCTAGACGGCATTGGATACGGATTTTGAGGAAGTACCAGTTGAGGCTTCGATGACTGCTCGGACATTTACGGAGCTCGCGGTTTTTACCTTAATACTCAATTTTGTTGTGCATTACCTTTTCGACTCACTACGCTGGTTAGGAAGAGGAGAATCTTGAGATAAAGGGTGATTTGCTACATCATATTCCTTCTTTCTATGGGTTATGCGAGGATCCTAACATTCACCTGATTCTGAATCCGGAAGCGTTTTAGTAATTTAAGAACTTCACAAATAGGATTATAAGAGCTGGTTTTGTGTTTAGTTGTGTTTATGTGTTTAGAACCGAAATTAAGAGATATGGATGCACAAGAACGACCTGAACTTGTACAAACTGGGTTGTTTATACCCAAGACTACCCCGCCTTAAGTAATAAACATGGATAACTAACCGCAATTAGTAAATCAACCAAAGAATTGAGAACCTATCAATTCTACAATGAAGTTTCAGTCTTGAACTTCAATGGTGTTTGTTAATTCAATTTCAAATATGTCATCTTAAAACTGAGTTAGCCTTTATTTATAGGCTTACAAACACTATGAAACAATAAAAGGGAACAAGAAATCTTGCATAACTAGGAAAGATGCACCTGACTCGTAACTCCCACAAAGCATGTAATGCAAAAACAAGAAAACTAGGCAATAACGGATTACTGTGACATCCGTGGGTTATTGGGACTGTAACTTCTTGCACACTTGTCTCCTGATGCTCCAAGATGTGTCATTGGAAAGATCTCGAAGAATTCTTGCACGCCGATTTTGAATGACTAAAAAACATGCAGTAACCAAGAAGTTATGACAGAAACAAATTGGCATTGAAAAACTATTCCGTCAAAAAATTGGCTGACGCCCATACCAGCTCCCATATGCTAAATCGCGCCCAAGAAAGTGAAATGACATAATTTGGACCCAAGGGACTATCATAATACGGAGTAACAAGTATCACTCACCGAGTTAGTCAAAAGAGACTCGTCAATAGCATCACTCGATGGGACGTGATTTGCTCCCGCATCCTGCTCCGTTTCTTCAAAAAAAATTGGCCTCAAATTTCGAGGTGATATTGAAACCAATCCCCCCAAACTCACATACAATTTCAGCTCATCAATACTTTGAATAGATGGTATTACACTCAGATCTCCGGAACGTGATTTTCTTCCTCCAGGATCAAATATCATATATCCGTGTCTTGACTTTGCATTACCATTAACAACAAGTGTAGGTCTTGAAGCACAAGTATTCGAACGAAAAAAACCATGACCAATGCAAGTATCGACTTGCTGTAGGTTTGCATCTTTAGAGTTGGTTTCTGACAGCCCCTTTGGTGGCATCTCTCCTGTTCCACTAGGGGCAGAAGTCAGACGAATGAGATCAATGCCGTAGTGTTCGATTTCCTCACGTGCACCATTTGTTTCTGCCCTCAGTTTTGCTCATGGAAAAGAGGTAGTTACCGTTGCTTTCATCATTGGCCAAGTATGAAGCAAACTCGAAGCCCTTACCACATCTTATAACACCCCCTGGATCAAATAGTTGAATGATTAACCTAGTGTTGATAAAGGTTGGCTCGAGTCCCAATTCTGTAAGTTTAGTGTTGCTACTTTGGTCCCTCCATATAAGTCATTGCCATATACCAAGTAACAATTCATGCTTGTGAACCTTAATAAAATACATGAAAATTTTCAGTATGACACCCTGCACGAAAATGACTGTGCAAACCTAACCATTTCTGATCCTTGAATGAAACCATTTCCAAATTAAATTTCACTTTATTCTCTTCAGTTTTGAACACAATAATCATCCAAAATGGATGTCTGATCAGGAAAATATTGCTCTTCAAACTTGGACATTGGTATGTGGCATTCCTTGAAATCAGGCTGCATGCCAGTCTTTAGTAAATCACAAACTGCAGTGAATCCACAACTTCTTTGGTGCTGAATCAAGATCCCCGAAGAAGCTCTCTGGCTTGCCTTTCTATAAAGGTAAGGAACTCGAAAATTGAAGCTCGTTTGCTTGCCCAAACAGCCCAGACAATCAGACATCGCAAAACTGAATTTCCTGCGACATTTCTGAATTCCTCTCTGAAACAAGTGCCATAGCTGATGTTTGGGCTTGAAACCAACATCGTTCGACTCCCAAGACATCATCCGAGAAATGTTTGTTGGAGCATCACTACTGTAACCCCATTCACCCATTGAAAACATTATGTTTCGGCCTATATGCAGTATACAGAACTTTATAAGAACAATCTTGGTGACAGTCTTCCTACCAACACCACATTCAGTCATATGGTGTAGAAAACCATCATCACCCAAAGCACATATAAGATTCCATCCATTTTTCATCTCTAAAGTACCAAACTTTAAACCCAAATGAATTAGAGCACAATCATGAGCATCATAGAATGCCCTGAAACTGCTGTCAATGCTTTCATGACTGTTTCTCTTCATAATCAACTCCAAACAACTTAAATCTTGATCGAAATAATGCAGACAAGAATTCCCAATGATATCATCAATTTGTGAACAGCTTAAACAAGATTCAACAAGTTTCATTGTCGTTTTTCTATCAACAACCAGAGTTGGAGTATAACCATACAACTTGATTCGATTTTTCTCTTCTAAACAGCTTCCACTTAGAGATTAAGAAAAGCATTTCAGAGCTAAAAAGCCATCTATCCAAATCAAAATTCACCAAATGAATAGAACCCAAGCCTTTTAGATACTCAATACAGGACTGCTTCTCAAACTTTGACAGTTTACACACGCTCAAACAGAAACCGCCATTTTTTCTCCAGGAACATGTTTGAAACGGAACCCAAATGAACAAGACTAACTTGCAGTCTTAATAATATATAGTAATGAAAATGTGGAGGACAAAGATTATAAGTTATACCTTCTGTTGAACCATGTAGTGTGTTTTGATGATGACAAGATGATATATTTTATATGTTGATTACTTCCTTATTTATGAGTTAACATCTATATTTAGTATTGGAGAGCTAACCTCTCAGGGAATGATGAAGATTTGATTGTCTTACGGCTACACCAATGAAGATACAAGTGTTTACAAGATGTTCTCGTTGAAGACTAGCTAAGGTTTACTTTAGGTCATAGTCTTGTTGTAAGATGAGTGTGTGTGTGATGGATGTGTATGAGCGTGCTAAATGGTGCAAGACAGGGGCAAAGTAGTGGGTAGCCTGGGGTGCACCGGCTACCCCAAATTCCCCGAAAACGTTAAAATATTGCCTAAAAAATTCCAGTAGGAAAAAATTTGAAAAAATTATTTTGTACTAGAAGGGCTACCCAAAGTTTCTAGGGCTAGATTCGCCCATGGTGCAAGAGACAGATTTGCAATCGGTCTCACCTATTGTGCTAAACTGTTATACAGAAAACAGTATCCACTGTACTTTGTATTGCTGAAACTTATTGTTTTTCGAAAATTGGTTTTGGAAAACGTGATTATCTTTTACAAATGATTTTTATGATACAAAATATCTCAAGAATTTATATTTTATTTGATTTACATATTTTGGAAAATATTATTTCTTTCACAAGAATAAATATCGATTTGTGATAATTTTGGTTTTGGAAAAGATTTTATTTGAAAAATTATCTTTAAATTATCCTAAATATTTTGAAGAGATATTTTGGTGTCTTGTTTCAGATTTAATCATCTTGTAAGTTGATTTTATTTTGAATTGATTTGAAGATATTTGATAGGATTTCAATTGAGGTAGAATTCTATATTCTATCCTTAATTGATTTTATCCTATGGTTTTAAATGGAATAAACTTTATCTTCTAATTGTTTCCTAAGTAACCAAGAGTCGCATAAAAAGAAACTTTGGTTTTGATAATCCCTTAGACGTTTTCTACAATAAATTTTTGAGTTTAATTTTCCAAAGAAAACGTCCAGATAGTACAGTACCACATATTGTTCCCTGCACTGATATTACACACAGTTCTCATCATAGGTCGAAATTGTTACCTCTATTTGCTTGACTAAGAAGCATCTAAGAGAGGTGATTGCTTTGTACTTTTCTCTTGTAGAGTGAGGTATTTAGGGTACGGTGTTGTACTCGAGTTCTCCTATTGTCTTGGGTTGAGAGGGTAGGAAAAAGTTTCATAGTTGAAACTAGTACAACTAGAGTTAGTTGTAGGGTTCCTCCATTTGTCTTGGGTTGATCTTGTAGAGAAGAAAATTCTAGTGAATTTTGTGGACGTAAACCTTGGGTTGAGGTCGAACCACGTAGATCTTGTGTGTACTCTTTTCATTGTTTTGTGCTTTGTTTCATAGTACAGATCTTTGCACTGTACCATCACAAACTATAATCTCTAGTTTGTGGTACAGTACACTAGTCTGTCTCTTACGCTGCTTTACATACACAATACTCGAGTGAAATGAAAAGTTCCAAACAAAGGTCATGCTCCACCCCCCTCTTGAGTATATGTCGCGACACGACTCTTCACCTTCCATAAGGCCGGAATAAACGCAAACACGCACTGTGCAACCACATAGCATTTTTCTGACATTCCCTTGCACTAGACAGTTACCACCAACTGGTTTCTCTTTTCTTCTTGAGTCCCTTACAATTTCTCCAGGAAAAAGACTTACAATAAAGTTTCAGGGTTTTCTTCATCTTGAGTAATACTACCCACATCACCTACAGCCAACTCAACTTTTGGTTCATCCACTGTCATCTTAGACTCAAGACAGGCAAGATCAGCTTCAATTTCCTTCTGCACATCAGCCTTGAGTGCAGCCCCCTCCTCCTTGGACTTCTTCTTACTTTTCTCCCCACTTACCCCAAGGTTCACAGGTGCATTTTTCTCAGGTTTATAAGAGATTACCTCCAAGGGCATGCCTACTCTTTTGACCAATGCTATTTCACAAGGTTTAATTTCTTTCACAGATTCATAAACCTTCTCCACTTCCTTGATTATTTTAGCATCACACACTCCCTTCTCAGCCATGATAGTGTTTAAACAAAGGTCTTCAAGAGAACCACACGAATACATATCTACTTTGCTAGCAATGTCTGAGTTTAATCCTACATAGAACTGTAACATGAAAGTATCCATGGGAATACTCTGATCACATCTATGCATCAAAAACTCAAGATGTTCAATGTACTCACATATGTTTTTCTTCCCTTGCTTTAATGAACTCAACTCTTTATAAGCTTGATTCAAGTAATCCTTAGACAAAAATCTTAATTTGAGTTGTTTCATTTTACCCCATAATCTGATTTTATCCTTCCCCTTTCTTTTCCTACGGAGTTTTAATTCTATCCACCACTTTTCGGTTTTTTTTTTTTTTTCTAAAACAAGATGCAACCAGTTTGACCTTAAAACATTCATCAATCTCAATCTTGTCCAGAATTCCTTCCACTTTGCACAACCAATTCATAAATGCATTCCCATCCCATTTACCATCAAAGATAGGTAGTGTAAATTTTGTATCTTGCTCATACCTGGAATTGAGAGGCATTTTCATTGCTGGAGAGTAGCATATTGTAACGGCTTCAAGTTGCTATACATATCCATGTTTTGCTGCGACTGCTGCACACCTCTGCCTTCGACATGAAAATAGAGTATTCATCCACTTCGGGGTTAAGTTTAGGTTGCTTTGAGAGAGTTTAGGAACTGAGCCGAAGCTCTGATACCAAATGATGCGGAATCCGGAAGTATTTTAGTAATTTAAGAACTTCACACATAGGATTATAAGAGCTGGTTTTGTGTTTAGGTGTGTTTGTGTGTTTAGAACCAAAATTAAGAGATATGGATGCACAAGAACGACCTGAACTTGGACAAATTGGGTTGTTTGTACCCAATTGATGTGGTGTGATGATGGTGCGTCAATCGGCATGATTTAGACGCTTTAGGGATCAATTGGGCGTGGTTTTATCGTGACTCGTAAACCATATTATAAGGAATATATACTTGGAGTTTTATTGATGGTTTTATGGGATTTTTGTGGCTCAAGACCCTTTTTGGTGACCGTTGAATGATACTAGGGAAACACACACCATCACCTCCGACTTCATTGGATCATAGCTCCCTAACTATAAGATATTTTGCAGAAATTCCAATTTGAGAGGAAAGTTCATGATCTTAGCTTTCCGTCGATATATTATGAGCTCAAAATGAAGTTCGGAGGCGAGAGTTATGCCTCTTTGAAAAGTACGCTGCGCACAGTCCCTCGACTCGAGGACACAGTCCCTCGACTCGTGGGTGACCTTCTCGACGCGAGGATGTATTATCTCGACTCGAGAACAGTCCGCTCTCGGTCCGAGACGGCTTCTTCTCGGTCCGAGAAAGGTGATTTCCACGAAACTTCCGGGTGGCTTTTGACGGTTGTTTTTGTGTTGGATTCTTTTGTTTTTGTCTTGTAGTATCTTTTGTACTTATCTAGAATAAAGGGGCATGAACCCCTCTCTAGTTTTCATCATCTACCTACTTTTTCATATTAGAGTTTTTCAATAAGTTTGTGGTTTTAGAGAGAGAAAGAAGAAGAGATTAAGAGTTTTATTATGAATTCTATCTCAAATATTATTGTAATTATTTTCATGGAAGGCTAACCACCTTCTAGATTTTTGGTGTAATCAAATTTTCTCATCTTATGTATTAGTAAGAATTTTATTCTCTCTAACTTACTTTTAAATTCATAGTAATTAATTTCTTGTTCTTAAATGCATGATTTTTCCTTGTTTTCTCTAATTGGTTAATTAGATTGAATTGGGTTTGTCATTTGCTTGGTTTTAATTGATGGTCATTGATTATTAACCCTAAAGGAAGCAACTTTCGCATGCTTAGTGTATGGTTATGACTAAAACTTGTGATTAGGGAATTAATTAGGCAACTAATAGGTTAGATTTGATTAGTGTCGCGGTTGCGGCTAATTAGATAGTAATTTGGGTTGTTTTTAATCTTTTATTAATCCATGCTCTTCATGCCTTTGGTTTTGATTTGTTTGAGTGGCCACTAGACGAATTTATGCTAAAAAGAAGGGGAATTTGGTAGCGGTTGCTTAAATTCCCCACAAAAGAGGATTAATTGGTGCAAACCGAGATTTTCAATGAATGGTATGATTAGAGAGGAGTAAAAGTGCTATATTAGGGTGTTAGATGAGATTATCACCGAGGGTCGCCTTAGTAATCTTGATAAATCGTTAATTTCTTGTTTCGTTGACTTTCAAACTAAAAATCCCCCCATTTATTGCTTTTAGTTCTTGTATTTCTATTTTGGCTCATTAGAATTGCATATTAGGCTATTCCTCTTCCTTGTGGATACGATACCCACTTACCCTAACTTCTTAGTTAGTTATTTGTGGTAATTTGATAGGATTTAACGACATTCTAGCTTGTCACCAAGACTACCCCGCCTTAAGTAATAAACAGGCGAAAACTAACTGCAATTAGTAAATCAACCAAAGAATTGAAAACCTATCAATTTTACAATGAAGGTTCCGCCTGAACATCAATGGTGTTTATTAATTCAATTTCAAATATGTCATCTTACAACTGAGCTAGCCTTTATTTATAACTTTTATAGGGTAGTGTATCTAATTAGTCTACAATGAAGCAGATCATTTTAGAGAAGTATTTTCGTGCCTGTCGATCTTCTAATCCTCATCAAGAAGGCAATCAGTAATGTCGAACAAGCGGAAGGTGATAACCAATATTTGTACTGGAAGTGTTTCAAGCAACTTTGTGCAAGTTGTCTATATTATGGTTACGAGGAGAAGGGTCTCATCCTATACTTCTACAATAGGTTGAGCGATTAAGACAAGAGGTATGTGACAGTACAACTACTAGTGGAGGTGATCTTATGAACAAAACAACGGTTCAAGCTAGAGCGTTGCGTGCAAGTTTGACTGAGAATTCTCAATGCTACAGAGATGAATCTAAGAAGGTCTATGTGGCTATCTCATCCAACGATGGTTCTATTGGCGAGTTGACCAATCTCATGAGAACTTTCATGACTCAACAACAACCTCAAATTGCAAAGGTGTGAGGAATTTGTGATATAAGTGGACATTCCTCTGATTCTTGCCCTGAGGACAACATTCAGGAGGTTAATGCATTTGGACTCCCTGGACCACCACAACGAAAGTATAGCTATACTCCAATTCTAATCAGGGATGGAGGGATCGTCAGTTCTATTAAGGTAATCCGAACTACCAACAACCTCTCCCGAATCAATCGCAATAAGGGCAAGCTTCACATTCTTCATCTATGTCAGTTGAGGACATGATATAGGCCCTCACGCAAGATACGATGATGCTTAGCTAGCATTCAAAACTCTGAGAATCACATGAGTCAAGTGTTGAGTGCTATTACTAAGTTGAAGTCACAAAATTCCGTGAAACTCTCATCTCAAATAGAGGTTAGTTGTAAGTGAGATGATGACCTTGGGAAGTAGGAAGGCATTGCAGGAGTATGTGGTTGTGAGGCCGAAAGTACGTAATATTTCTAGGGAGGATAAAGAAGGGGACAAGAAAAGTATGGCCCAATTTAAGGAGGGGGAGAGGTGGATTCTGATACCCCTTATGTTGCACCTGACTTTCCTGTTTTTGTGCCGCTACCCCCATTTACAGAAGTTTTGAAGGAGACTCGTAAATTGGACAATGACAAAAAAATGTACGAGACTTTCAGCAATTGTACGGTAAAATATTCCTCTTTTAAACTTGATTAAATCTATTCCTAAAGGTGCTAAATTATTGAGAGAGTTGTGTCCCATAAAGAGGAGTCAAAAGTCCAATGCACAAAAGAAAGTTAAGGTGAAAGTTAGTGAATATGTGTCGGCTATAGTTCACAAGAAGTTACCTTCCAAATGTAGCGACCCTGTCATGTTTACTATACTTTGCACTATAGGAGATACTAAGTTTCGTAAGACCATGTTAGATTTAACTGCATCCGTCAATGTGTTCCCTTTATCTGTTTGTGAGAATTTGAAATGTGGTTCTTTACATGAGACTAATGCTATGATTTAGTTATTTGATAGGTCTCTTGTGTCTCTTAGGGGAGTGATTCAGGATGTATTTGTAAAGGTAGAAAAATTGATATTCCCCGCTGCTTTCTATGTTTTTGAGATGGATTTTGATAGGACTGCACCCCCTATTATGTTAGGGAGGCCCTTTCTAAAGACTGTTAATACTAAAATTGATGTGCATTTTTCTTCACTTACGATGGAGTCTGATGGAGAAGTTGTAGGTTTTGATATATATAATTTTAAGGAGAATTTTGTTGCTCTGTTTGTGCTATTGATGTGTCTCATTCTTTAGTGTAGTAATCTCCTAGTTTCATTGATCAGATAAGTTTGCAAGTGACCATTGGTAGCGGTCAAAACGGTCGCAATTTGAAAGATAATGTGCATGATTTGAGCTATAAACTAACCCCTTCCGCCATGCCGTCTGGGAAGTCTATGCCAATTTTGCGGGACTTACAGCGTAAAAAGGCGGTTTATAGTGCTATCTGCTAAAATAATTCGAAGAGTGTTGCCAAATCCAAATGTAAGAACATCTAAAGATGGAGGGTGAAGAAGGCAGATTCCCTGACTGGCTTTCAGGACTGGTAGTTGGGCTTGGTTGATGGATTGCCCATGTAATGGGTCGAGCTAAACAAGTGCGTTTCTCGGGAGGCAACCCGAACATTTCCTGTTGTTTTATTTTCTTTTTTTCCTTTTTATGTGTGTGTTACATGTGTATGCAATATAAAAAATTCAAAAAAAAAAAAAAGAAGTTTGATGCCGTTGCTAGTAATTATAAGCAAGAAAGTTTTTTTTCTCTTCTCTCTCCCTTCTTACTCTTCTCACCATTTTTTTCCAACTCAATTTTTTTCACCATCTTTTCCAGACCATCTCTCTTTGGTTCCTACCCACGGTTCACTACCTGTATGTGTTTGTTGTATCCACCCCTATTGATTATTTCACTTGTTGGCGTATTTGGAGGGTGGGTAGTTGTGCTATTTGATGATGGTGGAGATGTAAGATCTTCTATATGCATTGCACTTTGAGTGAGATAAAAGTTTTGTAAGGAAATTGTGGTAGATTGATGGCGACTTTTTATGAGGGTGTTTGGGATATGGTGTGAGTTGATAATGGCTCTACACCTTTTTTTTATATATACTAGTTATTTGACCCGTGCAAAATTGCACGGGCCGTTTCTCCTCTGTTGTCTAAATGTTGGTTATCGTTGTACACTACTTATATTGGATGTTGGATTATAAAATGGTATTAGTTAGATTTTCGAATAAATATGGCTTTTAAATTACTAATAAACACTCGATGAGTAATGAATAATTATTGTACGACGTTGACCAGCGATAAAATGGATTATAAAATGGTATTAATTAGATTTTCGAATAAAGTAGGCTTTTAAAACACTAATAATCACTCGATGAATAATGAATAATTGTACGACGTTGACCAGCGATAAATTCACAAAAGACGTATATCTGTATTTCGGTTTGCAAATTAATCAATGGAAATTTCTAATTATAATAAACAACAAATAAAAATGATACGGAGTAGTGTTTTTTTTTATCAACTATAGTTCAAACTACTATTTTTACCATTTAGGAAAGATTGTTTTTTTTTTTTATACAAATTCAGGAAAGTCTGGGCTATCACTAACCAAAAAAAAAGAAAAAAAAAAAGAAAAAAAAAGAGGAAACTTTCCTGCGTATTGTGCCTCTTCGACATCAACACCATCCAGAAATTTCATGCCTTCCACCTTGCCCAAATTCGCCATTTTTTTCACCATCCACCGACAAACCTTGCAATTCATCTCCAATCTTCGCCAAATTCATCAATTTCCTCTTTCCTGAGCTATTGATTTCGTTCGACTCTTCAATTTCCACCGTACACAAATTATTCTAAATCGAACCCAAATCGTCATTATTCTCAATCGAACAGACCGCACAGAAATTTTTCTCTTCAAAAATTCTGGGCATACAATGGTGTTGTCTAATCATTGCCTAATCATTCTGGGCTTACCTTCGTGCTCTTTTTTCCTTGATTGTTGCCTAATCATGTTGAAGATTTACCCTTAATCAATCGATCAAAATTCACACACCTCATCGACTTGTTATTGAGGGCATTATTGATTTGATTGATCAAGATCTCGCTGCCTTTGGGGTCGTAATCACAGGTTAGTGATATTATTTATAAAGTTCATCAATCAATAGTTCATCTTCAATTTGAGCTTCAATTACTTAATCAATTGATAATCGTTCAATTGGGTATTGATTACCTCTATGTTGGTTGCACAAATTTTAATAGATTGGGCCTTTAACTTCGAGAGATTTTTGCCGTGGCAATTTTATGTGACATTCTATTACAATTCGTAAGTTTTGATATTATTTATAAAATCACTTTTACCTCAACTACTCTCTGAATTTGGATTATGATGGAGCTTATGTTTTTGTTGAACAGTTCGGATACAAATGCTAAATAGCGCAGGGATTATTATACGATGGTCTCGTACATTATCATAGGTACTATTGCCCTTACATTGCGCCATTATTCATGTTGTCACCAGATTGTTCATGTTGTTCACATGCTCTTTTTTCTTTCTTTTTTTAGATGGGTAAGGCTATTAGATAGTTTATACATTGGTATCAGATTTGATTTATTCCAATCTTTTATATGCAAAACCTGTTTTAGACCTTGTGATTTACTAATTTCCAATGACTACTTTAAGTGTAAATACACATCTGCTTACTTTATATTGTGATCTAAAATTAATATATGTAAGAAGCTGAAGTGATATGTGTGTTAAACTAAATTAGGACTCTACTTGTACACTAAGCTGTCTAGCGTATATAAGTAAAACATGGGTAAATAAAACCTTGAGTAAATGTAGAATTATCAAATTTAAAATCGAAATAATATAGTCATTCGAAGGTCGTTACAATTTAAGTTCTGAAAAAGTCATAAATGATCATAAACTTTGGAAAACTTCCTTATAGACCACGTTAGTTGTACTATCGTAAGTGTTGCCGGCTTCATCGCTGATTAGAATCTTCAGCCCTTTTTTTGTGGTGACCCTAGAAACGGCCACATACAACTGACCATGGCTGAAAACTGGCCTAGGTAGATACAATCCAACGTGGGAAAGTGATTGACCTTGACTCTTATTAATAGTCATTGCAAAACAAACGACCAATGGGAACTGTCTTCTTTGGAACTTGATAGGGAATTTTGTTGAATCGGAAGGGGTTAATTTCATTCTAGGTATAAAAACCCTGTGACCTATGTTGCTCCCTGAAATAACCGTCGCATCTATCACATGAGTCCCAAGTTGATTTATCACTAACCTAGTACCATTACATAACCCTGAGGCTTGATCGATATTGCGGAGAAGCATAACTGGAGCTCCGACCCTCAATACAATCTTGTGGTTTGGGAGACCCGAACATCTAATAGTGTTGAGGTATTCACTCGAGAACAAATCTTCGTGAATCTCTGGATCTTTATCTTCTAAGCTGATGCTATCTGAGCTAAGATATACCTTCTCATCCCCGGATAGCTTCGACAACATGTAGTCATTGACGGCTTCCACGATGTCATGTGTTGGAGCGAGTATAGCCCTCTCTTGGAAAAATTGTGCTTCCCACAAATGCCTGGTGAAATTTGGATATGTGCTCTCCACGATAGAAGCTATAGGATCTCCGACATTTGTGATTAAGTTATCCTCTGGAATATTAATGCTTACTTCGCCGTCATTTGGTACACCGAGGATGCCGTCTCCAACTTTTAGGATCCACTCAGAAAACTGTTTAACGTCCTCTATATCTCGTTCAGAATTCCCAGCCTGTAGTCGCATATTTTTGGTGAGCTTTAGAACCCTACACGAACTCCATAATGGAGAGGAGTTTATTGTAGCCCCAACAACGTCTTGCCTGCTTCCTTTCGGCACGACCGGTAAGATTTGTCGGAAATCACCACCAAATACAACAACCTTACCGGCAAAAGGTTTATCTGAAACGCTCCCGTAGGGATCTCTCAACGCGTCTTTCAAGCTTCGATCAAGAGCTTCGAAGCAAAACCTGTGCATCATAGGTGCCTCGTCCCAGATTATAAGCTTTGTCTTCTTCATAAGGCCAGCTAACTCTGTTCCCTGCATAAGGTCTCTGCATAAGGAGGTCTCGTCCACGTCTATAGGAATGCCGAATCTCGAGTGAGCGGTTCTACCCTTAGGAAGTAGTAGCGAAGCTATGCCACTTGACGCCACTGGAAGGACAATTTCACCTTTGCTCCTTATACCAGCACATAATGTTCTCCACAGAAATGTCTTTCCGGTTCCTCCATATCCGTAAACGAAGAATACGCCTCCATCTCCCGACGACACTGCCCTCATAATTTCATCATAGATCTTCTTTTGCTCAGCCGTCATAGATGAAAGTAATTGCCGGTGTTCCTCTTCTAGTGCCTTCACATCATAGTTCATCTCTTCTGCAATTAGTTTATTGAGCCCTTCTGAGGTGACCATTTCATCTGGGTAAGGCATATCTGGAAACTTGCGTAGCGTATTGCCGTTACTTTGAAGAGATTTTTCGATCTCTTCTAAGCCGTACTGCTTGAGTTGTTCATCGCTGAGGTGCAAATCTGGTTAGAGAATACAAAACGAAAATATGGTTAAATTAATCAAGATTTCAAGTAATCGGTTCATTAAATGAAATATTTTAGATAAAAAAAAAAAATTATTCTCTATGAGTAAAAGGCGCAATACCGTCGATATTTAGTATCCTACGCTTTTGGTATTCAATGTCGTCAGTCAAAAGATGCCATGTTTTTTCCCATACATATTCGGGCCTTGCCAAGGTACCGGATAATAGTAAGGTGGCAAAGAGATTTCTCAAATACTGTCCGGATGCCCATTGATGTGCTTCATTGATTCCATCTATGAATTCCCTATCGTCATCAAGTAACCCCATTGCGTAGCAAGCATCCTTGAATGTAGGATATATCACACCGTCCACAGTCCTTATGTCTTCATAGCGTGTGGCACCTCGAACGTAATTTAATAAGGTCCTAAGATAATACCGTTCTCCAGAGCCTGGTGAGACATGGTACATCCTTCCAACAACTTTTCCTTTTTCTCGGGGCTTCCACTCTTTTTTCTTTGCTCTCCACGTAAACTTCTCTGGAAATTCAAAGTATCTTAAGGTCCTGGCTTCTGGGTAAATTTTGTTAGCCTCCATCCAAGCTGTGAACTTTGTTATTT
Organism: Spergularia bocconei; assembly: GCA_963457585.1. NCBI lineage: Eukaryota > Viridiplantae > Streptophyta > Magnoliopsida > Caryophyllales > Caryophyllaceae > Spergularia > Spergularia bocconei. The sequence goes on from OY734943.1 coordinate 10,556,757, forward strand.
CAACATTAGGTCTAGACAACAAAGTATCAGGGTCCTCGCCATCTCTGAACACCATATTTTGTTGCCCGGGAAGGTGAAAATTAAGCCTTTCAACTGGTGGCCACCTATAGTTGATAGGATATCCAAAAATCAACCACATTGCTTCACATGCCGAGATGTAACGGCAATTGAAGTAACGCTCGATCTCGTCAATAGTAGTTGGATCTTGGTGTGTTATCTTTGCAAGAACCCGATCAAAGCCCTTGTTGATATATTTGAAAAGATACTTGATTGCCCTCCTTTGGTTGCACCACTCAACGTTTATATGAGCACCATATTTCATGGAAAGTTCTGGATTGTAAGGCACTACATACCTGTTGTCCAATTTGATCCCTTTCTTTTCAACAGTTGCACCATTATCTCTCCTTCGGTAAATGGGAAATCCATCTTGATCAATGCTACTTGTTTCTTGAAAACTCTTCGGGAATTTCTTAGAGCAAGTATTACCTACCATGCAAGGAGATGTTGGAGCTGCATTGGATCATGCAGTCTTTTACAATATCATAGAGTCTTGGGTTCTTTTCTTTGTCGGGAATCTCAGCAGATATGATCTTATCAATTTGTTCAGCGTTAAATGCCGTATTGCTACGTTTTAACCACAGAAGGATGTGTGCGTGTGGTAAGCCACGCTTTTGGAACTCGATGGTGTATACCATTGCAAAGTAGATAAATATAATAGTGACTGAATAATTACATTTTGAAAACTATGTTTATAATAAATATTCTGTAATATAGTTCAAATGAAAATGAATATATTACCTGCTGTGGGTTTACCGAATACCTTGCCACCTTTCAAATCCTTTATCAACCTATCAAGCTTCATCTTGAAAACACGGCAGATGACATCTGGCCTGTCCTCTGGGTTCAGACCTCTTTTTTCACAAAATCTTGTGATCTCGGGCCATCTTCGATTGCATGTAAAGGTGATGAAGAGCTCGGGATATAGATAGACCCTACATATACCCAGAGTGTCTTGATAGTTCTCAATTTTAAACCTCTTACTGCCATGATAGGTTGACGGTAAGATAATTCTTTTCCCCATGGAGGTAATATCCGTGTCACCTCGAAGAACAGCTTCATTTACTTTTGGGTAATTTTCGGCGCGGAGTAGCGGCTGGTTGAATCGAATAAAGTTCAGCCTCTGTGCTTCAATCATTGTGCAACCGTCGACGACAAACTGTTGAAATAGCCTTCTGAATTTCAATAGCAATGTCTTCTCGGCTTTCCTTTCTTGAATTCTAAACGAAAACCATTCCCGTAAGGTTGTTTGGTTTCTCCTCTTACATGTACTCGTGGAGGGAACAATAGAAGCAGCACTATGCTCAATCCCTAACCTGTAGCCGTCTTCACCGTAAGGAAAAATCAAAGGATATTGTAATGCAAGATAAGAGGGATGCAACTCTGAAATACGTTGCAAACGGCCGCTTTTTGTCTCCAAAAGAATATCCCTCTTTTCATAGTTCTCGTCCATATTTCCTACGATCAAGGCGGCGACTTCATCAGCCGTAAGGAGATTGTACTCTCGTCCATCTGTTTTCCTCTCGTATATAAGACGTAACCTTACATCCCCCTTAGAATTAGGTTGCATCAACTTCTCCTTTGCCATCCTGAATTTCTGCGCAAAAGGGTTGTGAGTATCTACCATACTTTGAAGTTCTTCAACTAAGGAATCTTTGAATTTATCCGGGTTGTTGAAGCTGGCAAAACAATTAGTCAGTAAATAAAAAAATACATAGTATTAAAAAAAGAAGCATATGAGACTCTATAGATCACCTGGCAGCTTTCTTCCTATTGTTAATTTCATCTTCGGTATCGTAAATGTAGAGCTGGGAGAACTTTGGAGTCTGTCCATCAATAGGTAATAGGCTTCCTATCTTATGTTGATTCTGACCACCTAACTTTAAGCAATAAGGTCCTTGCCCCTGATTGACGCTATTGTCTATGTCTCCTCCCATTGAAGAAAAATTCCACATCATGTTGTAGGACCTTATATTCTCAATGAAATGCTTGCTATGAAGGTGGCGTCTTTCCAATAGATCTTGTAGTAGTACAGGCGGCTCGTCAAGTAGTGGTAGTTGCACCTTTCCATGCATACAACATAATGAAAAGGATGGATTCCTTGAATTTTTGTTACGTTTCACTCTTTCAGCGAACCAAAATATAGCTCCACAATGTTGGCATTCATGGTCCGGGTCCCCTACATCAAAAAAATCTGTACAAAAGGGTGATGAATCATGGGGTCCCTCTTCATCATCCTCTTCCTCGCTACCTTCATCTGTTTGATGTATAAAAAGATTATTAAACGCTTATAAATCTATGAACAACTTGTGAAATTAGTCTCTTACCTTCGTGTTCTGTTGTATTGTGTAATCTTCTCTTTCGAGATGCATTGTTACTTTCGCTGATTAATGTCCTTGATCGTTTACTGTTGGTTCGTTGTGCCGTTTCATGATGACCCAATAAAGACTTATGTGTGTTCACTGAAAGATCAATCGTATATGAATGAACTTCTATTGCGGAAATAATGATGTTCTAATATACGAATTATAGGTGATATGAACTTACTGGTTGCACGGTTGCATCTTTTAGATCTCAATATTTCCATTCTTTTTCGCCTAGCTAATTTTGCACCTGAAATTCAATTAGCAATTTTAAATCTTTAGTTGTAAACTCAATGGGAGGAATTAAACCATATATACATTATGAGCATGAGTGAAATTACCATGTAAGAACATGGTCCCTTGTGTTAGTGTGCTTGTTCCATGACGGCCTTCATTAAGCGCTAAATTGACAATTTTCAGTATTAACTTTACATTATTCAAATACATATATTATATTACACAACCAGTAATATACTTACATGTTTGAGAAGTTGATATCGAGAGTTGATTGGCAGTGTTAAGGTTTCTACGAACAGACTCAATTGTTGTTACATCTGCTGTAAAACGTCTTTTGGTAGGATAACCCGAATATTGTGAAATTTCAGAATTTGTGTCATCGTCAATAGTTGTATCTTTAGATCCTGTGTGAAAGGTACAAACTTGTACGTGAAGAAAATATAATATGAATCACATGAATGTTTAATTAACATTGATAGTTGTGGAAAAATTTGAAAAAAATATCACCATTTGATTCCTGCACATCAATTTCTCCTAATAATCTCCTTATTCTCCTTGTAATACTCTTTCGCCTTGTTCGATTGCCTGGTTGGGGACTTTCATCTGTCCATATGTTATCATTAGTTTGGATAAATTTGTAAAACTGGGTGCTTTGAGTACACAAACTAAATTCAAAGTACCATTCCCGGATTGACTTGAAGGTGTCCTCAATGTGTGGATAAGAGCACTTGAAGGTGATCTTATTGCACCATTTGTATTAAAGTTCTCATTGTTTTTTCCTTGGAAATTGTCCGTGCATCTTCTATCTGAATTATAGTTTACATATCAGTAAGTAATTTGCTACTCATTGCATCACAAAAGACTTTGTTTTGAAGATAATGGTAATGGTAATTTAAACTCATAGCATAAATATTTGCTATTACGGGAAAAGTTTAGGCCATAACAATAATGAATTAAGTTAGTACTAAGTAATGTTTAATATAAAAGTACATGTATAATCATATAAAAGTACATGTATAATCATATAACAACATGCATCTTAATTTAGTTTCATAGGTATGAAAGATAGGAAATGTAGAGCATTTCATATTCTCGTATACATATACCTCTACTTATGCATATATATAGGCAGTAAGCATTACTAATTTCAAAAGCTAATGTTTAATCACATGGAATATCAAGTTCAAAGTATATAGGTGTTAAAACATACCATTTGAAACGTCCATTAGGGGCGTTCTCAAGTGACGGTTAAGAACAGAAAAAGGAGTTATTATGGATGAGTTCAGATTAAAATTCTCCTTCTCCATTCCTTGAGTGATGCAACTTAATCGACCATCTGTACAAATATAGCTTTAAACTCAATATATGACAATAGTATAAATGTCGATTCAAATAGTGTGTATAAGATTAAATATAAATATTACCTTCTTGTAGGTGTGAATTTGTTGGCTTATTGTTCTCATTGTTCATATTTTGAGTACTGCAACTTCGTCCAACATCTGTGACTATGTACAATAAAGTTCAATCAATAATGATGTTGTATTAGTACTTCATTTAAACTCGTCCATACAAATCTTTTGACAATAATTTTATGAATGGCAAGATTGGCTATATATAAAACATGCTTCTGTCTAGAATTTCATAGGGCTGGATAATTGTATGAAAGAGATGAAATGTAGATCATTGCTTATTTTCCTATACATGTACAACTACTTAGGCATATATATAGGCAGTAAGCATTACATACGAAAGAAGCTAATGTTTAATGACATGGAATAGCAAACTTCAAAGTATATAGGTGGAAAAACGTACCATTTGAAACGTCGCTTAGCGGCGTTCTCAGATGACGGTTAAGAACAGAAAAAGGAGATCTTATGGACGAGTTCAGATTAATATTCCCCTTCTCCATTCCTTGAGTGATGCAACTTGCTATTCCATATGTACAAATTTAGAATAAAACTTAATATATGACAATAGTATAAATGTCATTTCAAAGAGTATGAAAAAGGGGAAATGGTGAACGATAATGTAAAAGACATTAATGTATATGATGCTACCTTCTTGTGAGTTTGTATTTGTTGCCTTGTCTTTTGAGCTACAACTATAGTACTTTTTCCATATTTTTGGGGGTGAGTTTGGATCCATTAAAAGTCAGACTTAAGTTACTTAGAAACTGAGTTTGTCAATTTTGACAGAAATGGTGGATAGAAATGTTTGTGGAATGTATATAACAATATGTTTATATAAACCTGTAACTGTATACTTCTAAATATGTAAAATATCATTATTGTGATTATGTAGATGTCAGAGGATATAATATATAGTAATAATATATACTATCATCAGTATAGTATGGTAAAATATTTAATGTAAGATGGAAACCACAATAAACTAAGGTATCAAATCACATATGTTAATGAACCAAAGATTAATGGTCTGATAGCCTTATACTGAACGTCATGTTAAGTGATGCGTTCAGACTAAGTCTGATTCTTTTTATGACATTAAGGTTAACATCAAATCAATTCTTTTTATGACATTCAGACTATGTCTGATTCTTTTTATGACATTGCTTCCTTTAGAGGCTTCTGATTATTTGTATGTTTGATTTTCTAAGAACTAATGTACAATATTGCATATGGTCAGTGTTTTCATCTTTGAACTCAATTTTAAGGTCACGTTCTATATACTATCTCTGAATATATTGATGAACAATTTCACAGGTTGGCAGCAGGATAAATGACTCACAATGATGCTGATATTAGGAACTTCTCGTTCTAGTGGAAAAGGAGACAGTTTTCATGCTGAATTGCGGGATACTTAGGTATGTAGTAGGCGATTTTATTCAGTTTTTGGCAAATTCAGGTTATTATTCTGTTAGATATTTTCTTTAGTCAATTAGTTGATGTTTTTTTTTTTTTTTTTTTTTTTTGATAATCACAGTAGGTAAAAATCGATCTATAGATGCTTAGCAATCATTAAAACAGAATATAACTTCATATAGTATACTAAATAGATCAAAGATAATAATTTTACCCATTATTGACCAATAATTGACCAATTCGTATGGGCTAATAACAAACTAAAAGTGGTATTATGATACCATAACATGTTTGCAATGTATTATTTTAAAGTAAGTATAAGCTGTCCTTAGAAAATCTTCGTTGATATCAACCCTCAAAAGTACTTCGTTTGCAATCATCTATCTTTTCTTGCTTGATCTTCACCATCTTGTTAAGGGTCGTAGAGCTGCCTTCACCATTCACATTATCACCATATTGTAAACTGTCCACAATCATCCTTTTCATAGGGGTCAAATTGCTGCTGTCCGTTTCAGAAATTTCTATGACCTCCTGTAATGTTAGACACTTGGTTAGGAGATATTCAGAATCTTTACAAAGCATAATCATTATATACTCTTCAATATACCTTGTCCTTTTCATTTGCTGACTTAGAATGGCTTATAGGATCAGCACTCTTGGAAGAATGTTCCTAAATTGAAGAGTTTTCAGATTATCAGTGGTATAGATAGATGTATAACAAAGAAGGTTTGGTAAATAAGATAGATTACCTCTGGATTTGGGGAAATAGCATTAAACTGAGTCATGGTAACCAAGTCATCAGTCACTGCGTCTATGGTGTAGTTGTCTTTCCCTTCTTCAATATGCTCGGTTGTCACTTTAGTCATGAAAAGCATGGTTTTGTCAAGGAGCTGCTTGAACTCTAATGGAAAAGAGTTTAGATCCCCGGACTGCATACGATAATTCAATTGTTAAATCATATATTAAAAAATAGAGAATCAATACAAAAGACTACAACTATTAGACATTTATTTATAGAAAATTAGTTATCGTATAAGGTATTCACCCTAAGCTGTGCTTCTCTGATAGTCTTGGCTGACTTGTTGATGAGCTTTTCAATGATCCCATTGAACATAGTCAATGATACACTTCCAGTATCATCTATTGCTAGCACGTCAAGTCTGAACCACGGAAGCGGAAACTTAACCAAACCCTTCTCACGTCCCTTACCCTTGTCCTCTGTTTCTTCCTTTGCACATTTCTTGCAAGTAACAGCTCCTCCTTCCTTTTCATCCACCTTGCCGTGGTGTTTTGGGCAGCTGTTGTACCACCAATCCTTATCAACATCTATCTCAACTATAGTACCACGGAACACATAGAGCCCACGCTGCAATAATCCCAACTTGGACTTTAAAGACAAATTAGTAGAACTATAAATTTATAATTTATAATATACTTGAAAACAAAATAAACATACCTCTTGACAGTGAACTAAATCACTAATAGTCTTAATCCTTTCTTGTTCAGCCATGGGTTCATTTCAACCTCGTCAAAATTGCGAGTGACATTGGACAAACGATCTGAGTCACATGGTCCATAGAGTCGGTTCATCCTATATGGGTCAAATAATGCAATTTTAGGCAACTATGTAATATCATTTTTAATATTTAAGGATAATTATGGCAATAATTCAAGGTAGTACGTTTCTCGTAGACTGTGAGCCTCTGGGATATCAGGATTAAAAATGAGTTTTGTAGCCTCATAGGAATTGCCAATGTTTAGAATGCCTGCAAAAGGAAAAATGAAAGATTATACAAATTTCTTCTAATATCGATGAATTAAATTGTCAAATGAGAAACTCCTACCTTGAAAGTCATTGATTTTTGCAAGAGTGACAATCATGATCAATCTTTCTGTTTTGTCAACCCTTGATTTCACATATTGCTCGACTTGTGTAATATAATCCCCAAAAAAAGTGCAAGGCAAATCAATCCCGCTGTAACAAATTTCCAAGCATTCTCAATTATATAGTTCTCTTATCAAAATGAATAACTCATCAAAAGTTCAATCAAATAGCAATCTTACTTTTCGTCTCTTAGACAAATTTCTAGGATCGGTTTGGAGGCAACAGGAGTATTACCAATGTTCTTTACATAATAGAATTCACCAATAACACCTACACATAGTATAATGCATATATATATGAGTGACAGTTTTATAAATTAAGTAAAATAGATTCTTCTAATAGACAGTAACTTACATGGCATAAATTCTTTTGGTGTCACCCTATTAAGTATATCAAAAATGGCTCAAAAGCCCATAGCTTGTCATTTGGCACTTTGAGTGGTGGACATGGCTCAACAATTGTACCATACTTGAACTCCATCCGTAATTCATGACTACTTGCTCGATAGTTGCCATTGTTCAAATTCACATAAAATTTGCTGAAGGTAAATGACTTGTCCTCCTCAACAATATTCTTGTAGTCATTAATCACCTTGGATTTGACAGAAGCCTGCATTCTAGTTCCCTGATATTTGGATTAAAAAAAATTAGGTTAAAACGTAATAGATTATATGATAAGACAATAATCTTGTAAATTAGAGATAAAATTTGTGAAAGGTTGTTACCTCTTTATCAATACAAAGCATTTCCATAGACCAAAGCTCATTGGGATTATCCTTGTTAGCTCTATACCATCGGCGTAGGATCAAAACATTGACTTGATAAACAGCACGGTTGTAGACTTTTTTGTTAGTTTTTGAGTCGGGAGAAGTCTTACGCAATTCATTGAGAGCAACCAATCTAGCCGCCATAGTTCTGAAATCAACTTTATGATTTTGATTTTATCTGTATTGTAAGAAGAGCACGGTTATAAGTTGATGGATTCACCGTTCTCTTAGGGTTGTATATATATACATATACATACACATGTAACATAGTATAAAAAACACATACTTACATTATAGGATACAAATTTTTAAAAATATCCTCAACAATATTTTGTCAAGAAACACCAGTTTACATATATCATAATTTCCAAAGGTTAATACTAAAAGATTGTATAGTTATATTGTAATCCTAAGAGAATGTAAAACTTTCTAATCCAATATATGGATACATCAAAGGTAGTACTAAGGAATACAAAAAAAATGGTTCTACATTCCTAAAGTGAATACATAAAGTCTGAACAGGCTATATTTCTTGTCAAAGTATCCTAATATTAGCCAACTTAAATGATAATCCAGCAAATTATGCCCATAAAATAACCATAGAATCCTATCAACGTTTTAATTACTACCATAAAGAGCTAATATGAGACATATAGTATCATTGATAGTGATTTTGAGATTTTAAAGTTTCCACAGATATAAGCATTGATATAGATCCCATAGAGGTAGTTTCTCAACACAAAGAGGCATTTCCTTAATGAAAACATAGAAATGAATACATGATTATACCATACCATATCATAGGTTAAATGAAAATTGAGTCGGTGTGCTTACACTCATAAAACTGCTCTCCACGTTGTAGTAAGTACAACTAAGGGCATAGGCGCCACATTCATATATTATGTTCACCATTTTAAAATTGCATGTAGGTAGACTGTTATCATTTTAGTCGCAATAAAAAGCATTCCACCAAAAATTAGTAATGGATGAACTTGCTATAGTACAATAAAGGCCAGTTTATATCGAAAATATCAAACGATATATTCATTGCTATCATTTGCATTAATGTTGCCTGCCTTAATTATTTGTTTTGTTGTGGTATCAAAATGGGTTTTTCTTGCCAGATTGAAAACAATCAAACATAGTCTTTTATTGTTGCAGGCTACAGGAAAAATTGATAAGTTGTCTTCTCGGCTGTTTTCTGATGAAATGTTCAAACTATACAATGTAAGGCCCTGTCATATGTGATTCTATTGCAACTTTTTGATCTGATTCATTTTAATATATGATCTGCATATATATACACGTTTGAATTGACAGAAAAATTAGTTGATCAATAAGACTCAATTCATTGAACAATTATAATCAGCCTTAACTCTCCCTATCTGTTTAAATCCATTGTCTGTCCTCTTTTAAGGGAATACTGGTTGTAGCTCTTAAATGATTGAAGGTTGAAGTGCTAAAGTACAGCACAATTATAATTCATCATCTGTTTGTTCAAAATTGCTGCTTCATCCACCTGAGTTATTTGACCCGTGAAATGGCATATGACATTGAAAGAGCAAAGATCAATAAATGAGAACTCTGTATTGATTATTATTCATTAGAAAGGCTATGTCATACTTATTCGAAGATTACAATGTATGAAATACTCTATAAAAATATTGGTGATTTAATCTATATAGTCCAAACTTTCACCGTTTGAACATTCGGAATTGTTTGATATAAGATTTATGGGCAAGACATTCATGTAGGAGATAAGCTGCTCATGAAAAAGTATACGTTGTCTAAGTGCCTTTGCTTTCCTCTTCAAAATTTCAATGATATACTTGTGAGCCGCAATATGATCATCAACATCTTCTTTCCAGTCTTTGTCAGATCCGTCATCTTCTGAGGCTTGTGGAGGAGGAGAATTCGAGGAGTCGTTCAGCATAAACATCTCATGAGGCAGTAAAAGAGGCGATGAAATAGGCTTGAAATTCAGAGAAGACTGAGATTTTGCTCCTTCCATTAGGGTTTCGATTTTTATTACATAGTTACTGAGCGCCATATGTGAGTTTATGCGTCTATATATAGGTATACATTGTCATTTATTAAGTCATTTGTAAAGGGTAATGTTAGATAGTGGTGTGTGAAAGGTATAATGTAAATAAGTAATTATTACTAATGATTGACTGATATAATGCCTGATTGTGCATTTTTAGGCAAGATTATATTTTGACAATCACAATTGTGAGTGATTATGGGCAAGAATACATGGGCAAGATCTGCGTGAAGATATCACATAGATCATTTCGGCAAGGCATATGCATTTATGCTGACATCAAAGGTGTAATTTAGGAAGCATATAAATGTAATTAAGGGTATCAATATACTTATTGGCGTGTGGCAAACATAGGGTGGCATGTGTTTAGAATAAACTTATTAGTGGTAATTATGTCAACTTTCATTTGACATCAGCATCTTACATGGCGTGCCTCATTAGTCTTCAAAGGCACGCCTATTTATAAAATATATGATGATATGATTCTGCCTTGAGCACTATGAGAAGAGGAGATTAGAATCCCGCTTATTTGGAGAGTACCTTTGGTGCTATATGTGAGGAGTGCGTCCGTCAGGATATGAGAACCTGATGCGTCTACCGGCGCAATTTTGTGAATTCGTCCTTCCCTATTTCATTGTCCTCCTACTTATTTGATTGGTACGCTTCACATTGAGCACAATGTCCAGTTCAAGCATGGGGGAGCGGATTCTCATTTGTTGGTACTACTTTGTGGTTGGGCCATAACCCTTAAGGAAGTGTACCTTAGTAAAGGCTCATTTGATGCAATAAACCTCCTTTAAGGGCAACCCTTAGATGAAAGGGAAATAAAGGGTCAAGATGGAGTGAGGAAACCTAGGATTATTCCTAGGTCCCTCCTCTATCATTATAAATACCCCGTTTATGACCCATCAAAATCAGGTTCTCACACACACACATACACAAATTCTGACATTCTTTATTCTCTGATTATTCCCTAGATTTGCGCATAAAAGACAATTCTTGTCTTATTTGCCACCCCTTTTCGAGCCATATACTGACTTGAGCGTCGGAGGGGCGACGCCTGGTGAAAGCCGGACTCCCTTTTTGCAGGTATTCAGCGAGGCTTACCCGAGCAACTGTCTTTTGAAGAACTCACTCCAACATCATTGTATGCTTGTAATATTTTTATTTATGTTTCGGAACAAAAAAAAGTTGAAAAAAGGAATAAAGAAGAGAGAAGAAAGCCAGAAAAGAGAGAGGCGCTGAAAAGAAAGTAAGGAAAAGACACGAGAGACGAAGTGACCCAGTGAACATGGAAAAAGTAATGAGAGGTTAGGTGAAAACCCATTGGGCGCCTAAGCAAAATGAGCGGAGCATGTTACTTACCGGCGGGTGGCATAAGTAGGGTGTTTAAAGGTCGTGTTTGGGTAGGTCTCTCTTTGATGGTATAAGGAGGCTCAGCTGTTTTGCATAGAATTGGAGATACGACAAGGAAATCCTCGATTCGCTTAGTTGTTTGGGACGATTGGTGGTTGTATCGAGGAAGTCTTTGATCCGACGATACTTTCTTTTTCCAGACCATGACTGATGAGTGAGTTGGAGGTGAGATAGATTGGGAATGATTTAGGGCATAGTTAGCCTCCATCCCTTGTTTCTTGGGGTATGATGCGGCATGATGGTATAAGATGGCTTGGTCAGTTGCGTGAGGTTACATCTGTGGTGGACATTGCTCGCAATATGAAGACTCACCACCCTTGATTGTAGTAGAAGAGATAGGTTTTTGATCGAATCGCTCGTGCTAACTGTCAATAATTTTAGTGGACGAGCAAAGGTCTAACCATGGGGGAGTTTGATGTGCTCGGTTTGTATGCCTTGTTTAGTCGGTTTTTATATTACTTTTACGGTCAAAATGATGTAATATACTCATAGTTTGTGTTAGGGGCATCATGATGGACAACATTTCTATGTAATTTTGGTCGTTTTGGCAATCTTTTAGAAGCGGACATTCATTTGGAAGCAAACACCCGTCTAACGTTTTAGTTCTATACTTCAATGCAATCGATTATTGTGTATTCGCACAAACACCCGTCTAATGTCGGACTTATATCCGACTTTGGAAGTGAAGTAAATATAAACGAATATAAGAGCAGTAAATAGTCATATCAGGTTTTACAATTACAGTAAAATTTACCCAATTGATTTGACATGGAAAATTCATGACAAACAACACTTCAAGTTTAACTTTGGATGACTCCACCTTTCCCCTTTTCCTATTACCCCCGTTATTTCTACATACATTTTCAACAAAATAAAACCTTGAAAATAAGCTTACGCTGCAGAAGCAAGTCTGCTTTACCAGGCAAAAGAAACAAAACATGAGCAACATTCCTTTTATGGAACGTAAAAAGAGCATTAGCACCCCCATTTGAAGTCTTTGTTTAATGACAGCTCATCGCCATCGACTTAATAGAAGTCATCAAGGGATAGATTGTCAACAGAGCCAAAGTTCTCGATCCCATGTCCGACCCTGGAGCAGTAGTTGGGTCCTGAACCGCCAAAGAAATCGAAGGGTGAGTCGCTGGAAAAGCTGGTGGTTTCATACACGAATGACATGCACGTGTTAGTGATGTTCTCCTCTACAGTGCTTGGGTCGTTCCAGCTCAACTGATTGTATCTGTTGATTTCGAGATCTTGCATCTGAATGTAGTCATTGACTGCTGCATTTGTGGCATAGTCAGTGTATATCTCTTGTTCTGTAGATTTCTTGGCCTGAATGACCTGCATGATTACGAGAAATGTCAGTAGTCGCGGTTAGTAAGAATTCCGTGCTTTATGTGGTGTAGAGGGGAGGAGTTCATGATATTTGTAGTTACATAGTTGAGGTTTATAAAATCTTGATAGACCATTATGTAGTCCCCCATCTCCAAGCCATGTGCATTAACAAAGTCCCCTGGTCCAAAGTTTATAACAAATCAGACTATTATGTAACAATTTGGCATATAAATACTTAGAAACATGTTCATATAAATCATGATCATGTGCTTTACCAGTATTTTCAAGAACATACATCCTGCTGTTGTTGTTAGGCCAAAACCTGATCAGGAAAGTAAATCAAACCGAAAATGTAAGAATCAAATCGGTAATGTAATAAAAAGATTGCGTATTCTAAATCTCAATCAAAGTTGAATACGGAGTAGTTTTCATTAATTATATGCTGCACGCAAGATAGTTACGAGCTAGCGTGAATCCATTGTGTGTTATGTAACAATCAAATGAGCAGCAAGATGTATGACTACCTGTACTTAAAGCTCCACACATGCATTCCATCCATATCATCCATGCTGATAAAGATACCCTCCTTGGTCTCGAGAGGAGGCATGTGTGTTTCAGCTGCTTTCTGCATTTAAGACATCCTTAAGGTGAGATCGCTTTTTCAGCAAGTTTCACAAGTATAGATGGTTTCATCTACCAGAACTACTGCATTAAATGGTTCAAGAAACGGAATAGCCAGGCAGGCCATGAGAATGTTCATTCAGTCGCTGAATGTTTTTCGAGATTTACCTTAGGGAGAACCATCCTCCTTAGGGAGCTGACATCACTGTTTTGGAGCTGTTTTTGGAACAGAAATCGCAACCTCCTGGGATCAATGACCTGAAAGTTATGATAAATCAGTTTCTAATAATCTCATAATCAGGTTGATAGGTAAAGTATGTATAGAAGGAAGAGCATACATATTTTAGTTTGTCAATTACCAATGCAAACTATTAAGCATCCCCATGGTATATGTAGTCTGCTGTGAGCATTACTTAGTTACGACATTGCCTATTAGAACCATTAGCGAGAAACACACCTTGATTCCCCCCACCCTCCTTTTTAACCAAGATTTCAAAGAGAGGAAGAACACTAGATTGTACTTGAGAGTTCTCTCGCCTTGTTACACTTGCGCACACACACACACACACACACACACACACACACACACACATGTGTATTGTGTGAAAACTCAAATTTTGAACAGTCTTCACCTTAGACTTCTTTCGCCATGATATTGAGGAATTGACACATTATGCTATAAACTTTGACTCTCCTTGATCAATATGCTTACTAAAATTTTGAGGCAGCTTTCTTAACACCGTATTTTTTTGAAGTTTCTGCATACATGTGATATGAACATCACATGCCTTAAGGGTTTGCTAATAAATAGATATATCACTAGCCCCATCATGTTCCATGTATAGAACTTGAATTGCCTTCTAGATGATCAATCCAATCAACAATTAGTTGATAATTTAATCTAGAACAAGGACTATTATGTTAATTATGTTAGCAAAAAGTATTAAAAAATATAAAATGGGAAGGGATATTGTATGATGACTTGTGTCAAACTTCCAAACCACCCTACTACAGACCTCTATTGGTCTTTAAACATCAATGTACGTAGAGACAAACGTCACTGGTAAACCACGTCACTAAAGAATTAGACATATTGATGCTTACGTTTCTATATCTCCATTTTTGAAATCATCGATTGTCTATGTTTCGTTATAAATGTATGTCGTTTAGTGTAACGAACTATAATCCTATTTCCATTTAAGGGAGCCCGATCATGACATGTTCCAAGGGCCATTCATATCAAACTACACCAACACTATTCCCTGTTTCTATATACATGACTGTGGGCCAATCCTCAATCGAGTTATTTTCGTTGACACAAGTCATTGTTCAACCGGTTGACGTTATAAACTTTACATAACTAGTTATTCTTTCACCGAAAGTTTCTATATTATCCTAATTTTTTATTCCATATTGAAATTATTTTTGCAACTTGATGAAAAATTACACTTTAATTGCCTTGGTGGTTATACGGTTTTTCTTACTATAGAAAGGCTAGTTTATTAGTTTTATTATGTTTCTGTTATTTACAACATAAACCTTATACAAAGAAATTATGCGCCTTTATTTTTTAAACTAACTAGTTTGCATGCCCGTGCCACGCCCGGGCTACATATTTATATTGTTTATACACGTTTTATAAAAAAAAATTTGCCTTATCTTTGCTCTAATAAATTACCATAATGATTAATTTCCATAAATTACCTAATATTATATTACTCTATGATAATTTATTACCATATCCTAACCGATAATTGTATTTAATGCTATTTTTATGTTCTATCCAATTAAGGTATGATAATTTATTACCATATCCTAACCTATAATTGTATTTTAATGCTATTTTTATGTTCTATCCAATTAATGTACGCCAAGTGTCGTCCTAGGAAAGACTTGGTTTCAGGTTTTAATATATAGTATTAGATTAGATTAGATTTTACAAGCGCTAAAATAATTAACCTTTACTTTCTTAAATTTAGCTGAGTAAGTTAAGAAACTTTTATGCATGGTGGGGTGCTTATCTATCTTGGTCCTTGGACCATGGTGAGGTTGATGATCCTTCTCGCAATATACGTTTGGTGGTACAAATTTAAAAAAAGATAATATTTGTTAAGTATAATCCTCATTCGAAGAGTAGATCACATTCCTCACTTTAGTTCATAAACCATGTAATAATTAATTTGCCTCTGCAGTGCCATCAATTTTACTTAAATTATTAAGCTTCCTTCCAAGTGAATAAGCATTAACATGTTTTATTTCCTCTGCAACGATAAAACTTGAAAATGCGCTATATTATTATACTCCGTAGTAGATCTATGCAATGACAAAACTCACATTCATTACTTTTTTTTCTTTGTCTTTGAGGTCACATTCATACCTTATTCCATTCATCTTCTACACTTTTTTATTTTATTTTTTGAGAGATAGGATTCATCTTCTACACTTGGTGGAAGAGCAAAAAAAAAAAAGAAGTTAAAAAAAAAACAAGGAGCAAGGAGAAAAGAATAAAAGAAGAGGAAAAAAAAGAAGGTTGTAGTAGTGTAGACAGTTAGACTAAGAGTCAATGCTTCAGCATCAAGCATGAGCTAAGCAAATTACGCACTACCAAACGCACCTCACCGTTTCAGGGTCAACGTCACTTTGCTTACTCTCCTTTCTGATTTTAATATGACATCAGAAATTTATGGGATAACGTGATGACTAGTAATTTGATTATTCATACCAAAATACGTTACACACAGACTAGTACTAGTAATTTGTTACCCATTTATAAGATTTAAGCTTTCATTGAATTATAACAGATCCAATTAAGAGATTGATTAGATAAAAATCGAGATCATCATATAATTTGATTAGCTAAACAATAATTTAACTTTCAAAGTTAAATTGCTACCCATCTACTGTAGATTGATTACGATCCGTAGATAATCAACTCGACCAAATATACGTTATTCGAATCGAAAGAGGACCGAATCACAAACAAAGAAATTACTAGGAACAACTAAGAATAACTAGTCAGAGATGTCGATCAAGATCTTTTTTATAAATAAAAAATCAATAAAGAGTTAGAATTTTTACCTGGCCTCATTTCTTCTTGTATTTAAAAGATATATAGGAGAATCTCTAATTAAATTTTTTAAGTGGTTTTTTTTTTGTTGTTGTTGTAAAGGAGGTGATTTGGATAAATTTGTGGTGATTATTACTGTTAATCTTGTCGGAAGTTTAGCAATTTGAATCTGTATTAACTTCAGAGTGAAGATCTATAAATTCATAAGTTAATTAAGACATTTTATAATTTCCAAGGTAACAACTGTCACTCCTCTACCAAACAATAACACTCCCCCAAGAAAAAGAGAGTAGTAAAAGGGAAGTTTCAAAATCCAAGAACCCCAAATCTTTGAATTCCAAATATGGAAATACAAACCAACTTTCTAATTTCCTTTTATCTTTCAAAAAAAAAAAAAAAATCCCCAACGGCTAGAAAAGTTTTTGCGGCAGTGTACAGCAAAGATCCGTAGCAGCCAATCCCAAATGATCAAACTTATCACACACACAAACAATTAAATCAAAAATTAAAATAAAATTAGTAAATAATCACTCAAAAATACATGATTTAGTAAAAAGATTAAATAAAAATAAGATGAGATTAGAGAGGAAGGGAGGGGCTTACACGTGCGGGAAGAGAAAGAGAGGAGTTGGGCACGTGCGAAGGGGAGGAAGGTGGGAAGGGTAAGAGATTAACAGTAGAAGCCCTTCTTTGGCGAGCCATCCTTTTCTTCCTCTGAATTTTATGCTCCCCAAAAGTAGCGGACGAGTTACAACCCAGTAACACACCCCTACTCGCCCGAGTTGACTCACTCCGACTCATCATCCTCGAGCTGCCCGTGTTTCCCATTCCCATTCCTCCAACTGCCCCCCTGCTGCCCGCCTCGTTTTCCTGCCCTTTCTCCCTCTTCACGGCCACCATCATCATTTTTCCTTTTTCTATTATTAATAATTTATTTCTAGAGAGAGAAGAAGGAAGAGAGAGAAAGAGAGAGAGAGAGAGAGTGAACGAGTGAGTGAGTGGCACACTGAAAAATGTGGAGCTTACAAGTAAGTAAATGTATGATTTAGTGCTAAAAATAGCAATGTCCTATAATAATTTAGCAAAGGGGAAGAAAAAAAAAAGGGAAAATGTTTGAAAGGAAAGGGGGCATAAAAATGGAGTAAAGAAAGAGGAGTGCCATTTGTTGCATGGCACAAAAGTTCTGGGTTCGGGATGACATTTGTTGCATGGCTGTTGATCATCAAGCTTAGTGATATTTCCGAGTAATTGTTACGCTTTCTCTCTCTCTCTCTCCTCTTTTTTGGAGGACTACTACTACTGCTATACTGCAGTAAATTAATTATTGGAGTCTAGTAATTTGTTTTTTGGTTCGTTCCAGTTTATTGTTTAAATTAAGACGTCAAAGTAAGATCATTGTGGATACTAGTAGTAGTATCAAATCGGGTACTAGTAGTCTAGCTAGCAGTAGTATCAGTTTAGATTCTTTTCAATGGCATTTGATTTCCCATGGGAGTTACGTACTACTGAGAATAAGGAAAAGGGTCAAAGACATAGTTATTTGAGTTGATTACTGTATTAATTATCGTCTTATCACGTGAAATATTTAGACCACGGTACTTGGAGCATTGGTGAAAATAATAGTGGTCATACTCACGATATAACTGGCAGGACCATCACGACTTTTTACATGAAAAAAATATTTCTAAGTATGGTTCAAACTTACCGCTATTATGAAAGTTGAGCATCATTTTACTC
This sequence comes from Spergularia bocconei, assembly GCA_963457585.1. Classification (NCBI taxonomy): domain Eukaryota; kingdom Viridiplantae; phylum Streptophyta; class Magnoliopsida; order Caryophyllales; family Caryophyllaceae; genus Spergularia; species Spergularia bocconei. Next base: position 10,575,107 of record OY734943.1, read on the forward strand.
ATGGACGACCATGATATAAATATAAATATCACTAAGTACATTATTCGTCATATATATATTTTTCCAAATAAGTAATCTTTTTAACTTTTATCATAATTCAACTTTTGTTAATGTAAAACTATAAATTAAGGCAGCTTGGTGCACATTGGTATCCTCGTAAGCAGGGAAGGGTCCCACTACAAAGGTATAGAGGGGACAAGCCTTCCACTCTTGTTTGTTTTCAATGCCAGAGTTTGTAACAGACCTAAGTCGTACGCCTAACAAAAATAAATTAACGATACTAACCTAAAACGTAGTAATAGGGAAGTAATGTTCATATCCACATATAACGGTAATTATCTTAAGTGCGTAAAGTAACCAAATGGGGGTTTGTGATGTAATTGAGTCAAGTAACTGACTTAAAGCAAGTAAATTAAGATTAAATATCTCGGTCAACTAATGTCCATTATCGTTCCTCTAATTTATCCTTGTTGTCAACTAACCCTTCTCCGTTGAGTACCTAGTTGTGGAGAGAGAATCCCCCATCATTTCTTAGTTCTAGCTAGAAGTAGAGATCATCCCCCTTTTAGCCCTAATCGATGGATAACATAGATCCGTGGAAATATGAAACAAAAAACGATATCATCTAAGATTAATAAGATCTAGACACACGCGGTTTCGACCTTCAATCAATATGTTTATTCTCTCTAACCTAACACCAATGTTCAACATAGAAATACTAGGCTAATTGCTACTTGTCAATTAACAATTAACAATTATTCATTAAATTGTGAATCCACCAATATGATAGATTTAGGTTAATTAGTTTGCAACCTAATTAAGTAATAAATAAATCAATCAATAACAATAAGAACGAGATAAATAAACAATACTCAAACAAATAAAGAAATTAGAATCAAACTCACAATTGTCGATGAAAAATAGTTTCGATTAATCAATCCGAGAAAAGAGTTTTTTGCCTTGCATAATCTCCTTCAAAATACTCTAAAGAGTCTTAATACTGAATGCTTAAAACTACCGAAAGTTTAAAGTATAAATACTAAAGAATTACAAAACATGATTAGGAGACCCGTCTAACACGCCGAGACATCGGGATGACGAGTCGAACCTGGAATGACTCGTATGGAATCAGGCGAGTCCTCTTAACGATCCTGATCAAGCCGTCGTCCATGAGACGACTAATGATTCATCTAAGGCTTCTGTTACTCGTCTTTGGACTAGTTCTGGCGATGTTTTTCAAACAGTCATAACTTATTTGTTACTTGGCGTGCTAGAACGTGTGACCACTTCTCGAAAAGTTAAGATCATGTAGTTTAATAGGCCGTTGATTTTACTGCAAAATTCCAAGCGATTAAAAGTTCTGAAGTATAAAAGTTTACCTTTCATAAATGGACTGAAATAACTTCCAAACTTGTCCAAATCTTACCGTATCTCTCCTTGGATCATTTTTTATCGCCTCATTGTCATTACACAAAATTGCACATCAATCTTGAGGCCATGAATACTTACAAAGGACACAAATTCTTAGATTAAAGCACAAATATACAAGAGATAGAATTAGCCAATAAATCGATGCAAAAGCTATCATTTCAATGCACAAAACCCCATATTTTACCACTACTAAGTGGTGTGTATCAGTTCGTTTTCAGCTATTCACCGGATCTTGTAGCCTTTACCTCTAGGATTCATTATTGTACATATTCACAATGGTTCGCTTAATCTCTTAGATTCATAAATAAGGAATATACCCATATTTCATACAATATACAGTACATAGTAAGAAATTTACGGAACAAAAAAAGACGTTCGAGTTATGAGTAATTATTTCTTAAAATGAAACGAAATTCATTACTATAGTCGCCAGACGACACTTACATCAAGTATCATAGCGATACAAAGATCATCCAAAAAATCTAAATGAAACAATTCTCCGCTAATTACAAAATTGATTCCTTGCACGTTGGCATCTTTGTGTCTTTCATCGGCATAGCAGATCTATGTAACTCAAAAAAGATACAGCAACCGACGTGGTTAACATATGCCAAATTCATTGAAAAATACCGATCTGCGAACAACTTACGTCTTAGACAAATAGAAACGATAGGGAAATCCACCATTGATTAAGATATCAAACCTCACGAAGGACTAATGAGAACTCACAACGGAATCATGAAAAGCCTCACAAAGGAGCCCAAAAGGGTCTCACAATTGAGCCAAATTATCTCACAAAGGCGTCACAAGGATCTCACAATGGAGCCAATTATAAACCTCAGAGAGTAGCCACAAAAGACCTCACTATGGAGCCAAAAATAAATCGGTGTGATGCCCCAAAACTATGTCAAAATACGCATTGTATTGTTACGTGTTTATTTAACATCAAGCGTATGGGTAGTTGTAGCTAACAAGTCGGTGTCAGGGAGGTATGAATAATGCTTAGGTCGTCTAAATAATTGCAAAGTCAAATACACTACGGTCAAAATGGTTGGTCAATGGTGATTGTATCAATAGAACTAAGAAGCATGTAAATGGATTTGGTGAAAATCAATAGACTAAAGGCGTAGGGTGAAAATATCCCCACTAACATGCATCTACTACGATATTAAAGCACATAGCATGTAGCAACCCTAAATTTTTGCTAAACCAAAAATGGAAGTATTATAGAATTGTTACGACAACCGCAATTGACTACCAAGTCAATTGCTAGGCTTATAATTTATTAACAACACTAAGAACCATCTACAGAAGAAAAATGACAGCGGAAGACTTTCAGTGTAGAACTACAATCTTTTCAATCATACAAGTTAACGTATATAGTTGGCTAGGGTCCTAACCCATAGCCACTATAGTTTCGATTAAAATCGAGCTAGAGTATAGGTATAGTTGCTAACAAACTCGAGTGTTCACATCGCTCTCTAGATGGGCCCGTAGAATGAGTTCACTTCTAGGAGCAAGCATATTAGGATGCCCGTAGCTACTTCAGCCAAGACAGTACCTTGATCAGAGGTATAAGACAATCATCGGTGAATGTCACAACATCGTTACTCTAGGAGGTAAATTATGCCATAGTATATCATACTTTAACATTTTAATGATACATTATTTGAGAGTTCATTATTTGATAATCCGTATCATGAACTGTTAAGACCGGACTTTGACTACTTGAAACAAGAAGTAACGAATTCGATAAACAAGGTAGACCACTTGGGCGAGTGGTGGGATTGGGCCGAGAGCCCGAGAAGGGGCGGGGGGTCGAAAGGGCTTAGGCAACGTAGAGGCTCAAAAGAATTATATGAAATATCAAAACGATTAATGTGAGATGTGAGATCAAGCATACTCCCAGCTCAAACGCTCTGTGGGGTATTATAGCGGAATAAGAAAAAATTAATATATTAAGTTTAGTGGGATAAAGGAAGACAGAGAATGTGAGGATTAATAAAAATATGAGAGATAATGTATGTGAGAATTTAATAAAAATAGGAGAGAGAAATATGTCCCAAAATAGATTGGGTGTTTGAGGTGGGACCGACATCCCAAAATAAAATAAGGGGTGTTCGAGCTGGGACGGAGGGAGTATGTGTGATAGCCCAATCCATCATACGTAGCAAAACCAGCCCAATAGGATGAGAAGTCACCCATAGGCCAATAATATCCTCTCGTGGGCTTTAAAGTTGAAGGCCTTGTTGGAAGAATGTTGGTAGGAATTTTTTACAAACTGATAATATCAACCTTAGTTTTCCAATGTGGGACAAACCAACTCCACAAATCATTTTCCATAATCTGTAGTGTTACAAACTCCATCACTTAAAGAACGCAACGCCCCTGTTGCGCATCAACCATTTCATACCAATATTTACAGGCCGAATATATCCCCCGCTGGCCGAGGCCTTGCCTTAGCACCTAACATGCGGTCGCATGGTTGCTCTAATACCATATGTAATAGCCTAATCAATCAAGTGTAGAAACACAACCTAAAAGGTGAAGACCTTGTTGGTAGTATGATGCTATAAATATATTATAAACTAATCATATGAGCCTTAATTTCTCAATGTAGGACAAACCAACTCCATAAAACACTTTCCATAATGCGTAATGTTACAATAATATAGAACAAATGATTAGAGAATTACATTTACAATAAACATGATGTAATACCCCAAATTTCAGAGGAAATTGCTAAGGGTCTAATTGTCCAATTGGCATATCATTCAAAATTCGAAAACTAATATTAAGGGTCTAAGGAACAAGGAAGACTTTAATGATTTGTTTAACTACTGCTTGATGCATTGCGTTACAGCGGCTGAATTTAATTTTTGTTGGGAGAGGTATGATCTATTTCAAATTCTTACTCAGTAAAGCATTTATGAAACTATATTGCATTGTCCATATTCCAGTTTTATGTCTCACTTTTATATTATTGAAATTTATTTTTCCAGGCTTCTTTCTAAATATGAATGTCATGAAAACGAATGGTTGAAACGGTTGTACGGACTTTTGGTGAAATGGTGTCTTGATTTTTCAAATTGAAGGACTACTTTTCTGGTGGCATCTTATCCTCACATAGGAGTGAGACAACTTACAAGTCTGTTTCGGAGAGGTTGCATAGGACTGCTGCTTTGTGCGATTTCTATAATGGTTTTGAGACGGTTATATCTGAATGGAGGAGTAAAGAAAATGATGAAGATTTCGATAATTGGCGAGGACAACTAGAGGTTGCATATGGTAGTACACAAATTCTTATGCATGCTAGAGATATATACACTGGTGAAGTGTATTTGATGGTTGAGGCAGAATTTATTAAGGCGACTGCATGCTACCATAAAATAACCGAATCAGATCCTTCCTTGTTTAGCTACTTCATTTGGCGTGAAGGCACTGATATAATTAGGCATATAGTGATTTTTGATCCACGCAATGGTTGCATTTCATGCACCTGTAAACTGTTTTCAGAGGTTGGTATATTGTGCTTCCATTACCTCAGAGTATACAGTCTTCATTGTGTTCAAAAGATCCCTGATCCATACATCCTGAAAACGTGGACAAAGAATGCTCAATCCTGTCCTGAAGTTGTTGTTCCATATCAGAACATCGTCATATCCCTAATGACCGTCTGTCTCAATCTGTTTGGAGGACTCAAACAATCCGAAAGTATATTGATTTGATTTTTACTTGTCATTCAAACTCCGCTACTCGCCTATTGTGTGATCTTGCTTTTTCAGAATCTGAAAGACACTGCTAGACTAGAGGTGGGCATCATGAATAATGTTTAGGAAGAAGATTCAGAGAGAGTGAACAATTCAACGACCTTGGTTAGGAATCCAAGAGGGTCGAAGGTAGTAGGGGAACGTAATGAAAGAAAGAAGCCTATAAGTTAGAAGATGTCGAATGTTGTGAGAGGCATAAAAAAGACTGCTGTAAAATTTGCATCACGGCTTAAAGCTAGTGTTCAAACCTTTGTACAAGAAGTTTTTGCTGATATTATTGGACAAAACTTTTTGGCAAATCCGGTTGGAGGCAGTTGTGTGATGCAGATCCCTAGAATTGAAGGAACCGATGTTGCTGCTGCCATAGTTAATTTTCACATTTAGTACTCCCTCCATTCATATCCAAATGCCCCTATTCCCATATTGAGATATTCACATCCAAATGCCCCATTCCCTTTAAAGTAAACATATATTAATAAATTATTGTCCACTTGCATCATTATTGTATTATTTAACCCTAATTAATGTCCACTTGCACTAGAATTGAATTGTTTATCCCTAAATATTGCCCACTTGCACTTAAAATTGAATTGTTTATTTCTAACCATTGTCAACTTGTACTATTAAAGAATTGTTTATTATTTTTCTTAAACAGTGTGAAATGATGTCATGGGGCATTTCGATATGAATGGAAGGAGTAGTATTTATCAGCACAAGTATAAGATACAATATATACTTTGTAGTATTGGCATCATTTTTCCAATATATAAATATTTTTGCGAAATTTCGTTTGCGTATTTTCAGCACTTGATTTTTACAATTCCGATTGTACCATTTAAAGCGTTCTTTTTTTTTATTATTATTATGTTTGATGTTATAGATCATCTAGAGTATAGCAAAATTGACTGTCATGCCCATGTCCATAGCTGTCGGTGTCCATGGACTTGGCCATCAATATCCATGGACTTGACTGTCTATGTCCATGGACATCGACAGCCATGGACATGTTTCAACAGAGATGAGTATGCAGAAAAATGTGCCTGCTTTTTTATAGTACCATGCATTCTGGGATGCATTTTCACCCTTCACAGGTTGTTCACAGGATCGTAGCTTTAAAGGCATACAATGGCCAAACAAATGTGTCTTATATACACACGCTCATTCCTGTATAAGAATGTGTTCTGTAATGCAATAACTAAGCTTCTTGCTGAAACAGTAACAGAAGCAAAATGCAAATATCAGGGTAGTTCATGATTTGTATTATTGCCAACCTTGAAAATTACAAAGACAAATAAGACTTTTATGTATAGCAGTGACACTAGGCATTTCACAATCATTGTGATATGTCACTTACAAAAAAGTCAGAGGAAGTGTGCACAAATCACGAATTCTTCCTACAATCACATATTCCTTCCACTACAAAACATCAACATATGGCTTTGCCCTTCCTCACTAAGTTATCTTCCTGAGCTCGCTTTATAATTTGCTTTTTCTGCGAACTGCCATTATGCATCAAAATTTCCTGCAGTATCTCCATCCTATGACTCTTAAGTACTTTATCCAACTCAGATTCTGTTGTGTTACTAAACACACAATGCCATTTCCGTCCTCCTCCCATGTAAGTCTCCATATGTATCATAACAAAGATGGAAGATTCTTTGAGGCTAGTAAAGTTAGCCCATTGCAGTTTCGGTACAATCAGACCTCCATGTTGTTGGAATAGTGTTGCTTTGCTGTGAGTCTGTGACTCATCTTTTCCAGATACACCGAGTATGCTTCACGCTGCTACGTTTTAGAAAAAATTCCTTACCCTATTAGATTCCTTACGACATAAATCTCATATTACAGGTACAAACAGAAATAGTAATGAGAAAAATACTCACAAGTCGTCTAGCGAAATCAAGATACTTGTTTTCCAGTGACAACACACCCTTCTTGTGATCAAGAACAAATAGAATATATACATTCAACTCATTCATGTTGATGCAGAAGGCGAAACAGTGTCCATTTCTCACCACAGTTAAGAATACTTGTTTCATGGCATTCATATGTTATAAGAAAAAACTCAATCTTATTGACCATTCACCTTTCAACCTTCGTCGGAAAAAAAAAACAGAGGACTAATAGAAGAACTTACTAGGTCAAAGCCAATTATGTCTCCTATTTGGTCACGTTTTATATCAGTTTCCAACTTTTCAACAAATCGTTCACAAACTTTTGCAGATATGTTCAAAGCCAGGAAATTATTTGGATTCAATTCAGCTTATAAACCAAAGTGGTCTTTTGTTATTCATGGGCATTCGATATCAATGTCTACTTTAGAAGACCAAAAATGAATGCAAAACAGAGAGTTTCCAGAAAATTAACACTAACCATGGGTCTTGTAGTGAACCAAAATCTCTTTGGTTGACCAGCTGCACGCCTCAAATATTTCTCATTTAAGATACTTGTCCACACATCAACAACTTTAGTTGAAACAGCAGATCCACTTTCAAGTGTAGATAAATCCTTCTGGTATATAAAGTAGTCACCATTGCTGTAGAACAACTCACTAAAAAAAGTCGTTGTTTTTAAAGTATGAGTTCAATTGTTGATTTGCCAAAATAAAAGGTTGATAAGTATGGATTTATTACCTTTTGTTTGTAGAGAAGAATACATACGTAGTCAATTCATCTATCTTCTTTTGAAGTGTTATGTTTTTGTTGTGTCATAAGGAAATTTCATATCTTGGGGTAGTTTTCGATCTCTTGTAGATCTCCTTAACTTTTCTTTAGGCCCTCCTTCAATAGTTCAATATTCTCACTGAATATCATGTCCAAACTACAACATATGAAAATTGCAAGTTAACATCATCACGTTTACTTAATGTTATATCAATATTGGTTGTGACTGTTAGAGCATACATATCCTTCCAATGTCGTGTCATCAATCTGATATTCTGACATATGTTCGTTGATCATTTTCTGAGGTGGGATGATCAACATGAATTATTTGTTGGGATAACATTGAACAAGATGGCGAGCTAAACGGAATTGAAAGATCAGGCACTCGTGAGCTACATGGAGTTGAAACATCAAGAACAACACAAAACAAAACGTCAGCAAATTAAGATACTTAGACAACCAAGATCCATGGACTAGGCAACCAAGATCCACATAGTAGGCAACCAAGATCCATAGACTAGGCAGCCATGGTACATGAAGCACAAACGTGACAGTATGCATACCTCTAATGTCTTGTCATCATTAAGATCAGCATGGATAATTTGTGGTGGAGATAAATCTGAACACAATGGCCAGTTACATGGAATTTGAAAATGTAACTTGTAAAGAGGCTGACATAACAACCAAAGCAAACAAATACAACAACTTCAGAAAGCAAACATCAGAACTATCTACTTACCTTGGATCATCAGCATCAGATTCACAGTCGCTTGAAGGGGGGAAGGTATACTTCTTTGCCATTTTTAGCCTTCAATCTTCTTCCTCGATCTCTTGGCTTAGACCCAAGGTAAATAGCACAGATGAATTGTTTGTTGACCAGTCAACCGCTTGCATTAATGCCTCCACAGCTGATGCAAATGGTGGATCTTTGCGCTATCATCAAAGTTGTATTTCCAAGTTGCCTTCTGAGTAGATGTTGTTGTAACATCATTTTTGGGGTCTTTAGGGTTCCCAAAAAAAACTGCTTGCAATATCATAGACATTCTTTATATGCTCATGCCCCGGGAAACAGTCATCGACATGCAACATCAAGTGACTGTAATCAATGAAATTTGCCGCAATGGACTTCAGATATACCGACGTTCTCTCAATAAATTCCTACAAAAGAATTAAGCCATGCTTTTTAGCAAACATATCAATGGATTCCAACTGTGCGTTGCAAAAGCCATTTTTTAGATTTAAGTATGTAAATAAATAGTTCAAGATACATTTTTCGAGGCTGGCTTTGACCCTTTAGCAGTTATAGGTTCCCCCATGTATTCATCAACTGTAATGCGAGGTAGAATAGTCCCCATCACATATCCACATGCCTCATCTTTATACTTAGTCGAAAATTTACTATAGGCGTTGTCCAACCTTGTAAGGTGGGGAACTCTCTTCTAACCAGCTTTTTAGACATGAATTGAGTCCGGTCTTGATATATTAGTTGGAGAAATGAAACTGGGCATTTGAACATTGCTTTCCCGGTTTTGTCATTTGCAAGCTCAATGGTTGTCCAAATGAAGCTGTCAATTACATACTAACACCAATTATAGTTCCTGTCCTTATCAATATCTCGAAGTGAATAGAGGATTCAGTAGTTTGAATCCCTATTCCGATTGCCTTTATAGCAGTGAGACAATATAGACGAGGACATCTCTTCTAAAATCATCATCCATTCCAAACAAACTTTTTAGCATATTAGTGGTTTTGGCCTACCAGTTTTCAACCCCCACCTCTCTCTTCATTTCTGTAACCATTAGGCAAACTCTGGGGACCCTTCGGCAGACCAAGAGTAAGAAAAAACATCCTCCTCAGTTACATGTATGCAATTGAAAAACAAATGCTCGAAACCATGTATGTAGTTCTTCTTATGGAATTGAAAAGAGAAACCAATATTCCATTTATGATTTCTCAAATGGCACAATTATATGTAACAAAATGTTATAAACAACATTGTAACACCTGTAATTTTTGGGTAATTTACTAATTCACTTCAATGGTTGGTAATCCATTTTAATATTTAATTTAACATATTAGGTTAATTGTGAAATAACAGTTCAAGTTTTTTGTATAATAAAAATTCACTTGTTATACGCAGATAATATCGTGGTCCCTGGACCATAGTGTCCATCGTGGTCCGAGCCACGTGTCAGCTTGTAATTGGTTAGAGCAGAAAAAATTTAAAAAACCCAAATTTTTTCCCGTTTCCTTCATTTTTTTTCTCTCTCCTATTCTCCCTTCCTCTTTTTCAGCTAAAACGCACAACTTTTTCTCCGGTCTTACCGACATTTTTTCTTTCTCCATTCAAAACCCAAATTTACGTTGCTCTAATTCTTATGGCGAATCCTTAATATTTGGATGGCGGAGTTATTATTCAGCAAGATTCATTTTTTTGTGGTAATTTCACTACTCTTTATATTTTTATGGAAATTTATTTGAAACTAATTTTGCTGTTTGATTTTCGTTGATTTTGGCGGGATTTCATGATTAGAATTTTAATTATTGATGATTTGCTGGAATTGAGGTTAATTTTGAGTGTTACAATAATTAATTGTAAAATTTTGATGAATTAGAAACGTTTAATTTGTTTGTTGATGAAGTAAAGATAGACATGAAAAACAAATGCTCGAAACCATGATGACAAACAGAAAAATGAGATAGATGATCAATTTTTGGAGTTCTCTTATGGAATTGAAAAGAGAAAATAATATTTTATTAATGATGCCTCAAATGGCATAATTATATGTAAGAAAATGTTATACACAATAGGGGGTTGTTACATAAACTTAAGTTTTTTCTCACAAACTTTTGTGTTAGACTGTCTCAATCATATGAGACCACTTAAAAAATGTAGTGTATATTCAAAAGTAGCATGTTAATATTTCAATAGTAACGAATAAAGTGAAGGTCTCACTTTAGAATTATTTTTTTTTCCTATTTATAGGATATCTATTACCCTTATAAAAGCCTTGGATGCCTGTTAACTGTTCATAACTGTTCACCTGAACAGTTGCTGCATCCGGCTGCCCAAATTTGCCCACGTCTCCCATGGAGATCTCCATCGTTCCTCCTCATTCTCTTCATCGAGTTGCCCCAAATTGCACACGTCTCCCCTGGAAATCTCCACCGTTGCTTTTCCTTTAACCCTACCACAGCCTCCATCAAAACCCTCATCCCCAGCTCCATTCCCTCCTTCGTTTTCTCTCTCCTGCTTCACTTTCTCTCTCTGCGGCGCCTCATTCGATTCTCATATCGAAGGTAATCAATTATGTGCTGATTGTTAATCTTTTGATTGTTGATCTTTTGATTGTTTGATTAATTCTGATTGTTGATCTTTTGATTGTTTGATTAATTTTGATTGTTGAGCTTTTGATTATTAATCTTCTGTGTTTATTATTCTTCTTATTGTTTAATTAATTTTGTGGGCTTTCATTTTTACGGATCATTTAATTTGTATGGTGTTTTGAAATTAATTTCTGGGTTGGATGCAGGTGCTAATTAGTTCCTTTCGTTTGCTTTTTTTTTGGCCAGGTGAGTGCTTGCATCAGCTTACTCCGATCTGCGAGGTGATCTTCGACTCCGGCTCGTCACGGTTTGTGTCAGGTAATTTCGCCGTCAGCTCATACTTTGATGGTTGGGGCCATGGGGGAGGGTGTTTAAAATAGGTTTGTTCAGCTCTTTTTCTTTCGCGATTTTCTGATCCGTGAATTAGGGATTGTTTTCTTTTCGATTGTAATTTGTGATTTTACTGCTGTTTTCTTTCTTAGCAATTGCAGTTCACCTGAGCCTCGTTATGGAGCTTTTCCTAGCTGCATCGTCGGATGGGCATCAAGGAGTTTTTTTTTCTTTCTGGTTCTTCTCGGGTTTACTGGTTGAAAACCTCTTCCTTGGGTTGCCCTCGTTCCGTATATGAGTTCTTTTGGTAATTCCCTTCTCTTATTCTTTCTGATTTGTTCTTCCTTTTGGTGTCTTTTCATTATTGATTGTGGCTTTGTATTTGACGTGATTGTTTGTATCTGCTATTTTAGCTTTCAATTGGGTTTGGTTGAATGTGCTTTCTTTCTCTTTTAAAAGTTTTAATGATTATAAAATCTGTCTTTAATTCTGGTTTGTTAACTAATGTGCACACTTGCCTTGGTTATAAAATCCCAGGTCTTATTGCAATTCTCGGCTCCTATTTTCATTTGTTAATCTTTGAGGTTATTTGCTTCTTTTGGATTATTCTCTGATTTCCCTTTTTTTTGTTTTTTTGTTTTTCATTCATTTCGTTTTTAATCAAGTGATGATCCGTGGAATAGGCTAGAATACATCATTCGAAATGCCTATCTTAGTTTTTGTGCTGCATTTTGATAGTTTGATAATTATAGAGTATATGATTGACATCCATAATTTGTGTAACCATGCTAACTTATTTCACTCCATCTCTTTGATTAAAACAGATCATTGTTGCTGATGCTACATTATGGGATCATTAACCCTCATTGTTCCGTGCTTTAAAAATCAACAGGTGAAGCTTTGATCATTTTCCCCTAAAATCAACATGTGTTTGCAGGGTAACAATCCACGAAATTTTAAGCGTACCCCATATTGTGTGAGGTGGTGGTTCTATTTTTGCGCCTCTTTTTCTCCTCTTTTGATATTTAACGCCTTTCATCTCCAGGTCATATTTTTATGGTGTTTTGAAATTAATTATTTCCTGGGTTAGCTGCTGGTGCTAATTAGTTCCGATTGTTCTTGCTTTTTTGTTTGTTTCTTTGGGGCAGGTGAGTTGTTGCATCATCTTACTCAGATCTGCAGAGCCGATCTTTTGGCTTCGGGTCGTCGCGGTGTGTGTGAGGTAAGATTGTTGGGTTGGAAATATTTGACATTGACAAATAGGAAGGCAACTGACTAGATGATTACTAACACTGTCAAGAGTTTAAACTTCTTGTGTAGCTTAGCTTTTATTTCCTTGTTTAAAGTAGGGGGAATCTGATAACCTGATACTATAAAACAGAATTATTCAAAGCATACTAAGCCATTCTGAGGGTCAACAATAATTTGTTCTTCACCTGCAAATACTCTAAACTGATATGGCGAAATGTCCTTTCTTTGATTAGTATATATTGGGATGGGTTGTGTCTAAAGCGTGAGCTACTTTGGTGTTCAATTCAAAGCATACTCTGAATTGAATTGGAGTTACAAAATGCCACTGTGCATACATCATATTACTTGATTTAGCTTTTAAATGCAAGAACTTTTGGAGATAACTCAGTCACTCTTTGTTTTAGCTTTAAATAGATCGAGTGTGTACTTAGCATCAGATTATTTGATTGGGGTACGCAAAATCTCCGTGTGTTCTTTCATTATACCACACTTGGAATACTATAACTACTCGTAATAGATACGGTCTTGCATTATAACGGACTGAAGAGCTCTTATTTTAATGAGTTTTTGCTTTCTTGATAGAAAAACAAGAGGGTGAAAGAGACAAATTAGAAAAATAAGATTGTGATGTGTAGCCCATTCAAGAACCATTAAATTGACTAATAAGGTTTTCTATTCGATTAATCTAACTCTTACCATCTCCGTAGAAACTTTCGCCTTTCTATTTTTACATTTAGTTTATTAAAATTGCGTCACAAAATGAGCGAACAAAAGTATTCCGTCAAAATTTGGCAACCTCCATTTGAATCTATATTCCCCAGATTATTTGATTGGGGTACGCAAGATCTCCATCATCCTCCCCTTAAAAAAACCAAACTTGTTTTTGTCTGTTACTGTGGGACTGGTTTTGGTTTAATTTGGTCTTCTTTTCGTGTGTTTGCAGGGCAGCCATCACACCGAAATTAAAGTGTATGTTACTTTTGCTTCGAATTCCCCAATTTTCCCTTTAATTTACTCAAATTTTGACTCACATTGTTTGGTGTAATTTCTGGGTTTTGGGTTTGTTTTGTTGTTGACTTTTGTTGTTTTTTTTTTTTTTTGCCTTTTTCCCCAATCTTTTCGTTTTCAATTTCTGGGTGAAATTCTAGGTAACTTTGTGGTTGTTTTTTGATGTCTTTGACCTTTATTTTTCGTTTTCTTTCGTTTTTCAGTTTTGGCTGAACTTCCACGTAATTTTGTGCCCGGTGTTTATGATATAGAGTCCTCCTTCCTTTTGGCTAAAATCTTTTGGATGGTATCTAAGTAGCGTACAATTATGGGTTCCACTGTATGTGTTGCTAGCGTGTTCTCGTGCGAATTGGTTTGCCATTCTGACTTGGGAATTAAATTGATGCTCTCTTGGGTCATATTTATTGTCTGCCTTATCTGTATTCTGCCTTTTGGTCGATTCCAAAAATGCCTTATCGACCTCGTTGTTGTTGTAGGAAAAATTCCCCCTCTTCAGATTTTAAGGGTCTGTTATTGTTTTGTCTTCCTTTTTGGGTGCGCGATTTTATTTTGGTCGTTCTGTGCTTGTGTTAGGCGAGGTTAACACTTAGAGCATAACACATTGGGAGGTGCTAAAATACCAAAACAATCAAAAGGTCGCTGCTGTGCATAAAGTGTCTTCTTTTAGTGTAAAACGTGTGTCCATTCTTTAATGTTGCGTTTGGTGGATGCTTTAAATCCCATGATTCGAGCTGTTGGGTATCTGTGTCATTGTTGGGTATCCGTGTCATTGAGCGTGTGTCTTTGTGGGCCTCGTCCCAGGCCTAATGTTATTTGCATTGCTGATGTTTTTGGGGTTTGAGAGAATTGTGTTACATGGCCTTTGTTAATTATTTCTTCCCGGTGTCTGTGCATGTTACCCTTGTTGGGATTGGAGAACCGGAATTCTGTTGCTGTGATGGCCTATCGAATGACTACAAGCCGGAGAACTCCACTCCTTCGTAAGTTATTTTATACACACACAGTAACACAATGCTTTGGTAGAAATCGTGCTTGTGTCACGTGAATGGATTGCATTCCATAGCCACTTTCATTTTTTTTACGTATTTACGGTAACGCGTTCATTCCTGACCATGATAGACCTGTTTGGACCCCCTGTTATGACACATACAATCCTGCTTTGGAGTTCTTGTACATAGATGCCTAAATGCTGCATTCTGGAAGGGTTTAGAGGGGTTGGGTGCTGCTGTGGGTTGGTATTGTTATTGTAACCCGTTCGTTGTGATTCTGTGTTTGTGAGATTTGGCTTTACTTGGGTTTGTCGTTATATTCTGGATACTCCGCACTCGCATGTGGAATTTGCCTTGCATGTGTTCCTGAGATGGTTTTATTTTACGGCTTGGTGTAGATGTGCTGCGCCTGTCGCCATGTTCACCTGTTCTGTCGGCATGGGGATTGTTTCCGTGTGCGTTCAATGCAATGTGTTGATTTGTATGCTCTTGAGTTTATTTGGTTGTGCCAAGATACACAACTTCTGTTTCTAGAATAGCTGGGGGGCCTTTTGTTGCGAAGTTGTTACACTTACACATGTTTAGTCTTAATTTCCCGTGCTCATGTCTATATGATTCATTTGGTTTCTCGCTGACAAGGGTGCTTGGCTTTGGTAAATTCCTGTGGAATCACGGTGTAATTTCGTGTTGCTTGGTATTCGTGTCATTGATGTTTGCATTCTGCTTGCTTCCCAAGTGTATTTGGGTGGCTGAGAGAAACTTTAGTTGGGTATGTGGTGCCTTTTGTTTTGTTTTAACCAGGTTGGCCGTTTAGGTTTGATGTTAGCAGCCTTCAACTTGGCAGTTTAGATGGGTGTTTGTAATATTACTATCAGTTATTTGTCTCTTGCTCGAATTTGGTTGCTTCCTATTATGATTGTATTGACAACCCAGACATTGTGATAACCCAGATTTGGCCTACTTTTTAGGTGGTTGAATAGAAATATTTTTGCAATGCAGCAAATTGTCTTCCATCTTATAAGCATGTTCGTGTTGATGCATGCAGTGCCTTTTAGTATGTTTGTGTGGTGGGGGTGTTTAGTGATGTTTACCATATCAGTTTAACAACCAGACAAATTAAACTAACACAATGAAATAAAATACTAACACAATGAAATGAAATACAAAAGATGTCTCGTGTAACAACCAGTGTCTCGTATAAATACTGCGACTAAATTACCACACTCAGTCTGGCATATTTGCTTTAGCTGCTTGTGGAGAATGCGAGCTGAGGAAATTGCAGTCTGTATTGCTGTTTTCCTGTTTAGGCTATGTCATTTGTAACTTCTGGTCATTATTAGAGTGTCGATTGAGCAGCGCATTTGCTTGTGGTGGATGCTTCGCTAAATTTGATTTATGAAGCATAGACTTTGGGGCACGTACGTGGGGGTGCTTCGGGAGAACTGTGCATAAGTGTGCTGCTTTTATGCCGCACCGCTTTCCCGAAGTATCTCCATTTATGCACCAAAATGTGGTTTTTTGGATATGGCATATCCCACACAGTTTATATTGCGTTGCATTCAATCTAATGGCGAAAAGAAAAGAAAGTTGAGGAGAGGGAGGGGGGCTGGTGGGTATACGCTGCACAAAGCCATCTTGCTATTTTAGGCTGCGTATTGATTGGTTGTTAGAAAGGAGAGACTGTAGTACGTAAGTGGCGGGTTGTCAAGGGAACTACACTAATATCAGAGGGGGTGGTTCACCGTTTTGGCTCCCCCAAAAGGGTTCGTGTTCGGTTATCGAACTCTCGTGCAGTACCCTTGATAGCTCTCCCTTTACGTGCTGAAAAGGTTCTTCTTTTTGCTCCTAAACTCAGTATCAGCAGACACTTTTCTTTTGCGAATTCATTTACTTGTTCTTCCATGGCATGGTTTTCATGCTAACTGTTATTACACACAACTATATGAGCTTGGTATGTCTATACGTGTTCTGCACCTACATAATGTATAATGTGCTTTGTCATGCACATCATGGGCCTCTGAGGAATACTGATTATAAGTATCGAGGTCATTAAAACTCAACATAGGAGCCATTTCCAAAAAAAAAGAAAAATAGGTCGTTCTTTTGTAGAGGGGGGGGGGGGTTGGCGTCGAAACTTATTTTATTCTTAAATATACCGTGTGCGTAAACCGCACACGTCATCTTCCCATGGAGCAAACAATGTGGTTTTGGGAAGGTGATGGAGCTGCGGCAAACAATGTTGGTCAATGCTCAGGTTAATTTGGTCACTAAAGCACAATCTCTTTGGCACAAAGGTGGGGGTGCTTTGGGGGAATTGTGCATAAGTGTGCTCCTGTTACGCCGCACAGTTCCCCTGATGTATCTTCATTTATACACTACAGTGTGTTTTAGGTTTGCCATATCCCGCAGCAATTTATATTGCATTGCATACAATTTCATGGCGGAAATAAAGGAAGATGAGGCCGGGGAGGGGGGGGACCCTGTACAAAATCAACTCGGTGCTTTAGGCTGTGTATTTATTGGTTGTTAAAAGGGAGAGGCTGCGATAAGTAAGTGGCGGGTTGTCAAGGGAACTGCACTAATATCAGAGGGGCTGGTTAACCGGTTTGGCTCGCCCAAAACGGTTTGAATTCTGTCATCGAACTCTCGTGCAGTGCCCTTGATAGCTCGCCCTTTACGTGCCGAAAAGGTTCTTCTTTTTTCTTCTAAACCCAGATATCTGTAGGCACTTTTCTTTTGCGGATTGATTTACTTGTTCTACCATGGCATGTTTTTAGTGGCAACTACTACGCCTAGGTACATTCCAGCCTTTACAAATCGTGTTCGTACGAGCCCCCACCCCCCAATATAAGGACATTCTCCACAAAAAAAAAAAAAAGAAACCAGTGGCCATTTCGGAGAGCACATGAAATATACTTCATAAGTACGGTTCTTCCAGGAAAGTTGCACAGAAACGCTTTGATTCAGCGCCATAGTTTTGTGCAACTGACCTAAGGTATCATCACTTATGCAATACAATGTCTTGTTCTATCAATAGCATGGGAAAAAAGGCAAGCTCTCCAGGATTTACGGATATCCAATAAAAATATACCGTCACTTCACTATTTATTTTGAGGGGAAGACAGAGTCATCGTGGGCATGCTCTCAAGGCATGACCAGGTATGGTTCATGTTATGGGGGGGGGGTAGTTTTACATGTTCTGTCACAGCCTGCTTCCTCGCACTTATTACAGTCAAGTACAACTTAAATTATGGTTTAATGTTCTTGTTAGATGAGCACTTATTTTCAATGTGGAAATACTCTGAGTCTCTGAGCGTTCATTCCACAACCACCGAGCTCATTCTTTTAAAGGGGGGATTAATTATTCGAACGCTAAATTATATCATCATGTGCCTTAGACTAATCTCATTTGTTTACCGTATCACAATGGATTTATGCTTATCTTATGTAGTACAGTTGTTTGGTGTATAGGGTCGTTATGAATTGGTTGATTCATACGACCATTACAGTCTTCCTTTCGAATGGTCATTTGTTCATGTTTTCATAGTTGTTGGTTTATAACTTTCCTGATTTGGTTATGTCATCCACAACTTCTAATAATTACTAGAGTTTTTATTGAACGGCACATGTGTTTGTGGTTATTGCTCAACTTAATTTGAATTCTGAAACACAGGATTTTGGCACGTATGTGGGGGTGCTTCGGGGGAATTGTGCATAAGTTTGCTGCTGTTATGCCTCACAATTCACCCGAAGTATCTCCATTTAAGCACCAGAATGTGATGTTTCAGATATGACTTATCTACGACAATTTATATTACATTGGATTCGATTTCATGGTAAAAAAGAGGGGAAAAGAGAGGGGGGTTTACCCTACACGGAACCACCTTCATGCTTTAGACTCTGAATTGTTTGATTGTTAATAAAGGAGAGGCTGCAGTACGTAAGTGGCGGGCTTTCAAGGGAACTGCACTAATATGAGTAAAGGTGGTTCACCGGCTTGACTCCCCCATAAAGGTTTCAATTCGGCAATCATACCTCGTGCAATTCCCTTAACAGCACGCCCTTTACGTGCTGAAAAGGTTCTTCTTTTCGCTCCTAAAATCTCAGCTATCTGCAAGCGCTTTTAGTGGTGGTTTCATTTATTTGGTCTGCCATAACATGGTTTATATGCATGCTGTTAGTACACCCCCCCCCCCCCCCCCGCCCAGGGACAAAAAAAACGCCTTTTCATGACCACCCTAATTCTTTTATTGATCAGCTATTAGTGGCACCGTTGTTTTCACCAAATTACAAGCACATCTCATTTGTCAAACGTCTAGACTTTTCTTGCTAACTGCAATCATTTCTCTGCTTGTTTTGACCAGGTTCGGATTGAGAGCGATCGCGCCCTACACAACCCAGCACAACTTCTCAAGTTAGGTATCTTCACACTTATCGTTCTAAGCTTCATTTACCTGTCCTCACTCAGCATGCTTTTTGGCAGTCTGTCATTATAGACACCTGCATAGAACTGAAATATGTGTACATATTCTTGCCACTCATACTTTGTAGTGTACTTTCACATGAAAATAAGAATGGACTCACAAATATTCATTCAAAGTTATATAATCATGTGTATGCAAAATGATATCTCTCTTAAAAATATTAACAGAGAAACCATTTCTTGACAAATCTCAAATTATTCTCGTGTACGGGGAAGGGATGGGTTGATTGTTGGAATACTAGCTAATCTGGTTGCACATTGGTTGGCTGTTAAAAGGAAAAACCCCCGGTACGTAAGTGGCGGGCTGTCAAGGGAACCGCACTCATATCAGTGGGATTGGTTAACCATTATGGCTCCCCCAAAAAGATTAGTGCTCGCTTAACGAGCTCTTGTGCGCTACCCTTGATACCTCGCCCTTTACGTGCCGAAAATGTTTTCCTTTTTGCTCCTAAAAGTAGGTATCTGCAGATAGTCTTCATTAGCGCCTGCATTTATTTGTTTTTCCATGAAGTTGTTTTACGTAAACTGTTACCACGCCCAGCTAGATAAACATGGTATGCCTAGGCATGTGCTTAGCCTGCCGAATATGCATAGGAGTCATTTCTTAGACAATGGCAACGCCGTGCTTTCCTAGGGAGAGGGAGGCGGGGTGTCGAGGTCGTTCGAGTCCGTACTTATCGATTCTTAAATATATGAGATTTACTTTGCATTCACATCGTTCATCAATTCAGCAGCCAATGTTTTTATGGAAAGGTAGTGGAACTGCCACAGAGAATGTTAACGCGTATCAATCTCTGATTTTAGGTTTCCAAGAAGCACTCTACAGCGGTGTAGAACACGTTTCTGGTCGGGGGCCGTACTTTCTGGGTCGCAATCAGGTTAGTTCATTTCTTATTAGAAGACTGTATTGCCCTTATTAATTTAGGATCCCCCCACCAAAAGGAAATTTGCATTAGGCCTCCGTTCTCTGCCTGAGCTCCATGTCATTATCCTCCCATGTTAGTAATATTCTTGACCATAATATTGTACATGCCATGGCTTCTTTTCGAAGCATTTAAAACACGCCCAACTGTGCCAGTTTAACTCTTTTCTGGTTTCTTTAGAGTCAATAATGTTTCCTTCAAGCCTTAATATAGACTACATGCTGCCCCTGCATACCCCCTCCCCTCCCCAAAAAGCTACATTGTCATGACCTCCCTAATGTCTGCTTCACCTTACTCTTTTTGTGGCCGATAACTTTATTTAAAAAGAGCCTCTAATTGAGTAAACACGTCAGTAAAGGTCCAAGTATTATTTATAAGTATGCAAAAAAAAAAAATGACGCATGCTGTCTCCACGTAAACGAGCTGCGTTAAAAAAAAAGGGTAATCGGTTGGCGCCAGTAAAGACACTTTCAGTTATTTCTTGTTAGTGTTCTTTGGAAGAATCAGCTATTAATTAAAAGATAACAATTATTGATAATTTGCCTTCATCTAGATGCAACCACTCAGGCATATTCTATGTACTTATCAATCCACTATTAGTAGATTTCAAATTTCTACACTCCATATGAAGCACTAATTAGGCCATATTTTTGTTAGCTAATTTCATTCATGCAAAGTCATTTCTCTAATTATGAGCACATTTATATGATGCCATCACCATACACCACCCTAAACAGGCAAGCCTGAATCTGCCCAAAATTCTCATTTTAAAGAGCCAGCGCATTAGACAAAACACCCTATGAAGGATACTAATGACATGTTTTCGTGCCGAAAAGGTTCTTCTTTTTTCTTCTAAACCCAGATATCTGTAGGCACTTTTCTTTTGCGGATTGATTTACTTGTTCTAACATGACATGTTTTTAGTGGCAACTATTACGCCTAGGTACATTCCAGCCTTTACAAATCGTGTTCGTACGAGCCCCCACCCCCCAATATAAGGACATTCTCCACAAAAAAAAAAAAAAGAAACCAGTGGCCATTTCGGAGAGCACATGAAATATACTTCATAAGTACGGTTCTTCCAGGAAAGTTGCACAGAAACGCTTTGATTCAGCGCCATAGTTTTGTGCAACTGACCTAAGGTATCATCGCTTATGCAATACAATGTCTTGTTCTATCAATAGCATGGGAAAAAAGGCAAGCTCTCCAGGATTTACGAATATCCAATAAAAACATACCGTCACTTCACTATTTATTTTGAGGGGAAGACAGAGTCATCGTGGGCATGCTCTCAAGGCATGACCAGGTATGGTTCATGTTTTGGGGGGGGGGTAGTTTTACATGTTCTGTCACAGCCTGCTTCCTCGCACTTATTACAGTCAAGTACAACTTAAATTATGGTTTAATGTTCTTGTTAGATGAGCACTTATTTTCAATGTGGAAATACTCTGAGTCTCTGAGCGTTCATTCCACAACCACCGAGCTCATTCTTTTAAAGGGGGGATTAATTATTCGAACGCTAAATTATATCATCATGTGCCTTAGACTAATCTCATTTGTTTACCGTATCACAATGGATTTATGCTTATCTTATGTAGTACAGTTGTTTGGTGTATAGGGTCGTTATGAATTGGTTGATTCATACGACCATTACAGTCTTCCTTTCGAATGGTCATTTGTTCATGTTTTCATAGTTGTTGGTTTATAACTTTCCTGATTTGGTTATGTCATCCACAACTTCTAATAATTACTAGAGTTTTTATTGAACGGCACATGTGTTTGTGGTTATTGCTCAACTTAATTTGAATTCTGAAACACAGGATTTTGGCACGTATGTGGGGGTGCTTCGGGGGAATTGTGCATAAGTTTGCTGCTGTTATGCCTCACAATTCACCCGAAGTATCTCCATTTAAGCACCAGAATGTGATGTTTCAGATATGACTTATCTACGACAATTTATATTGCATTGGATTCGATTTCATGGTAAAAAAGAGGGGAAAAGAGAGGGGGGTTTACCCTACACGGAACCACCTTCATGCTTTAGACTCTGAATTGTTTGATTGTTAATAAAGGAGAGGCTGCAGTACGTAAGTGGCGGGCTTTCAAGGGAACTGCACTAATATGAGTAAAGGTGGTTCACCGGCTTGACTCCCCCATAAAGGTTTCAATTCGGCAATCATACCTCGTGCAATTCCCTTAACAGCACGCCCTTTACGTGCTGAAAAGGTTCTTCTTTTCGCTCCTAAAATCCCAGCTATCTGCAAGCGCTTTTAGTGGGTGGTTTCATTTATTTGGTCTGCCATAACATGGTTTATATGCATGCTGTTAGTACACCCCCCCCCCCCCCCCCCCGCCCAGGGACAAAAAAAACGCCTTTTCATGACCACCCTAATTCTTTTATTGATCAGCTATTAGTGGCACCGTTGTTTTCACCAAATTACAAGCACATCTCATGTGTCAAACGTCTAGACTTTTCTTGCTAACTGCAATCATTTCTCTGCTTGTTTTGACCAGGTTCGGATTGAGAGCGATCGCGCCCTACACAACCCAGCACAACTTCTCAAGTTAGGTATCTTCACACTTATCGTTCTAAGCTTCATTTACCTGTCCTCACTCAGCATGCTTTTTGGCAGTCTGTCATTATAGACACCTGCATAGAACTGAAATATGTGTACATATTCTTGCCACTCATACTTTGTAGTGTACTTTCACATGAAAATAAGAATGGACTCACAAATATTCATTCAAAGTTATATAATCATGTGTATGCAAAATGATATCTCTCTTAAAAATATTAACAGAGAAACCATTTCTTGACAAATCTCAAATTATTCTCGTGTACGGGGAAGGGATGGGTTGATTGTTGGAATACTAGCTAATCTGGTTGCACATTGGTTGGCTGTTAAAAGGAAAAACCCCCGGTACATAAGTGGCGGGCTGTCAAGGGAACCGCACTCATATCAGTGGGATTGGTTAACCATTATGGCTCCCCCAAAAAGATTAGTGCTCGCTTAACGAGCTCTTGTGCGCTACCCTTGATAGCTCGCCCTTTACGTGCCGAAAAGATTTTCCTTTTTGCTCCTAAAAGTAGGTATCTGCAGATAGTCTTCATTAGCGCCTGCATTTATTTGTTTTTCCATGAAGTTGTTTTACGTAAACTGTTACCACGCCCAGCTAGATAAACATGGTATGCCTAGGCATGTGCTTAGCCTGCCGAATATGCATAGGAGTCATTTCTTAGACAATGGCAACGCTGTGCTTTCCTAGGGAGAGGGAGGCGGGGTGTCGAGGTCGTTCGAGTCCGTACTTATCGATTCTTAAATATATGAGATTTACTTTGCATTCACATCGTTCATCAATTCAGCAGCCAATGTTTTTATGGAAAGGTAGTGGAACTGCCACAGACAATGTTAACGCGTATCAATCTCTGATTTTAGGTTTCCAAGAAGCACTCTACAGCGGTGTAGAACACGTTTCTGGTCGGGGGCCGTACTTTCTGGGTCGCAATCAGGTTAGTTCATTTCTTATTAGAAGACTGTATTGCCCTTATTAATTTAGGATCCCCCCACCAAAAGGAAATTTGCATTAGGCCTCCGTTCTCTGCCTGAGCTCCATGTCATTATCCTCCCATGTTAGTAATATTCTTGACCATAATATTGTACATGCCATGGCTTCTTCTCGAAGCATTTAAAACACGCCCAACTGTGCCAGTTTAACTCTTTTCTGGTTTCTTTAGAGTCAATAACGTTTCCTTCAAGCCTTAATATAGACTACATGCTGCCCCTGCATACCCCCTCCCCTCCCCAAAAAGCTACATTGTCATGACCTCCCTAATGTCTGCTTCACCTTACTCTTTTTGTGGCCGATAACTTTATTTAAAAAGAGCCTCTAATTGAGTAAACACGTCAGTAAAGGTCCAAGTATTATTTATAAGTATGCAAAAAAAAAAAATGACGCATGCTGTCTCCACGTAAACGAGTTGCGTTAAAAAAAAAAGGGTAATCGGTTGGCGCCAGTAAAGACACTTTCAGTTATTTCTTGTTAGTGTTCTTTGGAAGAATCAGCTATTAATTAAAAGATAACAATTATTGATAATTTGCCTTCATCTAGATGCAACCACTCAGGCATATTCTATGTACTTATCAATCCACTATTAGTAGATTTCAAATTTCTACACTCCATATGAAGCACTAATTAGGCCATATTTTTGTTAGCTAATTTCATTCATGCAAAGTCATTTCTCTAATTATGAGCACATTTATATGATGCCATCACCATACACCACCCTAAACAGGCAAGCCTGAATCTGCCCAAAATTCTCATTTTAAAGAGCCAGCGCATTAGACAAAACACCCTATGAAGGATACTAATGACCCCCCCTTCCCCCCCCCCCCCCCCCCCCCCCGTAAAAGTTCTCCTTTAGATATGGCATTTCTCGGCTTCTGAATAAACAGTCGACCCTAGCTTTTAACAACAAAGTACCAAATTCAAAACCATACGAAACTATCGATATGAATACTACTTTGCCACATTGTTGTTTTTCCCCGCACGTCGTGTAGGTATTTACTTGACGTTAATATGAACGGGGAAACGATAAGGCCTTTACATTGTTAAAATACATATGCACTGATAAAGACTTAGTGATAATGTAACTATGCCCCCACAAAGCAGCCCTTATTTTTAGGGGGTTAACCCATTTTCAGGACAGGAGTATGGGAGAGGTCTACAAAATCATGCACAGTAGACGTATGAACAGTGATTACCTGCTCCTCCAACAGCCCACCCATTCCTCTGCACCACACAATAACAAATATCCCCTCCACCTCACACCCCCCACCAAAACTGTGACATCTCTACGGCCATACCCCCCAAAGAAGGAGCCACATGCTGGATATGAAAGTTTAGGCTAGGAAGACAAGCTTAAAGGCTTGTCTGCTGATGACAGGAAAAAAGGAGCCCACATGGCCACCCTGCTTTGTTCAGTGCCTTTGATTGTTTGTCCTTCTGCCTATATATTCTCCCAGCATCAATAATACACAACACTTACTCACCCAAATAACAATTTCTTTTTACTTCAAGGCTGGCCAAAAAAGGCAGAAAACAGCAACACCTGGAGAGCAAACAAAAGGTAAATTCTCACTGACCTCATTTATTACATACACAAATGTAGACAAAATACATATGCCCACAGCAGTTCAAACATATTAACTTTATTCTTGGTGTGTGCTAACAGATAAGGAGACAAGCAACAACAGTGCGTGGCAAGATCTCCAAACAGGTACGTCTCTTCGGCATAACTTAAAGTCGATGTCATGCAAGGGTACACATAATACACCTTCTAAAATGATTGACAACACCCCAAAAAAGACAACTCTTGTTGCTTGTTAATGCATTTGCTACGTCTGTTGGTTCTTAATATTAATGAGTGCCACTAAACTTAAGGTTAAAAAAAAAGGCGGTGTTATTCTTGTCATTGTTTTTTTACAGTCCTCGGCCAAGTTTAACTCTTACCTTCTAGGATCGTATGGTATACTAGGTCTATGTGTATTATTTTTTGCACTTTAGGGTGTTTGCGTTTGTCAGTTTCATCCAGTGTCACCGATTAACGTTGCAAAAGCATACTACAAAAATGGATATGCACAGCTTAGACGAAATGCTGACACATAATATATCGAATGCCCCTTCCTGTGTTCATCCCATATATTGAATCGCCTCTAAGAAATGCAAGTGAGGTCCAAATAAAATTATGAGTAGCCTGGCCTTACAAATAGATGTCCCCTTAAATAGTGTGGTCATTAAGGTTGCTACCATTACTAATGACTACAACATTCCTCTGTCTATTTATACACATCTCCGTCTCCTCAGATGTGCGTCTTCTCCCAGTATTGGCGATTCTAAAATGACAAGCATTTTCAGTTTTTACAAGCCCCCCCCCCCCCTCACCTCCCCAAAAAAGGAAGCTATGCTAATTCAGTTTCTTTATCATTAGTAGCACCTTTTTGTTTCATAGGACGCATCTCCTCCCGCATTTCATACTAAGTTCATGTCAGAAAAAAAAAAGGAAATGCTGTTGTCAATTGGTTTATAAACCATGGCGCCTTTGCTTGGTCACCACTGAAACTGCTTATCTATAAAACTACTACTTTTGATTCCACAAGACAACCATAGAAATAATGCATTACTGTTTAACAACACCTACATTAATCGCTCGCGTCTTTGAATTCAAAATATTGTACTTTGACATCTCATATGCATACCAGAATATTTCTTACCTAACCTTTTCTCCACATGCAGCTGCTGAAAAATGAAACCCGAAAAGAAATTCCTGAGTGAACTCAATGACAAATCTGGTGCATACACTGTCAAGGTAAAGGTTATTGACAAAACCCGCAAACAAACCTCACCAAGGGCTACATACCAGAAAATCACCTTGGAAGATGAAAAGGTATGTTAACGGTATCCTCTGCAGTACGTTTATACTCGTGTAAAATCAGCGGCTGATTTTAAGTAATGCATACAGGGAGGGCGCATGAGAGCAACCCTCTTCAATGATGACATCGATGCCTATGAAGATGTGATCCAGACACAGAATATATATGAGATCTCCAATGCTGCAGTGAAGCCAGTGAACGAGCAGTACCGGCAGAGTGAAGACGACTTAGGGTTCCAGCTGAACTTCAACAACCGGACAGTAATCCAGAGGATTGGGGTCGACGAGGAAGCTGAGGCAGAGCCACACTACACCATTGACACTCTGCCTCGTGTGTTCAACAGTGAAGAGCGCTATGGTAACAATCTGACATTGCCTCTACGTATACATAATGCACGTTTTAAAAACAATAGTTTAAGTTAACGACATGCACGTACGATCACACAGCTACTGATGCACAACATATGTATGCATGTATCTGGTATCTCAAAAATTGCAGATATCCTTGTGGTGCCGGTATTTATGGAGGCAACAAGGACAGTCAAAGGCAGCAGACAAGATAGCATCCCGGTGCGGGAGCTTGTGGTAATGGACAGCAGGTAATTTCTTTTTGAGCATCTCCTAAATAACCACTTTCCTCTGCTCCTTAATACATTCCAAATAAACAAGCCACGCACATGTGCAGCTCAAAGCTCGCCACTTATACGATGACTTGTTATTTAAAACTTGTTCCCATCCAATTGCTAAACACTCCAAGCCATGTATAGAAGCAGTTGTGGTTCAAAAAACTTGGGGCTTAACAAAGCATGCAATAACTAATTCGTTTTTGTTTGGAACACAGCACCGAGCGAGGCTTAGTCATATCAGCCTGGTCCGACTTTGCCACAGATACATGCGAAGAAATTGAAGCCAAGATACCAAATTACCCTGTCATTGTTCTTACACAACTCAAACCCACCCACTACAAAGGTAACCCTCATACTCTGCCATGTTTTTTAAGCTTCTTCAAAGTATGAGCTAATGCTCACCAAGTCTCTTAATACTGAGTGACATTGCATTTCCAATTTGGAACACCTACCCAGACCTCTGTGTTGTGCAACACAGTCATCAACCGTCCATACTATCCCAACCAAGTCTATTCACCTGTTCTTTTTGCTACTTATCTGCACCACAGGTTATATAAATGGTAACATGGCATGCTCTAATATAATATTTCCACAGGCTACACACTGGCAACCACACCTTCAACTCTACTGAAAATTGCACCCCAAGGGCCTAAAGCTGATAGGCTCAGAACATGGTATGTGCTTCAATACACACTAGATACGAGTGCACAATGGCTGTCTACGTTCTTGTATAACTACTACTAATTACATGGAATATACACAATGGTCTAAGATGCATTCACTGATACGCGTTTTTACAGGGTAAATGCCAACTTGGCACTGCTGACAGCCAAGCAACAGCACATTCAGATTGCCCGAGATCCTGAAAGTGGAGCAACAAAGGTGACTTTTGCTGAGCTGCGCAACAAAAGGGTACGGAATGCATACCAGGCACACATTTACAAATTTCATTTAACCAAAAAAACTCTTCCCAATTTTTACAGTATTGTAGCCAGACTAACATACGAGAAATGCACTGCAGAGCAAGGATGTCCTTCTGGAGGAAAGATTTGCAATCCATGTCACAGTACCAAGGGTTGATCTAAATGACTGCCGCACATTCCTTGGATGCAGCCACTGTGGCCGGACTAGTACACGTGCACCAGATGCAATCTACGATTGTGAAACCTGCAAGAGGAAGAGTGTAAAATTCATCCCAAGGTCACTACTTGTCCACAGATAGCTTGAAAACCGAATATCTAAAGAACAAAGATTACACTAACTCATAAACTGAAAATTTGCAGGATGGCATGTAGCTTCGAAGCTGCGGATCACACTGGATCCATGACATTCCAAGCTTACAATGATGAGGCATCAAGCCTATTAGGCATCATGGTTGACGATCTCTATAAGATGAGCCAAGATGTGAGTGCATATTGTTTTCGGTGTTCACTGCATATATCAACGATTGACTCACTTCCTCCATTCTCAAAGCTCACTAGAACCTCCTTACCTTGCAGGCACAGATACAATTTTTCATAAAGCAGAGGGTGGAGCTCACTACCGCCAATATATGCATCACCGTCGGCCCAACAACATCTCTTGTGACCAGCAACGCATTGAAGTGGTTGCTGAAGACAGTTACAAGGCTAGACTAAGCATCAGTCGGCCCCAAGTTTTTTTGAGGTCTGTTCAACGACACAGCGTCTGTGCAACAGCCTACCAACACAACAATGCCTTTGATGAAAGTGGAGCTACAGCAACTTCAGGATGTATCCTAGAGTTGCTGTATTTTAGCATGGCTCCACCAATATCACTGCCAGTGCTTGTAAATTATGCGTATGGCTTAGCCCGCAACAAAAACTGCTTATGTTCTCTTCTCGTTTATGCATCGAACTAGGTACTTGGGAGGTTGTGTAGGATGGTCATCTTCCTTTTGGGGCCTCCACATGCCATAACAATTATGCTACCATTGTAAATATTATTATGGGTGTTATAAGCTAATCAGCCTATTGAGTTCCCAAACAATGCAGCATACTCACAACATGGCAAGAAGAGTTTTAATATTGGGCGGCCGCGCGCAACGCGCGCGGTCGAACAACTAGTCATTATTAAGTGACTCGTGCAACGCACAAACTTACAAACCAGTAAGTCTTAAGAATAGTGTCATTGGTGTTTGGAAATCGTGATTGTGACACTGTTCTTCTAATCATTTCTAACACATTCATGGCCCAAATTTTAAAAGGGTGCTACTAAAAGATACGAGTAGTAAGCTCATAGGCGTGGTGAATAAAGAAGAGGAAGGAGATGTGATAATTTCAGGTTTTCTACGACTTACGAAAAAGTACAACCAGCAGTACGACAGCACGTAGTCGAAGGCAAAGCACTGGAGCTTGACCTAGAACTCGCTCGACACTAAGGGTGCTAAGAAGTGATTGTGGAATCCAACTACTTCCACCTCAATAATATGTTCTAGAGAAGGCCCTTTCCGATAACGCATCTTCATTTTCAAACGAGGAACATTCTTTAATAATACGGAGTAATTCGTTTTGCAACATCTACAACAATTACCAAACCTATCAAAATAAAGACTAGAATAATCATACTAATTAATAGTTTTTTATAGCACCCTATTTTGATAAATTTGTTTTGTTTTTAAACATTAGTCTGATTAAACTTTCGAAATTAGCAGAGGCTTTAGCAGCCTTTGAGATGTAAGTGTTCCTACTTATCCGTTCTCAGGGAATGTGAATCGTATACCACCACAAAATTCCCAGGAATAGGCTGGAAGTAACAATCCGCTAAGGGGGTGTTTGGTTCATGAAAGTGTAATTTAAACGCATTAGATACGTAAATGGAATGCAATGGATACAAGTATCTATCGTTCCTTATTAAAGTTGTTTGGTTCAATAAAAAAAGATGAATCAATGGTAAGTGTAAAACTGTAATTTATCATTTAAATTTTAGATATTACATCAATCCTCATCTTTTCTCTCTCCTCCCCTATTAACACCGTTGACCGCCCATCGCCGGCGTTCACCACCACCAACCGTCACTTCTCCGACAATAACCACCACCAATCTAACCAAAATTAGATACTCAATATGGTTGTGCAATTAGTTTTCTAAACTTCATTTTAAATTTTGTATAGCATTAAAAATTCAAAATTTCGTTTTTTTTGCCTAGGTGGTAAGAACGGTGGGGGGGTTAGGTCGGAATTGTGGGCGGAGGAGGCGACGTTAGGGTGGCGGCTTTGGGTCATCGTCGCGGTGGTGGGCGGAGGAAGAGGAGAGATGAGGAAGAAAAGAGGAGAGAGAAAACGTGAAGAAAGGACGATGGGGGGGTTTTGGGTTGTCGGCGACCACGACGGTGAACTCGCCGGAGCAAGGCCGGCCACCAGGCGGTGTCATTGGTGGAGTAGGTGGCGCGGCGTGTCGACGGCGGTGGAGGCATGGTGGTCGGTGAAAGGTGGGGTTGGGGTGTGGGAGGAGAGAGAGGGGGGAAGGGAGGAGAGAGAAAATTATAAGGGGAGTTTCAAGTTGTTATCCTAGATTTTAGGTGGGTTTCATTTTGGGGAATTGGATAGGGAATGGGAAAGGATTAGAAAACAAAAAATATAAAAACAAATACAATAGAACGGAGTGGTGATCGAATTCGTTTCCAATCCTCAAAAACCATGAACCAAACGCCCCCAATTGAATATTGTATTGTTTTGCATCCAAAGATTTGAAAAACATCGAACCAGTGCCCAGGGACTGAGAATCTAGCCCCGGTAAGGATGCTATGAACTGATGAAATACAAAGGCAGTTCTCTCGAAGATACACAATGAGAATCTATAGATAGAGCTTTAATTAGCAACGCTGCCACTGTTACACCAGCCAAATCGTCTACCTCTCACTCTTCCTTGTAGTTCTAGAAATTTGCTACTGGTAAACAGTGACTTTGTTTACGCTACATGTCGATTTCGAAGACCATCACCACCACAACAACAACAACAATCAAGCCTTATTCCCAAAATGATTTGGGGTCGGCTAACATGAATCGTCATCTAATAACCGTCTTGTGTACGCCATGAAATTTCAAAACGTTGTGAACCTTTTCGAAATATGTAAACACTTTCAAATGAATTTTTATAAAGTCGTTAAAATAAGTTAAAAATGTTTAGAAAGTATTGAAAAACATATGAACTTGAACACAAGGTAAGAAGTTTTGGGAAAAGAGTTAGGGAAACCAAACAAGGAAATCAAAGGAGTCAGATTAAGTCCTCCGCATGTATAGAGTGTCTCCACATCACCCTATCCAACACCATACTCTCTTCAAGCCCTAGGAAGCTCATATCACTTCTAATCACCCTCATCCAAGTCATCTTGGGTCTTCCCCGACCCCTACTAATATTATCACTTCCCCATCCTTCTACTCTTCTAACCGGCGCGTCACTAGGTCTCCCCCTCACGTGACCATACCATCCCAGTCGGTTCTCCATCATCTTATTCCCGATGGGTGCAACCCCTACTTTCTCCCTAATAACTTCATTTCTTAACCGATCACGTCTTGTATGTCCACACATCACCGTAGCATGCGCATCTCCGTCACACTCATCTTATGAACGTGACACTGTTTCACGGCCCAACATTCCGTGCCATATAACAGTGCCGACCAAATTGTCGTTCGATAAAACTTACCTTTCAACTTATTGGGCATTCCTCGATCACACAGAAGTCATGTTTCCACTTCAACCAACCTGACTTGATCCTATGGGCCACATCTGTTACACCCGGCTCATCGCCTGAGTCGGAAGTAGTCATCTATGTCAGCTCGCCAGGCTGTGGGCTGATCTCACAGACCAACACGGGTCCTTTCGGCGCATTTTGACCTCACTCATGCGCACCTTGGGAAACTTACCAGGAGGTCACCCATCATGAAATTCCTCTCACTCAAGCACGCTTAACTGTGGAGTTCTTATCACGTGGGCTTCCTAAAAGGAAAGTCGACTTTGTTGGTATGAGTAGCACTATCAATCCTTTTAAACACATCATATGAGCCCTTAATCTCTTAGAAATTTCCTCTGAAATGTGGGGTATTACACTCACCCCCTCTTAAGACCGCAACGTCCTCGTTGCGCCTGGCAGCCAACCATAGTCCAACTCCAGGATCTTTCCCCCGCTAGGCTGCTGATCTGGGCACTCCTGACCATAGGATCAACACGCGGTTGCAGGGTTGCTACCTCCTGGGAAGTTCCCAAGGTGCGCATGAGTGAGATCAAAATGCGTCGAAAGAACCCGTGTTGGTCTGTGAGGTCAGCCCACAGCCTGACGAGCTGTCATAGGTGACTACTTCCGGCTCAGTCGATGAGTCGGGGTGTTACAAATGGTATCAGAGCAACCATGCGACCGCGTGTTGATCCTGTGGTCAGGAGTGCCCAGGTCAGCAGCCTAGCGGGGGAAAGATCCTGTAGTTGGACTATGGTTGGCTGTCAGGCGCAACGAGGACGTTGCGGTCTTAAGAGGAGGTGAGGGTAATACCCCAGATTTCAGAGGAAATTCCTAAGAGATTAAGGGCTCATATGATGTGCTTAATAGGATTGATAGTGCTACTCACAGTTAAGCGTGCTTGATTGAGAGCAATTTCAGGATGGGTGACCTCCTGGGAAGTTTCCCAGGGTGCGCATGATTGAGGTCAAAATGCGACGAAAAGACCCGTGTTGGTCTGTGAGGTCAGCCCACAGCCTGGCGAGCTACCATAGGTGACTATTTCGGGCTCAGGCGATGAGTCGGGGTGTTACAACATCTCCATCTAATTCTCCATCCTTCTGAAGAATCGATCCCAAGTATCGAAAAAAAATCAGATCTTTGAACACTTTTTCCATCCGACCCTGATCGTCCCCGTCTTCTTTTGCCTAATGCCGCTGAATTTGCACTACAAATACTCGGTCTTGCTGCGACTCAACCGAAACCCTCTAGACTGCAAAGTGTGCCTCCATAGTTCCAACCTCCTCTCCAAATCTTCTTTCGTTTCTGAGATCAACACTATATCATCTGCAAACATCAAGCACCACGGTATATCATCCTGAATTGACTTCGTCAATTCGTCCATGACTATAGCAAAGAGAAACGGATTAAGTGCAGACCCTTGGTGCACTTCAATTGTAATAGGGAACTTTTCTGACTTTCCTACACTAGTCCGTACACTCGTACTAGCTCCCTCATACATATCCTTAATGATGTTAATATATTTTTGCGGAACTCCTTTTTAGTTAGAGCCCACCAAAGCACTTCCCTTGACACCTTGTCATGCGCTTTCTCCAAATCAATGAACACCATATGTAGGTCCTTCTTCCTATTCCGATAAGTTTCCATTGTCTGTCTTATGAGATGAATTGCCTCCAGAGTTGACCTCCCCGGCATAAATCCAAATTGGTTCTCCGAAATCTTCACGTTTATTCTTAATCTATGCACTCGTTCCCAAAGTTTCATTGTATGACTCATCAACTTGATCCCGCGATACTTGGCACACTCTTGAACATCCCCTTTGTTCTTGTACAAAGAGAATAAAGTGCTTCCTCCACTCCACCGGCATCTTATTGCCTCTCCAGATCATATTGAAAAGCGTGGTCAACCATTCCAATATCATTCACTCGATCACCATTGAACAAGGTATCAAAGTACGATCTCCATCTCTCCGTAATCTCCTTATCATCAACAAGGACTTTTTGATCGACGTCTTTGACGCATTTCACCCTACCAATGTCCCGAGTCCTCCTTTCCCTAATGCGCGCAATTTTGTAGATCTCTTTCTCTCCTTCTCTTGTATCCAATCTTGTGTAGAGGTCTTGGCACCTTTCATGTTGCATCTCTTACAGCTTTCTTTGCTGCTCTTTTTGCATCATTGTACTTTTCGAAATTCTCCTCACTTCGATCTTTCCCCAAACTCTTATAACATTTCTGCTTGTTCCTTATTGCTTGTTGCACTTCCTCATTCCACCAAGATGTATCCTTACTCGGTAGAGCTTTACCCTTAGATTCACCGAGAACCTCTTTTGCCACCTCCTTTACCTTATGCGTCATGGTAACCCAAAACGAGTCTACATTTCTTTCCACACTAGTGGCCCAAACATCTATCCCAGCCATCTTCTCCAAGAAATCCTCCTTTTGCTCTCTTTCAAGTTTCCACCATTTGATACTTGGCTCTACTTGTGGCCGTCTCTTCCCAAAGACACCCTTACCTCTGAAATCCAATACCACCAACATATGTTGTGTAGCCGCACTCTCCCTAGGTATTACCTTGCAATCCGTAAAACTCTTACGCCAATCATTACTTACCAAAAAGAAATCAATATGGCTCGCATTACTTCGGCTCCTATACGTCACCAAGTGAGACTCTCTCTTCTCAAACCACGTGTTCATTATACCCAAGTCATATGCCAACGCAAAATCCAAAATGCTTGTTCCTTCTTCATTTTTCGACATAGCCAAAACCTCCATGCACGCTTTCAAAACCGTGTCGCATTGATCACATGCCCATTGAGGTCCCCACCAATAATCAACTTCTCCCCACTAGGAACCCCTTGCACCACCTCTTCTAACTCCTCCCAAAATTCTTGACGAATAAATGCATTTAACACAATTTGTGGAGCATAGGCACTTACAATAGTCATAATCTCATTCTCAATCACCAACCTCACAGTCATAATGCGATCGCTATTCCTCGAAACCTCCACCACATCATCTATGTACTCCTTATCAATAATGATACCAACTTCATTCCTACTCTTATCATTTCCATAATATCAAAGCTTATAATCCCATGGTGTGATCTCCTTAGCTTTCGCTCTAACCCATTTCGTCTCTTGTAAACACATAATGTGAATCCTTCTCCTCCTCATAACCTCCACAACCTCCGAAGATCTACCTGTCAAAGACACGATGTTCCACGTTCCAAACCTAAGCCTACTACCCTTACCGTTATGAATAAGCTTCCTACCTCGCTCCCGTCCATGATTTGAGAACCTTTGCACATTTGACACCACCCCTGGGAGCCGGAGTGGCGTGTCACTTCGAGGTGACGACCTAGCAACCCTTGCATATTTTTCACTACACCAGGTCTAGGAAGTGTAGCGCGATCTTGCATATTTGACACCACCCCCGAGCATCGGAGTGGCGCATCGCTTCAGGGCGACGACCTAGAGACCCTTGCATACTTATCACCACACCCGGGTCCAGGAAGTGTAGCGCGTCGCTGTGAAGGGGACGCCCCCACGGTTATTAAATTTCGATTTATGTCCAAAGATGTGAGTTTGTTTACGTTGGCTGTCACAAACCTACCGCAACTCTCCTCCTTTATCCGGGCTTGAGACTGGCAGTGAATGCCACAAAAAACACTCACACGCGGAGTTTTACGAAGACCACCGTCCAGAAATAATAATTCTCTAAGTGTGACCTATACTTACTGGGCCTAGACAGGATATTTAACGACCATCCCGAATCGATTCAAGTCAAATTACAACATTGGATTCATAATCATGCTCAAAACTCAGTTTTTCGAAATCTTGCTCAATTGCTCATCTGGAAATATAACGTTCCGAAATAACATCATAATAAACTCAAAGTCATGCATCTCTAGTTTTGAAAGCAGTCAGTAGCTGCATCTCTAGGAAAAATTTACCAAAGTATGTAATCATCAATATCAACTGTCATATTTTGCTCCCGATATTTCAAAGTGGGGCAAAACCCAGGAAGCTACGGCCTACGAATGCTTAAAAGACGAACAAAACAATCCTTTCGAGAAGGACTACCCGAACCACTTGAGCCGCAGGCTGTTATGAATGAACAGGTTTCAAGTAAACACCCAACAAAAAAAATCCTTCCCACTGATCAAGTGAGTGATATTAACCCTGTTTATTATTAACACTACTTTAATATCCAAAATTGTTTCGAATTAACCCAACTCTTCTATTCGTCAACATCTTCATGCCTTAGCAGGTGCAACAGGAGCAGGGCCTCCGGTTGTAGGGCTGAAAAATCATAAACAAAAAGAATCATGTCAATTTTACGACAAACAGCGGAAACAACCTATCAAAAGATCAATAATTCACAGCACAGGCAAACGGGAATAGTATCCAAGAAAGCTTTCATAATCAAGGGGGAAAAAGTGTAGGCATCCAAAATTGAACCTAATATCAAGGCAGTTTGCGAAGATACTTACAGTCCAACGAAAACTTTGAATGCATCATAGATTCCCCATTGTGCTCCAGTAAGGGTACCAATCATGACAATACGGAGGGGAAGCCCACGAGTGAATAGACCCCACATACCTAGATTCTTCACAGCCTGCAACCCAAATTACATTGCAGCATAAATAGATGATGGGTAACAAGAACTGAATAGCACAGAAATATAATAGGCCAGGAGACACAAGTCATGATCTCTATTACAATAACCATTGCAGGGCACAAGAGTCGAAATTACTTACATCACCAACAGTAGCCCCCTTGGCATTGTTGAGGAAAGAAACAAGGTTGTCAGCTGGATGGGAGACAATAGCACAGAAAACACCAGCAATGTAACCACCGGCAAAGCTCACACCAAGCTGGAAAGGCTTGCTGCACTCACTCTTAGGTTGTGGGATAGCATGCTTGTAGAGCATCTCAACAATGGTCTCGAAAGATGCAAACTTCATCATAGTGTCTGCAGAGAGAAACACACATAAACTTCAATCAACTATCCAAGCTTTTAACAAGTACACCTGGGGTATTTGTGATGAGAAACTGACGCCTAATTTTACCTCATAAGACTCTACAGTTGAAGAATATCAACAGAACTAGCACTCATAGTTCCCTATAAGATTACATTTAACACATCTGATAAGGTTTGATACTAGGTCGAACGAACAAGGTAAGCAGTTTTGTGGGACATCTTATAAGAGATAACTAAGACAAACAGTAAGATTAAAAATTCAGCGAGCAAAAAAAAAAAGACCAGGGACAGAAAGCACTTGAAGATGAATGTCCCTGGACCCCAACCAGGCGACCCAAGCTCATCAGAGTCTAATGTAAGAAATAAAACAGAAGGAAAGGAAGCCTGAAAATTATTATTCATTTCCACTCTCAGGCACTCATCGACAACACCTTTGAAAGACAATAAGGGTACAATTGACCATGAACAGTGGTAATGCAATATGAATATTCAATGTATAGACATAAAGCAACACCCACACTTGCAACACCCTTGCCTTGTTGCTAATCATGTTCAAATTAAACAAACAGATAACATCCAGTCAAAGATAGAGTAATCCCATCCCCCAAAAAAATACATCAGGGTTAGAACGATATCTTCATTGCAACTTAGCCTTTGGTTACACAGACTCTGGACGGATGTCAGTGACAATGCAGACCCTATAGGCCAACACATTGTACAAGGAACCTACATGTGGTTTAATGAGTCTCTAAAGAATCTGAAGTATAAACTGAAAAGTTAGTGGGGCACGGGCAAAGACAGCGTAGGAGACTGTCAGTTCAACTCATTTTCACTAATTTCAGAGGGAATGAGAATGTCATCGAACTTAACAGAACGGAATGCAATAAAATTCAGGGAGCAAATACTCTCTAAAATAAAGTTGAAAATTAGAGAGAACCACATAACGAAGAACCAACAACAGATAATAGGAAGTCCTTGATGTGCTTAAGATATCTTGTTTACAATATAAAAAACCACCCAAGAAAGAAAACCGACCATTTACGCTCTAGACCTTGCAAATTTAAAATGTACAGACAAGGAGCATAGTCAACAAATGTGCTAAGCCGTATAGCTACAAACTCAGAACTCTGAACTATCAAGATATATTCATACCAAACCCAAACAACCCCAGACATGAGGGATAATGAATATGCATATATGACTAGATCATATCACAATAAATTTTCAACGGGACTGCTTGAAACACACATATAACAAGGTTTGATAGAAGCCATATAGTAAGAAAACCAATAGACAGACACCATCAACCCTGATCGTCGCAAATCAAGGGATATAGTACAAACCTTCAGTCAAAACTCATAACACAAAGTTAAGTTGAAACCTAACGGAATGACTGAGAATATATGTTTCTTTAACTACAAAAAGGATGAAGAACAATTTCACGACGCCAAAGAAGGTATCTCGCATTTCAATTAGTTTGTCATCAATAAATTATCCACTTTTCTCCATACTACACTTGTGAAGACTACACTAAAAAGGCTGAAACTGAAGCATGGCAAAAGCTATTTGGTGTTAGATATTGGAGGCCAGACAGAGTCTTATAATAGAGCACAGGACACAAACAACAGAAGCATATTCCATGAACAAAATGATTTCACAGGTCCATATACAGTGACTTAACAAGAAATTATTATTACAACCCTCGACAATGAGTGAATATAGAAATCATTCATGTATGAGATAAAAAAAGCATTGTAACAAGAATCCACATGCAGCAATACATGTACATAGAGAATGAAATTGCCAAGAACTGTCAATTACGAAAAGCTCATAGCTGTCATACAAAACAATCAGAGAATGTAAGGGATCCATGTACTCAACAAAGAGAAGAACTAAAGTGATGGTTTAAAAAGTAATCTTACATGGAATTTGGCGACCCCATAGAGGCACCAATCCTCTGTACAACCTGCAAAATAAAGAGCAAATCAACAAACAATTCCATCCAACCCTAAACATGAACCTGAGGACAGTAATTAAGACATTATGACAACTAAAGTGATATTTAAATATAAGAACCTACCCGGCAACTCCATCAGCCTTAATAAACTTGGGAAGTCCATCACCTAAGCCTCTAGCAAAACCAGGCTGTGTTTGCACCCTGACTTTGACAGCCTCCATTGGGCAAAGGGCAACATCAGCAATCACTTCAGCAGATGCTGAACCAGCAAGGTAGATGAGGGTCTTGTACTTCGCAGCATTCTCTGGGCCGGCAAGGTCAGAGTAGTACTTCTTGAAGAATTCGTAGAACCCGAATTTGCAGGCACCCTGAGCACTGTAACCAAGAAGAGTTGGTACCCAGCCCCTAAAGAAACCCCTAGCTCCTTGCTCCTTAGCCAGAATACCAAAACCAGAGGTGATGCTCTTGTACTTTGCTGGGTCAATCTGAGAAAATAAACACCAACAATCAAACTCATCAAACACTCAGATCTCAAGTTATTGTAAAAGAGCGACACGAATTCAGAATAAAACCTCAGAAGGACCCACAGTACCCCACAGATCCCTCTCCATGGACACTAACCAAATGCGACCAAAGTAAAGGCAGTCTCTACATGTAACCTAAGGAATGGCCTATCATGAAGAAATACATAATAAATTGCCAACAATGACGTCCGGCAAAAGCAACTAGATGTAAAAAAAATATAATAAAATAAAAATAAAAAAAATAAAGAGTTTTTCACAACGACATAAGACACTATATCTCTCAATGAATCAAACAAACTGCAACAAGTATACTGTGCAGGAGGATACTAACATCATGATGCAGAGACGGCTAATGAATGCTCGGGGCATCAGAGAGATATAAAAAAAAAAAAATAAAACGCACAATTTATGCATCATCACATGCTACAGAGATGCTTCCTGGGTGGCCACTAGGTCAAAGATCACCCCTCTAAACAAACTAGAAGCAGAGACTATTTGAAGAAATTGCATATGGCAGCACAATTGCAGATAATACCAAACACTTGTGTTATAAAATGGACAAGTGGAGGAAACAACAATAAAGTGCAGTCCATAATTATCACACATCTCACGAATTAGTAACTAAAAAGTCTCTGAAAAATATCTCGTTCTCCACACATCGTTATGTGCAGGCAAAATCATCACAAAACCAACACAATAAACCAAATCAACTCAAAATATTTCAGCATCAGCTTTATCTAGAAGATCAAAATATTTGTTACAAGCGCAAATCAATAAATCATAGTACAGATTCAGTTCAACTACAACAATATCAGTTGTCTAGTACCACACACAGCAAATTTCAAACTAACCAGAACCGCTTTCCCTGAATAGAACACACATACAAACACACATATTTGATTTAACACGCCGGCATCATGCTCAGTGGACAGAAGCAATGATCTCTCGTAACATAAAAACCAATCCGAGATCCCGTCTCAACCTCACCAGTCACCACATACCAATGATGACTCTTTTGAGCCCGATAGACAACATCTCCATCATACCAAGCTAGAAACACAATCGAATCCAAAGTATCTAACACTTCTCGGCAGATCATCAAATCAGTAATATAAACTACAAATCTACAAAACTTCTCCTTTTGATCTCTCATTTCCCACGAAGCTTTAATTTCACGCTAGCAAACGATTCAGAGCACGAAATACAGAAAATAATCAAACGCTACTCATAACCTAAACTCCATGATTAACGCTGTTAAAAGTATCATCACATCAGCAATTTAGAAAAGTTTTCCAACTCAACGAAAAATCACCTAAAAATCTCTCATTTTTCACAAAGCTTCAATTTCACGCCAAAATCTCCGTACAACGAACAATTCAAAACACAAAATAATGCAAATTCTCAAATCTCAAATACTACGACGCTGTCAAACAATAAATCTACACGATTCGCACAAGATCAGATCAAACAATCAACAAAAAAAAAATCAGGAAAAATACCAGATCTTGAGATCTAAACTCGTAAAACTTCGATCTAACAGTAAAAAGCGGTAAAAAAAAATATAAACGAAAGTAAAAAAATGGAAGAAGTATACCTGCATATTACATTTGACAAGGTCAAGAGGAGTGACAGCCATGTGAGTAAGACCACAGCTAAGAATACCACCAACAGTACACGCGGCGTAAAACTGCGGCGAATACATCTCGATCTTCCTCGACGACTCGCTCGGCGACGGAATCATGAACGGCGCCGCCACCACAT
Source organism: Spergularia bocconei (assembly GCA_963457585.1). NCBI lineage: Eukaryota > Viridiplantae > Streptophyta > Magnoliopsida > Caryophyllales > Caryophyllaceae > Spergularia > Spergularia bocconei. The sequence goes on from OY734943.1 coordinate 10,616,252, forward strand.
TTTCCGGGGATAGGCTAGGGTTAGCGGTGTTAGCGACGACATTCTTGTTGAGAGTTGCGAGAGATTTTGACGTGTAGAGGAAGCTAGGGAGGAGAGAAGATGATGATCTGTTAGGGTTTTCAGTCATGGACACCATTTTTTGTTAACGATTCAAAGCTTTTTTGAGGAGAGAGAAAATGGCGACTTTCTCTCTTTTGTCCAAAATTGCAATGAAAGCGTTTACAAAACTGCGGAAGGGTTGAAATGGAGGAATGAGTGGGAGTTGTGGAGTGGGTTTTATATGAGTGGTTGGTTTGCTGGGTTTGGAAATGGGGGCTGGCGTTTGGGGTAATTTACGGAATATGCCATCGCGTAGGAACATTTGTTGGCTTGGGTATGGTGGCCGGTGGGATCACCTAAAGTTTAGGAATGCGGGGAGAGAGGTCAATTTGCGGGAATATTCATGGAATCGTTTTTTTGATGGCCAATTTGCTATTTTGCTAGTACAATAATTTGACCTTAAAAATACGAATAATAGTCAAATTTTGTTTTAAAAAAAATTTAGAGTGGTGTTCTATATTTTCGGCTGAATTTTTGCTAGGAAGATTCACCCATGAAATGTATAGGAGCCTTCATTACGTCATTCAAAAATAAAAAAGTTTTGTCTAAAATTGTTTTGGATCTCGTTTTAGTTGTATAATATTGTTCGAATTGGTTGTTTAAAAAAAATTGGTTGTTTGGCATCGCGTTATACCTATTTTTTCTCTTTTATTTTTCAATGGAAACAAGGAGTGTTAGTTGTATCAGAGTAGTAGTCGAAATTATTACACCAACTTTTGGATGAATCTATTTCATATGAAACGGTGTATCGTCGAACATATTATTTCCATTAAGGTGGATGGAATTACAATTTTGTTTATGTAATGCAACCCTATGAGACCTCTAGTGTACTATGTAGAACACATTGAGTTAACTTGTTATTAACATTCCAAGTTCAGTGTAATATATTGAAGGCGATTTCAAATTAGTTCGAGTTTTTAAGTTTTCCGAATTGTCAAACTCGACCATATATACTTTAAACTTTAGGATCTCAATCAAAAGTAAAACATAGTCATAAGTCATTGGTTTGAAGTTAATAAGACAAGTTCGGGAAGACATATATATTTAAAGAAAAAAAAAGGTAAGAGTACAAAGAGGGGGTAAGTCGTCGGGTGACCTTTCTATATAGGGTATCACATTTATAGAGTGACAGATATAACCTATAAATGTTTATATAACCTAGGACTAACAATTTGTATGTTAGGGTATCACACGATTTCCTCTAAAATACAATTCCTCATCCAATAATATAACCTAGGAGTTTATGACTAAAAATGAAATTTAGCTGTCTAATTATCCACTCTGGAGTATGCTCCTGACTTCCATACAGTCTTCCATTCCTCTCTTGCCAGATCAAATAGAGTGAAGCATTAAAGCTACATACAGCCCAACTGTACTTCCAATGCCTCCTGTTTGTTTTCCTTCTGTACAAGCTAATAATATCTTGAATGTCATTGCTTTGCTGATCATGTTGATCCATGTCCTGATTGCTCCCCAAACTGCTTTAGAGTAGCTGCACTTGAAGAACATGTGTATTTGTGTCTCTGTTGCATTTTTGCAGAGACAACACCTATTAACCAATATGAAGCCTCTCATCACCATGTTATCTACTGTGGCTAATTTCTTTTGTAATGCAAGGGCACCTAAAAAGCTATGTTAAGGTATGTTTACACTTCTCCAAACCACTTTGTGCCATGCTACCATTGAGTACTTTGTCCTGAAATGATCATATGCAACCTGAGTATTGAATTTTCCATTTATACTTCACTTCCCTATCAGTTGCTATATTGAATCACCATCCCCTAGGTTAGACAACAGCTCATTCTTGACCTTAACAATGCTTTTCCAATCTCGGAATATGTGCCTTTTGCTGTGATATCTTGGAGATTAGAGTTCCTCATTTTGGAAGCTCTGGCCCTTTTTTCCCATATGCCATCCTTCTTGCTTTGTAGTCTCCACAACACTTACAGATTAAAGCCTTATTCAAGGATAACACTTCCTTTATATTCAACCCCCCTTCTGATTGAGAAGAGCAAACACTCAGCCATCTTTTGTATTGAATCCTTCCTTGATCCTGTCCAATGTTCCAGACATAATATTAGCAGATCTTATGGATTTTCTTGATGATTGTCTTATTAGGCAGGAAGACACTATTACACCAGAAATTTTCAACTCCAAAGATAATGGAATTTGTGAGTTGACATTTCCCAGCATAAGAGAGGGTGAAAGCAGTCCAATGTTTCAATGAGTTTTGGATTTTCAACATAAGTTGTGTGTACATATCATTCCTCAATCTTGCAAAGTTGAGAGACATACCTAATTTGAAAGGGAATAGGCCCTCTGAAAACCCTGTGATATTGAGGATTAGCTGCTTGACTTCAGTTTTGATTCCTCCAAATTATATATATGTCTTAGAGTGATTAGCCTACAATCCTGAAATTTCTGCAAATTTGCTTAGGTAGCCCATGACAGCTGAGACAGAAGGAGCATCCCCCATAAAAAATATCATCAAGTCATCTGCAAATGTTAGATTTGTAAGCTTGATCCTGCCACACTGGGGTTATATGAGAACTGCTTTTGCTGATGCATATTCCTCAAGTATCTTGACAAAATTTCCATACTTAGGACAAAAATATAGGGTGAGAAAGGGTCACCTTGTCTAATGCCACTCCTTCCTTGGAAAAAACTTTCATAAGTTTCATTTATCGTTAGTGAAAACCATGTGTTGGTGATGCATTTGCATATCCAATCTATATACTTAGCATGGAACTTTAGAGCAATGAGCATGTTTCTTATAAATTTCAAGTTCAGGGTATCAAAGGCCTTCCTAATGTCTACCTTAATTAGACATCTAGGAGAAATCTTTGTCTGAGTATAACCTTTCACCAGTGTTTGAGACAAGACCATTGTCAAAAATATTTCTCCCAGCTGCAAAAGCAGCTTGGTCTTCTCCTATTAACCCTAGTAGAACACCTTTTAGTCTATTAGCAAGTATTTTGCTAATCACCTTATAAAGAGTGGAGCAGCAAGCAATTGGTCTCTAGTCAGTGACAACCTTAGAGTTTTGCTTCTTAGGGATGAGACTATGAGAGTCACCATTGTTGCATTGACTTTCTTAGGCATATGTAGACAATTGAAAAACTCCATATCATTACAGCTGCGATCAGATCCTTCCTCACTGTATTCCATGCCCTTTGTTAAAAGCCAGCACTAAATCCATCTAGCCCAGAGCTCTGGTCAAGATGGATGCTGAAAAGTGCATCTTTGATTTCCTCTGGAGTAATTTGTGTGACCAATTCTTTTTGACAATAATCCTCTGTTAGCCGACCCCAAATCATTTTGGGAATAAGGCTTGGTTGTTGTTGTTGTTGTTGTAATAATCCTCTGTGAGGCAGCTTCTATGTCTCTAACTGGAGAATCAATACCTAGTAAACCTTTATAAAAATATAAAAGGCTCTAGCAATGTCATCAGGTTGAGACCATACCTCCCATTTTCATCCTTTACTTTTATAATCATGCTCTGATGCTTCCTCTCAGCTATTCTAGCATAAAAGTATTTTGTGCTGCTATCTGTCATTTGAATATGGGTGAGTTTGGGTATTTGGTTCAGCATGCTAATCTCAGTCTTTTTAAACTTGCAATACTTCTCCTTAATTTCTCCTACTTCGCCAATTGCAGTTTTGCATTCCTTGGATCAAGAACAAGAGCTTCCTGCAGATTTTCCAGCCTAGACTTACAGTCTTTTACTCTTTGAGTAAGATTAGAGAAATCCTTCTTATTGAGTAAGATCAGGGCTTGGTTAGTATGTCTTAGCTTCTCAAAAACTCTGCTAATTGGCCCTCCCACATATATTTTATTCCAAGCCTGATTTACCATGGAGTCATAGTCCTTGTGTGCCCTCCAACAGTTTAAGTATCTGAAAGGTTTCTTAATCTGAGGAGTATTCAGGACAATGATTAGGATGGGTGAGTGGTCTGACATCCCCTTGGGTAAGAACTCAGCCATAGAATTTGAAAACCGGCTTATCCAAGCCTGATTTGTCAGAGCTTTATCAAGTTTGGCTCATATTCTATCTGGTTCATCCTGCTTGTTTATCCAAGTTAAATCACAACCACAGCTTTTCAATTCCACTAAGGTGTAGTCTGCGAGGCAGAATTGAATCATCCATATCTAATATATCTAATATATATATGTAATCGTGAACCCGCTCAATTCCCACGCTGACACGTGTCATATAATAATATTATTATATTGTAATAATGTTTATCCAAAATAGGTTATGGTAAGTATATGTTGATATTATTCTAAGATATTAACATTATTACTTGATTTATGGAAAATAGTTATGTAATATAGTAATTACTTGATTTATGGCAATTTGATCAATTATCCCACGGGTGTTACAAAATGGGACTTTGGCTTTTGAAAGGTGACTATTCCTCTAATTACATTTCAAATATTCCACGGGTGTTTGAAATGAGACTTTAGATTTTAAAGTTGAGTTTCTATCTAATTACGTTACAAATATCCCACGGGTGTTCGAAACATACATGACTTTAGGTTATAAATGTGACTTTCCATCTAATTACATTACAAATATATCACGGGTGTTTAAAATGAGATTTTAGGTTTTAGATAAAAAAATCGTTTACATAATTTTAACATTTAAACATAAGTAGCCCGGACGTTGCACGGGCCATCAAACTAGTATATATGTAATCCTGAACCCGCTCAATTCCCACGCTGACACGTGGCATAAAATAATATTATTATATTGTAAATAATGGTTATTTAAGATAGGATATGGTAAGTAGATATATATGATAATATTATTCTAAGCTAAGTAGATATATATGGTAAGTAGATATATGATAATATTATTCTAATAAAATAACATTATTACTTGATTTATGGAAAATAGTTTTATATTATAATAATTACTTGATTTATAGCAATTTGATCAAATATCCTACGGGTGTTTCAAAATGGGAGTTTCGCTTTTGAAAGGTGATTTTTCCTCTAATTTCATGACAACACGGGTGTTCGAAATGAGATTTTAGGTTTTTAAAGGTGAGTTTCCGTCTAATTACATTACGAATATCCCACGGGTGTTGTAAACATGACTTTAGGTTTTATATGTGACTTTCGATCTCATTACATTAGAAATATCACTCGGGTGTTTGAAATGAGATTTTAGATTTTAGATAAAAATTTCGTTTACGTAATTTTAACATTTAAACATAAGTAGCCCGGGCGTTGCACGGGCCATCAAACTAGTCAGCTTGTGAAGTCTAATTGCCTCCCTTTCTTTCTGTATTTGTAACACCCCGTAAATTTTGGGATTATTATTTAAATTAGGGTGTTACGTTTCGCGAATCATTTTAAGTATAGTTTCTATTTTGGGTTTTGAGGCATACTTGCCTTTTTGGAGACACTTTCCTAATCGGGTAGTTATTGGGCGAAATTACCAAAACACCCTTACTTATTTTCCCTCACCTTACTTATACAAAAAGAAAAAAAAAAACAAATAAACCTTCTCCCTTGAACGTACGCACGCCCAGAGAGAAGAAAGAAAGAAGAGAAGGAGAGAAGCAGAGGAAGGAGAAGACCGACCCCACCACCGCGCGCCACCTGCTCGGCCACCGCACGCCGCCGTCCGCGCACCACCGTCCGCCCATCTCTCTCTCTCGATCTTACTTCAAGAGTTTGTAAGGATCTGTACCCTTTTTCATGTTTTTACAATTAAAGCTTTTGAAGTTCATGTTTAATTGAGGATTAAAACATGATTTTATGGGTAGTATTGTTGTTTGTATGGTTTTAATTCAAATTATAATGGGTTTGTTACATGAATTATTGGATGATTAATTAGGGCTTTTATAATTGGGGTTTAAACTCGTTTAATGATGATTTTGTGGGTGGATTCGCATGAAATTTGGAGGGGAGGTTTGTTATGAGTTGGATAAACTACGGTTTTAATTTGGGAACATTTTATGATGAATTGAGTGAATAAATTACATTCTGTCCAAGGCTGGTTTTCTAGTGTTTTGGGTGTTATTGTTGATGTTTTGGATGTTTAGTTGATGGAAATCGTTGTTAGTATGATTGTGAAGTTGTTGTGCAAGTTTGGCGCGAATTGGAGTCGATTTGATTGTCTTATGAGCATGTTTTGTTGGGGCTATCTTGTTGGGTGTTGTTGTGTGTAGTGTGTGTGGTTTATGAGTATGATAAAGTTATTTGGGGATAACTACCTTGTAATTAGTAGTAATTCCATTGCGTTGACGATTGTTTAGGTGGTGATTTTGAGGAAGTGCCTTTCGTGGACTTTTGACTTCCTTGCTAGTGTTGTTGAGTGTTGAAGGTAAGAACATTGACCTTCAAAGACTTGAGCATGTTTTTGCCGTTGTTCTTATACTCCAAATTATTCGTTTCATCCATGTTCGCATTCCTTATATCTCATGCCTTCCGTTTTGAATTCCATATCCATGTATATCTTGTTCATGGCTATGCCAATACTTATTGTTGATTCAAATGTTGTTGTTTCCGGCTACGGCCATCTATAAATTGAAAAGCGCAAGCACAAATAATGTACCTTAAAGATTGAAAGTAAAAGTTGAAATAACTTGTGAAACCCATCTAGAGAACGACCTTTGTGTCGTTGATTTTACTATGTTTTAACCTCTGACGAGAGGCTTGTGTTGAAAGGGTTGGAGATCAGCTACCGAACCCCCTAATAGGCTTCCTCCTAGGGACTTGTACGTCCTACCGTCCCCCTAGCGAGGGGTGTGCACACTCGGGTCATTAGGATTACTTTACTTGTTTACTCTAGATGTGGTAGTCTTGGGGTAGGACCCTTGGCTCGATTAGGGACCTTTCAGAGGCCCTCGAATAATATATACAAATCATTATTTATGCAAAGAAAGTTGAATGTTGAGTTTCCGCCTCTGAACTGTACACAGTCGTGCACGAGTAGTGCACGAGTCGTGTCCAGCGACTATTGTCATCGTTTATCTTGCGTAGTTTGTTCAGTTATTTTTAGCTACGCGCCATTTTAAGGCGCGTATCTTATTTTCTCTTGTTGCTCTTCTGTCTTACTCAGCCTGTGCTGACGTTCTTCTTGTTTGGGTTTGTTCCCTACCCTATTCTGGGGCCTACGTCATTCTCGATGGCGTAGTCGACAGGTCTTGAAGGTGATTGCTTGTCTGCTTGGATTTGGATTGCATGGCATGAGATTTTCAATAATAATTTCGTCAAACATTTGAATTTTATGAACGATTGTAATTTAATTTCATTTGGTTTGATTTTGGTTTTGTAAACTTAGCTACAAGTCTTCCGCTGACATTCGTTGTTTCTTTTATGAAGTTTGATTTTAATAAGCCTTGTCGTTGACTTGGTAGTCCACGGCGGCATAACAGTCCTTAATTTTCTCTTTTAAACTGTCGAAAATTTAGGGTTGTTACAGTATTATCTCTGACCACATTGAAATCTGCAATGGCAATCCATACTCCCTCCTACCCATAATGATTTCCCCCTTTTGAAAACAGTTTTTGAGTAGGTATGTTTGGAGCTACTTTTCGACCAAATGAATCGTTAACTTGTTGTAAAAAATTAGTACATATTCTATTTTGCATTGCATTCTACTAACTCCATTTAATTTTAAGGTAAACGATACTTTCATTTGGTCTACAAGTAGCTCCGAACATAGCTACTCAAAAACTGAAAACGAAAAGGGGAACTCTTAGCGAGTAGGAGGGTGTATATCCCAATTTTTCAAATCTGTCCATAAATCCGTTCTCTCTTTTGAGTCATTACTTGCATATACCATTGAAACCAACATTTCCCTATTAGTGCTTATATGAACTACCTTGCAGTGAATAACTTGGCTAGTCATTAGGATAATATCCACTTTCACATTTAAGTTCCATATTAACCATATCCTTCCATTGTAATGAGCAAGATGATTTGTACTGACATTGAAATTGTTGGAGTGTCTCTTGACTATCCTCTCTACTTTATTGCATGATTTTCACCGTAGTCTCCATAATACCAAGCAAGTTTAACCGAAATTTCAACAAGAAGCTCTTAGCTTCCTGATGTTTGAGTACTTCATTGAGCCCCCTAATGTTCCATGCTCCTATTAACATGATAAGGGTGGTGGCGGTGGATTGACACATTCCCCTGAAAAATGTTTTGATCCTGTGAGATGTCGTACCGGCGGGTTGCCGATCCACTCTCCCGAAAAGAAGTGTGAGTTACACGGAGTCGCCAACGGGATTTTTTTATAGGTATCCCACGAACCTAGATTGGGGGTTCGATACAAGGTTACGAGTTAGGAAGGTGTTAGCCACCCAACTCGCCCATCGCCTTGATGGTCTCTACTAATTGATCCGAATTAAATATAAAAGTTGTAATTAACGACGAAAGCACGTACAAGTAGCATGCGAGCGATAGGTAAAATCATGCGACAAGATAATTCATATGATAAGATAAATACACGTAAACATGCATGCTTTAGTAGTTTAGTCCTACTGCCAAGCATGTGAATCAATATGCAAATATTTAATAACTTTGTTTTTGTAAACTTGCATGCAAATAATTAATTTATGCCCATGACCAAAGTATATACGTACATGCGAGATTCGGACAAATTGATAACAAAGCCAAATTATGAAAATCAAGATATCGAGTTGAAATGCATACGTATTCATGCTCACAAGTTAGATAAAATAAATTAACGACACATTAACTTACCTTACGATTGCAGACTCATATAACAATAAAAAATATACACTTTGAAAACGGGTTGAGAAATATATTGGGGCCCTTTCCTAGAGCTATATTCATTTCCTGGCTAGCCTTGAAACAAAGGCTACAAGTTAAGGCTAGGCTGAAAAAGATTGGAGTTTGCAGTGATGACATGTGTTTCCTGTGTTTGCAGGAAAGTGAGGATCATGAGCATCTCTTTTTTAAATGTGCTTATAGCAGCAGATGCTTGGAGGAACTGAGTGCTCTGTGCCAGGTCAAGTTCCCTATGGATAATACCATGATATGGTGTGCACAAAAAAGACTTGGCTCAAGAATCAGGAATCAGGTAGCTGGAGCTATGATTAGCAATCTGATTTACCAGATTTGGTATGTTAGGAACAAGTGTAGACTTGAAAACTTGGTTATTTCTCCGAAGTTTCTAGCTAAAAAGGTTGTGGATGAAGTTAGAGCTAGGATTAGGAGCAGAGTAGTTAAATTAAAGAGCAAGGATTGTAATTGGCTTAGTGAGAGAAGTCTCTTGTAATCCCTAGCTGGGTTGTAGGTGTTTCCTTTGTGGAGGGAATAGAGTAATTTCGGGTTGTATTGCTCAGGGGTATGCCCCGGTGTCATTGTATAAAACATTATTCTTTTATACAAAGTTACATTTCAAGCAAAAAAAAATATATTGGGGCCCTTAGGTGGACGCTCTTGTGTTGTTGTATAGCAGATCTCGGTGTCGTTTGCCAATGAGCCCAAAGTATAGTCTTGACTCTCGTATTCCACGTATCCTAGGTGTCTTGTCTTGATTTGATTGGAAAGTCTACTGTCGTTGGACGTCGTAGGTAAGGTGTACGGGTGCATGAGTGGTGATAGAAGGTATGGTGCTCTTTTCCCAATCTTTGTTGTTGAAGATGTAAGTCAGAATTTGTAGCTAGGATGCATGAATAAGTGCGACAATCATTATTCGAGACTCATGTGCTTGTTCATGGTCTCGGCTCATTTTGCACACTAATCGGAGAGGTTAATGTGGGATTTGTGCATGTTGTGCATAGGCGTGTATTTTCAATAAGTAGTGCACATGAGAAATTAATGGTACGAGAAGGCTCTATTTATACTAGGTAAAGATGGCATCTGAATGGCATTAGGAAAGCTTTCGATGATTTGTTCGTACCAATAAGACGAGTTTGCGGGAGTTCTAGGACGTATGGAATTGGATGCTAGTGAGAAGCGGCATTAGAAAAGCTTATGAAACTTGGCCGGCAGTTTGTGAAGGAGAATTATAATCCGATGTAATTGCTAATGCCATTGAATGATTGCCGTTAGTAATCTTAGCACATAAAAAGGCAGTGATAAACGTGGGTTTGGCCCAAGTTAAAGAAAGAATCCTCTAAAAGTTTAAGCCTAATCAACTCTAGTCTCATCTTAGTCTGAGCTAGACCCTTAACCCACGACTATAGGTAAAAGGACTATTCTTGGCTAAACTTGGTAGGTAATCGGGGTCTAAATCGATACATCGAACCCATTGGCAAACGATACCTTTCAACGCGAGTCCACTGTCCATCTCATATCGGGCGGTAAAATGGGTGCAAAAGTAGGGTGTCTACAGATCCCATGTTGTTATCCATACCTCCTTCCTCAATAAGACTGAAAAGGTGTTACTCAGTATATAGTTGGAGCCATTGAGTCCCCTGCATTTCCCTGTCTTCTTTGAACTCTTATGCTTCCTAAATCCCATTTCATCCATGCTATACTTGTCATTTCCACTGGTGAATTTGGTGGCTTAAAATGATCATGGCTTGTATCATCCACCACCACCACCTGATTCTGCATTTCCACCTCACTTTCTTGCTCTGAGACACTCTCAGTTTGTATGACCTTTAACTAATCAGGCTCCACAACCTTAGCCTTAGGTTTATACACCACTGCATGTTTGCTAATAGGTTTAGCTTACAATGTTGAGATATATGTCCTAGTTTGCCACAAGTTTTGCAGTAATGAGGAACCCATTCATACTCTATTCTCTGGCAAATCCGACCATAGTAGGGTGCGTTGATTATCACACCTTCAGGCAGATCTTTAGAGACATCCACCTTAATCGCAATCCGAGCAAAGGCGAAACTCTCTTGGTGAGTAGTAGTATTGTCAGCATACATTGGCTTGTCTATCCTACTTCCTATCTTGCTTAGGGCATATTCACTCTATATCCAAGGGTCCGGATCAGGCAAAAGAACTGAAACATGAACCATTGACAAGCAATCCAGCTCCTTTGAAATGCCTAGTGTCCAGGCTTTTAGAATCAAGGATTTTCACCCAATTTTCATGGCCCTCCTTTCAAAACCTCATTCATTGCTACCTCAGTTCCAAATTTAAATGTGAACCATCCTCTTCGAAATTATTTAACAATGGGTTTCCCTATATCACTCCAAACCTTCTTCACGAAATCAGTCATGTATTTCATTTTCGTTTTTGCCTAATAACATTACCAATCAATGTGAACTTCCATTTCTCCAATTTATCCATAATGTCACATTCCTGAATAGTTATTTCCTCATTTTCTTCACTAGATTCATCATAGAACAATTTCATCCCAACTTAGGTTTTCCCGAAGCCACAAAATTCCAGAATCTCTTAGGCTTTTCCACAATTGGGTTATTATTTTTACCAACATCTGGGTTTTGCATTACTTCTACTGTCTGAGTTCTAGAGTTAACAGTTTTAGAAGATTTGGAGTTTGAGCCCTTCTTACCTGCCCGATTGATTGCAAAATTGATTAGATCATTGAGAATAATCGGTCCTCTATTGGTTTCGTCGAGCTTAGTTTTTTTATTTATTGTTCTTTCAATGCTTCATCATCTCCATCGATAGTAGTCTCATTATCTTCGCCTTGTGCTTCTACTTCTTCTAGTGTGGTTTGTTTCCTTGGTCTCCCTCTTTTCTTGCACTCTCCCATGAATCTTAGCTTTGCTACAGATGTCTGTGCAAGTCGTCTAAGAGGAGAAGCTCTCCTTTTTCATGGTTTGGCACAGTATGCAACTCTAGTCATCATGACGTGGTTATATCTTTTATACATACATGCTATTATAATCAACTCGTCCGTTCTTTTCATTTGTTAAGGTGATGCACTAATTCCTCTTTTACTTAGTTGTCTCCTCTATATATGTTCCTTCAGAATCTTAACATTTTCCAATGCACAAAAGCCAAATAAAGAAGGGCAAAAGTGGTTTATTAGCCTCATACTTTTGCCCCTACGTAAAATACAATACCTCGCCGACGATATGAAGGGGATTTACAAGTGGAACTAAAAAAACGGAAAAGAAATGATGTATACCACTTGCAAGTAGCGGACAATATTGATATGAGTATTGACCTCTCTTAACTTGTGTTCGGTAAGCAAAATAAACTAATTTATTTGCCCAAAAAATTTTATATGATAAACTTCAACTTTCATCTATTATTTCACTTAGTTTAATCAAACATAGCCTTAGATTTAAAAAAGAAAAAAAACACGCCAGTGGTTCTTTTACACCAGTAGTTGTAACTGTAGCCCCTTTTTTCAAAAGCTTTATTCATTCTTTCTTTATTTATTTAATTTTTTTTTTTGTAAGAAATTAGTCTTTATTCATCCATTGAGGGAAAAAGACAAAATCGATTACAAAAACTAACCACTAAGCATAAGAGCAAGCCTAATAAGCACTAAGTGTAATAACTCGATCCACCGTCCGTCGCAACACAACCCAATAAGATGGGAAGTCACCTCTTAGGCCCGTAAATCCTCTCGTGGGCTCTAAAAGGTGAAGGTCTTGTTAGTAGTATGATGGTAGGAATCTATTATAAACTGATCATATGAGCTTTATTTTCCCAATGTGGGACAAACCAACTCCATAAACCAATTTCTAAATTCCGTAGTGTTACACTAAGGCTCTCCACTATCTCATCATACAGGTGGTTCTTTGTATTGGCAAGCAACCGAACACTAACTACAAATTTTATATGATCGGTAATCCACTTCATATTATGCTCAATTTCTCCAAAAATTCTCGAATTACGCTCCAACCAAATCGAGTAGGTTGTTGCCGAGAGGCTAGCACAATACCACATGTATTTCCAATGTTTAGTGTGCTTATGCTGATGACCCCATTCTAATTCCCTTCTCAAGCTCCAGGCTGCCCTCCTTAGGCCCATCCAATTAAGAATTGTCTGCCATATCTCGCAAGCAACTTAACAGCTGAAGAGATGAGTGTGGGATTCAGCATCAGTTTTGCAATGTTCACATCTATTAACCAGCATCAGCCCTCTTTTCACTAGGTTGTCAACAATGGGAAGGCATTTCTGGGCTGCTAGGACACTTATGAAGCTGTGCCTAGGAAAGTTTGCTGAATTCCAAAGCACCCTGTGTCCCTGCATTTTCCTTCTGCTTCCTCTAAAATGATTATAGGCATCTTTCAGGCTAAATTTTCCCCCTTTGTTCCAAGAGAGAATTAAATCAGTAGGATCAGCAGCATTTCCTTGAGTGATCAGGATGTCATCTCTCACTTTTAGGATGCTTTTCCAGGTTTCTGAATCATTATTTCCTTGAGCCACAGTCCAGATGTCTTTCTTGTTGATCTTGTAGGCCAAAGTCCATTTGTGCCAAAGTCCTTGCTGACTTGAACAAAATTTCCATATCCATTTCGAGATTAGTGCTTTGTTCCAAGACAACACTTCTATGATTCCAAAACACCTTCAGCCCTAGGAGAGCAGGAACTGAGCCAGCTTTTGAAGGTGAGTTTCATTTTACCTTCATCAATATTCCACAGATAATCTTTGCAGCTTTTGTTGATTTGATCGATAATGTGTTTGGGCAGAAGAAAGCTGGAGCACCAGTAGTTTTCCATGCCAAAAATTATCGAGTTGATCAGTTCAACTTTTCCAGCATAAGACAGAAGCTTTGAGGACCAATGCTTTCCACCCTGATTTTGCTAATTAGAGCCACATACATGTCATAAATAAGACAACTAGAGTTTAAGGGCATCCCAAGGTATTTGAAAGGAAAACTCCCTTCTATAAACTGTATAGGAGAGAATTTGACTCTTTAGAACATGACCAACACCCCCAAAATATATCTCAGTCTTAGCTGGGTTAGCTGCAGGACCTGAGATCTGATCAAATTTGACTAGACATTCTGTAGCAGCAGCAACAGAAGGAAGGCCACCCCTAGTGAAAAGCATTAAATCATCAGCAAAAACCATATGTGTGAGGCCAATTCTGGAGCATTTGGGATGGTAAGAGAACAGGGCCTTCTTATGTATCTCTCTCATATACTTAGAGAAAACTTTCATGCTTAAAACAAACAGGTATGGTGACAGGGGGTCACCTTGCCTGATGCCACTTCTCCCTTTGAAAAATCCTTGTGTGGCCCCATTGATCTTGAAGGTAAACCAGGTTGAAGTTACACAACTGACTATCCACTTAATAAAGGTCTTTGGGAACTTGAGAGCAGTCAGCATGTTCTCTATGAATCTCCAATTCACAGAGTCAAATGCTTTTTTGATGTCCACCTTCATTAAGCATCTTGGAGATAAGTGTTTTCTACCATAGCCTTTGATTAGAGCCTGTGAAACAAGAATATTATCTAAAATGCTCGTGTTTTTAATAAAAGCTGTCTGCTCCTCACCAATTAGCTGAGGTAGCACCTGTTGGATCATGTTGGCTAGCACTTTGCTTATGATTTTATACATTCCAGTACAACAAGCTATGGGTCTGTATTACATGACTATGCTGGCATTTACCTTCTTAGGAATTAGGGCAATTGCAGTGGTGTTCACTTGCTTGTCCAGTTTCTTTGTATGAAAGAAATGTTGCACAGCCTTAATAATATCTTCATTAATCAAATTTCATGAGTGTTGGAAAAAACCAGCTGAAAACCCATCGATGCCAGGGCTTTTATTGGGGTGAATACTATCTAGAGCTTGCTTTTTTTCTAGAGCTGTAACAGGAGAATCAAGTTTCCTAGCCCAACTCTCAGAGATAACAGCTCCAGCTCCCACAAAATCCATATCCAGATCTTCTACTCTTCTTTCAGTCCCCAACAAGCTCTTATAGTAATCAATAAAAGCCTTAGTGATGCCCTCCTGGTCTGAGTAAGTAATCCCATCCATACCTACAACCTTACCAATGATGTTGTGATGTTTCCTCTCAGCAATATTTGAGTAGAAATAGCTGGTGCTGCAATCTGAATGTTTTAGATCCTTAATTTTGGCTCTTTGCTGCAACATGCTGATTTCCGCTCTCTTGATCTTACAGTATTTATCAAGTAGATACTCTTCCATTTCTATCAGAGACTGACTATGAGGAGATTTTTGAAGGTCCTTTTGGCAGCTTTCCAATTCTTCTCTACACTTTGTCACTCTAAGGGGCAGATTTGAGTAATAGTTTTTATTTAGACCTGCAAGGGCCTTTCTGACCTCCTTCAACTTTAAAAACACTCTTCTCATCGGAGAGCCCTCTACATATTGAGACCAAGCTCCTGCTACAATGTTGTTGTAATTGGGATGCTGAGTTCAACAATTAAGGAATTTGAAAGCTCTGGCTACTCCCTCCACTTTTCCAAGGCTTACTAAAGTTGGAGAGTGGTCAGAAACACCTGAAGTTAAGTAATCAGCATAAGATCCCAAATATGACCCTATCCAAGCTTGATTAACCAAGGCCCTATCCAGTTTTTCCCACATTCTATCATCTCCTTTTTGCTTATTAGTCCAGGTGTATTCACACCCATGTCCCTTCAAGTCATCCAGTTCACAATCTCCCAAGCAAAAATTAAAGTCTGCCATATCCCCAATATTTGGACTAGATTTGCCTAGTCTTTCAGCATCAGTCCCGACTATGTTAAAATCACCCAATACCAGCCATGGTAGTTGAGTTTTAACATCAAAGAGATTCCTCCACAGGTCCTTTCTCAGCTTGGCATCATTGTTGGCATATATGAAGGTGACCAAGCAAGCTTGCTGAGTTCTGATATCAAGGAGCTTTATTCATTCATCCCATCAAAACTACAAAAAAAGGAGCAACCATTAGGGATTAAGCATTGAAGAAATTGTAAATTTACCCATGCTCCTTCCAAAACTTGCCTAAAAGCCTATTCTCATTTTCATTAATAACAGGGGCTACATACAATAGTACAACTAAGGTCCGGTTTGATTCAACTTAAAAAATTGTGAATTCAAATCAAATGAAATCAATTCAAATCAAATCAAATCAAGTGAGTCTAATTCAAATCAGATCAAAATTATCCAAATAACAATCAATGAATCGACTCGTCTAACTGCAATTAATTTGTCCGTAAATTCAATTCAGATCAAATCAAATCAAGTTCATTCAAATCAAATCAAATCGATCAATTCGGTTCAAATTAAATCATATCAAATTATAAAAATGCAGTCTAATCGCACACGGCCTAACAAAAATATTGGGTCCAAATTTCACATGATTTTGATGATGGGTAGAAGTCTATAATAAAAAAAAATATATTTATCCAGCACTATAATTTTTATTTTGAACACATTTAATAGAAAATCATTATAGAGTACATAGTTAAGGGACAATATTGTGCAACACATGGGCCATCCTAACAAGTGACTAGAGCTGTTAATCTAATTATTTAGACAATCTCTATTGGATGTCTCGAATAGGTGTATAAGGGGTTTTTAAGCGCGACTCTCAATGGAGAAATGTGATGGTCTTCAGTGGAGCTGTTACATGACTAACTAACAACCTTAGTGAGACCCTAATTCTGCAAAAAAAAAAAAAAAAATTAAGGATAAGTGAATAATTTTTTTATTAGAAATAGTGTCCAAAATGGTCCCAAGTTTCACTTGACCTCACAATAATTCTAAGTTTCAATTTTCTCGGAATAATCCCAATTTTGGGTTATATCTTCTCATTTTGCACCCTCTGAGTAGCCAATAAAATCACAAGTACTTCAACTTAGTTTTTTTTTTTTTTTTTTTTTTTGTCCGATTGACTTGTTTTAATCCAACACCATCATAGGCACTTTCAATTCAATTCGCTTTTCCTTTGCTCATTTGTTTATGTCAACTTCTTATTCGATTGTGGTGGATTCAAAGGCAAGAATGGATTGTGATAGTCTTAATTGGTTTTACGGATTTGGTTAGGAACATTATTTCTCTAGCAGCTACATCGTAAAGATAACTGAGGCAAAGATAGTTGAAAAAATACCGAAAATCAATCAAAGTTCAATTACCAATTAGAAGGGTGCAAAATGGGAAGCCATCACCCAAACCATGGATTATTCTGAGAAGATTGAAACTTCGGATTATTTTGATAAAATAAGTGAAACTGAGATTATTTTAATGAAAATTTCCTTTTTATTTTAGATTTTTTTTGTAAGTCTCATGAATGAAATGAGTCTAAAAAATCAAGACAACTTAATTATGGAAAGAAATAATATTGGAAACCCAATGTGAATCTGACCAATAAAGATAGTCTTATTTAAGCTGGCTAAGCTTGAAATCGAGCATCTCTTGGGTCCAATTCTCCTCCTTGGCCAGCTTCTTGAGCCTCACACTCTCAAGATACTTGTTCTTGTGCATGTAGTTCATCTCAACGTATGTTATGGGCTTTTCCATAACCTTAGGCTTCTCTCCTTCCTTTAAGTTGAGTGGATACATTTTGGCCTCTTGGTGTGGGTTCATGAATGATGCAATTGTCATCCTCGGCCCTTCCTTATTAACTATCGCTTGATGATCCGCACTTTTGATCCTTCCGTTACTCATAAACTGTTCATCAGCAAGTCATGACCGTTGTCGTCAAACAAGATGTGTACGTACTCAATTTAAGCATCACTATCCCATAAATATGTAATATACTATGTTCCGTCATACAATTTGGTCTTAACGGGTTTCAAACTCATGTAAGTACGTTACGATAATAGTGAGTCATCAAATTTCTTTATCAACTAAATTGACCGATATATAAAGTTTAATACGTATGCCTTTAGAAACATTTTAAAAACATAATAAGATATCTTTGAAACACTTACATAAAGGTGATCCCCAAGGTTGATGACAAAGGCATTCTTGACAGGGCGGACGGTGATCCATGTCTTGCCACCATCCTTGGTAGCTTGAAGGCCACCAACACCATCTTGTACAAGCAATGTAATGCAGCTTGGGTCAGTGTGCCGTTTAAGGCCTATAGCAAGATCAGGTCGCGGGCACTTTGGGTAGTGGTTAGCAACCAGATGTTGAGTGATTTCTCCCAAGGAATTGACTAGAGCGTCTTTATCCAAGCCTAGACCTTCGGAGAGTAACCCCAACATCGTGTGAGACAGTCTCATCATTTGTTCACTATAGGTCTCGATCACGGCCCTCCACTCCTCCGGCTTGTCTGGCCATTGGGAGTAGTCACGACTATGCTTTGGGTAGGCAAAGAAGAGCACCAGCTCGCGCCAATTTGCCACAACCTCTCCCTATATTAAGAATCCAACATATATAAATATGGAAATGTGCAACAAACCACGCATATGTGAGCGATATGGATGATGCTAGGGTATATATAGTAGGCGCACTTAATTCGACTAACGTAGTTATAGTAGTAGTAATATTGAGTTAAATCAAATTTTAATAGTAATATGAATTGTGTTGGCTGATATTCAAATCTTGTTTTTATTAGTTGTAGCGTGATAGCTAGGTAGGAGTACTCAAATTTCATGTTAACATCATGCAACTTTAAGTGTCTAAACATTAGACCTCTAACATTTGGCTTCTAGTTAGATTACTTAAGTTGTAAGACAAATTTATATGTCTACACATTTGACCTCTCATATTGAATTGGCTTCGATTATTACTAAATTTTAGACGTTTCTTATGCGATAATGCAAGTAACTAATTAGACCTATACTAGTTATACGTGAATAGTTTTTTTTTTGTTTTTTTTTTGCTGAATAATAGTATATACGTGAATAGTTAATTGAAGTCATAGAGCACATACCTGAAGGTGGCTAGAGATCAGAAAGCCACCTTTTTTGCCATCAGTCATTTGAAACCTCAGCTTATGTTCATCAGGGAGAGCAAAGAATTGCTTTGCTAACTTAATCATTGAAGAGATGAGCTGTGTATCAACACCATGATCAACCAATTGGAATATCCCCCACTCCTCACAAGCCTTCACTATCTTCCCCAGTATGTCTTCCTTACGGCCGCCCTGGTCCATCCCCGACAGGGAGATTACAGGGATTTCGTCGCTAAACTCGTTGTATGCAACCTTAGCCCTATCCCTCTCGTCTACTATGTAGCCCTCGTTAAGTGTTTCTTTGTGCGCAAGCGTTGTTGGTGTTAACACGGCTGTAGTAGGAGCCATAATTATATATGTTGTTGCTATAGCTCTCTCCTATATATGACTTTGCTACTCTTTGTTCTAATTGGTTTACTTGAATGGTAGAGATGATCACTATTATATATAGATGATGGATATGTTATGTGAACGTACTCGTATACGTTGAAACATATGAGTAAACCAAACTCTATCACCTCATTGCTTTCATATCTTATCAGTTCCCATTAATTAGTCGTTACATTAGTCAATAAATTGATCAAACTCACCCTTTACTTAAAAAAAGTTGGTGAGTTGGACCCTGTTTAATTCAACTTATTATATAGTGTTTTCAAATCAAATCAGATCACATTTATTTAATTCAAATCAAATCAAATCAAATTTATTCAAATCTAATCAAATCAGATCAGATTTACTCAAATCAAATCAAAATAGAGTGATTCAAATCAAATCAAATCAAATCAAATCTAATCACAATATTGTTGTTAGCTGATCACAATATTTACTATCAAGAGGGCAGAAATTAGTATGCGACATCAGAGAGCAAAGGTAGCTGATCTCAAACTCACCCATTGTAGCACTTGCTATTTCTATGCAAAAATCTAATCACAAAATTGTTGTTCTATCGCACAGGGCATTGGTCATATATTGACTGAAGTGGCGGAAAAAGTTGAAATGGTTCAAACATTCAAGACACATATATTTCATTTCATGTATGTAGGAGTCAAAATGCAAAAAGATTTATATGTCTATTAAGGTCCTGTGCGATTCAACTTATTCAATGGTGTTTTCAAATCAGATCAGATTTATTCAAATCAAATCAAATTAAATCAGCTTTATTCAAATCAAATCAAATCAAATCAAATCAGAATTATTTAAATAACAATCAATGAATGTAGTCTATTTTTAGTTGTTAATTCGTCTAGTTGCAGTTAATTTATCAGTTAATTCAGTTCAGATCAAATCAAATCAAATTTATTCAAATCAGATCAAATCAAATCAGTTCAAATCAAATCAAATCAAATCAGATCAGAAAAATGCAGTCCAATCGCACAGGGCCTAAGAATAGGCCACAAGTTAAACCTATCACTAATAGAAATTTTCAAAACATGAAATGCATACATGTTTTGCTTCTCAATCAGGTGCGTGGTAAAATCGGATTTCTCCGTATGTCAATGCATAATGTAAAACGATTGCACTACCAATTAGTATATTACTACACTAGCTTATGAACCCGTGCCATGCACGAGGTTCTTAAATGTTAATGTGAAGTAGTTTTGATAGTGCTATGTATAAACTCCCTCATTCTAGAAATATGTGACATTTTTTTTAGGTGAGTTATTTTTTTTTAACAAAAAACTAATTGGATTCATAGGGGCAAAATAAAGTTATTAGATTGGTAAAGGTATGAAAATCACAAAATAGATAGTCTTACATTAGGCTTATGAACCCGTGTCATCTGAAATCTCTAGGGTCTCCTCGCCGTTCCCCACCTTGAGTATCCATTCCGAGAACTTCTTTAATTCCTCGACCTCTGAACTTGAAATCCTGATTGTAGTCGTATATTTCGTCTTGACGATCTTTTGTCCACTGTCTAAAGCCCCGCAATTTTTTATTATACTTCAACTGGTGGTGCTTAAATAGTGAGATGTGAAGTTGATATTGCTTCATTATTTTCCATTTTGCAGGAGATTATGTGCGTGAGAAGAGATTTGTATCTATCAATGTCATTTCCTCGAATGTTATGTCGACTACCATTTATATTTTGGGACATCACTCTTACTTTTTGTTAATCTTTATCACTTCCTATTTTCTCACTTCTACTTTTTTTTTTGTTAATTCTCATATTTGCTGTTCTACTTTTTTCTAATTCTTACCACTACCCGTAGGTTAAATTTTTTTATTCGTTTTTTTCTTATTCGCCGCAGTAAGAGCTGATGTGCGTTTAAATCCGGACAAAGACAGAGAATATCTTTTACAGATCGGATCCTGTGTTTTTAACACGTCATTTGACCAACCTGTATGTTTCCCGTAACTGTATACTAAGGTTGTTTGACCTGTAGATCATTGACTGGTAGTTCAAAAAAAGTAGGATATGGTTCGACAAAATTAATTGTATTAAGATCCTTTTGAATTTTTTTGAAAAATACTAACCGTCCTATTAGTTATAGTTTCTTTCTACACAATCGTTTCCATAATATATTCTATCCGGAATTAATTTTATTTAGGGTATGTATACGGTGGACATGCCATTTTCTTTTTATAGTTTCCGAATAATGAAAAATGTCGTTTTTCATAAGAAAGAAGTAGAAGATTTTATTCTGCTTTTAAAAATTCAGCCATATATTATGCCAAAATTTCGGCTAGCTTTCTTTTACCTTAATTATTACTGATCACGAGATTCTTTGATATATTATCTAGAATAAAAAGATTCGATGATTTATGTTAGGAACTAATATAAATTCGGCCATATTTCTTGCCAAAATTTTCGACCATAATTTTCCGTAATTATGTTAAATGTAGGTTATGATGTCATCATTGACATTCATTTGGGCTGGTTCTTTCCTTTTTATATTATGAGTTGAAAAATATGCATAAAGTAATGGTTAGCACACTGATAACTTGATGAATAAGTGAGGGGTCAATGGTTCAAATCCTGATAGAAACATTGCTGATATGGCGCTGACATGTCGATTGATTATCAAGCTCGTGCCACATCAGCTTTATGGCACAGCTTTATAGAATATATAGATAGATAGATGATGTATTCCCTTTAATATAATGTTTTATTTTAGTTTTTTCATCTTCTTAAATTTAGAGCAAACATTACTAATTCCAAAGGATGAAAGGTGCAGATTGATATTGGATTGAGATCCCCTAGAGTTGAAAAATCCTATATCTCTATATAAAATTGGGTTGGGCAAGTGTGGATCGATACCTTATTGATACGAATTCATTGTGCCTGATAGAACAGTACCAGTATCTGTACCATCAGTAAGTGCATAGCTGCTTCAGAGAAGACAGAACCGGAATCTGTACTATCCAGATTCCGTGAGTTCGAGTATATCCGCTAGAAGGACGTGATCTTTGACTATAGGTCATTCTCCTTATTATTAGCTAGTATTATTTGCCTAATTATTGTTAGAATATAATTAGGGAGATAAGTAGAGTTCTTATTTCCTTAGAAGTCTTATTTACCATATTGTATTAGGATTAGTTTTAGGTAGATTCTAGAGCTTATATTTACTATATAAACAAAGTCTAGGACGTTTCTTTTATCATCCGTGCATCGTTGAATTAAGAAAAGCAATAAAAAGAGTCTGAGAAGAGTTTTCTCAACCCCTTTGCATTCGTTTTAATTCTAAAGGTAATTGAACTCAAAACAGGGAACGGAAGGCACTCGTTCTATCGTTGATCGGCTAGAGGTACTAGAGGTCAAAGGCTAAAACTAGACGACCGTACTGTTTAGGATTGTCTTAGCTCGATTGAATCTCTAAGGGTTGAGATTATGTCGTTCATATCTTTTATTTTCGTTCTTTAAAACACCAAAAAAACGACCTATAGAACAGTCATGCGTTCTATTCTGTCTTGCTGTCAGTACAGCTTTGTATTAGAGAGAACAATACCCCAGTCTGTTCCCTCAGTCCGTTTTTCCGCTGCGTTACTCGTATCACTTATAAAACAAGTAAAGTAAGGTTCAAGTAATCTAAGTCGAGTTCACACACTAAACATCAATGTTCATAGGAAATTGTGCATATGCTAATCATCATGTAGAATATGCATGAATTCAAACTTCAAAGCTAAATTAAGTTCTAAGTATGCATGTAATGTATCAAAGGAAAAGAGTAAAAGAGGTCACATGAATGCGGACACACACTTCATACATCTATGTTCAAATGCCATGTACAAGTACATTCATTGTACTTTTTTATAGTTACGTATCCAAATGTGAGGAACATGGTAGATTGAAAAATGAAGGTCAATGTGATATATACTATCAATATGTCATTATTCTCTCAATTCCCAAAGTTCATGCAAAACCCGATTACCCAAGCCATAAGTGCATGAACACTAGGCTAAACTGATATCATTAAAACACACTATAATTTAGAAAAAAAAAACTCATAATTTGCACACAAATGCCATGAAAGACATATATATCATTCGAATTTACATAAAAGATTTTCGACCTAAATCTAAAAACTGATCGTGCGAAGCACGAGATATTTCTAGTAACTCTATATGGTAGAGTTTCCTATAAATGGAAAATATAAATGAAAATGTAATTTTAAAAATAAGGAATAAATCCACACGATAGGGTTAATTTTCCATTTTGAGTAAACTCTACAATGTAGAGTTATTTTTCAAGTAGTTCAGGGAATCTCAATCCAATGATATTGGGTGCAGTCCATGACCTATGGAGTATTATTTTGTTCCTAGCTACTTGGGATTGAACGTTGGTAGAGCTATGTAATTTTAACTTCGTGATATGTTGTAGCTGGAAAATGTTACGTACGAGTTTTTATAGAAGTCACTATATTTCTCTACATTTTTTTATATTGTAAATGCCATATATTGGTTACTAGTAGACCTGTCAAACGGGTCGGGCGGGCGGGTTTCGGGTTCGGGTTAGTAAAACACGGGTCGAATACGGGTCGGGTCAAATACGGGTCAAGTAAATACGAGTCGACTATACGCGGGTTTATACGGGTTCGGGTCGGGTTACGGGTTGACCAACGGGTCAAAATATATGCTCGCGCCTTTTTTTCTCGGTAATTATTATAATCAAATTATTATTTTATTACTATTTTACAAGCATTTTATGTATTATATTATATAATAATAATAGTTTAATTATATTTGTATCTTATATGTCTTAAATTAATCAATTATTAATATTTAATTAATATTTATCTATTTATTTTTTATTTTTTATTATTATAATATATATTTTGCACAATTCATTTGACCCAACGGGTTGACCCGGTCCAGGTCGGGTTATGACCCAGACTTTCGGGTCGTTTTCGGGTTCGGGTCATGTTCGGGTCCGGGTCGATAAAAACGGGTTTTTTCGGGTTATTTCCGGGTCGGGTCCCGGGCGGTTTTCGGGTCGGGTCAGTTTTTGACAGTCTAGTTACTAGCCATGGAAATTTTCTGTAGATATATACTTATTTGAATAAAATGTGGAGTATCATCTATGCTTTCTAGCACTCCCACTACCTCAATTTTCTTGAAATATAAAGTGCAAGATGAAAAACCACATGGAGTGCCAATAGTCTTTTCCTTATTTAACTACGCTTAATTAAAATGTATGATATGTTGATTAAAATTTAAAATGTACTCCCTCCGTTCCGATGATATCTTGGACTATTCCATTTTGGGCTGTTTCCGGTCATTTCTTGGCCTTTCCTTTTATGGGAGGGTTTTGTTTAACTAATGCTGTTTTATGGGCCAAATTAACACTAATCTAAACTTAATACTAACCAAAACCCATTTTAATTGAAACCCACCCTCAACATTCTCTCTCCTCCACAACCCCCCCCCCACCCACCAGTCCACCACCCTTGATGCCCCCTCCACCGCTACACCCCTCCCGCACCACCACCCACACCGCTACGACCCATTCCTCCATGAACTCCGATCACGACCCTCCCCTCGACGGCAGACGCGCCATTTTCGATTCCCCCTTCTATTTCCCATCACTCGTCGGCGCCGGAGGGGACTAAAAAGTCGGGTATTAAGGTCGGAGTAGGGGTGAGGGTAGGAGGGTTGGCTGAGGCGGGGGAGGGGAGGGGTCGCGTTCGTGGTGAAGTGTGGGAGAGGAGAGAGAAAAAACAAAAATTTGGATCTAAAAGGAGGGAGAGAAGGCGGAGGGAAGGGGTGCGATGGTCGTGGGGTCCACCGGAGTGTCGCCGGAGTAGGTCGGTCACTCTGGCGGTGGCCGATGGTGGCGTGTGGGCGGTTGAGGTGGGGGTGCGGCGGGGGTAGGGCGGCGACCTGAGGTGGCTGATGGTTGGGAGGGGAGATGAGAGAATATTAGAGTAGTGGGTTTATATATTTAATTAATAAGATTAATACTCACACTCTCACTTGCTTCTCTAATTGCTCCTCTCCTTGGTTTTTGGTCCCTAACCAAATTCCAAGATATCATCGGAACGGAGGGACTAGACAACTTTCTACTACTCCCTCTGTCCCCCTTTAAACACACATCTCCCTTTTGCTGGTTGTTAAGGTGTTTGATTTGTTTATTATTGTTGGAGATAATGGGTGGTTGATTTATTATTGTTGGAGATAATGAGTGCTTTGTTTATTATTTTTGGAGATAAAGTGTGGTTTGTTTATTATTTTTGGAGATAATTGGTGGTTTGTTTATTGTTTTTGGAGATAGTGGAGGGTTGATGTGTGGTGAAAACTTACCCCATTTGGAAAGTTTTGAAATGGAATGTTAAAGGACACTCCGAAAATGAAATTGGGGTGTTTAAAGGGGGACGGGGGGGGTGGGTGTGGTCATGTGTAGACTTTCGTCTAGAACGGATCGGAGTATCACTTTGAAAGGAAAATATTGGCGTCTTTTCTGACTTGCGGTAACATTGCGTGAAATTGTTGGCTACGTTTAGTTAACTCTACTGCATACTGATCGATGCCCCACAACGATAATATATTGATCATGTTTGATAGAATTGTAATTTTCGGACCTAATTTTGAATGCATTTGATTTGAATGATTATGATCTGGTTCGAATTTATTTTGAATTGATTGAAAATTTAGCTCAACTGGGGCAAATTAACCCTCATAAATAGACTAGAATTATTGTTTGCATTTTGGGTTAATTTTGATCTGATTTGAATTAATCCTATCTAATCTAATTTCACTGTTATTTAGGTTTAATCAAACGGGATCCAAAAAGAGGTTTAAGCTGAAATCCTATGGTGAATTGGTTTGTGTGATGAGTGATCCTTAGGTAAGCTTTCTCTTGCAAATCGAGTATTTGTTACCTCTTAGATAAAATGAGTGTTGTCATACCTTGATTTATTTCGAAATAGTTGATCGCATTCTATACAGGCTAGTATGTTACAAATTACAATCCTTATGTTATCTTACTTTATAGGAGCTAATTGAAAGATTCATACATTAACAAATTCGGTTGAGATTTGAAAGATCGACATAAAGGATAATATATCAATACACATTTTCCAAAAAAAAAAAAAAAAAAAAAAAAAGGAAAAACATCAATTACATGTGCAAATTAAACTCATTTACCTTCAAGTAAAATTGAGTGTACAACGGGTGTACCAGTGTATGTAACTTATTTTTATATTTTGTATTTTTCTACAAAGAAGACATTGCACCTTTTTTCCTCGGTTGATATATCTTTTGTACAATGTTGTGTATGCATGTTAAAGTTGTACTCCTACAAGTTTATAATCAAGCTTTTCTCTCTTCCTTTTCGCATTATTGTTGTGTTGCCTAGTACATTCATAAAATTAGGTGCCATATACATGTAGAAAAGTTACAAATAAAATACATACCGGCAAACTAAATAACGAAGAAAATGAATTATAAAACCATAAGAGTCGTGTAATGAATTTGAAAACTCTTCAAAAAACACATTAGAACCTCAAAACTCTTTTTAATCGATCATGTTTGCAAATTGCAACCAACACACAACTCATACAAAAAATGGAGGTACACTAAGTTTCAAAAAATAAGAATAATTCGCACAACAAGTTAGCAACCCGACGTTTTGCTTTTGCTTCTTAAAAGGAGCCGACAAAACATTTAAATGCGCCCATTTTACAACAACACGGTTCACGATAAGACTATGTCGCTCTAAAATTACTTTTTTTTTTTGCCGATGAACGCTATAAAATCTATACTATACCTTTAATAGCCTAACATCATGGATGACGTGGCGTAATATTAAAGCATTTGCAAAAAATTAAATCCACCTCATCGTGTACGTGTCAGCTCTATATTGCACTAGCCATGTGTCACAGTTTCATTCATCAGGGGACTTATTAATGTGATGTATATTTAATCTTTTAAATTGCTCATTTTGATGTTATGAATCACTCCAACTTCTTATACAATAATCTTATTAAAATTTCTTAAATTAATCATTATTAATCACACAATTACTCATCTTAATAACGACATTAAACATGATGACTCTTGGCCTTTCGTTTGCTAATTGTGGTCAGTTACATTTACTTCGAATTAGTATATATAAGCTAGGCTATCATTTCATTTTGGTGTGAATTATAATATCATTTCCTACATATACATTGAGTTTATCTTAGATAGAATTTTAGTTATATGTATTCATTGTAGTTCGACTCTCTAAATTTTAAATTTTACTTTCAAAATATGATGGTATGTTGCAAACCGATATGTAATTCCAAATAGTTATATTCTACTCTACAATGAGATGAGAAATGATTTTTTTTGTGTTCGGGATATCATCTTGAATTGATCGTGTTTATTTTCCAATATTATAATTGACTATTTCATTTTCAATTAAGCTATAACTAACATGTTCCGACAACTCTACAAATAAACCAAAAACGAAAAAGCATTTTCCTCTTATCTGTCACATGCTGATGTGACACCATTGTCATAGCTGCTACTTCAATTCCTGGGCAGTCAATCGTTACTTTTACTCAAAGTTCTCCAAGCTATTACATCCATTTGCTCCTATTTGTAAGACTGCAACTTCCCCTTTGTTCAAAGTTAGGGTAGCCATTTTTTCTGTCTTTCCTGAACTTGAGCGGATTTGGGAAGTTTTGGGGTAGCCGGTGCACCCCAGGCTTTCCCATACACAGGGGCGGATTTAGGGGGGGTGCACGGGGGGCACGTGACCCCCAACAAGCAAAGAGAGAGAGTAAAGGAAAAAAAAAAGAAAAAAAAGAAGAGGAATCACGAGCAGAGAGAACAGGAGAGAGAAAAATAAAAAATATCCCCATTCTCTCATACTCCCTCCATTTCTTTTGATTCTTTACATAGGGAAAGTGTGGGGAAACCAAGGTGGGTAGAGAGAGAAAGAGATTAGAGAAATGATGGGTAGTTTTTAGAGATAGTTAATTAGATGTTAATCACATCTCATACCCACCACGACCACCAGTCCACCACCACCTCTGTCATTGCTCCCGCTGCTACTGTCCCTTCACCACATCGACGCATCATCATCATCATCATCATCATCATCATCGCTATTTACTACAAAAATTAAACCACTTCACCTTACCATTCACCATGTAAACCCAGAAAAAAACCCTAATCAAATTTGTTTTGTTAAAAATGCAAAAGAATAGAAAACCCAGAAAACCCCTCAATTTGATTTTTTTGATTCAAAATCCAAAAGAAAAAGAAACCCAGAAAAAATCCCTAATTTGATTTTTTTTATTTAAAAAAAGAAAAAAAAGGAAAGAAAACCCCCCCAAATTCGGGTCTTTCTATTGAAAATAGTACAGAAAAGATATTCCAGAGAAACCCCCAATTTGATTTAAAAAAAATGAAACCCAGAAAACCCCCAATTTGATTAAAAAAAAAATGAAACCCAAAAATCACCCAAAAATGAGAGAGGGATAAGTTATCAGAGGAGAGATAAGACATGAAGATGGGAGGGATTTGGGAAAAGTGAATATAAAGATCTGATGAAAAAATGAATGATGATGATGGATGATGAACCGAAGAAGAAGATGTGGACAGAAGATGAAAGAGTGATGACGAATGAATGAATGAATGAAGGATGAAGAATGATGAATGAATGAGGATGGTTTTAGTGTTTTACGTGTGGTGGGGTGTGGTGATTTTTATTTTGTTTTGGTGGGTAAGTGAGTATGATTGGGTTGGATTAATAAGAAGTCGGAAACATTAAAGAGTAATTGGGTTGGCTAAATTAGTTAAATGACCCAATTAGATGGTGGGTTAGTAAAGTTAGTAAGGGTAGTTGCGGAAAATCATGTCACAAATATTGGCCCAAACTAGAAACGTAAAGGATCAAAAGTTGCCGAAAGAGGAATACGTAAAGAATCAGAAGAAATGGAGTGAGTAACTTATTTCTCCTCTTCTCTTCAACGGCTCCTGATTTCCCGACTATCTCGAGACCCGACGGCCGAATCCCGAGCCAGACTCCGACCGACCGTCCGTCGCTCGTCCTTCGGCGCCAGCGGTTGCCGTTTCGTCCTTTGCCTTTGCCCATTTTTTGATATTAAAGGTAAACCCTAAAATCCTAAATCTTAATTTCATTTGATAGCAATTATAATTTTATAATTTAGTTTGTGTTATAGTTGTGATTACTTGTTTAGATTTGTTTATAGTTGATTGGTTGATTAATTGGTTGGATTATGTAGTTTGTAAAAATTGGGGGAATTGATGAGTGAATTTTGTGGGAGATGAGGAGGTTGGGGTGGTTGTCGGAAATTAGGGTTTGGGAGAGGTGGAGTTTTATGAAATTGGGGGAATTGATGAGTGAATACCATGATTTTGATACGCATTTGAAATATCAGAGTCGCCATTTATGTGGTAGCTTGAAGCTCAATCTCAATGTTCTGGACTTTTTGGGGGTTTCTGACACGAGCTCAATATATTCGGGGTTTATGTCACAGTCCCAACTGCCGATTTTCAGTTTAAAGTTTTGATTACTTGTTTAGATTTGCTTATAGTAGAGAATTGGTATTTGGTAGTTTAGGATTCTTTATTAGTATGTTTTTTTATTATGTTTAGATTGTTATTTGGTTTATGAAAACTCGTGTTATATTAGATTTAACTTCTATATCCTCTTAGGACTTTTTTCAATGTAACACCCCGTATTTTTGGGACTTTTATTTACGAAAGTTTTGTGGAATTGAAAATAATCATATTGTGGGTTTCTAATTCTATTTTGGGAAATTGGAGTTTACCTTCCTAATTTGGCCAATCTCCTAATTGGGTAGTCCAATTACTAATTTACCGTAACCCGTCTTACCAAAACCCGTCTTTTGAGCCCACACCTTAAACTATAAATATAAAACAAACCCCAAACCCTTTTCCTCACTATTCCCGTTGTAACACCCCCAAATTTCCTTTCCTTTTTAAAACATTTTTAATGCGAACCAAAACACAAATTAAGGAAATTCAGAGGTGTCACTCCGCACTCGAGTCAAAGACCCGAATGCAAGGAGATTTCAGGAGCCGAACTACAAGTGTCTAATGATATAAAATAGTCTATTACAATCTAATAATTAAATTACAATAGTCCAAAATTTGAAATATAAATATGAAATAGTCTAAGTCTAAAGCCTGAGTTTATTGAATCCAACAAATTTCTAGTGAGTCGTCATTCCCGCATGTATCATCTACTCCAAACCTGTGGTGAATTTAAAGCACAAAAACCACAGTTGAAAAAGTCAGAAAATTGAGTAAGCTAACACCACAACTTGTAGAAAACCAAAACTCTTACCTTCATTTTGAAACACGTTTTAGTTTTATTTTCGAAAATCACACTTAGCACGTCATCACATAAACCAATCATCAACACAATCCAAATCTAATATATATATAAAAGCTTACAATTTGGAGCGCATTGAGGTTATCCAGAGGCCAAGAAATGCAGGGAGAGAGTCCAATAAATGTTAAACTCTCACTTAAAGTATAAAAGATAATCCACATAAACATTAAAAAATGCACACAGAGTCCAATATTTGTAAAACTCTTGTGTAGTAAAGTTATCAAGATGAAATATGATATAAACTGTTATAACTCGGGCTACGTATATCAGAATATTACGATACATTTATCATTAAGTTCGTATCGAAATGTATGTCAATGTAAGACCCATTTACACTACTTTTGAAAAGTTAAGAGGGCGTCGAGAGGTCGAGAAATGCACAGAGAGAGTCCAAAAAATGTTAAACTCTCACTTAAAGTATAAAAGATAATCCACATGCAACATTAAAAAATGCACACACAGAGTCCAATATTTGTAAAACTCTTATGTAGTAAAGTTATCAAGATGAAATATGAATAAACTGTTATAACTCGAGCTACGTATATCAGAATATTACGATACATTTATCATTAAGTTCGTGTCGAAACGTACTTCAATATAAGATCCATTTACACATACGTTTGAAAAGTTAAGTATGATTTTGGTTGAGATATGTCGACAAGTTTAAAACTTCAATTTAAACATACTTTTGAAAAAATATTTTAAAAAACAGGAGTGTCATTTAAAGATAACGTAAAACTCGGTCCAGTGATATACTTCGTAAGTGATTTTGTGAGATTATGAGTCATCTTTTCAAACCAACATTAAATCGGTTATCATATATTTTGAGATTACCTAATTAATAAAAAAGAATACGAGGGCGTTAGGAGGTCAGGAAATGCACAGAGAGAGTCCAAGATATGTTAAACTGTAACATTATGTATTTAAGAAATCTACATTAAACATTAAAAAATGTACAAAGAGAGTCTAATATTTGGAAAACTCTTCTCTAATAAAGTTATCAACATGAAACATAATATAAATTAAATTGTTATAACTTGGGCTACGTATATCAGAATATTACGATACATGTATAATTAAGTTCGTGTCGAAACGTACTTCAATATAAGATCCATTTATACATACGTTTGAAAATTTAAGTATGATTTTGGTTGAGATATTCCCACAAGTTTAAGACATTAAAATGCACAGACAGTCCAATATTTGTAAAACTCTTTTGTAAAACAATTATCAACATGAAACATAATATAAACTGTTATTATAACATGAGCTACATATATCTAAATATTACGATACATGTATCATTAAGTTCGTGTCGAAATGTACTTCAAAATAAGATCCATTTACACATACTTTTGATTTGGTTGTGATATAGTAACAAGTTTAAAACTTTTGTGAAAAATATTTAAAAAATGAGTATTATCTAAAGATAGAGTATATGGAGTAATACTTCGTACGATGACATAAGTGATTTAATGAGATTAAGAGACATCTTCACTAACAAATATTTAAATATTTGTCATGTTTATTTATTTATTTTAAATAATAAATAAGAATATGAGATTATGAGAAAGTGACCCGTGCAACGCACGGGCTTTTCACCTAGTCACCAAAATAGAAGTATCACAATAATTTCAATAAGTGTTTAACGTTACATCAATATAATATAATTCACTCTTTTATATCTTTAATGAAGATTTCGTATCAAAATTTATAAGTGGGATGAGCCGATATTGCTAACTCATCCAAACCATACCAATCATATAAATAAGTGGGTGAGCCGGTTTTTACCGATTCACCAAACCATACCATTATATACGTGGGTGAGCCGAATCTTTGCCGACTCTCCAAATCATTATATACATGGGTGAGCCGGTTCTTTGCCGACTCACCAAACCATTATATACGTGGGTGAGCCGGTTCTTTGCCGACTCGCCAAACCATACCATACAAGACTACTAGACCTTAAGTGTGCACGCCCCCTATTAAGTATTGCTAACCCAATAGAGTAGTACTAGAGCCAAGCCCTCTTAAAAACCCATGTGGTGGGGCAATATAATAAATTGGAGTCCATGTGACTCAAACCAAATAACGTCGAGTCCATGTGACTCAAACCAAATAACGTCGAGTCTATGTGACTCAAACCAAATCATCGTGTATCCTCATACTCTATTTATTTATTCTGTTCACAATATCGATTCTTTATCAAATTTGTATTCAAACAACCATACAATCATTCATAATTCCACCACAACAATATCAAATATCCAATCAACCATAATTTCAAAAATACATTCTTTGAATGATAAACGAAATATTATACCAATGAAATAATCCAATCCAACAAGATATAATAATCAAACAATAAATCGTTCCCCACCTACCATGACACTAAGTTTCATCCAACACACCAATCACTTAGCATATAATTTTGAAAGGTTTCTACAACGTTAAAAAAGGTTGAGCATGCTATCTTACCTTTTTAATGCACACAAGAACACGACAGCACAACGATCACTATTATTCTTCGTCTACGAATTTAGTGGCTACAACAATACAAACAATAATCCCAAATCAACACTCAATCTTACTCAACCAACCTACGCATATGTTCATATGATCCGATATACAAAGTATGAACATGACAATACCAAATCCAAACCAACAATTACCAATTATTATAATTATATTTCAATAATTAACCAATAAAACTCAAATAACACCCAAATTATTATAAAAATTCCCAAAGGCCTAAAATTCGCTTTAAAACAGAACAGAACTCATAAAAATCAACCCTTAATTATTATACTTTAATTAGAAATTATTCCAACAATTTAAATTATATTTTACCAATTAAAAACAATGTTTTATTACATAAAATCCCAAAATTCGAATTAAATTATTTAAATCACGAAAATCAGTTTATAAATCCCCAAATAATATCAATTTCGAAATATTATTTATCATAATTCATTTTGAGCTAATTAACCTAAGAAACAATTACTCAAAATTCCCCCAATTTACAATTTCTACAATCTTAAACAAAACCTCAATTTAAATCTCAAACTAAATTTAAGAACCCTAATTAACAGATAACAACATACTAAAGTCATAATTTAAGAAATTAATTAAACTAATTCGAGTGATTAAGTTAATTAATCCTAAATTCGTGATTAGTGAAAATCAACTCAAAACAATCATCAAAATCAATTATATGTGCATAAAACTAATCCCAAATCGATTACCCACTAATCATAACATATATAAGGATCAATCTAACACAATTTCGAGCAAGAAAACGACTTGATGTTGATGTTTAATTGAAGGAACGAAAACAGGGGAAGAAAGGGGTGGTGGAAGGCGTTACCACGACAGTAGAAGGAGGGATATGAAGTGGTGCGGTGGTCGGAAAAAAGGACCCGACGGCGATCTGGGTTGAATCGACGGCGTGCATTTGGTGTTGCTTGGTGTGCGGCGTGAAGAAACAGAGGAGGGGCAGGGGTGTTTGGTCGTGTGAGAAGAGAGAGAAAAGGTGAGGTTTTATAAATTTTTCTTTTTCCTTTTATTTTCCAATTTCTGATTTTCTTTTTATTTTGGGTTGGGTATTGAATTTTGTGTTGGGCCAAGATGTATTGGGTTGTGTATGATTGTTGTAGCTAGGATGGTCCAATTAGAAATTACAAACCCGAATAGAAAATCCGACTATAAAACCCAAATCGCAAGTCCAACTTTAGAACCCATTCTCGCAAACGACTCACGAAATACAACTAATTCATTTTTCACTAACATAAATTAATTAATAACATTAATATATTATTATAATATATATCAAATTTTCGGGATATTACACCCGTCGCCCAAGAGAAAGAGAAAAGAGAGAGAAGAGAGAAGAGGAGCTGAGAAAGAGAAGAGAAGAAGGAGAAAGAGCGCGCGGCCTTCCCGATCGCCGCCCTTCGCCGCCGCACACCACCGCCTCTCACCTTTGCCCTCTCTCTTGGTTTTCGCTTTGAGAATAGTATGTTTCTATACCTAGTTCTATTGATTTTCAGATTAGGGCTTTTAGTATATTCATGTTAATTGGAATTTAAGCATAAATTTGATGGTGATTAATTATGTTTGAGTTTGTAGTAATAATTGTTGGTGATTTGGTGCATGAAATTATTAAGGTTTGAATTAGGGTTCTTGTGATTGGGTTTATAATGATTTAATGATGATTTTATGATTAGAATTGTGTAGTATTTGGAGGGAGTGATTATTATGATTTGTTAAGCATGTGATTATGATTTGGGGATGTTCTAAGTTGTTTTAAAGGTGAAAAATACATTCTGCCCAGATATGATTTTACCTTAAATTGAGTATTATTATGAGTGTTTTGATGATTTGAAGATGAAATTATGTTATTAGTATTATTGGGAAAGTGTTGTGCGAATTTGGTGAAGTTTGGAGATCGTTTGGATATTCTATTGATGTCTTTTGTGTTATTAGAGGTGTTGATTAGTAATTAAGTGTTGTCAATGGTTTTAGGTTGTGTGTTCAAGGAGATAGCGTTCTAAACTTGTGTTGAGCTTGTGATTTTACTAGAAAGGGGTAAGAACGTTGGTTACAATCCCAACCACGATATCTAAAGATTGTCTCACCTTGATACTAACCTTGTTTTCCATTGATCAATGCTTCATACTATACCTATCATTGTCCTACTGTTTTCATATCATTATTGTTTGAAATAACCATGCAGCACTTCCCGCCAAACGGCTCAAAGAACCGGCCCTTCGGCCTCTTTGTTTCCGCCGGTTCGGCCCTCTCGGCCGGCTCGGTTTTCTCGGCCGCTCGGCCACTGTGTGCCGTGTTGTTGTTGTTCTTGTGTTTTTGTTGTGATTTGTGTATTTTATATTATATTAACGAATGTATATTATGTATTGTTTAACGCGCGTATGATTGTGTACACTAATGATTATGATAATGGTATTGTTGATGATGTTTACCACCTAGAGTAAGGTGACGCGGCCCGGATCGGTCACCTCTAACCTCTGATCAAGGTTGTTTAGGTCAGAGTACCTACCGACTTCCTAATCGGCTTACCTCCTAGAGGCTTTGCATCCTACCTGGCCCTCTAGTGAGGGGTGTGCACACTTCAAGACGTTAGGATCTGTTTTCTAGTACTCTAACTCGCGTTGGTTCGAGATTGTGGTGGCTGTGGGGTAGGAGCCCAGCCGTTGACGTAATGATATAACAAGACTTTTGGCTCTTGTTGCGATATGGCGATTATCGCACTCTGTTGATATTGTGATATCTGTTTGTTGATGTTAAGCCGTGCGACGAGCACATGTTTCTTGATTCCTTGTGTTTTGTGATTCTTACTCAGCCTGTATGTTGACATTCTTTCTTCTAGTTTGTTCCCTACCATGTTTTGCGGCCTATGTCATTCGTTGATGGTATAGTTTGACAGGTCTTGTTGATGTGGATGCTTGCTAGAGGAGTCAAGTGCGTGCTGGGGATTTTATAGCTATCATTAGACATTTATTTTAGTTTGGTTATGTAATTTGAGATTAGTTTTGAGAACAATAGATCGACATTGTTTAAGACTTCCGCTGTTATGTTTTTAATTAGTTTTGTAATCGAATATCTAGCCTAGCAATTGACTTGGTAGTCAATTGCGGCGTGATAATTCTAAATTTATTTCCGTTTATAATTCAGTCAAAATTTAGGGTTGTTACAGCTCAATCTCAATGTTCTGGACTTTTTGGGGGTTTCTGACACGAGCTCAATATATTCAGGGTTTATGTCACAGTCCCATCTGCCGATTTTAAGTTTAAAGTTTTGATTACTTGTTTAGATTTGCTTATAGTAGAGAATTTGTATTTGGTAGTTTAGGATCCTTATTAGTATGTTTTTTTATTATGTTTAGATTGTTATTTGGTTTATTTAAACTCGTGTTATATTAGATTTTCCTTCTATATCCTCCTCTTAGGACTTTTTTCAATGGATTGACTTCATGTAATGACAATTATGAGATATGGTTATGTAATTTCGTTTGAATGATTTTTGTGCCTCCCAATCTCCGCAATCCTGGCTTCGCCACTGCCCATACATTCGCCACTAGCCACGGCTATTCTCTCCTCTCAGTATTCTCGCCCCCCCCCCCCCCCCCCGTTTCCCTTCCTGACCTCGAAAAATAAATGCATACAAATTGTTATTCTCTGGTTCTAGCTGTGTGAGTGCTTTCGTACAATCTTGCGAATCTTTAGAATTTTAAGTCGAGGTTTGTTATTTGAGGTAGGTCAGCAGTTGCTGTGGATTATCAAGGAAGCAAGGCACTATCTAGAAGAAGGGAACACTTGAATCCCCAATCGTTGTGCAATGGATTTTTCCCTTTTTAAGCTGGATATTGACGAGCTTATAAAGGAGTTTGTTGAGGTATGTCCGAGAACAATGGTTAAACATTCTAATACCACGTTATGCAGTCCTTTGACCATTTGTTTAGCGCTTAGATATGGTTGGATGTTATTAGGGGATTTTGAACATTTCTTCTTTTCTTTTTGGTCTTAGGATCTTATTTTTCACCGCGAGCTATTTCCCTTCTCTCATTTCTTGAATTTCAAATGCTTAGTTACTTTAGTATATAAATCATAGGACTGATTTACTGTCTTTGTGTTTGCCCTTTGCATGCTTCAAATTACCCTGTGGTCTTATTTCGGGTTAGTTCTATGCAGGATGATCTTAGAACTTTAGTAGACATGAAAACATTATGGCTTCGTCGACAATTTTCATACATATTTGGCTTTATTCATGCAAACGTTGTACAGCTAGTGTGTGAGTAAGTTTATTACCTGATGCTTGTGTTAGCTACTGCTTGTAGTTAGTCGAGATTGGTCTACTATGTTTTCTTATTTCTGAAGGCTGAAGGTGCAAAAGTAATCACTATTAAATATCAAAATCAAGCTTTTCTCCACTAATATTATGTTAAACTTTTATAACTCTATAAGCTTAGCTCGTAAATGTAAAAGACATGCTGGAGACTGCTTGTAATGGATCGGACAAGTATATTACTTTGTATCTTATACCATACATCTTGTTTTTGGTTGTTTTACTCTCAGCTAGTACATGCATTGCTCTTATGTATTCCCTCTTTTTTATATGATGTATGACCTAGTAAAGGACTGGAGTAACCTTACCAAACATTTCGCGCGCAAGTTTTGATTTGTAGAGTATTGGCTTTTTGAGCAAATATGAGTGTCAGACTTGCTTCCTGATCAACAACCACCCTCCTGTGCTAAAGGACTTACCCAAAGCCGTATTCAGTAGTTCTCCTTGTCCCTCTCGTTGATCTCCATTACGGTTTCTGGGTTGTTCGATTTTACATACTTCTAGTGTGTTGTAGGCCATAAGAGGACAGCCATAGTGACCCATGCTCCTCCCCCATCCTTACATCTATGTGACATTCACCAATATTGACAAGACTAGTTTACTGGCTCTGGCCATATTAAACATTCTGTATTTAACAACTGATGATGATTAATCTCTTGAGAAAGAAGAATGCAATTAAAGGGGAGCTATCCACATTTCTTCACTGATCTTAGTACTACTCTTAGCAAAAGACGTGAAGAAAAAGGCATAGTTGAACGTATGAGTATCTTGTTATTCAGATACCTAGTCTTGTCATTTTTATGTAGCTTTTTTTTCACTTGAAAGTTTTCTTTTAAGTGCTTCAATTGTCTACCTAGCAAGCTTTTTTTTCTTTCTTTCTTTTGTTGAGATCTAGCAAGGTTTGTTTGGGTCGCATGAACAAACTACTACTTATTTGTCTCAAAAGGATTGGTAGCATTGGCAATCTTTTTGTGTTATAAAATGTTCAGCCACTTACTTTTTTTTTTTTTTTTTTTTTTTTTTTTTTTTTTTTTTTTCAGTAAAAGAAAGTTCTTTTAGGTGGATTGTACTTGGAATTTTATAATCTCTCTCTTTGTGTTCAATGCAGGTCACATGATCTCCTCTAAATATCCATCGCAAAGACTTGGCTCCCTTTATTGTCTCTATTGTCTTTATAAGACTTAGCCGTTCAAGCCTCCTTTTAAAATTTATCTATCTCTTGGTTTTCCGACGTTGTTGGTCCCACTGCCGTCACCGATCGCCGACCACCACCCCAATATTCTAAATCTCAGATCTTATGGTGGAAACTTTACCAAAGGGTTAAAAAATCTGAAATATTAGTAAACGTGAAGAACCCTAGATTCAAACACGGGGAAATTTGATTGAGTTATAAAACCAAATAGTAAAATTATAACATATGATTTGGATAGTATATGATATGATTACAAGCTGCCAGCGGGATTATATCTGTATTCTACAAACTTGAGAAAGACGGCTTGCGGAGGTGGTCGTCGGGGAAGGCGGCGACGATCAGGGCACGCCGGTGGCGGTGGCGGTTGGCGGTGGTCAATGTGGGCGGAGGTGGGTGAAAGGAGGAGAGAGAAAATAAATTGGTGGGGGTGAAGATGAGAGAGAGAGAGAGAGAGAGAGAGAGAGAGAGAGAGAGAGAGAGAGGAGAGAGAGAAAATATAAATGGGGTGGAATTTAAAATGACATCAATTTTGAGAGAATTTGAAATACTGCATTTTACCCATGATTGGAATTGGGTGGGAATTGAACAAATTCCAATTCCAAATTCCACAACTTCCCAAACACATGAAATCATTTGAATTCCGGAATTCAATTCCAATTCCAGGTCCCCCAACATAGCATTAAAGAGATCACTACCATTTAATTAATGCAATGTGTACTGTAATGAACAGGGGAAGGAAGGCTGTAATGAACAGGGGAAGGAACTTGATCTGCGAAAGCTCAAGAAAGTCTCGCCAGAATATGCAGGAACTAAAAGTCTTGCTATCAGAGGTATTATTCCACTGCCTTTTCTGCAATTTATCCCATGTTTCGTTTGTAAGGCCCTGTACACCTCAGTTAGCTGCAACTATAGTGTTTAAGTTGGAACCTTACTTGTGAATTGTGTGCTTTTTTGTTGGTAGCTTTAGAGCCTTATAACTGGCAACTCCATATTTTTGCTCCTTCCATCGCTAAGCTACTCTTTTTGGTGCACCTATTTCACTATATATTTTCATCAGCTGAAATATGATTTTGTTTTTGTTGCCCCTCTCCTCGGTCCTCTGTAACTTATGTAAACCAAATATACACCTTTATAAATATTAAGGCCCTGTATGATAGGACTGCATCTTTCTGATTTGATTTGATTTGATTTTAATGAATCTGATCTGATTTTATTGGTTCTTATCTGATGGAATTTAATTTGAACGCGTCTGATCTGATTTGAATGGTTATGATTTGATATGAATAAAATTCGAGATTAGTGTTAATTATGATATGAACAAATTTCTTAAATCTGATCTGATTTGAATGTCTATGATCTGATTTGAAAGTCTCTGATCTGACCAAATTTGATTTGAATACTTCTGATCTGAATTTAATAAATATGATATGATCTGAATATTCTGTTTATTAAGTCCTATCATACAGGGCCTAAATGGAACAAATTTTCAATTCAGATGCATTTTAGATACTCCTTCGATAGATGGTTTTAAAATTTGAAAAAATTGACTGAGATATGCAAGTGAAAATTCAATTTCCGATTGTTTCCTCTCACTTTATTAATTAAAATAGAAGGGAGGGAGGGAGGGAGGCGGAGAGCTATAGAGTAGGCACATAGGATGAATGGAATTTGGAATCACAGTTATGGTAACTTCTCTATGTATATCTGTTTGTATGTTGACATTTGGTGGAATATGTAGAGGAAAACTTGTCCTTGGGCTTTTGTAAATTTTTATCAGCACCTTCCTCTTGCCAGCCCTAATTGTTTGGTTTTCACCATTTCATGCACCCCTTTCATTTTGATAGAGGCTAGTCAGCTGGTGGATGTTGAAGACGTAAAGCATTTGGCAGAGGATAGGCCAACGATCGGAGATGAAATTGAAAGTATAGGTGAGGAATGGGGCAACAAGAAGGAATTGCTCTCTCAGCTAGCAACGCCCACACAGGATCCTGTCCAACACCATTCAGGGAGAGAAGACGTAAAAAGCGGGCAACTGTTGCTGCTTCCTTCGGAACATACAAGAGCCGAGGGATGGTGAACTTCAACATGAAGATGGAAGTTTCATGGGACTTCTTCTGGGGAACATGTCACCACAAGCTAATGAGGAAGTTCCACACACTTCCTATGGAAATAATTCAGCACTTGGAGGAAACGACATGGAAGACGAAGATTTTGACTGGTTCAAGACCCTTTCGCCCACGTTTAATGCCCTTATTGTATAATTAATAGACCTTCCAACTAATTAACCATAAATTTCAATGCATAAACGAGTAACTCATTTTAGGGGGAAGACGAAAGATTTGTTTAAATTTTATAACAGTCATAAAAACCGATGTGGATAAGAATAAAGTAGAATGCAATTTGGAGCCGACACTTAAGCGTTGAGGTGACTTCTTTTTTACACCTAATGTTTTGCCACGTCATTCGTGATGTTAGACAATTAAAGTATATGTATAGATCAAGTCTTAGTCTAGACATATTATGTTTTTCACTACTGAATTCTAAACACATTGCTTAATTTAGTTGAATATTTTTGGATTAAAACTCTTTCGAAATCAATGACCCGTCCCATTTTGGGGTAAAGACGTAAAGTTCGGGGGTACCGCAATGTACAACTTTCAAACATAGGGGCACCACAGACATTCTACCATACTTCGGGGCACCACGTGAATTTGCTGTAAAATAATTATATTATTGACGCAACAACAACAACAACAACAACAACAACAACAACAACAATGCTTTATTCCAAAAATGATTTGAGGTCCGCTAACATGAAAAAAAGAAACAACAACAACAACAACAACAACAACAACAACAACAACAACAACAACAACCACCACCATGCTTTATTCCAAAAATGATTTGAGGTCCGCTAACATGAAAAAAAGAAACAACAACAACAACAACAACAATAACAACAACAACAACCATGCTTTATTCCAAAAATGATTTGAGGTCCGCTAACATGAAAAAAAAAAAAAAAACAACAACAACAACAACAACAACAACAACCATGCTTTATTCCAAAAATGATTTGAGGTCCGCTAACATGAAAAAAAGAAACAACAACAACAACAATCATGCTTTATTCCAAAAATGATTTGAGGTCCGCTAACATGAAAAAAAGAAAAGAAAAAAAAAATTATGTATCGTTCAGCGAAACCAAACTTTTGTGAAGGTGATGCGATAATAGATCATAAAAGGTTGGTTATAGAGATATCGTTTATTACAGTTTACGTTTAAAAAGAGCCAAAAAGTAGACCCGTTACGGGTTAATTAGTAATTAGTTCATGAATTTAATAGGGTTGGACGTTATTGTGTTATGTAGCATATAATCATAATTTTTGTCAAAAATTTTTCTTTTTTCTTTCTTTTTCTTTAATCTTTCTTTTGCTTCTTGACTAGTGTTATTGCATAATTTTCAAAAGTTTATGGTATTTATGTGTACAATGTAATTATCTAACTATATATGGTATTTTTTTTTTTGTGAAACGAGTATGATTGATACAAATAGGTAGGCCACGCCACATAACTAGTGTATAACCAGTTCTTATACCATGGTCCCCGAACGACCAAGAGGAAGTTGTCCGAGACACGTGACAACGCTTCATTGGTTGGACAAAAAAATAAACCAAACGCCTTTTATGTGCTCTCATCCTCAACTAACCTGACTGCCTCTGTCATCACCGCTAGCGATGCCCCGCCAAAAAAACAACCTCCCAGATGAAACCACCGTCTACGAGCGATCATGTCCTCCGCCTCTATCCCCAACCCCTCCCTTCTATCAAAATTCAAAAAACAAAAAAAAAACAACGAAATTGAATCAAATGCATAATTTGCAACACTAAAATCCATGGATTTTAAGGAGTATGTTTGTGGATCTCCACCACAACATTCCATGGATTTTAGCTTAATAAGCCTTGGATCTTACAATTATTCTTCATGGATCCATATGTCTCCATCAAATTCTTATGATTCTCAATCAATATAATCCTTACCTTTATTCTTCATGGTGCGGTAGCAGTGGGAAGGTGAAGCTCGCTAGCGAGTGGTGGCGGCGCGACGGCTGCATGGGGACAAATGAGGGAGAGAAGGGAGAATAGAGGAGAAAGAGTGATTAATAATAGAAATAGGGAAAGACGCGCGCGCAGAAGTAAGAAATGCAGCAACGTTTTTATTTTATTTTTCCACAAAATTAACATTATGCGCCTCAGACCACAATGTCATTTGTGGTTCGGGAACCATAGTATAATTTGCGGTGTATAAGTGTATGACTATTAGTTGTCCTAGTAGCTAAAAGCCAATGACTTATAAGTTGCTGATGAGATTAGCTAAGAATGTTTGGGAAAATTAGCTTTTTTTTTTCTTCTTTTTGGTACATTTTAGAAAAATTAGTTGAATGGTGACTTATATCTGTAAAATCGTATAAAATATAATTTAATTAATGTAGATGTATACGTAAAGTCGCTATTGTATGAAGGAGTTATTCTATTCCATACTTTGATTTTTATTTGATTTAGTTGATCTTTTTTTCTTCTGATTACTCATACTTTGATTTTTCAAATGAGAATCGCAAGTAAATAAGGCTAAAAACGAGAAGCTTCTATGACGTGGTTGTGGGACCTTTGATGTCGGCCGATTTTGGTGCTGGTGTTTGAGGTTTTAGTGTGGC
Organism: Spergularia bocconei; assembly: GCA_963457585.1. Taxonomy (NCBI): domain Eukaryota; kingdom Viridiplantae; phylum Streptophyta; class Magnoliopsida; order Caryophyllales; family Caryophyllaceae; genus Spergularia; species Spergularia bocconei. Next base: position 10,659,659 of record OY734943.1, read on the forward strand.
GCGGATGGGCGGGGCATGCGTTGATTGGCTTGGGAAGGGGGAAAGAGGAGATAGAAAATAGGAGAGAGATTTTTTCATCGTAAACTGTGAAAATAAAAAAAATTTGGGTGTAGATTCGAATTTATGAAAGGTAAATGAGGGAGTTTCTTAATTTAGTCTTAACAGCAGTACGTCGTCTTGGCAAAATCAGCACCCATAATGTGATATAATAATATTCGATTTGTATCTCCACGTGCGCCGGCTCATAGATCATACAAGTGTTATTGGATTGGAAAAGATCACTGGATTTTAATAGCTCAGTCGATCCATACATATCAATGCTTATACCATGCTCCCGCAAGCACAAAGAGTATGATGGTCCTCCTCACAATAGAGGAGTGGAGACCATACTTAGAATGATTTTTCATTTTTAATACTCCCTCCGTCCCAGCTCAAACACCCCGACCTATTTTTGTAGTGGAATAAGAAAAATTGATATAATAAGTTGAGTGGGTAATATTAGGAAAAATGAGGAGAGAGAATGTGAGGATTAATAAAAGTAGGAGAGATAATGTGAGAGATGATGTAATAATTTAATAAAAGTAGGAGAGAGAAATATGTCCTAAAATAGATGGGGTGTTTGAGGTGGGACGTCCCGAAATGGAATATGGGGTGTTTGAGATGGGACGGAGGGAGTATATGAGCCCCACCCCTCTATTGTGAGGAGGACCACTATACTCCTTGTGCTCCCGCGAGATGGTATAATTTTGGATTTAAATCTCAATCCTATTGGTTTGATAATTCCAAATATTCCAAATTATATTATTTTTCTAGTTTAGATTCGGAATTTTCGTTTAGTCAATTTACACATCGTATTTTTTTTTTTTTTTGTAAAGATTAGTTTTTTATTCTCCATTATGGGAAAAACGAAGATTAAATACAACCTCTTCAAAGGCGAAAATAATAAGATATATACCCCGGGGGTATTACCCCCACAACACACAATTATTAAAATAATAAATTTTCAGCCCCCTCTTTTCCCCCTTATCCGGCGGTTATTATCCACTCCGGGGGTAATACCCACGAGGGTATGGTATTACCACTGCTTCAAAGGGGTAGCAAAGCACCACCCATTCAGAATCAAACCACTATGCTAACTAATTACCTAATCAAGTTTCTTATCAATCACTACAAAAATGTAGTCCCAAAATTCCAACACACCTGTTGATTTACACATTGTTTTACCAACAAAAACATGTTTAAATCTATAGTCGGTTCAAACACCTCGTACCACGTTGCTACCAAATGGTCAACCTCAGTGAAACCCCTTCAAAATCCACACTCTACGGACTGAATTGGTATTTGCAACGAGTATATCTCTCTTGCATCTCAAGATGCCTTTCAAAAAAATTGAAGAAAATATTATTTGAAAGTGACACTATAATACCACTTCATTGAGTCGAGAAGAAGTATAGAATATCATTCTCACCTCCTCTTCAAAGCCCAAAGCATTAATATTAACGGCATCTTTGCAAGCAAGGAATTTTCACATTTTAATCAAAGGAAACACTCTTGACAGCTAAGACCACTGCACTGTTGAGTGAGTCGGGTTAAGGTACATTTTAGCATCCAATTATACACGGATAAAAAATGCATTAGCGCTCCTGTCACAAAATGTCCAAAATTATGCCCACAAAATACTTTAATATATACCCATAGGGTTATAGTTCGTTCAAAATCCTTACTCCAAGTGAAGATCATAAATGAGGATCAAGCTAAACGGTAACATTTCTTTCCCACCAAAGAGCCAATAAAAGGATGAGCAAAAATTAAGCACCCAATTAACGGACATTTAGCACAATTAAAGGCTCTAATTATAAATTCAAATTTGGAAATGAGCTATTTATATGAAGAGAGCAAATCCAACTGACTAGCAGACGTTTTGCATAATTTGATGTAATTGTTATCTTGGCATATCTATTCTTCATCACAACGTCTAGTAAAACCATGGAAATCATTGAAGCCTATGAAGAGAAAGCAGACACTTGCACCATGCAGTCTCACTGGCTCCAGGCCACTGTCTCAGGTAAAAGATTTTATTCCCTCTCTACGTATTGCACGTTTAGGCGTTGCACTTTGCGTTACCCTTATCAATTCATCATGTTATTTATCGTCAATTCATATGTTAATTGTCGTCAATTCATCATGTTTGTACATAGATGATCATTTAGTGATAGTGAAACACGATGGGTCATCAATAGGTCAAACATTATCCTCACTCGGCATATTATATCATGAACTTTTATGTCATCATCCATCAGTAGTCTGAAAAGTCGATCATAGATTTTGTCGTATTGGGGGCATGTTTTGGTATATTAGTAACTACTAGTATCAGATAGAAAATTATGCAACAAAATTGCAGCCAAAGGTTGACGTGTAATACAATTTAACTAGATGTAACCTAACCTCCGCTATAGTTTTGTCATGATTTGGACCAAGGATTACCCAAAGTAATTCACTGTAGTCCACCAAAAACATAAGGCATGGTAAAAGATAAACTAATTAGTGGTGAAATTTTCCAGGATTGTTGGAAAGTTCATATGCTGATGTAAAATTGTACAGGTGTGAATGAGAAACTGAAGGCCATTGTCAATCTGTTGGAGTTGAAAAATGATCCTGCAGTGCAAAATACACAACTGTGTGAGACAAGAAAAGAGGCAATCGCGAAAATAGTTAAGGATCTCTGCTCATCTTACTGCTCCTTAGCACAGGATTATGATCATTTAAGGCGTACAGCAGCATATGCCATGAATTCGGAATCATCTCCTTCTAACAAGCATGAGAGTAACAAGTGCAATGATGTTTCAGAAAGTTCGGATGAATCTCAGTTGGATGTTATTGAATCAGTTCCTGAATCAACTGTGGAAGATGCGGAATTTGAATATGAAGGCACTACTAATGACCCTGATCATCTGCAAGTGTTGGTTCATAATTTGGTACCAGAAGACGAGAACTACTTTTCAACAGGCGAGAGCTGCATTAAGCCAGGGAAAACTTGGTCAGATGGAATGAAGTTCAAGCTTACAGAGCTTCTTGAGGAAAATACACAATTGCAGGTCGAGTTGATCAGAAGAAACTCTGAGAAGAGAGACACGATTACAAAGCTCCAAGAGCAAGTGAGCAGATTGGTGGCTGAAAAAGATGCACTGCAGCGTCATCTAAGCTATTATGAACGCAACATCCACCTTACTTCCCCCAGTCGGAGAACCATATTTCTGGACAAGTTCTTCAGATGTTCTTCTTAGCCTAATAGTATGTATGTAAATAGTGACCCTGCAAATATATTTCACCAATAATACAATGAAACTCTCAATTACACAAGACCCTGCTTTGGTGTTGCAGTGGTCAGTACGCAGCTTTTAGCGGCTGGTAGATTTCATAACAAATTGATGTTGTATGTTTAATCATATGGCCATATGCTGCTTGTCCACAGCACCTTCACATAGACCCTTCCATTGAGGCAATACCTCCACACAGTGGCCAAATCAATTGCAAGAAAGATCGATTTGTTTCAATTAAGATCTCAATATACTGCGAAATCCATGTGTTCTGTTATACAGCAGGCAGTTCCCTGCAAGTCCAAAATTTGGGATGCTCATCACCACTTACAAGAACCTGCAGTTTCCTTGACTAAATTCCCGCATTCTTACCATCTGTGCAAAACTGTAGAGAAATATTCCTAGATACTTCATCCTATGTGACAAACTAAACAAAATGGAATTTGGCCAGTTGCTCAGACCATTTTTCGGACTCGGACCCTACTCAACTGAAAGAATATGTTCATTAGTCTAGAAAGCGCTCAGATTTACTTGGCACTTCGTCAACTACCAGTAGTCACCACATGAACAAGTCCCATCCTTAAAATGATGAAAACGTTTAGCATCTCTGACTACAATATCTCGGTTGACAATCTTGGATATGAACTTCATGACAGTGTGACAGTCACCACAAACCCTAAGGTTTTTTATCACATGGATTGTAGTCCCAGGAACACTGTTCATGATTCCATATGCAACAGCAAGCTTCTCGCTATGAGCCCGTAAAATAAATTCCTTCTCTTCATCATCAACATCATGAAGAACTGAAGCCTTATCAGCCACATATCCAGCTTCCTGCAATTTCATAAATAGTTCCTCCAGGTACTTGTAGATCTTTTCATGTTCAGGATGCTCTTTATCTCCAACCAAAAATACATGAACCACCCCTTTTATCTCGACCAAGCTAAACCCGGGTGGTTTGACCAATCCATTTTCTTTAATCAAAATTCTCATTCGCTCAGCATCATCCCACCTGCCAGCATCGGCATACATATTTGAAAGCAGGACATAATACCCGCAATTGCTTGGATCCAATTGAAACAACTTCCTAGCACAAAGTTCAGCTAGCTCTAACTTTTTATGCATCCTGCACCCAGCTAAGAGAGATCCCCAGATCACAAAATCAGGCTCAACTTTCATCTCTTTAATCAGATCATGTGCCTTCTCAACAGCACCAGCACGACCAAGAAGGTCAACCATACAGCTGTAGTGCTCAACTCCAGGTTCCACACCAAACTCTTTTTTCATACTTGTAAAACAATCCCAGGCCTCGTCCACAAGCCCAGCATGGCTACATGCAGCTAGAACTGATACGAAGGTTATGTAATTTGGTCTTACCCCAGCCCTTTTCATATCATAGAAGACATTAAGAGCTTCTCTAGGATACCCATGCATCCCATAACCAGCTATCAATGCACTCCAGGACTTGACATTCTTGTATTTCATGCGCTCAAATGCTCTTCTCGCCATTAAGACTCTCCCACATTTGCAATACATGTCAACAATAGAAGTCCCAATGTAGACATTCTGCTCCAGACCCATCTTAACTACCTGTTTGAAGATATAGAAACAACAACATGAGCTAGATATTACAATTTTAAAATTTACATAATGGAAACTAGAATCACTCTGTGACGTGGAAACTCAAACGCAATATGGATTACGACTAAACGCCACAGTATTCACATAAACGCAGCAAATTCAATGTACCTGATCATGTATACACCTGCCAAGTAACAAAGCCCCAGCATGAGAACAAGCCAATAACACAGCCGATAAAGTCACATCATTGAATCTCACACGACTACCATTCACCATGGAACGAAAGACTTCCATAGCTTCAGACGACAACCCATTCTGCGCCAGGACTGCAATCATACTATTCCATGAAATATCATCTTTCTCCACCATCCCCTCAAAAACCATCTGCGACAAACCAACCTCCCCACACTTGGCATAAGCATCCACCAACGTATTCCCCACACCTACAAATATATCCAAACCTCTTTTAATCGAAAACCCATGGACCTCTTCAGTCACAAACTTGTCTGAAACCCGAGCACAAGCAGAAAGAACCGAAACCAAAGCAACCGCGTCCACACAAGCCCCCTCTCTCTCACTCTCCTCAGCCAAAAACTCCTTAAAAAGCCCCAACGCCTCGCGTGGCGCATCATTCTTAACAAACCCAGTGATCATCGACGTCCAAGACACAACATTTCTGTGAGGCATTTCACCAAACACCTTGTGTGCGTCCCACAACTCCCCACATTTAGAATACATGTCCACCAATGCCGAGGTCACAAAAACATCATTCGCATACCCGAACACAACAGCCTGCTGGTGGGCCTGTCGGCCCGACAAGAGGTCCGACAGGGAAGAGCAGGCTTTGATGGTGCAGGGGAACGTAGAACGGTTCGGTGAAAGGGAGAGCTTACGCATCGAAGCGAAAGCGCGGAGGGCTTCGACTGAGTCGCCGCCCCGAGCCAACTCGGCGATGACTGAGTTCCAGGAATTGACATCAGTACTGTCAACGTATTGGTTGAATTGTTGCAAGAGGTTTTGGTTGGGAGCTGTTGAAAAGTAACGGTAATCTGTGAGTTTGTAACTAACTTTGGCGCGCAATATTAACGGGCGACAAAAAGGAGAAATCTTCATTCATTCGGTTGAACTTTGGGAAGATAATTTTGCCACGAATTTGGTTCTTGAACTGGTAAAAATGAAGTATGTTGCGTAAATTTGAAATTTGGAGGAGGGTTGTTGGGGATGGCGGGAAGAACCAGTTTTACGGGCCTTGCAAAACTTAAACCATGTAAAAAAGTGGTTAGGTAAATAATGGGTTATGCACTTCTGCTTCATAGGAGTAAACCGTAATCGGACACCCGAGTCACATTGATGGACAAGTTCCTCTTATGATCAATATTCAATGACGTATTGAATTATTGATAGGAAGGGTTACTCTCGTTAGAGTGTTAAACTAGTTGATCCGAAATGAGTCTGATTCAATAGAGTCCCCCTTACATTTGACTGAAAATAAAACACAACAACCCCATTCACGAGGAGTTGAGATGATAGAGACCGGAGGAATAGAGACGAGAAATTGAAGGAAATGACCAGCTTGCTTAATTTTTGTTATTTTACCTAGCTAATTCTAAGATTGCTTAGACTTTCCTATAATAAAATGGACAATTGAAGTCACTTAGAATATGACCGATTGATCGAAGGAGTAACTTAAGGTTGACCCAATAATATAAACGCTCAACTTCTTTAAAATTGTTATGAATTCGTATTACTGGTTCATTTATGCATCAAACAAAATCAATCTACGAACTAGAGCACAATTGATTCCTTGACACACATACCAATAACTTGTTCAAGTGGTCAAAATTCAAAACTTTGAAGAACAAAAAACTCATCCCTAATGGTATATTGGTATCTGATACTCCGTACTACAAAAATATATTGCAGGAAGAGACAAACTTACAGTGATACCTGATAACTAACATCGGTACACATTACTACCACGCACACTTGGGGCTCCATCCTACTCCTTGCAAAAACCATGCATACTCCATATGTATGTTATATTGTTATGCAATCAAAGTAGGAGTGGACCCCAAGTTTAACATACATAACATTACATACTACATAATGGCAGTTGTCCGTAAATGATTAAGGAATAAGAGCATCAAACCTCGTAACATTATCGATACTCTCGAACTAAGGCCGAATAATAATCCTTAATTACGACATTACTAGTGATCGATAGATCAGACGGACATATGTAGTCACCTATGGCAAACACATTTGTAACGGTAAGCACTGTTGATGGGGTCGTTACCGTCGACCGGGATCTGCTCAGCACGACATCTGAATTTGCATCCTCGGCATTCATTGTAGGTGCAAGTAGGCGCAGTGGATCCTATTAGCATTCTTCTCGCCTTTTGTTGGTCTCTCGCTCTATTATACCCCTGAAGTTTTGCATTAATATTACTTAGCAGATGAATACAAGAACGAACCAAATGTAGAAAGCATGTTTTATTTCAGCATCCTACAAGTATTTGTTTACCTCAGATGTCAAAATTTGAGGGTCACTTGAGTCTGAATGTGCTGCATACACTGCAATAATTTGGAAAAGAACGTCTTAACATAGAGTTGTCACGTGTCTACGCAAATTCTCACATAAGACGGTTTAAGATAATTATAAATACTTGTAGTTACACTAAGCCCCTCAGATTAATTTTTTGGGATAAGACATAGCAAGCATGCATGAACAGCATTACTAATGTAACATCTAGTAACATTTGGTTAATTAATTAATAGTATATAATACTTTGTGTAATTAGGTTAATACATAATTACTGTTGTAACCCTGTGTATCCAATATATGGTTCTCAATATGAGTATGTTATTTACACATTTGGACGGACATGTAGGAATGTACATCAAATATGTGAGGGCGTGATATCCAAATTGATACAGAGTAACTAATTAATAACAAGATACCATCTAAATAAAGAAGCTTAACACACCTTAAAAATCGCAAATCACCACTAATTAGGTGGTAAAGAGGATTAGAGAATGGAAGAAGCAAAACTTTGTCAAATGTTACGAGATTTACACCCGACCCAAAATCTTACACAATCTCTGAAGAATGTATTATTGCTAATAATATAGTTCGTTGTACTAGGAATATAAAGTACTAGTGTTTTTTCAGAGACTTCATAGAACTTTGTGTAAACTAAACAAAGTTTAAACAGAGCAGAAACACAGAACTTCTCTGGCCTAGCTAAGAAAAAGGGAAAGCAGAATAAGAAGGAAGCAAATCAGAACTTCACTGACATCAGAAACAGGTATATATATAGACGAATGCTGAAGACATAAGTAGTAGCATATTCATGCCGTATTATGTACGCAATATGAGTAAAAAATAAAAATATGTGACCTGGGTTAATGAGCAGTAGTGTTGCGATTAAGACCGTTATTAGTACCCACATTATCTGATAATAACCTCCTCGTCGGCCTTCCCTCCTCCTCGCTGGTGACGCCTCCATTGAATTTCACCCTAGCTAGCTAGCTCAATTATTTGTGTTTTCTTACCCTTGTGCCAATTTTTTTTTTTTTCAGTGAGTATTATTTGCAATATAAGGATAAGAGTAAGAATTTGGTGGGTGAATAATGACCATTGATGTTAAACATGATAGATACAAAAAAAAATGTCATACCACAAAAAAAAAAAAAAAAAAAAAAAAACAGAGGTCCCCAAAAAAATCTGACAAATATTGTTAGAGGTCTAGGGCAAGTAGCAAAGCAAAGGGTTTGGTCTTCTCTACGTAAATTTTGAATCGAAGGGTTCAATCAACGCGTGTAGTAGAAGCTTACAAAATGAAAATCAGACTGTTGAGTGTATGAAATATTATGAATATTTTATATATGTATGTTGTTGTTTTCTAATTTGGTCCCCCCAAAAATTCAATTTTTTGCCATGCAAATTTTTTGCAGTTTTAATGGCATTCTGCTTTTGGGTCCCGTTTGTTATAGATGTGATAGATTCTGGCCTTCTGGGTGTTTAGTGGCCACACCACGTCACCCTTTCTGGGTTCCTCGGCTACGTACTCGACTTAGCAGTACAAACAGCATGTCGGAGGGGGTCATGGTCTGTCAACTTTGTTTTTGAAGCATCTTTTTTGTAAGCGAGGTAAGGGTTTGATTCTCATTGTCTCTGGGCTCTCCGTATGTTGAGCGCCATGTGCGCTACCTAACTGTTAAGTTTGATAAACCATGCGTAAAAAATTCAATAAAACGAAGGACGTATTTTCCTATGACACCATCTTATATATTTCACTCAAAATCAAAGTTGTTTGTGGAACTGATCTGGAGCCTTGGTGTGTGCTGTAGCCTGTAGCTTATGCATTTCTTGTGAAGGGTGTGTTTTGGTCTGTTTCATCCTGTTGCTCTGCACGCTACAATTTGCATCGACGGCATACTGCTCCCTCGGCCTCTGACCATTAGCTCATTTACAGTTGAGCTAGTGAAGAGTCGAGACCCATTATCCGGGCTATACTTGTGTGCAGAGTCCCCTGCCCCCTCCTAACACCGGTTGATGGAGCTGTCACAGGCTTGAAAATAAAGAATCGGTTTAGTTTACAGTTTTAGCTTGGGTTGTGCCGGAGTCATCTGAGTTTCGTTGATTGATTTGGGTGACTAATCTGGCCAAATACAAGCCCATTACAAATTCCTGTATCCCTGCTGAAGGATCAGCTAAGAGCAACAAGTACATGTGGTCAATCACAAAGTTCATATCATTAAATCTGGAAACTGAGTCACTGTATTACACCCTCCTGTTAACCCTATAATCAAAAGAATTACTGATGACAGTATACCCAACCCCACTTTTTTAAGCTGGAGTTCAGGGTAGCTACAAAAATAAATATTGGTAAAGTATACCGTAGATGGCAAACAATTACATATGTCGAATACAGGGGCCCCAACGTGAAACAAAAAAGTAACGGCTCATCGTCATGCAGCTTTCTTCCTCAGTCTGAAATTTTAAGTTTGCCTGCACATCCTGCACATCCTGCACATTGTATACAGCAATCAAGCGGGAAGAACACTACAAAAGCCTGAGATGAGCGACATCATTGAGCCGTTTTATCTGCCAGCCTGTTTTCCACGAATGCTGCAACACAGTCACAGACGAATCCTCTACACATAGTTTATGTGAAATTACAGGACTGCAGCCAAGGATTCCTGTTAAAAGGCACTTAATTGGCACTGAATGAGTGAATACTCCAATACAAGTCGAAGCACATGAGGAACTTCGAACATTCATTTCACTAATCGAGCTTCGGCCACTTGGAGGGTCCTTGGGGGACATTTCATCCTCATGGTAGTGAGCGCCTGTAGTGGTTACCACTTGCAGCCTGCTTTTACCAGATTTTTTCCTCGACAGTGGACGGTGTCTCTGAAGCAAATCCAAATGCGTTGGGTAAGAAGGCCCATCTCGATCGTGGATCGAGTTAGGATAATTATGAGAGTTCTGCTGCGGAAACCCGCCATCATTTGGACGGGGAGAACAAAACTCTGATCTCAGCTTCTCAGGGAGAACCAGCAAGGTGCCGTTCAGGAATTGGGCCATGCGGAACTCCACTTGCCTAAGTGATTCCCCTGAAGGTGCCGCGAAGTCAGGTTGGAGCTTATCGATAAGACCCAAAATCTCTGGTGTATACATTTCAGATCGAGGGCAGCCTTCCCAGTGGCCTTGGCTCATTTCTGTGATTGAATCCGCTGTTTGTATCTGTCCCTCTGGAAAACCCATTTCCTGCAAAGAAGGATTAAAGAGATAGTTGTCAGCAACAAATGATATTGCTTGTCCCAGAAAACACGAGACCTGTCCAGGAAATACCTATGCTCAATCCAGAACCAAAAAAAAAAAAAAAAAAAAAAAAAAAAAAAAAAAAAAAAGAGGAAAAGAAAAGAAATAAGAACCAGAGTGTTATATGGAGTATCATTTTCTGCATACAATTGATATCTTCCACAAAAAAGTCGCTTATTAAATGGAACTTGTAAGCAGACCGGCCAAAAGCAATACCATTTCAAGTTCTGCAATGCACTTGGCCCATGTTACTTTAAAGTCTTTTAACCAATGTCAGGAAGGTGATTTACGAATCTATCCCCAGCAAAAGGACATATGTGCCTATATTATTTGTAATTGCAAATCAACACCACTAAGCTTTTGCCTGAAGTAAGTCACAGGAGCTGCTATAAAGGAGACATTGGAATATGGAACAGCAAATGACGAGCAGGGTTTGAAAGTAGGTGGGTTGACATTCAAGAAAGCAGCGGTTAAGCACATTACCATTACTGGACTAGGTCAGTTGCTGTAGCTAGAAAGCAGAATCATATCACTTCCTATATAGTTTTTGCTGTTTCACCTCTCTTGCTATCTTCCGTCTCAAATACCTAGCCTTCCTTCACTTTCTCCTTTGTCCATCCCAGTTTAGAGGAGAGGAAGGCTAAGGTTTGAGAAGATGGCAAGGATGTTTACAGCAAGATGTAGGTGTTCATAACTATCTCATTTTTTTCCCCCACAAACCATAAATGTGGTTATCTAGCCTGGAATGAGAAGGGGGAAATTAATAGTAAAAAGAAAGCTAAACACAAATTTCTGAAAGTATTGAAATGAAGTCACTCTTGATACTTTCGTAACTACAGTACATTAAAGAACACATTTAACATACAATAGGATGCCAACTGCAGTTGATGAAGGCTTAACATATGATGCATATATGTTCAAAAGAAAAGCTTTTGGAAGCATATGTTTCAATTCAATATAAAATAGTAATAGAACGTTCTAAATTCTAGGGCGAAGACAACTACAGTTGAAGACAACGACAATATATCACAGTGCCTCAAACCCTCACAGGCTCAATAGAGATTTTCCGGAGGGGGGGGGGGGATGTACACTGTTGAAAACACATACAGAGACCATACTACACACTGCAACAAGAAATTTGAACCGTTATAAGTTCTTTGAACGTTAAGCATATGCACTTTCTGTACAAGATTACTAAGAGTTATCATAACAATTGACATCAATCACAGAAAGTTGCCTAGCTGGGAGATAGTTTGCAAACCAAGAGAAGGGGGATTCCATATAAGAGAAGTACTCAGTTGGAAGTGGCTATGGAAAATTCACTTCCAAAGTGTCGACATATGGACAAAGTCAACAATGAAATATGAAGCAGCAGATTTGTGGAATATTAGCACTAAAACCACTGACTTGTGGGCATGGGAAAACCTGATGCATTTGAAAGATAAGTTGGTCCAAAGTGCTGGCAGCAAAGTAGATGTTCAAAATTTGTTAAATAAGTGGATTATTCAAGAAAGGTTTCAGGTGAAAGCAGCTTAAGAAATGCCAAGGCAAAAGGGAACAAGAACCCCGGAGCTAAAGTGGTGTGGGAAAACGCTGTCATGACTAGGCATTCTATAAACACAGTGCTTGCCATTCGGAATTCCCTGGCCACTACTGAGTACTGATAACATTACGATTCGAGGAATGAACATGGTGAGCAGGTGTGTGCTCGGCAAATGTAATGCCAAAATGTGCAACACCTGTTGTTTTGCTAGTGCTTACTCCAAGCAAGTATTGTAGCAGCTTCTTATCTGACAGGGGCTCTCAAGAGCCTTCTTGAGTCTTAAGAATGAAATCAACTGGCATCTTTGCAAGAACAAGGGAAAATCATGGCAGAAAAAATGGCTCAGAGTGGATATTATGTGCAACAGTCTACAATATCTGGGTGGAGAGGAATAATCGACTCTTTTTCTAACAAAACAAGATCAGCTGATCAGCTTGTTAACCATATTAAGTTCGTCACTAGTCTTAGGGCATATGCCTGTAGTAAGTTTTCTTGTTGAGGAGGAAGAGTGCAGCTAATTAGGACGGGTTTTTCTTTCATGTTTGTAAAAGCTAGTCTTTTTGTAAGTCTCCGCGGTTTCCCCCATTTTTCATATAATATATCAAGCTGATTCTAACCAAAAAAAACAAAAACAAAAAAACAAAAAAAAAAAAGCAACCAACAGCTATGGCTTATCCCAAAATGATTTGGGGTGGCTAACATAAAGCGTCATCCGTACCCGTCATCTGCAGGCCATAAAAGTTAGAGTTCGTTGCCAACAAGTTCTTAAAAGAGTAGTGGAAACACATTTAGCAAGAGTTTAAAATCAGTATCAAAAGGAAATGAACACAAATAAATTTTTAAAAAATATGGTTATAAAACAAGTGAAAAATGTATGAACATCTTTACAAATGTTAAGAAGAAAATGTTTGTGAAATTTCGAAAATAGGAAAATCATTCGGAAACACACATATCCAAAAGACGATTTAAGCCTCTATATATGGCATTGGCTCCACTTCATAGCAGCACCGCAAGAAATAAAACTTTATTTAATTTAGGTAAATCTAAGTCTGCAAAAAAATAAATAAAGGAAAGCATCCAATCAGCAAAGGCTAACAACATAGTCCGTTTGGTGAAATACTCCATTACTCCTCAATGCCGAACCGCAATATTGGGCACGAGTATGTTTCAAAAACCAAAGAGATTGATTGTTAAAACAGTAGAAGTCTAAAAGACGTGTAGGGTCTGCTTTCTCAAATTAGGCAAGTGCATTTAAGAGAGCAGGGCATAAGCAATCATTGTTTCTGGGCTAAGCGGCTGCAGAAGCAAGCAATCCAAAGCCCAAAAATTTCTTCTGAATCTCCTCTCTCCCTCTAAAAAAACCCTAGCCTTCTCTTTTCTTAGTTAGCCCATATTCAGATAAGAAAAGGCTAGGGTATGTTAGGAGGAAGAGATGAGAAAAAGGAGGGTAATCATGATTGCAGCTAAAGTTTATGTACTAAGGAGCCAGTCTAGATGAATTGTGATTAATGAAAATGACCACAAGACCAATAATTGAGATAATCATATTCCTGCCCTTGTGTCATAATCAACAGTTTCACATTACACTCCTAATAGTTGGAAGTCTTGGAACTCTATAGGAATAATAATCTGAGGCTTTGGCATAGATCAATGCATAAAAATACGAGTGCAAAATATAACTATTTCACATGCAGCCCCTCATAAGGGTAACAAGAACTTCCCATGAAATGACACTTCCTAGGAAATGAAGAAAATTGTATAGTTACACATGGAAGTGACCTTCCATGGGAACTTCTCCTTCACCTAGGGCTCCCTAGGTAAGAAACATCCTACACTTCATGGGAAGTCGAACTTCCTAGGAAGTGTAAATTTTCACACTAGGGTCATCCAAACAACTCACGGTTGTCGTCCTTGTTGATACGTGGGAGATATGGAATGCTTATAACCTAAATCAAGGTATTCAAAGAGTTCAAGATTCGTAATGTCAACTTCCAGCTCAAATATCTCCCAAGTATCAAGAACCATAGCAGGCTAAGAGTCTAGGAGTCTAAAGTAGTGGAGTATTATTGTATAGACTTTTATAACACACAGAACTTTGACAATAAAAACACAAAAAGAATCAAAGGGAGTTTCCTTCAAAACTTGGCCTTGTGACGTCGTCGTTTTCGTGCTTTGTTTCTGTGCGATCTTGGCTGGAAAATACTTAGTTTTAGCCTTACTTGATCACGAGTTTGAGGGTTAATTCATACCGATTTCATTCTTTTATTTCCGCTGAGTTATAAACTCAAAAGTACATATGTATTGTACTAGTTTTATATCATTTGTGTTTCCTAGGAACTGCAACTTCCCATGCTTTTAAGTGGTATCCAAAACGAGCATTAAATACCATTACGAAAATAAACATAAAATCTCAGACGGACTTACCGTGACTGCAATCGTAGAGAGATACGAAAGCAAAAGCCTATGGGGTCATTTCTGTAACTGGATAACCAGCAGGAAAAATCGCTTTTACTGCTTCACATCAATTGGTTTGGTGTTTTGATGATCCCTACCTTATTGAATGCAACTTACATATTTTAAATTGCTTCATTACTGCTGCTCCAGTAGACATTGATGGTATTCGTGAATCTGTTTTCGGATCTTTACTTTACAAAAACAATATTATATTTGGTGCCACTATCCCTACTTCTACAGCTATAGGGTTTCACTTTCATCCAATATGGGAAGCAGCATCTGTTGATGAGTGGTCATACATGATACATTGGCGGTCCTTATGAGCTAATTGTTCAACACTTTTACTTGGTATAGCTTGTTATATGAGTCGTGATTGTTGGAGTGAGGTGTTTGCTCCATGCGAATCAAGGGGAGGGAGCATCTTTTGCAAAATTGGATATTTAATCAGATGTCGACACCTTAAAATCATGCTCATTACCTAAATGATTAGCCTGCAACTACTGTACATCAAGGGCCAGGGTATCAGGACATATATTATCAATGTCTAAAAGTTGAAGTCCCATAGACAGTTTGTTTGGACTGTGGCTATATATAACCTACAGTGTCTCAGCAAAAAAACATTACCATTGACCCACTTTGTCACATATGACACCTTAACAGATCAAAGAAAAGGGCCAAGAGGAGGCCGTGAATATTCAACGACAAGTTCCTCATGAAAGGTGTCGACTTGAAAGGATTCAGCATAGCATAAGGTATCTCTCTAAAAACCACATGTTGATAATGGTAAGCAATTACAGACTCACAACACTATACTGAAATTTCAACACATACAAGGTCTCTAGGAAGTAAGAAATCCTCGGCCATATTCATAGGAAAGTATGTCAGTATCCAATTATCCATCGTTGTCGAGCTATGTCATTAAACAAACTTACAAAATGCCCTAGAGGAGTCCAGAAGACAATCCAAGCAAAATGAAAGCACCTCTCGGCCTATTAGTATTAAACCACTATAAATATAAGCTTAATGGATAATTTGATATCAGAAGTAAGCCATTACTTCTCCATCTTTTCCGTCTCATCTGACCAATCAAGACGTGATAACTGCATTATCAATTAATCACGCTGCTTGAGGCTTTCTAATAGAGACACCACCCACAAAAAGTGTAATTGAGACCATAGTTGTATCATAACACTCAAAACACTCAAAATTTGGATCCCATAGCCTTGTTTTATTCAGCAGTTGCTCCCCAATCGTCTGCCCTACACTAAATAGAGCCTCCATTCCCCATACGGTATTCCCCACAAAACAAACACTCGACCAGATCAATGACAGACTGCTTCCACACTAGTGCCACCAATGACAGATTCTTACATCTGTAGTTAACTTCCTGTCACACCTTTAAATTCAAACTCCCCATCTATGTACACTTATAGCTACAAGAACACATCCACCTTCCCTACAAAATTGGAATCACTCCCATATCACCATTGAGACAACTAACCACTATGCAAGATTATCGAAACATAACCAACACAAACACCACAAATTATCGAAAAACATATCCCATAATCAACTACCAGACCAAGAAGACATACTCCAAATCAGCACTAATCAAACAATGCGATACAACATTCTTAACAGCGCGAATTAACACAGAAAAAGAAAGACGATATCGATATGGGAGGGAGTACCTGACAAACAGAAACAGCAGTCGATTTAGCACGATCCAATGGTGAAGTATAAACAGCATTAAACCTGACCCCTTGAGAATTCAAGAAGACAGCCAAAGCTCTAGCTTGCCTCTGCCCATTATTCGTCAAACCGGCACCGAGGCACCTCCCATTAATCAAATCAGGCCTCAAACTCAGCTCACACTCACCATGGCTTATCAAATACACTTCCATCAAACTCCCTCCTCTGTCCTCCTCCATCACCAACATCCCCTCCGACGAGTAACTCCTCCCAAAGCTCGGTGGCGGGGGCGGCAATGGCGGTGGTGGGGCTAGAACATTATAAGGGTCCCACACCTTGATGGAGGGACCCATCCTCGGCGTCCCCAATGAAGAAAGCTGAGGAGATAGAGGAGATGCTGAGGCATAACATGGGAGCATCTCTGGTTCTTGTTCAAGAAGCTTCTTATTTACTCCCCCATTTACATCTACTACAAGTTGCCTTGAAATTTCACCATTTTCATCATCTTCTTCTTCTTCTTCATCTTCGTCTTCTTCTTCTTCTTCATCTTCTTCTTCTTCTTCAAGTGTCTGGACTGATTGAGTTGAACCCATATGGGGAAATCAGTACAAAATTTGGGGATTTTATGAAGATCTTGCTGATCTTACAAAAATAAAATCTGGGTCAATCTCATTTCTGAAAAAAGATGTTAACTTTTGAAGAAAGATTGAATCTTTTAATTTGGAGGGAAGTGTAAATGATAGAAAAGCTGGGTAAAGTTTTGTAGTTGGCTTTTCTGGGGTTTGAGCAGATGACCGAGAATTGAGGAGGAATTGAAGATTGGAGAGAGAGAGAAGGGCAGATCTGACTGAGAGAGTTTCAGATTGGTAACAAGAATCTTTGAATTGATTGATATTCCACAGTGAAATAGGTAGAGGAGACAGGGATTCACTGATTTCACTCTATCAACACCAGTGAAAAGTTGGGTAGAATGCTTTTTTTTTTTTTTTCCGACGATATCACTACCGTTTTCAGTTTTTGTTTTTCTTTTTTTGTGTAAAAAGTTTCGTTAAATAAATTACAAAATTAAATTTAAATAGAAAATGAAAACCTACAACTGAAAACTGAAAACCCACTTATTCTGATTTTCAAAAACGGGACTTTGGTTTTCAAAAAAACTGAAACTGAAAACAGAAAACGATACCAAACAAGCCCAGGTGTTGATTTTGTCACGGCGGAAACTACGCCGGGCAAATTATTAAAACAGACAAAAACACCCCAAAATTGTTGCCCGCTGCCCGCTGCCCGCCAATGAGTATAGTCATACTCCCTCCGTTCCAATGAAATGTTGGACTTTGTTTTTGGACCAAAAACCAATAAAACGTACTCCCTCCGATCCTATTTAAACTTACTTTCCCTTTTGAGCACTCCAAAATAAGAAATAATAAATAATACTTTATAATTTAATTAGCAAATAAATTTAAAAGCTAATCTTAGCCAACATATTTATGTTGCCTCCCTAATTTTTCTCTCAACAAAAATCGTAATATTTTGGGAATGAGAATAACAAAGTCGAAACCCTGAAAAAGGGAGAAGGAAGTTTAAATAGGACCTGAGGAGTAGTAAATTGTAGTAAATCTCCCCATTATTGTAGTAAATTGTTTCCCAAACTGTTTCCACCCTCGTGCTCAGAATTCTCAAATGAACTACTGCAAATTTCAATGGTGCACGAGCTAAGGTCTACAATCAAATTAAACTACAACAGGGTTTTCAAAAGAATTTGGAGGAAGTATTTACCTAAAAACATCATGGCGTCTCTGTCTATAGTTGATGCGATATCAATGTCTTTTCTTTTCCGAGTGTATCCGGGATATCGATTCCAATTAGTTCTTTAAAATCAATTAGCAGTTTGGAATTTGATTGATTATGCTTAGGGAAGTGCATTACCTTATCCAAAACTTGATTTTTGTTCATGTGCACATAAGATGTTTGATGAATGCCAAACTCGATTTTTCCATGGTTTACCTACTTTGTGTCATTTTGTTGGCTGAGTTTAATTTGTATTTGTACTAAAAGTTGGAGTATTATCTCAAAAAAAAAAAAAACAAAGTTGGAGTAGCTCTTTTTTTTTTTCTTGTACTGGTTTAGTTTATGTGAGATTGAATGTACTTGCAAGCTCCATGGACAAACAATGTAGTATACTGTATGTTCTTATCCAGGCCACGATTGTAAGATTTAAAAAAGGAAGAATTTTATTTATTTCTATTGCAAAAATATAATATTTGATACCATAAATTAGACGGGCATGATACTAGCCTGTTTTAATGGAGTGGAGATCCTCTGTCCCATTCTTGTGTCCCACTCCCTGTACCCCTCCAATCAAATCCTTAGAAATCAATTAAATTATAAGCTTGAATGGATTTTTTTATGTTGGATAGTGGGTTTGCAAGGTTGTGATTGGAGGGGTACATAAAGTGGTACACAAAGTGGGACAGAGAATCCTCATTCGTTTTAATGGCCAAGATCAATTTACTGGGAAAATATTAGTAGCTTTACGTAGATAAGAGCGGGCAGTTGGCAATAATTTTAGGGGAGTTTTTGTCGGTTTTAGTAATTTGTCTTGTAAAGGTGTAATTTCCGACTTGGCAAAATCAGCACCCTTGATTTATTTGCATTCTAGTGGAAATCACCCTCTTTAAAGGGCGTCAAAAAAAAATCATCCTCTAAAAAATTAGAGTTTGCACTATTGTACTCATCTTCTATCCATTTCGAAGAAAATTGAGTTAACTTCAACAGTCTCAAGGCTTGTTGAGTATCATTGTCGTTTCTTGCTTTTGTTTTTTGCATATTAAGGGCTTATTTCGTATAGTCCACATCATCAACCTATTTGTGACTCCCGGATTAATTTAGGTGAATACAGTCTCTTAAACTGCATGTCCGAACATTTGAAAACATTTCAACTTTTTCTGAATTAAAGTTCAGAATTCAAATCATAATTTATCATCATCATTCAGGTGGTACCAAACTTTATGACTCTTGGTTGTATCATAATTCCCAAGTTCGAATCCTCATATCCTCAAACTTTATGTCCGCCTTTTTCTTTCGAAAGGTTAACGAGAGAACCCAAGCACTTAGTTGTTAATGCCTCGGGAGGTAGTTTCAAAGACCTTAGAGCCGATGAATGCAATGCGATACATGAGTAAATGGCGAAAGCCAACAAGCAATGTGGAGTGATATGGAGAAGCCGAAGGTTCACCAAGTAGAGGATGGTGATGATAATAAGGGAATTCTCTTGCGAAATACCAAACCAGTGCAAGGATTGTCAAGATCTTTAAACTCCAAGACCAATGTTAGTACTATAGATGGTAATTATTGTGAGATTTGTTAAAGACATGACAATTCTTTTGAAATTTGTCCCACAACCAATTTTCAATAAGTAAATGATATGTCTTGGTCAACCAACAACAAAACTAAAGACCAAAACAATTCTACATGCAAAACTATTTTACACCAAATCTCTGAAACATCCATATTTGTCTTACAATAATACCGATAATGTTCAAAATCCAAGTGTCATGCACCCTCCTGGTTTCCGCAAAGGAGGGCATCAACCGAGGAACCCAACAAACTTCAACTCAAATCTCCTAAGGCCTCGTTTGATTCAAGTACTGGGTTGGGTTTGGAATCATGAATCGGGTTATTGTGGTATCGGGTTGGAAACTCATTCCTAAGTCCTTTGTGTTTGGTTGCTTTGTAAGCATTGTTATTTTATTTTCTAAAGATACAGTGTGAGTATTTGTTACACTGAAGAATAGGACGAATAAAACAAGAAAAGTGATGAAAAATGTTCCTTACTCAATAATCTACCATGACACAATTGCCAAGAAGCAAAGCAGCAATTGCCACGTTTGTTAATGTCCGCAGAACATTCAGCCACACATTGTAATTTTTACTTATAAAACTCGCATTAAGGGAAAAACGAAACCCAAATTAAGATCTTTGGCCTTTATCCTCTCTTCCTTTGTAATTTGTCACAATTAGTTTTATCATCTATGATACCCAAAACGCCAAAGCCGCGTCGTTGACCTCTTGAATTCAACAAGCATCGATGAGTAATAAATTGAGCAGGCCAGGAAGTAAAGTAAAAAACTGGTATTGAATAAAAGACCAAGAGCAGCGAAGAAGAAAAGAAAAGATGAAGAGCAGGGTTCAAATGGAGGGTTTGTTGAATCAGGAGTGGGGAGGGGAGATTCTGAAACCCATTCCTTGGGTTTCATATGGTACGCGATTTACTGGGTTGAAGGTGTTAAAAAATGCAAACAAACACACGGTATGGGTTTTATTCAATCCAACCCCATTCCTAAACCCACTACAACGTAAACCAAACGGGGCCTAAAAACTTGCGAGAAAATTCAAACGCTAAAAAATGACCATAACATTGAAATGACCTTGAAACATTTAACCAAGCAAATCAAATATATTTCCACCAAACAAAAATCCTTAGAGGCTCAATTGGCGCACAATCAAATCCTACTAGTCGTGCACTGGGCACATTTTCGGGGCAAGCTCGCATGACCAAAGAAAATGATTGTGTTAATGTCATGCATAGAGACGAGCATTTCCAAGAAATGAACATCCACCAAGAGAAGCGTGTAAATGCTTTGGAGGTGGATGAAGGAGAATTAGATGATGACATTGCCATCGGGAAGAGTATAAGAAGTTTTTCTGACCAATAATGAGACCTTCGACGGGAAAATAATGGTGAGGAGAATCAAGAGGAATAATGAAACTTTTGGTCAGTTAATGTTGGACCTTAAATAGATAAATGAGAGGACGTCGTTGGATCAAATCTTTACGATAATGCCTTGATTAACTTTATTTATTAAGGCCACCACTAAAGATAAAGAGGTCTTCAATGATTGTAAACCTCTTACCCATCGAGCAGTGTAACAGCCCGACCCACCATACGTCGCAACACAATCCAATTGTTGGGGCAATACCCATTGTCTAGTCCAAGAGCTTAAGTTAATGTTAACTTAGGTGGATTCTATATTACGTGGCTTTGGTTTGATAAAGTACATGAGTTTGTTAAGGAAAAGAGTTTTTTTTCTAAACATGTTTCTATTTGGTAAGGTAAGTCAGTTAGTTGACTTCTAACCTTAATTGGGCCATAGTATATAGGGTGAAATTCCCTATGTTATTTTGTGTGTGCTTTTCGTGGAATTTGTGAGAAGAACACGTACGTCGAAGACAAGCGAAAATATTATGGGTTTGATCTTTGTACGTGGTGTACGTACGCACTGGTGCGAATAGACGATCGGATATTGTATCGTGGAACCTTCGTGGGGTTAACAAATCTGGTGATTGATTTGAGCAGCTGCGTACGGGCAGTACAACGGTTTCGTCTACAATCCCATGACGGTTAGTACATCTATTCAGGTGTGATTTATCTCTAGGAGTATTATTAATTGGTGATTTTTAATTATATACTCGGGAGCTAGGGGTAGTTTATCTTCGTTCCTGATTTATAGCGTGTTTCGAATTCGGTATTGTAATTCGAGACGGTGGTTGTACTTGTGCTATTTTATATATATAGTGGAATTCAAATGTTTTGCTGGTGTTTTTTACCTCTGGATATGGAAGGTTTTGCCCCGCGTTTAATCCCTAAAATTCGTGCCTTATCTTGTTAGCTTGCGTATTTTCTACTTTTGTTTATTATTGTCGATTGGTTTGCTTCCGCGACGCGTGGGAGATTGGTCATATTTCCCAACACCAATAAGATGAGATGTCACCCATTAGCTCGAACATCCTCTCATGGGTTTTAAAAAGTGAAGGTTTTGTTGGTAGTATAATGATAGTAATCTATTATAAATTGATCATATGAGTCTTTGCCAATGTGGGACAAACCAACTCTATGAACCAATTTCCCTAATCCCGTAGTGATACAAGCCCTGCCTTCAAAACTTGGAGATCTGGGATGCTTCACCAATGCGTGTGAAGCTGGTGGGGTAATGGTAGAGAAGTCTTGTGCGAATTGGGGGCCAATGTGAGCATAATAACGACTTGATGTACGGATATTATGCGTCTTTTTGAGATGAGCCCAACATCTAGAGCTATATAAATGGTCTATGACTCCCTCATGTACCCTTTGGGCATCATTGAAAAAGTTGAGGTAAGAGACGGTGTGGGGATTTATGCACCTATTGATCTCCATATTGTGGATTTAGATCCAAGGAAACCTCAATTATTCAAGATCGACCCTTCTTAGCCACATGTGGCAATACCATTGATGATAAGATATAACGGGAGTAGTTTGATGATAGTCCGCTTTATTCGATTTTATCATCAAGTTTATGTTTTTACTTGCTAGTTTAGCTTTGGATATTGTTTCAAGTGGTAGAATCATCTAGTTGCTATTTTCATTGCATGATAGCTTAGTTTAATCAACAAACACCCACCCCCCTCCAATTTGCTTAAAATTAATTAATACACTAACTTGACTTTTTAGAGAGTGTAAGTTGTGCGTCTCGTAGTGATCGAGCCTTAAACGTACTACACTAAGACTTCCGTATCTTTGGACTATAATAAATTATATTTTTGTACATGGACCAAAGAGGACACGTTAGTGTTCTAGTAGCACACCATCCTCAATCATAATATGGCACTATTCCGAGTTGAGGACCAAATTAGTGTAGATACCTTCATTTGTCCCTACCCAAATGCCCGATGATAAAAGGACACTATAATGTGAACTGCGTCTACTTGCTCTGCTCTTTGAACAATTGTTGTCGTGAATCCCTTAACAAATACGTCTTCACCCAAAACAAGGCCAAAAAACCACCTCTTGAAACCCTTTTAAACCTTACCTAAATTAAAAACAGCTCTTGTGGCTGAATTGCCATAAAGCATCAAGAAAACATGTTTTTGTACATCATTTGCCCATCCAAATTCACATGTACAATAATCATATCATGACCAGGCAAATAATGCACTTTCAAATCGTGCGTCGAGGGTCCGCGCGCACGCCTTGTCCACACAGAGTCCCTGACTCACCCTTTTTTTTCGCAAGGCGCGCGCGCCACGGGCTATACATTTTGGGCCGTGTGGTTGATGATGCGAATCCGAAGCACGAAACCCTAAATGGCCGAAAAATTCTAGTCTACCCTAGCCTTCCACCACTATAAATACACCTCTCCTCCCCCCTCATTTTAGACACTTTTCACACACTTTTTTTGACTCCGAATCTCTGCTTCTCTTTCTCCATTTCTCTCACAAAAAACCCTAGCCACAATACAAATACCCTAGCACGAACACATACAAAAACCCTAAAGCACCCTGAAACGTTTAGGGCACTCCCAGACACAACACATCTAAAATACAACAGAAACAAAGCCCCTCACAAACACCCACGTTCGAAGAGCAACGCATCACTCCAAGAACACATCTAGCCCTAACGACGCAAAATAATGATTAACGCAGCGATCTCGAAGCATAGTATAGCAAGTAGTAGTATCGCGGACACACGTAAGTCCTGAGGCCACCTCCTCTTTCCTAAACTTGTCTTTTTACATTTAAGATCTTCTACCCCTTCTTTACGTGCACAATTTATTGGTTTTGACATAGCTAGCGCAAGGTGTTTGGACAAATTGGTAGTTAGTGACCGTTAATCAATCTTAACGACGTTGCAACCTAAGATCTGGTTTTTTTGCTAAATAACCGACTTAGTTAATTTACTAGATTATATATAACATGTAAATGAATGTCAACTTGAATGACTTAACTTCTCAACGACTTGTATGTGATAATTCAACTAGTTGAGACCGCTATAAGCGGGCGGGGTTGGGTGTCTTATGACTTCCCTACAAGTACCGTCACCCCCGAACCAAGTCTTACGATCCGTAGACTACATATTGGTGTAGGGTATAATGCGCATTTTGTTCCTTACGTCCCTCGATTAGTCCATTTCGGTAAACGACTCGTGAAAGTGTTTTTTACTTGCATGACTCGCTTCTGGCTTCCCCAAGCGTTTATGCTTAATGGGTACATAATCACTTAGCGTTTACGTAGTCCCTCGTTAACAAAGGAACAAGATCGCATTGCATGATCTCCAAACACCCCATAATTATTTGGTGGTGACTCCTAACCTAGTGATGTGTGGTGTATATGCATGTGCTAAAGCATTGGATTTAGACGTTGTAGGGGAGTTTTGAGCGTGTTATTAATGCTAATTTGATTAGAGTTGAGTGGAGAGAATTTGATGATATTACGGTGTTTTTGGTAGTTCAAACCCCGGCATAGATTCTTAGCACAAGCCCCTAAGGGGACCCGAGAAGACCCGTGGAAGTAGGACGAGGAAAAGGAGAAATTAAACAGACATCCTCGGTCCGACACACACTTGTCTCAGTCCGAGGAGGAGAGGTCTCGGTCCGGGAAGAATTCTTCTCGGTCCGAGACAAGTTGCTTTCGGCCCAAGACGGTTCCTTCTCGGTCCGAGAATGGCGATTTCTACGAAGCTTCCGGGTTGCTTTTCTCTTGGATTCTTTTGTTTTTGTCTTGTAATATCTTTTGAACTTGTCTAGAATAAAGGGGGCATGAACCCCTCCCTAATAATTATCACTAAAACTATTATTTTCTTCTTGTTTTGAATTCTAGATAGAGAAACTTAAGGAGAGTTTAGAGAAAATTAGTATTTTTATTATGAAATTCATCTAAAAAATTAGTGTAACAATTCTCATGGAAGTTTAATCCCCTTATAGACTCTTGGTGTAATCAACATCTTTCATCCTATGTATTAGTAATATTTTTTCTCTCTAATTTGCCTTTAATTTCATTGTAATTAATTCCTTGTTCTTCAACTCCTTGATTTGCCCTTATTTTCTCTCTAATTGGTTGATTAGATTGAATTGGGTGTTTCTCATGCTTGGTTAATCGTTGATGGTCATTGATTATTAACCCAAAAGGAATCAACTTTCACTTGATTAGTGTATGGTTATGACTAATTTGTGATTGGGGAATTAATTAGGCAACTAATAGATTAGATTTGATTAGTGTCAAGGTTGCGGCTAATTAGATACTAATTTGGGTTGTTCATAATCCTTTATTAATCCTTACTTTTCATACCTTTGATTTCGATTTGTTTGAGTGGTCACTAGACAAATTAGGATAAAAGGAGGGGAATTTGGAAGCGGTTGCTCAAATTCCCCATAAAATTAAAGTGGATTAATTGGTTAAAATGGGATTATCTATGAATTGGTATAATTAGAGAGAGGTAAAACGTGCTATATTAGGGTGTTAGGTTAGATTTTCACCGAGGGCCGCCTTAATTAATTTGGTATATCGTTCATTTCCCTTTTATTCAACTTCAAAACAAAAACCCCCCTTTGAATTGTTTTATTTCTTTTGTTTATTTCTTTTAGCCACATATATAGAACCGCATTGTAGACTTCCCCTCTTCCTTGTGTTCGGTACCCACCTACCCTAACTTTTTAGTTAATATTTTGTAGTAATTTGACTAGTAATAACGACTTATTAGCTGTCAAATTTACCTAGTGCAATCATCGCACGACTCGAGCGTCCGCCGCGATATAGACCACCCATGAAATCTACATTTAGACTTGATGCAAAAGGTGGAGAACTCGTACTATGTGATCCAAAGCTTGCTCAAATTTATCCCCATGCCCCTTAAAATCGTCCTTCAACACCTCAATGAAGGCTTCAATATGCTCAAAGACGATACGTATCATTTCTCTTTGGAACATAGCCAGGGCATTGCAAATTAAAGATTGAATGACATCCCCTTGTACGCTAAGGTACCAAAGGGGCATGCGAAAATGGTCTTCTCCTGGTCCTTTAGGGCTTTTGAAATTTGGAAATACCCCGATTTATCATCCAAGAAGTGATAGTACTTGTGCCTGACTACTTGTTCCAACATTTGATCGAGAAGAATAGCGGAAAGTGATATTTCCTTGTGTCGGTGTTTAAGCTGTGGTAGTTGATATAAACTCTCCAACCCGTTTAAAACCTTGGAAGAACCATCTGGCCCTCTTGATTGCTACCACCGTGACCTCTCCCTTCTTAGGAACGACTAGGGTGGGGCTCACCCATTAGCTATCCATAATGAGAAAGTCATTCTCATTTGCCAAAACTTCAAAACCTCTTTCTTAACTACCTTTATCATGGGTGAGTTAGGCTGTCTTTGAGGTTGTCTCATGGATTTTGCCCCCTCCTCCAACATGGTCATATGCATAAACTTGGCCCGACAAACAATACGGGTCCTTCTGGCACATTTTAACCTAATTCGTGCGCAGATAAAGAATCTTTCCATGAGGTCACCTATCCTAAGACCACTCCCATTAACCACGACTAACCTAATTGGATATAATTGGGTAATACAAATTCATGTATGTTTAAGCTAAAATGCAAATGATACTTGTAAATCAACATTATGAAATTAATGAAAGGTCGTAAAAACTAAAATATTGGAGTTAGAAAAAAGCACATGTGATTGATGCGTTGTACTTTATAGTCGTGAAATGATTTCACGTCAACCTTAGGTAGTTGTTAATGGAGGAGAGAGCAGATATAAGAAGAAGGTGGTGAGAGAAGGAAAAGCAGGAAAGAAGAGAGAGAATGAGTGGGTAGGGAGATGAGAGAGAAATTATGTTCAAAGTCGGTCCATGAGAAAAGATAGTGAAAACGCCCCAATTAGCCTTCGTGTTTCAATGCTTAGAAACACGGATCAATCTTGATCGTTGGATCAAGCCAGATCAATGCCTCTCATAACTTATTACTTCCAACCTTGATACAACCTTTAATTGGATAAGGCCACTGATATGTATATATATTTGGTCAAACTTTAAAAAATTTGACCATAAAAAATATTATATTGGGAAGGAGGAAGTAGGACATGTGAACCAGATCTAGCAGATCACATCATAAAAAAATTTGACCATTGAGTATTTAGTAGCACATGGAAAGTAAATCGACTCTGAAATGATACATGCTTATATTGTGATTTTGTGGAGTATGGCAATATTTAGATGAAAATACTATTTTTGGTTAGTTTATCCCTACATGAAGAAGAAAATCACGTAATTAGGTAGGCTTTTAAATGTATAGATATGCACTTAAAATAAAGAGGATGAAATTATTATAAAAAGACTAACTATCCTCATTGTTTATCACACAAAAATTGCTAAAAGCTTGTCCACAAAAGTTTGTCACAGAGTTGAAACTACATTTCCATGAGAGATATACTTCCCCAACTTCTATAAATAATTCCAATCCTCAAATATATTCAATACATAAGTTCTCTTGGTACTCTCTGTTTTTCATTCATTGTTAGTTTTGGTGATTGTGATCTCCTCTGTGATCGTAACAGCAGGGAAGAGTCTAGTAGATGTGTGACACCGTGTGATACAACATGAATTTCCAAAACATATATGCTTAACTTTGTAAGTATTATCTCACGTTGTCTCTCATTCACTCATCTTTCTTACCCGGTATTTTTTTTCTATATATATTTATCATTCTTTTAAGTTCAGAGGAATACCAATTCAAATCATCCTGAATTCAATTAGATCAATATTATCGAACGGATCATATCCTAATAAAGGTGATAAGGATAAATCCTTCCATCCAAGTATCCTAGGTAAGGGTATAGACCTTTTACTTCAAATTAATTTGGAGTACAAACAACTCTACTAGATCGATCTATGTTTGTATTTTTTTTTATCTTACATGTTATTGTGTGGTATAACTTATTGCTAATTCACTTTAATGAAAAATAATATATTATTTTTTGGGTTGTTCCAACCAAAATCTATGGTCATTTTTAAAATTCTGTAAAGTAACAATTTAAATTTTTGGTTGATATAATTTTCCTATTATTTAATTATTGCAACGAAATGTAATGTTGTTATTAATTTATTTACTTTAGGGACTGTTTGGTATCATTTTAGTTTTCAGTTTACTATATTTATGTATTTTACAAAAGTCCTATTTTTGAAACCCTGAAACAGTTATTTTTTGTTTTCAATTGTCAGTTATTGACTCTATATGATGGAATCAAACAATTTAAGTTTAATTTTCTTTAACTTATTTAACTTGAGAACAAATAAACATGCTAATGATGGTTACATAAATTTCAAAATATAATCAATATTATTCTCGTCTCACTTTAAGTTAAAATAATTATACTTGAAGAGTTACCATTGTGTAAAATTGAACCTAATTTATAATTTTAGGCCCATTATAGCTACATCTATTCTAATTGGCAACTCAAAACTCCGGTTGTTTACTCATTCTAGTTCGTCGAATCGATGCACACCAAAAACCCAATCCATAAAAAAAAAACCAAAATAGTTGGGCTCGTTTCTAATTATAATCTGGAACGGTGCACTTTGAGTCTCATGTTTGAAAGAAAAGCAAAGTCTTTTGATTTTCTCTTTGTAGACTTGTAGAAGTTGAAGAAAAACGAGTTCAATATAAAATTTTGTAATTTACCGATCTCCTAAATATATAGAATAAGCTAGTTGTCGCTTATTAAGATGGATCATTATTCAAAGAATAACTAACGTAACTACGATTGGATCTATGGATTCATTTGACTAGTTCTAACCGAACTTTGAACCACACGCTCTAAAAAAATTACACATATATATCATAGTATTCCAAAGAAGTGTTCTTTCAATAACTACAACGATAGTTCTTTTGCGACTCTAGGTAGTAATGGTTAGGTGGCACCAAAACGGGCACGTGACGTGGCATAGAAAATAAAGAACTATGGCGCATGTTTGATAAATTCAATATACACAATATTTTTAATTTATCATGCCAATTAAAAGAGATTATATCTTATTTATAATTGGAAATCAAAGTTTAATTAATTGTAACGTCACGATTAGCCTAATAATAACTAGTATCTTATATAGAATGATATACCGTCACTAATTAAAAACTCAAACTTTCTGGTCATTGTTTTTTAACTTATTTGAGTTATTAATAGTTTTTGTGCTTAGAACATATTCTATTGATCTCTATGTGTCACCGACAACGATTATCCTATCAATTGTGAAGTTCTAGGGTAATGTGATGAGATAGTGATTTTCATTTGTTAGGTCGATATTGGTATCTTGGTAGTAGAAAAGTTGGAAAACTATGAAACCACTTTGTTTTTCACGTTAATGGACTATATGCACATTATATTTATGGATTATGTTCCTTTCGATATAGTTTTTGATTAGTTTATATAATATCAATATGATCCATGCTTACAATATCGTGTACACGTTTAAGGTGTACAGAGCCGTGAATTTTTTTTCCTATAAAGAGTTATCCATGTTACGAGTAGTGAACAAAGGGGTAGAGATCTTCTAATTAATCATACTAAAATGAACTTACATTCTCTAGACATTGGAGTGGTGAGATATATTTAAGAAACAAGAATAGAGCATTTACTATTTATATTCATTATAGTTAGACATAGGCCAAATACCTTGCCTTGACATTAAAAATTTATTTTGTTATCAAACACCCAAATTTTATTAATTGGTTAACATATGCAGATACATGTCACACTTTAATAAGATTTGTTTCATCTCTAAGTGAAAAAAAGAAAAAGAAAAAGTAAACTAAACTTGGTAGTAAATTTTAGATTGTTTTCTAATTAGGTTCACCTAAAGGTTTACGGTTTTCTAAATGCACATTACACCACGGTTTTGAACTAGAGAGAGACTTCAAGAAATGACGCTCTATCAATAACCAAGCCGGATCTAGTATATCAAAAGGGATTTGACTTTTCTATTGATTCATACGGATTGGATGAGGTATTCAACTCTAGGGATGAATCAAAAAATAAATATTTATTGGTTCTACCTCCTATTTTTTGAGAATGTTAAGAGTCTAAGTCTTACTTTATTTATGTGATATTTTTCCAATTAATTAGTGAGATCTCATATTTTGTTTTTTCAAGTGAGAATCTCATTTAATAAGGCAGGAATTAGGCTCTTAACATGTGATCTATGGGCACATTATTAAAAAACTAGAATGTTTATCTACCCCATTATAAAAGTAAGTGATTTTAAATCTATAATTAGAAGAAAATTTGTACCCTTATATTATTTTGGGGCCTATCTGTATAATTATTAATGGTTGGATACAGTCATACAGATAAATGTACAAATCTGCCCCAAAGTAAAAATAAGGTAAATATATATATCTTCTCATAAATAAAAAATTTAAAAACTTGTAGATTGTTAGTTAATCTGCGATATGACAAGGTTTTATTTACAATTAATGTTGAGTGATTTATTAACTCTATATTTTTCGAAATTTGAAAGATAGGTTATGTCAAATAAAATATCAGTTGGTTTGGTAGGGATAAGATAGGCAAAATTGAAAAGTAAAAGACACGATTTTTTTTTTTCAAATGATTTAATGTGAACGCAATTGTGTTTAGCAATTGATCAACTTTCTTTGAAAGTAATGTTAGTGTAATAACCCACTATATATAGAATGAAATACTGTAAAATAGAAATTAACTAATAATAAAATAAAATATTGCACTATTTCCTTGGAGAAAGTGATGGCAAATTAAGAATAAGTCAGCATCAATAGTCATCTTAACCAAACATGACTAGGGGAAAAAGGCCAACCAAACTCTGCTACATGGTCAATGTTGGAGATAGGAGAACAAGTTTTAAGCAAAGAAAATCTAGTCTTTTGTTATGGTTAGAACAAATTACAACTATATGTGATATTGAGGCATGTGGTATTCTTTATAACACTGATCGTAGTGGAGATACCTGACGCTTTTCCTAATGATATGTCCCAACTCGTATGTCTTATCTCAAAGCTCAAAGAATCGGGAATCGCCGTTCAAGCCACAAGAATGTATACTGAACAAGCTATAACTGAAAGAATCTCAAATTTTTGTGAGCAACTCAATAGCTTCTCAAATGGTAACCAATAAAATAGGCATTTTAGGCTTATGCATCAATCCTTTGTTGAAAAAAAAAAAACTTGAACTTTGGTGATCTCTCTATATGGGATCTTTTGGAATTCACCAAAATGGCAGACCGTCAATTTTAAGAGACCAGTAATCTTATAACAGTCAAAGAGGCAAGTCATTATCCTCTTTCTTTGTCTATTACCACAAATTTTCTAAATCAACCTCGAGAGATAAGATCTAACCATATTTCCATGATGGAAATGCTGAAGAACTATTTCATTTTGGAGCCACCAGTAAGTACCCTCTTTCTTTGTATGTCACTGCATATATTTCAAATCAATCAGTAAAGATTGAGTATTTGAAACATTTGCAGTTACAGACAAACAAAGAGGATACTTACTCGTGACTCCAAAAGAAAATTGTTCTCGACCATCTGTCATCATAGAAATATGGTTGGATCCTATCTCTTGAGGTGGATTTAGAACATTTGCGGTTACAGTCAAAGAAAGATGATGATTACTTGCCCCTTGGAGTGTTATAAGATTACTGATCTTTTGAAATTGACACTCTACCAATTTGTTGAATTCCACAAGATCCCATATTGAGAGATCATCAAAGCTTACGTTTTTTACAACAATGGATTGGTGCATGAGATTACGCTCATTTTCGTGATTACCCTTTGATAGCCTATTAAGTTTCTTACAACACTTGGTGATCTTTCAGTAATATATGCTTCTTGAGTAAACATCCTTTTGGTTTGATAGACGGTGCCCAATTCTTTGAACTTTGAGACAAGGCCTATGACTTGGGATGGATCATTAGGAAAATCTTGGGTATTACTCCACTACAGTCAATGTTATAAAGAATACCACATGTATTAATATCACATAAAGTTGTGATTTGTTCCAACCTTAATAAAAGACTAGATTTTCTGTACTTAAGACTTGTTCTCCTACCTCCATAATTGACCTTGTAGGAAAGTTGGTTTGGTCTTCTTTCCTTAGACATGTTTGGTTAAGATGACTTTAGCGCTCACTTTATCTTAGTTTGACGCTTTCTTCAAGGAAAGACTCTAATATTTTATTTTATTATTAGTTTGTTCCTATATTCTCAGTATTTCATGTTATAGCTAGTGGATTATTAGTCTAACATTACTTTTGATTTATCATTCTATGTGAATGATAACTTATGAGTTTGATCATGTTATAAAATATCAAAACACAGTTAAGCACATGATGTACCTTTTCAGTTCTAGTGCATGTGTAAGTACATACTGAAAGTGTATGAATAACGATATAAGTGACATTATGACTCATCATTTGACTCTTATTAGAACATGGTTATATATACGTTGTGCATTATCATTGGGAAGCGTACTAGTAACATGATGTCTTTGAGATATGAGAATGGTTAATGTTTATGTGAGCAATAAACTTCTATTAATGTGGTTTATGGAATTTTGTTGGTGCGATAATGATATTGTTATGATTTATCGAATCGGATGAGTACACATGTTGGTCTGTGTGTTTTTTCGTTCTAAGACAAACTATGTTAAGTAAATGATTTCATTGGAAAATGATTCTCAAGCTTTGAAAGAATATGTTCTCATGGAAGCGAAATTGGATTAATTATAATACACATACATGAGTATATACTTTCGTGTACATATGTGAAAGTAGTTAAGAGCTTAGAATTTGAGAGTGGTAATGTGGTATATATCAATCTCATATGTTAATTGTTTGTAATTGTGACAGGTGATTATCGAACTTATCATCTGTTGTGACAGTGGTGTGTGTGGTAATTGACAAATTGATCACCAGTCATAAACGATATAGTGAATTGACGGTTGAAGCGATAATGAGCGTATGAGTAAGTGAAGAGGCAATCTAGCTAGGAGACAATCGATGTTAACGACCGTGGTGTCAGTAGTGGTGGTTAAATTGGTCATAGGTGAATAGCAAGGAGAGGAGGTATCGATAATGCTATTCTAGAGCCTATAGGTTATTAGTTATATAAGTACCACCGCTTGGAGTGAAAATGTCGAATAACACCTACGATGTGCTAAACTTAACTTTTACTTTCCATGATTAAATTTCTATTGTTTAGAACAAGCTTAACGAAAATAGACTTGACAAGAACTACTAATCATGGAAAAAGTAACCTTAATTTCATTTAAAATCATTACCTGATATAATCATACGTGGCGAAGGTCTACCGTAAATAAATTATCAACCATTTTTAGAAAATATAAATGGTCGAGATTTACTACATAAAATGGTAACTATACGGAGTTGTTATTCTAATTGTCAAATACTGACAATTATGGCTTGTATGTGGAGCTTTAATCAAAGGATATAGTCAGCAAACTCTTCTCCAAGATGCCTAATGAAAGTGGACATCCGCAAAACTTTTCACTCCTTAAAGTGAGATTTTATTGATCAGATGCTCCATGTTTTGAACTTTTCTCAAAAGTTCGTAGATTGGATTATGGCTTGTGTGTCAAGCCCATGGTACTTTATAAAAGTAAATGGTGTAAATCAAGGCTTTTTCAAGGGGGAATAAGGAGTAAGGCAGGGCGACCTCATCTCTCCCTATTTGTTTGTTAACGTTCTTCGCATGGATATGTTATCCAAGAGATTATGGGCAATGCATGAGAACAATAAAGAACTTCTCCTTGCATCCAAAATATAGTAGGCTGGGTTTGACTCATCTTGTTTTTGCTGATGCCCTCATGATTTTCACTCGAGGTGATGTTCCATATGTGGGAGGTGTAATTACCAAACTCAATTATTATATTGCAGAAGTTTTTGGGTTAAATGTCAACCCTACCAAAACTGAATTCTATTGTTGGGTTACAAGAATGCATCAAGGATCACATTTTTCGCATCTCTAATTTCCAAGAGGGGAGTTTCCCTTTCATGTATTTGGAAATCCCACTGAACTCAACCAAGCCTCAAACTCTTATGCTGGAAGGATCTAGCTGATTAATTCAATCCTGTTCGGCATTAAAAACTATGAATTAGTGTTATTCTGATTCCAAAGGGTGTGATCAAGCAAATAACTCTCTCTGCAGGAATTACTTATGGAATGTTATAGAGGGACAGAGGAAGATGTTTCATAAAAGCTAGAATACCACTTGTACCTAAGGTTGAGCAAAATATCTGTTTATCCGATTATCTGAATAACCGATTTGAAAGTTTGGATGCCCGATCCGAATAAATGTTCGGATCGGATACCCGTATCTAAAATTTTTGGTTACCAGATCAGATTCGGATAGTTGTCCCTAAAACTTCGGATATTCGATATTCGAAGTATTTTAGGATAAATGTTTTTTTTTTTCTTCCTTTTAAATGAAAATTGCAGACGATATGACAAACTTTGTGTGATCTATCATAGCGTCACCTTCAACAAAAGTTTGCTTTTTGACCTAAAAAATCACCCCATGTAGATTTTTATTCTAAATTGTTGTTTTCGTATTCATATGTACCTTTCTCGAAATTGTATGAGCGGAGTAAATAGAGAGCGGGGTTAACAATCATGTATGTTCTAGAGTTTAAAGTCATATACACTTGAAAAAATTATGCCTGGTTCTTGTGTCAAAAGTATATTTTCTACATCGAAAAGATAGAGATTATTTACCAAAAATCTCCATTAAACACACTCACAATATAATCTTGTTATGACCGATACTTATCATATAGAGCAAAAAAAAACTACTGTTGTAGTTTAATACGATTGAAGATTTATTATAGTTTTGAGTTAGGTAAATATCCAAATAAACTATTCAATTGTAAAATAAAATAAATACCAAATAACTATTTTATAATACAATATCAAGTTTGAACTAAACATAATAACTTGGGAGTACAACCTCACACTATACAAAGTATTTCTACGATTAAAAATCTAAAACTCTACAAGTTACATTCGTTGTATGAGAAACCCGCCTCCACCATTTTTAGACGCTCCTCTCAATTGCATTTCTTTCTTTTGCAACAATTTTCATTGTAAATGTGTACGTGCATGCATATTTTTTCTCTAAAGTCAAGTACATGACAAAGGTATATATACTACCTTAAACTAATGTGTAACCAGGAAAGTTGGCAAACGAAAAGCCAAGAGACAGAATACTTAATAGCATCATTAAATAAATGAGACGATAATTGAACTTTATTCATAAGCATATGAAGTCTTTTATAACGTTTTAGTGGCAAATTGAGGGTTTGATAACTCTTATTTATAAGTTGTTGTGATGTGATATTAAGCTGACACATAAGCATCTAAGTGACCTTTGTACGTTGACAATCGCTAAGGCAACGTCAGTATGATGTGTGTTAGCCTATTAATAGTTATACTAGCTTTTGCGCCCGTGACATCACGGGTCTAATTTTTGACTCTTTTTAACGAAAATTGTAATTAACGATATGTCTATAACGAATTTTTTATGATCTATCATAGTGTCACATTAACCAAAAGTTTGTTTTGACGGGAAGATTTGTTTTTTTAGAGTCAATAATATAATCGTTTTATATTTGATATTATTTTCGAAACTTAAAATAATGTAAATATAACTATCCATTATTTCCAAATAAAAAATATTTAAAACTCATGCACATCAATATGAAAAAAAAAGAAGAAGAAAATTATCCTAGTTCCATTAACAAAAACGGTTTAAACGAATTTATGCTTAATGTGAAAATGCACCTTTTTGAACACGTGTGTCAAATCATTTTGAGAACATTATGTATGGACAGGGGTGTAAACGAGCCGAACCAAGCCCGAGCATCATATGTTTGGGCTCGGCTCGGTATTGCTATTTTGGGGCTCGGGCTCAGCTCGGAGCTCGGCGAGCTCGCAAAATCCAAGCTCGGGCTTGGGCTCGCTAGAGCTCGGGCTCGCTCGAGCTCGGTCCCTAGCTCGGTTCCGTAGTTATGTGCGCAACAAAAATGCAACGTATTTTCTATATATTATACTAAATCATACAACGTAGACACATTACAATAAGTTTAACGTATGAACTAGCAAAATTTGAGTATAAATTTCGAAATTATAAATTATTAATAATAAAAATTAGCTATTTTTGGAAAAAACGAGCTTTCGAGCTTTAGCGAGCCGAGCACCAAGGTGCTCGGGCTCGGCTCGTTTTAGTGTGAGCTCGGCTTGGGCTCGGGCTTGGGCTCGGTCAATCCGAGTACGAGCCGAGCTTTGACCGAACCAAGCCCGAGGGCTTGGCGAGCAAGCTCAGTTCGTTTGCACCCCAATGCATGGATATGCAATTGATGTGCCTAATATTTTTACCACTGATCGAACATTGAAAACTATAAAAATTGGAAGTAAAATTATCTCATCAATTACAAATAAAATGCACATAACCAATATGATTATCGTATTAAACTGTAGTGGTTCAAATAAAATACAGTCATACCAAATTATAACTACAATTTATTTTTTTTGGAAATTGATTATAACTACAATTGGTACCAACTTATAATAAAGGAGTAAAACACAAAGATAATAAAGTTTAACTACAACGCCTATCCAACCTATTCTATGGAAAACCACAAACTACTCTTCCTCTATCTATTCTCCTAGCTTATTTTCACTCTTTGATCTATTCATTGTATGTGCATGAAATGACAATTGTGTTTCTTACCAAAACCTAGCAAAAAACCACGCTATATATAACATCTTAATCTAAGATGTAACCGACATAATTGGCAACCCAATAGCCAAAAGACACCATATGATTAATACCGTTATTGAATAATAGACCTTCCAACTACCCATAGATTTCAATGCATATAACTCATTTTAGGGGAAGACGAAAGATTTGATTAATATTTATGACAGTCATAAAAAAACGTTGTGGATAAGAATAAGTAGATGCAATTTGGAGCCGACACCTAAGCAAGAGGTGGCTTTTTTTTCCTACATCTTCTAATGTTTCGCCACGTCATCTATAATGTTAGACAATTAAAGTATACTAGTTTATTGATCCGTGCAAAATTGCACGGGCTGTTTTATGATATAGATATAAAGAGACTTTTTTATACTCCAATCCTGAACCATAAACGTATTTTATTGGTTAGATTAATACATGTATAGAAAATGTTTTTTTTGTTTAAAAAAGTTACGATGTTAGACTTGTCAAAAGTTGAAATCATATGGTAGATGTCAGGATCAGATCCAACCAATTTCAGGAATATAAACATATTTTTTGTGACCCTTATCCCAAAATTGACTTGAACCCGTTTGGACCCGCATTTTTTTCAATTTAAACCTGATCGGAGTTGTAGATCCAACTTATTGTAATTTCTTATTATTACAATAATACTATAAATCAAATTGTTTCGCGGCTTCACCAGCCAACTTCTTATAATTTATTATTTTTAATTAATATATCAATAAAGATTTTAAAAATAAAAATGACGATAAAAAAATCAAATAAAACTAATTATAAACTTATGTCTGTTATATATCTAAGCTTTTAAAACTATAAGTACGATTGAAACTTTGTTACGCCAAATTAAATGGCGCAAGATTTATTTTTTTACCGATCTCAGTACGACCCGTATGTTTTTACCTATTTTAGAACCAACATGTATCTTATCAGACCCACCCATTTGTCAGGTCTACACGACATATGTATAGTTGTTCACCTGTGTAATATTAACTATATATATATGTTCAACCGTGTAATGCTAACTATAGTTGTTCCGCCGTGCAAAATTACACTGATTTCACAATAACTTTGGCTATTGCCCCTACTCTCTATGTCACACTTCAAGCACCCTGTCAATTGCACGACAAACTTTACGATCTAATTAATGACCCAATTTGACCCGTAACTCAGACAAAAAATAAAGTCGAAAAATAGATTTTGAGGAATACATAATTCTTGTTCAATTTCGTATTATACCATAGATTCATAATTCACAACATGTGAATTAAAGTACGCGATGATACAATAGTTTACGCTTATTTTGACCTGCCATGGATGTTGACCCGTTTTTAACTAACCGAAACCAGTTATTGACTCAATCCGTGTTCAACCTAATTGACCTATTTGATATTCTACACGATTTTTTTTGGTATTATAGGATATAAAATAGACTATTATCCATAATAATCACAGTAAGCAACTACATACTCATTTCTAAAATACACTGAGCTTGCAGTATATGGGTGCATTTTCGATATCGGGTGTACGTTTAAACTCGGATAAAGACAGTATATGGTACCCGTCAGGTTCCAACCCATTTCGGGGTAATAAATGTGTTTCTAATGACCCGTATCCAGCATTCACCTAAACCCGTTTCGACCCACATATAATTGGATTAAACTTGATCCTAGTTGTTGACCCAATTACACCCTTCAATCCTTCATCAAGACTAAATTAGGATGGTTTGCCCCAAAAAAAATTATATAATATAACAGATCGAAAAATAATTATAGTCTTATGACTGTTTATATATTTAAGCTTAGAAAACTATAAGTATGACTGAAAATTCAAAAAGGATCTTTATCCCATAATTTATCCCACTCTGTGTACCAGGCCAATCAGAGTTCAGGATTTTACCAAATAAATATCTATAAATTAATTTATATGGGATATATTTATATTTTTCTAAATCCTCATTGGTTTAGTACACAAAGTGGGATAAGTTATGGGACAGAGAATCTCTTCTGCTGAAAATTTGTTACGGCGAATAAACGGCGCAAGATTTATTTTTTTTAGCCATATTTTGACCCAACTCGATACGAACCCGTATTTTTTTTTTACCTACTTCAGCAACAGCCTGTATCTTAATATCAAACTCACCCATTTGATAGGTCAACACGACATATGTATAGTTGTTCACCGGTGTAATATTAACTACATCAGTCCACCCGTGTAATAGCAAATTAGCAACTATAGACTCTATGTCGTTCACCCGTGTAAAATTACACTAATTGTAACTTTTTTTTTAAATGCCTCTACTCCCTACATTCCACTTCGAACATAATGTGCTAAATTCCATGACAAACTTTACGGTCTAATGAGCCAATTTGACTCATTAATCAAAACGAAACACAATATAATCGTTTGCCGATCATCTCATAATCCAATATAACAAAGAGATGTACTCTTTCCGTCCCCACATTCTCTCCTATTTTTTTTCCCTAATTTCGTCCTACTATCACTTCTTTATATATTTTCTTTAATTCATTATTTCTCTACAATAGGCACACTGGGTGTTGGAGTTGGGACGAATATCCGAACATTCGTGCTTACAGGCTAAGAGACGCATACTTGAATCAAGTCGATAGATGTTGATACTAAACAAAATCAGTAAAACAAAAGGATGAATGGACAATAGTCTTTAAGAGTAGTAGAGTACTATTGCAAAGTGAACTACATACTGATAGAGGATGAATATAGACGGTAGAGTGAATACGGAGTATGTAATTTATTATGTACATTGTACATACTCCGTATTCACTTTACCGTCTATATTCATCCTCTATCACATGAGTGCTTATACCATGCACCACGGTGCACAATGCCCATGGTGCACCTCCTCCTACATCTATTGTGAGGTCCCTACTCCTCTATTGTGAGGAGGTGCACCATGTAGAATCAAAATATAATAACTCAATCAAGAAAAAAATGCAACTTTGTCTGACGGAAACATAGAAAAACATGAAAAAAAAGGATACGTTAAAGGAAAAACTAAACTAAAATAATAAAGCCTAAACAAATCAACACCATTTGCTCCTAGCGTACAAATTCATAAATCACAAAACATTTAAATTTCACAGAATTCTTAGATTATGGTACATATAGCATGTACGTATTCATTGAAGTAATACATTGATTATATCTTCCTCAAACTGGCTATCTTTGTTTTACTCTGCTTCACTCCTGTAACAGGGGGTGTAGCCTGTACGTAGTCCGAGCGTACGATGCATTTTTCTTCCAAAAGCACAACCAACCTGACTTCTCATCGATATGTCTGACCACACAGCACACACCTAAACCTCTTTCCTGCTCTCTCCAACCTAGCCTATCTAGCTCACCAACAGCGACCGAGTGATGATGATAGGACATGATGATTATATTCAAGAGGCCATGGAAGGCAATGAATCGACGACCAAGTGATTTAAGATTTGAAGATATTCAGATATGATTTGCAGCAATAAAATCTGACTAAATAAACAGTGGAAGTGTAGAACAGTAAGCCATTACCAGTTAATGCGAACTTACCGTGAGTAATCAAATGTTAGATGCAATCTATACATCATATTCTCCTACTCAAAAGCAGCAATTTAGTGAAATTGAGTAATTGATGAACACATACAAATAAGGAGGTAACCCTAAAAAAAAAACAGAAACAACAAAGGAACAAAACAATCAAGTGACCGTACCTTGAAGGCTTAGTCATGTTATCATTGTTGGGATTAAACCTAACTCATGTTTTCTGATTGAGATGAAGACCGTGTTATTCATACCTTCAAAAACATGGAAGAAAATGTTAGGATTAATTTCACCAAAAAAGAAATATTGAACAACAAAACAATAGAAAAATACTGGAATTGAGCATATAGTCTAATTTTTCCTTGAGAAAGATTGTATGCATTATGAATTGGTATCATACATAAATGATTCTAATTTAGGTAGAGATTAAATGAGATCAAATTTTGGGGGCAAAAATATAGGGAAGATAATAGGCATATTATACAATTATTTATTTTCATTATTTTCGGTATACGCGCATAAGAAAAATATTTTCCAGTATGTGGTGAAACAATATCAAAGACTATAATTTGATTTCGTTTGCCGTTTATGTTGCAGTTACTATTGCACGGGAATAATACATCTTCAACTTCTAGTTTAATTAGTATAATTTTTAATCGGGGAGAGATTTATTTGTTATAATATTGAAAATATTTCTTCATTTATAATCCTAAAAGAAAATAAAATCAAGATATACTACGTATAATGTAATTTTCATGTTTTTTTTTTAAAAAGATTCCATACTTTGTATATTTAGCACGGGTATATTCTTTATTTTCTTAAGTTATTTTTCCCTAAACTTTTGCTCATTTACATGATATGATTCCGTTTTTATATATTACGGGCAAAAATAATTTATTTCCATTATTAATTAAGGTGTTAAAGACAATTTAAATTATTTGATTCCGTTTAAATTCGGAATATGCCTATTTTGTTACAATTTTTATTGCCAAAATTACGGGTGATGACATCAGCAATGACATGTCGTTGATGTCATCGCTGATGTGGACGGCCTTAGAAGGCTGGAAATGCACCGCTAATTATATTATATAGATGTATAGATAAAGATTTTATAAGAAAATTATTAGAATAATACCTCGATAATTCCAATGAAATCCCTTTTCGGCAACCCCTTTAATTGTTCTTTGATAAGCATCTGCATCATCATCTTTAATTGCGGAAACTGAAACGCGAAAAAAGACGAAAAGGTGGAAAGTGAACGGGCTCATAGAAAAAGAGTTATTTTTTTCTTATTAGGAAGGTGAAAGGTTAGAGTAGGAAGAAGGTGGAAGGTGAACATAGTAATAGAGGAAACAAAAACGTGAGTTACTTTATGACGGGGGAAGACGAATGAATAAAGAGGTTATGAAAATAACGTGGATAAGAACAAATGAGAGTGTATTCAAGATACGACAAATCAGAGGTCATGTGGCTTTTTTTTCTAGCTAGCAACGCTCTAGAATTCTGCCACATCATCTGGGATGTTAGCCTATCTATATAATACCTTTAATAGGCTAGCATCGATGCTTACATGGCAGTTGGTAAATACATTCTCAGACAAAAAAAGCCAGCTCAGCGCTTATTTGTCGGTCTTAAACTGATGGTTTCATTTTTATGGCCACGTCATTGTTTTAATTAGTCCAGCATAAACGTCCTTTTAAGTTTTAATGTACAAAGAACTGCTTTTAACAGTAATTGAGGCTTTTAACAGTAATTGATGAGTCCCTTCTCCTCCCCCTCCCGGGAGTCAGAAGATGAACCTCCAGTCCACCCATTCGTCTTCCTCCTTCTATCTGATATACGCTATGGTAGGTTGGGCGTTCCTCTTCGACCTCTTGCCTTCCTCTACTATCTAATGTACGCTATGTCTCATCCACCTTACGATTTCCCCAAAAATTAAAATCCAACTAATTTTATTTCAATCTCACCGCCGCTCTGTCTCCCCCTTTCTCCGCCACTGGGGTGACTCTCACTGCCGCAATAATGTCGTCTCTGCTGCCACCTCCATTCCCATCAACTTCTCCGTAATTTCTCATAACACCCATCTTTTAATTTTTGATTGATCATACAGTGCTATGTTTGTAGACAAATTCGTCATATGGGTTTATGATTTTGTGTGGTTCTTTATCAAAAGTTTCAATCTTTCTGTATAACGTTTTGTTTCTGGGTTGATTTGCTGAGTATTTCATTTTTTTAAGAATGATCGTTGTTATGAAGTATGGTTGTGTGAGATACAAGCACCATCATTCTAATAACGCCCTTCTTAGAAAAAGGTTAAAATTTTTATTGAATTGAGTAGGTTGCTGATTGGAATATTTTCCTCAGAATTCAATTGTATTCGGTTTGAGCGGTGGGAGTTTATGTGCTTCCTTACCTTATTGCAAAATCAATCCAGGTGACATATTCCTCGATTATTTGTGGATGTATTTTTCTTCTTCAATTTGTGTCTTACTTCGTTCAACTCATTGTATAGCTCATATAAGTTTTTCTTAATTTTAAATTGACTTGATTGACCTTTTTGTTGTTGTTTGACATTATAATATTTGTTGTGTCTGATTGTAGAGAAACTTTGCAATCCCATATTGTTTCTCGAAGAAGATTTGCCTTTGTTAGTGTAATGTTTTCTACTTTGAAAACTTTCTGCTTTCTTTTGATGGGTTGCTTTGTGTCTTGGGCAATTTCTAATCGACGAACTGGAGCCACAACGTCTATTGCTCGACTAAAGAAAAGTTTATGAGGTATGCACTATGTTTCCTGTTGAGATAAAGTACAAAAGTTGATGCTTCTGCTTGGTGCCCCTATTATTTTGTATGTTCTTAGGTGTTTTGATTTTTGGCAAATGTAAATTTAGTGGAATATTGCTTACTGTTGACAAGTATTTTCCATTGAATATGAAATAAACAAAAAGAAAATTGCTTTTGCTTTGGTTTGCAAATGAAAGATAGAGACAGGAGAGATAGAAAAATTCAGATTTCATGTTGTGAAAGGAAATATAATTTCGTGGAGTTTCTTTTCCGTTGGATCTTTTGTTGCAATTCGGTGCTATTATATAATGTTGATGCCAATTGCGTGACAATTTTTATTGTCCTTGCATTCGGTCCATATTGCATTATTGGATCAAATAAATTAAGCACTGATAATTGCGGTGGGTTTTTTATACATAACTCTTCTTAGGCTGTTGTTGTTCATAGTCAAGCCATAAGTTTTAACTGCTTTGTGTATGCTACTTTTTTTGGGTTGCTATATTCTTTGGTCAAGGCGTATCTTATGGCAAAACGATTGTTTACTTATTTGATTGGATCAAGTGCAAATTCACAATAGGGGCTTTGTATCTCATCTGGTTGCTCTGATGTGGAGGCAGTCTAGCACTCAATTTAGTGTTTGGCTTTTGTTTTAAGTTTCGCTCTAAGAT
Source organism: Spergularia bocconei (assembly GCA_963457585.1). Taxonomy (NCBI): domain Eukaryota; kingdom Viridiplantae; phylum Streptophyta; class Magnoliopsida; order Caryophyllales; family Caryophyllaceae; genus Spergularia; species Spergularia bocconei. The sequence continues at coordinate 10,703,694 of OY734943.1, forward strand.
GTGGTTGACTGGTTGCTTGAATTGGTTCCCGTTCGCTTTAATTTTTGGTGTCTTGGCAATTGGAGAAATCATCACCTCGATCACTTTTGTTCAGTAAATGGTAGTCAAATAGCATGTGAAGGTCATGTATTTTTCAGAATCAAAGAAAGCCTGGTATCTCACTTTCGATTTTGTTGTGTGTCTATTACCTTTAGAATGTTTTATGCATAGGCAATAATTTTTGCATGGTTCCTTAGTCAAACATGGATAATTTACTGTCTTATGTTTGGTATTATTGTTGAGTATGGTTTTAGAAATAAATAAGGTCTTTCATATGTGCTACGCAGGCTTGATTTAGTTATAGGTACAAGGTGTTCTTATTGGCTCTTGCAATTCATTTGTGTGCCATGGTGTAGCTTGAAAGTTTGATTTGACTATGCTGGATGATTTTAGATTAGAGTACATTTTTTTCATAAAATATCTATGTCCGTCGAGGCCTGAGGGGTCTCAGCTCTCAGTATGTAATTCCTGCACTCCCTTTCGTTGCTTCATGTGAGCATTTGTAGATTATGTTAGTGCTCTTTGTGGGGCTGATTTATGTTGGTGTTTATAATTGTTCATGATTGACTTATAGCATATTTGTCGCTATAGTATTTTCAGATGCTTACACTCAAAATTGAAGAGATTATGAATTTGAGTTTAATTGATCAAGGCTAGTTGTATTTTTAAAAGGGCTCCTGCCTACGGGCTATGTTGATGTGGGGGTGGTTGGATGTATGGAGCCTTACGCCTATGGTAAGTTACTGTTTTATGATGCTTAAATGATTTCAGAGATGAATGATAGAAGGTAATAAAAAATTTGACCCTCTGTCAATCTGATATTAATTATAAGTATTGTCATAAAAACGCTTGCAGACAAATTAGTGAGCTTTATGACTTTGCTGGTGTTCTTTTTTACTTTTGTTTGAAATTTTCGTTGTTTCGCAATTTCTGAATAAGTGAAACTAGAATTGTGAGATTTAGACTTTGAGATTGGCTGATTAGGACATTTTAGCAATTGATCACACACCGTGGTCCCTAATGTTGATCTTCCACATGGGTTATATTGTACAATGAATGATTTCATCAAACCCATAATTATGTAAATCTATTTGATTAAGAGTAATATTTGCCAAATTATAATCACTAAACTTTGCTTGATGTTACTGAGTTTAGTCTTGCTCCATTTGGTGATCGTTCATGCACTTTTTTGAAGCCCACAGTACTAATTTCTCCATTAAGCAAGCATGTACAATTAATGATAAATGTCATGGTTCCTTTATCTCTCTTAACAACTCACTTTTTGGTGGGCAATCATTATTAAGTGCTGAGGAGATGTCAATTACTGGAATTTCTTGGGCTTCTATGGTTAAGCTCAGACTTGGCATGCGATCAGTGGGTTGTATAAAGTCTGGATCAAGATTGAATCTTTGTTAATTTGCGAAATTTTGTGTTCGCTCAAATTTGTTGTGATGGCTATTGTTCGCCCATGTCAGTCCAGTTTAGCTTTTTGTTGGCTGTCACTTTTAGTATTGAATATCAGAGAAAAGTTTAGCCTACATCATATGCATAGGCATAAATCAAATATGCGTCATCGTGCATCTTTGTTCATGTTTGATCAGCTTTAGAATTTTTCATGTTTCATTTTGCACTCACTTTTGCTGAATGACCATGTGCTTCACATGTTTGATCACTAGCTAACTTTTTAACAGGGGACTCTGAACAAGGTGTACATGATTTAAGAGAAAGGGCAAGGAAACTAGATCATCACATCTTAATTATAAGGTATGATAAGTTTGACTGATTGCTAAGTTTTCAGTCTACCAGTATGCTCCGAAACATGATGTTTTGACTATTTTCTATAGTGAGTTTTTTTTTTCAATGTTTTGTTTTGTCTTATATGGCTTATATAATAACATGTGATTGCATATCACTTGTGACGATATACCTGCCGTTTTGATCTAACTATCACTTGTGAATCTAAAAGTCTTAATACGATAGTCGACATTTCTACAAAAGATGGTATACGGCTAAGTCCTCATACATATGCAAGGATGACAGAGTTCACAAATTCAGCCCTCGGCTTCATCGCAGTAAAGATCTATATCTATACTATATCTTTAATAGTCTAACTTTCACGCCCACGTGGGAGTATGTACCTGCATTTGCTCTTGTGTTTTATTATTATTTATTTTTTTTTTTAAAAAAGTTGTGGCTGAGGTGTTAGCTCCTGCTTTAATCTCATCGTTGTGCCTTTTCTGTTTCCCAGCTTTCTATTAGCGAGCATCCCTTCTGTTTCCTCTCTCCCAACCCCCCGTCAATTCATCTTCCCCGTTCCCCTTTCCTAAAGTTAGATTAAATGTTCCTCATTTCTGTCTTCACCATTGATTTTCCACCTTCCCGACCTTCAATGTTACTTTGTCATTCACCTTTGCCGTTCATTTTCCATTCCGGCTCTTTAAAAGTGAAGGTCCGATCCTCTTTCTTTGGCTGAGCTTAATGCTTTAATCGAAACTGATACCTTGCTTTATGTATATTTTCCTTGATGTTCTTCAGATATATTCGACTATATTAATTAATCTATTTATTTTCCTTTTTTTGGTTGAATTCTTCTGTGTTTATCTTAGCAGATTCGCTGGCCTCATCAAGTTACCGTCGTTGGTTTATAAAAACATTTATCAGACCAATATAGGTCAGTTCCTTATTTTTTTTCGTCTCTTAGATTTTTTTTCATTTTACTTGAGTTCATCCTAATTCGTTGAAAAATCAGAGTATGTAATTTAAGAATTTGTTTATATTCTCTCAAACAATTGAAACTTATCGTGATGTATAGGGTGTAATTGGAAACCATGAAAGTGTTATTGAAAGTTGATTGATAATGCAATTTGTGCCTCTCTTTAGGGTAGGTTTCTGTTTTGGATGTTTGTTTACGTTGCTCTTTGGTATGAAAGCCCCGAAAATGCACTTAATCTGGTATCGTCTTGGCTCTTTAAGTGTACAAGAACTATAACAGCAACATATAGTCTCAAAATGATTATAAGTCGGAAAAGATGGTGTATGTTTAAAGGGGAGGAAAACGGACATGCCTGCTACCCAATTCGTAGTACATGGACATGATGGTGTTTCTTCTTCCGTGAAACCTCTTTGTTTAATGTCTGGCCTTGGATAATTCAGCCACTTCTTAGACCACATCGAAATATGAACTTACCGATTAATCACTTTTTGACAATGATATGTGGTTAGCTGGATAAAGGAGAGTCTTGGGATGATGATTTTGAGTTAAATATGATATCGCTGGTAAAGTATCCGAATGACCACTTTGTTCCTATCTTAAGTTGGACAAACCAACTGCATTTGTTTGGGATGAATGATGAATAGTTAGACACAATTTTTTCTGTCTTTTATGTATTGAGTACATGCTTTTGATTAGTGTATGTGTCAGTTCATATTTTCGGCTGGGTTGTGGAATTCCATCCTGATGTTCGGTTGTCAGATTGTTATATTTGTTAGCTTCCAGATTAGCTACTTGATTTCGTATATATAACTGAAGCAACAATAGTAAGCTTTTAACAGTTCGATCTATTGGTTAATTTGTAATCGTGGCGGTCGTTCAAGAATCAGTTTATGTAGAGTAGATCAATTAAAGTGAGAGAAACTTTAGCTTTATGAAAAATTAGAGCAATTCTATGAAAGTATCTTATAAAGTGGCAAAAATTAAGAATGGTTCAACTTTTTCAGGGGACTAGTTTGCATGCCCGTGCCACGCCCGGGCTATATATTTATATTGTTTATACCCGTTTTATTAAAAAAAAATGTTGCCTATATTATCATAATGATTATTTTTCAGAAATTAGCTAATACTATACTACTCTATAATAATTAATTACCATATGCGAACCGATAATAGTATTTAATGCTATTTTTATGTTCTATCCAATTAATGTATGATAATTTATTACCATATCCTAAACGATAATTGTATTTAATGCTATTTTTATGTTCTATCCAATTAATGTATGCAGATGCACAATTTGGATGTATTTTCCTATTAGTAGTTGTATTTTCCTATTGGTAGATGTTTCCTTATCTACTTTTATTTATTAGATAATAATACAATAAGATACTTTTAGGTAATCTATTACCATATTCTAAACAATAAAGTGATTTTAATACTATTTTTATTACCATATTTTAAATAAAAAGTAGATTTATTACTATTTTTATGTTCTATCCAATTAATGTTTGCCAAGTGTCATCTCGGGAAAGACTTGGTTTCAGGTTTTAATATATAGTATTAGATTGATTTAGGTATGTTAATATATCAGCACAAAGAACCAAAGAAAAATGGGGAATAAAAGAAAGTAAGCTACAATTGAACATTAATCTTAAAAGAAAAGTTATAATTTAGCATTTTTTTTTACATTGATATGTCACAGCAAGGTCCTCTTAACAAGAACAACGGAGTGAAAAAACAGAGAAAAGAAGGCAAAGTTTTCTTTTCGTAAAAGAGTTGTTTTAGAGACCGGAGAGAGGGAGAGAGAAGTGTACCAATAATGTCAGAAGTTATAAGCTGTCATATAATATAGGAAATGCCTAGAAAAATAGCTGAAATGAGGCATAGTTTGGATTAGAGGTTTTGTTGATTAGAGCCATGGAGGTGTGATCTATCAACACGATGTATACAAGGCTAGATATGCATGCATATTGGCTGAATTATTGATATTGCAACATTAGGTTTGGTTTTTATTTGGCTTGAACCACTTCATGTGTTCTCAGTTGCTTCTAAATGTTTGAACTGGAGGTTTGGTGGTTATAAAAGCGTAATTATTACAGTCTGTTGGGATAATGATTATAACTGATTATGATAATGCAGAAGGTATGTGCTTCTTAGTTCTTAGGGCTCTTAGAATGGTTTCTTTAGGTAGCATTTTGTTCCTTAATGAGAAAATTATTAAGTGGTTATTATCTACGCCAAGACCGCTTTTGATGTATATGTGCTCTCAGTGAATTTCATATTGTTCCTCCTTTTTTTCTTCAATTGGATTTTAGGCAGTTCGTATTTCTTTACTTCTCAAATTCTACTTGATGGCAGATGTGATTGCGGCTAACTTCTAACATGGCTCTATATTCTGAGCTCCAAGTGTGAAAACGGAGAATCAGGCCTCGAATGATTACATGCTCCTTATGGTGTTAAACGAAAGGTCATATGGTTACAGTTTTGGTGGCAACACAATTATGCACCAACACTCTAGGAAGCTAATGTACGTCTGCCCATGGGGAATACAAGGGACTGAAGTCGCAAAGGAAAGCTCTGGAATGTTGAGTCGTAACAGTCTTAGGTTGAGTGAGATGTGCGTAGATTAGTTTCTGCTCATAGTGAATGTCACTACTCTTGCAGTCAACTTTGTAGCACCTGCTATGAGGTGCCTCTAACAACAAACTTAGAGAAAAGTTCGAGTTATTCGAAGTCCCTGTACATATGCTCTTGGAATAATATGACCAAATCTTCTTTCACTTTTGTACTATTTAGCACCAATTCTGTACTATGTCAATAGTAAAGGAGTCATTTATATCATAAGAAGCATATCCACTCAATCTAATTATGATAAGAAGTGCAACAGTTGACAGAACTTATCAATCCACTATATTAGAACTTATGAATCCACTCTATTAAACTAATTTTGCTAGAGGGTTGTTAACCGTTTAACACTATATTTATTTATTTTCTACAGAGAATTGCACGCAATGCATTATATCTGCATGTACCTTTCAACTCAGCTACTTCATGTAATCAAAATTCAAACTTAAATGTTAAATATGTGATGCACATACACACCTTTACTAAGTTATTGGCAAAAAATCTTAAGCGTGCAAAGATGTATGAGATTCATATACACATGCAACTAGGCTGTAGTTTGTACGTTTATTCACAAGAAAATAGAGTAAATGTAGAAACATTAACTTTTAATAGTCCCGTGATTATAACATTGTAATCACACTTCATATCGCATTTATCTTATGACCTTAACTAACTCAATAACTCACTGTATTTGTATGTCAGTCTTGGATGATCACATAAATGTTTACAACAAATTATACTATGGTCCCGGAACTAACCGTGAAAAGCTTATCGCTCATTTTCACAAAAGAAGAACTGCATCTTTACTTTTTGAGAAATTTTGATAAAGGTACGAAAAACGCCCCCGTGAGATCACGGGGCCAAAAACTAGTTAAAGGTATAGTATAGATTAAACAAAAAAAAAAACTATCTTTTAAGATTTAAAAAATCAACATTTTTAGTTCAAAGTAACAATAAATAAATGAACGAGAGATATGTTTCTTGGACTCCACTATCTCTTGGTCCTTGCTCCAGGAAACTGGTAAGACTTATTTTCCCACTCCTCAAAAATCTTACCATTGCCGTTTTTTCAGCATGATCTCTCCTCCTTCCGCCATTTTCATGCTTCCCCAAGCTCCCATATTTTTGTATTTATCCCAAATTAAATTCATACCCTTCTATTTTTTTCAAAAATCATAACCCAATAATTAAAATCATCAGAAATCACCGGTTAGTGAAAGAAATTACTCGATTCGATGGATAGTTTGTGTGTGAGATCCCGAGAGAAAGGATATGATCGTCAACAGTAGTGGGTCTAACAGATCCTACACCGACCCGAATTAGTTCTCGGCGGTTGGTGTGGTAGGAGAGATGAGAGTCGGTGTAACAACCCTAAATTTTGACAAACTATAAATAGAAATAATTTAGAATTGTCACGCCACAATTGACTATCGAGTCAATTGCTAGGCTAGAAATTCAATTACAATAAACCAATAAAAATAATACAACGGAAGTCTTAAAATGTCGAACCTACAGTTCTCAAACAAACTCTCAAATTACAACCAAAATGAAATAAAGTCTGAAAAGAAATGAGTCTTTCGAAATAATCCCCAATCATGAATCAGCTTCGTAAGCATGCAGCCAGAACATCAAGACATGTCAACTATGCCATCAAAGATTGACATAGGCCCCGGAAAATGGTAGGGACGAACCAGAAACAGAACGTCAGCACATGCTGAGTAAGAAGAAATAAGCATACAGAAAAGATAAGATACGCGCCTTAAGGCGCGTAGCTAACAAGAACAAATTGACGTTATAGTATAAGAATATCGACGACAATAGATAGTAATATCAATGGAGCATCGCCGCTCACACAACAGAATCATATATTTTATTTTAGCTAGGGTCCTACCCCATAGCCCCACTTATCGAACTATGTTCGAGCTAGAGTTGTAGTTATCGCCCTAATAATCCCTAGTGTGCACACTCCTCGCTAGACAGCCGGTAGGACGAGTTTCCATCTAGGAGGAAGATTAAAAGGAACTCGGTAGCTAACCCGACCCACAGTACCTTGATCAGAGGTATATCAAACGACGATCGACCGAGCCGAATATACGTCGAACTCTAGGTGGATTCAATTATTATCTTTCATCCTTTTTATATTCATTATTTGAGGATGAATTATTTGATGATACAAATTATAACGATCGTAATCAAATCATGCTAGCATACAAAACATCCCAAGAATAAACGACAAACCACTCGGCCGAGAGGCCGAGTGACTAGAAGCCTTCGGCCGAGAGGCCGAGAGACCGAAGGGACAGAAAGGCCGAGAGAAGTGAAACGACCGAGAGGCCGTGGCATGCGGGGAATTCGTGAAACAATTGAACAAAGCAAACGAAGATAATACGAATTCAATGATGAGATTTGAAACAAGTATCATATGATATGAACGATTGAGTAAAGCAAGGCAATAGATGATCATACAAAATTTATCAATGAATCAATAGTCAGTGAGGGAGTTTGTGATGAACGTTCTTACCTTACTAGCGAATTCACAAGATCAACCCAAGACTTAAAATGGAACTTCCTCGAACACACAACCTAAAACCATACAACAATACACTAATTACTAACCAACACCCCTCTAGTGCATTCAAAGCAATCTAAACTTAGATTCCATCAATCAAATGACCTCCAAACGACACCAAATTCGCACAACAACCCCCTAAGCATATTAACAACATGAATCTATCATTAAAACATCATAATAATATCTTAAACCACCGAATAGGGTAATTTTCAGAAATGGGCAGAATATAAAATCATCATTATGACATCATAAAATTTCATCAAATCACAACCCATGTTTACCCATCTCATAACAACTATCCCCTTCAAATTTCACATGAATCCACACATAAAATCACTCATAAACTCATATAAACCCTAATTTCAAAACCCTAATTTGATAATCAATCAATCATGCATCAAAACCACAATTTAGCATGATCATAATTCAATAGAACAAATTCTAACAACCTAAACCAAATCATCATACAATTGATAAAATTTAGAAAAACACTAATTAGAAATGATGATCAAAAGGGTTAAAACTTACTACTCTTGATTATAAAATCAAGAGAAGGTGGCTAGGGTGGCGGTGGTGACCGGCGGTTGAGCGGTGGTCGGACGGTGGTGGCTTCGGCCTCTTTCTCTCTCCTTCTCTTCTCTTCGCGCGCTCCTCTTCTTCTCTCTCTTTTCTTTTTTTTTTCTTTTCTCTTCTCTGCGTCTACTGTGCGTGTGAAGGGGTTGGAGAGAGTTTTGGTTCCTTTTTTTTTTATTTGATAGGTAGTATAAGTTTATTAAGGGCATTTTGGTAATTTTGCCAAACAGTTGCCAAAACGGGAAAGTGTCTCCAAATGTTAAGGTATACTCTAAATTCCCAAAATAAGGTTTGATATACTTAAAATAGACTCTCCCAATACTTTATGCCATTTAAAGTAACCCAAAAATGTGGGGTGTTACAGTCGGTTTGGGTAGGGTGATGGTGGAGGCAGGGTAGGACAACGGTGGAGGCAGGGTAGGACGATGGTAGAGGCGAGGTAAGGCGTGCAGGAGTTTGGGTGGGTGAAGAATATGCAGTAATTTATTTGTCCAAGTAATTAAAAAGAACCATAAATAGAAATACTATATTTAACAGTGTTATAACGGCAAACAAAAAAAATCGAAAATTTTGGCAACATGTGCTAAAATTGAAACTTAGGGAGCGTCGTGTGCACAAAGTTACAATCGTGGGCACCATGCGGAAACATGCAAACCTTGGGGGCACCACGTGAATTTTCCTAATTTGTTTTTTTATCAAAATTTATTCAATATGGTACTCATTTGAAATTACTCGACAAGAGCTTTCCGATGATATATTATACGTATTAAACGGATTTACGTGACGAAAGATATACGAGAAATAAGATTAATCACAAACACATATAAAATATAATTTAGCATTTCCCTAAACCCCATGCATTTCCCTCCATATTTTTCCCTACATCCTCTCCCTATAAATAATGTGCCAACCTGAAATGTTAAGAGCGCCAAAATTGACTAGTTTTTCCTCAAACTTTATTTTCATTAATCCTATGTGGCATTATGGGATTGACTATATATATGAATATTCTTCACAAACACAATGTATGTGTAAACCAAATTGATGTCAACCTTGCACACTACTTTTAAATAAATGCACACTACTTGTTGGGTTTAGCAAGTACGGAGTATAACATTGCTAGCTAGCTTGCATGTTTAGATGAATTAGATCGCACTTGTGACCTAGTGGGATTTTGGGGGTTTCGTGTTTGTGTAAATTTTTTGATGATCTAGAATCTTAAATGTTTTTGCCTAGAGCTATCTTCACTTTGTTTTCTTTACCAAACTAGTATGACATATGACATGTGGGAGTATACATGGACAATATCTCTAAATACTCAAGTCAATTTAAGAGGTATAGACTCCTACCAATCTAGATTATTACCTCTTAACCCGATGATTTTCAAATGACCCCTCCATTCAAATCCATTTATTCTAACATTATTCGGCACGCACTAAGGGCCGAACATAAGATTCTTGGGGCTTTAGTGCGAAACTTAGAACATGGGCCCTCATATTTTCGATTTCCTTACAATTGCACGAAGTAAAACTATGTCATAAGGTCGGAAGTAATCTGAGCCACACATGCATCCTAGATTAATGGATGAGATTAAAACAAATAAACAAACATTCAAAAACAAAATAATAAAAAGCTCACCCCTTCCCTTTTCTCTCTCCTCCCCCAACCCCCCCCCACCCCACCCGACCACCCCAGCCCCGCAGGAGGCCGTCTCCGACCGCCACCATTGACGGCCCCGACCAGCCACCGTCATCGCCTCCCTACCGCGATCCTCCTCCCGCCAATCCACGACGCCGCCGCCCCATCCTTCTCCCCTATTATCCCCTTCGGTCTTTTCGATCTCCCGTGGGCCAGTGGTGGACCCAAGTACACCATTTTAGGGCCAATTGACCTCACTTGGAAATTTATAAGTACATTGGATGTTAAACATGTTCAATAGTATTCACTTAGTCTAGTGGTTAATGTGTTGAGTTTTATACCAAAGGTCATGGGTTAAAATCTTTTGCAATTCAAATTTTTCACCCCAGTTGGCATTTTACAATTTTTTTACCCCACTTAGTTCCAGATTTGGGTCCGCTTATTTGCGGCGATGATGGTGGTGCGTATGGTCAGCGGCGTAGGGCGAGGGGTGGGCGACGGTTTTTGGGCGGCGGTGGTTGACGATAGGGGCTGGGGAAGGGAGTAACAGTAGTCCACTCAAATATGCACTTCTTTTACCGCTGGGTTGATAGATCATCTATCTCATTATATAAAAAGGGCAGCCCGGCGCACATTGGCGTCCCCGCTAAGCGAGGGTCCGGGGAAGGGTCCCACCACAAGGGTGTAATGAGGGCAAGCCTTCCCTTGTCAATCTATCTCATTATATGCTTTAGAATTTATTTATCTTATGTTAATTGTTAAGGGCTTGTTTGGTATCGTTTTCTGTTTTCAGTTTTTTGTTTTTTTTTGAAAACCAAAGTCCCGTTTTTCAAAACCAAAAAAAGTGGTTTTCAGTTTTCAGTTGTCAGTTTTCATTTTTTATATGACTATTATACCACCAAACAATTTAAAGTTAATTTTGTAACTTATTTAACTAAATTTTTCACGCAAAAAAAAACCAAAAACTGAAAACGGCAGCGATACCGAACGGGCCCTAAATTTTAGACGAATGGGCCTCTTTAAGCCGTGGGCCCTCGGCAGTTCACCTCCCGCCTACCCCTAGGGCGGGGTCTGCACGCACTTTAAGGTGCGATTTTCTTTAGGTTAGAGATAAGGTAAAATTCCAACATTTTGAGACATACAATTTTAAATGTCAATAGTGATTTTCACGAAATTTTAGAAATTTACGTAATCGCAAACATAATTGGAATTGCACCTTAAAGTGCGTACCAAAAAGTGATAGGAATAGTTGAGTTGAATCGAGTGAGTATATGATAAGATGTAATTAGGGTTGTGAATGATAGTTGTTGTCGTGTGTTATTGATGAGGGCGAACCCCTATTTATAATATTACAATAGCTTGTACCGTAAGGCGGAGATATTCTCCATAATACTATTCCTACTCCCTAGTCATATTCCTAGTACAATACAATATAGGAATACTCGCATAATCCTCTAACACCCCCCCTCAAACTCATGATAACTATACAAAAGTTTCCATGGGTTTGAAAATTACAATAATTGTGTAACAGAAAAAAAAACTTAGTATCCGTAGTAGCTTGACCGATCCGCAATCCCTCGTTCATCCTTGTTCAGCATCATTCGGTTTGATGGTACCGAAAACCAAAATTGTCTGTAGTTTGTTTGTCACGGTTTGATGGACACCGTAAAACCAAATTCGTACGGTTTAGTGGACACCGAAAAATCAAATTTGTAATTCAGTTTTGATGGAACTGAAAAAACCAACCATTAATTCAGTTTGATGGTACCGGAAAACCAAATTTGTTTGTAGTTGTTTGTTTCTTAAGGGTCGAAAAATCGTACGACCGAATCGTAGTAGTAAAGGGTGAACGTAGGAGAACTAAGGAATTTGGGTCAGGTGACTGAACAAGGGGGTAACCGTAGAGTCAAAGGAACTTTGATTTGAATGATTTGTTGGGAAGGCTAGACGTACATGTAGGCTAGGAAATAAGATTGAAAACATTTTTTTTTTTTAGTTAAACGTAGGAAAGAAGAAATTTGTAGGTTGAATCATTACTATCGAAATCCCGCCGGTGGGCGCCACATATTATCAGCCCACCGGCAGGGCAGCGGAAGCGATTTGCAGAGTCCTCTAGGAGGCTCTGAAACCATGATAAGATGTAATTAGGGTTGTGAATGATAGTTGTTGTTGTGTGTTATTGATGAGTGGTAAACCCCTCTTTATATCGTTACAATAGCTTGTACCGTAAGGCGGAGATATTCTCCATAATACTATTCCTACCATAAGTCTAATATTCCCTAGTCATATTCCTAGTACAATATGGGAATACTCCCATAATCCTCTAACTATATATGATGAATGTAAGGTTTTAAAATCCCGATGCCGTTTCTTGACTCTTGGGCCGGGGTACTATAATCGACGGTCTAAATATATAGTCCATGTCATGTAGGTAAGTCGAGTCATGCATCTAGCTACCCTATGCAAACTGGCCGGCTCGTTGAGAAGGAAATCAAATTAAATCAAAGAAATAGACAGAATTTAATTTGAATAAAAAGGACGACGCAGATACAAGTGTGAGGGAAGGAGAGCAACCGTAGGAGAACCGCAAGTGAGATTGCAATTGCTACAATATGAGATTAATACGGCAGTTAATAGGTGCGGCGAGAACGTAAAGTAGTTCACGAGAAACTTGGGTTTTCTATTGTCCAATTTATTCCCAAAGAGTTGGCGCTAACCAATTTGAAATTGAACCTTCGTTTGAAGTTTCAAACTGATACATCAACTATACTTATTACTTTGACTTGATGAGTTGATGATGAGTTGATCATTATGATCAAATGCTCGACTTGTCATTGATAGACACTTTGCATTAGTTCTTTAATTAAACTAATAGACACTCATGAATTAATCATACTCCGTATATGCTTTGAGTTTCACTATCAGAAACATCTTGATACATGCATGGCTGCAATTTGATAATTGCATTGTTAGCTAGAGGTCGGAGTTTTGTACTCCTTCCCCTAGGGCCTGCTCGGCAAATGTAACTGTTTAGCAAACTGTTAGATTTTCCAATTTTTTGTATGTAGTTATGTTCAACAATCGTAACTATAGAGATATATACTGAAATGAAAAAGTTCAATTCTAATTGTCTGACTCATAACTCATAAGTAACGTAGAAAAAAGGTGCGAGCAGAGTTGGAATAAGAACCTTGAAAGTTACCGACTAGGCTCCCTTTTTTTAACCATTCAATTACTAGATAGAGTGTGGTACATTAGTACTCCTCCAATAATCTCTCACAATAAACATCAAATCCATAACATTGGAACATGTTAATTGTCATTTTATGAGGCCAAATACAAAGTCCCCCATACTTGTCCATTATCACCCATGATATTACACTTCTTGGAATGACGAGGAAGCTCCAAAACTCTCAATATCCAAATCCAGACGAACCTAACTAGATTCTAGATCATCAACTTTTAATATGTCCTTTTCAACTGATTTTGAGAATCGTTTGTATAATTAGGACAAGTTTAAAAACATCATAAATTATTTTAGTGCTCAAATAACCAAAAAGTGGATATCCTGATTGAAATAAATCTTGGCGTGAGACGATATCATAATAACTTATTTGTTTAATTAGTGACTTCTTTTACTCGTTAGTAACCATTATACTACTCTTAGTAATTGTTTAATTTATGATACTAACCTGCCATTAAGGATTAGTAAGTTAAATTAATTTATAAATTATGTTGATTTTCTATTATGTGATCGTTTAAAATCACAAGTAATGTGATACGTAAACAAAAAAAACAATTACTAAGATTATAATGATCACGAGCAATATTAAAAATGATCACTTTTCAACCAAATTTAATTGTCCCTCAAAATAACCGCTTTATATGAGACTTTAATTTGCCTCTCACATGTAACTATTATACCCAAACTTGGTGCAAATGACCGTTAATAGACTGGAATCTGCCCGCTAGTTCATCGCAAATACATGTCTTATAAACAAATTTTGCTCTACGGAGTAAAAAAAATATTGATGAGAAAGCACCAAATCTATTTATAACAAATTGATTCACATAAAAATTAAAGTTAAATAAATGTAAACAGAGAGAATATACCATTAATCCATGAGGTCCCCCTCCCTATCCGAAATGACGAAAGGTAACAAAACAGCTTTCGAGTTTTGAACAAGACGCCAAAAATCGCCTTCTTCAACCTTTTTAAGAACCCTCCCAACAAAGTAAGGCACTCACACCTCATTTTCCACTCCCACTCTCCCAACTCAACTCAATTCTTCTCCCTCAGTCCCTCCCGAAAAGTTCTTTGCCTTTTTTCCCCCTCTTTTCCAACAACCACACCAAAAATAATAAAAAAATCACACTCCAATTACTGGTAGAGTAAATAATAAATGCTGTCACGACAAAACGGCGCCGCTTCATGGATCGACGACCCGGAGCAGGACGACGCCGTTTCGTGGTCCACCCCTACTCATCCTCATCCTCAACCTCATCATGCTGCTGCTCCACCGTTACCCCTCGACTGTCACGACTGGTACGTCACCGCCGGTAACACTATCAATATCACCACCAACAACACCTTACCTCTCCCTCTCCCTCTCCTTCCGCCACCTCATCACCACAACATTTCCGACTCTTTCTCCCTCCTCCACCACCACCACCACAATCACAACCTACCGCCGCCGTCTTTTCCACCTTTCCTCAACCCCTACGACCCGAATTCCTCCTTCGTCTTTCCGCCAGACCCGTCCTCCCTCGGGCCGGGCTTGGTCCAGCCCGATGCCGGCCCGAACATGGAGCTTCCTATGTTGGGATATTCCGGGTTCGAGAACTTGGACCCGGCTCCGAAGATGCTGATGCCACTGGAGATTGGGCCGGGTTCGGGTTCGGGTTCAGGTTCGGGTACGCTGTTCCAGAAGCGGGCCGGGAAGAGGAAGAGGAGAGAGATTGGTTGTGATGAGGAGGATGAAGAGGAGGATGTGGAGGAGGGAGAATTTGGGGGGAATTATTATGATTCGGAGGATCAGAATGATAATAATAATAATATTGGGAGTGAATTCAATTATAATTATAGTGATGGGAATGGGAATGGGAATGGGAATGGAGAAGGGAATTATTCGAATTCGAATGCGAATAGTGTGGTGACTGGTGGTGGTGGAGGAGGGCAGAAGGGGAAGAGGAAAGGGTTGCCGGCGAAGAATTTGATGGCGGAGAGAAGGAGGAGGAAGAAGCTTAATGATCGTCTCTATATGCTTCGCTCTGTTGTCCCCAAGATTAGCAAGGTAAAAGCTTCTTAGCTTAGCTTCATCTTCACTTTTCTTTTATTTGTTCAAGTGTCGGACACGGTTTGTTTATGAAATGATGAGTCTCCCACCGTGTTACGGATACGTGTGGGAAATTTATGAGGTGAGCAAGTGTAGAGTAATATTTGATTGATCAACTTACAAATTAAGTTTGGTTGTGTTGTGTAAAAAAGTCAAATATGCAAGCTTTGTGAAATGTTTGTTTTTTTCGAGTGGAGTGTAACAAAGTGTCCGTGTATAAGACACTGCGACACGGATACGTGAGGGAAATGGGAGAGTGGACGGATAGGTATCTTTGTTGTGGCGGCATTTACGGTAAAAGGAAAACTAAAGAGCAAGCTTAACTGGTTAATTGTTATTCTTCCGGTGGACGTACAATTGATACGCAATTGTGTATGAATGCTGTTCGTCTGTTCACTGTCAGTGTGCTGCGGTGCTGCCTCACAAAACTGTGTGCCTGCGCTTAGTTGTGTTATAAAGTAGCAGTCGATATTTGTAGTTACGCAATTATCATTACGGCTTCATTGGCTTGCATACATCCAACCCCCTCTTGCCGTCGAGGCATTGAGGGTAATCTTCTTGTATAAGTTTTCTTTCTTTTTTTTTTCTTTTTTTTGAAATCTTGTATAAGTTTTCTTGTCCAACATTACTGGTCACAATTTTCATTTCTATGCAAAAAATAGTAGTTACTCTTCGGTGGAGTGATGATTTAGTTATTTGAGTAGAACATTAGTAGAATCAGATGTTATTTTGTTAACAACCTTAGATGACAAATAAAGGTTGACGGTGGAGACGTGTAGAACATTAAAGCTGGAGTGTCCCGTCTTTCAGTGGCTGGGGTGGGTGATGTGATTGATCCTTTTTTTTTCTTTACTTGTGAGTGTCTGATGATCTAATTCTTGCCTTCAGATGGATAGAGCTTCGATCCTTGGGGATGCCATAGATTATTTGAAGGAGCTCTTGCAAAGGATCAGTGACCTTCACAATGAATTGGAGTCGACTAATCCTGGCTCCCTGTTGCCTTCAAGTTCCCATCCTTCAACACCGATCCCGACCACTCTTCCATGCCGTGTGAAGGAGGAAGTATCCCCGAATTCTTTGCAGATGCCAAAGGATCAACCTGCCAGGGTAACTTTTACCAAAAGCATTTCGTTCCTTGTGTTGATGCTTTGTCTAGTAGCTCGTATATTGTTTTGGCTTGGACTGAGTATGACCTTCAGTGAAGTATGTTTTTGTTAGCTATAATCCATCAGAGCAAGCCTTGGTTAAATCTCACTATATTGACATTTCTAACAAAAAAATTCACTGTTTTTTTTTTTTTTTTCTGTACCATGGTTGATACCATATGCTTGCGACTAGCATTGTTAGAGTGGTTCTTTTCTTTAAGGGATTTATGGTGAATGAATATTGGATATGCTGTAAAAGAAGAGGATTTAAGATTTAAAACTCAACAGGTTAATGTAGATACTAATGGAAAAGAGAAAGAGGTGAGTACAACATAGTGTGTCAACAGACCTAGAACTTGTTGTACCCATAAGGCGTTTCAATGAACAATGTGTCCAAGGTGGCAGGTACTTCAGGTTACCTGGGGTTCTCAATGAACTGGGGTGTGCTGACGCAACAAACCCACGTGGCTCATTCAGTCCGATGTCCCCTAAGTAACGACCTTGAACTGCGGAGCTCAGTGTAGTCTTGATGCTTGAGTGTCCAGCTCTCTTAACTTCAGAATTCTAGTTAAGATCTTGATTAATTGAGATATTTAGTCATCCTTTGCCAGAAGTGTGACAAAGAGTGTAGAAGCAAGGTGATCAGCTACTCAGCTTGCCGGGAGTTGAGCTCATTATGTTCTGTGTCCTTTACCCTTATACTTTGCCTAGAATATGTTGCACACTTTATATTACATGGCTGGAAGAGAGGGAAACTTCCTATATTTAACATATTCACATACCCTCAGATTCATAAGACACTCATATTTTCTTTTTGCTCGATTAGACGTATTGACGTGATGATTTAAACTCTCAAAGGAATGACTTTGACTCCCTTTGCCAGCCCATCACTGTGTATAAGCTCCTGCATGCAACCTGTGACTCGCATCAAATAAATTTGTTTAAAACAGGAGGGGAGGTTCAGTTTAATTTGTAAATGAAGAGGTTTCATTGAAGTTGTCTTACCCCTGTAACCTGACAATCTGATGCTTTTTTGTTGGATTACATTTGGCTAAAAGTATGTGTAATTCACTGTTACTATAACCTCTTTGCGTAATGATCTTAATTAGAATTGTTTGCACTTGTCTATAGATTGAAGTCAAAGCAAGAGAAGGAAGAGCAGTCAATATCCACATGTTTTGTGCTCGTAGGCCTGGTCTGTTGCTGTCCACTGTAAGAGCTTTGGACAACCTTGGGTTGGATGTACAGCAAGCTGTGATAAGTTGTTTCAATGGGTTCGCATTGGATATATTCCGAGCCGAGGTAAGAATTTACACCTTTTGAGAACGATTCTGTAGGCAGCAATTGATTGAATTAGATTTTAGAGCACCTAGGTTATGTTGGAATGAGTTTTGTAATAGTCATTGAACAATCCTGTTCCCTTTTGTTTTGTCGTCATATTTATGAACGTATCAATTAGCGTATAAACAGCATCAATGTCCTGCATCTTTTTATTTTTCCTGTACACTTCGACAAAAGTTTGAACTGCCAAGTGGTATTTAGAAAGGATTGCCTCAGTCTTTGGCAGTTATCATTGTATTTGAGTGCTTAGGTTAATTTTTATGCTAAGCACCATCTTGGCTGAAAACCTGTCTGCACTTCGGATCATGAGACGTTGTGTGGAACTACATATAGGATAGATCGAATGCTAGGGGTTAGAGTCACAACTCTGCATTCGGTTAAATGAGTACATGTAAGTGCTATAGTTCCTGTTGTTAATTTATGTTCCCTTTGTTTGACAACTTTAATCATTGCTGTAAAGGAGAGCTTATGCTTCAAGTGTAATGGACTGTACATGGTAGTAAGTAGACAAGTGTGTCAGAGTCTCTCATCGTAATGTACTTTCGTTCTATGATTATTGCTAAAGATATGTGAAAGATCAAACCTTTTTTTTTTTTATTGTTGAGTATTGTTTCTGTGTTAAATATGAATTACAGTTTCTTTGAAGACTTTTTATACATATTCCGGATGAAGTTTTTGGTAATGCTTTGTACACGGTGATACAGCTTTGCATGAAAGATATGGGTAGGAAATTGATAAAATTCTCTTATGTATCAGCAATGCAGGGAAGGGATTGAAATCTTGCCTGAGCAGATCAAGGCTATGTTGTTAAACTCAGCTGGGTTTCACGGTGTGATGTGATATTTGTTTGCACTCGGAGATGGAAACTTCAGCGTTTGAACATTATCCACGTAGGCTCTGTAGGCAATCTGTCTGCTTAACTAGATTGGTACATCAGTAGCGATAAACAAGTTAATCATGTAAGTTCTTTGTATAACGAAGTTTGTATGTATCAATTTCTGCTTGGATATGAGAAAAGTAGTGGTTTTTCAAGGTTGTCTTACCCTCCGGTAGTTTTGGTTAATTGCTTTCGTAAAATCTGTGCGTCCTGTAAACTATTTCCCCTGATAAGTGACCTATATTATGGCTATATATAAAAAGGATATTTTTCTACAAATTTCTCATCTTCTAGTTAGTTTCCTCTCCTTGGCATCATAAATATTTAGGACTTTGGGAATCAAACCTTCATTTCTGCAAATTGTAATCGAAATTTATTTTGATTAAGACGCTGTTCAGTCTATCGAACATTCAACTGATTGATTCCGGACATGCGAGCTAGGATGCAGATATTGTTGCTCGTCCTATTTGAGCCTGGTTTTAGTCAATTCCTGCTATTATATTATGATCTTATGGGTGTCTTGATTTGTGTATGTGTAGAATCTGTTTTAAGGGATGTGGTTTGGTTGCTGGTTCAGCAGGCTTGTATCGACAATTCGATGTTCCTCTTGAGGGTCGAATGTTCAAGTCCTGGCACCCTGAAATAGTCCTGTCGCACATAGTTCCTTGTGGTTTGATGATACTGGATGTCTGGATTACTGATGTACACAAGAACTTTTGTGAACTTTTCTCATTGGGTACTGTAGAGAGAATTCAATACACATTACTGAAATGTTTTTAATCGAATGGGAATGTGGTTGCTTCCCAATATGCTGTCTTGGCTTAACCGATTCGAGTGGAGAGGTACTCAGGTTTAGGCTGCTAAAAGTAAAGAGGTGGTTGATCCGCATTGGCGATTCCCCTCGCCGGATGTGATCTGCACACCTATCCCCCCTAACTGCCCAACAAGATGTATCTTTTCCTTATTCTTGCTGAATTCGGGGCTGTTCGAGCTATGGCGTGTACTCACCTGGCGGAGCAATGGAGCCCGAGGGTTGCACAGGCGGTTGCAGCACGTTTTGGTCTTGCTATTGCAAAGCAACTCCCGAGGGTTGTGCAATCAAAACGTCTAGGAAGACCCACGACGTCATAGAAGCATGAACGAGGACCAAGGATCGAAGGTTGGGCGGAAGGGATTCAAAAAGAAGAAAAATAGATTGGCCGAGCAAGAGGCGCGGCTCACACTCGGCTGCCCACGACTCAGTCATGAGGCGAGGCGAGGGAACCGTGGCCCGTGGAGTGTGAGCCAGGCCCAGGGGCGAGGTGCGACACAGAGAAGCCGCGCCTGATAGTGAAGAGATATTTTCGTGATCCACTATATAACCCTACTATCTAACTATTAATGTAGTTAAAGAGGTCGGCATCGTATACACAAGTATCCAACGATGTTTATATGCTAATGAAACGTCACAAAGAGGGGTGGGGGTTTAGTGTGCGATTAAGTAACAATCTCACGCTAAACATTAAATAAGAAGTGCTTTATAACTCGGGACAATTCTTGGATACGCAACCATCACTAACGAATTTTTTTTCTCAAGAAATTAGATTATTCCTTCACTTTGTTTAATTGAGAATGAAGTTCTTTATGTTCTTACATTGACAAATTTCTATGCTAGCTAACAAAAGTAGTTCCACTCTATCGACATTTTTGAGTCTTTCATCAGTAAAAGAACAATTATTGTACCGTACCCCCGGGGTATATGAAGTTTTTGTTCCCACGGAACATTTTGATGAGCAATTCACGAATATTCAATGAGCATTCGCCTATATTTTAATGAGCAAACATGAATACGCCGAGCGTTCATCGGTATGGGTAAAAAACAATAAAAATTACCCAATAATATCAAAAAAACAAATTATCGTTGCTAATCAAATTGCACTCATTGCTCGTTAACTCTAGAAGAGGGGGTACAAAAACTCAATATACCTGAGGTTATAATATAATTTTCCGCAAAAGAGATCTATTTGTATAACTTAGTGAGAAAAAAACATGTCTTCGACTCAACTTTTACAAGTAAAGGCCTAAAGGGTAAGAACTAATAACACATCGTTTTCTCAATTAATCTCTTTTTTTTTTCCTTGCTTTCAACTTGTTATAAATAGTGTCCAGAAAATAATCGCCGATCTCCTCCATACCCTAAACCTTATTTTAGGGTTTAGCCACAAAAACACATCTCACCTCCTTTCCCCCCTTTCTCTCTCCTCCGCAAGAAAAACAAAACCCTTCAACAATGGCCTGCACCATCGATTTCCGGCGTCTAGATGAAGGATTCGGCGGCAAGACTTACAAACGAAAGCGCGAGGAAGTCCAAAACAACGACAATGAAACCTCAACAATGGACCTCGACGACAACGCCCAACCCGACAACCCAGCCCCCAAACGCGCCGCCGTCTCCTCCGCCACAGACCCCGACAAGCCAATCTTCGGTCGGCCAACCTACGACGGAGTGATCGCCGGAAGAGTGTCGGGTCGGAACTGGAAGCAGCCGCGGAAGCACAGGTCGTCGGCGGTGGCGGTGTCGCGGGTGTCGAAATCGTTGGAAGACAGGATGAGAGAGAGAGAAGTGAAGAAGGCGTACAAGGAGCGGAAAGATGAGCTCAAGGAGGAGATTCGGTCTCATAAGGTTGAGAAGAGGAAAGCTAGGATTGAGAGAGAAGAGAAGAAGAAAGAGAATATCTTGAAGTCTGGTACTAAGTTTCAGAAGATTACTAATCCTAAGACTTTGAAGAAGATTGCTAAATCTAAGAAGCGTAAACAGCTTAGGGTTGTTTCTGATGATTTACTTAAGAAGAACTAGATTTTGATTTTGTTTGTGTTGCGTATTGTGTAATTCTCTTTTGTTTTTGGATTATTATGATGTTTGAGTTAATGATGAAATTGGGGATTTTGATCTGAATTTCTTGAGAGTTTTGTCACTTCATTGTTGTTACAATTCTGTGCTCTTTTTTTACCAATTGCATATGTAAGTTACGATTGCGATCTTGTGGCGTATGAGGTACAACTCGGGCGAATTCAATCCGATTTCCAATGGTCTTCTGTGACTGTAATTATGTATCGAAATCGACCTGAAGTTGATAGAATGATAGTACACAGCTTAATCTACTGTCTATTGTTATAATGTTGGAAATTTTCCACTAGAAAGAATTGCACTATGTCTGATGGAATGGAACAGATGGTTACTGACTTACTGGTGAGAGTTAGTACACATTTCTCAGGAATTCGAGTACCCGTGTTCTTGATTGATTCTGGCAATCCCCTTCCCCTGCCATGCCATGCCTGTATTCTGTTACTGAATTCAGACGATAGTGATCTGGAGTGCACGGTATCGTTGTTCTCTGATAACTAGGAAGAGTTGCCTGGTCTCAGATGTTGAGATTGGGGATTCAAGCAGATTAGAATCCGTTGGTTGTAGCTTCTCATCTGGATTCAGGCGCTATAGAGTTCTGTGTTCTGTAGTGTAAGGTTACCAGTAATCACCACAAGAACAATGTCCATCTCGAAAATGATGGAACCTGCTTGAATCCCTGACTGTAATCTCCCTGCCAACTATTTTTGAGATGATCTTGATGGCAGCATGGCAGTCTGGACAAGCTCTTAGATTCTTCATTATCAAAATCGGTGTGCCTTCTGGGGTGCTGATCAGCGCAAATGCAATAGCTATGCGTTCACTGTGGTGTTTCAGGGACTCTGCTTTCATTTCTTCATCCCAATCATGAAGTGTGCAGCTGGTGTCTGGTTTGTACCCTGCCTCTTCCATCCTCTTAGACAGTGTTTCTATTTTATTTCTGATGTCTTCCCATCTTGGATGGGACTTGTCGTTTGCTGAGAAAACGTGCATCTTATGGTCGATTTCAACCCAACTGTAGGCAGGTAGCTTCTTAACTCCTCGTTCCCTCATTGCCTTCTTTACATTGGCTACCTTGTCCCATTGACCTGCAGCTGCATAAATATTTGACATGTTCACATAAGGACCAGCATCTCTGATCTCCATATTGAATAGCTGGTCTGACACTTTTTTAGCAAGCTCTTTGTTCTTATGAATCCTACACGAGTTCAAGATCGATGACAACATAATCTCATCTGGGACAAAGGGCATATGAGCCATCAGTTTATCTGCCTGTTCAAAACGTCCACTCCTGCACAATATATCAACCATAGTAACATAGTGCTCTCTCCTAGGCTCCATATGGTATATTTCAGTCATGTTACTGAAGTATCTCATTCCTTCCTCGACAAGCCCTCGATGGCTACAGGCAGTGAGAACATTGAGGAAACTCACCGAGTCTGGTTGAAGACCCGTTGAGATCATTCTCTCGAATGTTTGAATGGTGCCTTCTCCGTCTCCATTCTGAGCATAGGCAGATATCATAGCGTTCCAGGAGACTAAATTCCTGTTAGGCATCTCATAAAAACTCCTGACAGCATCTTTCAAAGAACCACATTTTGAATACATATCCAACAAAGCACACCCACAGAACACATTTGCAATGAACCCAGACCGGAGCACAGATGAGTGCAACTGTTTGCCCAATGTGACTGACGCGAGACTAGCTGTAGCCCTTAAGATGCTAGCATAAGTGGCTTGATCCGGACTGACATCAGCCCTGCACATCTCAGTGAAAACATTCAAGCCTTCCTCGTAATAACCCTTCTGTACAAAAGCAGAAATCATAGCTGTCCATGGGACTGTACCCCTGTGCGAGAGAGATCTGAAGATGACATTGGCTTCCTCAAACCTCCCGCATCTAGCATACATATCTACAAGAGCGTTCCCTATTTGAAGCTCTGATGATGCTGTTGTCATAATACACTGGCAATGAATTTGCCTACCGATATCTAAATTAAGTGTGTAAGCTGCCATACTCAACAAAGTCGTGAAGGGAAAATTCTTCTTATCAAACCCTGCCCGCTGCAGTTCTTGAAAAAGGGCAAGGGCCTTCTCATAGTTAGCTTCCCATGCGTGCCCTGATATAACTATATTGTAAGAAACACCATCCACCTCCGGCAACTCATTAAAAAGCCTCTCTGCGTCCTCAACATGATCATGCTTCGAGTAAAAATCAAGCAATGCATTTGCTACAAAAACATTCCAATTAAAGTTCATCTTAACTATAAAAGCATGAATCTGCTGACCAAGAAACAAGTCCCCTACCCCAAAACCAGCACCAAGAACCGCAGCAAAGGTAAACTCAGAAGGTGCAAAACCCGATTTCTGCATCTCCAAGAACAGCTCAACAGCTTCCCTATTCATCCCACCATTCGCAAACCCAGTAATCATCGCATTGTAACTAACAGAATCTCTCTGTGGCATTTCACTGAATATTCTAAAACCCAATCCCAGGCAATGACACTTGCAATAACAGTCCACCAAAGTATTGCACACGGTCCTAGCCGAACTAAACCCCAATTTCACAACATGAGCATGAACTTGAACCATTTCATTCACCACCTTCTCGTCATCAAACCCGGACAACAACGTGGCGAAAGTAACATGATCAGGCATAGTCCCACACCCATACATGTCAGCATATAGCTTGAAAGCTTCAATGGGGTTGGCATACTTAGCATACCCACCAATCAAAATGGTCCACGTCACATTAGTTCTGCAAGTCAAGTCATCAAACAACTCCCTAGCAGTAACAAGGTCACCTGACCTGATATAACCTGAAATCATAGTGTTAAGAGTGAACATGTTTTGGTTAGGCATTTCATCAAACAGTTGGCGTGCTCTGGAAATTTGGCCACTTTTAAGGAGCTTCTCCAATTGGAAGTTGGTGCGGGTTGTGTTCGGGTCGAACCCCGTTTTGATGATTCGGGCGTCGATGACATTGTGGGCGTTGGATTGTAATTTGGGAGGTTGACGGGTTCTGATTGAGGAGGAAATTTTTTGGATTGCATTTGACCAGTACTTTTGGTTCATAGGAAATTTGGCGGGTTATTTTTGGTTCATTGGAATGTTAGGGACGTTAATTAAGAACAAAACGTTAATTAGGTTATTTTGAGCGTTCACGGACTCACGGTGATATGTTGGTTCAAGCTCAATTGTTTTGTAAGAACTATTGAATTTAGTTCGGGTTTAAAGTCGGTGTCAAAGGCGGACCTTTGAAAATGTTGGTGGGATAAAGTCTCGAACCCAATTCATATACTGTGGTTATCAAAATTAGGCACAAACTTTCACGTCAACTTTTACTACGGTGATACTCATGTCTAAGTCTAATTGATACAAGGGTGGCCAAACCCGTTCCCAAGCCTCACAGGTGGGTGAAGTCACACGGGCTAACAAAATTTTCACTCACAGTTTCAATAATACATAGCCATTAATGTTTAGGGTTCAAACTCATATCTCCGCAATAAGATTGGTGACATCCTATGCCAACCTAACCGAACTTAATGAAGGGTTTGTTCCAATAGGTGGTTTTGGAAAGAACGCGAGGGGAGGGAGAAGTGTTCCAGCAATGGGAAACGTGTCTAATAATGGGGAGTGTAAAAATCAATGTGAGTGTAGAATTCACTAGTCGAGAATTTGTACACATAATTTGTTGAAATGTGTATAGTTTTGTGACGTTCTGTGTTGTGTTGATGCACACTATAATTAGTGGTGGGGGTTATTGTGTGGCACATTGCATGTAATCGTTGGATCATAGTGTACATACAAATGTACATCAACGAACGCGTGACAATATTAAATCAATTAGACCTCCAAATTGTAACCCGTGAATTGAAATCAACTCTACATATATATATGAAACAAGATTAAACCCTTTTTAGTATATAGTTAGAGAAGATGGAAATTGTGCATTCAAGTGACATAATTACAAATCCCCAACTCCATGTCTCCATCTATACATAGCATAGTGTCCATAAATAGCATCTTGTTCTTCTTATCAGTAGACACCTTTGGCGTAAGGAGCCTCACAAAATTCACCTCCAAGATCATCACATGCCTCTCCCATTAAAACACTGCACATATGTCAAATTTCTTTAATTAGCTTCACTAATGATTTTGTTGCTGGAAAACATATGAAAAATTAAAAATATCATACGATCAAATAGCATTCATATACTCCATACCTTTTGGATTCACTGTTGTAATCAAAGTAGTCTCTCTCAACCTGTTCACTGGTAACTCTGGTGTTGGTACCTTTGTTTTCTGACTTGCCAAGTCTCACTTCCGGATACATATTCGCCGAACAAGCGTTTCCGCCTACTATCTCACATGCTTCCGCAGGAAACACCCTACAATAAAACCCCAACAATTAACAATCATAATATGAAATACTACTACGTATGTACTGTGAAAAATTGTTAACGTGCGATGAATTGGACTTAGGTTATCAGGTCTCAAGATTATTTTTCAGATGTTATTTTATTTGTGAAATGCTACACATATAAGCGTGAAGCGTCTATGGTACATAACATGTTACATACTTACATTTACATATATATACCCAACAATTCTTAGCATGAGCCTTAGAACCGAGAAGAATTCTTTATGTCAATGCGTTTCCACTGTCCGTTTTAATACAAAGATTAAAAGATAACCAAGTTAAAGTCATCAACTTACGAAAATTGTGAGTTGTAGTTGATTGATAATGGCTCAAAGGCAACAGAAGCAGCTTTAACTTGACATTCGCGGCGTGTAGCTAAAGAGGAGGCTGGTTTAACAGGGTAGAGTGGCTGGACAAAGCAAGATGAAGCAGCCTGCATTTTGATAAACTTATCCTTCTTTTTCTTTCTTGTTTTCTTTGCAATTGATCATGTTAAGTGTCAATTTATATTGAAGTAGGGATTGTCTTTTGGCAGGACAATTGTGACTTGTAGGTCTGGATAAGGGTATGGGTTGACATGGCAATGATCTAGCCTTGTGGGATGAGGAACACTCACACTTACAAGTCGCACCTTGGAGATATTTCCACATCAATACAAGTTAAGATATCAATTATAAACCATTCGCTATCAATCCAATTCACGATATTAGTTACAAATCGATTTTCATTTTGCGCTAAAATTACAAGTCGTTGACGATTCGACACTTATCAATTTGGTAGTCACTATATCGGCATATGTTTTTGACTACGAAAGGGCACGAGGCCTCGGGATAGTTTTTCCTTTGTTGAAAAGTCAAGTGGTTTTCATCAGTTTTGAAAGGAACAAGTTTGAAGACACAACAGAGCAAGTCAGTCTAAAATATAGAGCTTTGATTCAGCTTTTTTTTTCCTCTCTGTCAACTAAATCCTTTTGAAAATCTCTAATTATACCAAAATTACATGGAATCAGCAAAATTTGAGACTATCGAACTTCTAATTTTTCTGACAAAAGAATAAAAAACAAACAAATAAAATCACACATACAAGGATATTACACCAGCTACAATGGTGTGTGAGATTACAAGGTAAAGCTACAGACTATCAGTATAACACCAAGTCAGCAATATATTTCAGAATTAGCACTTCGCAGCCTTCATAGCGGCTCCAGTCATCTACTCATCTTCACATCTTTCCGTCTTTGGAGCTAGAAGAAGCCCCGAAAGAAAGCAGTACAAACATTGAACACAAATTGGCAACCAACTCTCATTCCCTGCAGGCAGCTCTTCGCTCTTAAGTCTAGTAAATACTGAATTGTGTAATCTTCAATCAGTTGGCAGATCTTTGAGAATGTCGTATACAAACCAGATCATCCAGCTTATTGCCATCAACCTTATACAGCGAAACCCCATCCATTTGCTTGTAGTATTCTTGTGCTTCCTTTCTCAAACTCTCAAGAGGCATTAACTCCCACTTGCTGTAGTCTGACTTCTTTCTGAGCTCACTTATGTTTGAAGAACCAGAGACAGGCCCATTGTAGTCGGCCCCTTTTTCACCCCAGAACTTGCAGTTTCTGAAGGGCCCAACATCGTCAAAATGACCAGTAGTCTCGCTCTGCTTTAAACGTACTGCAGCAACATGAGCTCTCTTTATCGCATCTCGGCTTGGTATGTCTGACCAGTCTTCATTCCTCCGAGCTCTCATCGGAGAATGTATCCTTATCACCTGTGTTAGAAGTAGCCACGATAATACAGAATAAATATAACCACAAATAAAAGGTGTTTAATAAAGAAGCTAGATATTTATATCATACCCCCAGGCATTCAAGTAGCTGATAGTATGCCCTTCCTTGAAGTGGATTGTGTCCCTTCCTTGGTTCTGAGAAGTATCTGGTCCTGGAAGAAACGAGCATCATCACTAAGTAGATCATTCGTTCACAAACCATTACTATCCTATGAAATTAAAGTAGACATGGCTTAAGACTTAAGAGTATAGCAAAGATGAAGTGTTTGCTGCTAAATCGTTCAGGAAGCCCCTTTCAAAATACAATCCAGAATCCAGATTATGCAATATATTCCGTATCTAAATTGGTTTTAGCTCACTAAGAAAGTACTAGGATAATGAAATTGTTGTACAATGGCGATGCTGGTACCAAAACAGAGTCCTCACACGTTTTCCTATGGAATACCCACAAACTTCAACCATATTCCCAGAATCTTTAAACAGTAATGGTGAGCATATCTGATCTCCACGTCATTCTGAAACATGTTTAGAGACTATTGAAGACTCTTTGAATTTGCTAATTAATTTACATTATTTGAACATGAGAAGACATGCATTTAGTTGTGTAAATGGAACAAAACCCATGTCCCCAATGCATGAATGGAGAGTTCTAGTAGGCGTACT
This sequence comes from Spergularia bocconei, assembly GCA_963457585.1. Classification (NCBI taxonomy): domain Eukaryota; kingdom Viridiplantae; phylum Streptophyta; class Magnoliopsida; order Caryophyllales; family Caryophyllaceae; genus Spergularia; species Spergularia bocconei. The sequence goes on from OY734943.1 coordinate 10,732,302, forward strand.
TTAGTTTAGTCCTATAAATTGTAAATAGGGAGCTTGAGTTGTGTTGAGATACAGTAATAGCCACAACAAAGAGTGATGGTGTGTGAGGTTTCTCCATCTAAGATCCTATGAGTAAAACTGAAAGTGTGTACTCGGGTTCTTCGGAAGGATGTCAAGTTCATCCTAAACTTGTGCTTCTGAGACTACTTTAATAGAGTCGTGTTGAGGAGCAAGCTAATGCTGAACCACTGTGAAATTTTCAATTGCAATTTTGCTTTATTGTGTGTGTGTGCACTGATTTCCCAACAGAAACACATGACACCTTATGAAATTCAACGAAATCTATACCTACCCAACCCATGTTCTTTTCTTTGTTTGGATATATTTATCCAGAACTCCGGATATATATAATCTCATGTCTTCCAAGTTCCAACCATACAAAAGCAGCTCAAGCCTTTGCTGCAACTCCAGGGTCTTCTCCAATTCAACTCTGCTTCAAGCTAAAAGAGATCCCTCAAAAAACTATTTCCGAACTGTTGGGAAATCAGTGCTAACACACACAAAATAAAGGAAAAGTGCAAGAAAACGATTTCAGAGTGGTTCGGCATAAGCCTAATCCACGACACAACTTTACGATAAGAGCAGTCTCACAAGTACAAGTTTAAGGCAAAGTTGACAATCCTCACACAACGACCGACCTAAGAACCCGAGTACACCATCTCACTCTAGGGAACTTAGATGGAGAAACCTCACACCACTCTTTATTTTTGGTGGCTACTACCTCCATTTCTCAACACAACTTTAAAGTCTGTATTTAGATGGCTAAACAAACTCTACAGTCTTCTAGGAGCAGAAGTACTAGAAGTCTACATACATGCATTTAGAACATATTAGGAAGGAATTCAAAGAGTCTTCAACACCAACATTTGCTGTGCATAAACTCGCCAACTCTATCTCTACTGATGAGTCAGTGAACCACAAGGCCAACTTGAAGGAGTATTAATCCATGAATTTGCTTTCAGATTCACTAATGGCTTTATTAGGAAAATTAGAACACACACATAAAACAGAGGGAAAATCCAAGAGAACAGCTTTAGTGATTCAGTGTAAGCCTACTCCACAACACAACTTCACTACAAAAGTAGTCTCATAAGTACAATTTTAGGACGAACATGATAACCTCACTCTGACCTAAGAATCCAAATAAACTCTCTCACTCAAAGGAGCGTAGATGGAGAGACCTCACACAACAGTCACTCTTAGTTGTGGCTACTGCTACTACTCAGCACAGCTCAAGATCCCTATTTATAACAACTATGCTACTTCTAGAGTCTTCTAGGTGTACATGTACTAGAACTCTCCGTAAATGCATCAAAACATGGACCAACATAAATGCACGTCTTTTCGAATTTAATTAAAATCACTCAATAAGGAATACAAAGAGTCTTAAATGAGCATTTCTTATACATGTCCAAATATATTGCCTCATAGATTAAGGTTCTTTATGCAGTTCTCCTTTTTACATGTAGAAATACAGGCTCCAAAAGAATGTGATCGCATGGTTCTAAGTCAGATATCCCAAAGGCTGTTTCACTAAGATGGGAGATTTTCTAGGAGGGGTAGATAGGCAGCACCACAGAAATCTACAACTCAAGGGTGTAAAAAGATGATGCAGTTTTGGAGAAAGCAGAAAAGATAATCAGAGGTTCAGGCAACTACTAGATAAGTAGATTAGTCAACCTCAACAAAATTCAGGATCCAATTCACCAGAATGCAGAGACGACGGATAGCGGGTTCAGATTCAAGACTAGAAGTGTAATTTAGTGTTGAGAGGGGAGGGGGGGGGGGTGGGATAGAGTACTTGAGCTACGGTACCAAGCATTCACAATTAGGAATGCCAATGAACCTGGATCCTACCGAGACCCACCAACCCTGGTAAGGAAGATTGGATTAGATATGGGTCCTTATTTCTTAGGACCGAACTGGTCTAGGTCATACCCACATCCATCAATATAGAAAATGGTCTAATACGGTCCCTCTATTGAACCTGGTCTCGGGCCCAGTGATATTAAAAACATTGAACTTTAACATGAAAACCGTAATAATAGACTCCATTCCGTTTACCCTGATTACATACCGCCTACTATCCACCATACTCCGATCATCTGCGCCTACCCCCTACTCTTCATGTTGCCACCTAACTACTAGGGCCCCACGAGTTCCTCCGCCTCCTCCTTGCGTTTGTCCTCTTGCTCATTCGGGCAAGACAATTTATTTTTCTATTGTCATTTTCCTTAGTATCCTCCTTAATGTTGGTTATTCGTATTCTACCGTATTTCAAATAATTTCAACATATGTGAATTTTTATTGTGGTGGTTTTTTAAAATTGTAAAGATTCTTACATTTTTCAGATCTAAATATGATTATTTCTTGCGATATGGTAGTGTTAGAGATTTAGAGGTGGCACATGCGGTGGCAACAGAGGTGGCACGTGCGATGGCAACAAAGGTGGCGCGTAAGGTGGCATGGGAGCAAGAGAACTGATGGATTTGTTGAGGGGTCTTGTGTCTGTTGAAGAAACAGTTTTTCTTCGAACTAAGGAAACAGGACTGGCTAGGTTTCCCTTGGTCGACGAGGGTAATATCCCCACTTCTTGTGCATGAAATAAGTCTGAAGTTGATGATCAAGGGGTTTTCTCCAGGGGTTTCCTCCAGCAGGAACTCGATGACATATATTTGTGTGTGGAAGGGGGGGGGTCTTGGATGAATAGGCCAGAGAAAATTTGGACAATATGGATGGGCATTCACTCTCTTTAGAGAACGTAGGTTTGTGCTCCGACTTTGATAATGATGAAGTCCCATTGCTCGAGGAGCTAGTGAGTGGAGGTCTCATGGTGAAGGATATCAAGACCTATAGTGGGCAGGGGGAGGAATCGGACTTGACCATGGGTGTTGTTTCTGAGGCTCCGCCTCAAATTTTGCAGCCTCGGAGTGCCCTGTCTTGACCATTAGAGGTGGAATTTACTTCAACGATATGGTTTCTGCAAATAGTACTCCATAGGTTGAAGTGGAGAGCGCAAAATTCGTTTTGGAGCTCGTGAAGCCTGAAAGCTGCGGGAAAGCATCTCCATGGAAACTTTAGATCTTTTTCTAGGTGTCTCAGGTCTTAGCTTACCTAAGCGGACAAAGCCAACTCTAGTGGATTTTAGGAGAAATAAAAAGAAATCTGAAGTCCACTATCAATTATTATTGGGGTTTGAGGAGGGGCTTCTTAGCTAGGGGATGTGTGGTTTGTGGTTGGGCATGGACTTATTGTGCTCCCCTGTGTATAGTGTTCGTTTTATTATCTATATTATATGAGTAAAATTACCTATAAAAAAAAATAAAAACATTGTAATGTCAGAGACATCCATTAGTCATTGGAAGGAGGACCCATTTGTGGACCCAGATTCGGCATGAAACTGCATCCTAAAATTATGGACGCTATAGATCTGGGTCGTATCTAGACCTAACGATAATGAGGGCAATCACAGTACAGGTTGAAGCTGCTTCAGCAAAAGAATAAATCTAGTTCTGTGGGGATGCAATCATGTGAGTTGCGGCACGTAAGATATAACTAATGAGCACTGATAACTGAACAGAAAACGGTAACAGGCGGAAAGTACAAGCAGCAACCAGTCACTCAGTAGGGCACTGTTATTAATGCGTGACATAATCTCCTATGATCTGAGACCAACATCCTAGTCTTAGTTACTAAGAAGCGTAAGGTCCACAAATGGATACGAGATCAATTTCAAATGGCCCATTATCTCAAGTTTTGCGTTCAACCAATCTATTGACACAAATAATTCATGGGCGAAAATTGAGTTATTTAGGCCCTAGATGATTGACAGGGCACACTGCTAGAAATCGGATACGAGACATCCATCCTAATCACTATGGGCGTATTTGTCCCATTTACACATCTGATCAAACACATGTGGGTCATGGAGGTAAGCCAGGGACCAAAGTCCGGTCAGAGGTGGTGGTTTGGCCTTTCACCACTATATCTATAATGGCATTCATCATCAAAAGTGAGGCAAAAGATGGAGATTTGCCTACTTTGTTGGATAGACATCATCAAGGAATGGGTGTCAATTTTTTGTAACAGGAAGGCGGATGCTCAGGGTCAAGATCTCTTTTGGGGCATGAACTAAGATCCATCCACTAGAAGAATACTCAAAGTGTGCCTTAAATTAGAAGAGGATTAAATGTATATAAACCATTAAGTTAATTGTAAAAAAAATAGTCCTAAGTAGAACTTCCTCAATAAGCTCTCATATGTGCCTTCATTTTCCATTCTTACATTTATTGAAGATCATTTTGTCCTCTGGTTGTATTATCGTGCTTTCTCACCCCCGCAGCATTAGCCGCTTCTAAGCAAAAAAATTAAAAAAAAAAAAGAAAAAAAAGAAAAAAAAGAAAAGAAAAAGATAAACATAAAGTGATCCTCGAGAGTGTAGACAAACACAAGCCAAAATCTATAGCACCTTGCACTTCTAGGCCCATGTATAGAAATAAGGTCAGTTTCCCCAAGAGCTTCAGCTCACAGAAGAAGAGAAGTTGTAGTTTGTGCTTGACAATGGCAACAAGCACCACTATACTTCTTTATATGTATCTCATTCCAATAGAATGAGTTGTATAAGACATTTGGATTGAAGTAGCAAATGTGCTAAGCACAGACTGTTTGTTTGAAGTTCAGGGTTAAGAATTAAACTTTAGTTTTGATTTCATTTGGAATATACAGGTTTCATCAAAACATTCTAACCCAGTTGGAATAATTTGAAACTTCACTCACAATGTCCCAAACTTCAAACCTAAACATTAACAAAAAAGCTCTACTTAAGTCGCATACTAAAACTAAGGGCATATTGTAGAGATCTTAATTTGATTTCTTGATGTTCCTCCCACTAGTTTTCAAATCTAACATACCTGAATCCAATTCCCAAGGGAGACGTAATTTGAAAGTGTAGCTGATGGTATAGTTTCTGTAGGTCATTGTTAGGTTCTGCTGGTGGAGATGCCTCTAAGTTCATTGGACCCAGAGGCAGGAACCAGTAAATTAGAAAGGGGAAGAAAGACACTGAAGATACCTAAAAGAGAGTTGCAGAACTGACCTATACTCTAGAGTGTGTAAGCGGATGAGCTCTCAATGTTTGAGAGGACAAGGACAATGATTCCTCCGGGGGCTCCGCCTGATTTTGAGGAGGGAATTCATGTCGTTCTGAAGGGAACGAATTTTACTTATAAGAAAATCAAATCTTCCTTTTGTGATGGTTGTATGATAGGAGTAGCAATCTGTCCTAACCAATTTGTTGTATAATAGGGGAGTAGGAGTAGCTACCTATTTCTGGAAGGCTGGAAGTAGTAAGTAGCTACACCGAGAATTCTTTTCCATCAAAATTTATTTAAGTTGTTAAAGAAATAAATCAAAATTAAGTGTTTTATTTAGTAGTACAGCTCCTTTTATAGTACTTTTTCTTTTTTTTGAGGTCAGCTCCTTTTCTAGTTTATAGTGTAGTGCCCAGTGCTCTGAAACTAACATGTCATTAACCACACTTCTAGATCCTCTAGTTATTTCCTCTAGTATTTGGAGAAATGAAAAAAGTAGTTGAAGGTAAACAAGTTGGATTCACATGTTCACACACACGCACACAACACAAGTTCATTCCCAGGCCACTGGAGAGGACAGGATACAGAAGAGAGGTGCAAAAAAGTTACCATTCAGTATACCCAGGGTCAACAGTGAAACCATATATGTCAACGACGTCACACATTGAAAGTGCCAATTCAACAGATTTCATCCCAGTTCCTTTGGCTCCTCTTCGTAACACAATTCCCTGGAACAGATAGACAGGATTTGCGATACTCTGCCAAAAAGAGAATACAAAAGTTTAAGATTACAAACGATGGATTAAGGTTGAAGAAAAATTCTCCGCAACAGATCCGTAACACTAACTCACTATTTTATCTCTCAAATTGTGATAATAACAAAACAAGAAACAACACTTAGTAGAATTTATTGGTTTTCCAATCTTTCATGATAGGTGATAAAAGTCGTCTCACAACACAATTAAATTGATGCACCAGAACCAAGAACTCACGAAGACAATGACCAATATTGAAACAACTTTAAAAAAGAAAAAAGAAGAAAGAGACTATAAAGTCTATCAAAAAGGCAACAGTTCCTCAAATTTTCCTTTCCTTTTAGGATGAATCACAAAACAAACAGAGAAGAATGCAGAGATACAAAATAACGAATAGATAGATGCTGTTCTTCTTTTACTTTATTACTGAATGTCGTTCACCAACAGCTAATAACTCACTCATTCGATTTAACCATCAACAAAGGTAGCACATTGCAACAACAATGTGGCATAATTATATAAATGAACTCGAAAGAATATAAAATCACCTTTATCATCTCATTGAAGTCTCTGTGTGTAACACTTTTGATGACAAATACTTCTTCAGCTGCAAGAAACATAAATTGGTAAGATACATTGCCACCCCCCTTTATCAACCTCCTCAGACATAGCATATGACATGTTATTAGGCAGAGGCTTGTAACAAGTTTTACTCATATTATCAGGGAGAGATGGAGCGCCATATGCTGGGAAAGTATTAACATAAAATAAGAAAGAAGACTTTCAACTTACGCGCTCCTTCCAGAATTTTAATCATGTTACGAGCAGTGCCTCTTACTCCGAGACGAAAAGTTCTCTTCATGCCAACATATTTGGCATATTTCTGAATTGTTCAATGAAAATGAAATGAGATGGTGCATTCGTAGCCAAAATCATTAGTAAAAAAGATATGGATGGAAAAGATAATACACGTTTGAAGGTAACAGAAACAGCCACACATATAATGTAATAGCAAAGGGTGTGGGGGCTCAGATCGTATCTCGGCTCCCCACCAACTTCTTGTAAATTATTATTGATTTTTAGTGATAATATAATAATAATACAACCATGTAAGGCTATATTCAAATTTTGATGGGTAAGCTGTGTAACCTATTAACCAACCCCAACATCTACTGTGAAACTAATCCACATGCGTTGAGTTACGAAACTCTTTTGTATATTGATAATCAAAATCAGAGAGTTTGACCTCCTTCAGTCTAATAAAGTAGATCACTTAGCAGAAGAAGTAATGATGATGATTACACTAAAGACTTGAAGCCAATATGCTTGTATGGACCATTAGGTGCAATAGACAAAGTCAGTCTAAGATTTACCTCATTAACAGGGGCCTCGTTGTCCCTTATGACAGCATCATGACTGTCAATTTCTTCTCCAAATTCTGTCAATAAAAGATCTCCAGAATTGCCAACGACAGCACATTTTCCAAATTGACGGGGATGGAAAGGAGGTTTTGCTGGTAAGATAGGACTCAAAAGCTCATCACAAAGAGTCTGATTGTCGCATTTCTTAGATCCCCTGAACCAAGATAAAAGAATATAAGAACGTAAAGCAGTTCAACGCAACACACACAATCGAGCAAAGACAACCGTAGATAATACACAAAAAACTTCAAACAAATGAAGGGAAACCAAATAGGTTGCAACAAGCTCAGAAATCATACAAATTGGCTATCCGTTTTGCTGCATAGTCTAACCATCCATCTGGGCGAACATCTAGATACTCTCGTGTCAATACTGTTGTAACATTGCGATACTGAAATAAAGACCGACTGGTTTAGGTTCTGATTCGAGGACAATAATGCATACACTGCTAAAAAGAAGCATGACCTGTTCCCAAAGTAAAAGTGCTTCACAAATATCATATTCATACTCCAATGGTTCCTTTGTCTTAAATTGCACATTGACCTGAACAAAGGAAACAATTCACAGTACATTGGTCATCACATTACATTCTAAAACAGTCAAGATAGGTGCAGTAAATCAAACAGTGTGTACCCATGTGCTATTAGTGTCTTCAGGATACTTCAGCTTCAATTTACAGTGGTTAATGATATCAGCAGTTAGTCCAAGTCCTCTGTTTGCCTACAAAGAATTCTCGAAATGGTAAGTAGTAATACAGAAAGCATGATGTGAAACAAATCGAATTGAAGGTTTAAGCCAACTGAAAGATATTAACTATATCCAACAACTAGTTTAAGCATTCAAGCATCAGCTTCTGATGTTAAATGAAACAGCATCAGCTTCCATTGGAAGTTTAAAAAAGAATCGCATGACTAGAAAGCACATGGATCGTGCGGACTTCCACAACTATTTTATGTCACCATGAAACAGAACCGTGAAATGGAGGACGTAATGAGTTGTCACAGGTACTTCTCGAAAAACAATAAAAGGTTAAAGCACAGAATTCTACGACGGACTCTAAACACATGCCTAAGAAACAATCAGGATGGCTTGCCTCACAAATCCCAATAAAAAATAGAACAATTTCGTGGGTTCCCTAATCAAAGATGATATGCAGTAGCTCGTTTGGGTTCAGATACAACAGCAGTTGTAACCAGTCTCGACAATTGAGACTTCAGCAGATTGGGCATTTACCAAATTTTAAGACACAAAACGGCGGCCATTCAGAGTAACAGATTCATCATTTTACAACAACAAATACAATATCTTGATTTACAAGCTAAGTTTCCCCAATTCATTCAATGCCCACCAAGAAACAGACTACAAAATTCACTCTTTTGAAGGATCAACAGCATAATCACTAACATTTGAAAAGAAGAGAGAATTAGAATCAAGCTCACCACACATTGCTGAACACTGGTTTGAAACTGGGTTAAAACTTCAACCTCCAATCTATTAGAAAGATCCAACTTTGCTCCACCTGCCAAACAAGAAATTGCCCACCAAAATTAAGGAACCAAATTTCCAAAACAAAACCAACAAAAAATCATGAAAAAAGAGAAGAAACCCAGAAAACAAAAATCAAGAAAAGAGAGGCAAACCGCTAAAAATGGAAGATTGGATGAAGAAGACAAAGATACAGAAACAGACAAGAATGCATACGAGATGCAAGATTGAAAGTTTCCGCTTGCTTGGAGTGGGAGTGTGAGTGTGTGTGTGAGTGTGAGTGTGGCCTCTCATTGTTTTTTCGATCAATCAATTACGAATTCATGTGTTTGTATTATTCTCGCGATCACACTGAGAGTGACGAGGATGAGCCCCCAATTTTGCTGATTTCCAAGAGCTTATTTGATTCTGGAAATTACAGCTTCACTTTTACACCACCGTTGTCGTCACGATTTTAACAGCTATTTGGACATAAAATACTTCGCACCTGCACCTGCACCTGCACCTGCTCTAATTCGAGAAATGAACAAGAGAAGCAAGCTCGGCCTAGTGGTTAGTAATTAAAATTATTCCGGCGTTGTCTCGAATTTGAGTAGTATACATTTGAAAAAACTATTCTTGGATCTAGTGAAACCGATCTGGCCCAAGATAGAATCGAAAGCAACCACAATTTGGTTTCCCTCACTCCAATATGAGACATTTTAAATTTGGTTCACTTATTTGGGACCGAATCGGATATCGCACATATTCTATCCCAAAATTTTTAGTAATCACAATATTTAACTTGAGATACCCCAACGGTTAAGTCTAGTGGTTAAAGTGTTGTTCAACTAATTAAAAAGATATCATAGATAACTTGATTCCAATGAAAAATTGTTCTTCCACTATGCCCAAAGAGGCGAAGATGAGTCTTGGTTCTCTTTGTGCCATGAAGGCGAGATGCATCAACTGCCCAAGGTATTCTGTAGAGGTCATGAAAGTGATTATGCCACTAGAACTTATTTGACTTGGGGTTTTTAACTCTGATTCGAGTCATCATCCAAGTGAATCATTAATACTTGTGATTCGAGTTAGTTTCTGGCATGGGAAAGGATTATATAAAGGTCTAATAAAATCCGAGGAAGTCATTTTCGGATTGATGAGAAAACTAACCTGAAATCAAGCAAACCCAAACTTGACTTGAATGATCTCTAAATTAATCTATCGATTTTTTTATTTGGTTCAAATTCTAAATCAACTAAAAATACAACTGATCCGAAATTCGCAAGTGACTTGATCAGGTTCCGATCCAATTCTAACAACTTGTTTCGCCAAGATGAGAATTCAATTCTAACGATTTGTTTCACCAATATGGGAATTGTCCGCGTGTTTGTTTCCAATTCAACACAGGCGGGTACAAATATCGTTGTTTAGGTTTTCGCGAAGTTATACAACATGCCTCATCTACCTGAAAGTCGTAAAGACGCTTATTTGTATGAAATCAATTAAATTTCGATAAGTTGTAAAAAGGGGATGCTATAGTCACTATCTTTGGGAGAGCCGAATAAGGGTCAAAGCCCTCAAAGGCAAGAGAGGGTTGAATGGTAGTTGAAGAAGTAGAGTAGAGAGGAGTGCATTACTGCATATGTAGCGTACCGTTGCAACGCGGGAAATGGAGCACCCACCACATTCCCAGATATGCCTCCACTCCTCTGATCTACCACCTCTCCCTACTTCTACCTCTTCATTTTCCATCTCCTTCACTTTTTCTCCCTCTTTCTTTCCCTTTTTTTATCTGACGTGATGTGTGATGTTTACGTAATCCAGGTATTGATTTATCTACTTTTGTAGTACGAACTTTTTTCGGATTTTATTTGAGTTCGTGTACTTTTTCCAGGACTGAAGATTATTGTATATATTATTATGCAGAATTCTGTGCTATATATATTAGGACATTGCATGCTTATATACTTGTATGATGTTCTAGTGTTGATTGTGTTAAACCCTGAACAGCAAATGTTGTTTAAAATGTCAGTTCTATCATTATTCATTGTCGATTGGTGACAGGTTTTGTCGTTATAAATTGAATCGTCAATTGATTTTAGGACGAAACCAACATCAACTTTACGATCTTTTGAACATTTCCAAATTCCAACAGAGCAAATTTTAGGACTTGCATTTCTGCATTTCCAAATTAGGGTCTTTTTTCCCCTGGTGTTGTTGTGATTAAGTTGGTAAAGTTAGGACCTGTTGTAATTTTTTGTCGATTATCTCTTGCAGTCTAAATTACATATTTACATGTATGACTGTATGACTGTTACCTAGTTGAAAGATACGAAATGAAACGATAGATGTGCTGATAGTTGGTGATACTGGGAATGGAATCGTGGGGTGAGAGGTATAGTTGGAGATACTGTTGTTGTAATTTCCTGTCAATTATCTCTTACAGTCTAATTTACATGTCTGAGGGTCAGCTAGTTGAAAGATAGGAAATGAAACGATAGATGTGCTGATGTGGGCGCAGTAGTTGGAGATACTGGGAATCGAATCGTGGGATGAGAGGTATAGTTGAAATACTTGTGGGTTATAACAGGTTTGATGTACTTTCTAATTCAAATTTAGTCCCATTAATCAGTTTGGGAAGAATGATCAACTTGAAGGTAAACATAGAATTAGATCTTCAGTAAACCTTAAAATTAGTAAGGCGTGTTGCGACAGTTGTGGAGTTGTTAATCAGCATTCTTTAACTTGTCGAATTCCATGATTTCACTATATGCCGTTTTACTGTTAATTACCTGTTCTATGTGGTCGACATACATCATTCATCAATGTGTTTCAGGGATTTGGGATGACTTTGGAGGTCTGCTAGCTAGCTGCATCCTGAACGAAAGTGCCTACTTCTTCAGGCAAACTGTTCCTTCACCATTCCTGAACATATTGGTCGAATATTGCTATTTCAATTTACGTTATGAGTACAAATTGGTGACTCGGCATACATGATTCTGAAAGTTGTAGTGATCTTTGAATCACTTTGACATATATTGTTGGGGATGGATGTAAAGGAGGCAGATAGAATAGTCGTTGCCAAGCCAGTAGCATCAAGGCCTACGTGTTCTCGTTATAGATCTTTCTCAGAGCTCCTTGCTGGAGCCATTGATGCCTCACCACCACAGACTAATGTGTGCTCAGAAACAGAGGCCGCGGCTGTTAAGCCAAAGACAGTGAGGCCTGCTATAAATAGGGCATCACATAGCAACACTAAGGTAAACTATTGTGTTTAAGTTTTAGCCATGGAGCGGGAAACATATTCAGTAGATTGTCATTTTTTATCTGTTCTGCTCACTGTCTCAGGTTGAGGCATTTGGAACCACTCCTATCTGTTCATCAGATAAAGTAGCCAGCGTTGGAAACCCCTCCATCATGGTCTTTAGACCACTGGCAAAGGTTGTCTCCAAGGCAACTGCTTCTCTCTTGGCTAGTATGGTTAGTATTCAGCTAAATTGTTCAATTTCTTTTTCTTGTTTTACCAATCACAATTGTTCTCGTATCACTGATTCGTGGGGGCATGGCATATTTCAATATGAATTTTGGAGGAACGGGCTGCAGTCGTGTAGAAGGAAGAAGGAGAGGAGTTTAGAGAGAGTGTCGGGGGTAGGAGGGAGGCTTCACTTCTCTCTTCCTGGGTTAAATATCTGTACTGTGCTTCCTTTTGCAAAATTTTACAGCATAGTTATGATGGTTTTGAAAATCAATCTACTGCAAAACAGTTACTTTTCATCAACTCTGGTTGTCACTTTTTTACTTGTTCCTTGTTGAGTTCTGGTAACGCCTTGTCAGCCATGAGCATCAATAGTGGGCCTTAACTTAAGCTGCTTTTCTTTTACCACTCCATTCTCTGACGATGCTCCCGGTACCTGAGATTTAAAAATTACTCTGGAAGCCACGAGGGGGTTGGGGGGGGGGCATGCTGGAGCACTGCCAGATACTGTAAGCGAGGGGTTGCATGCTGGGTGACATTACTGTAATAGATCAGAGCACTGAGAAAGAACCTTACTTTTGAAAGTACTGGTGAAGTAGTTTATATTACTTGGAAGTTTTTCAGACATTGACAGTTTTATACAGCACATTGATTGATGCAATGATTTTTTTTTTTTTTCTGGTAAAAATTAGAAGAGATTTTATTCATCCATTAGAGGAAAAAAACCTCAAAGGGCTTACAAAAAAAAAGGCTGGACTTTAAGGGGTGGCCAAAATGCAATCTAGCTAGTATGCTACTCTCCTCTGTGAGGAAGATTGTAAAATCTGAACTGCTTCCTGAAATTTAATGCATCTAACTATGCGATCATGATCTCTTTCATGCCCCTGGATAATCCTTGTGTTTCTCTCCTTCCAAATTTCGTACATTGTAGCAACTAAGGGGTACCTGATTAGTTTCTTCCTCCATTAACTTGTTAACCGCCACTTAAAAAAATTTGTTTGTAAGAATGCTCTCTGTATGTGTATTGAGCAGGGACATTCAAGCACTGCTCATCTTCAAGCGCTACCCCATCTAGACGAGTCTGCAAATCGAGACCAGGAACGACCTGTGACAAATCAAACCTCACGTAGCCTGCTACAGGTTGAACAATCTCAATCAATGATTGATCTTCCTAGGATGATACATCAGATACCAGAGGAAGAAAATAAAATGAGTGCTTCTAATTCAGCTAACATTGATCGGCTCGCTTCTGATGGGTACAATTGGAGAAAGTATGGGCAAAAACAAGTCAAGGGAAGTGTGTGTCCAAGGAGTTATTATAAGTGTACTCAAGCAAATTGTCCAGTAAAGAAGAAGGTAGAAAGATCCATAGATGGTGAGATAGCAGAGATCGTATACAAAGGAGACCATAACCATCCAAAGCCAAACCTTCCAAAATGCAGCGTATCTGGAGTGCACGAGCCAGGGTCGCCAAATGATGGTACTAGCCAAGATTACGATAGAAGCAAACCTGAGTCAGGTGTCAATGCTTACAAAAGGCATGATGGCTCAGAAGGGAAGCTGGACGACCAAAGTGATGTGAGATTTTCTGAGAACATTGCGGGAAAAGCTGCATTGTTAACTGACAGTTCTGTTCAGTCTGCTGAACTCAGTGGGGACGGTGTAGAAGGAATCAAGAGACTGGAAGTAGATAACAATGATCTCAAAATCAAGAAAAGGTGAGATGTCATCCGTTATGACGCGGCTAGCAGCCAATCCATATATGTTCATCATCAATTGCTAAGCATGAAATTGCGGTTTATTCTGTGTAACAGGAGACATGGTAGTCAGAACAATGTAGCAGAAACATCTGATGAAGTGCTGAAAGAAACTAGTATCTGTGTGCGGAACAATGCAGAGCCTGAAATCATGGGCGATGGCTTTCGCTGGAGGAAATATGGGCAGAAAGTAGTAAGGGGAAATCCGCACCCCAGGTTAGTACTCAAGTACTACAATACTTTTGTACTTATCTTAAAAAATAGTCTTGTTTGGCTTAAGAAGGATTCTTCACCTTTTCCTGTTAAAATGTGGATGTAGATGGCTTGAACTAGTGACTTCTGTTTCGATGTAGGAGTTACTACAGATGCACCAGCCCCAAATGTAAGGTCCGAAAGCATGTCGAAAGAGCATTGGATGATCCTAGTGCTTTCATCACAACATATGAGGGCAAGCATAACCATGAACGGCCAATCAAGAGTACGAATAGTTCAGTAGTTCCTGGGATGGACTCTCAATCTCCGACTGTACAATAGAGAAACAGTAAACAAGTGTTCTGATTCTGACTTACTGTGACCTGAACCTTATTCTCAGCTGATCAGGGTACATTCTAATGTTGATTCAGGTTAATTAGTGCCAAACTGCACTGGGTGTGTAACAACCTATAGATTACTTGAGGGGACTCATTTTTAGCTTCCTGAGATTTATGTTTACACTACCTCCCGTGAAACTAATGTTGAAATTTGGGTACGTACCTTTCTTTTGGTTTGGACTTCATACAGTGTAATTTAAGGATTACTCCCTCCGCTCCTATTTAAACTCCCTTCTCCCTTTTGCGCACTCCAAAAGAAGAAATAATAAATAATATTTTATGATTTGTTTAGCAAATAAATTTAAAGCTAATCTTACCCAACATCTTTATATTGCCTCCCTAATTCTTCTCTCGACAAAAACCGAAATATTTTGGGAATGAGAATAACAAAGTCGAAACCCTGGAAAAGAGAGAAGGAAGTTTAAATAGGACCAGAGGAGTAGATTTAAGGAGCGTGAAGCCGTGAACGTCACTGTGTTGAATTAGGCCGGAACATTAGAATGTTACACGAGATCCAACTTGATCGTAATTGATATTTAGATTATGTTTGCTCACATAAATTGATGAATTGAATTAGCAAAAGCAAACCATTGGTTTTAAAAAAAAAAGGTTTTGTCATACGTAGATAATTAAATATGTGTTATATTATGTGATTCCAAGCACTTAATAAATGCACAAGTAGGAAAAAAAAAAGACAATTGAGAAATGCTATTGTAATGCGGGTTTAGGGTTTTACTTTTCAACACCACGTTAGGGAAAAGGATTTCGGGTTCCACAAACGCAGCGCCAGAAAGTAGATCGCTAAACCCTTTTTCTGGTTAACTTTGAGGTGAGTAAGGTTGTGGCGGTGTTGGGATGGGGTCCGGTGGTGAGGGGGAGTCCAAAGAAAATGAGTAAGGCTAAATGTATATGACATATACACTTGTAAATGTATATGGGGGATAAGATGGTATTTTCACCACTTTTAATGACTCACATACCTCATTCTTACTCTCAAATGCACACTCACGGCCTCACGGGTAGCAGATTACTACTCAAGAATTAACGTGTCAATTCATACACAAAATGTCAATTCAGCATACAACAAAACAAAACTACTCACAAATGATAATGTCAACTTAAGATATGAGAATGTTCACTCAAAACATAGAATGTCAATTCAAAATTTGCACAGAAAAAAAGATTGGTGGCTCATAGATAGCAGATTACTACTCATGAATTAATATGTCAACTCATACATAAAGGCTATGTTTGGTAAAACTAGCTGAAATAGTAGGTGAACGCTGAAATAGTAGCTGAATGCTGAAATTGTAGCTGAAAGCTGAATTAATAGCTGCAATATTAACGGAAAATTTTTAGCTGATAGTAATAGGAGTGTTTGGCAAAATTAGCTGCTATAGGAGCTAATATATATAAAATTACATAAAAATGTATTAAGTATTTTTAATCTCATTTTATTTTAGTAAATAAATGAGGGTAAATTAGGAATAAAATTATGATAAGCTAGCTTATATTTTAATATGTTACCCAGGGTAACATCTTAAATAAGCTAGCTTATTATTTAAGCTAGTGGTGTCAGCAAACACACTTATTTGGTCAAAGAGCTTAAAAATCTAGTCAAATAAGCTACTTTGGCCAAATAAGCTAGCTTATTTGGCATACCAAACATAGCCAAATATGTCAATTCATATTACCATGTAATTTATTTGAAAATAAGCTAGTTTATCATAATTTTATTCCTTATTTACCCTCGTATATCTACTAAAATAAAATGAGATTAAAAATATATAATGCATTTTTATGTAATTTTATATGTATCAGCTTTTATATCAGCTAATTCTGCCAAACACTCTTATTACTATCAGCTAAAAACTTTCAGCTACTATTTAAGCAGCTATGCTTTCAGCTACTATTTCAACATTCAGTTATTATTTCAGCGTTCATCTATTATTTCAGCTAGTTTTACCAAACATAGCTTACATCAAAACAAAATTACTCACAAATGAGAATGTCAACTCAAAATATGAGAATATTAACTCAAAATATGCCCATAAAAAGGAGATTGGTGGGGTTTAGGAGAGAGAAATGGGTGGATATATGTTTTGTAATGTACTCCCTCCTACCCAAAGACATCTTCCGGTATTCCTTTTTAGGACGATTCACTAACATTTTCCTCTTTCTAAAGTTACCCCATTTGGCACATATTCTGGACTAAACTACCCTTAATAATATTCAGTTGTGGGGCTTAATTAACTAATCCTTCATCCCACGAGTTCTAAACCTCATAATTTCCCCCAACCAAGATTCTCTCTCCTCACCACCACCACCACCACAATCACCTCCCTATTTAACGACCATAGTCGCCCAGATCGAAGGCGAGTCAGGTTATAGTCGCCCAAAGAGTCAGACGACCCACAAGCGCTGCTTATTTCAGGAGAAAAAAAAAACTCCGAGCTCGTAAACAATGGCGGAAGAGTGTTCATTACAGTCGTCTTCCGATGCCCTTCCACTTTCACTCAAGCGAAGCATCAATCTCACTCTCTCTCCTCAATCTCTACAGCAAGACCCATCTTCATAAATGACCCAGTTCCTCATGAATCCCAATTATCTCCTCCCAAGAAGCCAAGGTCCGATTTTTATGGCTACCCTCTTACTAATTCTGTCTTGTTAGATGAAGCTCCAACGGGAAAGTTAAGTCTTGGTGAAGTTTCTGGGGTTTCAAATGAAGTTGCAGGTGGTATAATGAGGTTTATGGGTTCCAATTGGTGAAAAGCCATGATAATTTTGAGGGTTTTTCTGATGGAGCTGGTGTGGGTTTGTCTATTGCAATGGATTTGTGCAATGTTGATTAAAGTTCTGAACTTTTATTGAAGAAAAATGAGGTTGGTTTCGATAGGAAAGATGAAATTGATGAGGTTTATGGGGTTGCATGGGTGAAAAATCATGATGAGGGTTAAGTTGTGACAGGAAAGGTGAAATTGATGAATTCCTTGAGCTTAAAGATGAAGTTAATGGGATAGGGAAGGAGAGAAGACGCCCGACATTGCGAGTCTAATCGGCGGCGAGGTGGTTACATTGGTGGTCGCCGGTGGTCACGACTTATTGAAGAGTGAAGACAAAGGAGATGGATTAGCGGGATGAGAAGAGAGGGGGCCGGCTGTGGCTGAGAGATTATGGCCGATCGACAGGGGTAGGGATGGCCGACCCAATGGGACGCCGGTCGGGTTGGTGGTGGCTGGTTGCCGGAGGTATAGGTGGTGGAGATGAGTTGAGGTGGTGATAGGAGGGGTGAGATTAGAGGTTAAGCATGTTAATTAGTCTAATTAATTACTCACTTACCCAATTATTTAGCCTTTGTTTATTGTATTGTTGGTTGTTGTGTCCAACCCAAAGAGGAAAATCTCTTTGGGTAGGAGGGAGTATATGCATATACATTAAGCGCGTGATTGGTTTGTGAGAGGCAAACGGAGTGGAATGGATTGGGTTAAGGAGCAGAAAGGGAAATGGACTCCGTTACTTGCATGAGGTGTTTGGTTTTAATTATGGAAATGGATTGTGTTACTTGAATCCCTTTCTTCTTGTTTGCTACCAAAAACAAAAACAAAAATAAAAAAATATCTACTTTATCTAAGTACTCGACTACGGAATATTATTCTTATTTACAATAATTTAATTATGGTAATAATATTTATCAAGTCTATAACCAATCACAAAAATAAAAATAAAAATTATATCCAGAAAATAGTGTCCAAAAGACAAAAGTTGTTTTTCTAATTTTAACCAGAATTAACCAAAAAAAAAGTTGCTACAATAAACTCCATAGAATATCCAATAAAATAAAATTTACTTCCATAATTTGCATTATTATGATAATGATTATAAACTTGAGAAAAACTTGTCGGAGAAGACAACTCAGTTATCGGGTATACCGAAATCGATCTGGATCTCTATAAGGCCATCGATGATGATGGTGTGGTAGTGGGCGGAGGGGATGATCTCCTGGCCATTGCGGAGGTCGGAGGATGACGTCAGCGGCGGCGGCAGAGGTTTCGAGAGCTCCGAGTTGACACATACATGCGGCATTATATGGATATTTTTATTAGAGGAGAGAGAAAAGGGGAGGTTTCATGAATATGGGGTGAACAGAGAGGAGAGAGAATGTGAGTTGAGCAGGAAAAATAAAGGTGGTTTGATAAGTTTTGGGGATAGAGGAGAAAAATGTGTTCTGATTCCAAGGAGAAGAGGAGGGTTTCAAACAATCGGAGTGGGAAACTATAAAGTAACGGAGTGGGATGCTATTTTTTCCAACCAACCAATGTGTAAGGGAGTGGGTTACTTGAATCCGTTACCAGCCAACATATTTCACCAACCAAACACACGCCAAGTCTTTCTCAAAGAGAATGTTGTAGATGAGTTTGTTTCTTTTTTCATTTTCCTATAAGTTTTTATATTAAGTTTTTTTTTTTTTTTTTTTTGTTGGAACTCACATAAAGTCCCAACATAATGAAGGTTTATATTTAATCCTACCAAAATCCAATTTCTAAATAAAGACTTCCAATGAAATGAAGTTTATATATGCAACACAAATTATTACCTAGATAATTATTTCAACTATCATAACACAAGTTTATAGCTAACACTTCACTCAATTAATTGCAACATACAAATAAGAAGAAAGGAAATTGAATAGTAACTTTTACCATATATTGTTTGAAGAAACAAACCACGTATCCATTATTTTCATATACTTAGATTACTGTAGATTGAGATTACTTTCGATCGTTGATCCACGCACCAAATATGTAAGTTAATTACATTTTTGTGTACCAACAATTTAATTAGGTTGTGATGAATTTTTGTTCATCACAAGATGGGTCAGTGCGTGTAACTCACCATCAATTCATATTTAGGCTTGAGAGTTATCTCGGATCGAGTTATTGGTTTATGTTATCATGCATATATATTGCCTCGAAATATATGATCAAAAAATATGTCGAACACAATTTATGAGCAACAATTTCATCCAAATTAAAAACTATAAGTCGATTTTATTCAATTAATCCGCTCTAGAAAATCAAGAACAATGGATTTGGGTATGTGAGAGGGTACAACAAAAATTAACCACATCTGCCAGTGCAAGCACAATATCCATCAACACAACTTGGAAAATATCTTTTAACTCAATTATCATGATAAGGAGTTCTAGGGTGCTCGACAAGTACCGCAAAACACCATATTAAATCATTTTTAAATAACTTAATAAATTTTTCTAAAAGAAAAAAAAATTATCGAATTATATTAGATATAGTTTGTACAACGTATATATAAGCAGGAAATCTATCGAATGAGAGGTATCAATTTCGTGAGAAATGAGAAGTGATCTAAACCATCCATTTCACTTCATCTAATGGCCCATATTAAGGATTATGATAAAAGAAAAATAAAATTAAAAATAAACCCAAACTCCCCAATCACTCACATTTTCTCTCTCCTCCCCTGTCCTCCTTTTCTCTCTCCCTGCGCACCTGCCCGCCGCCCACCAACGTCGCCGGCGTGCACCGTCGACAACATTCGCCGGCGAAGGAACCACCGGCCGACTCGACGGACTGGTGCGAGTCATCGTCGACCACTCCTCTCATCCGTCGAGCACGATTACACCGCGAATAACGTCTTCTCCTTCCCTCTTCTTGTTATCGTTTTTCTCAGATTTAGTCACCGCCGATGAACGCCGCCGTCGATCGTCACCTCTAATTCCTTCCTCCGACGTTCTCGCCTCGATTGCCGGCACCGCCACTCCATTTCGCTGGCGGTTGATCAAAATAAAGAAGTGAGAGGTGAGGAAAGAAGGGAAATGAAAGGTCGGAGATGGTGGAGTTGGTGGTTGGAGGACAGGTCTTGGTTCGCCGGCCGTTCGCGGGAAGTTTTCCGACGATCCACATGGAGCCAGAGCAGGTGACGTGGTGGTGGAGGTTGGACGGGTTTGGGTGTGGTGGGGTGGGAGGAGAGAGAAAATGGGGAAAGGTTTTTTTTTTTTTTTTTTTTTTAAATTTACGTGTTTTGTCAATTAGAGTTAATGTCGAGTTATTCGAGTTACGAATTTTAGTTATTGGAGTTATGTGTTTTATTTAATAGAGTTAAGTTAGAGTTATTGGAGTTACGGGGTTTAGTTAGTGGAGTTAAGGATTTTAGTTATTGGAATTACGTGTTTTAATTGGTGGAGTTAAGTTGGAGTTAGTAGAGTTACGTGATTTGGTTAGTGGAGTTAAGTTGGAGTTAGTGGAGTTACGTGATTTGGTTATTGGAGTTAATTAAGTTGGAGTTACGTGTTTTAGTTTGTGAAGTTAAGTTGGAGTTACGTGTTTTAGTTGGTGGAGTTAAGTTAGAGTTACGTGTTTCAGTTGGTGGAGTTAAATTGGATTTACGTGTTTTAGTTGGTGGATTTAAGTTAGAGTTACGTGTTTTAGTTAATAGAGTTACGTTAGAGTTAATTAATTTTCATTGAATTTGGTGGAGTTACTAATAATATTGGAGTTAGACAATTTACTTTATGGAGTTAACTCAGTAGAGTTAGACAATTTAATTACTACAGTTAAGTGACTGGAGTTAAGAGTTTTAGTTAGTGGAGTTACGACTGACTAGAGTTATGCAGTTTAGTTACTGCAGTTATCACTTCTCATTTCTCACCAAATTATCACTTCTCACTGGATGTGCCCCCTATATAAGCATATAAGATTAAATAAATGTGTTTAACCATATTTTTCTAAATTTTTGGGTTATTTACAATATAATTCATAAAATATACCTAAATAAAAATAATGGATGGTGTAGATTGATTCTTAACATTATGGATGGTTGAGATGATGGCTCTTATGGTACTTTGCGGTACTTGTCAAACATCTTAGAATTACTCTAATATCCACTCATGAATACAACTCAACTCATGATTATATGTAAGACAACTCATGATTATAATAAAAAAAAATGTAATTTGTTTTCTTTATTAACTCATTTGTTGAAGTCCTTGTGACCTATCATATATGATTATAGGGTCTTTCTAAAAGTGTCCATGGGCACTTGGATAAGGCAACACTTTCCAATAAAAAAATTTAATGTTCACATAATAAAATAGCAAAGATATTTATTACTTTCCTTCCTCCTAACAACTAAAGTACTTTCATCATCCTGTTTAAGACGCCCATAACCACGCAATGTTCCCTCCCAACAACATTTACGCCGACAACAAATTCCGTGCAACCACTTTTCCGGTGGCGAACCACCGGAATCTATAGACACCCTAAAAATCAATTACTAAACCCATTTTGGATGTGATTAAAAATGAGAAATTGATTTAAGGTTGTTGAAAAATGGTTTAGGGTTGGCTTTCCCGGTGCCGCTAAATGCCCATAACCGTGGCACTGGGAAAACCTACCCTAAACCCTTTTTCGGTGAGGGAGTTTTTTTTTTTTATTGAACACAAATGACTATTAAATAAATAAAAAAAATAGCATTAATTTTATATTGAAAATAGGAAAAACTAGTGACATTTATTATTAGTTTTTGGAAAAATGCAATATTAATCATTGTTATCAAGTGCCCATGGGCACTTTTTAGAAAAATCCCATGATTATATTCCAAATTTGAGAATATTTAAGGGTGAGAGGATTATTACATGCCAAGTATAATTATTCTTGTAATAAGTCTTGCATTCATTTTATTTTTTTCATGTTCCATGTATCTAGCCTGTTTTATTTTAAATATGGCTGTAGAGTTTCTATTTTTGATAGGTACTAGATGGGATCTCATACTTCGCACGAACATGTCGTATATTTAGGTGGGTAAATTTGCAGGTTCTTTATTTTTATCTCAGTATTCATTGTAACAATGTGCATATATATAATCAAAAAATTGAAAGCGAAATTACATGGTCGTAATCTATTTTTTGACAATTAGAGTGTGGTTTTTTTTTTGTAAGAAGTTATAAGTGCTTTTATTCATCCCAAAGAGGGGAAAAAAGACGAGAACTCTTACAAAATAAGAACCACTAGCAAGTTCTAGCAAAACAAGCTTATCTCAATAAGCTATCTACTATTTCCGGACAATTCTCACTATTTTTCCAGCTATACATCCTGACACTGACAAGAAATTTGATTCTATCTATAATCCATTTTTCAGTGTGCTCCTGTTCAGCAAATAGTCTTGTATTCCTCTCACACCAAATCTGGTAGATGGCTGCATTCAAATAGCATCTCCCCCATTTTGCCAGCCAGTGTTTTGACCTTCTCCTACTAGCAAACCAGTGATACTCTTGCCTGATATGCCATTTTCTTCTGCTAATGCCCAGCCAGAGAAGTAAGCTTTGCCAGATTGTTGTCGAGTATTCACAGTGGAAAAACAGATGCATGTGACTCTCATTAGCCTTTTTACAGAGCACACATCTATTAATAATCATCATACCCCTATTCCTGATGTTATCAATGGTAGGGAGTATGTGCTGAACAGCAAGAGAGGATATAAAACTGTGCTTTGGCATTGTGATGCTGTCCCACACAACTTTAGAGTGTGGTTTTTATATTGTCAAATTAGTCTAAAATTCATATATTGATAACCTAAATATTTGGATTTTGTATGAACCTTGAGATTTGGAAGAGAAATGATACATTCAATCATTGTCATTAACTCTAAAACATTTGTTTTGGTCATTCATTTTATTAGGTACGTAGCACTTTGATCGTACGAGTTTCATGATGTGTCTTGTCTATCCATGCATGCACCAATTTACTTCACTTGAGAAATACAATGCATGTTGACAAAAGCAACATGATACATTCAAATCATATTTAACTTTAAACTCTTTATTTAATATGTTCATCTCCTTTGGATAATACAATGCGAAAAGTATGACTTAAAAATTGAAATATACAATGTCTCAACAATTATTGCAATGTGAAATGTATGACCTAAAACTTAAAATATACAATGTCCCTACTTTAAACCAATAAAAATTAAACAAATGTCTCTACCACACTTTTGCAACCCAAAATTATATATAGATATAGGATTTGCCTAGATAAATAATATGATGTATGTGGATGTAAAGGGTGTGTTTAGCTAAACTCCTTGACTTAATTCTGGGTCATAGTCGTAAACTCATCAAACACACAAATTCGAGAAATAGTTTCTAATTTCACAAAAACACTTTCGCATTGACCAAACAACCATCATCCTTCTTTCCCCACAATTAAGTTAACATCTGAGATTTACGTAATATTGTTATCAAATCAAATGAGAAGTATCTATTTGTGTAAACTTTTTATAACTCAACATGTAGACTCAATGCTTGTTGATAACATACTTATTTTGGTCAAAATCAGAAAATTGTTAAATTAGCTGGTAAAATAAATTTTTGAGAGAGTACACTTTGATTTTTCTGGCTGGCAAGTTAGGTGTGTCCGACTTAACCGCATTTCTTACCACTTGATTCTCCAACTTCATCTAAGACAATTTGTAAAGCACGGTGTACTCCGTATGACTAACAATTCGAATTTTGGCCACCACTTTCCTCCTCCTTGTCACCTCCCTTATAGTATTCAGTTTTTTCATCACAATTAGCCCCTTTAAATTCTTTTAACGTCACAACCTTCTTGGTAGGATATTCACTCTGAAAGTCATTAAGCCCTTGGTACTTGAAGTACTTCACCTTTTTTTCTCCTTTGGTTCAGATGTACTAGGATCAGTTGGTAACTCACCCAAGTGTTTTACTTTTGGCGTAAAACCCATGGACTTGGACTAATAACTTGTGTCATTGGAACCTTTGCTCTACTTCTCGAACTTAATCGCTAAAACAGATAGTTTGTTAAACGTCTTCAATTTCTGCACATTTACCCGATTAAATAAGTCTTTTAGCAATTCATGCAGAAAAGGGCTAATTATTGTTCAGGCAACTCGGCTACATCACACATCATCATAATTCTTTCAAGCTCAGATATATAGGACACCAGATTAAAGCTACCTTACACAAAATCGGCAACCTTTCGAAAAACATCAATCTTTCAAGTTGTTGGAGCGCCTCTTTCTCAATTTAAGCTTGAGTGTATTCGAAGACCGAACATTTTCCGTGTCGTTTTTGCCCTGGCATCCTCGTAACTTTTATACTAAAATGATGTATTATTTTTCAGGTTGAGAATTGCATACGACATCTGTTTTTCATTGGACATGCCCTCAAATTCAAACATCCATCCCCTCAATCAATCTCTCACACTTTTTAATAATAATGCACCTATCAAATTCTGGCAGCTCATTCAGTTTGAACTCTTCCTCACGTCACGACACGGGATTATCATCGCGCATGCCGTAAATAAGATATCTTGGAGCTTATTGCAGCGCAACTAACTCAGTAATAATATGTTGTTCAATCTGTTACTGCGTAGCGACTAACTTCTGTACAAACTCCTTTGCGAGTTGCTCTGACCATATGGGGATATATAGAGCGACTCCGTATTATGAAAGATAAACTCGTGATGCGAAAACCCACGAGAATAATGTTTTTTTTTTTATTTAACTTGATCCGCGGGGCCCTATTGTAAACAACCCGATTCAGCATACGTCACAACACTACTCAATAAGATAGGAATAGTCACCATTAGACCCATAGATTGTTGTTTGGGCTTAAAAAGGTCAATACCTTGTTGATAGTATGATTGTATGAATCTATTATAAACTTGTCATAGGAGTCATGGTTTTCCAATATGGGACAAACCAATTACATAAACCACTTTGCATAATCCTATACTGTTACAAACTTCCATACTTAAAGAACGCAACGTCTCTGTTGCGTCTAAATCAATCCATACCAATAGTCACAGGTTGAATATCACCCCTACTAGACGGCTTACCTTTGCCTTACTCCAACACCCAACACGTGGTCGTAGGGTTGCTTTAATATCATTTGTAGCAGGCCGATTCACCATACGTCGCAACACAACCCAATAAGAAATGTTGTCGCCATTAGGCCCATAAATCATCGCTTGAGCTTTAAAAGGTGAAAACCTTGTTGGTAGTATAATTGTAGGAATGAGGATCAAGGTTGGCCTAGTGGTTAAGAACACAACCTGCATGGGGGTTTTCTCGGGTTCGAATCCTCATATCCCCACCCCAGCAGTATTATTTTCTTCTTGTACAAAAAAAAAAAAAAAGTATGATGGTATGAATCTATTATAAACTGATCATAGGAGCCATAATTTTCCAATGTGGGACAAACCAATTAGATAAACCACTTTCTATATGAGCATCAAGGTTGGCCTAGTGCTTAGGAACTCAACCTGTCTGGGGGTTGTCCCGGGTTCAAATCCTCATACCCTCACCCCCGCTTGTACAAAAAAAAAAACCACTTTCTATAATCTTGTAGTGTTACACCTATTGATCTCCTGCTATAACACTATACGATTATGGAAAGTGGTTTATGGAATTGGTTTGTCCCACATTGGGAAACTACGGCTCATATGATCAGTTCATAATAGATTCTTACAATCATACTACCGAAAAAAGTCTTCACCTTCAAAAGCTCGTGAGAGGATAATGGACTAAAATGGCGAATTCCCATCTTATTTGGTTGTGTTGCGACGTATGGTGGACCAGTATAGTTTATCAAAAGACGAGCAAATCTGCTAGCAAGTGGAAGAGAAATCGACATCCATTTCAACGCCATGAAAAAATCATTGAATATGAGATCCTCCACGTAGGTCTCGCAATTCTCAGCATAAACCACATAAACGGTGGTTGAGAACTAGTAGAAATATCTTTTCGAGAACTAGTCTTAATTGACTCGTGGTGGCCACTCGATCTAGATTAAAGGGTTAGGATTTTTTTCCATGAGAAAGGGGAAAGAGATATGCTTTGTAATTTGTATTTGATTAATAATATAACATGAGAATTTTGAACAAAGTGTATTTGGTTTTGCTTGAAAGATTTGTTTACAGAAATGTTATGTTTAATTTATTTAAGGTTGACAAATTTTAGAAGTCTAATTTTAAAATAGATACTTCATTATCTCTATTATTAACATGAATTTTACTAATGCAACACTATTTATTGCCATCAAAATTAATTCTACTATCAGACACTAGTTTATGGCCTATATTTTCAGTGAGTATTGATTATAGTCGACAAAAAAGACGAAAGAAGATCGAATCACTTTTACCATTTCAGATAAACAAATAAACCTCGTATCCGTTATTTTCATGTATTTAGATTAACACGGATGGAGATAACATTTGAGTGTTGATCCATTCACCAAATATGTTAGTTAATCATATTTTCGTGTGCCAAAAAAATAGGTTATGGTGATTTTTTGTTTGTAAGAGGATCGGGCGCTTTAACTCACTTTTAATCAAGATTTGGTGTGATGGTTATCTCGATCCGAGTTATTGACTTATGTTATCAAACTCATGTATTTTCATTGAGAAATTTGATAAGAAAAAAAATCAAGCAAAATTTATGAGGAACGAGTTCATCCAGATAAAAAATATAAGCCGACTTTATTCAATCAAACAACTCAGGAGAATTCCTAACAATAAATGTGTGTGTGTGAGAGACTAAAACTAAAAATTAACCACATCTTCCAGTGCAAGCACAATATCCATTGACACAACGAGGAAAACATCTAGTCGCAGGACTACAACGAGACGCCCAATCCGTACAATCAGTCAACTTTGTGCATGCTTTAACCGTTATGATTTCGTCATTATTGAAATCACCTTTTACTCCAGTTAAGGAAAATGACAAGCCTGCAAAAGATAAATGTATAGTTGTTACGTGATAATTAAAATTGAATTACAGGAAATTACTTTGTCCATTTTATCGAATTATTTATGTTTGATTTGCATATATGAAAGAAATCTAAACTAAGCATATAAAGGCTGAAAGAAACGAAAGGAGTATATATGTTTACAAGAAAAAAAAAAGTGTTTTTATTCCTCGTAAATATAGCAAAAGGTGTGAAGAAAAAATTCTTTATAGTTATTCTACATCAATTTTAAACATCAGTACATATTTATAATGACATTAAATAATTGTGTATCAAACTTTGTGCAAATTGAAAGTTAAGCGGAAATATTGATTATAAAGTTTTAGTTACGTTTGACCAATTTTACAAATATGAAAGATAGAGATGTAAGATAAGCCTTAAAGAAACGAGTATAAGAGAGAACTAACTTGATAAGACAATGAGAAAAATCAAGAAAAATACGGACTTCAAAGGACTTTGTGCCATGTTATTTTTTATGTGCTGAATTGTTTTGATATATTTAAACTTTTTTATGAAAATATTTGTTTTGCTTATGAGAGAATGAATTGTTGTGGTACTTACGCATGCTTTATATATAAGACAACTCATAATTATAATAATAAGATGAATCCCCCCATGATAATAGGTTAATCTGAACCTCAATCAATTACATGTTAATATATACAAAATACTATAAAAATATAATTTCTTTCTTTATTCACTCAATTGTTGAAATCCTTGTGGCATATTATATATGATTATATCCAAATTTGAGTAGTTTTAGGGGTGATAGGATAATTACATTCCAAGTATGATTATTCTTGTAATAAGGATTGCATTCCCTATTCCATGTTCCATTTATCTGGTCTTATATTTTTAATGTATTGTAGAGTTCCTCGTTTCATAGCGATTTGCCCAGCTAGTTTAATAACCATTTGAAAATTCGATGCATGTGGTTGTTAATGCTTTGTATGGCCAATTTCAGGTATTTGATCGAGAGATGTAGGTTTCGCCAAGCAAACTCAGAATATATTTGATTAAATGACGTTTTAATAATCTTGGTGAGCTAAATCGCATCATTTAAAACTCTACTTGAAAATGTGCAATTGTGCATGATCAATAAACATTATCCCATATACTCGCCATCAAAATTGCGTGTAGCAAGAATCGAACTTTCAGATATCATGTTTACGCTATTCGCATTAGCCTTTAAGCTTCAAAATTACAAAATCCCCATAATTGGATCGGTCAAGGTTCGACTCGAATTCAGTGAAATGGAGCCCGAGCTAGCTTGATCCCAAGCCAAGCTCTTACGATCGAGCCAATTTAGAGCTTTATTAAGCTGGGATGGAATCGGCTCATTTGAGCTCGTTTTGATATAGTGTTTTATTGATTAGTAATATTCCACGCCCTCCGCCCCGATGAGTTTTTCACCTTTATGTTTAGCACAAAAGCGAAGGAGAAGAGAGAAATAGAAAAACAATGCATAAACACATGGGTAGTGTGGCAAGTTACCCAAATACATGTGAGGTTGTTCTCTCTTAGTGGTTTAAGTAAGGGTAGGTTCGTTATTTTGAAAGCCAAATACTACCCAATTATAGAAAGATAGAGATTGAGACGGTCTCATGCATATAAAAAGGGTGAAAAATCCACTGGGATAGAGGTAGTACTATCTTAATTAAATTAAAATATATGTAAATTAAGAATATATTTAAGATAGTATAAAAATTGTTAAATTACTCGTCATCGAAAAATAAATAACTCGCAGTTTATATAAACAACTATTTGCAATAATCCCTAACCTCTTTTCTTTTCCTCTTTGCCTCTCTCAAAACTCTTTGCCCCTATTACTTAGCATATTAAAATTTCACCATTGATTAGTTTTCATTCGCTCCATTGTGAAGTTCATTCGATTCCTTTGCGAGGTCATTATTGACTCCATTGTGAGATTTATTCGGCTCCTTCGTGAGATCATTATTGGCTCGTTGTGAGGTTTATCCCACTCCTTCATGAGGTTATCACTCCATTGTGGGATTTACTTGACTCTTTTGTGAGGTTAGATCTATCGTTTGATCGATTGGTGGATTACCCTGTGGTTTTCGAAATTTTCAAGATGGTAATCGTTCGTTTATCGGTCTTAATGAATAATTTCGGTTTCAAATATTGTTGGTTATGCTTATTTTTTTTTTCTCGTTATGTTATATACTAGGTCTCTTTTGCTAATACAAGACACAAAGATGTCGGTGTGCATGAGATTATGAAGTGCTCGTGTTTATCATGGTTTTTGGCTTGTTTATAATGTCCTTTGGGGATCTTATGTAATTAATCCATGAAAAGAAATAGCTAATTAGAGACCGGTTGCTAATAATGATTTCGCGAGTTGTGTTGGCGAAAAGTATTGATGAAGACTTGGAAGGCTGAAAAACAAGGTTGATGATATGAAGCGGGACAATGGCTTGCTGGCCGTCCGTGGGAGCAGATTGATGGTCCCTGACCATTTCTCTTGCCCTAAAATTGCATCATTTATACTTGTTATTGCCAGGAGCGCTAATAGTATAGTACTTGTATGTTTCTATCACTAAATTCGTAGCAACTGCATCTTTCTAGTTGATTGTTGATTCAACTATAAATTGTTGTTGGGACAATTAATTTATGTTCGATTTGAGCCGCGTGTGATTGAATTGATTATCTTCGTTGACATTCTTATTGATTTTATAGAAATAAATCTAGGCGAATGTGCTACGTTGATTAATAGTTAGGATTTCGATACGCTGATTAGTTAAGTTAATTAGTAAATGAATTTTGGTCTCGCAACGAACTGCTCACTGGATTGATATAGATGAATTTCGATGATCAATTGATAACCGCTGGTGGATCAAAACATAAATCAAGACTTCTCTTTAATTGAATTCTACTCGTTTATGGTCTTATTTGTTGCTTAGTTATACAATTTTTAATCTAAACCCCTCCTAATTTGCTGGTTACTCATTGAACGTTACATACTTAGACAGTTCCATGCAGATACGAACTCTACTTACCTGGCCTACTACAGAGTTTTAGGTGAAGTATTAAATAAATTTGGTGCAACTAACGACATTTATTTGCATACTATATTGATTAGTTTGTTAGCAAGTAAAGAAATTTGTTAATCAAGTCACCTTGAAAGTATTTGTATCACGATAATGTTTGATGTAAGTGCCGTTTGGCGATTATATTAGTGAAATTTCCATTTATTTTAAAAAACTGTTAAATGAAGTCGATATCGAGGTGAATCCGAACCGAGCTTCATATTTCCCGAGCTAATCTCGAGCTTAAATTGTTAGGAAATTACAATGCAATCTATGAATTACTACGAATTACAACAAAGTAAAACTATACTAACTACGATTAGGGACGAGATAACCTCTAACCTTAAGGTATTATTAGCCCCCACTATCAATGTTGTTGAGTTACCGGCTAAGTACCCCTAGGATTGATCCCTAAACTAAGATTACAAGAACAACAATCAAGTAATCTTTATGGACATTGACAATTAAAAATATTTGAAGGAGGAAGATGAATGTGAATTGAGGATTTGTTCATCACCAACTAGGTTTATATAGGAATCCAAAGGACACCTACATAACTACAAAAAGTAACCACCGGAACTTATTTGTCCTTATCCAAAAGGCACCAAAATAACCACCCTAGATAACTACCGGAAGTTATTGGTGGTTATTCGTCCTTATACAATCCAATAATTAAATTAAGTAATAAATTAATTAATCACAATTACATCAATATAAACTATAATTAAAACGTTAATCCTTAATTAGAATTGCACACGTACAAACCGTACAGAGTGTTATCAAAGTCCGTTCACTTCTTCAATGTAAGACAACTCTAACATTGTAAAACTAAACTTTGGGAAGACTATCTCCAACATAGATTTTTAGACTCGCTGAGTTTCGAACCGACCCCGAACTCGAGCCAACACAGCCGAGTCGATCTCAAGACGACCTGAGATCGGGCTCGCATTGGCTCGGATACGCCCCACTTTGCATGCCGCTTATGTGGCAGGTAAGGTGGTGGACCAAATGTCGCTCATCTCCTTTTAGTTTCATTCTGTTACTTTTTGAGAAGTGAAAAGGAAGAGTATACAACATTATATAGCAAGAGAATTTTGAAATGAGGAAGATTCGTTCATAAGAACTCGCCATACGATATCTACAGGAAGTACCAAGCGTATTAAACTAAACAAAGGTAACATAGTAAAATAAGACTACGACTTTAGTGAAACTAAGATTATTAAGACTATGATAATCCTCTTGTAAATACCCTAATTAATATCGTTGTTTATATGAAACCTTTCTCGAGTGGGCCCGTTGATCTCAAGCCGTATTTCAAATAATGAGTTTTCCTACAGTCAAATTGTAGTGAATTTATATAATTCGGAGGTCATTTAAACTCCATATATAGAATTAGCTTAGGGTTGAGCATTTGCCCAAGATAGGAGTAGACCGAACACCGAACGTCAAAAATTGGTGGATCGAAGACCTGACCGAAACTCATTCAGAATTGTCCGGTTCGATTCCTTAGACCGAATTACAAATCCAATTATTTTGTGGACTGAGGATGATGTGGTCGAACCCGGACATGAGGTTAATATATCTATCTATATATATGGTTTGTATATGATTTTCTAGAAAGCTACTAGAATATTTGACTCGGGGTTTTAGTAAGTTTTAGAGAAAGTTTGTATAAATTGATCAAATTATCTCACACGATTCAAGTGAAACTCAAAATTAATTTCAAACAACTTATGTTTTAGTTCTTTGAACGATTTGCACTGGTTTCAAACGACAATATCAATCAAATGATCTTATCTTCCAACTAAAGTTGTTTGAAACTATGTTTGTCTGAATTTTTTTTAGTGTAGCTGCCACAGACAAATTATTCCTAAATGTATCCATAAACCTAATTAAGACTATCAACTAACTTTCCCTAACCAAATAAGAAAATGACATTATAAACAATGAGCAAAGAGAAGCGAAATGTATTGAAAGTGACTCTATATTATGGTGTTGGGTTAGCATAAGAAAAGTCGGCAGAAAACAATTGAAAAAACGAACCAAAATCCCTTGTGTTCTTATTTTTTTTATTAGGAGGGTGCAAAACAAAAAGACATGACCCAAACTAGAGATTAATTTGACAATATTGAAATTTGGGATTATTTTGAGAAGACAAGTGAAACTTGGGATTATTTTGGACGTAAAATAATATTAATTATACTAGGTAACTTTTGAACTAACAACAAATTCCAAAACACAAAATAAAAGTGTCTTTAAACAAAATCAAGTACGTTATACATACGAAGTGCCTGCAACGATTAGGCGAGACAACCATTAATATGAAGAGAACACAAGGGGCGATCATTGAAGATGTAAAGGGAAAAGATAAGAAAATTGAAAAAGATAATGTTTCTTTTGAACAAATCCCAGCTTAATATATGTTCCCGGAGGTGTCCAACAGTTATCTCTTGTAACAAAAGTCGGATATTGTTTGCATATTTTAAGAAAAAAAGGAGACACATGGACAAATCTCGTCGGGTACAATGTGCTACATAGCGGACACTTAATGAGTGAGAAAATTTAGCTACCAACCTAAAATATCCTAGTATAAGTGTGACTTTGTGAGTCTCTCTAAATTGGGAATAACCCATGCAACATAACACAACTGAACCTCAATTCCACAGTTCAAATCACTACAAATTTAATTAACAAAAAAAAAAACCTTTTTTCAAAAAACTATTTGGTAAAAACATTGTTAATGTGTGAAATTAGAAAGCAGGTAAATAATGACGTGAAACTTTCACAAGTCCACATTTAATCAAGTCCATATAGATTTA
The DNA here is from genome assembly GCA_963457585.1 of Spergularia bocconei. NCBI lineage: Eukaryota > Viridiplantae > Streptophyta > Magnoliopsida > Caryophyllales > Caryophyllaceae > Spergularia > Spergularia bocconei. The sequence continues at coordinate 10,765,564 of OY734943.1, forward strand.
GTTCGGGTAGGAACCTCATGTATATAGGAACTTTAAGAACCAATCTTAACCCTCTATCTAAAACTAGTCGTCCAGAAAAACAAGAATAAACAAAAAAAAAAAAAAAAAAAAAGTGAACCAGCGACCTCCCTTCTTCTTCTCTCTCCTCATCTTGCCCATTCCCATGCCTCCCCACAGCAAACCACCGCTGCCCGCCGTCCACGACGCCGACCACCACCATTTCTTCTAAAACCACCACAAAACAACCGGCGTCCATCTACCAAACCCGACTGGGCAACGATTTCGCGTGTATTCCCCACCACGTCTCCTCTCGATCGCGTGTTTTTTACCAATTCATCAAGTAAAGAATTTGATGAACCTTTAGCTTAATTTGATGAACATATAGCTATAATTTGATGAACATATAGTAACAATTGATGACCATATAATAACAATTTGATGAACATGTTACATATACCTTGATTTTTTTTATTGGATGTTCATCAATTTTAATTACATCTTCATCAAATTGGGGAAAGTTGGGGAGAGGAAGAGTGTTGAGAGATGGAAAAAAAGGTCGTGTGGAGGCGTGGGGAAGAAGCGGCGGTGGAACTGGACCACCGCGGTGAGGTCGACGAACCTTTGCGCGCGCCATTGGTGGTTCCTGCGGCGAAGATGGTGGAGGCTGGTGCTGATCGGCGGCGGTTGGGAGGTGGTGGTTTGTGGTTGGGGGTTGGGATGGAGGAGAGAGAAAATGATGTGGGTTGGGGATGGGTTTATAATTATGATTTCTTTTTATTTTTATTACTTTTTTTTATAGGATATTAGATCTAAATGGGTGGTTGAGATTGGTTCCTAAGTTCCTATATAACTAAGGTTCCTACCGAAACCTGACCCAGTCCATATATTTTCTCCTTTTTTTTCTTCAATTAAGGTCAAAACGAGAGTCATGTATTACTATAATCAAAAAATATTCCTCCCCTCTTTCAGTGAATTGTTGAACTAATTATTTTTGGGCAATTCAAGTGATTTGTTGGACTTTTTATATTTAGAGGGGTTAAGAATTGTGATTGTCAAATTACCATAATGTCGCCATGGATTCAGCCAAACTACCAAATTGGTAAATAAAGTTGAGAACAATTGCCAAATTGGTAAAAAACATCATTCCGGTGACAGAATGGTAAAAAGAAAAGACTTTACACCAAACTGGCCAAAAATGTTGGTTTCTCCCGGATACTGTCCCGTTAATAGTATTTATTATATTATTTATGATTTATATGAGTACCAGGCCATTATTATTATTATTATTATTATTATTATTATTATTATTATTATTATTATTATTATTATTATTATTATTATTATTATTATTATTATTATTATTATTATTATTATTATTATTGTTATTATTATTATTATTATTATTATTATTATTATAATTATTATTAGTTTTCTCATCATTTAATCTCATTTTTAACCCTAATAATACAAAATTTAAAATAAACAAATTAAAAATATATTTAGGGTCAGGTTCAGGTAGGAACCTTACATATATAGGAACTCTAGGAACCATATTATTAAATAGTAAATACTAATATCCAATAATTAGATTAAAAACAATAAATTACCCAAAAAAAAACTATTTTCTCTCTCCTCCATCCTACCCTCCACCACCAACCCGACCCAACAGTCCAACACCCTTGCCACCCACCCACCCTCCGCGACCCACCACCGCCCACCACCTGACCACCTCTCGACACCACCACCGGAACCACCACCACTACCCCCACCGTCCGCGACACCATCCGCCCCTACTTCCACCTTCATTTTCTCCTTTTTCCTCCACTTTATCACTCCTCAAATTTCTCTCTTTGCCGCGGCTCCACCTCCCAGAAAACTACCATTTCCGTCTCCGACATCATATACAGCAATCATCAGTCTCCGACGAGCATTTCCCCCGCCACCACGATCACCCACCACCTCTCTCATAATACAAATTTTAGATCTAGGTTTTAACTAACACATGTTTATCAAATTATTACTCTATGTTCATCAAACTATTACTATATGTTCATCAAAGGAAAACCTATGTTCATCAAACCATTCCAATAATTTGGGTCAAAATTAATTTGAAATGTTAATGGGAGATAAACATAAGAAATATAGAATATGAGGGAAAGGAAAAATCGGAGAAGGGGGATTGGGAGATGAGAAAATGAAAAACAACAATGGAGGAAGGAGCATGTTCGTCAAATTACTCCAAATGTTCCATCAAATTTTCATCAAAATTGATGAACATATACAGAGAGGGGGGGCGTAAGTGTAATTAGTTTACCTCACATATCTGCTGCACAAAAGAAATTGATGAACATTTAATTTGATGTGATGAACATATGAGTTTGATTTGATGAACATGTGGGAGCATCTGATGAACTTGGAGTTTCGTCAGTTTAACAATGGAGTTTGGTTAGCTGGGAAAGTGAAAATGAAGAAGAGTGAGAGAAAAAGTGAGAAAGTGGGGATGATCTGAAAGTGAGAAAGTGAGAAAGGCTAGGCCTGGCAGAGTCACGTGGAAAGGAAGTTCTTTTTTTTTTTTTTGAGGTTTTAATATAAAAGTTGCAAAAATTACGATTTTGCCATTAATGACACGCGTCCAACAAGAGCCGTCCGATCAAGTCATTTAAGTGGCTAGGATTGGTTCCTAAAGTTCCTATATACATAAAGTTCCTACCAGAACCTAAATCAATATACTTATATTATCAGTTTATAAATATTTTCCTGTTAGCTTGACATAAACAATGTACAATATTCCTCATTCAAGTGTTTATCACTTTCAATTTTTTTCTCGCATTACTTAGAAATGCTAAACAATTCACTAGGTTGAAAACAGTAGGATTCTATACCACTACGTGAACTTCTAAATGAGAAATGTTTAGTAACTTTATGACTAACATTTTTGCAACTCGAAACTTTAGCATCCAATGGGCAGGATAATTGAAAGTTATAAATTTGAATCAATGGATTTAAGGAAAGATTGTTCCTTATTTTTTTCAAGCTAACAAGAAATTTACACCCAAATTGATGATCGAGCATGCCAATTTTAATTGTTTTTTTTCTTTGAATTTGTTTTTGCATTTATAAAGCTATTCAATAGTTATATAAATGAAAATATTAGAGATGGGGAGACATGTTGCCGTAGAAACCAACAATTTGGCCAATTTGGGGGGTAAAGTCTCACTTTTTTTTTACCAATTTGTCACCAAAGTGATTTTTATTCGTTACCAATTTGACAATTGCCCTCAACTATTTTTACCAATTTCGTAGTTTGGTCTCATAGATTCCAACTTGCCCATGTATGTATTAAGAGTAAATTTTGCATTTTGTCTCACCCCTCCCCACCCTTCCTTGATTTTGGGGCAACTAAAAAAGCTGAATAACTCACTGGAACGGAGAGAGTACATCCTTAAGAACCAGATCGGTGATCTAGTTTCGACCATCATGACCCGTTCCGTTCGCTAACCAAACCAATGAGCCAGTCTTTATAACAAAATGCAAACCTTACGGAATTAAAGCAATCCAACAGAGCCAGTTAGTCCAAATGGTCGCTTCAGAGCTTTCACAAGTACTTTTAACTCACAAGTAAACATAAGACCCTCCGCCATTTCTGGGCACACGCAAAAATCACCGCTCCGTTTCATTTCCTTTGCGCCATTTCGCCCTCCAACAAACTTAAGTAAGACGCTCTCTCCTTTCTTTTTCTGTCATTACTTTAATCTATTAATTACATGAAAAAATTACCTAATAATATTGTATGTTTCTATTGGTACTCACTACTGAGTTACCCACAATTTTTTTGAAAGAGATTAAGAAAAAAGATTGCAACTTTTCTGGTTAATTGACTTAATTATCAGCTCCTTGTATTGATTTCTTATCTGAGTAAATGAGTATCTGAGTTTGTTATTGATTTCCATTTTTTTTCTTCTATGAAATTTGGTGGGCTTATTCAAATAAATCTTCCTTAATTCTGAAATGTTAGCATGAAATTTGAAGTGTTGGTATCAGCAAATTCTCCTAATTACCAATCTTAAATTTGTTAGAGAACCCCATGTTTTTTCTCATTTCCTTGTTAGCTCTGTATGGATTTCTTGAATGCCAACTAGTCAACTACATTGGATTATTTTTCGGTCGTTACGGGTATCCGTAAGTAGTCACTCTATGTACAGAACATCTGACCCCCATTACCTCGCCATAGCCGGTACTCGGGAGCGTTTGAGGCACTGGGGTAATATTGTTGTTGTCCATAGTAGAACTGGAAAAGGATGAAGTAATATTTTTGCCTTTTCCAATAATGTAGCCATTGGTGTGATCTTTGGATGATTGGATCGTACATGGAGATTAGGCTTGTTCAATGGGGCGTGTCCCCATTTAAAGCCTGTGCCCCGGCCCATTTATATAGGGTCAAACCCGGCCCATATATAAATGGGGCGGGTCAATCAGGGTCAGATTTAGAGTGGGGCGGGTCAGCTATCATATAGGCCTCCAAAAACAAAATACACTTTCGTCACTTTGTAACTTAGACTATCCCTAATGGAGAGGGCAAATAGAGAAAGGCAAGGGCAAATGGTTTTAAAAAAAGATAAATTAAATACATTTGAGGCAAAGGGAGGGGGTGAAGGGCAAAGTTTGCCTTGAATTGAAAATGAGGCAAATTGGGAACGACACATGTGGAGAGAGAAATGTGAGGTTTTTTTTTTTTTTTTTTCTTCCTCTTTTTGCCACTTGTCCATTTTTCATTTGCCAACAATTTTGTATCCGTTGTAACTTTGCAACGACTCTTTTTGTATGATATAAATTTCAAAAAAAAAAAAAAATTATACCAACAACTCTATTTTTTCATTCCCTATAAAATGAAACCACATTTGACATACTTTGATGCACATTTGATTTTCCCTATTTCTCTAAAAATATCATATATACTTAAATAGGCTATTATTACATCTAATTTGTTATAAAAAAAAATATATTTGAGTTATGGATAATACTTTCATAATCTCTCAAGATTTTACAAATTCCTTAAATTATTCGAATTCTCCAAATGATTTAAATTCTGTAGAATATTCAAACTCTCAAAATTCTGAATTTCCTTATAATTCGACTACAAATTTCACACAACTCCTTGCATCTCCTCGACTTCCCCCAAACACAACTCAGCATTCTGATGCTCCAAATAAGACAAAGAATAAAGTTATCAAGTCACGGTCAAATGTTAGATGGACCGCAAAAGAAGATGAAGCACTTACATCCGCTTGGTGCATTGTGAGTGAAAATAAAATAGATGGCAAAAATCAGCACACCAACGTAAGGTGGGATAAAATAATGGAGTTGTATGAGGAAACACGCCAAGATAACATTGAAGAAATAAGTGAAAGAAATTTAGAATCATTGAAGAGCCACTTCAGAACTCTCAATGCGAAAGCCCAAAAATGGCATGGTTGCTTGAAGGAAGCACATAGTGTTAAAAAAAAAGCGGATTTACAGATATGGATTATGAATCTCTAGCTCAAGATATTTGGAGAAGAGATAATGGTGGTAAGTATACTGATACTCATGTCTTTAATACTATATTGAGCAAACATCCAAAATGGAGTTTAGAAAATAATGATATGCAAGTAGATGAGATTGAAAAAGATGAGGAAAATGAGCAAAGTGGCGAGAGTTCAAAAAAATCAAGACTCAATGAAAGTGGGGATTATTCAATTCCTTCTAATACCGATACCCCTACTAGTGGTAGCATTAGTGAGTCACGATTTCGTCCAGAAGGTAGGGATGCAAGCAAGAGGAAAAGCAAAGCCAAAGTTTCAGAAACATCAATGAGTCCGGAATTTAATATGAAACTTGATGCAATGCAAATTTCACGACAAGCAGAGATTGAACTAATGACTAAGAGACTTGAGTTTGAAAGAGAAACTGAGATAAGGAAAAAAGAAGAACGCAACGCGAGAATGGAACAAAAGATATTAAATACATTATTGGGGAAATCAATCCTAACTCCCACGGAAGAGCAAGTAAGGGATAAGCCATCGATCAAACCCAAAATTTCATAGGTGAAATGACAAATTTGAAGCCTGAGTCTCTCACTTCTTTTAAGACACAAGAGCCCCCTTTTGACATTAGCATCAATGATTTGAAATTGAATGAAGTAGGGGAGTCTCAAAAAGTGATCCTCAGTGTTCATGGGCACTCACAAAATAATGTAGATGGTTCATTGGTAATAGAGACCGAAGTGAGTGTGCATGATTCTCCTTTGAGAGAGGATACTTTCTTTTTGTATGATAATGATGATGATGATTGTGTGGATTCCAATGAGCTCTTTTCTTCTTTGATTATGCATATCTCGTCCATTGATCTTGAGATTGTCCCTATGACGGTTTTTGGTGGTCTAACCTTGACTCATGCCTTAATTGATGATGATAAACTTAGGATTTCTTTGGGCGAGAGATTAGAAGAGTCGAGAGGACTTGTTCTTTCCAAGGAAAATAGGGGTAGAGAGACGGCGGATAAGCATTTTGAGACTTTCCTCCCTAAGGAAAAGTCTCTCATAACCCCTTTGACTAAATCCGCATCATTGATCCCTAAGCCCCCTTGGATTAGTTGTCATCATTTCTCTGATCTATTACTTGCTCCAAACTTGTCTAATCCAAAGTATAAAGATGATGACATAGGAGACAATTTTGAGCATAGAGGTCCAAAAACTCCTTATTTTCATGATTTTGCCTCTATTGCTTGTGAATTATTGTTTACTAACGTTTATTGTCATGCTTATGAGACTTATGCGAGCATGTTCGACAAGTTTTAAGAGCTTTGAGTTGTTCCGATCTTAGTTTTTGGTGTGAGGATATGCCTAAAGAAGGAGTCTTTCACACATGTCTGGTCATCTAGGGTGATTCCCTAGCATGCGTCGAGCCAACGACGTTAAACAAGTGCGCTTGTCGGGAGGCAACCCGAGCATTTTTAATTTTAACTTGTTTGTTGTTTGTGTAGTTTAATGAGAGCACTACCACTAGAGATGTTCCAAAGGTATGCATTTTCATGCCCATTTCTCTCTTCCTTCTTGTTATTCTCACCTTTCTTTCCATCACAATTTTTTCTCACCCGTTTTTATAGACCATCTCTCTTTGTTCCTACCTATGATTCACCATTGTGTTACGTTGTCCTATTACCACTTTCACGTTACAACAAATTTTTATCCAATCAAACCATTTATGTTGTACTTGGAGGTTTCACTATGTTTGACATGTTGCTTTGGTGTGTTTGTGGTACTTGATGGTGGTGAATAAGTCCTTTTCCAATGAGGACATTGTCATTTGAGGGAGTATGGAGGTCTTGTGAGAATAGTTTGATAATTTGGGGACTACTTTTAAGGGCGTTTAAGATATGCTGTGAGTTGAGTGTGGCTCTACACCTTGGTTTTATTTGATATGAGCCCATTGCCTTGAGGAAAGTGAGAAGGAAGGAGATGTTCATTATCGGTTATTTTTGGAGTTCTATGGGACAAGTGCATATGTTGTGAGTTCATCTTTACCCCTATTTTATCGTTGTCCTTTTCTTATTTTGATGTGGTTGACATTGAGGACAATGTTTGATTCAAGCTTGGGGGAGTTGGTTTGGATTCTCATCATGGTATATTGTTTATATTATATTTGAAAAAAAAAAATTCGGATTGGTGAAAAACTCACAAGGGTGAGCGCCAAGGCAAAAATGGAAGTGTGATGTGAGATAGTGAGATACTAAACAGATAGAGTGGCTAGGATGAAAACCCGATGGGCATCCTAGGCAAGATGAGATAGTGGAAAAACAAGAGAGTATCACACTAATCTATATTGCATTTTTGTTTTGGCGATGGTGGCATAAGTGGCGGTCTTGAAGGAAGATCGGGTAGGTTTTCACTTGAATGTTTGGAGGTTCCGGATTAGAGAAGATTAGGCAACTAGAAACCCTCACTACGCTATGAAGATATAAGGGGCGTAGGTGGATTCGTGAGGTAAGTTTGATACCAATGGCACAAATTGGAGCCAAACTTCATTTGAGGGTGTTTTGTGAGCTAGCTTGGGGGAATAGAAGATTAGGCTATGGTTAGTTCCCCCTAGCTTATTTTGCGACTTCTCTATAGAGTAACAAGAAGGCAATATTGTGTATCTTTCGTTGTAGGAAAGTAGGTTGGTTGTAAACTTGTTCCATGTGTCATTTTTTTTACCTCGGTGTTTTTGGAGAGTACATTACTCGAGGACGAGTAAAAGGTTTAAGCATGGGGGAGTTTGATGTGATGGTATTAGTGGTGTCTAAGTAGTGGATTATGTCTCATTTTGGTGGTCATTTTAGTGTTATTTATATGGATTGCGAGTATTCTCCTATTTGTTGGTTTGTGTTGTAATTCGGAGAATATAAGTTTGTTTTGTAATGACGAGATATAATCACTCCATTTGGATTGGTGATCGCTTGTTGAAGACAGTAATGGCCAAGTTAGAACCCAAGGAAGACACCGGCAAAGACCAACTCTACCTACAAATGACCCGAGTTCAAGAGTTGAAGTTTTGATAGCCAAGAAACACAATGTCAACTTTCGATCGACATAACTTTCTTTGTAGATCCGTTTTTGCAGTGATGCCACTTGGAGAGTAAAGCTCATGTCATAAGCTTTCCAACGATATACTATGAGCTCAAAACTGACTCCCGAGGTGAGAGTTATGTGGGATTGAATAATGGCCTGCGGAGCAGTTTCTCGACTCGAGACTGAAATGTCTCGACTCGAGCCCAACGCCTCGACTCGAGATTTCTTCTTCTCGAGTCGAGAATCCATTGTCGCAAGGCTGTATGTTTTTGATGGGTTAAATCCCGAGTCGAGACGTGCTTGTCACGACTCGAGGAAATCTGTCTCGACTCGTGTCAACTTGTCCCGAGTCGAGAAAACCCTGTCTCGGGTAGTATTAATTTTTAGTATTCTCGACTCGAGCCGTTTTGTTCGAGTCGAGATTAGCTCTACCGGGTGTTTTTAGTAACTTCTTTTCTTTTATCTTTTTATTTTTATTTCTCTTTTTGGGTTTTGTATAAATAGGGGAGGAGAGAGAAAATCATATTTTATCCTCATTTGCTCCATTCTCCACCTCTCTTCTCCTTAGCTTAATATGGAGAGTTAATCTCCAAAACTTGGTGAAGCACTAATCTTTCGATAGTTAATGTAAGTTATCGTCTTTTTCCTTTACGTACTTGATTGGTTGTTATTCCTTGTGTTTATTTATAATCGTATCTCGTTTTATCTAGGTCGCTACTAGATTTGGCTTGGTTTGATTATTAGCTTGTTTAGATAATTTCCTGGTATTCGATTATCTAGATTTGTGCAGCAACCTTAGTTTATTAATGCGCGGTCGCAGTTTTTAGACTTAGGAGGAATTAACACGATAATTAAAAGTTAGGATTGGTTAATGCGCGGTTGCGGTTAATTAGTTACTAAACTTGTTATTCTTAATCGATTTTAGTTCGTCGTTATTGCTACCACTAGATTGAACCGAAGACGGTCGTTTAGGTTATCTAGAGTGGTTAGGGTGAATTTAGAGCGGTCCCTTAAATTCACTAATCTTAAGAACTAATAGAACTTTGTTCACGATTAAGCAATCAAAGTGAAGGAATATTCGATTTCTTGCGGAAACGATTCGTTAGTGATAGTTGCGGATCCAAGACTTGTCTCTAATTAGAAATCACCTTTTATTTACTTGTTTCATGCTTGTTACATTGTTACTAAATCAATTCAAAACCCCCCTTTGTGACGTTACTTTGCATACAAAAACCGTTAGAATTAATACTAGTTCCTTGTAGATACGATCCCGACTTCCCTAGCTATATTAGTTAGATTGTAGGATTATTTGGTGGATATCACGACAATATCCTCTCACCAGGAGGCAATGGGAAACACGAGTTATTGAACGAAATCAAGAATTTCATCGCATGATTGAGCATGTTATCCTTCCAAACCCCAGTCAATTTACCCAACCACTTAATTCAACTCCAAAGTTTCAGAGAAATTACTATGACAGAAATCGTGAAGAAGGTCATCACCGTCTATTTAATGACTACTTTGCTAGTAACCCGGTGTATCCCCACCATATATTTCGACGTAGATATCGCATGCGAAAACCAGTATTCCTACGTATTGTAGATGCTCTTACTACCAGTGATACTTATTTTCAACAAAGATCTGATGCCACTGGAAGAAAAGGTTTTACTGAATGGCAAAAATGTACTGCAGCAATGAGAGTGTTGGCCTATGGAGTTGCTGCTGACGCATTTGATGAATATTTGCGGATGGGTGAAGCTACCATTAGAGAATCAGTCGTCAAGTTTGTAGATGGCGTGATATCCAATTTCGGGGCTGAGTATCTACGAAAACCTACTCAACAAGATATGGCTAGATTACTTTATACAGGGGAGGAGCGTGGGTTTCCCGGTATGATGGGTAGTATTGATTGTATGCATTGGGAATTGAAAAATTGTCCTACTGCTTGGGCTAGCCAATATGCTGGAAGAAATAGCAAGACAACGATTATACTAGAAGCAGTTGCATCAAGAGACTTATGGATATGGCATGCATTCTTTAGAACTCCAGGCGCATGAAATGATATCAATGTGCTACAACGATTACCTGTTTTTAATGATGTATTAACCGGTAAGGCCCCTGATGTTAATTTTGTTGTCAATGGTCACCAATATAATATGGGCTATTATCTTACTGATGGTATATATCCGCAATGGGCTGCCTTTGTGAAATCAATCACTGCTCCACAAACTCCAAAACACAGGCTGTTTACTGAAAAACAAGGTGTGAGAAAAGATGTTGAGCGTGCATTTGGAGTTTTACAAGCTCGGTTTGCGTTTATTCGTCGACCTTGTCTCATTTGGGACGAACGTTTGATGGGAAAAATTTTAATAGCATGTACTATAATGCACAATATGATAGTAGAGGATGAACGAGATAAATATAGAAACTATTCCGAACCAGCTGAATTTGTTGTCGATGGGGTGCCTACTGCATTTTCAAGGGTTCCGTCAAACTTATCGAGTTATATGAACACTCGATCAGAACTACACAGAAGAGATGTTCATCAAACTCTTAAAAATGATTTGATTGAGCATATATGGGAAAAGTTCAATATTGAAGACCGAAGACATTTTCTGCAATAAAACTCGGATTGTATTATATTTTAATTCTCCTATGTATTTTATTTCTCTATTTTTTCCGTCATGTTGTTCAATTTACTTGTGTTTTAAATATATTGCTCATGTACTTCAATTATTGTAATTTAAATAAAATAATCTTTTTTCTTCTTCTAATTTTTAGTATTTAATATTATTTGATTAAAAATTAATTTAGTTACTTAAAGTATATGAAAATAAATATTTACTATATTACTATTTAATAATAATTCAAATTTAAATTCTTGATAAATTTAGAATAGAAAACAAAAAAAAAAAGAGCAAATATGAAATGCTATGTCCTAGGGGAGAGAAAGGCACCACTATGGCATATTAAGGCAAATGGGTAAGGCAAACTATTAAAAAATCAATTGATGATAGTTTGCCCTAGGGCAAGGGGAGGCACCATTGGGGATAGCCTTAGACTACCCACATTAGTGCCCCCCTTTGCCCTAGGGCAACCTACAAAAAATAATTTTTTTATTACCCGATGCCTTGGTTAGCCATATTGGTGCCCTAGGGCATAAGCATATATTATCATACTATATGTTTATTTTATTATAATGTATGTTTACTTAAAATAAATTTGTGCTTCAAAATATAACAAATGTGGTCTCTATTTATAGAGAACGAAAAAATATAGCTATTGTTATAATTATTTTATTTTTTTTGAAAATTTTATGATAAAGATATATACATTGCAAATATACAACGGAAATAAATTTTGTAGCTAATTAAAACTTGACAAGTGTCTAGTAAAGAGAGCACAAAAATAAATAAAAAAACCAAACACTACATTTCTCTCTCCTTGGCACGTTGATGCCCCAGGGCAAGGTGAAAGGCAACAATTGCCCCATTTTTCCTCCAATGCCCGCCCCATGCTACCATTGTGGGTAGTCTTAGTGAAACAAAAGCACGCTTATTCTGATCTTCTCCTTCTTCTTCTTTTTTTATTTTTTTATTTTTTTTATTTTCTTATTGAAACTTTGTAGATTCTACATCACGCTTCTACTTCACGATTTTGCATCACGCTTGTACATCACGATTCTGCTACGCGATTCAATCAAACATCCCAGGTTAGTATCAATTTCATATATTAATTAATTTATAACTCCATTGGAGATCGTTGTGGCGAATACGTATGACTGTAGTTCTTGATTTTTATTTGAGAGTTGACAGCTTTTCTGAGTAATAAGCTTTGCTTGCCCTATGTTTCTTGGTGGAAAGATCGGAGATTATAGTTTCCTCTCAGATGTGCTTTAGAGCGGGGCTTTAGATTGTTATCAATAAGATGGTTATATTTGGGTTTATATGTAAACATACTTTGTCCATTGTGACAACCATAAGTCTGGCATGGCTTTCCGGAGTTATGGTTGATTGACTGGTGTTTGTTACCTTGCAAGAAGTTCTTTTGTGCAAAAATCTTGGATCTTTATGCTTGTTTCTTTTGCCTCCCTTTTTCTTTTTTTGGGTGAGGAGGCCATTTACGTCTTTGTAAAGATAGAATTCATTGGTGTTTTTTGGACACTGGTGTTGTATGAATCTTTGCTAGGACTTTGTTGCTATGCCGACATTGCTCTTGCGTCTTGACAAGTTTCCTTATGTTGGTAGATTTTACTCAACTTTTCAGGCACAATATCTGTAGCTATGGATGGTAAAAAGTTCCTAGCTCTTGAGAAAGTAGATGTTGCAAAGAGAATGGTGGCTAGTAATGACTTTGCAGGAGGAAGGTCCAGATTGCTTGAAGCTCATTATCAACTTCCTTCTCTACGCAACCTTCCTCAGATGATCCTTGCATGTGATGTATTATGTGCAGCAAAACTGACTTCGTCAAACGGTGAAATTGACTGGTACTGGGTGCTTCAAATTAGTCCTGTGGCTTCCAATTATCAAATAAGATTGCAACACAAGAAACTTGTTGCCGTTCTGGAAGGTATTAAGGACGAATTTCCCGGGGCTGTCACGGCTTTGAAGCTAGTCCATGATGCATTTTTCATCCTCTCTAATCCACCTAAACGTTTGATATTCGATTCAAAGAGGATAACTAGCTGGGGTAATTATGATCCTGTTGTTTCCCCTGCCAGTTCTGTTGATAATGCAGGGTCTCATAGTGGCAAGAGTCTGGTGCAAGAACAAGATAACCTTGGCTGTGAGAGTTCTGTTTTTAAGATGACAGATGCTGCAAATGTTATAGGGGCTATAGGTGAAAACGGTTCAAAGCTTGATGCAACTCTTGAAGCATTGGATTTGTATTGGCCAAATAACGAAGTTCCCTCCGCAGAAGTGAATTCAATATCTTTCTCTTCGAACTCAATGTCCAACTACAATGTTCAAACTCCCGAGAACACGCTGGTATCTTCAGTGCATCCTGATCTTTCAACTGGAATGTCATTTCCACTTCCAAGCAGCAATCCAGGACATGTGAATAATGGAGGTCACTACAGCACTGTTGCCAATCGTAAAGCTAATTTATTTGAAGTTGGCCAGATTTGGGCTGCATTTGACGATGAAAACTTGCCTCGGAGGTATGCTCGCATTAAATCCATTTCTGATTCACCTTTAAGATTAGATGTTGTTTGGTTGCGACCTCTGCCAGAGAGTCAAAATGAAGAAAAATGGTGTGACGCCGGGCTTCCTGTCGTTTGTGGATATTTCAACTTGGATGGGGATGAGGAGTCAGTGCTTGACGATTCTATTTTCTCCCATCGGGCCTCTTATACAGCCAACCCGACATATGATAAGTTTCATATTTACCCGCAGGAAGATGAGATTTGGGCAATATATGAGGACTGGAAGCCTTTTGAATGGTTTGATAATCCTGATTCTAGAAAAGAATGTAGCTTACTGATCATACAAATCCTGTACCTTATCGAATCTATGGAAACGGGCTCTGTGATTGTTGCAAAACCAGTTAAAGTTGATGAATCCAAAAACATTTGCCTAGTGGACTCTGAAGAAGAACCAGAAAGTCTGGAAATCCCTGAGAGTTACTTTTATCGATTTTCTCATCGCCTCCCATCATATGAACTTAAAGATAGAGAGGAGAGCCCCGCTCCTGGTTGCGGGTCTGAGCCAGTTCCCTTGGCAAGTAATTCTTCCTGTTCCAACTTCTCAACCTCTACAAGCTGCCAAACAATCCCGTCATTGCCAGTTTCAAATGGAAGTTTACTGAAATCTGAATGGACAGCTGAAGACTTTGCATCCGGTCAAGTTTGGGCGATTTATGATGGTCCTGACCAAATGCCAAGGCGGTATGTAGTTGTAAACAATTTGATGTCAAATAGAATAGTTAATGTGAATTTGTTGGAGCCTCATCCCATGCGGGAAGAAGAGATTTCTTGGGTTGAAGAGAAGCTGCCTCTTGGTTGTGGAATTTTTAGAGTGGGTACATCAACTGTTAGCATTCAGCTGAGCAAGTTTTCCCATTTGGTAAGTTGTGACCGGAGTACCAAGCAGTCGTTTTACCGTATTTATCCTAGGAAAGGAGAGGTATGGGCGATGTATAGAAATCAGAATAGCAAATGGAAAAAACACGATTTTGAAAATTCACGCTGTCGAATAGTTCAGATCACGTCTGATTTCTGTGAACAAGCTGGTGTGCAAGTTGCTAGCTTAGAAGAAGTACCTGGATACAAAACTTTCTTCCAGAAGCAACTTTGTGATGGATTTGCTTTGAATCGAGTAGTTAGAAGAACAGAGATGCTTAATTTTTCACACCGGGTGGAGGCTTTTATTGTTCCAGGAATCGAAGCTCATGGAATCCCAGAGTGCTCTTGGCACCTAGAGCCGGACGCTCTGCCTCTTGTTTTTTCGAACTGAGCTAGAAGAATGGAGTATGACAGGAAGAATCGTTGTACAGAGAAACATAATTTATCTCTCTGGGTGTCCCAGGTTTGTTCTGATCTCAAAGTGCTAAGCTCACGTTCTTTAAGCTCCATGTCTATTGTTGCAAGCAATTTAAAAGAAACACTGACGATGTTAATCTAATTCAGTCACATCTAGAATATTATAGCACAACCCGAGCTCTTCTGACTCAGTCTGCATAATTTGAGTCTGTTATGGTGTTAACGTCGAGTTGTCGACAGACGTATCTTTCTCACGATACCCCTCTGGACTTCAATACGTCCTGGAAGGTGCATTCTGGCTTTTCTCAGCGAGATGGGAGTAATGCTACTTCCCTTCTGGGTTTTGCAGTCCTCGTAATTGGTCACTTTTGTTCTTAATATTGCTCTTACTTGTATCTTGTAGCCTTGTAGGTGTGCTCTGCAGCATTTTGCCCTCGTCATAATTTCCTGGCAATACTTGCCAATTCAAAAAAAAAAAATGGCAATACTCCTCAGGGCCTCTGTACGTTCTTGCTTCTCTTCTCGAGGAGAAGGTTTCGGTTCGTGTCAATATGTATTATGTACAAATGATGTTAATCCAAAATCCGAAATATTCATGCTGAAATTTACCCAAACGTGACTTACAATTTGCTGAGAAGCACAAGTACTCATATAAGAGACTGATGTGGCTCAAGCCATTGTTAGACGATCCATCTGCTTGGACAACTGGGTTCGTCAAGCAATGGCTTCTCTAATAAGCGGGACTGACACTAACATTCCGCATTTCCGCCCTTCTCGAATTGGGGTGTGATATTTAGTGTATGGGCTATAACTCAGAAGTCCGGATTCTGGGTAGAGTTGACAAGTTACTGTTCATGATGATATGCCGACTTGTAACAATCAGACGCACTTTACATCATTGGTATCCTTTCAAGATATGTCTTATTCATAGATAGTAGTATAGCACCAGCAATTTCCTTATTGATGCAATTTAGTGATTTACAACACACCTACAGTACTACAATCTTTTTCCAGTAATCCAGTATCCCACGCTCAATACTTAAATGACACAGCAAGCGATTCGCTTAGTAGCGACGACCACCGGAAGTAGATAAGAGCACCCGGCTTTGCTTTTTCCCTTTCTTCCCCGCTTCATGTATCTTCCGTGTATCTGGAGTTTCTGCTGATACCTCGCGGGCTATGACATTTGCAAATGAGCGCAAACCTTGAGTTGGACTTGGGCCTGCACAAACACCACATAGTCAGAACTCGGAACTAATGCATTCGCTTACTCTATACAAAGTACTTAATCAGTCAACAAGAATACAGAGGGTGCATCCCAGAAACCGACAGAAAACGCAAAAATCTAAATGACCAAGAATCTCAAGCAGATAGTTACCAGCCGCACTCGTACTTCCCATGGTAGATTGTGAACTTTCCTGCCTATTTATGGTAGGCGAATCACCACCAGCAGCAAAACCCAATCGTGTAACATTTGCAAATAATTGTTTTCCCGCATTGACTGGAGGACTTGATGCCGCAGTGGTGCTACTACTTCCAAGAGCTGATGAGAGACAGTAATCAATATCAGCAGACTCACCACTAACGTAAATCATTGAATTTAATTGAGCCTCGCCAAGAAAAGAAAAAAAAAATTAAAAATAGACAACCAAAAAAGAAAATTGAATGAGCAAAAGTTTTCCATCAATTTTTGAAGTAGTTCCAGTACTACTATTCCAAAGACGTCATGACCTCAATGGCTCAAAGGCTCCCTATTATTGATGAGGTAAGCAGAAGACGGATCTACGCAACCTTACCGCAGAGTTATTTCAATACAAGAAGCATAGACAGCTTTAAAAACCATTTTTTGAGAACAGTGAATCTCTGGCTACACTACAATAGGTCCACTGCTAAAGAATAAATCTGAACAGAGGATATGCATTCTATGTGAAAGAATGATATAACCAAATAAACAGGATTGCTTAACACATATTACCAGAGAAACTGCAAAGACAAAGCTCAAATATTGAAAAAGAGGCACCAAGTTCAGTAAGTCACTAACTGAGACTTCTTCGAGATCAGACAATAGAGATTTGTATTTGATTGACATTCAAAACCATCAGAAACACGGTCAAAATCAAGAAAAATAAGTTTAACAGACAGAAAAGAAGTCGCCCATCTTCACCAACCGGTTATCTGGCAATTCTAAATAAAAAATAGATCTAACCAACGAAGGTTAAGAAACATCTTAGATCAGATACAGATCTACCTAAAAATTGAGAGAAACAGAATTTTACCTTCAAAGTCATCCATGGAAAAACTCAAAGAACCACCAAAGGAAGAGCGTGCCATATCATATGGGACGGGCAGCGAATATGCAGAAACAGCTTCAGCCTTACTTTTTTCCTCACGTTCCTGCATACAAATGCAAAACCCATCCTGAGAATCTTAGTATTAAAACAATACTACTGCAAAGAGACTCAGGTAATCATTTGATCAATTAAAGAATACAGGACTTAACACAGTGAGGGATGACATATGAACATATGAATCAAACAAATTCAAGCTCTCTGAATATATAAGTAAACCTCTCTAAAGTCAACAATGTACACAGGAATATAGTACCATTACAAATTAGATTACGTAAATAAACATCGTATTTGTATTTCAATATTTTCTTTTTCCTTTAGCAGAAGAAGTTCAAGTACCCACCTGAATCAGGCTTAATTGGGTAACAATAAAACATGCATAACGGACTCAGTTTAATAGATTCACCAGAGATGAGTGACGGAGGACTATCCAATTGAAAAGCAGAATGTTCATTACAACATAGAAAAGGTTATTTTTCTTTTTCTTTTCTTTTTTTTTTTTCCTTTTTTTGATAAAAAGTTAAACACGTAAAAGCGTGAACAACTATATAAAAGTTAAGAATATACTAGTAGGATTTTAGAAGAAAAAGTAAGAAAACTATGACCCAAAATGAAATTACATTGAGATTTGCACTGCATGAGGTATGAAGTGCATACACTTTAGTGAGCCGTTTTGCTTTAATCCATAATATCTAAACATTATGCTGACGTTAAAGAAACAAATTTAAGACATGTCGGGTACACCATATCTGTAAGTAAACTCAGTCAGGATCTAGATCTTGATAGCTATCAGATAGTTCGTCTTTCCAACCAGCCACCATAAAGAAAACAATAAAAATGACGTGAATACCTTTTTTGCAAGCCATTGTCTCTGCTTTTCGCGTTTCTTGATTTCATCCATGAACGTAGACAAGGCATCAGGGGGTAATATCTCTCTTATGTCAATTTCACAGAGCTGTTACACTTGGATTTGAAAGTTAGAAAATATCATTATCCATTGAAATCCAAAATTTTAAACCTAGAAGGCAGTTTTACCTGAAATGTTGTTGTCAAAGGAAAATGGCTCAGATAACGGTACCGCCTCCGCATGGCTTCAGACTGAGTCACATACTCTAGCTGTAACACTTTTCCGCTCAGCCTGAAATTCATGTGACCTGATTTAATACAGATTAAGTTTATTTCATTTTTGTGGGTGGGGCATGATATTGTAGTAGACCTACACAAATAATGGGACCACACACCACAATCAAACTTCACAAATCTAACTTTAACATCCGGCTTGCAGGGAAGCTTTGACCCAAAATGACAATTGTATTTGTCCTCGCTCTAATAAAATATAGCACCAAAAGGTCCAAAACCGCACTACCATGAACCATTGACCTATACCCCCCCCCCCCTACACACACACACAGACGGCTCAATCCCTCTCGTCCTCCCTCTCATACTCTCCCAAGCACCATAGACCCCCTCCACACAAAAAATAACTACCACATTATCAGAGGGGGTCGGATGTCCGAGTTTTACTTCTACAGTTGAAAGACTTGAAACACCAATAATTACCTACACTCGAGGGATGAATCCTAATTTCACCCTCAAATATCATGGTGTTAAGAAATGACTGAACGATTCATTAATTACACAAACTCCGAACATAATAGTGAGCCTGTAGTTGAAACTATATTTTATTATATCACTCATGACATAGATAAAACCATTAAGCTTAAATTTGATCCGTTGAGCGACAATTGAAACCATTAAGCACTCCTACAATTATCAGAGTTTATAATAAAAATAAGATTCATCAATCAAGTGGTACCTCAAATATAATAAGCGCAAACATATTATGATCCAAATAGATAAACTCAAAGGGCAAAACTTCTAAGATATAAAAGAACATGCTCCTGTGGTTCAGACTTGAAAAGAAGTTAAAGATAAAGGTAGAGATATTAGTTGTTATATACTTCTATGAGATCAACTTCAACATATGATACACACACACAAACTCTAAAGTCAGTGAACCATGAAAAATATTGAGTTGTTAGGAGGTATTTTGCTATCCAAAAACTGGTAGGGATTTCTCATTCCCTCCACCCCAAAGCAGAGAGACTTAATATATCCTAATCCCAAGAAAACACCATTGGCTTCAAGCTTCCCCATACGACATTCCCCAAGCTCCTTTCCACCCAATCGAAAGCTAACCAATGTCTGGTTGGACGTAAGCTGAACAAATCAGCGGCATAATCACATTAGTCTAAATTTCTAATCTAAATCCTCATATAACATTCTTCATCGAAACTAAAGAAGTACACCTACAAACTTAGAAAACAATTGGGCTTGACCATATTGGCTTGGTGTCTTTCGAAACAAACTATATCACACTAAAGTACAACACACAATCAATGGCAGAAGATCAACGCCATTGGTAATATATCCATAACTAATAACTACATGAAACAAAATTAGATTCATTTTGACGAGTCAAACCTTGTAGGAAGCTGCTCATAGCTACCATAGTGGTGCAAAAGACACTTCATATTTAGTGGATGAAGGATGATAGGCTGACCATCAATTGCCTGAAACAACCAGAAAAGCCATGCTTACATCTTAATATCATAGGCAATTCAGAAAGAAAGAGATGCCAACTAGCAAGAACCAAAATTAATTTCCTAGATCCTTGAAAAATTGTCACATATAACTTCAACGAATAATAAGAGGCATCCATTCAAACGAACCCAATATCACCAACAACATTACCCCAATGCTCAAAGGCTCCCGCGTATGGCAAGGTTTTGGGGGGGGGGGGGTTTAAATACTCAGATGTGAGAAACCTTATCCCTATGTCAGCATGATTGAAGTCATCTGTTCGAGCCTGATTATCCCTAAACCCAATGTGAGTTTTTCAATTTTAACTTGCCCCCTGCCCAGGCTTTTACCACATGGCCCAAAAAAAAAAGTTGCAACAAGCGCAGAAAGTGCCATCTTGCTTAACTATATCTATTTTTAACTAAGAAAATCAAATCTGTAGTTTCTAAAAAATGGTACAACTCAGTATTCATGCTAGTGAATACCCCCAACAAACAACTTGAAGCATTACCCACTACTCACCCCTCCCCCTACCCCCTTAAAGGATGGTTTTCCTTATTCAAAGGATGTAGTACAAACTGAAATGATAGTTACTATTTGCTCATCTAGATGAAATACCTGGTAGAAATTGTAAGCATCCGCATCCTTGGAGTCTTTAGAAGACTCTGCTTGAACTTCCACGACATTGCTTTGATCATATGAAGAGGACAGGGTTTCCTGCCCTTCATGTGATTCGTCAGTGTCTGAAGATTGAACCAGTATGCCACCCTCATGTACATGTACATCTGCCGTTAAGTTCTCTGTCATCTTACTTGAGTCATCGAAAGGACAAACGGTTCCATCGTCAAAGTTATGATGTTCATAACTGACAATTTTGCAATCAACAGTTTTACGAGATGGGCTGCCCGCAAAATTTCGGTGTGCATTCCAATATTTTTTTCTCTGTTCCAGTTGCTCCATGGCTGCACAAACATAAGGCAGCTTCTCCAGATCATCAACAAGTCCAGAATCAGCACGTACTAACCAGTTATCTAATACAGATATTGCTTCTCTAACTGAGAGATCCACATCCAAAGTAAGTATGAACTTCGAGAAGGAATCACGTGTTTTGCCACTCATTCCTCCCTTAACCTTTTCATGTAAAGAAAATGAGTCTTTTTTCCGAGTCAAAAGCATGAAGTCCAAAGTGTCACCAACATTGTGTTCCTCAACATTTTCAATGTAGATAGTGTACAGATCCTTGGAGGATATCATCATAAAACACAAAGGACACTTTCTCCAACATTCAGCTTTATGGTTATCCTCACCCATGAGTAAGTATTGCAAGATACATGGGAAACAAAATACGTGTCCACAGGAGGTGATTTGTGGGCATAGCGGATCATCCAAGCAAATTGGGCACTGAACAGGATGTGGAGTAGAGTACCTCACACATATTATATCCTCCCACTGCAGCATCTTATCAGGATCCATTGATTCAAGTGTGTAGCTACCAGAGTCTAATACAACAAATTTGTAATTTGCCTGAAGAAAGAGATCCTTATTGTAAGGCTTATTTTTCCGCGGCCTCCGAGGTGGAGTAGCCTTTGCTTGAGGACGAGAGATTGGATTATATTGAAAATTCAGCAGGTGATTGCCATTCAGTATCTGAGATTTTCTCCGAGCTGAACCACTTGCTCTGCCATTTGGAGGAGAACCAGCAATTTCACTGCTGGATTGAGGAACCCCAACTCCTTGAGCAACAGAGTAAGACTGAACTCTGTCATTCATGCTCCGATTTGATGTTTTCTTCCTACCATTTGAATTCCTATATCCAGTCACCTAAAACAGAAGCTTGCATCTCATCAGAACACAACCCCAAATTCCAAAGATAAAAACAACATTACTTGCTCTACATAAAAATACGTTAATTTGCAAATGGACACTTCGCAATCATTAAGTAAAAACATGCCACAACGAAATGAAGGTTTATGAGTTTGTGGGTAGCAGCACAGTGTAGCAGCATATACGATAATACCAAGAAGGATCCTGGATTACACGTTACTGTGAAATCAACTTAAAATTTAGGTTTACCCAACACTGTTTCCAATGCATTCTGACATTACATAAATACTCCTTACCCAATCTCTACAGAAGACTGTGCTGTCAACTTAAGTCGGGGTGTATCGAGGCATCTTGCGCATACAAGAATCCAAACCAATTGAGAAACTCCAGTCACCTTGTAACATAAGTATCACAGCTTTTTTGTATTAATTTAGTATGAAGAATGTTTGGATGAGAAGGTGGTCTAGTTGATGACTCGATACTTACGAAAGCTGAATGTCCGAATGAATTGAAGCTCGTACAGCGTTCCTGACTAGCCGACACCCCAAAATAGCTCTACATAAACCAGCTCGAGTAACCTTTTCGTGGTCTGGTCTAGCTAGAAAGAGAGTACACGTATTAAGTCAATTATACTATGCTGACCATAAGAAGCAACTATCAATGAGGCATATGGGAAGGAGATGTATCAGAGATGCCAGACACTGGAGGAGTTAAATAGGTCAAAGATGTCCAAGAAGACAGTTCTGGTTGACGACAAGGAGATAAGAGTAGTGTGGGTGATATTGTCTTAGATAGGACGAACGACCATGTTGGATGTAAATCGGAATTGTGGTTGATTCTCAAACTTTAGACTGAGCATAAGAAAGACTCAGTATTTGGAGTGTAAGTTTAGCGCAGAGGTAAGGAACTTGGTGTGATCACATACAATGAGAAGACGGTCCAAGGCTTTGTGTTTTTCCTCAATGGTATATATTCACCAAAAGAGAGAAAATTCGATAGAGAACTTATTTCACTCGTATCCATCATTGTGTAGCTTTCATCTTAGAAGGTTTTCGCGTTTCTTAATATTTTCCACCTATTATCTTTTTTTCGATATTTTGTCTTTTGTTTGAATTTTTCATTTATCCGACATGAGCTCTTTTGGGAACTACAACTTTACCCTAAAACACCATCGATAGACGCGCATGCGCTACTACTCAGTCATAGCATACTAAGTCAATCAGCTCAATTTACTCCCAAGATAACATAAACTATCAATCATTTCCTAGCAACCCTCCACCATTCCGAATAAACTCCGTATTCGTATTCGAACGCGTACAAATAGAACCACAGTGCTAATTTACCAACACAAATCATACCACAATTAACAGCAAGCAATTTTTGAAAGCTAATATCTTCGAGATATAATTCAAACTATACAAAACAATGTAGTAGCATAGTACCTTTCCGGAAGATCCAGAAGAGTCTGCTGCAGCTTCAGCAACTGAAATCATCAATTAATAAACCACAAAGTTAATCTCAATACGACCGACAAAACCCGAAAAATTGAGTAAAAGTAATTCAATTAAAGGAGATATTAACCTGAGACTGAATTGGGCTCAGAGATCCGGAGTGAGGCCACGTTTGGAGTAAAGGGGTGGTGATGCCGATGCGGCTGGTGTTGGTGGTGGTGTTCGGGATTAATGGTGAAGTTGCCATGATTAAAATTAGGGTTTTGAATTGGGGAAGAAGATGAAGATGATGCTGAACCTTGATTGATTTGTGAGGGCAAGATGGACATGAAATAATTTGGGGGAAACTTATTGTTCAAGGGTTCGTAGCCCAGGTGAAGGTCTGGTGAGGGAAGGAGGGAGGGAGTGATTTCGTTGGAGATTTTTTAAGAATTTCTGGAATTTATGAATTTCATTTGGGTTTTATATCTCGGTATATTTTTGAAGCATCTACCAATATTCTGGACCGTATCTAACTTGCGACTTGTCCAACGTCACAACTCACAACCATTTTTTACACAATAAAATATCGCCCGAGTCATAGTGATAGTATAGTACTATACTACTATCAAGCAAAGTTGGCCGAATGGTTCGGAGTTTTTGACACCGGGAATCATTCTCGGTTTGAATCCTCATACGGAGTATTACATCTCCATCGTTAGATGTTGTTCGGATGTACTGAAAACAAAATGTTGTCCTACTTGTTTTCGTGGGTTTGAATGATGATCATGATGGGATCGGCTCAGCCCCCCTTTTACAACACAACACCGCTGCTGGCAGCCTCGCAGTCAATCTCGCTTATACCAATCTCTATTTACAGGCAGCCAGCAACACCATGGTGGTAGAAGCCACCAATGAGTCTCATCAGCATAGAATTAGATTGACCGTTTATTAACACTAGTATCTTACACAATACACACAGACAATTTACACGTTTTGTTCACGGCATGGTTCCTAAGAACAATGTAGCCTTGTGAAGCTAAATGGAAACATACATTTTCAACGATCACCAGATCTTCACTTGACATACAGAACTACTTCCGGGCATCGAAGATTCTATCAGATTTGTGGTTGAATTCAATTAGCAAAGTACGAATCTCCATTGGGGCAAGTTTTACGACCAGCTTTGCAGGATCAATAGGTCCTCCTCTCACTGCTTTCTGCTTTTTACCAGCCGAGCCTTGTGAATTCCATTTTAGTCTCTTCTTCTCCATTTCAGATCGTTCCTGATTGGCGGAGAGGCTTGTCTCGGTCACTTTCCCAATCTGAGCAACATTATGACAGTAGTGATTAAATATATCAAAGAGAACTCATCAGGATTATCACGGTAGTTATTGGAATATAGCAAAAATAGTGATAAAGTGCATTGTTCCAGGACAGTAAGAATTTAAGGTTTTGGCCATTTCGAGTGAGCTTTCATGGTTCCAAGTTGACAACTCACACAACTGAAAATTCAACCGTCACATATGGCCGTCATACCTGAAAGCTGCTGTCAGATCACAAGTCCATAATCTCTTACCTTTTTAAATGGGAAAAGTCTTTTGAGCTCTACGTCTGCCATACTTGATAGCTCCTTGTCTTCTCCAATCTTCAGTTTCAACCAAACACAAAATAAGGTCTTAAAGACATATCACCGCATAACACACAAATATATATTAATTCAGACAAGGAACACAATCAGTATGTTAAACTTCTCCAAGACATTAATCTCAATTGAGGTATTGGGAGTCTGAAACCTAGCTAGAAACTATATTTTGATATCTTTATCCTCAAAAGAAAACTAGTAAATCATCTGAAGTACTCGAAAGTCTACCCTTAAAAAAAGTTCTTAAATGTCAAAACAACTCCGGAAAATTAAATAGATGCCTTCTAATTGGTGTGGAGTGTTAACTCCTGATTGTTCTCTCTGACAAGACTAGGCAAGTTTTGGGCTTAAAAAAAAAAAGATCAGTCTGCCCTCAATATGAATATCAGGGTATTTGATAAGATCACGTCCTTCTTACCCAAAAAAAATAAAATCCAGATCACGTCCACCTGTTTTTGTATTAGTTGCCTTCTTCCTTATCAAAGTGTGCTTATTTGGAGTACTAGGAGAAACTAGAGACGGGCTTTACTATAATGTTGAGAGCTTCCAAAGTATACATAATCATACTCAAGGAGTCAAGGCTACAAACTAATCAAAGAGAAATATTGGCGATTTCAGACACACCTATACTAGTCGCTCTTTAACCAATGCTCATACGTACTATAATGAGGCTGAAAGCTTTACGTGAAGTCAAAATTTACTTTGCCAAGAGCAAAACCAAGATTAACTATCGAACACGTCTTTATTATACACATGTCACAAGTTCGAGCAAGTAAAAACAACACAATACAAATTGACATAATAGGTGTGAAACCATCTCTATAAAGCAGAAAACAAAATCAGCAAGGTAAAGGGTGAAGATGCACATACCTCAAAGAGATGCGCTAACCGAACCAGGACTTTTCCATCAGCCAGCTCCTACTTATTTCACACAGATAAAAGAATGGATTAATGCAACAAAATGTCAACCATCATTGAAGGTCAGAAAAGCGCCAAGAAACAAGAGTGAACAACCACAGGACATATCATAAGATGAAGTGTATGTTACCTGGAGGGTTATCAGAGCAACATTGTCAGGTAGGCTGTAAGATGGATCAATCCCTGTAAAGGAGGATACATGAGAATTCAACCACTTATCATCATCCTGCAAAACCATCAAGACTGAGGTTAGAAAAACTCCCAAAGTATAAATTGCTATCATGCGTTTCACGCTTTTTACCTGCTCGCTGAACGCCAACAGAAATGGGGAGTATAACTGTTGTCCAAAAGTACGCCTCCACTTCGCTCCCTCTCCAAGAGGGTCAATTCTGAAATAAAGTTTACCCTGGACCTGCAAAATTATGGCAACCTTTAAATTAGTAAAAATTCATTTCAACGTGGACGACTGGTCATATTGGTGATGGGTGCCCAAAGTATACTCCCTCCAGGTGGCCCATAGAAATCAATAACCAGGCAACTGGGAAGATTCCTTACAGTTAAGCCTAAGCACTTGTCATGATTGCAAACCGTTTCATTGAGGGCCTCTGCGACACCTCTGCCATCATCTTTGAGCAACCGCCTACACATGTTAACCAATATTACCACCAAAAAAGGCGGAATTAAGTAACTGCAGCTTCATTGAAGATACTTGCAATAACGAAAATGAATACACAGGACAAACAGATATACCTATGCAGCATCAGCTCTATCTGACCATCCACTATGCTAGATCCTCCAATAGCTCTATCCACCATAACGGAGAATTCATTCTCATCATCATGCAGAAAAATCCCCAGATTAATCTGAAACAAGCAACAAGATAGCAGAGTGAAATTACCACCACCATAGGTGATAACGATGAATTCTGACTAGCCCCTCCCTCGTCATAATGCAAAACCCTAATGCAGAAGGACCCTAGTTAAGTAGGTTGTAATGCCTCCAGAAAAATAACGACATGCACAAGCAAGACCTAACATCTGGAAAATAGAAATATAGGGAGGGAAAAGTAGAAAGCTTTCAAGTACCACCTGAAGGCTTTGTTCACAACCTTGGGGGTATTTTGACTCATAAGGCGTTTCTTTTATAATTTTATTTTAAGGGTGGGGGGGAATGGTACGTCGTCAACACTGGCCTAATGCACAATTCACAAAACGTTCCTGATGAATTTACCAGCATGTACATGGAAATTTTAACCTATCCTTCTCAAGCCAGAGAAAAAGCAGTTCACACATGGTGCCCTGTGATATTTTAATAACGCAATGATAGAGGCAGAAACTAAGAAAAGAAATGATAGAAGCAATTATGAGTTTCCGCAGAACATACAGGGTAATAATTTCCAGCAACCGGTTCATTTACTCCAAGACTCCAGTCCGATCTATAATCACGTATCTGTGAACAAGTAATAAGTTATTCCTCCACCTCAGGAAGTATTATGCACGAGATGACAACAGAAAAGGTATACCTACCTGACTGGCTCTTACAAAATATAAACATATATGCAAGACAATACGATATCAACACGAATCAAATCCAAGAGCTTTGATTGTTCATACCCTTTTGATGAAATCACGTCCATTTGAATCTGTGTAGAATGTTTTATTTGACTGCAAACCACTTGTAATTTTAGTCACAACTTCTTTACCAAATCCATCGTTAATAGGTATGGGCCCAACCTGACAAGATTTTATTTCCATTGATGCTCAGAAGTCAGAACAAAGAAACTTCAATCTCATTTAACTTATTTAAGCAATGGTATCCTCAAGAAGCATACTTTACTGTCCAGCGAACATCCATAACAGGACACAAAAGTATAACAAAGATGATAGGCTACTCTACCAGATTACTTCATATATTCCGAACCACCTCACTCGGTTCTCCTTTATAAGCATTTAGTCCTCAATACAGCAAGAATGAGATTGGTTGTTTAAGCTCACCACATATTCAACTTCAACGTGCTCCTTTTCCTTGTAGACTCTTGTTATCTGAATCCAAGATAGCAATGAATCAGCACAGCTTCAGAGCAAAAGATACACAAGCAGAAATTTACCAGCAGTGCTTCAATACATGACATGAAACAGTTTGCATCATAAAGTAGTATGAGACATGATGGTACAGCAAGTTCTACTCTAATGATCTATTCACTTGCATAGCATGCAGATTTATATTCAACTCAGGAGCTTTTCCAAGTTGGAGGCTTAAAAATTGAGTTCTAGGAACATCGACCAGTCATTGTTAATATATAGTTAAGGTGGCGAGACTGATGAATTATACACCTCGAAGCAAGCATAACCGCATGAGAAACACATATGCACATTTACTCATAATCCAAACAAGTTGCAAAAAGAGTGGGACTGTCAGTTACAAGAATAGCTGGACAGCTTTAAACCAATGGCATCATTAAACTGGAAATGGAGCAATTGACAACAATTCTTAAAACCTTGACACAAACTAAAGCATAACATAGAACTCGCCAGGATCGAAAGTGAGTTTACCAATGGCCAACTCATATGAAAACTAAAAAATTCAACTGAAGAAGAAATTTAGATTAGGGTCTGACAGGTGTAGGGTATAAGCATTGCATTGGTACTACTTTTTGTATAGTTTATCCTGTGACCCCTTCCAAACATCTCGTGCTAATTCTTGTGCTTTTTCTTTTCATTTTCAACATGAATTCTAGTGTCATGGATAACTATGCCACGTAGCACAGTGCTTTCTTATGTTTTAAGTTTTTCCATATGTATTAAGGGAAAGAAAGCAGAACAAATTTCGCGTCCTATTTCTTTCTCAGCTCAAGAAATATATTTGGGCATGTCTCTTCACTTCTTCCTTTTGGGTTACCAATGACCCGTCCTATATCTCAGGTGTGTCTACTAGTTTTTCTAGAACCTCAGGAGTTAAAACAGAGGAGAAAAAAAGAAAAGCCTCTTGGCTAAGCACCTGATATATCCATGAATTGATCTGTTGATGAACTTCATCCAATAAAGGACCGCGCATAACAGTTGACTCAACCTGAAAGACCACAAGAAGAGTAATAACATTCCTTCTCCATGGTGTACTGCAACACTACTAAACAGCAACTGTGTAAAATCATTCAATACCTCTCCCTCGGGTTGTATGGCATATGTGCCATTTGGACGGAATACATAAGCCCCAGAAGCCTGTAACGATCAATATGGAGGTAATTTTGCTTTCTGGTTGGGATTTTCAAAACTTACTCCAACTATTATAACAGAACTGAGAAAAGTGGCAGGACTTACCTGAGGATCTTTATCGGTTCCATTAAATCCAGTATAGTAACTGTGGGACACTTCTAGAGATTTTTTAGCCTTCACATGAAAACATAAAAAATCTTAGAGGCACAACATACTACATCTTCACATAAACAAACATATAAAAGTTAAGCAAATGACATAAATGTCATCTTCATGAATACGCATAGTAGGAAACTGATCACATTGCACACATCTATTTGAAAAAAGCAGCACGAAAGGCTGTTCAGGGCTACAGGACTGACATTAATTGCCAGTTCACCAGAAAAAAAGACAATCATGACATGTCCAGCTGAAAGTAAAATATTATGTTTCCAGCTGAAAGTAAAATATTATGTTTTCAGCTGAAAGTAAAACACCATGCACTGCTATAGGTGGGTAGCTTTAATAAAAGTTATTCAAGTAGCAAATGCTGTCTGTCCCAATTTCCAAGGCACAAAACGTTGACCTACCAAGTTTCTTTTGATACTGTGATAAGTTAGCATCCCGTTCCCAGAGAAGCTTAGTTTGAGAGCACCGGGACCAACATCAAAGGTAGACTTCTCATGCCCTTTATATCTGGAGACGGCCGTTCTCATTGATTTTGTGCCTGCATTCAACAAATTGAAACTTAGATGCCGGCTATCAAACTCGCATAATCTGCTATTTCAAGACAAAGTTTGATAACTACTTCTCATGCCTTTGCCTGCAGATATGGAAAAAGTAGTAAAACCAAGAGGTGGTACAGATGCTGAAAATGCAAGCCAGTACTTCGGTGTATCTCTTGCTAAAGCCCCCAAGTATGAAGCAGTGTGGAAATTCCTCATGCCCAATTGAGTATCAGATATAGGAAGAAGTTGTGATTCGATCTCCCTTCCTTCATAATCGCGGACCATAACATCTTCAGCTGTGACCTGCAGCAGCTCTCATCTCAAATTATCCAGGTTAAGCAAGCTACAACAACAACAACAACAACAACCAAGCCTTATTCCCAAAATAATTTGGGGTCGGCTAACATGAATCGTCATCCAGTGACCGTCGTGTGTACGCCAAGAAATTTCGAAAACATTGTAAACCTTTTAGAAGTATTTAAACACTTTCAAAGGAAATTTAGAAAAGTTGTCGAAATAAATAAAAAGGTTTAAAAAATATTGCAAAACAAAAAAAAAAAAAAAAAAAAAAAATTAACTTTGAACACAAGTTAAAAACAAAAGTTTTGGAAAAAATAGTTGAAAAAACCAAACAAAGAAATCAAAAGGGGTCAGAATAAGTCCTCCACATGGATAGAGTCTCGCCACACTGCCCTATCCAACACCATACTCTCTTCAAGCCCTAGGAAGCTCATATCACTTCTAATCACCCTCGTCCAAGTCATCTTGGGTCTTCCCCGACCCCTACTAATATTATCACTTCTCCACCCTTCTACTCTTCTAACCGGCGCGTCACTAGGCCTCCTCCTAACGTGGCCATACCACCTCAGTCGGTTCTCCATCATCTTATCCCCTATGGGTACAACCCCTACTTTCTCCCTAATAACTTCATTTCTCAACCGATCACGTCTTGTATGTCCACACATCCACCGTAACATGCGCATCTCCGCCACACTCATCTTATGAACGTGACACTGTTTCACGGCCCAACATTCCGTGCCATATAACAGTGCCGGCCTAAGCTACACCAAATAACATAAAAATCTAATGTATTTCCTCTGGTCCAAAGCAAAAAAGGACGAGTGAAGCCGTGTAGTCACTCATGGCTAAAATTCAGAATGATTGAAGGTGAAATTACAACATAAAAAGATTGCCGAAAAAGTACATCCTCCACATGAGAGAGGCGGAGGTGCAGGGGAAGCACATCAGATGCACTGACTGCCAGATCTGAAAACTACTAGGCATCAATAGAGTAACGATTATTTGAAGTTGGTACTTACAGGAACTCGAACAATGTCTTCTCTTTGCCATCCAAGAGGATTATAGATAACAACAATCTGAAAGTGGCACTCCATAATGAGAATATTGCAGTAAACCCAAACTGAAAAACTTTGTACGCAGAACTTTTCTATACCAAACTTTTTCCATGAGAGAGGCCAATCTCTGATGCGGGACAGTAGCTTATATTCATGAGTGGACACTGCATAAATGAAAATAAGTCAGTATGATTTCAGGTGAAAATGTAGCTAGCATCAACATCTGTTAGATTGACTTCTGTAGCTAGCATCATTTCTAACAACAACAACAACATCTTTACCCTACTTCACAAAATAAGAAGCACAGAGTTTTATGAGCCATTTTGCTTTATTCCATTATATCCCAAAGCCAAAGAATAATTAGTCATTAGATCCATTGGGAATGTACTATTATAATTTAAAAGGAAATTGAACGAAAGAACAAGAAAATATAATTGTCAATAAAAGAACATTAAGTAAGCATGACCAATGCTTGGCAGGCATCTAAAAACTAGTTAACAATAAGAGTACAGTAGCTAAGTTTATCTTCTTCTTTTTAATCATGATGATACTCATGCCTTATTGTTGACGGGGAGCACCATGCCCATAGAGGTCCAATCCTTTAGGCTTTAAGCACTCCAAAGGATCCTTGTGCATCCCGCAAACTTCGTCGACTACATCTTGTCTCTTTGACAACGTAAATGGTGAAGAGAAAGAATTTGAGAGGCATTCTCGTGTTTTCTTCGTTTGGCAAGAATGCAAGATTCATGATCCTATTGAGTTTAGGACTGAGGAGTTGTAATTGTTGTTATAGAGGTTGTATTTGTAACGGTACTAATCATCCTAACAAATATATTTAGGGAAGGGTTGTCTAGCATCTTTTTGCAGGAAGGCGACTGGTGCTTTCAATAGCTCAATGGTGGTCCAACTACCCTCATCCTAACAACTGGGCCTACTTGTATCTCCTAGCCAAGCTGATGTTGATTTATCTTTGAGTATTATCAGAAATTTCAACATTTGATAAACTAAGATAAATCTTTAGCTCTTGAAAAAAATTTCCCTTACATGCCTTAAGGCATCTTTATGCCACATTCTGGTAAGGGAGTATTACCAAGCATCCTTTAAATTAACTCTAAAAATCAAGCAAGTCTCATAAACTGTAGAACAATAGACTATTGCCTTTTCCTTTCTTTTTTATCATGTTTATCATCAGCATCAACATCTAGTCATGCATTTGAATGAGACTAGCCAAAGTTTATTTTGATGAGTGTAAAAACCAACGTTACTAAAATACAATTACTCACAATATTTTACTTGCAGAGAAATAGAGGTCAACTTGAAAAGAAATAGCTCTTGGTTCGAATTTATAGAGATTTAAAAATGCACGAATGCCATTAATCATTACAGTCGACTAATGGCACTTAACAAGGTTCTTCCTGCACCCTTACTCAACTTTGAGATGATAGTTTGTGAGTGTCAAAACCCTGAGGACTGCCAATAGTCCCACTCTATTATGTGACAGAAACAACCGAACAGTGTAAGATTATGTGAACACTTGCCTCCTCAAACTTTGTGGTGGGGCTCTTACAATCAGTTGCTGGGGAAGATTGTGTCAAGCAACTAACGGAAGATGCAACCAAGGCTGCAGCCTACAGATTAGAGATACAAAAACACGACAAATTAGAGGTTTTGAAAAATATGAGAACCAACGAACAATACAGCAGCAAAATGATAAGCACCTGCGCATAGCCAATTGAAAGTCTTTTGGCATAATCATAAGCCACATGCTGCTTTTCCGTACCAGTGACAGCATCATGATGTTGAGCAATAGCTAAAGCATCTGCCAGCGCATCTGTACTGGGACCAGAATTACTCCTTCCGATAAAGTATTCGAGTTGTCTGGCTGCCTACATGTTCGTCAAACAGTTACTTAAACGTAAGATGACGTGGAGCTCACTTGTGAACAACTCTAACTACAATATAGACGACATACCATATAGTAACCGCTCATTTCTCTGACGTACCGCTTCAATGCAGGTCTACTAGTAAAGTATCCAGTCCAGTACCCATGGACTCTATCAGCATATCTGTTTCAGTACAAGTATTTTTTCACTATAGTAATTGCCTTACATGGAGATCAAAAGGAAAGAAGATATACAATGAAATTTACATGATGGTGAGAAAATTGTGGGCATATTCAAGTTTCCTACTTACGGGAAGTAATCATCAGTTTTTATCGGCCAAGCTTCATTGGTAGCATATTTTGCATCTGTATATATAGAAGGAGTTGAGTATAGTGCATTGACACGTCCATCCTGAAAGCAGTTATCAGGAATGCATGAGCCGAACCATGGAACTCAAATGCATCAAAACCTAGCATATGATGACAAGAAATGCATAAAGCACAAAATTGGACCACATAACCTATGATTAACAATCTCAGAACACTATTCATGAACAAAAACAGTGATGAAGATGATATGAGATTAGTATAAATAAAATCAACAGCCAACTACACCAGGAAAAAATTAGGTTAGCCATATCAAGACTAAAAAGTACTATGTCCAAATCTCACATGAATTGAGACTTGGGAAGCAGATATAAATGATGTTGCGGAAATAATTAGCAAAGAGGAGGTTACCATGTTAACATAATGAATCAACTTGTCCATTTGCCGAAACCATGTGTGCGCATATTGGTACTTGAAATCTGTTCCCATGGTCCACATTACATGATTTGTCCTAGTAACATTTGCCTGGGAAGGAGCAAAGCCAATATTAGCACTCCGTTTCTAAAAGGGGATTTAGGCCTCTAGACCTCAGCCAATTTTTTTGGTTTGACACTGTGGCAGTAATAAACAGGCTGTGAATGAGTTTCTTGCAGGACTACCTAAATTAAAAAAACTACACACCCCCGTATATCTCTCTGACTCTCTCACATAGCTCAGGGGACAAAATGCAAAGACTAGCTAATTCCATCATGTGAAACGCAATACTTTAGAGTCAAGGCAAGACAGCTGTGTGACTAGTGAGAGTGAAGCAGTTGAAGAACAGCGTGAAACATACTTAACTGCAATGACTCAAGCATTAATCTCTACCTGAGATATCGCAGCAGCAACAAAATCATTAACTCGTTCTTGAACATTGTAGTCAAACAAGTCAGGGTCATCCTTCAGAAACAAAAAAAAAAAAATGCTGTCAGATTTTCAGCCAAACCATATTGCTGGAACTTTGAAAGCAGATAGAGTGTTTTTTACTTCCCTAATTAATTAAATAACCAAACTGACTCTGTATAGGGGCAGAATGGCTTACTTGAACAATTGGGGAATCGTCATTGTCATTTACTTCAAAATGAAATCCAGGAGGGGGCTCATAGTCGCCTTTCCAAAATGCACCAGCAAATATCTAAAAGACAGAAAATAGTTGAAATCCTCCACCAGCGACAAGCTAACTAACGTGATAGCGGCGGTAGAGCACAAAGAACCAAATATTTTCCTTGCCTGAGAATCTGAGCCTAGACTTTCAGATCCTTGCCAAACAACTTCCAGAGTCTTATCCTTCATGCGTTTATCTCTGTCCTGGTAGTCTATTCTTGCAAAGAACAGAGAATCAAATCCAACCTACACTACCATGGAGAAATTTCTACTTAATCACACCACTCACACAACCGCGCATGCTGATATTTGACTCTGTTGGTTGAAGAAGAATACAAAGAAGAGTGAGGTACAGTCACCAGAGGATATAGCCAGGCTAACCTCTGCTCCTAACAAGTAAGCTTGCACAGCTGAATGACCAAAGGGGTCGATTTGCCACCCAATTCTTGGGGTTACCCCAAATTCTTTCTTAAGGAACCGGTGTCCCAGGGTTGTCTGGTCAATCATATCAATATATTGTGGAGTTGCCTCATCATGCATGACCATGCCCCCATTTCTGGAAGAAGAAAAAGCAAACAAGCTCAGATCCTCACACCCCATATATAAAACACACGTAACGCATTTTTAAGAGAACGACCTAAATACCAACATGAGTCAAATGAAAGTCTTTACTTACTTTTCTATTATCAGAACTCAAGTCTTAACACAACTTTCCGGATATCACGGGAACATTTACTATGTTACTAGAGACAGTTCAACAGAGGTTCCATCAACCAATTATTTACAAAATCCACGCAATCGGTAACACATAAGTTTGATCTCCAGCTTGGAGCATACCAACTGAGATATTCCACCCATGTTAATAATCTAAATTCAAAGTGGTACTCCCTCCATTAGTTCATCCCAAAAGTAGTATCACCTAAGCTAAAGCCTATCCATTCATTTCTTCCCATTTAGTCATGGACCAATTTAGGGGAAGAATTCACTCAAGCAACTGACATAGGTAGCATACTTGTATCAGCCTTCCTCGCATAATAATTCCTACTGTTCATTCAACTGATGCGCTCCTTGTTTCCAAATAACATAAAAAGTGCCATAATTCGTGCATCCCAGTCAATAAGTGACTAAATTCATATGTTCATGGAGGGAGGAGATTGTTTGGGGAGGAAAAATAAGCCCGTGTGAATAAACGCTGAAAATCATAACGCATGATACTTATTAACTGAGCGGGTTGATATCGTTGCATAACCTTTCTCAAGTATTCCTCGTTGAAGATTCCATATGACAATTCATGTTAACCCATCATAGAGTCAATTTACCACACATATTGAGTTTACAAATCAAGGTACCGTAAACAGATATGCATAAAGTGAGTATAAACAACCCCAAAATAAAAATAAAAATAATCGGTAAGATTGGTAAGTTCATTACATAAACTCAAGTTGACCGGATTTGACCAGGTCCTTGACTATTCGTTGCATTGCCTCAGTTTGCTGTCTCCACCATCTTTGGAAAAACGCCTGCAATTTGCGACTACGTCATCTCAAGTCCTCAACAACAAAAATATATACAACAAAGAGAAAAGAAACCACACTTTCAACTGTGTAAAATGTGGACAAACTCAAAAGTTCTGATTCTTGATTCCAAAGAGTTCAGAACTATTCCCTCCATTTTATATAAGTTGTTTTCAGTTCACTTTTCGAGCTACAAATTCCATTTCCGATTTACAACACACAAATTACGAGACTTTGTGTTATTAAATTCGCAACAAGAAATAGTCTCTCATAAAAGAACAATCATAATTGTAATTCATAATCACATATGAATAATCAAACCGCTATCTCGAAAAGTGAGAACGACTTATATCAACGAATAAAATGACGCAATTATGCAAACAACATAAAGATCACCTGCTCAACGTAGATGAACTTGCGATTTTGATCAGCAAGTAACGCCGGAATTAACGAGTCGAGTATATTCTGAACACATGCTATCTGTACAATTTTACAACATGCATCACTTCAGCAATTTCGTAGTCACATATATGATCAAATTAGCAAAAAATATGCGGTTAGGAGAGAGAAAAGGACGGCGGAGACCTGGATGGAGTTGTTAGAGCCGACGTAGTACTGGTCAATTGTCTTAAGCCAGCCGGCGTCGTCGTGAGTATGAGGGACTAAATGGACATTTAACTTCCCCGGCACTAGCTTCGCCGTCGTGTTGTACACCGTGTACCTCGATTCTGCAACGACCGCCATTAAAACTACCGTGAACGCCGCCGTAATTGCCGCCGTCACCGCCATTGATTAGGAGGTTAATTAAGTGTGTTAATAGACGGAATGCATTGGTTAAGGAGGAGTGATTAAGCGAGAAGAGGGAGGAGAAGTGGAGTGAGTGAGGTTTTTTGAGAGGAGAGAGAAAAAGTACACGAGGAGCTGGTGTTGTTGATCGTTTATCCGGAGTTGAAATTATTGAAACGCGTCGTTTTCGTGAGCATGCAACATGCGCGGTCCCAGAAAACGTTGTTTCTTTTTTGTTTATGAGAAGCGTGACAAGGGTGCCCGCGATTTTCCACGTCAAAATGGTTACTGAACTTTCAACAATAACTGAATTTGGTATTTGAGAACTTTTTGACACCAAAATGGTATCTCCGTTGCATTCCGTTTGGTTCAGCCGTTAATGGTGTCTGGACTTTCAAGAAAGTACCTGACATTTACCGAAACAATATAGTGTTTGAACTTCTGGTTTGCTTTTATACACATATTGTACAAAATATAGCCGTTAGGGAGGGCCGGAGGGGGGAAGCAACTAACACATATAAAAACAGAGCACCTTCTCCATTAACTCCATCTCCAACAGCTCTTTTTTCTTCTTCAACAAAAACATTATTTCTCATTCATGTTAAAAATTCCCTTCATTTGTGTGAAAAAAGTAAGATGAATATGAATGAAGTGCGTTGCTATTACAATAGAAAAGCCAAAAAGTCACTCTAAAAAACGATGCATAACCCATTGAGAAGGTTTTACATATGTACAAGATACAAGAAATCATTTGGTTGCAATTTTTTTGAGTGGATTGATCCATCACATGTCAAAGAGATTCATTCAGAAATTCTTCACATGATGAGAAGGATTGAATATTTTGAGAATGAAGTTCATCCCTGGAGGAGAATCATGTCTAGCCTTAAATCTATTGTTCTAATTATTGGGGTTGTAATTTTTCTTTCTTATTCTAGGAATTGACTTATGTAACTCTAGCAATGTAAGAAATGGATTTGAATTGAATAAATTACCTTGTTTTAATTCCAAATTTGATGCATTTTTCCCCTTTTCAAATGCCACAACTCTGTTTTTCACTCGTTCCTTGTAGAGAAATGTCGTATATTAGCAGTCGAAAATATTTCGACTCGACACATATTGAGCAAATACAAACTATTATTTACATGTAATGTCTGAGTCAAGATTGAAGCTCTTCCTCTTGTGTCCATAAAGGGCTGGTTTGGAGTTGAGCTATAACTTGTTTGAGACAAGTTCACAGGAGGACCACTGCCTTGAGACATTGATGACACAGACCTCAGGGTTTGTTGGCCTTCAAAGTCCCTATACACTGCAAAATTTCTCTATTGTTGCATCTGTTATTGGAGGGGGTGTCTTAGTTTAAATGTGTAGTGTAAAAAACAGCATTGAAAAGGAATGAGAATTAGTACACTTACCCTTGCTAGCCTTGAATATCCATTGGAGTGTGTAATTCCCATATCCCCATTGGTGCATAGGTACACTTGATGATGTTGATGCCTTGGATTGAGTCTGACTTGATGTTGATGCCTTCGATCGACTATGGTTTCTTGCTGCAATCTTGTTTTGCCTAGCCATTGCTTGATGAGCTGCCCTTTGCTTCTTCCTAGCAAGGGCAACCTGATGCCTTTCATCAGCAACTGTCTTCCTCTTTGCCTCTTCATGTTCCTTCTCCTTGACTGCTCGTTTCTTTGCTTCAGCATCTAATTTGCACCCCTTTTTGTTGTGTTCAACCTCACCACAATAACAACATTTGAGGAGAGAAAAACCAGTGAGAGACAGCAACCGGCGAGCTCGCCGGAAATCAACTCCATGGATCCATCGAAAAACCAATTTTCTCCACCGCCTCGGAATCAATTTCCACCCCTCGCTAAGAATGCGAAACGAAAAACCACGCATCTCAGTGAATTTCTTCAATCCGCATCAACGGGATTGGAAGATATTGTCTCAAACTCCGACTCAGGCATACCATCTGATGATGCAGTTTCTGGGCAGACCCCGTCCTTTAAGGATAAACTCCAAGGATTATCTCTTAGATCTGGTAGCCCGGCGCACCCAGGATCTCTCCCTCTGATGCATTTTAATCCTTTTATGGAACAGGAGGACGACTCTGATGACGATGAGCCTCCATCGCCGGAAATGCAAGACAGCAGATGCCCAGTTATCCTCTTGTCTAAAGAGGAAAAACGCAAACTCCGAGCCCCATGGAGATACTCACTGATCATCAAGATGTTTGACAAATCTGTAGGATACATCTCCTATAAGGAAATTGAAGATTAAGTGGGCCATCAAGGGTAGCCTTACGCTGACGGACATAGGATGCTCGTATTATGTAGCCAGATTCACGGCCCTTGACGATTATAACCATGTACTCACCCAAGGTCCTTGGATGATCGATGACCATTACCTCACGATCCGAAAATGGGTTCCTAATTTTGTCGCTGATTCGGAACAAATCAAAGTACTTACTACATGGGTCCGCATCTCAAATCTGTCGATGGAGTACTTTAACAAAGATTTTTTGAAGAAGGTAGGTTCCAAGATTGGTAAAGTCATCAGGGTAGACCATACTACGGCAACAGCGGAGCGTGGTCAATTCACTAGACTCAGTGTTGAAGTTGACTTATCAAAACCACTTTTGTCCAAATTTTGGTTAAATGGCAAGATTTGGAAGATACTATATGAGGGTTACGTCTAATATGCTACAAGTGCGGAAAGCTCGGACACAAGGATGTGGACTGTCCAATGTTCCAGGAAACATCAATTATGGACAACAATATGCGTATGGACGAGGACAACCAAATTCGCGGTGTTATTTCGAACAACTTTCCTCCTCCGGAGCAAATTGAAGATTTTGGCTCTTAGATGGTTGTCAAGAAACCACCCAGAAAGAAGCCGCCGCAGAAACCCGACAAGTCCTCTCACGGAGTTCCAGTGCAGGGGAACATTCCGGTGGCCAAGAGGAGCAGCACCACGGTGGAAACTAATTTTGGTAATGACCAACAATTAGGGCAAGGATCAAGATTTGCCATATTCCAACAAGAGAATCAGGAAACAGAGGGCAACAATCATGCTAGTTCAACAGCTTTCACCGTCAATCTCGGAGATTCTTCTCAAGTTTCCGCACATAGCGAGAAGAATATGGCAAAAGATCTTCGGGAAATTATTCCCTCTACCAACCCGATATTCAATGCAGGAAATAGCAAGCAATCTCAAGCGAACAAACAAGCTTCCAAAAGAGCGCCCACACAATCCAAAACTTACCAAAAAAAAGACAATACCCGTGCAAGCTTTAGGAAAAAATTCCTTAATCCAAAATACAGGAAACTCTAAGCCCATGACTGTTGTTCACACTGCTACCCCGAGCTTGGGAAAGGAAAACGAAAGCCCTGTTACTCAAGACGAGACCGAGCCAACACTACAGCCAGCGAAACTGAGCACTCCCAAGCCTGCCTCAAGCTCGACTGACTCACTCAGTCATGTCTCTCCCACAATACCATCCCCTGCCTCCCAATTTTCCCCCTCCTCGATTCGCATCCATTCCCCCGAAAAAAATGATCTGCGTCGGATGGGAGATGGACTCGCCATTCATGGGGTGGATGATCCCGGAATCTTATCAATTGTCGGTGACATTCGGCCTGAAGACGACACCATTGTCGGATCCTCTGGAGATGACATGCACCTTGATGGTGCCTCGAGAGACTAATCAAGTCTTAACTGCTCTCAAGCAAGCTTAATTGACGTCTTTACCCACAATACCAGTTTCCATGGTTGATAGGTATCCTAATTTAGCTCCGAACACTACACCTATTACCTTTATGGTATGGAATGAACAGGGTACAGCAAGGAAAGCGAAAATTGTAGCTCTCAAAGACTTCACCTGTCAATACAAACCCACGGTCCTGGCTTTGCTAGAGACGCACATGGGAGGAGATCATGCAGAGAAGATGAGTAGGATTCTCGGCTATCAAGGGCACACTAGAGTAGATACAAAGGGCTTTAGTGGAGGAATATGGGTCTTTTGGAAACCAGAAATTGTGAGTGTTGACCCTATTTACAAACATCAGCAATACATCACAATGGAAATATCCCGGACTGGTGATAGTCCTTGGTTCTTTACAACTATTTATGCAAGTCTCGATCCCAGTTTGCGCCACACTTTATGGTTGGAGCTAGAAGAATTCGCTAACAACAACAACCGCCCCTGGGTTCTAGCGGGTGATTTCAATGAAACCCGGTACTTATGCGAAAGAAGTGGCGGCGGACCAGAGATGGCTCGCAGATGCGACTTCTTCAACAATTGGATTGAGAATAACGACCTTCTCGAGCTTGCCTTTGCAGGACCTCTTCACACGTGGGCGAGGGGTAATTCTCCAGAAACTAGGAAAAGCGCTCGTTTAGACAGAGTTTTGTGTAATGGTGATTGGAGATTCAGATTTGAAGAGGCTTCGGTCAACCACTTACCCTCCATTCAATCCGATCATTGCCCATTGTTCTTCTCTCCCACAGTTTCGCACCCCTAAGCACTGTCAATCGCCCTTTCCGTTTCCAAGCAGCTTGGATGTGTCACGAGAATTTTCAGAATTTTGTGGAAGAAAGCTGGAATAAAAATTCTGATCTAGTGCCGCAACTTCATACTCTGTCAGCTAAACTGAAAACTTGGAATGAGACGGTTTTCCAGAATATTTTTCAAAGAAAGTCGAGTCTAAAAGCCCGACTTGAGGGTTGTCAGAGAAGACTTGCGTGTGCAGTTGAAAGTAAATTTCTCAAGCTCGAGGCTAAATTGAGACGAGAACTAGATGAAGTTCTTGAGCAAGAGGAACTCTACTGGTATCAAAAGTCGAGACTTGACTTTATTAGAGATGGGGACAGAAATACATCGTACTTCCAGTTAAGCACCATAATTCGAAGATGGAATAATAAAATCACAGCACTCAAAAACTCGGAGAACGAATGGTTAGATGATCAGGAGGACCTTAAGTCAATGGTGATGCAATACTATCAGCAATTATTTGCAGAGGAAGCCGACGCCGAAGACACAATTGCTCTACCTACAGATGGTTTCCAAGACTTCTCCAATGCTATGTAGGAAAGTCTCACCCGCCCATTCACGAAAGCCGACGTTGCGGCTGCCCTTCACAAAATGGCTCCCATGAAAGCCCCCGGGCCGGACGGTTTTCAGGCCATGTTCTTCCAAAAACATTGGCACCTCGTCGAGAATAATGTCTGTGATTTAGCACTCAAAGTTCTCGAAGGAAAAGCATTACCCGCGGGTCTCAATGACGCGTTTCTGGTTCTTATTCCCAAAATTAAGAACCCAGAATTCGTCACTCAATTTCGACCCATAGGGCTCTGTAACGTTGCTTACAAGATAATCAGCAAGGTCCTGGTGGATAGACTCAAGCCTGTGTTGCCTTTCCTCATCTCAAGTACGCAAAGCGGCTCTGTTCCGGGCAGACAAATCACGGATAACTTTGTCGTTGTTCAAGAGATGGTCCACACAATGAGGAGGAAGCAAGGCAAATTGGGCTTGATGGCGATCAAAATTGATCTTGAAAAGGCATATGATCGACTCCGATGGTCTTTTATTAGAGATACCCTTCTCGAGATGAAGCTTCCGATTCTATTGGTAGATGTCATCGTGGAGTGTGTCACATCCTCGAATTTACGAATTTTACGTAATAGAGAAGCTACCGAAGCCTTCACTGCCTCCCGAGGAGTGCGTCAGGGCGATCCCCTATCGTCCTATTTATTCGTGATGTGTATGGAAAGACTCCATCAAACCATAGATGAACCTGTGTGCGCAGGTCACTGGAAGCCGGTCAGAGCGAGTAGAACAGGCTCTCCAATAGCCAACATCTTCTTCGCGGATGATCTCATACTTTTTGCCGAAGCATCAGTGGAACAGGCCCTAGTGATTCAGCAATGTTTGGACAATTTTTGTCGAGCCTCCGGAGAGAAGATAAGCCACGACAAGTCCCAGGTGTTCTTTTCAAACAATGTTCGGGAGGATGAAAGAATTGCAATCAGCCGAGCTTTGAATATTTCTCCCACGGATGACCTCAGAATCTACTTGGGAATGCCTATCATCCATGGACGTATAGTCAAAAGCACTTACAGCCATTTGGAAGAGAAAGTCGATAATAGATTGGCGGGATGGCAAACGAAGCATCTCTCTCTAGCGGGAAGAGCCACCCTCGTTCAATCAACAATGTCGAATCTATCCACGTACAGCATGCAAACGGCCAAGATTCCCCGCTCAACGTGCGATGCAATTGATCGCAAAACACGCCGTTTTATTTGGGGAGGGGAAGAGAATAAGAGAAAAATCCACCTAATTTCGTGGGAGACTATCCAGAAGCCGAAATCGCAAGGTGGGCTCGTCATTAGATCTGCTAGACAATCTAATGCGGCTTTCTTGGCAAAGCTGGGCTATAGGACCTTAACAAACCCGCACACGCTTTGGTCTTCAGTTCTTCGTTCCAAGTACTGCAAGGCCAGATGCGATCTTGACATGTTTGAACCTCACAGTAACATGTCCTCGCTTTGGGCCGGAGTTGTCGAAAATGCAGACTTAATCAAGGCAGGGCTCTCCTCGGCAGTGGGCAACGGTAGAAATACTCTATTTTGGAATCAATCCTGGGTGGGTGAAGGTAGGTTGTCGGATCAAGCCTTAGCATTGATCCCCGAAACTCAACTTGATCAACTGGTGTGCGATTTCTGGGATCTCAATCTCGGATGGAAATGGGACAAATTCGCTGACTTGTTGCCGAGAGAAGAACTCTTAAAAATTGCTGCATTTGAGTTAACAACTGATGATAACATCCCGGACACCCTTTTCTGGAATGGATCACCACATGGTGGGTTCACGATCAAATCGGCGATGCTTTTCCTCAATCGAGGAAACTTTGCTGGAAATCAGAATATTAATTCTGAAACTTGCGGGTGGAATTCCATTTGGAAACTACCAATTCAACAAAGGATCAGAATTTTTATTTGGTTAGCAGTACATGATAGACGTATGTGTAACAGCAATCGTCTCAAGCGTAGGCTTACTAATGATCCCACCTGCCCGCGGTGTAAAGCTGGAGTGGAGGACGTCATTCATCTACTTCGTGATTGTCCTGAAGCTCGACATATTTGGCGGCAACTTGGGGAGGTCGCTTCCTCAAACTCCTTCCGATCCCCTCCTTTAACTACTTGGTTACTTGATAATATTCGGAACGCCAATCCCCTAGCATCGGATGATTGGCCTCTGAAATTCTCCATTACTTGCTGGTGGATTTGGAAGTGGCGTAATTCCATTGTATTTGGGCGTGCCTCGGACATTCCTTCTAATCCGTACCTTTTCCTCAGGGATAGGTTCGTGGAGACTAAGAAAGCTTTTGACCGCTTTTCTATACTGATTCCAGCGCCGGGTAGCACTAGAGAGATCCATATTTGGTGGAAATCTCCTCGTACTGGTTGGGTCATGTTGAATACCGATGGGGCTAGCCGAGGGAACCCCGGACCTGCTGGCGGTGGGGGTGTCTTCCGAGACGATTTAGGCAATTTCATTCACGCTTTCGTTCTACGCAAATTTTGGTATTTGCAATGCTATGCGAGCGGAACTTCGAGCCCTTAAGATCGGGTTGGAAGAGGCAGCCCAATGTGAGTTTGAGAAACTTCTAATTCACATGGACAATTCGAGTTGTATTGAGCTAATTAAGGGAGAATCTCCTCCGCTGGGTGCTTTACGAGCACTCGTATTGGAGTGTAAAAGGCTTATCGATTAAGGAAGTTGGATTGT
The DNA here is from genome assembly GCA_963457585.1 of Spergularia bocconei. NCBI lineage: Eukaryota > Viridiplantae > Streptophyta > Magnoliopsida > Caryophyllales > Caryophyllaceae > Spergularia > Spergularia bocconei. The sequence goes on from OY734943.1 coordinate 10,810,089, forward strand.
TGAGCTTGAGCATACTTATTGGGAAGCGAATAATGCGGTGGATTGGCTGGCCAATCAAGGGGCGGACCATATTGAGAAGTTGGTGATATTGGAACAACCTCCTGCAGAGTTCCTTCGAATTCTAAGGGAGGATGTACTCGGGGTTTCGAGACCCCGCATAGTTTCTTCTTAGTTTTGTTTTCTCTTTCGGGGCTCTGCCCCTCATTGTAACCAAAAAAACAATAACAACATTTGATGACAGTCCCTTTTCTTGATTTCTTGACTGTCTCCTCACCAATACACGAGGTTCTCTTGGTTTTAGGCATATTTGCCTTCACCTCTTTTTGTGGTGGTGGTTTGATATCTGCTTTACCTGTTTTCTCCCACTGTTTTGCCCCTCGAAAATTTGGCAAAGTCTTCTCATATGCACTGAGGTAGACGTCTCTATGATACTGTGAGGTAATTATTTCTCAGGCTTATCATTGAGGTGCCAAATAGCATTAAAAGCATGCACACGAGGAATGCCATTAAGCTGACAGGAGTTACAAGAGCAAGTGTACTCCCTTAGGTCCACTAGAACCTCTTTTGAGAGTTGTCTTCCTTTACACCATAGGTTAAGCCCCCATCCCAGGTAGAAAACCAAGTCCTAGCACCTATCTTTACTTTTTCTAACTGAAGTTGGATCTTTGGACAAATTTCAAGGTCTGTTGATGACATGACATCTCTTTTCTTGTGGTGTCTCTCCATGACTGCTTCCCTAATGTCCTCCAACATTGAAATTATAGCTTTATGTCTTGTCTTCAATATGTAAGCATTAAATACCTCAGCAAGATTATTGTCAACACTCAGGGCCGTCTCACAAATTTCGGGGGCCCTGTGCGAAATAAAAAACTGAGGCCCCTATGGTATATACGGAGTATATACTTTATAGCTCAATGATACGTATAATTTTTTTTCCTACACTACTAGTAAGGCCCTGTGCGATTCAACTTATTCAACAGTGCTTTTAAATCAGATCAGATTTATTAAAATCAAATCAAATCAAATCAAATCAGAATTATCCAAATAACAATCAATGAATCTATTCCATTTTTAGTTATTAATTCGTCTAGTTGCAGTTAGTTTATCAATTAATTCAGTTCAGATCAAATCAAATCAAGTTTATTCAAATCAAATCAAATCAAATCAGATCAGTTCAATTCAAATCAAATCAAATCAGATCAGAAAAATGTAGTCCAATCGCACAGGGCCTAAGTTTAGTATGAAATACAAATTTGGGTTTCAAAAAATAGCATTTTACGGATTAAAATGAGATAACCGCCCTGAAATTAAATACTCGTACTTAGAATAATAAGGAATGAATTGACACCAAAATAAAAACAATGAAAATATAATGAGTCTTTATTTTAGAAATGAGCTCAAAAATGAAAGGGAGGAGCGTAGATTAAGAGCCACATGCCCACATGGTTGGACTTTGGAGCTCAATTAAATGGGTCCACAAGGCCACACATGCTATTTGCAAAATAAAAAAAGCAAAGCAGGGATTCAAATTATGCCACACAAGGTACCAAAATCTCATACTTTACCAGTGAGCTACCCATTTCATCATGATACTTAGTAACACCAAAAATATTTATGGGACCCTAAAATTGAGGGGGCCCTGTGCTGGTGCACGGCGTGCACGGGCTAATAGTCGGCCCTGTCAACACTATCACAACTTGATATTGGGGTAAAAAATGCTCTCACCCACTTTTGCAAATTTCTCTCCAACAAATTCTCAGCTGCTCCAAGGCATAAGGCTCCTAGTTGTTCCAAGTTTGAATGAAATTGAATCTCATTGGTGGATTTAGATATCCTTCAAAACAACGTCTTGTACTCTATATTACCCCCAAATACATCCCTGAAGTTCATGGAGACATACCTAGCACAACACCTCTTTTCAGTCATTGCAAACACCTCATCAGTAGCTTTCAACAAACCTTTGTGCTGATCAGACATGATCACATACCCAGCCCCATCAGTTGTCCCAAAATCAGCAGCCAATAAATCAAGAAACCAGTTCCAAGATTCATAATTCTCATGTTGTACAACTGCCCAAGCTATAGGATACATGTAGTTATTTCCATCTCTGATCTCCCAACAGCTACTAATAATTGACCCCCCATAAGGACCTTTTAAAAAACACCCATCAACTGAAATGAATGGCCTGCATCCAGCTTTAAAACCATGAAATAAGGCATGAAACCCAATGTACATGCATTTGAACACACCACCATCCAATTGAAACATAGCAGTGTTATCAGCACTACGTCAAATATGGGCTTTAAGAACGGGTCCGCTAAAGCTAAAGAGAACGGTTCGGGAACCGGAACCGTTCTCTAGGACGATGTACTTAAAGGGTAAGAGAACGGTTGGGAACCGTTCTTATAGCCTTTAACAACGGTTCTAATCAAAAGAACCGTTTTCAAAGTGCAACTCTTTTAGAACGGTTTTTGTCCCAACCGTTCTCATATGTACCTATTCTTTTAATAAAAAAAAAAAAATTCCACTTTCCCAACTAACCTCCCAACCCACGATTATGACAATTCCCAACCCACACGCCATAACAGTAGCAATAAGCCAATAATAACATGAACAACAACAATAACAACAACGAGATCAAAACAAGAAGTTGGGCATAACTCCCATCAAATCTTGATCGAATAAAATCACTGAAATTTTGTACATAACCGATTTTACAGAATATGCAGAAAAAACACTAACCAAACACATAGACCTAAAACTATTTTTAATTTCTCGCAAACTTGTGGCCATCGTCTTGTTCGTCTTCTTCCAACGTTAGATCTTGGCGTTTGTTCCTTCTTTGCGTTCTAACCCCACACACACAAAAAAATTTAAGCTTTAGAATAAAAACGAAGAATACAATAGAAAAATAAATTAACCAGTGTAATGAAATAACAAATCGACGCAAGGTTATAAAAAAAAAAATTTAAGCATAGAAAAAGAACAAACAAGATTGAAATTCGAATATAGATATATATAAAAAAAAAAAAAGTAGATCTGAAAACGATATTTGAAATTAGATAAAAGTTAGATCTCAAAACCCCGAATTAGATATCTACCCTAACGTGATCTCAAACTCTTGTTCAACGATATAAATCACAAAAACATACGAATTTGAACAAACTTTAAACAAAACAAGTAACAACTTACCAAAACGGACGACGACGATGAAGTGGCCGTGAATCGATGGTCGAAAAGGCGCAAGCAAGGGTATGAAAGTGAGGAAAGGCGGCACTAACGATTGATGTGGCCGGCGATGATGAGAAATTCAAGTGACGAGTTGATGATGGTGAGATACAAGAGAGAAAAAAAGAAGAATGGTAACTGGGAGATCAGATCGGAGATGATAGAGGAAAATCAAAATCAATGGAAGAGAGGAGAGGGAGGAGAGGAGAGAGGAGAGAGAAAGAGAGAATGAAAGAATTTCTTTTGAAATGGCGGAAATGACGAGGAAGCAGGGTTAGGCTGCTTGTTTTAATTTGTTTAATTTTTGTTTTTTAAGATTATGAGAACCGGTTTAATGCGGATGGAAAAAAAAAGAGGGTTAATTATATTTTTGATTTTTCAGACACCCCTTTTAGAACGGTTGTTAACAAAACCGTTCTTAAAGGTACCCCTTTTAGAACGGTTGTTAAAGAAACCGTTCTGGTAGCACTACGTCAAATATGGGCTTCGAGAACCAGCATAAGAGAACGGAATTTTTTAAAAACCGATCTCTTATATATTAGAGAACGGGTCTACTAAAAACCGTTCTAAAAGTTAATTTTCAAAAATGGAAAAATAAATATTATACACATACGAGAACGGTTTCTCTAAAAACCGTTCTTAAAGGTGCGCACTATTCAAGAACCAAACCTTTAAGAACGGTTTTTAGGGAAACCGTTGTCGTAGGTCCACCTAAGAGAACGGTTATATGATACAACCGTTCTGAAAGACCCACAAAAAAAAAACACAAAAAAGAAAATAGAATTAAATTAAAACAGCCTTTAACCTACCTCATAATTTCCGCCTGTCGTTTATTATTTCCTCTTTCATTCTCTCTTTCTCTCTCCTCTTCCCTCTGATCCCCTCTCCTCGCCTAACTTCTATTCTTTTTCCTCTAGCATCTCTCACCTGATCTCCATTTTTTTTCTCTCGTAGCTCACCATTATCAGCTCGTCACTTTTTAATTTCTCATCTTCGCCGGCCACATCAATAGTTGATGCCGACTTTCCTCACTGTTATTCCCTTGCTTGCGCCGTTTCGACCATCGATTTACGGCCACTTCACCGTTGTCGTCAGTTTTGGTAAGTTGTTACTTGTTTTGTTTAAAGTTTCTTCAAATTCGTATGTTTTTGTGGGTAGATATCTAATTCGGGGTTTTGAGATCTACTTTTTATCTAATTTCAAATATCGTTTTCGGATCTACTTTTATTTTTTTTTAACTATATCCAAATTTCAATTTGTTTTTAGATCTAAATCTGAGTTGTTTGTTCTTTTAATTTTCCGATGCTTTAATTTTTTTTCTCAATCTTTCGTCGTTTTGTTAATTCATTGCACTGGTCAATTTATTTTTCTATTATATTCTTCATTTTCATTCTAACTCTTTAATTTTTTTTTTTTTGTGGTTAGAACGCAAAGAAGGAACAAACGCCCAGATTTAAAGTTGGAAGAAGATGAACAAGAAGATGGCCACAAGATTTGCGAGAAATTAAAAATAGTGTTAGGTCTATGTGTTTGGTCAGTGTGTTTTCTGCACATTCTGTAAAACTCCCATGTATAAATTTTGGTGATTTTATATGAACAAGTTTTCGATGGGAGTTATATGCCCAATTTTCTATCTGCTTCCTGTTCTCTCGTTGTTGTTGTTATTGCTGTTGTCGTAGCCTGACGCATGTAGGTTCGGAATCATCACCATCGTGGTTTGGGGGGTTGGGAAAGCGAAAATTTCAGGTAATTTTTTTTTTTTTTTTTATTAAAAAATGGGTACAAAAGAGAACGGTTTGGAGGAAAACCGTTCTAAAAGGGTTGTACTTTTGAGAACGGTTTTCATGACAACCGTTCTTAAAGATCTTTTAGAACGGTTTTTATTAGAACCGTTCTTAAAGGCTATAAGAACGGTTCCCAACCGTTCTCTTACCCTTTAAGTACAGCGTCCTAGAGAACGGTTCATGAACCGTTCTCCTTAGCTTTAGTGGACCCGTTCTTAAAGGCCAAATGTGACGTAGTGTATAGGTTCCCAACCGTTCTCATATGTACCTATTTTTTTAATAAAAAAAAAAAATTCCACTTTCCCAACTAACCTCCCAACCCACGATTATGACAATTCCCAACCCACACGCCATAACAGTAGCAATAAGCCAATAATAACATGAACAACAACAATAACAACAACGAGATCAAAACAAGAAGTTGGGCATAACTCCCATCAAATCTTGATCGAATAAAATCACTGAAATTTTGTACATAACTGATTTTACAGAATATGCAGAAAAAACACTAACCAAACACATAGACCTAAAACTATTTTTAATTTCTCGCAAACTTGTGGCCATCGTCTTGTTCGTCTTCTTCCAACTTTAGATCTGGGCGTTTGTTCCTTCTTTGCGTTCTAACCCCCCACACACAAAAACATTTAAGCTTTAGAATAAAAACGAAGAATACAATAGAAAAATAAATTAACCAGTGTAATGAAATAACAAATCGACGCAAGGTTATAAAAAAAAAAAATTTAAGCATAGAAAAAGAACAAACAAGATTGAAATTCGAATATAGATATATATATAAAAAAAAAAAGTAGATCTGAAAACGATATTTGAAATTAGATAAAGTTAGATCTCAAAACCCCGAATTAGATATCTACCCTAACGTGATCTCAAACTCTTGTTCAACGATATAAATCACAAAAACATACGAATTTGAACAAACTTTAAACAAAACAAGTAACAACTTACCAAAACGGACGACGACGATGAAGTGGCCGTGAATCGATGGTCGAAAAGGCGCAAGCAAGGGTATGAAAGTGAGGAAAGGCGGCACTAACGATTGATGTGGCCGGCGATGATGAGAAATTCAAGTGACGAGTTGATGATGGTGAGACAAGAGAGAAAAAAAGAAGAATGGTAACTGGGAGATCAGATCGGAGATGATAGAGGAAAATCAAAATCAATGGAAGAGAGGAGAGGGAGGAGAGGAGAGAGGAGAGAGAGAGAGAATGAAAGAATTTCTTTTGAAATGGCGGAAATGACGAGGAAGCAGGGTTAGGCTGCTTGTTTTAATTTGTTTAATTTTTTTTTTTTAAGTTTATGAGAACTGGTTTAATGCGGATGGAAAAAAAAGAGGGTTAATTATATTTTTGATTTTTCAGACACCCCTTTTAGAACGGTTGTTGAAGTCGTAACAAGGTAGCCGTACTGGAAGGTGCGGCTGGATCACCTCCTTTTCAGGGAGAGCTAATGCTTGTTGGGTATTTTGGTTTGACACTGCTTCATATCCCAAAAGAAGCAAGCGACGTCTGAGTTAAACTTGGAGATGGAAGTCTTCTTTCGTTTCTCGGCGGTGAAGTAAGACCAAGCTCATGAGCTTATTATCCTAGGTCGGAACAGGTTGATAGGATCCCCTTTTTTGCCCCCATGTCCCCCTGTGTGGCGACATGGGGACGTAAAAAGGAAAGAGAGGGCAATCACTCATTCTTAAAACCAGCATTCTTAAGACCACAGAGTCGGACGGAAAAGGGGGGAAAGCTCTCTGTTCCCGGTTCTCCTGTAGCTGGATCCTCCGGAACCACACGAATCCTTAGTTAGAATTTGATTCCAATCACTCATTGAGATTTTGAGAAGAGTTGCTCTTCGGAGAGCACAGTACGATTAAAGTTGTAAGCTGTGTTCGGGGGGGAGTTATTGTCTGTTCGTTTGATCTTGATCCTTGTGGAGTGAAAAGGAGATTGCACTAGATCTGTATGGCCTTCCTGATAATATCCATAAACGGCTTGCTTTTGTTAAGAGATGAACATTACCATATGTAAATTCGGGTGCATGATACACATCGGTGCTCCAGTGCATTTCGCCTTCTGAGTCAGAATAAATATGTTTTCTAATTTTTTCCTTAAAATTGAGAGTCGATGCCCCCGCGCGAATTTCAGCAATCACTTGTTCGGATTCAACATATTGGTCGTTTTGAACTAAAAGAAAACTTTTTGGCGGAATAGTCACATTATGTAGAATATCTTCGCTCTCAATAGTGACATACAAGTCTATATAACATAGAAAGGCAGGGTGTCCATGACGTGTACGTGTGGGATGAACCAACTCCTCATTAAATTTTATTTTTCCATTATAGGGGGCTCGTACATGTTCTGCGGTTCCCCCTGTGAATATTCCGCCCGTATGAAACGTTCTTAATGTTAGTTGAGTACCAGGCTCCCCAATGGATTGACCTGCAATAATACCTACAGCTTCTCCCAATTCGACCAGGTCGCCGTGAGTAGGACTTCGGCCATAACATAATCGACAGATCCAAGATGTACTCCTACAAGTAAAAGGAGTTCGGATCGATATTGGTTGGATTCGAAAGGTTATGAATCGATTTACAAGCCCAACCCCAACCGTTCTCTTACCCTTTAAGTACAACGTCCTAGAGAACGGTTCATGAACCGTTCTCCTTAGCTTTAGCGGACCCGTTCTTAAAGGCCAAATGTGATGTAGTGTAGGTATATCTTTAAGAACGGTTTTTAGCGGAACCGTTCTCTTATACTAAGAGATCGGTTTTAAAAATATCCGTTCTCTTACGCTGGTTGTGGAAGCCCAAATTTGACGTAGTGCAGGGTCTGCATTTTTTATCTCATCAGCATACTCATTCAACAACCCATACTGCTCTTTATACTCTCCAACAACCAATTCACTGGTTGTTTTCTTAGCCATCATGCCACAGTAAGAACTGATATCCACACCAGTCTCAACACAGATAGATGTCCTAATTTCATCTACTTTCATGTAAAGGTTAATTTTAAACCTATTTGCCAACTTCTCTGCAGCCCAATAATGGTCAACTTGCCTCACTTTCCTCACTCTACCATGGAAATGACTGGACACATAAGTTTTGACCATAATAGAGGTAGACTTAGGATCATAAGTTGATGCCCAAATCTACCACCTACAGCCCCCAACTTCTGCACTTAGCACCAATCTGTTATTTTGTGTTTCTAGTGAACACAATATCCACTCCATTTACCCCACAGTAGTTCTTTAAGGCCCTCTTCAGCCGATTAGAGTTGTCAAATTTTTGATTCACAACGAAGGTAGTCTGGCTTTCTATGTACATTTGGCCTCTTTTTCTTTTAACTCTATTATTAGTAGGACAAATGTATCCACACTCTTCTTCCTCACTTGACTGCACATGACTATCCTCATCAGATAATTCTTCATAATCACTTTCACCATCTATCCACCCCTCTTTAACTCAATCTCTAACCTATTTAACTATGCTTCATAGTCATGGTACGCAACTACTTGTAACTCTGCCTCTCTCTCAACTCTTCTAGCAACAACCAATTCCTCATCTGAAACATCACTACCCTCCTCATCATAGTCAATTTCAAAGGAATTGAGATCCCCCCAGTCATACCGTGTTCATCATTGACAGTCATAGAACCCTCCAACAATTGACTGAAACTAACATGAGAATCAGATTCTAACTGAACAATGTCATGACCAGATTCTACATCAACATTTTCCTGATCAGATTCTAACTCAACAATAGCAACAGCTTGGTCATGCCCATTGCCCCTTATTTAAGGCCAACGACAAATCTGAATAACTATCATTGCACAATAATCTCAGACCATTAGATAAACCTTCACTTGGATCTAAATAACATACCTTCACAATATCATTGTGACCTAATGTGCACTACAACAAATCATCACTTGTGCCACGAATTATGCCACGGGAATTCCGAATTCGTGGCATGATTTTACCTAGCCACGGGAAAAGTAAATTACTCCATATTCTTCAATTTTTTTTTTGCCACGGGAGAAAAATATGTGGCAAATAATCACTTGTGCCACGGAGTTTTACCCGTGGCAAACAATCTCCCTTACCCTAATCTGAAAATTTCCAATTGTAAAAGAAATAAGGCGCCACTGAAAAAAAAAAAAAAAAAAAAAGCGCTGAAAAAAAAAGCTGAATTACATAAAAATTAAACGCACAGACGCACAACTATTCCAGTTCTCTACGTGTGCCTCTACGCTCGGTTTGAACTTTGTTACAACCACTACAGCTGCCTGCCTTCCGCCTCTCCTCCAAGCTGCCGCTCTTCACGTTCAATTCAATCCGGCCGGCAACACAAGCCGAATTTACTTACAATTCAATTCAAGCCCACAAATTGATTTCAATTCAATTCATGCCCAGAAATTGATTTCAATTCAATACAGCCGTTAATTTGATCAAAGGTATGTGCAACTCAATCAAATTAACCTGTGGACTTTTATTGTGTATGATCTAATTGATTTTTGACATGGGTAAAACGTAATTCATGTTTATGTTTGTGAATCAATAAGTTTGTTTTTCGTTCTGTTTGTGTTTCAAGTGATTTGGAAAGACGATTACATCCTTATGCCCTTGCATCTGCTCTTTCCGAATTGCTGTGTCTGTATAGACTTGATTGTTATGTGAAAAAAGAAAAAAGTTGTTGTTTGTTGTTATTGTTGTATGGTTAGTCTTGTTGCTGCGTGTTGTTATTGTTATTGTTGTTATTGCTGCTATCTTAATGTTGATTTAGCAATTACACAGTGCGGAACTGGCTTTTAGACATGGAAAATCTTATCGTATCATGCTCTAACTAGTACCATTAGAAAGCTATCTTAATGTCCTTAATTATGAACATAAATTTCACCCAATTACGTTATATGTAAAGGAGATGTGAGTCCTCAAAGCTTAGCTCTATAATCTGAAATTTCTACTAATTTTCTCGTTGGCAGCATGTCTTTAAACGTAAACTGCAAATATTTGAGAGCTCCTTTAGTATTAATTCCAAAACCATGAGTTGCTTTAATCTCCTATCTTCCCAAAGTGGTATAGAACATAGAAAACGAACTTCATTTGATCATTCTATGGGAGAAAACCTATACCTCTGAAATTCTTGTATACCATTGAGCTCTTATCATTTTCTAAGTGTGTATATTAGTTCAAGCCTGATGAAGCATCTCTTATTTTTCATTCCTAGATTAAACATCATTATATGAGTCATTTATTCTCAATTAGGTAGCCATTGGTCCAAAACACGAGCATCTAACATGACAACTTTGTTCTTGTTCTAAATCTGAACTTCACTGCAATTCTCGCACAAAGCTTCTTGATTGCAGACACTGTAACTTTGTGCTCAAGTTGCCTTAGGAGACTCATGATGTATCAAATCAAAGCTACAGATCTTAGCTTTAATTTTAAAGAAAAATAAGTCCAAAATTCAACCTGGTTAAGGAGGAATTGATCATTGAATGATATCAGGTCAGCAATCTGGTTAGCAAGTTTTGCTTTCTGCAGCACTGACTTTGAACCATCATATAGCATACCTCATAAATTCAAAGGAGTCTTAAAATATGTAATAATTGAGAGCTTATTTACCTCCAATTTATTGAGCTGGCTCACTCATTATGCGAACCAAACTTGCACCACAATTTTCACTCATCGATCAACAATTAGTGAAACAGAACATTTCAGAATTGTGCCAGTGCGGAAATGCATTGCAGACATAGCAAACCCTATCTGATGAAGTTGTAACTTATAGCATTGTATTGCTTGCTTTCTGAACTTCAATCTGAACATAAAGCTTGCTCAAAACAAATATCTGAGCTATGAGATACGCCCTCTCAAATCCAAGCCATAAATTATGCATTTTCTGAACTTGTCTTTACTGTAAGCTGTGGTAAATAATAAACTGGCGCTAAACCAGAAGTTATTTGAATGTAAATCAAATTCCATTGTTTAGTTTCATGTCTTAGCTTTCCAAATTTGTATGGCACGCAATAATTAAGCTTCATTTGAACCTCCTTAGAGGCTTTCAAACTCGACTGCGCAAAGCTCAATGTTGCTGAAGTGTCAGATTTGTATGCCAAATGATACACCAGTTACTGTCTTCTTAAAAAATGGAATTTTCTACTGAATTTTTGTGCGTGAGCTACGTGGCAGATAGTTTGCTTGATTTGAATTAATCCAGTATATAGTTTAGCATGCGTTGATAGTTTCGTCAAGGTCATCTATAGGTTCGGATTGGAGCTTGTCCCAAATAACAAATTTTGTTTGTTTTTTAGCATCGTGGAGGATGATATTTTGGTTTTGGCTTACATGCTGGGACATTGTTGAATCTGCTTGCTAGCAGCTAGATTTGGTATTTGCAGGTTATGTGAAATTTTGGTATACTCCATTTTTAGGAGGAGTGCTGCCGAATTTTTTCTAGACCTGAAGTAATTGTTAGTGGTCGTAGTGTCAGGGATTGAGAATAGCTAGTATGCCTACACCTCTTGTTTGGGGTGTCATGTATGAGTCTTTGAATATGTTGTGTCAGAGTGGCCAGGTTGGTTTGTTGGGATAATACCTACTGTATATGTAATTTGTCTTTCATTTCCTTTTTTAATAATGATCAAGATTTTTTTTTCCTCCTTATGTAGGTGAATTATCTGGACAAAGTTGCTATTTGCCGAGCCGCGAGTTTGAAGCCTATCGATGTTTATGTATATGACTTGAATACTTTGGCATCATGAACTATTTTATTGTACTTATTGCCTAAAAGTTTAGCATGTCTTCGGAATGATTTTCCTTTTGTATTCTTTGTAAGGGTTCCTTTGGATTCCCAAAAGTACTTATCATGTATTTATTCACACTTCTCTTTAATAATAATATTCGGAATTTATCCAATGGCAAGGTAATTTATTATTTTTATTAAACGAATGGTGTTACTAAAACTTATAACCACGATATTTTTACTTGCGGCTACTAAAATGTATAGCTAGCCATGGGTATATGCTAATTGCCACAGACATGTTTTCTAGGTTGTGAAGATAATAGCCACGTATTTGCCACGATTTTTCTTGTGGCTAGAGAATGTGTTTGCCACGGGAATAATATATTGCCACGATTTTTCACGTGGCTATTTCTTTGTGGCAAAAAGGCTTAATTATGCCACAACACAGTTTTTCCCGTGGCAATTTCATTGCCACGACCACTTGTGCCACGGGTGCCCAAACTCAAAATTCCCGTGGCAAAGTAGCATAGCCACGGGAATTTAACACTTGTGCCACGGATTTGAACGTGGCACAAGTGATGATTTGTTGTAGTGGTGGCAATCATTTGTTTAATGACTTACAACAGTTAGCCCTATCCTTCCTCTCTAAGAGCTTGTTTGGATAGGGGGATTTGGAGGGAAAGGGGGGGGGGGGAGGGGGAGGGAGGGGAATTGTATCAATTGTTGGTTACAAATTTGAGAGGGGAGGGGAGAGAAATGGAGGGATTTGAGAGATGAGTTTTCCCTCAAATTTTCAGTTTTGTGTCTTTTCAAAATTGGAGAGATTTGGAAGGAAAATGCCTTCAAATTACCTAAATACCCTCACAATTTATTATATTTTCAATTACACTTTATTAAAATATACCAAACCTAATCCCACATATTTTCTCTCTCCTCTCCCCTTTTCCCCCACTGCCGCCACCACCTACGCCGCCGGCGTGCACCAGCCGCCACCATTAACGCCGGAGTCACCATCACTGCCACCACAAGACGGCGATGAACACTTCCTCCTTAACCACAATCTTCGACCATCACCCTAAGACTCCCCAATTTTAGATCTAGGTTTTCGAAGATAAAAATAAAAAGAGTTTTTCCGGCAAAAGGAATGGGAGGTTGTGGCCGTCGAAGGCCGAGGATAGGTCGCCGTACCTTGGCGCTTTGGGTGGTGGCGTCGCCGCCGAAGTAGGTCGTCGCCGGTGTTGGACGCGGCGGCGGTGGGCGGCGCATGGAAAGGAAAGAGAAAGCAATGGCTTGGGATTAGATTAATTTCTTCAATTATTCTTCAACAATGGTGATTTTAGGTATCACTCCCCCTCCCCTTTCCTCCTATTCATTTGCTATCCAAACAAAGGAAATCATTTTTCTTCTCCCTCACCTCCCCTTCCTTTCCCTTCCCCCTCTCCCCCTCCCCTCCCTTTCCCTCCCAAAACTGTATCCAAACAAGCTCTAAACGTTTCCAGATGTGATTCACCAAAGTTTCATCCATGGCACGCAGAGGATGAGTGTCACCCAGAGCATCCATCTGATCTAACATAATAACACACAACAAAATACAACAAAATTACCCTAATGAGACCAAAACATGAAAAAAAAAAACAGAGAAAAACATACTCAATAAACCACATAAATTAGGGTTTCAAGTTTAAACCCAGATCCAACCAAAACAGAGTAACCCTAATCTCAAAAACATCAAACTCCAGCTAAATAAAACAGTGCGTGGTACTATAAAAAAAACACAGCCAAAAACCCTAATTTTGATTCAAACTTCAATATTCTATCAACCAAAAATGATGTGACCAAATGTTTACAAAACGTATCTGAAATCTAGATCAACAAAGATCAAAATATACAACTTCATCAACAAAAACTACCTATCATGCAAAATTACAGTTCACATGCCAAAAACATTGATTTAAACCAGCAGAAAAAAATAAAAATGTTGATTATACTTACGTTATGATGGTGATCGGATCTTCAAGCTATTGATTGATGATAATCAGAAATTTCTTGGAAGAGAAATTGAGTTTTTTTTTTAGCTGGAGAAAGGGGGGGGGGGGTAGAGTTGTTATACAAGTGAAGGGAAGATGAAGAATTGGCGCCCTTTCAATAAAGTAAGCTACGGGAATAGTGAAAGCTCCTGCAACTGTCAAAACAGCCGACATTCCCATCAGCATTGAATGCACTATGACACCTCATCGCTCTTTCACGGCAAAAGAAAGACAAGCTAACCGAGACACCAATTTGGTGTCCAAAAGTTAACAGACACCAGATTCAATTTTTCGGAAAGTTCACTCACTGATTTACCTGTTAACTCGAGGAGGACAAGTGAGCAATGATTCCAGTAGTGGTAGTTTGGTGACCAAATGGGTCACAACCTTTGAACAATAGGATTTCATTGAGGTTCGCTATGTTCGGTCTCGTCTCGTTAAGTGTAACCTCTGGATAACACCAAAACTTTCAATACCATATACGTCGTATCAAAACTCAATAAGATGGGAAGTCACCATATAAACACGTGGTCCGAGCCACGTTGCAACTTTTAGTTGGTTGGGTAAGAAAATTCCCCCTTCCTCTTCGTCGCCCACCATCACAATCGCCCACTACCAACGCCGCCCTACCACGTAGATGCCGCCAACGTCACCCACCTCTACATGTGGATCTTAACCAACAGGATGTCATGTATCTAAATAGTTTGTGTCATAGATCTTGATTTTCGTCATACATCCATGAACATTACCTATAAAATCCATGCCTTAGAATTATATATAAGATCCATGGTTTATATTAGAACGTCCATCAATTTCTCCTATCATATCCATTGATGCGGGAGCATGGGGTAAGGGCTTTCATTCTTTGTGCCAACAATCTGATCCAAAAAAGTCACAAAAGTTCCCATTGAAATGAGATTATTAATGTTGCATATTTGTGGAAAACGCTGACAGTTTCAGTGATTTTCATCTGACTTTGGAGCTTCATATATTTTTGTTAATCTACAAAGAACCCTCATCCTATATTAAAACCAGCTACAAAGATCCTTCAAACATGGGTGAAGACAGGTTAGGGAGGATTGAGAACAACTTGGAGAAGTTAACAGGGCAAATGAATCTCATGATGACAGCCATAAATCATCTCAATCACAGCTCTGAAGACTTGGCTCACACAAGGAAGCTTGGAAGAGGGCAGAGGAATGGAAAGGGGTCAGATTCAAAAGAGGATGGCAGAGGGCATCACCAAGAGGAGGTTGGCACGCATCTTAAGGTAGAAATTCCTGATTTTTTTGGTAGTTTAAACCATGATGAATGTCTAGATTGGTTATGTTCTGTGGACAGAATGTTTGAGCATATGGGTTTTGATGATGCTAAGATGTTTAAAGTGGTTATCTTGAAATTGAAAGGGTATGCTTTACTGTGGTATAAGAATTTAAAAGCACAGAGATTGAATGAAGGAAAACCTGCTCTAAAGTCTTGGATTAAACTTAGGAAAAAGATTAAGGACAAGTTCATTCTTTCTGATTATAAACCACAAAAGAGCCTTCCTTTTCTATCTTTAAACCATAAACATCTATACTCTGAACTTGAGGATATGAAGTCTTCATTTGGTGGTTCAATTAGAATAGAAAACCAGGAGAAAAACAATAAGAATTCCAAAGAGAAGGAGACTGCACTTAAGGCTGATGTAGAGAAGGAAATGGAGGATTTTCCTGCTTCTATTGAGTCTAAGATGGTAGTGGATGAACCACAAGTTGAGTTGGCTGTATGTGATGTGAGTAATCTTACTCAAGATGAAGAAAAGTCAGAAACTTGCTTGGTTTCATGTCATGAGGCTGTAGAAAATGTTGGTTTTTCTTTTGGTGCATTGTCTTTTACATATCTGAGTTCTATTGAGTCATATATCAACAAAAGGTTGTGTCCTTCTCCAAGAAGCAATGCGAGCATGTTCTTAAGTCTTGTTGATGGAGAAAATCTATTGGGCTCAAGGAGAATAGAGCAAACAGTTGGTGGTTACTCTTTAGTGCAGGGGAATGCCATCACAAAACTGCTACGTGGCTGCATAGTACGTCTTTGCGCTTATTCCGACCTCATGGAAGGTATAAATTGTAATACTTGTGCTCCACACTTTCATTATTACATGTTATTGAGACTGCAAGCTAGCCTTGTTCATTTAGGTTCAATTTCAAACATGTTATTAGAGAAAATTGGTGGTTTATGTTTGGGAATGTATGAACTGTCATGGCCTGAGAAGTGTTTGTGTTATGAGGATTTTGGAGGCATGGAGTTGGAATCTAGGGGAGGCTTTAAGGATGAGTTTGTGAGAGTTCATTGGATGGAGTTTTGTGCGGGGAAAACTGTCAACATGGCTGAATCTCTGAAGGATCATATGTGTATGGGTGAAAACATGGTGTGTATGATGGCTAAAAGGGGTTACAGATGTGATGCTCCAGCAAACAGGTCTCGGGTGATGTCTTGGGAGTCACATGAGGTTGATTGCAAGCCAAAACAGCAGCTGTGGCACTCGTTTCAGAGAGGAATTCAGAGATGTTGCAGGAATTTCAGTTTTGCATTGTCTGATTGTATGGGCTGTTTGGACAAGCAAACGAGCTTCAATTTTCAACTTCCTTACCTTTCTGGAAAGGCAAGACAAAGATCTAAGCCAGGGACTTGGATTCATCAGCAAAAGGGTTGTGAATTGAATGCAGTATGTGAATTTGTAAAGACTGACCTGCAGCCTGATTTCAGGGAATGCCAGATTTCTATGTTCAACTTCAAAGGGTCATATCTTCCTGTTCAGGCATCCTATTTGAATGATTATTGTGTCAAATTACAAGAGAATGAAGTGAAATGTAACATGGAACAAGTTTTGTTCAAGGATCGGGAATGGTTAAGTTTCTACAGCCATTCTCATACAGGGTGTCATTCTGAAATTTTTCCTAACATTGGGTTAAGCTTCACAATCTTGAATTCTGAGTTGGGGTATGGTAATGACTCATATGGAGGGATTAACAACAGCAAGTTTGAGGCATTGAGGCTTGAGGAAACCTTCACCAACAGGTTCATCATTCTGTTATTTGATCCAGGGGGGGTCATACATTGTGGTAAGGGCATCGAGTCTACTGCATACTTGGCCAATGATGATAGCAACTGCAGCTACTTCTTTTCATTGAGCAAGACTGAAGCAGGTTCAAGTAAGGAGATATACAAGTCCCAAACTGATCTCTGTCCCCTCGCTTTTGACCCTGGTGGAACAAGAGAGATGCTAGCAAAGGGGGTGTCAGAATTCAAGGCTGAATTTGAAAAGCTGCAACAAGTTGATATTTGCATTGGACATGGTTTTGTTCATCCTAAATGCGTACTTCAACACTTACACTTGATGTTAATGATGATGCAAAGCCAAGACATGGATTTAAGGTCACAGATCCCGGAGGAAGAGACTTAGGCTTTGTAATTCTGAAAACCATACCACCTGTCCAAGGTATGGATGAGCTAAGAATGAATGTGAGTCTGTGGGGATTGGTGTTAATATCAGCTCGAAATTTGAGGACAAATTCTTTCAAACCTGGAGAGTTTGATGCGGGAGCATGGGGTTAGGGCTTTCATTCTTTGTGCCAACAATCTGATCCAAAAGAGTCACAAAAGTTCCCATTGAAATGAGATTATTAATGTTGCATATTTGTGGAAAACGCTGACAGTTTCAGTGTTTTTCATCTGACTTTGGAGCTTCATATACTTGGGTATGTATGGGCTATGGCTATGGTTCTTATATAGGTGTAAAGTTCATTGTTCAAGCTTTCTTATGACACCATTTAGGGCTCCATGGAAGCTATAAGCAATATTTTATGAAGGCTCAAAGCTAGGGCATCAGAATTGGAGACCTGCAGAAATGGGACTGACCTGATGTCACTCAGAGGGAAGATATCGGAGCACAAAGTTATGGCCTGTGCAATACGGAACCAGTGCATGAAGAAAAACTGCAGTAATGTCCGGAAATGCATCTCAAGCATGGAAGGGGCATTTTTGTCTTTTCACGTGGCTGTCACCCACCCTCAGAAATATTCATATGATCCTAGGAATATCCTAAGGTCATGCAATGTTAGAAATTAGACTTGTGACTGCTTTTGGCTGAGATTAAAAGCTCTGAAAGCGACATCACCTGTCATTGTCACTCTTGTGGTCCAAGTTCTCTCACAACAGCTAGTTCCTGCTTTATGCAACAAATATGCACGAAATTATGAGCTGATCTCCTTCTACCATACACCTCACCACCCTCACATGAAGAAGAAGACAAGGGAGGAGCCTTGTGTCATCCAATAGGAACTGAGCTTCTTTATTTTCTGCTTTTCTGCTTTTTCTGCTTTTCTGCTTTTCTGTTTTTCTGCATTTCTGTCTTTAGTCTTTGTATGGATTAATCTGAGCCATTAGATGCTTATTAGAGGGCCTAGATTTAATTTATGCCTCTATAAAAAGAGTGCAAAGTTGTAATGAAAACTCAGACTTTGAATTAATGAAAAAACCCTTGAGATTTATCTCTTTCTTTCCTCTGTGGATTCAGCCACCTGTGTGGTGCATTGTTACAGCCTTCGTGGCTTGGTTTGGGTGTGATTTGCACCACCATCTATCCCCTTTATCCCCCAATTGATTAAGCCTTGTGTTTATCAATTTGTTATTGTTTTATTTCTCACAAAAAAACACAGAAAAACCATACAAAACAAGTTTATTTTCCTGATTTTTGTTCTTACTTTTGTTGGCAAATTTTCAGATTTTCTTTTGATTTTCAATACCACTCAAATCATATAAACTCCTTGAGTATTCATATCATCCATGAGGATTAGTTTTTAATATTTTTGTAAAATTGGTGAATTTTCTTTATAAATCAATGAATTTTTCAATTGTGGGTGTGTTGCTGGTGGCGTAGGGGTAGGGCGTCGGAAAATGAGGTTGGATTGACGCAGTGGAGGGTAGTGTTGAATTTTGGGGAATTGATTTTGTTTTTAAATTATATAAGAATTACTAATTAGGATCTCGTGCTTCGCACGATAAGGTTTTATATTTAGGTCTAAAAACTTGGGGTAATATAAAAGTCTTTTTGCACCGTTTATAACAATAATGTCATCAAATAATGATGCAACTAAACCAAGTATGAGAATGATTGTGTTAAGTAGAAATTTTGATTGAATAATATAATGCATCCTTCATGTTTAAGTAAAACTGAAACCACAACTAATCATTTCATACACCAAATAGAAACCGATAACAAACACATATTACCTTTCTCTCAAACACTAACATAATATCAACTACTCGTCACAAAGTGCATACTCGTCACAAAAGTGCATACTCTTCACAAAAGTGCATAATCTTCATGCTAGAATTAGTAAATTAATATGGTACATATATTTTATGAGAGCATACAAAAGTTTGTTTGTTATGCACTTGCAAAAGACACGAAATACATAATGTAAGTTTGGGAGTGTAAGTAAGTGTAGACACCCTACTTGAGCACTCATTTTAGCGCCCGATGACGAAAATGGACAGTGGACACACGTTGAAAGTTATCGTTTGCCAATGAGTTCGATTTATCAGTATTGGCCTGAGTTACTATGTTTAGCCCGTAATAGCCCTTTTACAGATAGGTGTGGGTTGAGAGTTTAGTTTGGACTAATATGAGATTAGTCTAATTGGACTTAAAATCTTAGATAATTCTTTGTTAGATTAGGCCAAGATTGCACGTTATTCACATTGTTTCTATTCATCCGATGGCATTTGTGTTTGTTTCGCCATTGACTTCTACTGGTTATCACGTATTTCGATAATAGCCAAAAGTTTCTAACACTTTTCATAAGCTTTCATAATGCCACTTAGCGTTAATAAACTCTTCGTCCTAAACATCCCGCAAACTCCTTTGATTGGTCCAATGACATAACCAACACAAGTCCTAATGCCAGTTGAATGTCAGTCCCATCTACTATAAATAGAGCCCCTTCGTATCTCCTATTTTGCATGCACAAATCCCACATTAACCTCTCGAATCAGTGTGCAAAAAGAGCCGAGACCATGAACAAGCACATGAGTCTCGAATAATATTTGCCCCACATATCCGTGCATCCCAGCTACAAAACTCTGACCTACATCCTCAATACGAATATTGGGAAAAGAGCACAATACCTACATCACCATTTCAAATACTCAAACACATGCAGCGGTACGCCATACCTACGACGCCCAACGACCATAGACTATCCAATCAAATCAAGACAAGACAACTAGGCTACGTGGCATACGAGGGTCAAGACTGTACCTTGGGTTCATTGGCAAACGAAACCGAGATTTGCTAAACGAATACACAAGAGCGTCTGTAACACTACGGAATTTGGAAAGTGGTTTATGGAGTTGGTTTGTCCCACATTGGGAAAATAAAGCTCATATGATCAGTTTATAATAGATTCCTACCATTTTACTACCAACATGACCTTCATCTTTTAGAGCCCAAGTGAGGATTTACGGGGTTAGGAGGTGACTTCCCATCTTATTGGGTTGTGTTGCGACGGAAAGTGGTTCGGGCTATTACAGATTGCTCTGATACCATCTTATTGGGTTGTATTGCGACAGAAGGTGGTTGCGATGTAATTAACATTGCATGCATATTGCATATACTTTGCATGCCGCATTAGAACGTTGTGCACTAGGACAAAGTCAATTGACCTCGAAAGAATGACTATTGCTCATCGGACCAACTCGGTTTATGCGATGAAAATATGGTCTACTTTCACCCCGTGACGCTTGTAACTCGTTTGAGTACAAAGTGGACGAACTCATTAGCACAGTTTGACGTACCGAAACCTAATGAACATTGTCGTAGTCGTACGTATCACTTACCTTATTGACCACCTCATTCAGCAAACATATAACACATGACGTGCGCTTTTACCATTTTATATGTGCGTTGTTTGCTTAATAATTGGGTCTTAATTGCTACGTGTGCTTCCTTGTTTTCTTATAGTAAAACCAAAACTTAGTTTGATGAGTACGTATGTGTCCTGAGCCTAGATGTCACAAAAGTTCTAACATTTTGTCCTCTACACTGTCAAACTCTGGTAGTCTAGGAATTATAGGAATCATGACCTTGTCATAAAAGAATTTCTTGTCCATTATCAACCACGGAAGGTACACCAATCACCGTGATTGGTGTACCCCTGCCAATCACCGCACAAAATGCCAAAGTTTTGTACAAAGCAAGTTTTGCACGTGGGTTTGGGGGGACAATGCTTGTAGATGGTGGGCCCCGTTGCTTGGGGAGCTGATAAATGTTATTTACTTTGTGGATTTTTTGTTTAAAAAAAATTGAATTAAAAATTGTTAGAAAAAACATTTAATTTTTGGAATGGATTAATTGTTTTTATTATTATGTAATATCAGAAAAGTCATTATTTGTTGCCTCGACTCCACCTCAAGATACGTTAAATTCTTGCACTCCCGCTGGATTTGTTGAAATTTCGCAAGAGTATAATATTTCTCGAATGTAAACTCAACAACAAATTTGGTACCTAACGATCTCCTCTTCATAGAGCAGTCATCATTAGCCTGCTTCTCTCTTCGAGCCCTGTTCGCAATTGCCTCACAATACTTCTCAACAAACTCATATAGGCTAGTGTGTGAATCCAACCACTTATCGAAAAAACTATTAATACTCTCTACCCTCTGTGTGGATCTCATACCAGCCCAAAAAAAAAATATGATTTTTGTACGCAGGAACCCACATAGTCTTTTCACGAAACATTCCACATAGCCAATCATTTTCTGCCAAATCGTAAAGCTCAATCAATTGGAACCACCTACTTTCAAACTCATCACCCGTAAATGAGTCATATATTGCACCTTTGATCTTAACCTCGAAATCATCAAACTCATCTACTACAGTATTAAGTTTGGTTGGAAACTTTTTCATAATATGCCAAATGCACCAACGATGCCTCGTTTCTAGCATGACAGCCGCTACACCATTGTGAATTGTAGGCGCTTGATCAGTGAGTATGCCTTTAGGAGCCTTGCCACCCCACACAAGCCAAGTAGAAAATAACAACTCAAATGTCTCAGAAATTTCATGGGATACTAATGCACAACCTACAAATATACTTTGACCATGGTGGTTAATTCCAACGAAATTCGCAAATGGGAAGTCATAGTGTCATTTACTATATATGTTGTATCAACACAAACAACATCTCCAAAACTCCTCATACGCAGCCCTACTCCGCGCATTTACCCAAAAAACATCTTGCAAAACGTCATCCTCAAAATGCCTAATACAATAAAAGAAGTTAAGATTGTCATTGTGCATTTTATAAACGTAATTCATCATTGCATTAGCATCATCATCTTTCAAGTTCAACTTGCGGTCCGCAGCAATAACATTGAAGCAATCCTTGACAGTGGGTTCAAAATTCTCCTCGCCATTCCTCTGTACACAAAAATTGTTGTGCATCTGGGGTACTTTCAAGCCTTCTTTCTTACCATTAAGTAATTGTTTGTTTCACATTTGGAGTCATATCTCGGCATGACTTTATATTTTTGGACTTTGAAATAGTGGGATTATGGTTCTTGTGATTAAGCTCCACCTTATTAACAACACACATTCCATCCTTATCTATTGCAGCATACAACAATGATGTGCATCCAACTTTTTTCGACAAAAAAATCTTTTGAGGATCAACATTTACTACGAGATCACCTACACCATCTACCTCAGGTTACAATACTTACTCCCATTTCTACGATACGGTGCGCCTGAACACTCACATTTCCATGCCACACGAGTCAACAGTTTAGATTTTGATTTCCCACCCTAACATTTAACTACCCCAAACCCTTCTTGCTTCCCATAAGCACGATAGAGTACGTCTATATCTTCCTACTTCGCAAACACCCTACCAACTTTAGGTGTTTCTCTCACTTTCGCTGAACTACCAACCACTAATCGTTTTGGGGTGGTGACATTGCTGTCAATACCCAATGACGGAATTTCTAACTCACCTTCTAGCATAGGCTGTAATTCATCCTTACTATCAGGTTGTTGTAAATCAGATTTATTCTCACTAATCCAACTATCACTAATCACATCCACATCAAGATTCAAATTAAATCAACCTGAAATTTGAACATATAACTCGCAAACATCACTGGGCGACATTATTACAATATTAACATTCAACATTCAAATTCATTCAACTATACTAATTCTAATTCAACCATTCTGGTTCTATTTTATCACACAAAATTATTACAAGATTATCATAATTTTACAACATATGATTTTTAGTCAGGTTAAATAATAATTGAACTAAATGAACTTCTTACCTCCATGTTAGTAACTTCGAAACTGATCAGAAAATATCACCACCGCTTAATGATCTATCCACCACCACAACTTTCAGGTTTGCTGATAAATTTGTATGTGGATAAAATTCTGTGGGAAAATCTAGGTTATGTGGTGTGTTTCCTTCGATCTAAGCTTCCTCTCTCTTTACTAGTTTTTCATTACATTCTACTTTTTCTCTCCTGTATTTTAATTAAATCACTTTATGGAAATAATAATAATGAGGTAAATATATGTTTTTCTGCTTTCTAGAATATATGTTTCATGAGTTGGCTAATTATAAATAAATACATTTTACAAAATAAAAAAATTATAGATAATTGTAAAGTGGGGGGAAAGTTGTCAAGTGGGGGGGACATGATTTCTTCCACAGCAGATATAAATGGCCCACCTTTCCCTCAATTTCTGCTGAAAGATGCTGGCGTGGACGCCAATCACGGTAATTGGCATTGGGATACCAATCGCAGTGATTGGCAATGGGATGCCAATCACGGTGATTGCTGGAGCATTACTCATTATCAACTTGTTGTTTTAGTTGTTTTAATAATCCAATTTCCTACGTACATTTTTCTTATTTGCACGCTAAGCTAGCTAGCCATAGAAAGTTTCAGGTCATTAGATTAGCCTTCCAATGCTTTAAGGAGTCTAATTTTCTAAATTTCCTTGAATCATATAATTAAATGAAAAATTTGGTGTCTCTAAGTTATGTCACTTCTTCATTAACATCTTGATCCTAGTGTTTTTAAAGTCTCAACTTTCCATGTATGTTACAAATTAAACTCCGTACCTTCGCGTACAATTGGTTATGTTTCAAACTTGTTTCTTATCCCAACATAGACAAATTTCTAGCGCTATAGGATACCCTTAGTTGTGAGTCCTCGTTTGTGTCAAAATTCATACACCCCATCATTCATAGAGAGAGGAAACCATAGCCTAGTAAAAGACCAATTTGAAAACCTCTCTTAGATCAATTGAATGAACAAATATGATCAAAATTGCAAGAATATCAAAAAGAAGCTGAAATTAAGTACCAATACAATGACTTTTACACCGTATACATGAGATTCAAGAAAACGACTTTTACATCGTATACATGGGCTTAAAATTAGTAAGTGTCATGAATTACGTCAAAAAAATAATCAGTCTTCTAGCAAGATGAGATTGCAATTAGTTTTTAATCAAGTAAAGAAAGAAGTCAATCCAACGTAAGACTACCGATTTGCGTGGCCCAACACACTAGCTAATGTTATCAAAATGCCAATAAAGGAGGAAATTCTTTGCTACACAAGCCAGTAGTCCACGTCGTAGAAAGATCACCTCCAGATGCCATTCAAATGCCAATAGAAGAAAAAACTCACGCATGACCAGCATTCGTGAGTCGGAGTCCACATCCAACATCAAACATGCATGACGATCAAATTGCAGGCATTCGTATAGTGAATAGCACTATATTTGGAATGAAATACCCATGACAATGATAACAAGGGAACACCAAATATCGAATCTCTAAGAACGACTAAATACATTCGTACACTACCCAAACTTAGAAATTACTCCATTTGAGTCTAGCATTAACGATGTTCTTAATACTAGAGTCAAGGGACGGTCATGCCCCTTTTTAATGTACTACATAATAGGACTATGGTTCCGTGTACCATCGGTCGTCATTCGATTCAAAGAATCTCTGTTCCAGAACTGTACGTGAAATTTGCATCATACGGCTCTTCAATGTCTTTTGATTTGCCTATTTCTCGCACTTCGAATGATATTGCAATGAACAAAATTTATCTACAAAATTAATGAAGCAATGAAATAAAACAAGAAGAGGACTTCACAAAAAATTCAGAATGGACAAAATGGAGGAATAAAGACTTTCATGACCTCATATTAATCGAAGACGTCTTTCGCAACCCAAAAATATATAGAGATATAGGATAACACATGCAATTTGGGAATCTCATAAACTCAATATAATCGTGAATGACTTGTTATAATGACCTTGGAGTAGACCACTATTTATAGTAATACATGACTTGACCCTTACGTAACTTAACAATACACTTACCATAACTTTAATATTACTTAACATCAAACACTCCTTAATAATCATATTAATTATTCCAAATACAAAATATTCCCTAATATCCTCTATTACCCCCCCCCCCCTCAAACTCATGGTAATTTAACTAAAATTAGAATGAGTTTGCCAAAATAATAAGTAAACAAAATAGCGCCATCGAGATTTTCAAATCTTCAAATCCGGCATGTTGATTGTCGTCATCGCAAAACCAGTCGAGCAACTTATACACCCTCACTCATCCAAAGAACACTCAAATACAACACCACAAATCGCCCATAATCAACTTGACCACTAAACGCCAGATACAAGGGAACCATGAATCATCATGGTCTCACAAATCATGAAGCGACCATTATCAACTTCATCCAAAAAGAACCAAACATTACCGGTAGGAGCACTCCCCAATAATACACCAAAAATAAATACCATGAATCGATAAACATGATCTCAAAACGTGAACTCGTCATTATCAACTTCACATGAAAATACCAGACGTGACAGGTAGGGGCACACCCTCATTCCTTGATTGACCTAAAATAATCACACAAAAACCACCAAAATCTCAAAAAAGTATTCTCACCGCCCGAAATCAAACAATAACGAACGACAATACAACGATACCAACACAACATCATAATCCCACATAATCAACCTACGAAAAGTCGAAACACACATTTAAAACTCATCCAAAGTACCCGCAAAAAAAAAAAAAGAATCCAACCCATAAACTACTATGGTCTTCAAAGAAATCAGACGAGGTTGTTCATCAAGAGTAATCGTTCAATTCGCCTTACGAAAATCATCAACGCCGACCAAATTTCGTCATATTTAGTAATCATCCTTAAAATCCCATGTGCAAACTTCTCAACATCATCAATATGCCGCGTACCCAAATTTTTTTAGAACAAATCACAATGAAAACCATCAATACATCACCAACATTATAACTTCACAATTGCGATCAAAACATATCGACATCATAAACAACCCAAATAGCTAACGAGAGGGGGCTTTATTCAAACAAATAAAATCAAATAACATAATGCTAATACTTCTCAAATCAAACGACGAAGCCCTAAAACATTAAATCGCGAACAATAAAACTCTGTCGAACAACGAAATCCCGCCGACAGGCATTATCGATCACATGCCCACGGCCGGCAGGCAGCGGAAGCACTTTTTAGAGTCGTCTAGCTAAGAAAGAGGCTCTGATACCATATAAGAATTATAACGCACGCAATTTGGGAATCTCATAAACTCAATATAATCGTGAATGATTTGTTACAATGACCTTGGGGTAGACCCCTATCTATATTAATACATGACTTGACCCTTACGTAACCTAACAATACACTTACCATAACTCTAATATTACCTAACATCAAACACTTCATAATAATCATATTATTCCAAATATACAATATTCCCTAATATCCTCTATTAAATTAACAGACATAATCTTTAATCTAATCATCCATATAACACTCACTTAATATCCACGAATTACAGGGGTAATACCCATGAAATTTACCTCTGAAATCCATGGCTCATCCTAACTCAAGTCATGATTTTTTTAATCTTCATTTTTTTGTGATGAGAGAGTTAATAATGAGGAGAGAAAATGGGGGTGAGGGAGGTAGTTGATCGACGACGGTGGCTGGGTTGTGGAAAAGTGGGGTCGGGGAGGGGAGGAGAGTGATGACATCTAATTTTTTTAAGGGCGAATGAGAGTGCGACACGTGTCTCGGACCACACTGTTGTTTGTGGTCCGGGACCATAGCATAGCAACTGATCATATGAGCCTTAGTTTCCGAATGAAGGACAAACCAATTCAATAAATCACTTTCCATAATTATGTAGTGTTAGAGTTGTTCCTCTACCGGTAGCTATATGAGGTTACGAACTCAACTACCGTCTGCTAGTACGAGCTTGAATCACGATTATAGTTTATATGTCACCTTGGTACCTCTTCAAGATCAGAGTAATGTTGCCGTGAGTTTGTGAGAATTACAGTCAATATTTTCGTACATAACAACCGCAACTCCCATTATATTGGCAAATCCCATTTGTAAAAGCCATTTGACATTGATGTAGAGAATTATCTCCCAAATTAATTTCTTTAAGACTATTGATAATAGGATCGAATATCCTAATAATGCAATCGGGCAATTGAGACGAACAAGTCCTTAACCTTTAAAAAGCGTAAATCCATAATCCGTATTCATTTATGTTGCTTCGCTAATCCGTTAGTAGCCCAATGTGTGAGACCCAATAGGTTAACTATATTTAAAAATTAGTTTACGAACCAACAAACAGTAAGTGATATCGAGCCAAACATTAACATAATTGAATTCGGAGTAATTATCTCCGCAATTCCCCAATCACAAATTAGTCATATCCATATTTTTTTTTTGTTACAAGTCATATCCATATATTAATCATGTGAAAGTTGCTTCCTTTTGGACTAATAATGAAATACTATCAATTATCAACCAAGCATATGAAATACCCAATTCAATCTAATCAACCAACTACATAAAACAAGGATAAATCATGCATATGAAGAATAAGGAATTAATTACAGTGAAATTAAAGGCAAATTAGAGATAGAGAACAAATCTTACTAATACATAGTATGAAAGATGTTGATTACACCAAAAGTTTAGAAGAGGATTAGCCTTCCATACTTACTATTACACTAATTTTTGAGATGAAATTCATAATAAAAATACTAATTTTCTCTAATCTCTCCTTAAGTTTCTCTCTCTATTAATAAAAATAAGATGATAATAATATGAACAGTGGTAAGTTTCAAGGAGGGGTTCATGCCCCTTTATTTAACATTGGTACAAAAAACTAGAATACAAACGTCAAAAGAATCCAAGAAAAATCGTCAAAACAAGGTTATGGAAATTTCCCCAGAAGATGCTCTCCTCGACCCAAGGGAGTGTATCCCTCAAGTCGAGGAGCTTGTTCTTCAAAATTCTTGTCATGTCAACTCACCTCAACTCGAGGGTAACATTCCACGAGTCGAGATGATCTACCTCTAGTCGAGGGTAATGATCCTCGAGTCGAGGGACTGTGCACAGGCTAATCTTCGAACGAGCATAACTCTCACCTCCGAATTTCATTTTGAGCGCATAATATATTGTTTGAAAGTTAAGACGATGAACTTTCCTCTATGTTTGGAATCTTGGCAAAATATATTTTGGGTAGAGAGTTATGATCCAATGAAGTTGGAGGTGATGGTGTGTGGTTCTCTACTATTATCCAAGGCTCACCAAAAAGGGTCTAAGGCTACCAAAAACTCGTGAAACCAATAATTAAGGCTCAATTCATCCCAAATGATATGCTCTACAAGTTACGATAAAATCATGCCAAAAGGATCCCCCAGGCGCCTAAAATAATCGAATTTACACACCACGATCGCACCATATCAATAAACGAGGATGGATGAATTCTTTGCCTAAACTGCTAATTATCTAACATTAATTAACAAGTGATGTGTTGTGATGAGCCTTGTTAATCTACATGATTTAGGCGCTTTAGGGATTATTTGGGCGTGGTTTTATCGTGACTCGTAGACCACATCATTTGGTGTTTATTTGGAGCTTAATCGTTGGTTTTATGGGATTTTGGTGGCTCGAGACCCTAAGGAGACCCTTGAACGAGAATTGGAGACCGAGCTTTGATGTGTAACAAGTTTCAAGGAGAAGATAGCTCAGTTATGCTTCGGGATTCGCACATTAGCTCAACCCGATGAGAGGAGAGAAGAGGCCGAGATCACATACATCTCGACTCGAGAAAGGCATGTCTCGAGATAATTTTGCTCTTCTCGACTCGAGATACTCTTGTCTCAAGTCGAGGGTTATCTCATGCTGGGAACATTCCGGGTTTATCCGAATTTCTTTTGTGCTTTCATATTTTGTCTTTTAGAGCCTCTGTTTCACATCGCACGCAAAAGAAAAAGAAAAAAAGAGAGAGAAGACGCCCTCTTCTCTCCCAAGGTCTTCCCCTCTCGCCGCTATTAGCCATCTTCTCCCTTTCTCCCTTCATTCTCCACACTTGATTTATCAAGTGTTGTAAGTTCCTCTTTTCTCTTCGTATTTTCTAGCATGCCCTAATTTATAGAAATATGAGTTTTATGTATTGATTGTGGTTTATTGATGAGATTTAGAATTTTAATTATTACAGTATTGTTTGGGAGAACATGTTCAGTTTGGGTAATTCTTATATTAGGGCATAGTCTTGATTAGGTGTGGTAATATAGGAATTTGATGTTGGAATTATTTAGGAAAATATATGGAATGTTCTATTGTGTTAATGGAGATAATTGTTAGGGAGATTTTGGGCTAATATCATGCTTATGGGAGGTTTTATGATTTAATTTCAATTCTGGTGGTTTAGGTTTAAGGGGTTAATCTATGTTATATATTATGATGATTATCTGATGCTAAGAGTGGTTTTAAGGGGGTGGAATTTACCGGGTTGGAGGTGGGGAAGGGAATAAAAAAATAAGAAAAACTAAAAAGTAGGAGAGAGAAATTGTTTACCAGGTGAAAGGGAGTACCGGTTGAGGGCAAGAGTTTACTTGGTCCCAATGATTTTTAAGCTCCAATGTTCATTGTGGAGGCGACATGTGACATGGTTGCAGGCTGTTTTTCTTTTGCCAAAAATTAGCATACAATTTGTAACGGTTATAATTCAAAAACTATTTTTTTTTTTAAAAATAATTACACCAACGGTCTTATATTTTTATCCTCTATAAATAGAGACCAATATTTCACTTCAAAAATTCTGATATACAGCTTAACATCAAATAAAATGGAGTCCCGTCAAAAAAAAAAAAATGGAGTTGAGGTGAGAAAGTGTGGTAGGGTAGAGTAATGATAGGAAATTGTGAGATTACCTAGTTAACTAATAAATTTAACAAAACAAACTAGATAGTAAAAAGTGGTATTTGGTGAGTTGAATGAGAGAGAGGGTAGGAGAGAGAGTGAATACCAAGTTAGAACTTGGTAGTGCCTAACTCTAATATGTTGGTATGAGCGTCGTGCGAGTTTGGTGCGAATTGGGGTTCATTTGATTAACTTAAGGTCATCTTCTAGCTATTTAGGCCAAGGTTGGGTTTTGGTTAATGTGGTGTTAGGGGTGTGATCATGATGTGTTGATATGGGATTGATTGTTGTTCAATTATTGGTAATTTGAGGTCAATTTGAGTGATTAGGTGGTGATTTTGAGGAAGTGTCGTTCACCGACTTTTGATCGTTGTTAGGATTTTGTTGGGTAATCGAGGTAAGAACATTGACTATCCTTAGCTTGAGAATGTTCCTAAAGTATTTTCCATGAGCTTCCATTAATCGATTCATATTGTTATGTTTTTTTTTTTTTTTGATGAAATGTGAATTTTATTAATAACTTGAAAAAGCAGTTAATGACTCAAAAGGGAGTCATTCAAACAAAATTACACAAGGCCTCTAGCTTGTAGCCAAAGGTTGTCCTTGATAGAACAATCTTTAATAACATATCTAACTCTATTTCTAACTTCCAACATAACCATCTTGCATATGCTTCTCGGATGCTGCATAACTAGTTCAACTCTACACTTATTTCTTGCCATCCAGATATGGTAGATTAAACTGCACACCACTGCTCCAGCAACTTGTTTAACCAATTTACTCTGGAATCTCTTGTTTGCACACCAAATAAAGGCATCAGTATCAGGGAAATGTATTCCACTCCATTGCCTAACCAAATCCAAGCACATCTGTGAGCATGGGCATTGAAACAGGACATGCTCATGCGTTTCACTAGCAGCTTGACAAAAGAAGCAGGTATCTTCTTGGCACACACCTAAGCGTTGGAGCTTATCCTTGAGTTGCAATCTGTTGAGAATAGCAAGCCAAGTGATAAACCTAGCTTTTGGAGTGATATGCCTGCACCACAGAAATTTCCCCCAGCTGGTTTTATTAGTATCCCCCATCATCCATTTATAACCAGCCGAGACAGAATACTTAGTATCAGGATCATCCCATTTGTTACTTGCTAGATCATCTTTTATGCTTTCTTTGACTGCACAAATTTTCCTCCAATACCAGCTACAGTCCATTGGAGGGCTATACTCCCTCCAGTTAGTAGTCTTGATGTAGATACTGTTAACCCATTTTATCCACAGGTTATCAGCCTTCTTGAAAATCCAGATTTCATATTTACATATGCATGCTTTATTCCAAGTGATGCTGTCATTAATTCCCAAACCTCCTGCTTCCTTGGGAGTACAGACCCTGCTCCAAGCCACTAGAGGGTTTCTAATTAGATGTTCTCCACCATCCCATAAATAATTCCTACAAATTGCATTAATCTTCCTCATTACCATCTTAGGAATAATGAAAATTCTAGCCCAGAAATCATGTAAGTGCATCAACACTGCTTTCACCAGAGTGAGCCTACCTGCATAAGACAATTTCTTTGTTCCCAAACCTCTAATCCTTTGCACTATCTTTTCAGTCAATATATTGCAATCCATGACACTCAGTCTACCAGCAGTTATATGGATACCAAGGTATCTAAAAGGAATGGATCCTTCTTTAAATCCTGAGTATCTTAAAATGTCCTCCTTCACATTCTTACCCATCCCAGCACAATAAATATCTGACTTCTCTGCATTTGTTTTTAAGCCAGAAGCTTCCGAGAAAGTTGCAAATCCCTTTAGTAAGAGAGTGACAGATTTTATATCACCTTTGCAGAAAATGAGGAGATCATCAGCAAAGCAAAGGTGATTAAGCCTTGTTTTACTGCACATTGGGTGAAATCTGAAGTCTTTCTTCTTAGCCACTACCTTGAGGATCCTCGAGAGGTATTCCATACAAATAGTAAACAGCAAAGGTGATAAGGGGTCACCTTGTCTGAGCCCCCTTTTCCCTTGAAAGTAGCCAAAACAGCTACCATTAAGAGCAATGGAGTAAGTAGGGCTACAGACACATTCCATAATCAATCTAATCATCTTTTCAGGAAAATTTAGAGCCAAAAGCATCTCCTCAATGAAACCCCACTCAACTGAGTCATATGCCTTCCTAAGATCAATTTTAATCAGGCATCTAGGTGAAACTCCCTTTCTATGGTACTTCCTTACTAAATCCTGACAAATCATAACATTCTCCACAATGTCTCTTTGTTGCACAAAAGCCCCTTGGTTCTGGCTAATAATGCTAGGCAACACTTTACCTACTCTATCACAGAGGATTTTGGAGATGCATTTATATATTGTGTTGCAGCAAGCAATGGGCCGAAATTCCATAACAGATTTGGGGTTTATCTTCTTGGGAATCATAGTCAAAATTGTGCTATTAACCTGTTTCAAAAGCTTACCAGATTCAAAGAATTCCATAACAGCTGTGGTGACTGACTCACCTACAATGTGCCATGAATCTTTGAAAAATTGGCTAGAATATCCATCTGGCCCCGGACTCTTTATTCCCTTAATATCAAACATGGCTTTCCTAACTTCCTCCTTAGTGACAGGCCTCATCATGTATTCTTGCATACTAGAATCCACAACTACTCATTTTCTAACTGTCCCAACATGTACTGACTCCTTTGAGCAGCTTGTCCAAGGAGAGTTTTGTAGAATTCCAGAAAAGCTTCTTCAATACCATTCTGATCCTTATGACTTTGCCCATGCATGTCTTCAATCATCAAAACCTGGTTTCTAGCTCTTCTAGCTTTGATAGTTGCATGGAAAAAAGCTGTATTATCATCACCCTCTGCTATCCAATGCATTTTACTCTTTTGTCTGAGATAGCTCTCCTTTGCAGTAGCCAAGAATCTGTAATGGGTAGCAGCAGCATTCTCTTTACTCCTTAACTCAGCATTAGTAGGGTCCTTATGCAGCTGAGTTTGGATGTCATTCAATTCCAGGCAAGCTTTTGCAGCAACATGTTCTACATTAGAAAACATAGTGCTATTTAATTTCTTGAGTGGGTTCTTCAAGTTCTTCAGCTTTTTAACAACTTGAAACAAAGCAACACCATTAATATCCTTCCTCCATTCTTCTCTGACTATAGTCTCAAAATCAGATGCCTTACTCCACATGTTATAATATCTGAAGCTTGATTTCCCAAATTGATTCTGATTCCTAGTTAACCTTATGATGCATGGGCAATGATCAAATAACCCCTCAGGGTAGAAGAAGGCATGACTATCTTGGAACATATTCAACCATTCTGCATTAATCACAACCCTATCTATCCTGCTGAACACTCTAGTATCATCATTATGCTTGTTATTCCATGTAAAGAAACTCCCCTCAGTCTTAAGATCTTGCAAGCCACAATTGTGTAAACAGTTCTGAAAGCCTTTTATTTCATACATCTGAACTTTAGACCCCAATCTCTCATCCATATGCAAAACATTATTGAAGTCTCCTAACACAACCCAAGGATCACCAATTCACTGACTGAAATGAGTCAATTTTTGCCACAGCTCATTTCTCTCACCAAGGTCATTGGATCCATAAATAAAAGTGGCAAAAAATTGATTCTTAAAGCTGATTTCTTCCACTTTGATGTGAACATATTACATACCCATGGAAATAATCTGCACTCCAAACCTATTTGGATCCCATAGAATCCAAACTCTCCCTCCTTTATGACAACTGTTATTGGTAGTAATCGACCAATCCTGACAAATACTAAGGTGAATCTTAGCTACCATACTAGGCTTCACCTTAGTTTCTAAGAGGCCAAACAACCCTACTTTATGTTGGTTCATAAACCTCTTAATTTCATCTTGCTTAGAAGGGTTGTTTAGGCCTCTTACATTCCAAAATCCAATGCTAGCCATGGTCACATTGACCATGACCAACACTACCATTCTCCTCAGAGTTTCCTCTTTGACCATTACTAACCACAGCTGCATAAGATGGCATCCCTATACTAGAACCAGGCTGAAATAGTACCAGTTGTCTATTAACAGGTCTAGAAATAGTGCTAGGGATAGGTGGGGTAGTACCTGCAGGTGTACTGAATCCATTAGCAGCAGCTTGTGCAGCATTGGTATTAGTTAGACCATCAGAACCAGTTGGTAAATTTGGGTCTGTAGTTGTAACTTTAGGTCTCCAAACTTGCCTTACCTTCTGTGTCTGTCTATGTGGCTTCCTCACTTGACCTTTCCTACAGTTTTCAGTGTCATGCCCCATACCTTTGCATTTCTTACAGATGTTGGGCTTCCACTCATATTCAATACACTGTTCCACTTCCTTTCCATTCTCATCTAGGAAGCGTAGAACTTTTGGGAATTCCTGATCAACTTCCACCTCAACTAAGACTCTAGCATATCCTAGCATAGTTCTCTCAGTCGTTGCTCTGTCAGCTTTAACCATCTTACCAACAATCCCAATAATCTTGCTAATACAAGTCAAAGACCAAAACTTTAAGTCAAGTCTCAACAATTTAACCCATATGGGAACCTTCTTGACAAATGATTTTGACAATTCCAAGTCCGCAGTCCATGGTTGAACAATCAGGGGTTTCTCATCAAACAGATGATGGCCTGCTTTCAAGACATTGTCTTTCTGTTCAATGCTCTTAAATCTAACAATAAACACACCATTCGGCAAGAATGAGACCTTGTCTAACCCCTTTTTCCCCCAAATCCTGTTAAAAAATCCATTCATCACATCTGGGGGCGGGTTCGCACCAAGAACAAAACATACAACAGCAGGTTTCCAATATTCTAGACTTTCCTCCACATCTTCCTTGGTTAGAGCCATTAAAGATGTGTTCTTTCCACTATTAAGAGGACTAGTTTGATTAGACTTACCTCGGCTGCCCACCACTTGCCAATTATTATCTCCTTCTTCTGCAATTTCCTCAGCAATGGCTTCAAATCCGTTACCATTCAATACTGTATGTGTTTGTTCCTCTTCTTCCTCAACCTCTGATTCCTCTTCATCCGTCAAAACCAGTGGTGGAATTCCTTGAATCTCCGCCACCGATTTGTGCCGCCTTGCATCAGAAGTTGTTGGTCCCGATTTGTTCGAATTCATACCTTTCTTCTTGTACCTCCTCCCCGATCTCCGTTTCCCACCAGAGGACCTTGCTCTCGCCATAGCTGGAGCTTGATCCCCTTTTGGTTTCAGATGCCGGTGAGAAACTCAGTTTCCGATGTCCGTACAAATTAGAATAGCTTTCCTGTCTTTCTCTCACTAACTTTCTCTATCACTATCATATTATTGAATGGGTTTTCACATCATATATTGTTATGTTGGATTCCTAGCAACTCTTGTTCCTTTGGTCATTATACCAATATTCATATGTGTTAATATGGCTATGTTCTTCATTATCATTGAATCTACTCTCTATTGTTCCGGCTACGGTCATTTATAAATTGAAGTGCAAACACATAAATAACATATCTTAAGGATTATAAAAGATGCGATAAGTTAATTGGTGAACTCTTATAGAGGGATGGACGTAGTGGCCGTCACCATATCATGAAGATGTGGCTTTTATTTGTACCTCTGATCAAGGTAGTATTCTAGGTTGGAGTAGCTACCAACCTCTTATCAGACTTCCTCATAGAGGCTACGCATCCCTACCGGCCCTCAGCGAGAGGTGTGCACACTCCAGCCTTTAGGGTATATTTTTAGTAGCGCTAGATGTGGGATGGCTTGGGGTAGGACCCTTGACTATGTTACAGGCCTCGAAGAGGCCCTATACATTAAGTCGAAAAAGTGAAAAATGCAAATAAGTGAGGAAAAGAAGGAGAAACATTGACCGTGCTGGAGGTAGCCCGCGGCTGACCTCCGTACGACTCGTGTAGTATCTCCACACGACTAGTGCACCATACTACATGACTCGTGCACATTGTTCCTTCGTGTCCTCCGTCTCTGAAGTGAGCACGACTCGTGCCCCACTCGTCCGTGTCCCTTTTCATTTAATTCCGGCGAGTAGTTTGTTTCATTGATTTTAGCTACGCGCCTTTAAGGCGTGTATCTTATCGTCTTTACTTTGTTTAAGTTTCTTACTCAGCATGTGCTGTCGTTCTATGTTTCGAGTTGTGTCTCTACCTTATTTTGGGTCATGTGTCATCATTTTGATAGCACGGCTGACATGTTTGAGGTTGATTGTTTTGCTTGCTTGGACGCCGTGCAAATCATGTGCTAGTTTGAATAAATTCGTCAAACAATATACATTTGGAACGATTAATTATTTCAGTGTTCTTTTGGTTTTGGAATATTATAAGCTCGACTAATCGTCACGTTTATTTAGGATTATTACTTTATATTGAATAAGTCTTGCTATCGACTTGGTAGTCAATGGCGGCATAACAGTCTTTATTTATTTTGTATTCAGTTCAAAAAAAAAAAACAGTCTTTATTTTGCGTTTTTGAAGTACTCAAAAATGAGGGTTGTTACAGTTGGTATCAGAGCGATAGGCTTTGGTTAATTGATTTTACAAAGGATTTTTAGAACATTGTTGAAATTTCTTTTTTTTTTTTTCAAATTGGGGATTAGTTGGGTGCATTCATATGCATGATAGTGATATAAATTGTACTTTTAACGTGACACCAAATACCCACATCATAGGGCAGAGAGAGAGTATGGAGAAAACGAAAAAAAATCCCCAAATCCAACTTTTTTTTTTTGGATAAAGTTAAAAAAGCCTAGGTTGATCCACGAGGGTACGACCAACCTAATCCTTTCGGATGAGCATGGTAAGAGAACTCGAATGAATCTCAAACCAACGCGTAAGAGAGTCTGCGACTTTATTAGCCTCACGAAAGCAGTGATTAAACTCTACTTTGTGAAAAAAGAAATATCTACTAATATATCTTTTATAAGATTAGAAATTTCCCAAGGAATCTTCCAAGATTGACGAATGTAGTTAATCACACACAAATTATCACCCTCGATTATGATATTTTTTATGTCTAACGAGATAGCCGCTTTTATCCCTTCTCTAAGAGCTAAGGATTCTGCTAGAAGGATACTTGTAGTGCCGCATGTTTTGGCCCCAAAAAGAGTTGGAGAACCAGTAGATCTCTTATTACGTAGCCTAAAGCAGACTTGCCATTTGACAGTTTGGACCCATCAAAATTTAACTTGTAAAAGTCTGGAGGTGGTTTCATCCAATAAATGTTACTTTTACTATGGTTATTGTAACACCCCATACTTTTTGAGAATTTATTTAATTCGGGTGTTACTAATTATATTGAATTTAGGATCTTGCGGCTTAGTTTTGAGAATTTATATAGTGACTTTCGGATTTTAAAAGGGTGAATACTTGTTTTGTTATCCATTAGTGATCTCGGTTGTGGAATTGGATGATACCATTAAGTTTATTGAGAAGCTATTACTTAAGGAATGTTCGGTTACATTCTCAATCCATTGCCGTTTCGATAGCTTTCTTAATCGTGAAGAAACGTTTTCTTAGTCGTTAAGTAATCTCTTAACGTAAACCCAGAACAAAATTGTGATTGTTCCATTGTATCATTTGAGGAGCTTTACTTGGTAAATATGAAGTCAAATGACACAAGTTATAGATCCATTCTCAACTTACACAATCTCATTCTACACAATTTTGGAAGCTTGTGTGTAGTGTCGGGATTAGAAACCGATCTTATTTCGTAAGCACGAGGTGCCGAGAGTACCTAGATGATCTTACCTCATGTTGACACTTAATTGGACCCCAAATCATCTGCTTACTCAGCCAAAATGCGTGCATAAGGTCTGCACACGCAGCTGCTTGCTTGCCGCCTGTATATGCCACCCAACAGCCCCAACTTCATCAAACGTTTTCTCCTTCATTTCGAAGCCAAATGAAATGAAACAAAAGCCTAAATTCATCTACTCTTTTATGGCTACAACTTTGTACAAGGCGTCGAGTTCATATTTCTTGATTATCATCACCAAATATACCCAGAACCGTGAGGTGTCGTTTTACGCGCAGTTCTGGACCACTTCTGGTATATTGGTCATAACTCCTTCATTTGGTAAGCTTAATCCTTAATTCTTGTTTATAATTACTCTCAAGATCTTTGGTAACAAACTCCAATTGGTTAATTTCATTTTCATTATGATTTAGTTGCCTAAATCATGTCCTAAAGTAAACCCTTGTTTCGTTGTTCTTCCTGTGAGTATCATGAACATAGGGCCTTCGTAATTTGATCATAACAGCCTCATTACTTCATGTATTTGATTGAAACAAAACCCTAAATTGAACTTCAGTTCAAGATCTTGATGTTAGGCTTTTGAAATGCTTGAAAACCTGTCGTTATGATCATGTTATAGTTCCTAGAAGTTGGATGCGCATTTAGTACTCTGTTTTGGAGCAGTTGTGGTATTTGGACTATAAATCTTTTGATACTTAATGAAAGTTAACGTTTGATGTGTTGAAATACTCCTAAGAGGCAGTGTTACAAGTTACAGTTGGGTTTGTGTCTAAAAGATTAGGAATTCATTACCAATAATCGTCTAAACATCGGTCCTGTGTTCTGAAACATGAAGAAAGGGTAGGCTATTGTTATATTGGATTTGGACAAGTTATACTTGGTTTCTTTGGGAGATTTTTGGTGAGTTGAATATTGATGTATAGTGATGTGATGTACCATGGTTATATGATTCGTTGGAGGCCGATTCATGGAGGTTTTGGATGCTTGGTTCGTGGTATGGAGCTGTTGGGGATAGCTAAGAGATTTGTGAATTCAAAGAGGTTTTGTTTGCCGATTGTGAGAAAGATTTTTAAGGAGAAGTTAAGCGTGCCTGGTAAGAACGTTAACCCTTCTTGAACTCGAGCATGTTTTCATATATCTTTTGGTGATCCGACTTTCAGTTCATGTCATCTATATTGCAATTGACATATAGCTTTTGTGATCCGGCAATTCATTTCATATTATATATGTTGCAATATATACTCATATCGTCTCCAAGTTTGGTAAAGTCGGATAATTAAAATTCTACCTAATGAGAAGGGGCTTGACCCCTCAGTTATATATTTGATTTTGTAATCGTCTTTGTTTGGTATTCGGCTCAGGCTTACGTTGTTACTTGAGATGGATTCTATGAATGAAATAATGTATCTAAGACGGATAAAATGGTTATGTTGAATAATGTTACATCACAATCTGCTAGAGCAGGCGTGACCAATGTTGTCCGTCGGGGAGATACTAAAACACCTCTGATCAAGGTGGACTTATAGGCCGGGTTAGCTACCAGTCGCCTATTAGACTTCCTCCTAGAAGGGTTACATCCTACTGGCTCTCTAGTGAGGGGTGTGCACACTCGGGTCTATAGGAAGGTTTGAGGGGAGCTCTGGTAGCGTGTTGGGGTAGGACCCAATCACGAAACCGGAAATATAATTGTTGATATATATATTGAACTGATTGAATCTCAGCCTTGAGCTTTTGTTGTGATTCTGTACTTGGCTTCTTTTGGCTAAGCGTTGCTTGATTAGCTACGCGCCATGAAGGCGCGTATCTTCTTTTCCTTGTTGTTCTACATGCTTTTGAGTTCTTACTCAGCCTTTGCTGACGTTCTATGTTTGGGTTTGTCCCTACCCTATTTTGGGGCCTGTATCATTCTCTGTGATGCAGTTGGCAGGTCTACTTGAAGTGAATTGTTGCATGGACGTTTGTGCATATCATGGGGCTAGCTTGGAATATATGTTACTACGGCTGAGTCACTTTAATCAGTTGTAATTGTCATTTCAGTTGGGATTAGGTTTTGTAAACTTGGCTTCACTCTTCCGCTGTCAACTTGTTATCTTTTATATAAATAAGTTGGTTTAAATTTACCAGTGTTTTAGCCTTGCAGTTGACTCAGTAGTCAATTACGGCATAACAATCCTAGATTTTTGTATAATTAGATCTGGTCAAAATTTAGGGTTGTTACAGTTGGTATCAGAGCAATAGGTTCTGGTCAGTTAAGTTTACAAAACAAAACAAAAAGTGTCAAATTAATTTTCGAAAATAAGGGATCGGTTGGGGTGCATTCATTTGCATGCTATGTGGTATATGTACTATGTGTTACAATTAAACTAAATGGACGAGTTATTGTATCAGGATTTATTCAAAGTATATCTTTTGGGAAATTGAAAAGAGTGGTACGAGTAGTAGTGGTAATGCGGGTGTGTTATTCGAGAAATAATACTTGAAGTATTTGAATTGATTAAAGATTGATTGGTGTGATGGTTGAGAGTTGTGTAGGTCATTTAAATGTAGAGAAATCGTTTTGGATTGTATTAAGGATGTGAATGTTGTCTTGGATGAGAGATTTGTTTACCTAAGGCTTATCAATGTCAATGGGGTCCTTAAGGATGATATGAATTACAATATTTTGTTGGATTAGTTTGTGCGAGATTTATACTTTGTTAGATCAGTGTGTTGCAAGTGGTATCAACTGCAAGCATATTAAGGTTGTTGCTTCTTGGGGTCTTTGGACACCTAGCATTTCAGATATTATGGAATAAGGAATATTCGTGTTGTTGGGAGAATTTGATCCACAATCCACGAAAGAAGAGAGTATCTAGAGTAAAACTGATATTTTGGTAAATAAAAGTTCACTGATATCTTTATGGATTGCAGCATGGTATACTGAACTTAAATCTGGTCTATTACTTATGAGGTGAAATTTGTGGTTTTGTTTTGAGATCGAATGTGAACTTAATGATTCTTTTATTAATAAGGATGGTACTATTTTCATATCTAGGTTCGACAAAATTGCGTTTCAAACTGTATAATGTGAAGGATCAAGTGTAAATGGGATCAAATGCGTGTTCTTTGTCCCATCAGAAGAAGGACTATGTACTTTGGATATTTTATTCAGGACTTGTAAGGAGGTTCGTTTATGTGATTAATGTGTTTATCACTAAGGGAAAAGTTGAAAGTCACCAAAGGGGTTAGCAATTGCGAGTTTAAGAGGAAGTTAGGCGTAAGTGTATGTTGGAGCTGAGTCTATTATTCATGTTAACTAAGGTTGTAGACAATGGAAACGCTGATGCATTTTACGTCACTTAAAGTATTGAAAACCTGAAGGGTGTTTACAAGGAAATTAAACTGTATTGTGATGGAGGCTAGTGATCTCAAAAGGTGATGAGACTTGAAATTTGAAGTAAGAGATGATCTTGGTTACTGTCTCGGTGAAGGGTTTTGTGTTTTCTTATTGCATTATTTCATATAAATGAAACTATTAGTTATTATTCAGTGACTATTTTAGATAGGGGACAATGCCCCCTATGGATTTTTTTTTATATTGTATAAGGTCATTGGACTGAGCTAAATGCTACTTGTTTGGTGTGTACGAGTTTATCTTTGTGGCCGTGAATTGTGTGCTTAAACAGGTAAATTGACCTTGGCTGAGGGTTTTAAGCGACACAAGAGTCGTGTTCACCTGGATCGGCCATGGCGCGAGTCGTGCCTTCCTTACTTTTTATTGGCGTGAATTTCAGTGGATAAATTATTATGGGATTATATGGTCATGAATTATTTGGAAAAGTTGTGAATCTCGCACGTTTGTCTTTGCTCTCACTTGATGCAATTAATGTGTTTATTTTATATGAATTGTCGTTCCACTTGATTCAACTCTAGTGCTTGTGCAATTTGTTTGATATTATGCCCCGTGCACTTCTATTAGAAATACTTGGCCCTACTCATTTGTATATTGTTTATTCATATACAAACACATGTATGAAAATTTGATATATTCATCTACTTTTCATTGTGGAAACTTGCTCAAGCTCAGTTATGCATATGTTGGGAATAAACCTTCTAGAACCGAGTTATAAGAGTTATAGAGATATGTTGAAGAAATTGTGGTTGAGGAAGAGACATCTGAAGTATGCGTTTGGAAGATGAGTTTGGGCTTCGGGGACGAAGCCATGTTTTGAGGGGAGAAGTCTGTAACACCCCATACTTTTTGAGAATTTATTTAATTCGGGTGTTACTAATTATATTGAATTTAGGATCTTGCGGCTTAGTTTTGAGAATTTATATAGTGACTTTCGGATTTTAAAAGGGTGAATACTTGTTTTGTTATCCATTAGTGATCTCGGTTGTGGAATTGGATGATACCATTAAGTTTATTGAGAAGCTATTACTTAAGGAATGTTCGGTTACATTCTCAATCCATTGCCGTTTCGATAGCTTTCTTAATCGTGAAGAAACGTTTTCTTAGTCGTTAAGTAATCTCTTAACGTAAACCCAGAACAAAATTGTGATTGTTCCATTGTATCATTTGAGGAGCTTTACTTGGTAAATATGAAGTCAAATGACACAAGTTATAGATCCATTCTCAACTTACACAATCTCATTCTACACAATTTTGGAAGCTTGTGTGTAGTGTCGGGATTAGAAACCGATCTTATTTCGTAAGCACGAGGTGCCGAGAGTACCTAGATGATCTTACCTCATGTTGACACTTAATTGGACCCCAAATCATCTGCTTACTCAGCCAAAATGCGTGCATAAGGTCTGCACACGCAGCTGCTTGCTTGCCGCCTGTATATGCCACCCAACAGCCCCAACTTCATCAAACGTTTTATCCTTCATTTCGAAGCCCAATGAAATGAAACAAAAGCCTAAATTCATCTACTCTTTTATGGCTAAAACTTTGTACAAGGCGTCGAGTTCATATTGCTTAATTATCATCACCAAATATACCCAGAACCGTGAGGTGTCGTTTTACGCGCAGTTCTGGACCACTTCTGGTATATTGGTCATAACTCCTTCATTTGGTAAGCTTAATCCTTAATTCTTGTTTATAATTACTCTCAAGATCTTTGGTAACAAACGCCAATTGGTTAATTTCATTTTCATTATGATTTAGTTGCCTAAATCATGTCCTAAAGTAAACCCTTGTTTCGTTGTTCTTCCTGTGAGTATCATGAACATAGGGTCTTCGTAATTTGATCATAACAGCCTCATTACTTCATGTATTTGATTGAAACAAAACCCTAAATTGAACTTCAGTTCAAGATGTTGATGTTAGGCTTTTTAAATGCTTGAAAACCTGTCGTTATGATCATGTTATAGTTCCTAGAAGTTGGATGCGCATTTAGTACTCTGTTTTGGAGCAGTTGTGGTATTTGGACTATAAATCCTTTGATACTTAATGAAAGTTAACGTTTGATGTGTTGAAATACTCCTAAGAGGCAGTGTTACAAGTTACAGTTGGGTTTGTGTCTAAAAGATTAGGAATTCATTACCAATAATCGTCTAAACATCGGTCCTGTGTTCTGAAACATGAAGAAAGGGTAGGCTATTGTTATATTGGATTTGGACAAGTTATACTTGGTTTCTTTGGGAGATTTTTGGTGAGTTGAATATTGATGTATAGTGATGTGATGTACCATGGTTATATGATTCGTTGGAGGCCGATTCATGGAGGTTTTGGATGCTTGGTTCGTGGTATGGAGCTGTTGGGGATAGCTAAGAGATTTGTGAATTCAAAGAGGTTTTGTTTGCCGATTGTGAGAAAGATTTTTAAGGAGAAGTTAAGCGTGCCTGGTAAGAACGTTAACCCTTCTTGAACTCGAGCATGTTTTCATATATCTTTTGGTGATCCGACTTTCAGTTCATGTCATCTATATTGCAATTGACATATAGCTTTTGTGATCCGGCAATTCATTTCATATTATATATGTTGCAATATATACTCATATCGTCTCCAAGTTTGGTAAAGTCGGATAATTAAAATTCTACCTAATGAGAAGGGGCTTGACCCCTCAGTTATATATTTGATTTTGTGCTCGTCTTTGTTTGGTATTCGGCTCAGGCTTACGTTGTTACTTGAGATGGATTCTATGAATGAAATAATGTATCTAAGACGGATAAAATGGTTATGTTGAATAATGTTACATCACAATCTGCTAAAGCAGGCG
The DNA here is from genome assembly GCA_963457585.1 of Spergularia bocconei. Taxonomy (NCBI): domain Eukaryota; kingdom Viridiplantae; phylum Streptophyta; class Magnoliopsida; order Caryophyllales; family Caryophyllaceae; genus Spergularia; species Spergularia bocconei. The sequence goes on from OY734943.1 coordinate 10,854,208, forward strand.
TGACCAATGTTGTCCGTCGGGGAGATACTAAAACACCTCTGATCAAGGTGGACTTATAGGCCGGGTTAGCTACCAGTCGCCTATTAGACTTCCTCCTAGAAGGGTTACATCCTACTGGCTCTCTAGTGAGGGGTGTGCACACTCGGGTCTATAGGAAGGTTTGAGGGGAGCTCTGGTAGCGTGTTGGGGTAGGACCCAATCACGAAACCGGAAATATAATTGTTGATATATATATTGAACTGATTGAATCTCAGCCTTGAGCTTTTGTTGTGATTCTGTACTTGGCTTCTTTTGGCTAAGCGTTGCTTGATTAGCTACGCGCCATGAAGGCGCGTATCTTCTTTTCCTTGTTGTTCTACATGCTTTTGAGTTCTTACTCTAGCCTTTGCTGACGTTCTATGTTTGGGTTTGTCCCTACCCTATTTTGGGGCCTGTATCATTCTCTGTGATGCAGTTGGCAGGTCTACTTGAAGTGAATTGTTGCATGGACGTTTGTGCATATCATGGGGCTAGCTTGGAATATATGTTACTACGGCTGAGTCACTTTAATCAGTTGTAATTGTCATTTCAGTTGGGATTAGGTTTTGTAAACTTGGCTTCACTCTTCCGCTGTCAACTTGTTATCTTTTATATAAATAAGTTGGTTTAAATTTACCAGTGTTTTAGCCTTGCAGTTGACTCAGTAGTCAATTACGGCATAACAATCCTAGATTTTTGTATAATTAGATCTGGTCAAAATTTAGGGTTGTTACAGTTGGTATCAGAGCAATAGGTTCTGGTCAGTTAAGTTTACAAAACAAAACAAAAAGTGTCAAATTAATTTTCGAAAATAAGGGATCGGTTGGGGTGCATTCATTTGCATGCTATGTGGTATATGTACTATGTGTTACAATTAAACTAAATGGACGAGTTATTGTATCAGGATTTATTCAAAGTATATCTTTTGGGAAATTGAAAAGAGTGGTACGAGTAGTAGTGGTAATGCGGGTGTGTTATTCGAGAAATAATACTTGAAGTATTTGAATTGATTAAAGATTGATTGGTGTGATGGTTGAGAGTTGTGTAGGTCATTTAAATGTAGAGAAATCGTTTTGGATTGTATTAAGGATGTGAATGTTGTCTTGGATGAGAGATTTGTTTACCTAAGGCTTATCAATGTCAATGGGGTCCTTAAGGATGATATGAATTACAATATTTTGTTGGATTAGTTTGTGCGAGATTTATACTTTGTTAGATCAGTGTGTTGCAAGTGGTATCAACTGCAAGCATATTAAGGTTGTTGCTTCTTGGGGTCTTTGGACACCTAGCATTTCAGATATTATGGAATAAGGAATATTCGTGTTGTTGGGAGAATTTGATCCACAATCCACGAAAGAAGAGAGTATCTAGAGTAAAACTGATATTTTGGTAAATAAAAGTTCACTGATATCTTTATGGATTGCAGCATGGTATACTGAACTTAAATCTGGTCTATTACTTATGAGGTGAAATTTGTGGTTTTGTTTTGAGATCGAATGTGAACTTAATGATTCTTTTATTAATAAGGATGGTACTATTTTCATATCTAGGTTCGACAAAATTGCGTTTCAAACTGTATAATGTGAAGGATCAAGTGTAAATGGGATCAAATGCGTGTTCTTTGTCCCATCAGAAGAAGGACTATGTACTTTGGATATTTTATTCAGGACTTGTAAGGAGGTTCGTTTATGTGATTAATGTGTTTATCACTAAGGGAAAAGTTGAAAGTCACCAAAGGGGTTAGCAATTGCGAGTTTAAGAGGAAGTTAGGCGTAAGTGTATGTTGAAGCTGAGTCTATTATTCATGTTAACTAAGGTTGTAGACAATGGAAACGCTGATGCATTTTACGTCACTTAAAGTATTGAAAACCTGAAGGGTGTTTACAAGGAAATTAAACTATATTGTGATGGAGGCTAGTGATCTCAAAAGGTGATGAGACTTGAAATTTGAAGTAAGAGATGATCTTGGTTACTGTCTCGGTGAAGGGTTTTGTGTTTTCTTATTGCATTATTTCATATAAATGAAACTATTAGTTATTATTCAGTGACTATTTTAGATAGGGGACAATGCCCCCTATGGATTTTTTTTTATATTGTATAAGGTCATTGGACTGAGCTAAATGCTACTTGTTTGGTGTGTACGAGTTTATCTTTGTGGCCGTGAATTGTGTGCTTAAACAGGTAAATTGACCTTGGCTGAGGGTTTTAAGCGACACAAGAGTCGTGTTCACCTGGATCGGCCATGGCGCGAGTCGTGCCTTCCTTACTTTTTATTGGCGTGAATTTCAGTGGATAAATTATTATGGGATTATATGGTCATGAATTATTTGGAAAAGTTGTGAATCTCGCACGTTTGTCTTTGCTCTCACTTGATGCAATTAATGTGTTTATTTTATATGAATTGTCGTTCCACTTGATTCAACTCTAGTGCTTGTGCAATTTGTTTGATATTATGCCCCGTGCACTTCTATTAGAAATACTTGGCCCTACTCATTTGTATATTGTTTATTCATATACAAACACATGTATGAAAATTTGATATATTCATCTACTTTTCATTGTGGAAACTTGCTCAAGCTCAGTTATGCATATGTTGGGAATAAACCTTCTAGAACCGAGTTATAAGAGTTATAGAGATATGTTGAAGAAATTGTGGTTGAGGAAGAGACATCTGAAGTATGCGTTTGGAAGATGAGTTTGGGCTTCGGGGACGAAGCCATGTTTTGAGGGGAGAAGTCTGTAACACCCCATACTTTTTGAGAATTTATTTAATTCGGGTGTTACTAATTATATTGAATTTAGGATCTTGCGGCTTAGTTTTGAGAATTTATATAGTGACTTTCGGATTTTAAAAGGGTGAATACTTGTTTTGTTATCCATTAGTGATCTCGGTTGTGGAATTGGATGATACCATTAAGTTTATTGAGAAGCTATTACTTAAGGAATGTTCGGTTACATTCTCAATCCATTGCCGTTTCGATAGCTTTCTTAATCGTGAAGAAACGTTTTCTTAGTCGTTAAGTAATCTCTTAACGTAAACCCAGAACAAAATTGTGATTGTTCCATTGTATCATTTGAGGAGCTTTACTTGGTAAATATGAAGTCAAATGACACAAGTTATAGATCCATTCTCAACTTACACAATCTCATTCTACACAATTTTGGAAGCTTGTGTGTAGTGTCGGGATTAGAAACCGATCTTATTTCGTAAGCACGAGGTGCCGAGAGTACCTAGATGATCTTACCTCATGTTGACACTTAATTGGACCCCAAATCATCTGCTTACTCAGCCAAAATGCGTGCATAAGGTCTGCACACGCAGCTGCTTGCTTGCCGCCTGTATATGCCACCCAACAGCCCCAACTTCATCAAACGTTTTATCCTTCATTTCGAAGCCCAATGAAATGAAACAAAAGCCTAAATTCATCTACTCTTTTATGGCTAAAACTTTGTACAAGGCGTCGAGTTCATATTGCTTAATTATCATCACCAAATATACCCAGAACCGTGAGGTGTCGTTTTACGCGCAGTTCTGGACCACTTCTGGTATATTGGTCATAACTCCTTCATTTGGTAAGCTTAATCCTTAATTCTTGTTTATAATTACTCTCAAGATCTTTGGTAACAAACGCCAATTGGTTAATTTCATTTTCATTATGATTTAGTTGCCTAAATCATGTCCTAAAGTAAACCCTTGTTTCGTTGTTCTTCCTGTGAGTATCATGAACATAGGGTCTTCGTAATTTGATCATAACAGCCTCATTACTTCATGTATTTGATTGAAACAAAACCCTAAATTGAACTTCAGTTCAAGATGTTGATGTTAGGCTTTTTAAATGCTTGAAAACCTGTCGTTATGATCATGTTATAGTTCCTAGAAGTTGGATGCGCATTTAGTACTCTGTTTTGGAGCAGTTGTGGTATTTGGACTATAAATCCTTTGATACTTAATGAAAGTTAACGTTTGATGTGTTGAAATACTCCTAAGAGGCAGTGTTACAAGTTACAGTTGGGTTTGTGTCTAAAAGATTAGGAATTCATTACCAATAATCGTCTAAACATCGGTCCTGTGTTCTGAAACATGAAGAAAGGGTAGGCTATTGTTATATTGGATTTGGACAAGTTATACTTGGTTTCTTTGGGAGATTTTTGGTGAGTTGAATATTGATGTATAGTGATGTGATGTACCATGGTTATATGATTCGTTGGAGGCCGATTCATGGAGGTTTTGGATGCTTGGTTCGTGGTATGGAGCTGTTGGGGATAGCTAAGAGATTTGTGAATTCAAAGAGGTTTTGTTTGCCGATTGTGAGAAAGATTTTTAAGGAGAAGTTAAGCGTGCCTGGTAAGAACGTTAACCCTTCTTGAACTCGAGCATGTTTTCATATATCTTTTGGTGATCCGACTTTCAGTTCATGTCATCTATATTGCAATTGACATATAGCTTTTGTGATCCGGCAATTCATTTCATATTATATATGTTGCAATATATACTCATATCGTCTCCAAGTTTGGTAAAGTCGGATAATTAAAATTCTACCTAATGAGAAGGGGCTTGACCCCTCAGTTATATATTTGATTTTGTGCTCGTCTTTGTTTGGTATTCGGCTCAGGCTTACGTTGTTACTTGAGATGGATTCTATGAATGAAATAATGTATCTAAGACGGATAAAATGGTTATGTTGAATAATGTTACATCACAATCTGCTAAAGCAGGCGTGACCAATGTTGTCCGTCGGGGAGATACTAAAACACCTCTGATCAAGGTGGACTTATAGGCCGGGTTAGCTACCAGTCGCCTATTAGACTTCCTCCTAGAAGGGTTACATCCTACTGGCTCTCTAGTGAGGGGTGTGCACACTCGGGTCTATAGGAAGGTTTGAGGGGAGCTCTGGTAGCGTGTTGGGGTAGGACCCAATCACGAAACCGGAAATATAATTGTTGATATATATATTGAACTGATTGAATCTCAGCCTTGAGCTTTTGTTGTGATTCTGTACTTGGCTTCTTTTGGCTAAGCGTTGCTTGATTAGCTACGCGCCATGAAGGCGCGTATCTTCTTTTCCTTGTTGTTCTACATGCTTTTGAGTTCTTACTCTAGCCTTTGCTGACGTTCTATGTTTGGGTTTGTCCCTACCCTATTTTGGGGCCTGTATCATTCTCTGTGATGCAGTTGGCAGGTCTACTTGAAGTGAATTGTTGCATGGACGTTTGTGCATATCATGGGGCTAGCTTGGAATATATGTTACTACGGCTGAGTCACTTTAATCAGTTGTAATTGTCATTTCAGTTGGGATTAGGTTTTGTAAACTTGGCTTCACTCTTCCGCTGTCAACTTGTTATCTTTTATATAAATAAGTTGGTTTAAATTTACCAGTGTTTTAGCCTTGCAGTTGACTCAGTAGTCAATTACGGCATAACAATCCTAGATTTTTGTATAATTAGATCTGGTCAAAATTTAGGGTTGTTACAGTTGGTATCAGAGCAATAGGTTCTGGTCAGTTAAGTTTACAAAACAAAACAAAAAGTGTCAAATTAATTTTCGAAAATAAGGGATCGGTTGGGGTGCATTCATTTGCATGCTATGTGGTATATGTACTATGTGTTACAATTAAACTAAATGGACGAGTTATTGTATCAGGATTTATTCAAAGTATATCTTTTGGGAAATTGAAAAGAGTGGTACGAGTAGTAGTGGTAATGCGGGTGTGTTATTCGAGAAATAATACTTGAAGTATTTGAATTGATTAAAGATTGATTGGTGTGATGGTTGAGAGTTGTGTAGGTCATTTAAATGTAGAGAAATCGTTTTGGATTGTATTAAGGATGTGAATGTTGTCTTGGATGAGAGATTTGTTTACCTAAGGCTTATCAATGTCAATGGGGTCCTTAAGGATGATATGAATTACAATATTTTGTTGGATTAGTTTGTGCGAGATTTATACTTTGTTAGATCAGTGTGTTGCAAGTGGTATCAACTGCAAGCATATTAAGGTTGTTGCTTCTTGGGGTCTTTGGACACCTAGCATTTCAGATATTATGGAATAAGGAATATTCGTGTTGTTGGGAGAATTTGATCCACAATCCACGAAAGAAGAGAGTATCTAGAGTAAAACTGATATTTTGGTAAATAAAAGTTCACTGATATCTTTATGGATTGCAGCATGGTATACTGAACTTAAATCTGGTCTATTACTTATGAGGTGAAATTTGTGGTTTTGTTTTGAGATCGAATGTGAACTTAATGATTCTTTTATTAATAAGGATGGTACTATTTTCATATCTAGGTTCGACAAAATTGCGTTTCAAACTGTATAATGTGAAGGATCAAGTGTAAATGGGATCAAATGCGTGTTCTTTGTCCCATCAGAAGAAGGACTATGTACTTTGGATATTTTATTCAGGACTTGTAAGGAGGTTCGTTTATGTGATTAATGTGTTTATCACTAAGGGAAAAGTTGAAAGTCACCAAAGGGGTTAGCAATTGCGAGTTTAAGAGGAAGTTAGGCGTAAGTGTATGTTGAAGCTGAGTCTATTATTCATGTTAACTAAGGTTGTAGACAATGGAAACGCTGATGCATTTTACGTCACTTAAAGTATTGAAAACCTGAAGGGTGTTTACAAGGAAATTAAACTATATTGTGATGGAGGCTAGTGATCTCAAAAGGTGATGAGACTTGAAATTTGAAGTAAGACATGATCTTGGTTACTGTCTCGGTGAAGGGTTTTGTGTTTTCTTATTGCATTATTTCATATAAATGAAACTATTAGTTATTATTCAGTGACTATTTTAGATAGGGGACAATGCCCCCTATGGATTTTTTTTTATATTGTATAAGGTCATTGGACTGAGCTAAATGCTACTTGTTTGGTGTGTACGAGTTTATCTTTGTGGCCGTGAATTGTGTGCTTAAACAGGTAAATTGACCTTGGCTGAGGGTTTTAAGCGACACAAGAGTCGTGTTCACCTGGATCGGCCATGGCGCGAGTCGTGCCTTCCTTACTTTTTATTGGCGTGAATTTCAGTGGATAAATTATTATGGGATTATATGGTCATGAATTATTTGGAAAAGTTGTGAATCTCGCACGTTTGTCTTTGCTCTCACTTGATGCAATTAATGTGTTTATTTTATATGAATTGTCGTTCCACTTGATTCAGCTCTAGTGCTTGTGCAATTTGTTTGATATTATGCCCCGTGCACTTCTATTAGAAATACTTGGCCCTACTCATTTGTATATTGTTTATTCATATACAAACACATGTATGAAAATTTGATATATTCATCTACTTTTCATTGTGGAAACTTGCTCAAGCTCAGTTATGCATATGTTGGGAATAAACCTTCTAGAACCGAGTTATAAGAGTTATAGAGATATGTTGAAGAAATTGTGGTTGAGGAAGAGACATCTGAAGTATGCGTTTGGAAGATGAGTTTGGGCTTCGGGGACGAAGCCATGTTTTGAGGGGAGAAGTCTGTAACACCCCATACTTTTTGAGAATTTATTTAATTCGGGTGTTACTAATTATATTGAATTTAGGATCTTGCGGCTTAGTTTTGAGAATTTATATAGTGACTTTCGGATTTTAAAAGGGTGAATACTTGTTTTGTTATCCATTAGTGATCTCGGTTGTGGAATTGGATGATACCATTAAGTTTATTGAGAAGCTATTACTTAAGGAATGTTCGGTTACATTCTCAATCCATTGCCGTTTCGATAGCTTTCTTAATCGTGAAGAAACGTTTTCTTAGTCGTTAAGTAATCTCTTAACGTAAACCCAGAACAAAATTGTGATTGTTCCATTGTATCATTTGAGGAGCTTTACTTGGTAAATATGAAGTCAAATGACACAAGTTATAGATCCATTCTCAACTTACACAATCTCATTCTACACAATTTTGGAAGCTTGTGTGTAGTGTCGGGATTAGAAACCGATCTTATTTCGTAAGCACGAGGTGCAGAGAGTACCTAGATGATCTTACCTCATGTTGACACTTAATTGGACCCCAAATCATCTGCTTACTCAGCCAAAATGCGTGCATAAGGTCTGCACACGCAGCTGCTTGCTTGCCGCCTGTATATGCCACCCAACAGCCCCAACTTCATCAAACGTTTTATCCTTCATTTCGAAGCCCAATGAAATGAAACAAAAGCCTAAATTCATCTACTCTTTTATGGCTAAAACTTTGTACAAGGCGTCGAGTTCATATTGCTTAATTATCATCACCAAATATACCCAGAACCGTGAGGTGTCGTTTTACGCGCAGTTCTGGACCACTTCTGGTATATTGGTCATAACTCCTTCATTTGGTAAGCTTAATCCTTAATTCTTGTTTATAATTACTCTCAAGATCTTTGGTAACAAACTCCAATTGGTTAATTTCATTTTCATTATGATTTAGTTGCCTAAATCATGTCCTAAAGTAAACCCTTGTTTCGTTGTTCTTCCTGTGAGTATCATGAACATAGGGCCTTCGTAATTTGATCATAACAGCCTCATTACTTCATGTATTTGATTGAAACAAAACCCTAAATTGAACTTCAGTTCAAGATGTTGATGTTAGGCTTTTGAAATGCTAGAAAACCTGTCGTTATGATCATGTTATAGTTCCTAGAAGTTGGATGCGCATTTAGTACTCTGTTTTGGAGCAGTTGTGGTATTTGGACTATAAATCCTTTGATACTTAATGAAAGTTAACGTTTGATGTGTTGAAATACTCCTAAGAGGCAGTGTTACAAGTTACAGTTGGGTTTGTGTCTAAAAGATTAGGAATTCATTACCAATAATCGTCTAAACATCGGTCCTGTGTTCTGAAACATGAAGAAAGGGTAGGCTATTGTTATATTGGATTTGGACAAGTTATACTTGGTTTCTTTGGGAGATTTTTGGTGAGTTGAATACTGATGTATAGTGATGTGATGTACCATGGTTATATGATTCGTTGGAGGCCGATTCATGGAGGTTTTGGATGCTTGGTTCGTGGTATGGAGCTGTTGGGGATAGCTAAGAGATTTGTGAATTCAAAGAGGTTTTGTTTGCCGATTGTGAGAAAGATTTTTAAGGAGAAGTTAAGCGTGCCTGGTAAGAACGTTAACCCTTCTTGAACTCGAGCATGTTTTCATATATCTTTTGGTGATCCGACTTTCAGTTCATGTCATCTATATTGCAATTGACATATAGCTTTTGTGATCCGGCAATTCATTTCATATTATATATGTTGCAATATATACTCATATCGTCTCCAAGTTTGGTAAAGTCGGATAATTGAAATTCTACCTAATGAGAAGGGGCTTGACCCCTCAGTTATATATTTGATTTTGTGCTCGTCTTTGTTTGGTATTCGGCTCAGGCTTACGTTGTTACTTGAGATGGATTCTATGAATGAAATAATGTATCTAAGACGGATAAAATGGTTATGTTGAATAATGTTACATCACAATCTGCTAGAGCAGGCGTGACCAATGTTGTCCGTCGGGGAGATACTAAAACACCTCTGATCAAGGTGGACTTATAGGCCGGGTTAGCTACCAGTCGCCTATTAGACTTCCTCCTAGAAGGGTTACATCCTACTGGCTCTCTAGTGAGGGGTGTGCACACTCGGGTCTATAGGAAGGTTTGAGGGGAGCTCTGGTAGCGTGTTGGGGTAGGACCCAATCACGAAACCGGAAATATAATTGTTGATATATATATTGAACTGATTGAATCTCAGCCTTGAGCTTTTGTTGTGATTCTGTACTTGGCTTCTTTTGGCTAAGCGTTGCTTGATTAGCTACGCGCCATGAAGGCGCGTATCTTCTTTTCCTTGTTGTTCTACATGCTTTTGAGTTCTTACTCAACCTTTGCTGACGTTCTATGTTTGGGTTTGTCCCTACCCTATTTTGGGGCCTGTATCATTCTCTGTGATGCAGTTGGCAGGTCTATTTGAAGTGAATTGTTGCATGGACGTTTGTGCATATCATGGGGCTAGCTTGGAATATATGTTACTACGGCTGAGTCACTTTAATCAGTTGTAATTGTCATTTCAGTTGGGATTAGGTTTTGTAAACTTGGCTTCACTCTTCCGCTGTCAACTTGTTATCTTTTATATAAATAAGTTGGTTTAAATTTACCAGTGTTTTAGCCTTGCAGTTGACTCAGTAGTCAATTGCGGCATAACAATCCTAGATTTTTGTATAATTAGATCTGGTCAAAATTTAGGGTTGTTACAGTTATGATCCGTAGGGGTTGAATGCGTAGCAGATTTAGTCGGGTTGTCTAAATCCATCTTTTTAAGGAAACGCCAATCTTGTATAGCAGCATTAGCTAACCTAACTATTTTCTCAGCAGAGGAAGGGTCGTTATTGAAAATGAAATTGTTTCTAACAAACCAAAGATTCCACGAGACAAAGATTAACTTTGGAAGCATTGTTCTATCCATGTTTTGTTTATGTAGGCTTAGATTGTGACTGAACGAATAATTTGGGTTAGTACTACTCCTATGGATGATGAGTAAAAGGTTCACATTAAACCTCGAAGCCACCTGTACTACCACTGGGCAATCAAAGAATAAATGATAAGAATCTTCCAAATGATGATTGCAAAAAACACAATGTGCCGGAATTGAGACATGACTTTGGATTAGTCTATCCCTTGTGGGAAGACCATTCATACAAGCTTTCCATAAAAAAAATTTAATCTTGTTTGGAATATCGGAATGCCAAATCCAATAAAAGCTGCATTTTGGTTCTATGTTATGTAACAAACCTTGAGTTAGCCAAGTTGCTGATTTTGTAGAGAATGACCCATCTGTTGATAGACCCCAAAAGACTTTATCGTTCAAATTGTGAGAAGGAATATGAATATTAGAAGTATTTTCAACAATATTGCTTGGAAGGAACTCATTAAGTTTGGCTAAATCCCATTATTTAGTATTTGTAATAAAACAACTCACACTTATAGTGGGGTGTGTATTACCATTAAAGGAGACTATCTCACTTAGCGATTTTTGAAACGCCCAATTATCTGTCCAAAAATCAATATCTTTGCCGTTACCAACTTGCCACCGCAGACCTTTCTTGAAAATATCTCTCAACGACATAAGTTTCTTCCATTGCCAAGAGCTATTACAAGAGGGTTTATGGTCAAACTGATTGGAGTTCTTTAAATATATTTTTTTCTAACAATTTTAACCCAAATATTCTCATGCTCGGTTAAAATTTTCAAAGAAGTTTCAATTGCATAGCTTTGTTAGACGTCTCAGCTTTACGAAGACCAAGGCCTCCCATGCTTTTAGGGGCACAAACTTTGTCCCAACCAATTAGATTGGGAGACTTATTAGAAGAGTTCTTATTCCATAAAAAATCTCTGTTAATTTATCAAGATCTTTATGACTTGTACTTGGAATTAAAAAACTTTGCATTTGAAATATAGCCTTGGAGGCAAGGTTTGCTTGAATAAGAGTTGTTCTCCCTGCTTGAGAAATAGAGTTAGCTTTCCACTTGGACAATTGGTTTCTGGACGTAACAAGGACACTCGCGAAAGTTTCTTTTGTGACTCGACTATCAATTATTGGACAGCCTAAGTATTTGCCTAAAGAGGCAGCTTCGGCCATCCCTAAAATACCACGAAAGGCTTCTCTATCTCTTCTTGAAACATTTTTTGTACATTGGAAAGTAGACTTACTGTACTTGACTTGTTGTCCCGACATTTGGCAAAATCTATCAAGAATAGTTCTAATGGTTTGACAGCTAGCTCGGGTGGCCTTACTAAAAATCATGGTGTCATCAGCAAATGTTAAAAACGGTATTCTTTCGGAATTTTGACTAATCTTAACACCTATTTGATAAGATTTATCATCACTAGCTTTTTGTAAGTTTCTCGCCAATAGTTCCGCGCATAGAATAAAAATATACGGTGAAAGGGGGTCTCCTTGTCTAATACCTCGAGTTGGACAAAAAACTTCTTCGGGACACCCGTAAACTAGAACAGAGGGGAACGAAACTGTTGTTATGCAATTCATTATCCAATTAACCCATTTCGAATGAAAACCAAATTGTATTAAAGTTTCTTCAATATAAGACCATTCTAAACGGTCGTAAGCTTTTTCCATATCTACTTTAATAGCTAACCAACCACCTTTCCCCCCTTTCTTTTTGAAAGAGTTAAAAACTTCATGAGCCAATAGGATATTATCCTGAATAATTCTATTAGGAGTAAAAGCTCCTTGGTAAGGGTGAATAACTTTTGCTAAAATGATTTTAAGGCGATTTGCTAGTATCTTTGAAATTACTTTGTATATTGTAGAGCAAAGACTTATCGGACGAAAATGATTCGCCGATTCAGGATTCTCTATCTTCGGAATTAGTGCAATAAAGGTGTGATTAATTTGTTTTAATAATTTTCCAGAGTGGAAAAAGGCCGAAACAGCTCGAACAGTTGAGTTACCAACAATATGCCAATACTTCTGAAAGAAAGCTGGGGGATACCCATCCGGCCCTGGTGCTTTATCTGCAGCTAATTGGAACACTGCGCTTTTGATTTCTTAAGAAGAGATTTCTTTGGTCAACAAATTATTGTCTGATTCTGAAATTTGATTTTTTATGAGCGTAAATCTGAAATGTTGTTGAACTTACGAGAAGTATCTTTTGTAAATCTTAATTTGAATTCCTTTGTAATGGCTGGCCCAATCTGTGACGGCTCCGAAACATTGCTACTATCTGAGGCAGTAAATTTATGAATTGCATTTTTATTCCTTCTAATTGTTGCATGTGTTTGAAAATATCTAGTATTGATATCTCCTAAATTTGCTTTGTTAATTTTGGCTTTTTGACTCCAATAAGAATTATTATAATTGAGTAAACAATTTCTTTTCTTTAACCATCTTTCTTGCGCACTCTCTAATTCCATGTTGTTGCTATTATTGATCAAAGCCTTTTGAATATTTCCAAATTTAGACTTATTCCACTCTTTTGCTTTCACCTTTAAATTTTTGCATTTTTTAACGAGTCTGAACATATGAGAACCGTAGTACCTCTCATTCCACGCTTTTCGTACAACTATCTCAAAATCTTTTCTCATTAACCACATCATTTCAAACCGAAAAGGAGGAGATTTATACCTTATATTAGAAGACAGTTTGAGCGAAATAGGGCAATGGTCAGAACTGGTAAAAGGGTGATGGCAAAATTTAGAATCTGGAAACAATTGTAACCATGTTGGAGAAACAAGCGCTCTATCGAGAATTTCAAAGATGTTACCGGGGCCATTCCGCTTTTTCCTCCAAGTGAAGTGATTTCCCGTGAAAGGGAGATCAATAGTATTAGTGTTATTCATAAACTTGGAGATTGTAGTGAACCTAGAATTACAAGGTGTTGTCCCCCCTTTCTTATCAGAAGGTTGTTGTAATTCATTCAAATCCCCCGTAACTATATAAGGGATACGTAGACTTTGAATGTAATCGGTTATTGAGTCCCAAAATATCTGTTTCTGGGCATCTCTTGCTGGACCGTAGGCAAAAATAATAATGAAATGATTGTTTGTAGTAAAATCATGAGCTTTACAGCTTAAGAACCTCTCCGATTTGAAGACTGTGGTTAAGGAGCAAGTTATAGATGGACATTGTTTACAGAAGATCCATATACCACCAGAAAGTCCTTGCGTGGGTATATAATCAGAACAATTAAAACCACATTTTCTTAGAAAGTTGTCTTTTGGAGGGCTTTGAGACTTAGTTTCGCACAAAGCTAATATATTAATCCTATTTTTCCTGCAAAAGAAAGAAAGTTCTTCCACCAAATTTTTCCTACCAACACCACGAACATTCCAAAAAGTTGTATTCATTTAAAAACAATCATAATGTAACGATATACTAAGCAAATAATTGCGGTGATTATTAGACAATTTGAATTGTCGATATCTACAGTTCCACCATACATGTGAAGTACTCCACGACATTTCCAAAAACTAAAAATATGACCAGCGAAATGCCAAATGCTACTAGTACATTTAATGAAATCGTATCTTCTGGTGTTGATGCTTTTACAATGTAGTCTTATTTGGAAACATACCATGTTATTATAAAAAATTTGCATAGAAAAATAAATAAACCCACTCAAGGTTTATGAATTTGTCCTTTCGAGAGAACTATAGGGGATGGCAAAGTAAAATGTTCCATTCTTTACCTCCTAGTAGATAAGAAACATAATCTGATGTAACCATTTTATAATGGGCCATTATTGTCTTTTAAACAATAAGAAACGAAAATTCAACAGTATGCCAATCAACATTCCAACGACTTATAAACCAGATTCGTCTATGTCGCATATTACTCCCGTCATTTGGTGGCATACAGTCTACATCTTGAATATAATTCCGGTGGAATGCAATAAACATGTTAGTCCGAGTTTTCTTCAAACAATTGACCTCATCAATAAAATACTTCATTCCTGAGGTTTCTGTGACCTGGAATGAGTTTTTAGAATTAAAACAAAGTGAATAATATTCATGAAACAACCAAGATTCAATCCAATAGCTTCTGGGGCCTAGATTGAATAAAGTTTGCTTCGGAAACGACAAGAGTATGAAAGACCAATATCTAAGAGACAATTGGAGAGCAAATCTTACAGTTGGCACATGAGTGAAGTTTAACACAAAAGCCAATACAAGAGAAGCCCGTTCTAAACAAAAGAAACTTGCATTGTTGACCCAAAGTAACCCTTTATAAGCGAATTTAGAAAAAATTGAAGCCAGAAATAGCCGACAATAATCATTAGCCACATCCAAATCTGGACAGTTGTCCTTTTACAACAAAAATTTCCTTGAAGGGGGCTGTAAAAGGGGTTATAAGAAGCATTGAACATACCATCACTAAAATGAGGATAACTAACAAATGTTACTCTGCATGGATTCCAAACATCAAACAGAAAACAGAGGGTGATATTGATTCTGCAAGTAACTACCAGCAGGATTAAGAAATAAACTTGCCAACAAACCATAAAGAACATAATCATATTATTTATATCACAAGAGCTGCTATTACACCAAGTTCGACAAGTACCCTTGCCTAGACTGCAGCATGACAATCCACACCAAACATTGAGAGAAACATCATAGGACCGTGGATTATGAAAAACAAAACAAAGCATAAGACAAGTACAACAAAGTAGAGGTAGTTTTACTAGATAAACCATCCTGTAGTAGCCCAAAAAGCAGTTTAATAAGAGAGGTTTATCCATTAAAAAACACCTAAAGGACACTAATCTTCTGAACGAGGCCTCTTCAAAGAAGAGACAACCATTTCCTCATCCATACTGTCTTCTTTTCCTGAAGAAACAACTTGCTGAACCTCAAGTTCACCAATCTGCCTAACAATAGAGTTGGAAGAATGGAAAGACTGAGCAGAGGTCTCAATCTCTTCATCATCAGCATTATCATAAAGGTAGTAAGCAGCATCACAAGGGTTAGTGTGGTTATCAAGATCATCCACAAAAGGGGACAAAGACCCACTTAAAAGCTGGAAGGAGTTGGTGTTAATGAGGTCAGAAGAGTGCATGACTCTAGCGGGAAGAGGTGAGACTATAGGAGAATTTGACAAGGCGTTAGAGAAAGGAATAATAGCATCCCCAAAAGGAGCAGGCAGATCAGTTGGGTAAAGATGATCAGGGAGGTTAGGAACCACACCAAATTCTTCGTCTCCTGAAAAAGCCTCTTCATCAGAAAGCACAACCATTTTGCCTTTACCTTTGTCGCTACCAGAAGGCTTGGGATTGCTCGTTGAAAAGCGAGAGGGATCTTTGAAGACAATACCTTTACCATCATTAGACGCAATTCCAGTTTTTTTCCCAACAGAGGCCTTTTTTGGGAGAGGATTGTTGAGACCCTTAGCTGAAAACCTGGGCCTAGCCTGAACAACATTGGCTGCTGAGGCCGATGGTTCAGCAACCGTTTTTGAGGCTACATCCGCAAGAGTTGATTGAACTAGCTTTTTGTGTTTGTCTCCACACTCCAAAACCACATTAACATCTCTAGGAGGGGTCGTAAGGATAGGACAATTTTCAATGACATGGTCAGCAGACCTACAACGACAAGCACAACCAAGAGAATAGTCTTCAAACCAAATAATATACCCAGGGTGAAGGCCCCCATTTCTAGGACCCCCATTTCTAGGAGCTTCACCATAGGTTTTCAGAGGCAAAATAATATCAACACAGATACAAGCACGAACAAACTTGATACATTTGCGGAAAGAGGACATATGCTCATACCTAATGAGCAAACCAACTTGATTGTAAGCAAGAAAGTATAGATGGACTCAAAATTAATGAGCTCAGTAGGAAAACGAGGAATCCTAATCCACAAATCCACCCACTTAATTTCCTCAGTAAGAGGGTCAAAGCAAGGTCTCCAAGGTTGGAGTACAAGCAATTCACCTTGGACGTGATAAGGGCGCTCCGCCCACACTAAGAATTTATCAGCAGAGTTGGTGAACTTAATAAGAAACCAATTGTTACCAATGCTAAAAAACTCAACAGACCCTTTCACAAATTTCCAATCATTTTTAGTGCGGGAAATAAAAGTACGGAGGTCAATAGACACTCCCAGCATTTTACCAAACAAACCAAGATTGGAAAGGTCGGACACTTTTATGGAATAAGAACTCTTCTAATAAGTCTCCCAATCTAATTGGTTGGGACAAAGTTTGTGCCCTTAAAAGCATGGGAGGCCTTGGTCTTCGTAAAGCTGAGGCATCTAACAAAGCTATGCAATTGAAACTTCTTTGGAAAATTTTAACCGAGCATGAGAATATTTGGGTTAAAATAGTTAGAAAAAAATATTTAAAGAACTCCAATCTGTTTGACCATAAACCCCCTTGTAATAGCTCTTGGCAATGGAAGAAACTTATGTCGTTGAGAGATATTTTCAAGAAAGGTCTGCGGTGGCAAGTTGGTAACGGCAAAGATATTAATTTTTGGACAGATAATTGGGCCTTTCAAAAATCGCTAAGTGAGATAGTCTCCTTTAGTGGTAATACACACCCCACTGTAAGTGTGAGTTGTTTTATTACAAATACTAAACAATGGGATTTTGCCAAACTTAATGAGTTCCTTCCAAGCAATATTGTTGAAAGTATTTCTAATATTCATATTCCTTCTCACGATTTGAACGATAAAGTCTTTTGGGGTTTAAACTAAAGCTCTCAACGTTGCATTCCAATCAAATTGAAATCAAAACCCAGAATCAAGAACTCAAATCCCCTAGCCCAACAAAAATCTCGAGATTTCAAAGAACTCATTTATCAATCTATCAACCAAAAACCCACAAACAAATTATTACTCCACATATTCAAAGCTCAAAATCCAAATTGGTAGTACAAATTATCCCGAGTCAACTGCCTAAAACAAAGAGTGAGGAATCTAAAGATTGTCTATTGTACAAAAGAGTGTTCATTTTGTATAAAAAATCATGTGAACTAGAGTTTTGCTCGTTGAAATTGTATGGCAACCCAGATTTTGTGGATAAATGTCTACAAATATCTAAGAAATCCCAAACACATCCACTAAGATCCAATCAAATACAAACAGCCTCTTTCTCTAATTTCATGGAAAGTACCAATTTGGTATGCAACGCTCGAGGTCCTTACACTTCTATACTTCATTTCGGCCTGTCTATAGGGTGGGGAAGGGCATGGACATTATGTACGACGATTACTATTGAGGAAGGATGCTTACAGGCGAATTGTTCGTGGCCTAGTTTGGACCACCTTTGCAAAGAAGGTTATAAATTGCAAAGTTGGGTCAGAATCTTGCCCTCAATCAAGTATTCAAGTTCTTCTCTGTATGTTTTTATTCCTTTCTCTATAGAATTTCCCATACCTTTTTTATGGCAGATCTTGCCAATATTTGCTTATTTGGAAAGGTTGTGGGAGCCTCCGTTATTCACAATATTATAGTTTCACACTTTAAGAGTGTCTGGATTTTTATCAAAGAAATGGTACAATTTATTCATTTAGGCAACGACTGGTTCTTGATTAAGTTCAGTAGCTTTGAAGATAGGGTCTCAGCCTGGACACTTAGTCCTCACTATCTTCGGGATGAGCCACCTGCTCTTCTACCCTGGAGTCCTTGGTTTGACCCTTGGTATTGTGGTGGTCATAATTTTTTGCGTTTAACTCTGGTTAGTAGTTGTCAGTTATGTTTCAACCATTCATGGGCTTTTTCAGTCCTTTGTGACAATTTGTGTATTATTAGTATTGTTCAATCAATCTACTCTAGTTTATTCACTCTCGTAAGTAAATATCCAAGCCATTCTCGTTTAGTGATTCATAAGAACCAACAGTCATCTAATCTAGTCCCCAGAAGCTATTGGATTGGACTTGTGTTGCTTCTTTTGCAGTTTCTTTACAACTTTGTTTTAGTTATTTATTTTCTCATCTGTTTCCTTATGAGTCTGTATGTGCGTAAGGTTTTATATCCAAAAACTCCATTCCAGGTCACAGAAACCCAAAGAATGGTGATTTACCTTTTTATTCTTATATGCCCCCAGCAGGGTTTTTATGAGATTGTGCTTTCCAAGTACTATGCTTATATGACACTAGTATGGCTTACCTTGATATATCCTATTGCAGTTACAAAATTATGTTATGCATCCTATGATTTAGTTCCAGACTCTATTAGTAAACTGCTGTTCAACTATGGTTTGAGTAGAAGTTTCATTCGCTTAACTACTTCAGAGTACTTGTTGTTGTTGGCAGATATGTTGGCATATATGTTTATGACTTTTGGTTTGTCCGAATCGATAGCTTGAGTGTTGTTGACCACTCTCATTTCGCCTCTCGTAGGGGCCAATACACCTTTCTAAACCATATAATTTATTATATGAATACAAGTTTTTGGAATGTTCGAGGTGTGGGTAGAAAGAATCTTCTCGAAGAGCTTACGTTCTTTTGTGTAAATCATAAAATTAACGTATTAGCGCTGTGTGAAACAAAATCTCAACTCCCTCCAAGAGCCAATTTCCTTGGTAGATGCGGTTTTAATTGTTGCGATTTTATCCCTACTCAAGGGATGTCAGGTGAGATTTGGGTCTTTTGGAAACAATTCCCATCGATGACTTTCTCTTTAACCACTTTGTGTATGTCAACCCGATTTATAAGTTGTAAAATTCATGATTTCACTCTAAACAATCACTTTATAATTATTTTTGTATATTCTCCAGTACGAGATTCTCAAAAGCGTGATTTTTGGGATGAACTAACGATTTACATCCAATCGCTTATTATGCCTTTCGTTATTATGGGCGATTTAAACGAAATTATGCAGGCTTCCGATAAAAAAAGGAGGTGCTTCTCCTTGCAATAACAAGTTCATAAGGCTTGCGGAATTTAAGTATAATACTAATGTAATTGATCTTCCATTTATTGGTAACCATTTTACTTGGAGGAAAAAACGCAAAGGTCTCGATAATACCTTTGAAATCTTAGACAGAACTTTGGCCTCTCCGAGTTGGTTACAGTCTTACCCCGTTTTTAAATTTTTTCACCATCCATTTACTAGTTCTAATCATTATCCCATTTCCATTTCGCTTACATCCAATATTAGACGTAAATCTCCTCCGTTTCGTTTTGAAATGATGTGGACAATACGCAAAGATTTCGATCAAGTTGTTCGGAAATCATGGAATGAGAGATTTCATGGGTCTCATATGTACAGACTTGTGAAAAAGTGTAAAACTTTAAAGACAAGAGCAAAGGAATGGCACAAAACTAAATTTGGCAACATTTTTAAACAACTTTCGGTTGTAGAGTCCAAGTTAGAAAATATTCAAAAGGCTTTACTCATAAATGGTAATAACTTAGAACTAGAAGTCGCCCAAGAAAAATGGCTTAGAAGAGAAATTGTTTACTTCATTATAATAAATCCTATTGGAGGCAAAAGGCGCGTATTAATAAAGCAAATTTAGGGGATAGTAATACTAAATATTTTCAAGTTCATGCCACTATTAGACGAAATAAGAATGCTATTCATAGGTTTACTTCTTCCGATGGTGTCCAATTTACGGACCCCTTACAAATAGATTCGGCTATTACAAAGGAATTTCAGTTGAGATTTTCAAGTAATTCTAATTGTACTTTTAACGACTCATACTTTGTTGCAATTAAAAATCAAGTTTCGGAGGAGGATAACAATTTTCTAATTAATGAGGTTACCAGTGAAGAAATTAAATTTGTTGTTTTTCAGTTGGCAGCCGACAAAGCCCCTGGTCCTGGCGGATTATACCCTCCTGCTTTTTTCCAAAAAAATTGGAATATTGTTGGCAAATCGGTAGTTAGAGCTGTTTCTGCGTTCTTTCATTCAGGAAAATTAAATTACTTAGAGAAATCAATCATACTTTTATAGCTCTTATTCCGAAAATAGAAAACCCTGAAACAGCTAATCGATCACTTTCGACCAATTAGTCTTTGTTCTACGATTTACAAGATAATTTCGAAAGTTTTAGCAAATCGTTTTAAAATTATCCTAGGTAAAATTATTCGTTTTTTTCAAGGGGCTTTTACCCCTAATAGAATCATTCAAGATAATATTCTTATGGCACATGAAGTTTTCAACTCCTTTAAGAAGAGGGGGGGGGGGGAAGGTGGATGGTTGGCTATTAAACTAGACATGGAAAAAGCTTATGACCGATTAGAATGGAGATATATTGAAGAAACTTTGCGCCAATTTGGTTTCCGTTCTAAGTGGATTGACTGGATTATGAGTTGTGTTAATACAATATCATTTTCGGTGTTAGTAAATGGTTGTCCAGAAGATATATTTAACCCGACACGAGGCATTAAACAAGGAGACCCTCTCTCTCCTTATTTATTTATTCTCTGTGCCGAACTTCTGGCAAGAAATCTACAGATTGCTAGTGATGAAAAGTCTCATCTAGTAGGTGTTAAAAATTAGCCAAAACTCTGATAGAATACCCTTTCTTACATTTGCTGATGATATCATGATTTTCAGTAAAGTTTCTAGGGCAAGTTGTCAGGCGATCAGCAATATTTTGGATAAATTTTGTCACATGTCCGAACAACAAGTCAATTATACGAAATCAGCGTTTCAATGTACCAAAAATGTGCCAAGAGTGGATAGACAAATCTTTCATGGTATTTTGGGTATGCCAGAAGCTTCTTATTTAGGAAAATATTTAGGTTGTCCTATAATAGACACTAGAGTAACCAAAGACACTTTTGCAAGTGTTATTTCATCATCAAGAAATCGACTAACGAAATGGAAAGCTAACTCTATCTCGCAAGCTGGAAGAGCGATTTTGATTCAAGCTAATTTAGCTTCTAAGCCTACTTTCCAAATGCAAAGTTTCCTGATTCCGAGTTCGATTCATAAAGATTTAGATAAGATCAATAGAGATTTTCTGTGGAATACAAATAGTTGCAATAAATCTCCTAATCTTATAGGTTGGGATAAAGTTTGTACCCCGAAAAGTATGGGAGGGCTGTGCCTTCAAAAAGCAGAAGCGGCTAATCAAGCAATGCAACTTAAGTTGCTTTGGAAAATTTTAACAGAGCCACAAAATATTTGGGTGAATGTTGTTAAGAAAGAGTATATTAAAAATTCAAAATTATATGATCATTCCCCTCCCACTAATAGCTCTTGGCAATGATAAAAGCTAATGTCACTTAGAACCGTTTTCAAAAAAGGTTTGCGTTGGCAAGTAGGCAATGGCAAAGATAATAATTTTTGGCATGACAATTGGGTTATTTCGAAGCCTCTCTCTGAGGTAGCTCTGAATATTAATGATATGCAACCGTCTCTTAGTGTAAGCCAATTTATTACAAGTACAAATCAATGGGATTTTCAACGGCTTAGTGTTGGATGTGAGTTTTTCGAAGGACAGTTGCTCGGCTCGCCTCGCGAGTTACCTGCACAAAAGGGAGCCCGGTTTTCACCAGGCGTCGCCCCTCCGACGCTCAAATCAGTCAAGGGGCACGAGAAGGGGTGGCAAATAAGACAAAGAGAGCCTTTTGCACAAATCAAGAGAATAATCAGAGAATAGAATATCAGAATTTTGGGAATGTGTGTGTAAGAACCTGATTTTGATGGGTCATAAAGGGGGTATTTATAATGATAGAGGGGGACCTAGGAATAATCCTAGGTTTCCCCACTCCATCTTGACCCTTTATTCCCTTTCCATCCAAGGGCTGTCCTTGAAAGAGGCTTTTTTGCATGATATGGGCTTTACTAAGGTTTACTTGGCTAAGGGCTATGGCCCAACCACAAAGTGGTACTAACAAAGCCCCTCGGATCTTGGTCGCGCCCCTCGCTGTCGGCAAGGTCGGACTCATCGGGGGTGACCAGGGTACGACCCCTGGCCGCCCTTTATCGAGGTATACTTTGTAGACCTTGGTAAAGCCATGTCATGTAGTCGTGCCCCCTTCGAGGCGTTGTCTTCTTCTCTGATACTGCGTCCTTTTGCGAGGGGGTGACGACTCGAACGGAGAACATATTCGAAAATTTCACCCTTTTCGAGTCGCCTGTCCCTCGCCTGGGAGAGCTCGAAAATTTCACCCTTTCCGAGGGAGTGATGGCTCGAACCAAGAACTTGTTCGAAAATTTCACCCTTTTCGGGTCCTCGATCCCTCGCCTGGGAGAGTTCGAAAATTTCACCCTTTCTGAGGGAGTGATGACTCGAACCAAGAACTTGTTCGAAAATTTCACCCTTTTCGAGTCCTCGATCCCTCGCCTGGGAGAGCTCGAAAATTTCACCCTTTCCGAGGGAGTGATGACTCGAACCAAGAACTCGTTCGAAAATTTCACCCTTTTCGAGTCCTCGATCCCTCGCCTGGGAGAGGTCGAAAATTTCGCCCTTTCCGAGGGAGTGATGGCTCGAACCAAGAACTTGTTCGAAAATTTCACCCTTTTCGAGTCCTCGATCCCTCGCCTGGGAGAGCTCGAAAATTTCACCCTTTCCGAGGTAGTGATGGCTCGAACCAAGAACTTGTTCGAAAATTTCACCCTTTTCGAGTCCTCGATCCCTCGCCTGGGAGAGCTCGAAAATTTCACCCTTTCCGAGGAAATGATGGCTCGAACCAAGAACTTGTTCGAAAATTTCACCCTTTTCGAGTCCTCGATCCCTCGCCTGGGAGAGCTCGAAAATTTCACCCTTTCCGAGGGAGTGATGGCTCGAACCAAGAACTTGTTCGAAAATTTCACCCTTTTCGAGTCCTCGATCCCTCGCCTGGGAGAGCTCGAAAATTTCACCCTTTCCGAGGGAGTGATGGCTCGAACCAAGAACTTGTTCGAAAATTTCACCCTTTTCGATTCCTCGATCCCTCGCCTGGGAGAGCTCGAAAATTTCACCCTTTCCGAGGGAGTAATGGCTCGAACCAAGAACTTGTTCGAAAATTTCACCCTTTTCGAGTCCTCGATCCCTCGCCTGGGAGAGCTAGAAAATTTCACCCTTTCCGAGGGAGTGATGGCTCGAACCAAGAACTTGTTCGAAAATTTCACCCTTTTCGAGTCCTCGATCCCTCGCCTGGGAGAGCTCGAAAATTTCACCCTTTCCGAGGGAGTGATGGCTCGAACCAAGAACTTGTTCGAAAATTTCACCCTTTTCGAGTCCTCGATCCCTCGCCTAGGAGAGCTCGAAAATTTCGCCCTTTCCGAGGGAGTGATGGCTCGAACCAAGAACTTGTTCGAACATTTCACCCTTTTCGAGTCCTCGATCCCTCGCCTGGGAGAGCTCGAAAATTTCACCCTTTCCGAGGGAGTGATGGCTCGAACCAAGAACTTGTTCGAAAATTTCACCCTTTTCGAGTCCTCGATCCCTCGCCTAGGAGAGCTCGAAAATTTCGCCCTTTCCGAGGGAGTGATGGCTCGAACCAAGAACTTGTTCGAACATTTCACCCTTTTCGAGTCCTCGATCCCTCGCCTAGGAGAGCTCGAAAATTTCGCCCTTTCCGAGGGAGTGATGGCTCGAACCAAGAACTTGTTCGAACATTTCACCCTTTTCGAGTCCTCGATCCCTCGCCTGGGAGAGCTCGAAAATTTCACCCTTTCCGAGGGTGTGATGGCTCGAACCAAGAACTTGTTCGAAAATTTCACCCTTTTCGAGTCCTCGATCCCTCGCCTGGGAGAGCTCGAAAATTTCACCCTTTCCGAGGGGGGGGGGGGGGGGCTCATCGTATTGCCCCGAGCCCCTGGCTCGGTGTTAGCAATTTATAATTCCCGAAAATATTATTTGCAATTAAATTTTGAATTTCCGAAATTTTGAATTTCGAAAATTTCAAAATTTAAATATTGCAATTATTATTATCGGGAGTTGGCGGAAATTTGAACAGTTTCCTATGCCAACTGTCCCTAGATTCTCGCAAAAGCAACCTCGGGAATACGCGAAAACTTTTCGTCTCCTGTGCCGTAATGATGACTGACGGCCGTTGGGAAGTTGTGTAAAAACACGCGCTTTTACCATTTTGCCCCTGACTTCACCCTTCTATAAATAGAAGAGTTTCACCTCAAATCATTTTCACTTTCAATCATAATCACTTTCCTTTTCCAAAGTTTTCTTCGTAAATTACCAAGATCCCGAGCTACATCCGAGCCCGTTCCGAACCCGCTCGAGCCCGTTCCAAATCGAAGATCCTTCCTTTCCGGCGACTTTTTCGTTCGATTTCCTTCGGCTTTCCTTCGGTTTTCTCACTTTTCCTTCTCCGACTATTATTTCCGGTAAGTTCTTCTTTCACCTTGTTTTTACGCCTTTTCCGTTTGATTTTAATGCTGCCGTTGTCGTCCTACTTGTCCGGTGACGATCCCGGGTTGTCGGTCCCGCTCCGGCGGCAAAAAGATGCCAGCCGAGCGTTCTGGGATTGGGAACCCAGATAACACCCGACAAACCCGCTCGGTTTCGAGGTCGGCGATGAGAAACGGTCCACCCTTTGCGCCGACTCGCTTCTCTCGCATCGATCCTTCGACTTTCTCGACTTTTGTCGACCCGTCGAGTGTTGGGTGTTGTAGATCCGTCATCGGGGAAGGTGAGGGGTAACGGCTCGCACAAGGCGAGCCCATAACTACCTTCTCTCTTTTTCTCAGATGGCTCGTATTAAGTAGACTCTCAGGGTTCACCCGGGGGGTATGAACGACCCGAGGAGGGCTCGCGGTGTATATATGCCTAACTCGGTTGTTCACCCCCCGCAGGGACCACCCGAAGTCATGCCTCCTCGACAAGCTGTTCGAGTCACCGACAACACCTTCACCAAGGCAACCATCGACCCGGTTTGGCGTGCGACGCAAACGCCTGAGGTCGTTCAGTCTTTCAGCGAGGCCCATCATGTTCAGGACCCGCTCGTCCTGGTTGTGCCAGACGAGGGGTCAGTCTGCTCCGAACCTCTCTAACGACCAGTGGGGGTTCAAGAACTTCGTCGTTCGCGGCGCCACCAACACTTATAGCATAGTAACTCATCCTCCGAAGCCTCAGAAGGGACCGGAATGGAAGAGGAGGTTTTACTGGATCACCACTGCTGACGGTTCGCCTCTCAGCGACAAAATTGGAGTGGCCCTTCGGTCATCGGGCTCCAAGGATGTGTCCAACTCCCTCCCTCGACTTAGCGAGGCGGAGGAAAGTTATGCCGAATACTTCTACCAGAAGCTGAATCCCGAGCTCGAGGACCTCACCTGGGTCCCGCATGAGGAGATGCTGAATAAGTATTTCTGGCTCGCGTATTCGGGCTTAATCTTTACTGATAATGAGGAGGAAGAGAGTAGGTCTCGTGTTGCTTTCGTTTTGTTTGTCGTGTTGCCTCTTCGAATTACTAACCATTTTTGTTTTACAGGACGTATCAGCGACTCGGTGTCGAGGAAGTTTCACCGGTGGCACAAGGATATGCCGAACCTCAACCGTCTAATGGCCCAGAGGGCACGAAGGGAGAGCGGTCGGAGTCAGCGAGCAGCGGCTCAGGAGCCAGCTACTCAGCCTCCTCCTCGAGGTGAGCGGGTCCGATCGACTGGGAATCGCTCAGCTGATGAGCGAGCGACTCAGTCGCCTCGTCCTCCGCCATCCGGTTCGGCTCCTCCTCGGACTCCACAGGGGACACCCTCTCGTGCTCCTTCGGCGACGCCTCTACAAGCGACTCCTGTTCGCATGCAGGCACAGGTCGGGACCAGTGCGAGAACAGTTCCGAGGCAGCGAGCCTCGGGGGTCATCCTCCGAGAGCCTACCTCGGGCGGCGTCGAGGCGGTCAGTGTCTCGTCCTCTGAAGGCGAGGAGGCAGAGGTAACTCCTCTTTTGGTGCTTTGTACTTGTATATCTTAGTGACAAATCTGACTGACATTCTTCTTTCAGGCTCGGCGCCGAGAGAAGAGGCCTCTCGACGAAGGCGAGACATCAGCGGCGAAAAGGCTGGATGTCGGTGATCCGGCTGCTCGGACATGTAAGCCTTCGGAAGTATTTGAACAACTGTTAACCGAATCCGTACAGTATCTTTCTAATTCTGGGTTACTTGCTGATGTAGTGGCTCAGCTCGAGGCGATGGCAGCGCCTCTTCTGCCTGACATGTCGAGAGTCGCCGCGGCGGTCCACGACACGGCTCGAGACTTTCCTTTCTGTCCCGACTGGGCTCGACGGGCGGTCTCGCAGATGATGCAGGTATCCTTTAGCTTCGTTCGGCTTGTTCCTTTCTCTTTTTACCTGTTTCATTTTCTAACTTCTTTTTTCCTTAGGCGACTGTCCTCCTGTGCCAAGGTGAACTGCACCTCGCCCAGCAGGCCGACGGAGGGTCTTGGAAGGAGAAGTGCCTCGCTGCCGAGGCCAAGCTGAAGGAGATCGAGGCAGCTAAGGATGAGCTTGAGCAGTCGTTGGCCGAGGCCAAGAAGAATGTGGCCGACTGCCACAAGCAGAACGAGGAGGTTGTCGCGGCAATGTCTGCGGCCGATGCCAAGGCTAGCTCGCTCGCAGCCGAGGTGGGGAGGGCGAAGGCCGATGCGGACCAGCTAAGCCTTAAGCTGGTCAACGCATCCAGCCATGCCTCTCTCTGAGCGAGGAGGGCCTGCTCGGCCGTTTCGACCTTCCTGGCTTCCAAGGGCTATACCTACCTCAGCAATTTGGACAAAACAGCTGCGAAGCAGGAGGGGATCGAGCTGGGCCTACAACTGGGTTGGTCGGCCTTGGTGAAGATTGTCCAAGGCAAAGAGGACTTCGAGCTCGATCGTAAGGAGTTCGAAGATTTCTACCGCTCGGAGCTCGATAAGCATAATGAAGCCGAAACAGGTGCGTCTCCTGAGGAAGGCGAGCTCAACGAGGAGGGGGACCTCGGCGCGCTCGAAGCGGCTGCAGCGGCCGAGGAGGCAGACGCCAAGAAAGAACTATTCGAGCTACCGGAGGCCTTCGACTTCACCACACCTGCAGAGGAACCTGCCACCAATACCAACACTTAATATTTTTAATCTCACTTGGGCTGTTTAGCCTTGTATTCATACAATTTTAATTCCTGTTTGTTTGTTGCCCTCTCGAGGGTTTTGCTTTAACAATTCGGCTCGGAGCCGCCCATTTTCTAGGGTGTTTGGTTCCGAGCCCCTTATTTTAATCACTGCGATTCATACAACTCGTATTGTTTTAACGTCCATCCATGGGTGGTCTCGCCCTCGAGGCGAATGCCTCTTCGGGGTTAAGTGCTCGATGTCTTAGCCGCGAAGACATTCGACTCCTCGCATGGATGACGCCTTTTTCGGCCAAGTTGCCTTGTTCGTTTGTCCCGCTTCTGCGCGAGAAGCGAGCGCATGCACTCGGTCGAAGCCTTTTGGTGTTCGGCCTTCGAGGGGAGGCCTCGCATCAGCCTCCTTACCCGAGTTGAAATTTAAGGTGGTACGGGATCTCATCCTTCGTAGCCGAATGTGTTCTTAGCTGAATTTATTCGACGCGAACCCTAGTTGGGAAAGCGTGTCGCTACCAAGGTGGGGCAACTTCAACCCACTCCGAGCGATTGTTGTATCCAACAATGCCTTCGACCTTGGTAGGGCAATTTATAGACTCTTGTCTTCGGCAAGAATGCCCCGAGCGACTTCTCGTATGGGTAGTTACACTCGGCTCACCTCTTCCGAGGGGCTACAATGCATGCATTTCGAGTGTACTCCCATACGAGCGATTGCGCCCTTGTTTCTGATGTTGAGCTGTCGGCTCCTCGTCGACTGGCGAAGCGGGGGTGGGGGTTTTGACACTTAGTTTTTGACAACACTGTGGCGCTCGGCCTTTCATTGATTGATAGACAAATACAACACTTGGCCCTCGGCCCATTAATAAACAAAAATATACGAAAAATGCTTCGCAACATGCGAGCCTTAACTTACGATAATGACACGACACTAAGGATAGTACTTTTTGAGGTTGTAGAGGTTCCAGGGCCTCTTCACCATCTCTCCTTCCAGAGTACTAAGTCGAAAGGTGCCTTCCTTCACTTGTTCGACCACCAAGTAGGGGCCTTCCCACTTGTCCTTCAACTTTCCTCCCGGGAGATTCTTGCCTGTCGCCTTCGCATTCCGAAGGACCATGTCTCCGACTTCC
Organism: Spergularia bocconei; assembly: GCA_963457585.1. Lineage (NCBI taxonomy): Eukaryota > Viridiplantae > Streptophyta > Magnoliopsida > Caryophyllales > Caryophyllaceae > Spergularia > Spergularia bocconei. The sequence goes on from OY734943.1 coordinate 10,882,751, forward strand.
ACCTTCCTCGGTCGAACCATTCGGTTGAACGCTTTAGCCATCTGTTGCTTCTGCCTTTCGGCTTTCATGAGGGCATTCCCTCGGCACTCGGGGAGAAGGTCGAGCGCGGCTCGCAGCTCAACTTCATTCTCCTCAGGCTCGTAGGTACTTATGCGAACAGATTTGGCCTCGCATTCGATCGGCAATACAGCGTCCGAGCCATACACCAGCTGGAAGGGGGTCTCGCCTGTGGCTCGCTTCGTAGTGGTGCGAAGCGCCCATAGGACACCAGGTAGTTCCTCGACCCATTTTCCTTTCTTTCCTTCGACCATGGTTCGCAGCCCATGCAAGATTATCTTGTTCGAGGACTCGGCCTGTCCGTTCGCCTGCGGGTATGCAACCGAGGTGTAGCAAGTTTGGATGCTGTACTCTGCACAGTAGTCTTTGAAGTCATCACTATCAAATTGCGACTCGTTGTCAAATGTGCACATCCGAGGGACTCCAAATTTGGTAATGATGTTCCTCCATACGAAATTCATCACATCTCGGTCGGTGATCCTCTCCAGGGGCTCGGCCTCGACCCACTTGGTGAAGTAGTCGACGGCCACAATGATGAACTTCTTCCGAGAGAAACTCTTTGGGAATGACCCGAGGATGTTCAAGCCCCATCTTGCGAAAGGTAATGGGGTCGAAATGGGCTTGAGCTGGGTGGGAGGCCTCTTGCTGATCGGCCCGAACCGCTGGCATTTGTCACAATGCTTAATTAGTTCGGTCGCGTCAGTCTGCATGGTTGGCCAGAAAAATCCGGCTCGCAACGCTTTCGAAGCCGTTGCCCGAGCCCCTATGTGCCCCCCACAGTCGCCGAAGTGAATTTCCTCCAAAATATATTTCCCCTCGGTCGGGTCAACGCATTTCAGGTATGGGTGGAAATACCCTTTTTTGTACAGCTCGCCATCAACCAACGTGAACCACTCGGCCCTCTTCTCTACCTTCTTGGCCTCTTTCGGGTCGCTCGGAAGCTCCCCGTCCTTCAAATAAGCTAGCAGTGGTCTCGTCAACTCGGGACTCCGATCGAGGACCATCACAGTAGCGGTCCGATCGATGCTTCTAAACGGCAACAGCTCCCACTTAACGACCCTTGGGTTGTCGTTGAGCGAGGAGCTGGCCAGTCGAGCCAACGCATCCGCCTGCTGATTCTCTGACCGAGGGATCTGCTCAACCTCGAAGCGCTCGAGCTTCGCAGTGAGCCCTCGGACCTTGTCCCTGTACTCAGCCATGTGGTCCTTCGCTTCAAATTTGTCATTTAGCTGGTTCACCACTATAGCTGAACCGGAGAATGCCTTCACATCAGTAGCCCCTGCCGCCAGGCACATCTGTATCCCTGCAACGAGGGCCTCATACTCTGCCTCGTTGTTGGTCGCCTCGAAGCCGAAGCGGAGTGCGTATTCCGACCTCTCCCCACCGGGGAGTATGACGATCATACCGGCTCCGCTTCCAGCTGAATTCGACGAGCCGTCAACGTACAGCGTCCACTGTTCCTTCATCGGCCCCTCGGGCTCGTTGAAGGCGGCCTCGACTACGAAGTCGGACAATGCCTGCCCTGCGAGGCGGCGTCTCGGCTCGTATTCGATGCCATGGCTCTTCAGCTCGCATGCCCATCGAGGCAACCTTCCATTCCCATCGAGGTGGTTCAGTATCTTCTCCAGTGGATAATTCGTTCGGACAATAACTTTGTGGCTCTGAAAATAAGGTCGGAGGCGACGGCTCGTTACGAGCAAGGCCAGAGCGAGCTTCTCGAGCGGAGGGTATCGCAGCTCGGCCCCTGCGAGGGCATGGCTCACGTAGTAAACAGGGCTCTGGACCTTCTCTCTCTCCACAACCAGCATAGCTCCGACCGCTTGCTCATTCGCTGATAAGTACAAGTACAAATCCTCCTTCTCTCGAGGCACAGATATCTTAGGGATGTTGACAAGGTACTGCTTCAACTCCTGGAATGACTTCTCGTCCTGCTCGTCCCATTCAAAATGCTTCTTCTTCTTGAGAGCGGCGAAGAACGGGAGGCATCGGTCGGCCGACTTCGCAATGAAGCGTCCGAGGGCTGCTACGCACCCCGTTAACCGTTGCACATCCTTAACGTTCTTTGGAGAAGGCATATCCACAATAGCCTTGATCTTCTTAGGGTTCGCATCGATGCCCCTTTGGCTCACGAGGAACCCGAGACTCCTCCCTGTCGTCACCCCGAAGGCACACTTGTTCGGGTTTAGCTTCATCCCGTACTTCCTCAACGTTTCAAAGGTCTCTCGCAGATCTTTGTGGTGATCGCCGGTTCGGACACTCTTCACAATCAGATCGTCCACATATGCCTCCATGTTTCTACCAATCTGTTCCTTGAACAGCTGGTTCACCAGCCTCTGGAATGTGGCTCCAGCATTCTTTAGTCCGAACGGCATCACTCGGTACATGTACACCCCGAGCGGTGTGATAAACGCTGTCTTGGCTCGGTCCTCCTCGGCCATCGGGACCTGATGGTATCCCGCATAGGCATCCATGAAGCTCAGGAGCTCATGCCCCGAAGTGGAGTCCACCAGCTGGTCCATCCGAGGCAGTGGCTGACCATCCTTCGGGCAAGCCTTGTTGAGATTTGTGAAGTCGACGCACATTCTCCACGACCCGTTCGGCTTCTTTACCAACACCACGTTGGAAAGCCAAACCGGGTATGTGCATTTCTCGATATATCGAGCCCCGAGCAGTCGGTCGACTTCTTCTTTGATGGCATTGGCTCACTCCGAGCCAAAATGCCTCTGCTTCTGGTGGACTGGCTTCTTCGATGGATCAGCATTCAACTTGTGAGTGATGACCGAAGGGTCGAGCCCCGGCATCTCCTCGACGGCGAACGCGAACACATCTTTAAACTCTCTCAGCAGGGACACGAGAGGGGCCTTGACCTCTGGTTCGAGGGCCTTGCCCACTCGAACCGTTCGGTCGGCTCTTTCCTCTTCCAGTGCCACATCCTCGGTCTCCTCAAATGGTTGGGTGGGTCCTTCGAGGCCATGCCTCGCATCAATAGTCTCGACACAAAAAATTTCAGCCACGGCCTTCGCCGGGCTTTCCTCCTTCTTTCTCTCTTGGTGGGGGGTTCGCTCTCCTCGAGCGCCTCACTAGGGTTCACCATGGGAGGCCTGAGTCCAGCATGATAGCACTCACGAGCGACCTTTTGGTCGGCTCGTACAATAGCGGCTCGGCCATCATCTGTGACGTATAACATCAACAGACCCAAGGGAAAAACGAGCCCTGCAATGTCATTTAGTAGGGGTCGCCCCACCACGATGTTGTAAGCACACGGTATGTCAATGATGACAAACTCAACGTGGGCTCGCCTCATGTCAGCCCCTTCGCCAATAGCTCCTGGGAGGCGAATTGTCCCCATCGGGTAGATGGTTTGCCCTCCGAAGGCAACTATTGGCTCGCGAAGGGGCGTGATGTCCTTCGCCGTATACTTCAACTTTCGGAGACATTCAAAAGTCATGATGTCTACCGACGAGCCCGTGTCCACCAAGGACCTCCTTACTTGCTTGTTCGCCACCTGCATGGTGATTACCACCGGATCATCATGAGGTGACCGAACGTTCTTCACATCTGATTGCTTAACTGTCATGGTTGGGATTTTGATTTCGGGAAGCACCGTCGCGACCGAGTTGACGAAGAGCCTCCAGTTGGTCTTTCGACCACGGCAACTCGGTCCTCCGCTAGCGAAGCCTCCCGAGATTGTATTAATCACGCCAGGGCTCCGAGCCCTGGCTCCATTTCCTGCCTGGCCGCCACCACGAGCGCCCCTCTGATTGTTCTGCTTGTACCGATCCCTTTGGCCCCTCAGGCGCTTCAGGTATCGGTTAAGCAATCCATTATCGGCCAGCTTATCGAGCGCCTCCTCGAGGTCCTTGCAGCTCGCTGTGGCATGACCGTTCTCCATGTGATACTCACAGAACGCCCCCATGTTCCTCCGATCGTCCTGTGTCATGGGTCGAGGAGCCCTTAGCTGGTCTGACTCCTTGATCGCCATGAACACAGTCCTGAGCGAAGTATTGAACCGGTATGGCTTCTTGTGCATTGGGGGACCCAACCGATCCTGGGGTCGGACTCGAGAGGCCGAGGGCTCGTCGTATCCAGAGCGGTTCACGAGGGCAGCATTGATGTGAGCGGCCGCTCGCTTATACGCTTGCTCGAGCGTCTTGGCCTCTCGCTTTACCAAATCATACTTGCACTTTCCCTCCTTCATGCCGTGCACCAGTGCACTTACACCCATCTCGTCGGTTAGGTTGGCAATGTGCGTAGCAGTCGAGCGGAACCTCTGGATATAGTCGTCAAGGGACTCCTTGTCTCCTTGCTTTACCGCTGTCAAATGGATCGGCGTCTTCTTCCTCGTCTTACTGGTCACGAAGTGGCCAGTAAACTTCTTTTTCAACCCAGACCACGAACAAATGCTACCCGGTGGCAACTTATCGAACCACCGTTGAGCAATCCCAGTCAGCGTGGTCGGGAACAGCCGGCAAATAGTCGCCTCGTCCTCGGTCATATAACCAATGTTGTGCATATACGAAGAAATATGGTCGAACGGGTCCTCGACCCCGTTGTACTCAGTCATCTTGGGCTTCTTCACCCCAGGCACCCTCTCGGCCTCTAATATCCACCTCGCGAAGGGCGAATCAGCAGTGAACGTCCTCTTGGTTCGATGCGACCTATGGGAGTGGTGCTTCGAACTGGCCTCGCTTTCCGAAGCAGACTCCGACTCATCACTCGAAGTATCCGAGTCGACTTGTCGGGTCGCGCTTCTGGAAGGCTTAGGCGCATGGGATCTCCTGCGAGAAAAGTGCGACCTCCAAGCACTCCCTCGGGGTCTCTCCTCCTGAGTCTTGGCTCGCCCTCGAGTGGGCTCCTCCTCGACCAAGACTCCCTTGCCTTTGTCTCTCGCACCCACCTCCTGGTGCTTCCTTCGCGAGGCCTGGGTCGCCTCTACTTCCTCTCTTCTTCGCTTAAGGGTGTTTATGGTATCTCTCAACTCCGTTCTGGGGTGATGTTCATCGTAGATGGCCCTAATCCTCTGCACGGCCGCCGCCGTTCGCTGAGAAGGCGTTTTCCGAGGCCCACGCTTATGCTTGCTCGGCGCGGGTACCGCCTCGGCAGCAGGCGTCACCACCTGAGCGGCCATGCGCTTCTCAAGCTCGGCCATGCGCTCGCTCATTTGATTCTGCCTCTCGGCCTGCTCCTTCAGTTTGGCTCGGGCGTCGAACAGCTCCTTCATCATGGCGAGCTCTCGGGGGCGTGCCCTGCTTTCCATCACTTCTTCCTCATATTCCTCGTCATAATTCTCTTCGTGAAGAGGTTGCGCCTCTCCTCGGGGCGCTGACCGCTCGTCCTCGAGCGTCCTTGACGGGCCCTCGCCAGGGGCGCCAGGACGCGAGGGAGTAGGGTCAGCGAGCCCTAGGATCGGGTTCTCGCTCGCAACAGCTCCTCTCGAACGTGCGGGTCGACCTCTCGGTGCCATGTCCTCTCGATTTACTTCTGGCTCGGGTACGCTCGAACGATTCGACCTGCGAACTGTCCCCACAGACGGCGCCACTTGTTGGATGTGAGTTCTTCGAAGGACAGTTGTTCGGCTCGCCTCGCGAGGTACCTGCACAAAAGGGAGCCCGGTTTTCACCAGGCGTCGCCCCTCCGACGCTCAAGTCAGTCAAGGGGCACGAGAAGGGGTGGCAAATAAGACAAAGAGAGCCTTTTGCACAAATCAAGAGAATAATCAGAGAATAGAATATCAGAATTTTGGGAATGTGTGTGTAAGAACCTGATTTTGATGGGTCATAAAGGGGGTATTTATAATGATAGAGGGGGACCTAGGAATAATCCTAGGTTTCCCCACTCCATCTTGACCCTTTATTCCTTTTCCATCCAAGGGCTGTCCTTGAAAGAGGCTTTTTTGCATGATATGGGCTTTACTAAGGTTTACTTGGCTAAGGGCTATGGCCCAACCACAAAGTGGTACTAACACTTAGACAATTTCTTCCTACATAAATTATAAACAAGATTAGTAGCATTTATATTCCTTCTCACCACATGAGTGGTCAAGTATTCTGGGGTCTGTCTACAGATGGTTCTTTATTGACCAAATCAGCGACTTGGCTAGTACAAGGTCTCCTACACAGGAATGAGACAAAATGCAGTTTTTATTGGATTTGGAAGTATGATGTCCCAAATAAGGTTAAAAACTTTATTTGGAAAGATTGTATGGATGGTCTTCCCACTCGAGACAGATTAATGCGTAGTCATGTATCTGTTCCAGCTCAATGTGTGTTTTGTGATCATCTTTTAGAAGACGCATACCATCTGTTCTTTTCCTGCTCGCTCGTAATGGAGGTTGCAAATAAATTTGACGTGGAATTACATCTATTTCACACTAATAATACTGGCCTAAATAATATTAACAGCGCCGTTTGCCGCTCGTTCAGCCACAACCTATATCGTCTTAAACATTCAATGAACCACAATTCACTTCAAAAGCTTCTTTTTAATTGGTGGAATGTATGGTTCGTTAGAAATAGCTTGATTTTTAAGAATATAACACCTTCTGTTGATAAAGTTAAATGTCTGACGGACTTATCACTAAAAGATTGGGTGTTCTTTAGAAAACAAGATATTGATAACCCAAATTATTGCATAGAAAAACCTGCCTCCCGAAAAAATAATACTTTTAGTGAGAACATTTCTTGGAACAAACCCCCTCCAGACTTGTTCAAATTAAATTTTGATGGTTCTAAACTAAGCAATGGAAAGTCTTCGTTAGGATATGTTATCAGGAATTCAAATGGAATCCCATTATTACTCGGGGCCAAAGATTGTAGTTCTACAATTATTATTTTTGCAGAAGCTTTGGCTTTAAAAGAAGGTCTAAATGCAGCTATTTTCTTAGACATCAAAAATATTATAATTGAGGGAGACAATCTTTGTGTGATCAATTCTATTCGCCGTAATTGGAAAGTTTCATGGGAGATTTCTAATCTCATTACAGATATTGAAGTGGACTAATCAACTTTTAACAAAGTAGAGATTAATCTGAAAGGATGAATTAGGTTGGTCTTACATTAGGGGATCAACCTAGGCTTTCTTACCTTTATTAAAAAAAAAAAGGCAAAATAATAATAAAAAAAAAAAGGTTTTGGTACCTTATCTAATATATATTATAAAAGCCGAGTACAGCCCTTCATTGATGGACACTTGGCACAATCCTATTGGATGAGATTAAAAAAATATTATTGATTAATAGGATATGGAAGTACATATAAAATATATTAATATAGTAAAAAGGTAAATTAATAAATAATTAAAAGTTATAATTAGTTCAATATTTATATAATTTTAAATTAAATAGAAAAGGAAAGTTTTAAAAACTATTTAGTGTATAAAATATTAAATGGTTCAAACAGTCAATGGTTCAAAGCTGTCTAAAAAAATGATTTCCAATCTATGCAAAGTATATGATTCTCTTTCAATTTGTTAATCATGATCATAACATTTTTTTTTAGATGCGATGTCATGATCGTAACATTTATGACACAATATTTTCATTTTGCAATGTATCTCTTGAAAAAAAAAGAGGTCCCAAAAGAATGGTCAAATCGTAGAGATTGGAGAAAAGTATAAGCCTTAAAGTGAATTATTATTAGTTTAACAAGTGATTATAAAGATTTTCGTTTACGAATATTGCCAATTTGACTCTGTCGTACAAGAGTCGAAAGGTTTTTATTTGAAAAATATTCGACAAGATTAAGCATTGTGGGTAGAATATACTACTCAATAGTACTTAAAGAAAAATGTATATACAAAGAGTTAGTAATTGGTTCATGAATAAGGTTGCGCATGATGTATTTTGTTATGTAGCATTGGTTCATGAATTTGTCTATACAATTTTTTTTTTGTTTTTTTTTTTTTGTTGCTTCTTCAGTACCAGTTTTTCATATTATTATTAGAATCAGGTTTGGGTTGGACATTTTGTGCTATGTAGTAGTTCATGAATATGATTTAGTTGAGTCAGATTCTACCACGTCGAGTTATTGGATTTATCGGATTGTGGCACATTTGATGCATACAAATGTGACTTATTATTATTATTATAAAAAGTGATTAAATAAAGATCTCCGTTTACAACTTATATGTTATTGTAATTTACCATTCGATTCTTCAGTATGGTAATTTTAAGCTGAAAGGATTATATTTCATAAAGTACAGTTCAACTACATTAAGCTATGCTTATATTTAGAAACTCAAGCACATATAAAAGAAATAAATGAAATTCAAGCAGTATAATTTTTTTCCTATGTGTTAGAGTATAGTGAAGAAATATGTCTATACAAAGAGTAATAATTTTGTAGACAAAATGAGTAATAAATGAATATGATATAAAAGTTTTACCACAGTTAAATTTCTCCTTTTTGGTTTTGGATTCTCTTTACTACTATTGTTTCTAATTTTTCAAATATTTTGTTAATTTTATAGGTATGGTAAGCGCGGGTTAGGTCATATTAAGTTTTTTTTTTTTTAATACTCATTGAGCCTGGTTACTTAAATTTATTCGATCGTATCTCGAATTTTGTTCAATGTTTTTTGGTTTTTACACATACAATGAGGTTCTCATCTCGAATTTGTCTATACAATTTGCTCTCTCTCTCTCTCTCTCTCTCTCTCTCTCTCTCTCTCTCTCTCTCTCTCTCTCTCTCTCTCTCTCTCTCTCTCTCTCTCTCTCTCTCTCTCTCACTTTTTACTACTATTATTTCATATTTTTCAAAAGTTTCATTCTCTTATAAGAATTGAAATCAAGTTCAGGTTGAACATTATTATGTCAAGTAGCATTAGTTTATGAATAGGGGTTCATGAATAGAATTGAGTTGACTAATGTTCTACCACGTCGAGTTTTTTTATTTCTCGCGTAATGTCACCTTTTGATGCAAAAAATTAGGCTAAATAATACTTTGAAATGATGGCTATATAATAGGCTCTAATAAATATTTATTTAAAATTATAATGTCACAACTAAAATATTTTTTTTTATACATTAGATAAGGGTCAATACGTGACATTTGCATGCAACATTATCATCATAATTAGAGAGACTATAAGTCTTTAAGTTTAGTTATTATTCTTAAAATTAGTTAAAGTTCTCCCTTTAGGCCTTTACTACTTACTATTCAGTGTGGTAATTTATTGTTGAAAGAGTTATATTTCAAAAACTTGGATTAAAAGTTAGAATCGGGAACATGACACTTATTAACACAATTGTGTATATAATCAATGACTTTCTTAATTTTTTTTTAAAGACGGTCAATAAATTATATAAAGATAATGATGTAAATTACTAAGAGAAATATGTTTCTCTTGGTAAGAAGATTACGTATGTGTAGTTTATTTATAATTTCAACAAAGATAACAATAAAAGAATAGTGCAAATAGAGTTGAAAATTAGGAGGGCCAGATCAATTTCACGTAAGATCAGAGCGAGTTGGGTTATATTGAGTTCGTGTCATGTCTGATCTGTATGAAATTGTACATTCATAATTTATTATATGTGAAAGTACTTTTCAATACGAACCCCACGATGTGCATTTCATTATTTATTTTTATGAATATTTTATTCTTATATTTGTAAGTCAAACCCTCATCTCGATCAAAACGTCATCTACACTTTTATGGTGGTGGTAGTATTCAACATTTTTATAAGGGATTCCATTACTCTTTAAGTGATAGTTGACACTTATAAATTCATAGCTAAACTATATTTTTTCATAACATTAAATAATGTTCAACATGCTACATTTATGTGTACAATGTAATTATTTAGCAACGGTTTTTTGTGTGAAACAACTATGATTGATACAAATAGGGAGCCCGTGCGCGGCACGGGCACGCAAACTAGTTCTAGGTAAAGGAGGGGAGTCACGTTTACTTTATGCAAGAGCAATGTTTACGAGCCTCCTTTGGACAAGCATGACCGCATGAGCGGTGAGCCTCCTTCCAGGGCGGTCCTAGGGCAACTTCCCACACCAAACAAATGTTGATTGTCCCAAAATCAACCGGAACAACTTCTCGAAAAAGAAACCAAAGTTAGGATGAATAAAAACCAAAACGATGATGCATCATACAGTCACCCACCCTTTTTCTCTGCTCTAGCTGATGATTACCAAAATGAACACAACATTGTTCTTTCACCAAAAAACTGAAGGCATACCACATGCAGATTCTAGCAGGGCTAGCACCAAGGTAGCCATTGAGAGAGGCACAGAGCCATACAAAATTCCAGAAGCTTGTGTTACTATAGAACATAGAAGGGCACAAATCTAACAACCTACTTCTCTACAAAGTAAACTAACAAATACACATTCTCAACGTACTCACCGACCATCGTCTTTTATAGAGACAAGGCTTCCAATCGGGCCATTCAATCTCCTTTTGGCTTGTGAAGTCGTCCTTGTTTTAGAAAAACAAAGACAGATGGAACTTGGAAGCCAAACCAAAGTATTTTATATTAGCACCTACAACGAGTGCACTAGTACTAGTAGTACAAACACGGTTAACCTATGAAATGTTGTTCAGGAGTTGAGACCCACATACATTAGACACGTGTTAAAATCAGCAGACCCTAACTCCTGCTTTCACAAGCAACCACGGCTACCATGTTCATGCAGTCATACTGAAGCACCAAACATTTGAATGTACTCTAAGTCTACTAAGAACGTCCGAATTTCCATAGGGGCAAGTTCCGCAACCAATTTAAAAGGATCAACAGGTCCTCCTCTCGTCACCTGCGTCTCGCCTTGGAATGAACCTTCTACTCTCCATGCTAGCCTCTTCCTCTCCATCTCTGCTCTTTCTTGATTCGCAGATAAACTCATTTCTGTGACTTTGCGAATCTGAGGAAGAAATACAACATTATTCTAACAATCTACGGTATCTATTTACGTATCAGCAAATAGAAAAATTGCAAGACATGCACCAATTCTTTTTACCTTCTTGTTTGGGAAGAGCTTCTTGAGCTCTACATTAGCCATTGCTGACAAGTCTTTATCTTCTCTGACCTGTGCGTACGCACAAAAGGCTTACAGGTTAAACCAGAACGTGATAGCAATAATTGTAACACGAAAAAGAAGACGTAGCGATGCCAGTGATTTGTGATGGACTGATGGTTCAGGGGTATGCCAGTCAGGCGGCAACATAAACAAGTACATTGGAAACAAAGATCAGTAGCTTCTCACCTCGTACAGATGAGCCAATCGAAGCAGTATTTTTCCATTGTCCAGCTCCTGATAATGTTCAAAAAAGATATGATGATTTTAGTGATCCAAAGAATACAGAGTTTGGATAGTCAAATATGATCACCAAAATACTTTGTTGTGCAGGACATATTACACTTGCCTGTAGAGTAATTAGAGCGACATTATCAGGAAGGCTGTAAGAAGCAGCAATTCCAGAAAACACAGGTACATGTGAATTAATTGAGTCATCTTCGTCCTGCAAAATGAGAATATAAGATGTCACTTTGATTGTAAGCAAATTGGTCCTTCCGTTTTATAGATTTCTAGTGACTTCATTATTCCATCACCTGCTCTGCAAAAGCTAAGATGAGTGGTGAGTAAATCTCTTGACCTACAGTACGGCGCCATCTAGCCCCTTCCCCAGTACGGTCAATTCTGACATAGTATTTTCCTTTGATCTGCAGAATGATAATCCATGACTTCAATCATTACAACACAAAAGGAGTTTGGAATACGAGATTGAAAAACAGCATAGGAGACTGGTCGACAGGCGGTGGATAAAAACCTTGCTAAACAATATGCTAGTTCTGACTATGAGATGAATGTCTCGATAACAATGAAGTTTATCCAGAAAGTTCTACAATATAAAGAACCCTGATATTGAATGATAATATAATGCAACAGATATGACATGTGCTTCAGTCAACAGAGATTGACAAAGTCATTTCATATGAGAGCTAACCAAACCAATCAGCATAGTCGTGTGTAACTTGGAATGTGGATCCAAGAAATGCAGAGTCACTTACCATTAAACCTTTACAGTCATCAAGACTGCAAACGGTTTCATTAAGTGCCTCAGAAACACCTCTATTATCATCATGAAGCAACCTCCTGTTAAACAAAAATATCATCAGAAGATAGACCAGTAACAATCAATGTGACCAAGCTGACTCAGATATAAGGATGAAGAAAAGACCTATGAAGCATTAATTCTACTTGACCGTCAATTATACTGGACCCACCAACTGCACGGTCCACCAGCACCGAGAGTTCTGTGTCCCCATCTTCAATATACATTCCAAGATTTATCTGCAAGACCACATTGAGCAAACATATTACTTGGTATTACAGCAGAGTAAGTGCAGTTCGCAGAATAGATGCCTGACAGGTAGTGAAATTATCCTGGACAATACTTTGAATAAGACTATGATGACAGTCACTAATCACCAGCCATCGTAAAGACTCCATCACCCATCTTAGTTTTAAGTGCTGCCTTTACCAGGATATGACATCAACTGCAGTTTAGTAATATCAGTTCCAAGAGACAACAAACGGCTGCCAGTCACATAAAAGGCGGCAAGACGACCTCCTCAAGCTTTAGGGCAAAAAGCATGCTTGAAAAACACAACAGAAGAAGAAAACTTCTGGGTGAAAAGAAGCAATTACCGGATAATAATTCCCTGCAATTGGTTGATGCACTTCGAGGTTCCAATCTTCCCTGTAATCTCGAATCTGCATAATCCGTTAGATTGGTCATCATGGGGAGCTTATGTGACATTCTTGATCAAAAAGAATTCTATTCATGTAAAAGTATTTGGACAATGTTAGATAAGTGCTAGATACTTAAGATGTAAATTCATGAACTAACTCAAATTTAATTAAAAAAAATGTCCTCTGGAAGGGGGAAAAAAAAAAGAAGACATCAATTTAGAACTTCCAGGGCCATCACTTTCCCCCCACAAGGTACAAAATTCCCCCCACACACACGGAAATGAGAACGAAAAAAAAAAAAAAATATACTGCTATTAAGAGTTGAAATGCATCCTCATAAAAGCCATGCCTTCCCTCTCGTCATCATTGTCGTTCACTACACTTTTAATGAAGTAGTGATCTGGAGGCCCCTCTCCCTCGAGAAGGTGAAACTATAAACGGAGGCCTATGTAATTGCCAGACATTAACTTACTCTTTTTATAAAATCACGTCCATTGGAATCTGTGTAGAAAGTTTTATTTGTCTTCATGGGCGTCTTGAATTGGGTAACCACTTCTTTCCCGACTCCATCATCAACAGGTATAGGTCCAATCTGAACAAACATGCATAGATCACGAATTCTGGGACTAAGTAGAGTTCATGTGTAACTAAAGCCACAATACGACAAACTGACCATGAACTCTACTTCAGCATGTTCCTTTTCTTTGTACACCCTGGTAACCTGGAGGACAATTTGTTATGGAAGTTAGAAGAACATGTTCTCAGCTTAATAACAAGCTGGACACAAATTTGAGCTGTTAACAGCAGGCTGAATTTAAAATGATATTATTAATACGAATCCCATGTTGGCACATTCTCGTCTTCTTTTTGACGATCTTTTAAAATGAACAACTTCGGCATAACACATAATTACATATTATGAAACCAGGACAGGTACAATGTAGGAGCCATGATGTGCATATTACGACTTTAGTATCACCAAGCTGAAGAGCAGAAGATCATTTTTAACAGAATCTAAGGCAACTTTTAAGAGATCTGTCATCATCATGTGTAACAAATTAAGGGTGTAAATGGCAAGATGTTGTGGTAAAGTAAACTGTTCAAGCGCAATGTACATGAAGTAATCTGGTGCAGATAATTTAAAATTGTAAAGAGATTCTACTCTCAATCTACATAGAGTCATAAGTTCATATAGCATGTACCTGATATATCCATGATGTGAGCTGCTGATGTACCTCATCAAAAATTGGGCCTTTCATAACAGTTAAGGAAGCCTACCACATAGATAGTACTTCAGAGCTCGATCGAGAGACCACAGCACAACTGAAGAACACCAACTACACAAAAGAACACTACATACCTGTCCTTCAGTACTAACGGAGAATGTGCCATTTGGGCGGAAAACATAGGCCCCAGAGGCCTACATGAAAAAGCATTATCAAAGTAACAGAGGGAGAGAGAAAGAGGGGGGGGGGGCACGGCATGACAAAAATCAAAAATTTATATCATATTTCATATAGTTACCTGAGAGTCTCCATCTGTTCCGATGAAGCTAGAGTAATATTTATAAGACTGCTCAGTGACTGCATTAACCTTTGCCAAGAAAGAAAAATTTGCACTCAGTCAGTTTTAGGATACTCAGGTGGGTCCTCGACTTCACACATGTGCACTATTAAAAGATTAGCTTACGTACATGATACGCTTTCAGCGACAATACTATCAAACAAAAATTACAGCATGCAAAAAAATTTTTTTACAGCATGCACTTTTAACCACGTCAATTTAATCAAGCTTCTAAAAGGTGATGCAAAAGATTGCTAAAACTAACAGACAATAACTGTAGTCATCATCATCATTAAACACCTCGATCATCCGTGAAAATGACCCCCAAAATAAGTTAGCAATTTTAAGTCGGCTAATTCTTGACATGTTGCCAACTGCGTCTCTTGAAAATTGTCCCTAAAGGTTAATTCCACAGAATTCTTGATAATACTATCAGGAGGCAAAGAAAATTCTAGATAGCGGCTACATTTAGCTCTATGAAATTAAGTTCTACAAATATTAAGCAAGATGGAAAGGTTTACAAACATAAGACCCTTCGAACATCAAAGCAATTTCCTGTCTCCAACAAAGACTGACTGAATAAGTGATCCTAAAGTCGTGGTTTTGTTTTACACAAATTCAACAAGCTAAATATAATAGTAAGAACGGTAATTATCGTTCCTTCGAGACCTTCATGATATTGATCAACATTAAGGACAATATAGTCTTCTCACTGTTAGCCCTGATGAGAGTGCAGCCCTTAATAGAAGCAGATACTAAGTCAGATGTAATAGATTCTAAACACAACTCACCAAGTTCCGTTTATTAATGTACCGAGCGAGTTCTCCTACATGGACAGAATATTGTAACCTCAAATTCCCTTGTCCAACTTCTATGGTACTGTTGTCATTGTCTTTTACAGTATATGTTGATGATACAGCAGACCTTGCCCCTTCAAATCAGATCCAGAGCAAAGAGTAGAACCCTTTCAGTGCTACATCAACAGCTGAAGTAGATATAAAGGCTCACTAATCACTACTAAAGAAAACATCTAACCTGCTTGAGAACCTGACACGATGTATGTGCTGAAACCAAGGGGCGGTACAGATACTTCAAAAGCGAGCCAATACTTGACAGCTCCATCTGATGCTTTACCAAGGTAAGCTTTCAGATGATCACTCCTTATATTCAAAGAGGTGTTAGTGAAAGGCAGCAGCTGTGATGCTATTTCTTTTCCACTATAATCCCTTACCATGACCTTTTCAACATCTACCTACAAAACAATGAAGAACCTCATTTAAGTAACTAGCAGAACGAGCCCTACGTCCAATCATTGTTGAAATATCACATCGAAATGTCATTCCTTTTATTACAAGAACCAGTTAGGGCAGCAACAAACGAAATTAGGAAAAGAAACAGAAAATAAAACTCTAGAAATGCAAGTATAAATATTTATAAGGGGAGTACTAACTGGAATTCGTATGACTTCGTCTCTGTTCCACCCAAGAGAGTTGTAAACGACAACTACCTAGAATAAGAAATTGTTGAACTCTAAGCCAATACTGTATCAATGTATCAAACTAAAAGTAAATCTGAACAATTCACGATCATGAGATTATTACCAAACTTTTCCCCTTCGACAAGATCCTTTCAGACGGTGAGCAGTAGCTTATATTAAGAAGAGGACACTGCAAAGTGCAAAAAAACCACCAAACAAATTAGAAAGTTGTCACTCATGTAAGTATTTCTTAGAGAAAGCATGATTTCATATTTGTAGAGTGCAGCTATCTTGAATATTGCACGTGGCCTTAACGAAAAAAAAAAACATTTGGGTAAATATTGACGGATTTTCGTTTAATAATTATTTAAAAAATCCCAACAATCCCAAGTTTTTCTTTAGTGCGATTTTTGTGCATTAGATCAGACTAAAACAAAATGCTTGTATCATTGATTATACTGATAAGATATAAGTGGCATGTCTGCCATAACAATAAACCATTAACACTTACAATACCTACAGAATTGGTGATGCAATAAGACTCCAGGTTTAAGCCTATGAAGCTCTGCTATCAGCCCCCACTAATTTAAGCAAGGGAAATAAAGCACTAAATACGGATGTTGAAACAGTTAAAAAACAGAATATATCTTCTATATGGAGGAACAGTAATAAGAATTAAGAATATCACAGGAAGAAATTGTGGGTTCTTCTTGGTGGTGCAGGTTTTATAAGCATCATTCAGAACCTCGGGTATCTAATACAAACAGTCAACGATCACATAAATTGATTAACTACAAAAAGCACATGGATAGTGTGTTGCCTGTTCAAAGCTGGTATGGGATTCTCCACGTGTACTATGCAAGGAAGCCAGAGAAGATGAAACACCTTTCTCAGCCTGCAGATGAGAATTAAGACAGCTAGTTATTTTTCTACACATTAAGTTTGAATTGCAGATCTGGATAAACACCAAAACATTTAAACAACACCTCCAAATATCCCATGTGCAACCGCAACGTATAATCAGCAGCTACATGCTCTCGTTCCGTACCACTAACTGCGTCATGATGCTGTGCGATTCCCAAAGCAGCCGCCAACATTTCAGTTTGTGAAACTGATCCATTTCTTCCTTTAAGGAATTCCAATTGCCTTGCTGCCTGACAGCAAACCATGGAAATGATTTATACATCTGTAAACGTAAGACATTGGGCATTTCAGAGGTGAAAAAGCTAGACATGTATTACCAAGTAGTAACCACTCATCATCCTGACATAACCCTTAAAAGCAGGCCTACTTGTAAAGTACCCAGTCCAGTATGCGTTTGCATAATCTGCATAGCTGATGCATCAATTGCTTTAGTACAGCTGTTGCATAAGTGATAAGACAGTGATTCAGCCTACTGTTCTCATAAAAAGCAATTACTCACGGGAAGAAGTCATCAGTTTTGACAGGCCATGATTCATTTGTAGCATGCTTCGCATCTGTATACACAGAAGGTGTAGAATATAGAGCATTCACACGACCATCCTATAACCAAGTTCAACATTTTGACAACAGAAATCGTGAGATTAGAATGAGACAGAGAAAGTACATGGCGTATGAAAGAACACATCAAGTAAATAACATTACTTTAAAACTCGTTCACCAAATTCATACCAAATTAACATAATGAATGAGCTTGTCCATCTGCCTGAACCAAGAATTGGCATACTGATATCGAAAATCTTCACCCATGGTCCACATAATGTGATTTGTTCTGGTTATATTTGCCTACAGGACAATTCAGGAATAATGTAAGTCATCTCTCTTATATCTCAACCAGTTTAGTATCCATACCCATGACGCCCAAAAACTAGCCCGAATGATAAGAACAGAGGAAAAGTGATTTAAGGAGAAACATGCATCAATTTCCACTTTTCATTTGAGATGAAATTGTTCTGAAATAAAAAGTTGGTGAAAAGTAGAACCATTTCCATAGTAGATCGAGACTTTTTCAATAGTAACAGAACTGCTTCTTTTCAGTTATAGCTACACTACCTGCCAACCTAAGCTAGTTAGGATAATCACTCAGAGAGACCAGAAATTATTAAATCAACCAGGGAAACAAGATAAAGTGAAGAAATGGGCTCAGTTTGAGATACCCATTCCTCTTAGATTGGGTAGGGCCTAAGCATGCATCAAGGCCATCCGGCCAAACAATATAGGAAGAGGGAGAAAGATAGAACAGCCACGACCGGACACCTAACAGATAAATTCACAAAAAGACACAAACCAGTAAGGAGCACCCCTCACATCCCCACCGACTGTTCCAGTAGAGAGGACTAAAATAAAATAAAATAAACACTTAGAGAAGGGCACCCCCAATAAAGAACTATTGGAGGATATGAGATTATGGGACATGATGAAGATCATGAGCATAGGTCTAGGGAATAATACTAAGATTATATCTTAGCAATATTGGTATGTTAGGATAGAATATTATAAGGTTACTCGGATACCGTATGTCATATGTAATCGCCTAATCGGTATATATAGGGGTCATCCCTATACCAATAATCTAAGTCAGTCTATTCTAAGATACAAGCTTTCTTCCTGAATCACTATCTTACAAGGACCTTTCCTTATCAAGAAGTAGAATTTTTTATTATGTTCAATCCTATCCCTGTCCTGGAAATATAATCACCTGGAGTAACAATACTATCAAAATCAATTTTTCATAACAAAAGGCAGACTTTATTAAGAAAGAAGAGGACAATTAGAGAGAAGATATCCTCAAAGACAAAGAAGGGACAGGGAGGAATACTGATATATCAAAACCTATTAAAACAAACCTTTATTGTTTTTATTAAGAACCTTTTTATTGCAAATAATCCCCCATTCACATTCTCTGACATAAACTCCACTAAATTGTGCAATGTATATATGAGCCAACTATCCCTATGACTTCAACCAGAAAGTTAGGATGCCTTGACGGCACCGGATAGAGTTTCTTCAACTTTTATTACAATACAAGGCATTAAGAGCACAACTCTTTCCATTTTTGCTAAATCAATTGAGTACTCAAGTCAACAAACTTCAGGTTGTTTTCTCACAGAAACTTGTGAGTTGGAAATCTTGGAAAGAGTGAAAGAGGATGTGAGCTCAATATATAATAGAAATGTCATAACAAATAAGCATCTAGCAAAAAAGACCGCAACAACATAAAACACCCCTCCATAAACTCACCTGTGCTATGGCAGCAGCGACAAAGTCATTCACGCGTTCTTGAACATTATAGCCAAATAGTAGAGGGTCATCCTTCAAAATGAGGAAATATTTGGACCACCTAAATTACATTAGCACTGCCTAAATAGTAAAGTGAGGAGATCAATGAACAAAGGGGAAATGTACCTGAACAGGAGGGTCAACATCATTTATCTCAAATTTGAAGCCATCAGGGGGATCATAATGTACAGGAAATATACCAGTAAATATCTGCAAATGAGTTTGCCAGGACAGCAAAATTAAGGACAGGGGGGATAGGTACTAAGAAAGAAAGTGCTCAAAGATGGATCACTAAGCGATAAAGATAGGGGGATGAAGAACTAAGGCACAACATTACAAGCATGAAACATAGGTAAGTTGTGCGATGAACCTGTGAGGTTGAACCAAGAGACCTAGAACCACGCCATACCACCTCAAGGGACTTCTCATCTTTCCTTTTTGCTCGGTCTTGGTAATCAATTCGAGCGAAGAACAAGGAATCAAATCCTAGCTGCAATTAGGAACCATACGATTTGATTAAAATTTTCTCTTAGAGTATCATAAGCTGATCCTTAACACTCTAGAGAGACCTCGCCTATCAATATTTTATTGCTTTAGACCAACATGACTTGGCTGAAGCCAAACACTGCTGTGAACATAAGAGTCATAAAAGTTCATCAGATAGCCATGAATCCTCTAACTAACACACTTTAGGTGGTTTCAAGTCAGAAACAAAAAAAAAAAAAAAAAAAAAAAAAAAAAAAAAGAGAGAGCGAAGGAAGGAAATTTTCATTCCTTGCTTATTACCAGGACGGATTCACATATCCCAGCATTTTTAGGTCACGTTAACGGAATGAAAATAGCTGTAGGAATGCCAAGGCCAAACAATTATCAAACAGTAAAAAAGACATGATACCCGAAGACCATAGGCAATAGGCCAGACACAATTTCACATGACCTCACTCGTAATAGACTCAAACAATCAAACATAAACGAAAGGAACATATAAATAATACCTCTGCACCAAGCAAGTAAGCTTGAACAGCAGAATGACCAAATGGATCAATTTGCCAGCCAACTCGAGGCATCTTATCAAATTCATCCTTGATAAACTGATGCCCCAAAGTAGTCTGATCAATGAGATCAATGTAATGTGGGGTTGCCTCATCATGCATACACCATCCTCCATTTCTATATAAAAACCCAAATTAGCAAGCCAATAGTACAAAGCACATCGAGGGGAATACTTCAGAGTAGCAGATCAAATGACTAGCAGATGGGAGAGCTACTTTTTACGCCTAGTAACAGATACAATTACGAACAAGATGGATGACAAGACGAGCATACAGAACATCATTACAAAAGGAATTTAGTTGGAGAGAATTACATAAACTCTAGTTGACCCGAGTCGACCAACTCCTTGACTTTAGCCTTAAGCTTTGGACTCTGCTGTCTCCACCATCTCTTGAAAAATGCCTACATAGCGAGGCAACAATTTCAAAAAAATTAAAATTCGTAAGTCAGGAGTCCAATTGTTATAGTCTCAAAGAAGTATAAGGGTATTAGATCACTGATCAAATCAGAAGAATCAAGAAATAGGTTTTGAGTTTACTTGCCATTTCAACATAGATGAACTTGCGATTCTCATCTTCCAACAAAGCTGAAATGACAGAATCCAGCACGTTTTGCACACAGGCACCCTGTCACATCAACCCATCCACTATCTCACTACAAGATCAGAAATTTTAAGTGTTTTTGGGAATGTCGTGGATATCATAATACAAGTGATTCTAACCCAAATTTATATTGATGATTACTTCAAGCTTTACCAAATCATAGCAACCCATAAACAGCAATATGCACATAATTGAGCCAAATCGAAATTACAACAATGCATACATGACATGAGAACCATGAAATTCAGCTTGCACAAAATTCATCTCAAACCATTCTGAGAACATATTAAGGCATTTCTACTTGTACAAATTAAAGAGAAAGTCTTTTGTTGAAATTGCATTGTCACAAGGTTGAGACTAATACAAAAGAAAGGTTCCACATTTTTAACAAGACTATTTGGATACTTCAAACATCAGTACATACCAAAGCTTATCCCTTTTAATTGTAAATTTGATAGGTATGACCATAATCTTCTCATAAAACTATCCCATACTCCAATATTACCTGAACGTTTCAAAGATATGACCAAGCATGATTAACTAACATGTAGACATGAAGAGAGGACAGAGAAAGAGAGAAAAACCCAAATGAGTTTGTTGGCGCCAACGTAGTACTGATCAATAGTCTTCAACCAACCAACATCATCATGTGTATGAGGAACCAAATGCACATTAATCTTCCCTTCAACAATTCCCCCAGAAGTATTATAAGCTGTATATTCCGATTTTACGCCCACAGACATTAACAAACCCACCAAATTTATGAACAGCATTGACGAAATCGCCGCCATAGCTGATTTCAGAACGTCACAATACAAATTCAGTGGGAAAATGGAACCTTACAATGTTAAGAAGGAGGGTTTTAGACTTTTAGTGGGGGTTGACGTGATTCTGACAATAATCATGTGATCCTACTAAATGATTTGTAGTAAATTTGATTAAATTAAATTGTTACATACAACACTTTTAGTGAGTGACTGGAGAGTGGAGAGTGAAGAGTGACTGCAAGTACAACACTTTTTCATTGTTTATCTACATCCAATTTGGTTGATGTGAGACAATGTAAGTCTAAAGTGTTCTCATTCCTTTACACAAGTGGTTAGAAATTTGATTCTTCGATTTGCCATTTGAGCAACCAATAAATAAGATTGTCTTTACAACGAAGACTTATATCGACTTCAAACTATGTCACATAAGTTTTCCACTTGGTTTTCCAAAGAAAATTTTAAACACTCACCTTAACTGAAAACTTCGTCGTCATCATATCGAGTTTTATAACAATCAATTAATCAAGTATACTTTCTTTTTTTGGTGAGATGGACCTAAATTAAGCTAACCTTCAATAAACTCACATCATATAGAATTAAATCAAATTACACAACGACAACCACAACCAAGCATTATTCCGAAATTGATACGGGGTCGGCTAACATGAATCGTAATCTGTAACCCAAAATGCAATCAAATTACACTGACTGAACCAAACATTATTCTATCCAAAACCTGGCCTTATTTTATAATTAGATTTGATGGGCAGTATAAACTATTGACCATAATCTTATTATAAAACTATCCCATACCCCAAAAATGACCAACAAAAGCATGATCAAGCAAAACTAACCCCAAAAATTACCAACAAAACCATAATTAAGCAAGATTAACGAGCATGAACACATGCAAAAGAATAGAGAGAGAGAGACCCGGATGGAATTGTTGGCGCCAACGTAGTACTGATCAACGGTCTTCAACCAACCAACATCATCATGAGTATGAGGGACTAAATGCACATTAATCTTCCCTTGAACAATTCCCCCAGAAGTATTATACGCTGTGTATTGCGAATTGACACCCATAAACATTAACAAAATTATGAACAGCATTGGAGAAATCGCCGCTCCCATAGCTGTATCTTGAAGGTTACAGTTTGATGTGATCAGTAAGATAGACAGAGGTTTATAGGGATGAAGGTTTTGGTGGGGTTTACGAGATTATGACAGTGATCATGTGATCTTACTAATTGTGTTTTTGGTAAAGTGAATTGTTTCATACTTGCTTCTGCTGAAAGGGAAAATGATGACTTTTGTTTTGTTTTGTTAGTGACGGGAGAGTGAAGAGTGACTGGGTGAGTGAGTGACCACAAGTCCACGACACTTGACATGCTTTTCATTTTACAACAAGTTTCATATGAAACGGTCTCACGATAATTTATTGTGAGATAAACACAATTGTTTAAAAAGTGAACCGTTTAACATTGATCGTTACCATTATATGTTTTTAGTGATTTTGTATTTTACGATTTAAGCACATAAGCTGTGATTTAAAAGGGTCACAAAATATAAAATTAGGCATAATTTATGAATAACTCATTTTATATGGGCATTCTAATCTTACATTAAACTAAAACAATCACTAAAAGAAGTATAATGGTTACTAAGGCCTATTTGATAGGACTTATTTGCAGTAATATTCAGATCAGTTCAGGATCATTCAGATCAGATCCGTTCAGTTCAGTATCATTCAAATCAGATCAAGTGAGTTCAGAATCATTCAGATCAGATCAGACCAGAAACGTTCAAATTTTTATTAATGTATTGGTCCATAACTGATACTAACTCGTTGAAATTCTATCAAAATTTCAACACATTCAGATCAGATCAGATCAGTTCAGAATCATTCAGATCAGATCAGATCAGAATCATTCAGATCAAATCAGATCAGTTCAGAAAGATGCAGTCCTATCAAACGGGGCCTAAGAATGTAAAAGAGGTCACCATTTATATAAATAAAGATGGTCTCACAATAAGTTAGTGTGAGACCGTCTCACACAAGACTTATTGTGAATTTTTTGCGACTTAACTCCCTTCGTCCGAGTTCAAACACAACCGTATAAAAGAAGAATCCTTATTAGTTACTCCAGTGTGCACACTATTTGTTTAGCAAATTGTTTAAAATTCTTATCTAACTCGCTATGTAATTTTTTTTGTGAAACTTTAATTAGCCGATATGTAGTATTTTATTTGAAACTTTAATTAACCGGATGGTGTGTGCATCCTCTTCAATACGGAGGTATTTCCAGGTATGAGGTGTTTGAAGTGAAATGGATGGAGTAACACTTTTTATGTTTTGGATTATGTGCGTGTTCGGCGCAGCTTATTATTTTACCAGCTTTTAGATGTTTGACCTGGTAAAACATCTACTTTGATAAAATTGGAGTGTTCGGCGTTGCAACTCTAGCAGTAGCTTAAGTTATTGGAGCTTTTCTTAAACGTTACCCATAGTAACGTTTCACTGGATGATATTTTCCTAAAGTTAAGAGAGTTTCCTAATTAATCTCAGCTACCTTAATTTCTCTCCTAGTACATGATATTTTCACCCTTGAACACAGTGACTATCAATATAAACCCTTCAAAATAAATTTTCATACTTCAATATTTTGCTCATCTGTAATCTGATTTTTTTTTTTTTTTTGAGGGTTCTGTAATCTGATTGAATATCGAGACATACCTTAACTTTTTTTTTTCATTATTAAAACCTGGAGTTGCTCTTGACGTAAGATCTAATAACTCACTGAGCGTTTTAACCTTCTTTGGAAGAATTATGAAAGAACAAACTTAGAAAAAGTAAAATAAATCAATAAAAAAGGTACATGCAGTAGAGTCCACTTGGAAAATTAGATGGTAGAAGATCGATGATTCTATGTGGTAATGACCATAAGAAAATTTATATTTTATTAGTATTTTTGTATAAATGAATGTTGTAGTGAATCTTTTAATTAAGCAAAAATAAGTTTGAATAACAAAAAAATTACTAATATTCAATTTTGTACAGTGTTTGGGAGTCAAATAGGAAATGAGCATCTAACTTACCCATATCGTCATTATCTCTACATAGTTGCATTGGAGTATCGTTTTTCCATTGTTCACATACAAACTTCTTCACCATTATCAATGCCTTCAATGTTGAACCATGGATTTACTCCTACAGTTTCCATTATCGCTTTTTTTTTTGTTCATATGTTTTTCATCTATTAACTGTTTAATTAATTTCTTTGAAATTGGGTTTAAGCACACGGTCAAAAAGGTATTTACGGAATCACGGGGGATCTTGTTGCAAAATCAATCGACATGTAACTAAAGACGTCGCAATTAAATCGCTGAATTGTTAAAAAAGGGTAACCAAGACATTGTTAAATCTCTCGTAAAAAAAAATATTGTTGAATCAACCGTGGGGAGGGGGGAAACCTAACAATTAATCTGATGAAAGGCTTAAGAGTTAAACAGTGGCAGCCGTGTGGAGGAACATAAAATAACAAATGAATTGATCTTGAACGTATGACTAATTGACTGCTATATGCCATAGATCTTGATTAAATTAACCTAATTCTAATAGGTATTGAGGAGTTTCGACAATAGTGCACAACCAAACTAATCCTTGGTTTTATACTTTTTTATAATATAATTATTAGATATTCTTTTAATAAATTAAGATAGGAGAATAATTAACAAATCTTATTAAAATATAATTTACATTTGGTGAATACCACCGGCGGCAATGACCCTAGAATTTTCGGGTAGAAGATTGGTACGAGAACAAATGAAGCAAGTGTTGGGTCTAGGGTGTACTTGTGTGTAGTCCACTAATCCTTTCCTCTTTTCGTTAATGTTTGCAAAATGATGGATCAAAGTAGTATGAAACATATTAAATTTTGAGGTAGTCATGACTTGAGGGGAAAACTTCCTCTCCAAGCTTCATATGGCAAAAACAAAAGGGAGCTTGCAATCCATGGCTACAACACGAGGAAGAGGACGACCGCGAAAAGAAAAAGCACATGAAGAATCATCGGATCAAGAGGAACAAGATGGTACCAAAATTGTAGAGAATGGTGATGTACCCACGGGCTCGGAAAATCGGGCACCGGTGTTGATCAACGATTTTCTGGAGAAAGCGAGTTTCAAAATCAGTTAAAATCACTCAAATCTTGATCAGACAAGTTAATCAGTATGAAATTGGGATGAATGATGATAAGGATAATTCACATGTGAGTAGAAATGAACATGAAGCTACTGATGCCTTAACTACTGAAACCCCAATTACTGTGGAAAATGTGGCAGGAAATGGGGATATTAGGAATAAATCAGGAGAAACTAAGAAGGGGAATACACCACCAGTTAAGACATGGAGTAAAATTACTAAACCTAAGCCAAAAATGGGAATGTCATTGCATATTTTGAGGAAAATGCAAATGCAGAGGAAATTGTGATTGAGAAGGAAGATGTTGAGGAGGAAATAAATTACTGGGCTTTTACTCTGATGGGAAATGTTATTGGAGCTAAACCAACATTGAAGGACATGAAAGCATTTGTTGCTTAGCACTGGCAGCATCTAGCTTCTCCTGATGTAAAATACTTCAAAAAGGGGTGGTTTAGTTTCAGATTTCTTAACCAAGAAGATATGAAGTTGGTTAAAGGGTGGGCAATGGAAAATGGGAGGAAACACACTCATACTAAAGCAATGGGAACCTCGCTTCTCACAGGAGTTGGAAAGGATCACTCATGTGCTTGTTTGGGGTATTGTTTCCTGACCTTGAACCATGGTGTTGATCTGGTACTGCTCTGAGCAAAATAGCCTACAAAATTAGGAAACCATTATTTGCAGATTATACCACAACTCATAAGGAGAAACTGGCTTATGCGCGAGTTATGATTGAAGTGGATGCCTCTTCTGACCTGCCAAAAGAGATATTGATTTCAACACCATTCAGTGGCCAGCAAATACTACCTGTAGAGTATGAATGGGTGCCTTCTGTAAAGAATGTAAGAAACTGGGATATTTGGAGAATAGCTGCAAATTGGAGAAACAGGCAGCAAACCCCCCCCCCCCCCCCCCCCCCCAAGCAAGTCTACAAACCTATGGAAAAGGCTAAGGAAGCAAGCAAGGAGGCTGAAGGTGTTGCTCAGGCAGCAGTAGCACCTGAACCTGCAGCAACAGATGCCTTGCAACATGAGGAAATAGTGGATATTGGTCACTCTAATCCTGTAACTCCACTGCAAAAGGCTGATAGCATTGCAAGAGGAGAGTTTAGGGTGGTCAACAGAAAACACTCAGGCATAAAGAGTAATAATCAGATAGAAGTTGTGAAGAGTGGGTACAGATTTGCACATGTAACACCCCGTCTCAGCACCTGAGTCGGAAGTAGTCACCTATGACAGCTCGCCAGGCTGTGGGATGACCTCACAGGCCAACACGGGTCCTTTCGGCGCATTTTGACCTCACTCATGCGCACTCTGGGAAACTTCCCAGGAGGTCACCCATCCTGAAATTGCTCCCAATCAAGCACGCTTAACTGTGGAGTTCTTATCAGATGGGCTTCCTAAAAGGAAAGCCGACTTTGTTGGTATGAGTAGCACTATCAATCCTTTTAAGCACATCATATGAGCCTTTAATCTTTTAATAACATCCTCTGAAATCTGGGTTATTACAGCACAACTGCAAATTCCAGGGATACAGTAAATCATAACAGAGACTGGAAAAGGAAAACAAGACTATCTAGGAGAAGCACCTAACCCCATGATAGCAGCATCTTGGAACATTAGAGGGCTCAATGAAGCCCTCAAACAGCACGAGATCAAGGATCTCATGCTGAAACATAAATTAGATATAATGGGAGTATTAGAGACGAGGGTGAAAGAGCATAATGCTCATAAAGTCATCAAAAGGAGATTGCTGGGTATAATGTTGTGACTAATTATCAGCACCATAGGAATGGGAGGATCTGGGTTTTATGAAAAGCTCAACAGCTCAGAGTGGACATATTGAAGATGCAAGCTCAACAGCTCAGAGTGGATTCATTATCACTTTTGTTTATGGGAGTAATGATGCAAGAATCAGGAGAGACCTATGGTCTGATAATTTAGGGAGCATGGCTACTAATACAAGTCCATGGCTAGTCATTGGAGATTATAATGTAATTAGGAATAAGGATGAAAAGATGGGTAGCCACCCTCCAATTGTGGCTGACATGGATGATTTAAACAAATGCCTGAGCATGTGTGGATTGGATGACATCTCAGGGAAGGTTGTTTTTACACCTGGACAAATAATCAGGATGGGAATGATAGGAGTTGGAGTAAACTGGATAGAGCTGTCATTAATGCAGAGAGGTTGGATAAAGTCCCAAATTCTTATGTTGATTACGTGGCTTTTGGTATTTCTGATCATTCTCCTGTGATAGTGAGGGTGGTTGAAGGAATAAAAATCAGAACGCCCTTTAGGTATCTCAACTACTGGACTGCACACGAAGATTATCAGACAATGGTAGATGAAGCCTGGCAAATGCAAATAACTGGCTCTAGTATGCAAAGACTGTTTAGGAAATAAACTGAAAAATGTAAAATATAAGCTCACTGAGTTGAACAAAAAGCACTTCTCAATCCTCTCTAAGATCAGTGCAGGACTGCAAGGCAGCTCTACTGGAAAAGCAACAACAACTTCGGCAAAGCTTTGACTATAATGCTTATGAAGAGGTGGAGAAACTGAAGCTAGAGTATTTGAAATTTAAGCAAGCTGAACTAAGCATGCTGAGACAAAGAGCAAAGCTGCAACACTTGAAAGAATCAGACTGCAGTACAAAATACTTTTACACAAAAATTGCAGAAAGAAGGAACCAGAGTATGATTGGGAAAATCACTGATCAAAATGGAATCACTCATATAACACAGTAGGGGATCAGTAATGCTTTTGTGGAATACTATACTCAGCTGATAGGCACTAATCACACTGTAACACCAATTGAGGAAAATGTATTGGACAATGACCCAAAAGTTGATCCAACCTTAACTCTGCAGCTGACAAAAGAAATAACCAAGGAGGAGATTAAGGAAGCTCTGTATGGAATTGACTGAGACAAGAGCCCAGGGCAAGATGGGTTTTCAGCAGGTTTTTTCAAAACTAGTTGGAGCACAGTTGAAAATGACTTTACTCAGGCAATCCTGGATTTCTTCAAGTCTGGGAAAATGTCTAAGCAAGTCAATAGCACTATGATCACCCTCATACCAAAGAAAGAAAATGCAAGTAGTGTTGCAGAATTCAGGCCCATCTCTTGTTGTTCAACAGTATACAAAACAATAAGCAAAATACTGGCAAATAGGATCGCACAAGTGCTTCCTAGCTTAGTGGGGAGGAGCAAGCTGTTTTTGTGAAAGGGAGATGCATATTTGACAATGTAATGGTTTCTCAAGGATTAGTCAAAGGCTATAACCAAAAGAATGTCTCACCTAGATGCCTCATCAAGGTGGATATCAAAAAAGCCTTTGACTCCCTTAGTTGGTCTTTCATCAAAGATATGCTGGTGAAATTGGATTTTCCTGAGGTCTTCATAACTTGGATTTTAAGCTGCATTAAAACTCCTTGGTATTCTTTGAAGATCAATGGATCATATGAGGGTTTTTTTTCCAGGTAAATGTGGATTGAGGCAGGGAGACCCCCTCTCACCTTATATCTTTGTGCTGAGTATGGAGGTGTTATCCAGGTTATTGAGGAACATGCACAAGCGGAAACACTTCTCCTATCACCCCAAACTAAGATTCAGCTCACCCATCTAACCTTTGCAGATAACCTCATGATATTTACAAGAGGAGATACATGGTCAGTAAAAGCTGTAATGCAATGCTTGAATAAATTTGCTGGGTGGTCTGGTCTAGTGGCAAACAAAGCAAAAACTGACATTTATTTTGGAGGGGTATCTGATAAAGTGAAGCAACAAATTCTGCAGACTACAGGCTTCACTGAGGGGGAATTTCCCTTCAGATATTTGGGAATTCCACTCCATTCAAAGAAGCTGAAATATTATATGTACCAATTGCCGATGAAAAAGTTGCAGGGAGCTATTAGCCACTGGACTACACATTTTCTCTCTTATGCAGGCAAAATCTAGCTAATTAACTCTGTCATTTTTGGACTAGAGAATTACTGGTGTGCCAGCATTTTGATTCCCAAGGGCATTATGAAGAAAATAAATAGAGCTTGCAAGGATTTTCTGTGGGGCATCAATCCAGGAGACAGGAGAATGACATATAAGAGCTAGCATCTGTGCACCTAGGGATGAAGCTGGCTTTGGGATCAAAGAAGCTTTATCTTGGAATAAAGCAATGCTAGCCAAGCGGCTTTGGAAACTCAGCAATGACAAGTCAGGGATTTGGAGTAATTGGATAAAGACTTATACCCTGAAAGGTAAAAGCTGCTGGGAAGTACCACACAATGTAGCTGCTGCTGAATGTTGGAGGGGCATTCTTACAGTCAGGGATGAAATGTTAGAGAAAACAGGAAGCAGCAATGCAGCCACTCAGGAAATGTCAAGCTGGATTAAAGGAGGAAAGTTCAGAGTTTCAGCTGCTTATGATTTCTTCAGGAAAAAGTTTAGCAAAGTGAATTAGAAAAGAACAATCTGGGATAGGGCAGTGATGCCAAAGCATAGTGTGATAACTGTATTGGCAAGTTAGGGGAAACTGGCTACAATAGACAACATGAGGAAGAGAGGATTGCAAATGACAAACAGATGCAGCCTATGCAAGCAAGCTAATGAGTCTCATACTCATATCTTCTTCAAATGCAGGCTAGCAAAGGAGGTTTGGTCTAGTATACTCAGATGGTTGGGAATTCAAAACAGAGTCTGGGGATTGCAGAAATAATTGAGATGGTTTGCGAGGAAAAAAAGGGGAAAGCATTGGAAAGCTCGATGGGCTAAATGCAGCATCACAGCCACCATCTACACTCTTTGGGAAGAAAGGAACCATAGGATATTTGAGGAAAATGAGCATGGCATAGATTGGATTGTCAATAGAATTAAATTTATGGTGTGCACTAGGATGTATGGTTGTATGGGGGAGAATATCTCCATGAATGGAGTAGATGAGCTTATTGATTGAGCATACTCTAGTTTTTTTGTAAGATCATTTTATTCCCTATATGGAAGAATAAACACCTTTCTTACAAAAAAAAAAAAAAAGTAGTATGATACTACAAATTAATTATTTTCATTATGTTGATTTTATTATTATTGTTTTTATTATAAATTTATTGATCGTTGACGAAATGATTTCGGCTACAAGGATGTAAATATATTTGACAAATAATGATCAATGTCCTTTTAAGTAATTTGGTTATACAACAGCTAGTTTGGCCGAACATGTCATATAGATTTCAGCTACCACATCAAACAGCTCCAGCTAAGAGCTATCAGCTGCTAGAAATGCTACAGCTACCAAAAACGGTAAAGCTTCAGTTATAGTTGCTTTTACCGAACAGACGCTATAACCGGTATAAACTATTATTATGTTCATTCCTCCAATATGACACTCTTTTAGATGGCTTTTGTTGTTACACTAGTTTGCGTGCCCGTGCCGTGTCCGGGCTCCCTTTTTATATATTTATTTATGTCATTAAACAACTACACATGTTTAAACAATCGGTTTGAAAAAAGTTAATTAAATCTTTATTTTTTTAACGAAAAAGGTAATTAAAGGTGTTTTGATTTTTTTTTTTATCTCCTTTGTTCATTACCACTCCTGTGAAATAAAGAGAATAAAAATGAATGCAAATACTTCGTTTAAAATAAGCTGCATTGTGCCCCGGGTCACGCGCGAGGAGCTACCTATTTTTAGCAATCATACTCGTTTCACGATAATTCATGAACCAACTCTACAAAAAACAATAATGTACAACTCTATCCATGAAACCTTAGAATAGACATATTTTTTTCACTATTGAGTACTCTGTATATTCTAAACACATTGCTTAATCTAGTAATCGAATATTTATATTATTTATTAATTTCCTTATCAATATTTTAATATTTTCTATAGTATTTTTCCATATCCTACTTACCAATAATATTATTTTTTCTTCCAATAGGATTGTACAAAGTGTCCATCAATGAAGGATCGTACTCGACTTTCTTAATATACTAGTTTTATACTCTGAGACGTGAACTTTACCATCAGTCCATCACCTAATAATCATATGCTTATATGCATGTACAATGGGATATAATGTCTAAGTTACCCTAAACTTGTTAAATCAAATACTCCGTATTCAAATCTAAACTATGCTAGTAGTCTAGTACTCATCGTTGATCAATCTTAAAGTCGAGTAGTCATACATACCGTAAACCTCTGAAAGCCCCCGACACTCCGGCCCATTATATTTAAGCACACCCACTAACCTTCTGCTATGCTACTAATCTACTATCACTAGTGTGAATGCCCGTGCGTTGCACGGGTCTCTTAATAATGATATCAATTACTTGCATTTTACTTAACCCGTGTAGATAATTAAGTTCATTATAAACCTCATTTTACAGAATTTTGAGCTTATACTCTCTTGATGTGCCCTAATAAGTAGGTAACCATCCGTCTCAGCTTAAACGCCTTATCCCCAAAATACCCTTGTGTTGAGAATGATGTATACACTAATCGGTTTGTCAAAATTTCAAAAACATTATATAGCGAATTAGATAAGAGTTTTCTCTACCTTGTCATACATTTTTTTTGGAACTTTGATTAACTGAGTAGGGTGTACACCTTTCCAAATATGAGATCGTTTTACATGGGGCGTTTGAGCTAATACATCTTTTCAAATTATTTATTTATATTTAAATTATATATTAGGTTACTACAAAAAATTTTAATGTTGAATTTGCATCCAAAATTCTAATAATACGAATAACAATTTTAAACTTGCCAATCAATACTTCGGCAGCTTATTATAGCCAGCCGAGTATATATGATCAGGCATTATGATTGTGAATGTTGATTTGGGATTATTCCAACTATTTATAGCTAACTGATTGTTTAATTTCGATTAGGATTATTAATATGATAGATCAGGATTAGGAAAATATAACATAACCTTGCCCGAAAAATCCCTCATTTATTATTATGTACTATAATATTGATTGATAAGGAGTTTCTAGAATGTTCCATTCTTATTTAATTATATGAAGTTTCTAGAATATTCCATTCTTATTTGATTATTTTTTACTTACCATATCTTTTCACATAAAATTCTTTGGTCAATTACTATATATAAGATTTAAATACAATTTTTTGATAAAGAATATGGAAATATGGACATTCTAGAATGTTCCAATCGTTGTGGGAGTACAAAAAAAAGCTTCTTTTAATAATATATATTTAAATACAATTTTTTGATAAAGAATATGGAAATATGGACATTCTAGAATGTTCCAATCGTTGTGGGAGCACAAAAAAAGCCTCTTTTAATAATATATATTGACTAGTTTTAAACCCATGCGTTGCACGGTTATATAATATCATACGACTTACGTAATAATCATTTTCTTATCATTTAAATAAAGTTGTAGTTTTATTTTTATCTTTATTGCCTCCTTATCAACGTTTTTTTTATGTTTATGCACCTTCTTTTTCCAAAACGTATAATATCATCTTATTATTTCCCAAAAAGTATGGTATCATCTTATTATTGATAATGAGTTATATATCCTTTACCTTTTTATGCACCATCTCTTCCCAAAACGTATAGTATCATCTTATTATTTCCCAAAACGAACAACAATTACTAACTTTACTTTCTATACAATCAACTTTTTTTTATGTTTATGCACCATCTTTTCCAAGAACGTATAATATCATCTTATTATTTCGCAAAACGTATAATATCATTTTATCATTGATAATTAGTTATATATTCTTTTCCTAAACATACAAACTCAAAAGATTACAAAGCTCTAAGAAAATTAGAAATGGTCTAGACGCGTTGAATGACCACGAAAAAAGATTCGTTTATATATATAATATATATAGAGGCTGTATCCGGTCAGAAGGTCAGAAGTAATCTGAGCCACTCATCTACACAAGATCAATGGACAAGATTAAACCAATTTAATAAAAACAAAAACATAAAACACAAAAAAAAAAAAAAAAAGACCCACCCCCCCTTCCCTTTTCTCTCTCCTCCTCAACCCCCAACCCTCACCTCCCCGACCACCTCATTGCTGCCGGCCACCGTCGCCGACCACCACCATTGACGGCCCCGACCCAGCCACGACGACCGCACCTCTCCCGCGACCTCCCCTCCACCGTTTCCACACCCCGCCGTCCCCTTCTTCTTCCCCATTTTCTCCTTTTTCCACTTTGAAAATTGGGGGAGAGGTGGCAACAAGGGCACGAGGGGCGCGCGACAGCGGGGGAGGGCCGGCGACATCGGGGGAGGAGCGCCGAACGTCAGGGGAGGGGCGGCCGTTGCGGATCGGGGCTGGCGAAGGGAGTGGGAGAGGAGAGAGAAAATAAGAACAAAGAGGCGTGGAGGACGATGGAGGTGGTGGCGCGATGGATGCGGTGGCGCCGTGGGGTCGCCTGACCGGCGCGCGTCGGTGGGTGGTGGTGTCATTGCGTGCGGTGGTGGTCAGTGCAAGGGGCGGCGGTGGAAGGCTGGTGCGTGGTGGTGGTGGTGGGATGGTGGAGGAGGAGAGAGAAAGTAAAAGAGGGGTTCATTTTTTGTTTTTTTTTTATTTATTTATTTTTAAGTTATGAATTTTAATGTGTGAAATTATTAGAGTTATTAAAGTTATCAAAGTTATTGGAGTTAAGTGGAGTTACGTGTTTTATAGTTATTGGAGTTATTATAGTTACGTGTTGCAGTTAGTGAAGTTATACTAAAACATGTTTTTTAGTTATTAAAATTAAGTTAAAGTTATTGGAGTTAAGCTAAAGTTACTGAAGTTAAGTTAAAGTTACGAAGTTATTGGAATTATATGCGCTATAGTTACTGGAGTTATAGTAAAACTGAAGTTATTAGAGTTAAATTGATTATCAAGATGTGTGGCTGAGATTACTTCTGACCTTCTGATATAACTTTAATTCTGACCTGATTGAATTACTATATATATATTGATATACTCCCTCCGTCCCAGCTCAAACGCCTCATATTCCATTTCGGGACGTCCCACCTCAAACACCCCATCTATTTTGGGACATATTTAAGTCTCCTACTTTTACTTTACATCCTCTCTCATATTATCTCTTCTACTTTTATTAATCCTCACATTCTCTCTCCTCCTCTTTCCTAATATTACCCCACTCAACTTACTATATCAATTTTTCTTATTCCACTACAAAAACATCTTGGGGCGTTTGAGCTGGGACGAAAGACGTATATAAGATGAGAGTATGAGCCAACCATGTGTTAAAAAATGATGAGAGAGAAAGTTAGAGAGAGAGGCTCTGATTTTTCTAATTAGGTTGTACGGATAATTCTGCGATTTCTCCAAATTTGATTTAGATCCAAGCTATGGTCAGATCTAGCTCAAGTAGGAGGAAGTCAGGCTCGAGAAAGAGTAGAAGTAGAAGCAGGAAAAACAATCAAAAATTATTCAAAGATGTCCCTTCGACCTCACATGCAAAAAATGTTGGAGTAGGTGTCCTCCGACAATAATGCGTTGACTAATTAAATCTAATTAGGAATAAACCTGGCATATATTATATATATTAAGTCAGTTGATTAACGTAAATCGATAACGGTTGGCTGGCTAGAGTTTGACGTTATTGTCGTTTAACGGCGGTAATCAACTGATCCCTCTCGGTCACACCGGTAAAGATAGTTTCTCCAAAAATATTATATTTGCATTTAATACAATATAATATAAACCCTAATGTATTAGTTAAAGAGTTAACTGATTATGTCGGATAGTGTTTTAAGAGTTCGGAACTCAAGTCGAATAAATTATGGTTTTTGTGTAAATTGTCAAAATTGACAATTAGCTATTTAAATTACAAAGAGTTGTAATTTTAGCTTAAAATGATGTAATTAGTAATTATTATATAGAGATATAATAATTAACTAACACTTAAAGAAATAAGTGTACAAATTATATCCAAATTGTAACATAAGATGTTAAGGGGTATTTTTAGTAAGGGCAAAATAGTCATTTTGCCATCATTACTATATATAATGTGTTTTATCCTCAAAACACATTTAACACATCATTTTTCACAAACACAACAAGTTTTAGAGAGAGGATTTGAGAGAAAACCCTTCTTTTTCTCTAAAAATCAGCCAACTTCAAACACCTTCTAAATCAAGTTTTCTTCATTGCATGTCAATGAAAACTTGATCAAAACACTTTACTAAACCTAGAATAACATTAGCTAAAGTGTTAGCTAATTTTATTTTGGTTTTAGGGTTAAAATCTCATAAAAACTAGTCTTTTAGTGAGATTTTTGGAGAGCTTCTTTGGTGGATCAAGAGAGGAGGTTTCCTAACTTGGAAACTCAAGACTAAGGAGGAGGATCCCCATTAATTAGCAGCTCAAGATCCTTCTTTTGAAGGAAGGTCAAAATTCCTCTTGATTAAGGTATAAAAATATGTTTTATCACCTTATTTATGCTTTAATCTTACATGCAACAAAAGATCCTAGCTAAACTTAATTAGGGGTAATTAAGTACTAATTAGAGGAGTCTAATTAGGGGCTAAATAACTTTCATGTGGTATCAGAGCATCGGTTTAAGTTGCATGTTAATTTTAAGTTTTAATTAGGTTAATTGGTAACTTAATTAATTTTTAATGATAAAAATTGGTTTTATCATACAAACTAAGGTTGCATGTGATGTTTTGGGCATGTGGATGCTCCAACCGAAATTATGGTATTTTAGGAATTTATTTGCTAATTTTTGCTTATTTTTGGTTGTTTTTACAAGATTAATGCTATTTTCTAATTAATTGGTAATTAGATTAACATGCATGTTGATTTTTGTAATTTAAGAAATTTATAATTTTTCCAGAATTATAATGAGTATAATTTCCAGAAATTTATTTCATAATTTTTATTGGCCATTTGTTATTAATTAGTAATAATGTAAATGGTGGAAAATTGATTTCTTAAGAAAAAATGACCAAAATAATTTTGCATATTTTTGTCCTTAATTAGCTACTGGTTGTGAGCTTAAATTACATAATGAAATAATTTCTAAATTTTTTTCATAATTAGTTATGATTTATTTAGATATTTTCGGGTTTATTATGTGTTTTTTGGACAAATAGTTAGCAAATATAATCAAATTAAACTAATTAATTCAATTTTAGTGGAGACTAAATATTGAAAAACTAATTTGTTGGTGGTTAGTTTAAAATTAAAAGGTGTTTTAAGTGTTGATTATTGATTCTAATAAGTTAGAATCGGAAATTCCTAAATTTACCGGGTTGCTTGTACTGTAAAGTTGAAA
The DNA here is from genome assembly GCA_963457585.1 of Spergularia bocconei. Classification (NCBI taxonomy): domain Eukaryota; kingdom Viridiplantae; phylum Streptophyta; class Magnoliopsida; order Caryophyllales; family Caryophyllaceae; genus Spergularia; species Spergularia bocconei. The sequence continues at coordinate 10,919,727 of OY734943.1, forward strand.
ATCTGATTTTCGGTCTTATTTGCATGATTCTAAGTATAGTATGGCCATAGAGTACTATAGTATCGGTGTAACACCCCGTATTTTTGGGAGTTTTAATTAAGGAAGTTTTTTGTGAAAGATAGTCATTTCGAGGATTTCTAATTCTATTTTGGGTAATTGAAGTCTACTTTCCTTATTTGGCCGACTTCCTAATTGGGCAGTCTAATTAATAATTAACGTAAACCGTCTTACCAAATCCCGTCTTTTAACTCACACCATAAACTATAAATACAAAACAAAGAAAGAGAAAGAGAAGGAGAAAGAGAAGAAGAGAGGAGCCGAGAAAGAGAGAAGGAGAAGAAGAAGCAGCGCGCGCCCCGAGAACCGCCGCCGCGCGCCGCCCATCGCCGCCGAGCACCACCGCCGCCCCTCTTGTCCCTTTTTCTTACTTCTAGCCTCGAGAATAGTATGTTTCTACACTTAGTTCTAATAATTTCAGATTAGGGCTTTTGATTATATTCATGTTGATTGAAGTTAAGCATGAATTTGATGATAATTATTTATGTTTGGGTTTGTAGTAGTAATTATTGATGATTTGATGCATGAAATTATTAAGGTTTTGAATTAGGGTTCTTATGATTGAGTTTATGATGAGTTGTTGATGATTTCTATGGTTAGAATTGTGTAGTAATTGAGAGGATTGATTATTATGATTTGTTAAGCATGTTGTAGTAATTTGGGAGTGTTTTATGATGATTTTAAGGTGGAAATTATATTCTGTCCAGATCTGATTTTGTCTTAAGTTAAGTGTTATTATGGGTGTTTTGATGGTTTGATGATGGAATTATGTTGTTGGTATAATTGGGTAAGTGCTGTGCGAATTTGGTGAAGTTTGAAGATTGTTTGGATGTATCAATGTCTTTTGTGTTGGTTGGAAGTGTTGATTAGTAATTGAGTGTTGTTAATGATTTCTTAGGTTGTGTGTTCAAGGAGATACCGTTCTAAACTTGAGTTTGAGCTTGTGATTTTATTGGAAGGGTAAGAACGTTGGTTACAAATCCCAACCACAATATCTAAAACTCTGAAGCTTGTCTATCTTGATACTAACCTTGTTTTCCATTGATTATCGCTTCATGTTTCACCTATCATTGACTTCCCGCTTTCGTATCAATACCTTTTGAAATAACCATGCAGCTTTCCCCGCCAAACGGCTCAAAGAACCGGCCCTTCGGCCTCTTGATTTCCGCCGGCTCGGCCCTTCGGCCTTCGGTTTCTTTCGGCCACTCGGCCTCTCGGCCGAGTGCGTCTTGTTGTTGTTGTTTTGTTGATTGGTTGTAGTTTGTATGTTTGATATATTGTTAACGATTGTATATTATGTTTTGTTTAACGCGCGTATATGATTGTGTACACTAATGTTAATGATAATGATATTGTTGATGATGTTTACCACCTAGAGTAAGGTGACGCGGGCCGGATCGGTCACCTCTAACCTCTGATCAAGGTTGTTTAGGTCGGAGTAGCTACCGACTTCCTAATCGACTTACCTCCTAGAGGCTTCGCATCCTACCTGGCCCTCTAGTGAGGGGTGTGCACACTTCAAGACGTTAGGATCTGTTTTCTAGTACTCTAGCTCGCGTTGGTTCGAGATTGTGGTGGCTGTGGGGTAGGAGCCCAGCCGTTGACGTAATGATGTGACAAGACTTTTGGCTCTTTTTAGCGATATGGCGAATGTCGCACCTTTTGAATTGTTAATGTATCGATTGCTTATTATTTGTTAGCTACGCGCCTCAAGGCGCGTATCTTTTGTTTCCTGAATTGTTTTATGGTTCTTACTCAGCCTGTATGCTGACGTTCTTTCTTCTGGTTTGTTCTCTACCATGTTCTGGGGCCTATGTCATTCTTCGATGGCATAGTTTGACAGGTCTTGTTGATGTGGATGCTTGCTAGAAGAGTCAAGTGCATGCTGGGGATTTTAATACTGTCATTAGACTTTTATTGTCATTTGGATTATGTATTTTTGAAATAAGTTTTGAGAACTATAGCTCGACATTGTTTAGGACTTCCGCTGTTACGTTTCTAGTCTATGATGTAATCAAATAATTAGCCTTGCAATTGACTTAGTAGTCAATTGCGGCATAACAATTCTAAGTTTATTTCCGTTTATAGTTCGGTCAAAATTTAAGGTTGTTACAGTTGGTATCAGAGCATTAGGTTCTGATTCGACGAGTCTAAAAATGTTTTCAAAATTTGATTTTCAAACTGGGATGGGATGGGTGCATTCATACGCATGCTGATTGCTACATGTTATGTGCCATTTAGTACCTAAACATTTGACTAGAGAATGCTTATGAGATTCCTAACCTTGATGATTTGACAGATGATTACTGACCCTTTTGGATTCGCTTGGACTTTTGGAATTGATGGAATGATTGGAGACGCAGCGATCGAATCAAAGACTGACACAATAGCTATGAATCCAGGATTGTTTTGCATACCTATAGGATGGGGAGAACCCGTTTCACACTTTGTTGACAGGGTAATAACTAGACTTCAAGTGGCCAGAGAGACTTATGCCTGGGCTACGAATGAAGAAGTGATAATGTTTGTGGTTTTGGTTAACCTGAAGCACGAGGCACGATGGGATCATTTGCGCAAACGCCTTGAGAGGATGGTCTTTTTCGCATGCCACTTTGGAGACTTGAAGTATTTGATAACTGATTCAGGAGAGCCTTTGACTGTGGACGAATTGAGAGCCATTTTGAAGTATGAGGATCTGCTCTACAAGAAAATGGTGGATGATCTAGAGAAGTTACCTGAATACTTGGTGGAAGCCACAGTTAACCCATACTACCCTCATCCAGACCCCTATAAGATCTATAAAGATAAAGCTGAGGAGAAAAGGAAGAATGAGTTGGCTACACACCTTGCCAATAAAAACATTACACCTGGAAAGCGTTACTACATACCTTCCCCACCTAACTCACCTGTGTCAATCAGAGGGAGACCCTTATTCAGGCGTACTGCTCGAAAGAGTGTGCGTCCTTTCATCTTGCGTAGAGTCAACCCTGAACCTAATAGAAGGGAGGTAGAGGAGGAGGATGATAACTCGTATGAGCCTTTAACCCCTAGTGAATATGCCGCTCAAGAGGAAGGTGAAGGATCGAATGAAGTAGGAAGCCATGAGAGGAATGCTTGAAGTCATAACCCAAAATTATTGGGAGACTATGTGCTAGGATTTTATTATTGTTGCATTTATTTTCGTTGAATAATGTGTAATGTGAAAGTTAAAGACAGGTCACATGTTACATGAGTCATAAGAGGGGACCGTACCCCAATATTATTATTAAGTATATTGAATAATAGAGATTTATGTGATTTATTTGCTATTTGAAAGTCTATTATATGTGATTTGATGTTATGATTGATTTTCGATTTTGCCGAATTGATTCTGATGCCGGCACGGCTCGTGCTACAGTGAACACGTGTCGTGTTCCGAAAAAAAAAAAAGAAAAAAAAAATCAAAAAGTTTCGTAAAGTTAAACTCGCGCGAGACGAGTAGCTGGATGCTGAATATCATGTGTATATAATTCTGGAATGAATTCTTTACATGATTTACTGATTTTGCGATTATGCGATTAATTATTGATTGATATATCTTGATTATGATTTTGAATGTGTGAAATGATTTGGGAATTGGGTAATGTGATCTCAACTGATTTGAATGTTGATGCTTTATAGACAATGGTGCGAAACAACATACCTGACTTGACAGCTGTTCTGGACCAACTGGTACAAAACCAGAATACAATGGTCCAAGCTATGGCACAGATGGCCAATAATGGAATGAATGGCCAGATTATTAACAATAATGTTGGGAATGATGATGAGATGCTGTTGGCAAAGATGTCTGATGCCGTACAGAAGAAAAGGCCTAACAATTTCACTGGAAAAGGAGAACCCAGTGTACTTTTGAACTGGTTGGAAGACATGGAGAGGATCTTCTAACTGTTGGTTGCCCTGATAATTGTAAGGTTAAAGTTGCTGTGTTCTATCTTAAGGAAGTAGCTGGACGCTGATGGATGAAGATTCAGGACGCATTCTTCAAACCAGTGCAGGAGAAGCTAGCTGATGGCACAATAGTGGAACATTACATGGATTGGGCAGTCTTCAAGGTCCTAATTGAGACAGAGTTCTTTCCAGAACATCTGAAGGAACAGAAAGTGGCTGAGTTTGAAGCACTACAGCAAACAGAGGGAATGTCTGTCAAGGAGTTTTATGATAAGTTCGAGGACTTAAACAGGTTTGCTGAGAGCGTAACCCCAACTGAGACTGTCAGAGCCAATAGTTTCAGAAAGAAACTACTGTGGAGCATTAAGGGATGGTTTGTTTCCGAACGGTTCCACACTGTGAAGGAAGTTTATGAAAAGGCTACAACGGTGGAACAGAATATGGAGACAATGAGTGCTGAAATTGGAGGAAAGAGGAAGGAGAGCCCTCTTGACTTGATAAGCCAACCACCCAAGAAAGGAAATTTTGGGAATTTCAAGGGAAAAGCACAGTCTGCTGGTACTGGAAACCAGGGATTTAAGAATTTTCCAGCGAATAAAGTTCAGAGTTCGAGTACAGCTCAAAACAACCCTTGTAGGAGATGTCAGCGCACCCATACAGGGAAGACCTGTACTGGCGAACCAATAACTTGCTTCCACTGTGGCAAACCGGGACACAAGGTCGCCGACTGCTACTCTAAGATGCGCGGATACCCACCAGTGGCGCCCACAGGAGGGGCTGCGGCGCCAAATAAGTTTCCAAGTTTCAAAGCTCAGAGTGGGTATGCTAATTCGAATACCACGTACAGAAACCCAGCACCAACCAAGGGAACTGCCTCTGCGGCACCAGCTAAGCAAGCTGGATCGGTCAGTGTGGCCACCCCGGCTAAGAAAGCCAATGGACAGCTTTATGTTATGAATGCTGAGGAAACTGAGAATGCTGATGTCGTCTCGGGTAAATTTCCTGTTAATTCAGTAATTGCAAATGTTTTGTTTGATAGTGGTGCGTCTCATTCATTTATTGCAGATAAGATTGTGGAGAAGTGTGGACTTAGTGATAGTTCTGCAGTAGATTTTGAATTCTCAATGCCTAATGGTTCTAATGTTATGTGTAAGAGTCAATTTAAGGATGTGCCTATAGTGATTTGTGGTCATGAGTTTAAATCAGATTTAATTGCATTTCCCCTAACGAATTTTGATGTTATATTGGGAATGGATTGGATGGGTCGATATAAGGCAAGGATAGACTGTTGGTTAGGGAAGATTTCTCTTCGAGGACAGAAGAATGCTCATGTGACCTACCGAGTACTTCCGAAAAAGCCAAGGATAAAACTGGTGTCTGCCATGAATCTGAAGAAACAAATAGCTAAGGGTGAACCCTTATTCTTGTGTCATGTACAAGATACCAGCGTGGAATATCCAGACATAGGAGATGTCGAGGTAGTGAGTGAGTATCCTGATGTCTTTCCTGAGGAGATTCCAGGGATGCCTCCGAAGAGAGAGGTGGAGTTCAAAATTGAGTTAGTACCAGGAAAAGGCCCTATTGCTAAGACGCCCTACCGAATGGCGCCGGTAGAGATGCAGGAACTGAAGAAACAGCTTGATGAATTGGTGGAAAAGGGCTATGTGCGGCCAAGTGTTTCGCCCTGGGGAGCACCTGTTTTGTTTGTAAGGAAGAAGGATGGATCGATGAGATTGTGTATCCACTACAGAGAATTGAAAATTGTGACTATCAAGAACAAATACCCTTTACCCAGAATCGACGATCTATTCGATCAACTAAAGGGTGCAAGTGTGTTTTCAAAGATTGATTTGAGGTCTGGATACTATCAATTGAAGGTGGCTGACGAGGATGTACCAAAGACTGCATTCTCGACTAGATATGGGCACTATGAGTTTACAGTGATGCCCTTTGGGTTAACCAATGCACCTGCGGTATTCATGAACCTCATGAATCGTACTTTTAGACCATACTTGGATAAGTTTGTAGTTGTGTTTATTGATGATATTTTGATTTACTCCAAGGACAAGGAGGAGCATAAGGAACACTTGAGAATAGTTTTAGAGATCCTAAGAGAGAAACAATTGTATGGTAAATTCTCGAAGTGTGAATTTTGGCTTGATAAAGTAGCATTTTTGGGACATGTGATATCTAAGGATGGAGTTGCAGTGGATCCAGCTAAGATCAAAGCGGTCAAGGACTGGCCGGCCCCTAAGAATGTGTCTGAAATTAGGAGCTTTTTGGGACTTGCAGGTTATTACAGGAGATTTGTGAAGGATTTCTCAAAGATTGCTAAACCAATGACGACCTTGATGAAGAAGGCCACAAAGTATAAGTGGGATGAGAATTGTGAGAAAGCCTTTCAGATCTTAAAGGAACGGTTAACTACGGCTCCAGTGTTGGCATTGCCTGACGAAAATATACCTTATGAGGTGTACACTGACGCTTCAAAGAATGGTTTGGGATGTGTCCTAATGCAGAACAGGAGAGTGATCGCCTATGCGTCTAGGCAGCTCAAAAGTTATGAGGAGAACTACCCGACCCACGATTTGGAGCTAGCTGCTGTGATTTTTGCATTGAAGTTGTGGAGACACTACTTGTTTGGAATGACATTTAAGATTTTCTCTGACCATAAGAGTTTGAAGTACATATTCACTCAGAAGGAATTAAATATGCGACAAAGGAGATGGTTGAAATTGATCAAAGACTACGACATGGAGATACAGTATCATGAAGGAAAAGCCAATGTTGTAGCTGACGCACTGAGCAGGAAGTCCCTACATGCAGTACAATTGGTTATTCAAAGAGAGAAGCTAAGACATGAATTCGTCAACTTTGGGGTTCAGTTGACAGAACCAGGATTAACACCAGGAACAACCACGATTGAGAATGACTTATTTGAAGAGATCAAAGGATTACAAGAGACTGACAAGATGATAATGGACAAGAAGGCAAAGGAGCCTGAATTGTTCAAAAGAGGTGAAGATGGGATAATTCGATTCCAAGACAGGATTTGCATACCTAATGATGGAACGTTGAGAGACAAGATTTTGACAGAAGCTCATGCCAGCAAATATTCAGTACACCCAGGTGGAGATAAGATGTACCAAGACTTGAGAAAGGTGTTTTGGTGGTCGGGAATGAAAAAGAATGTGGCTGACTTTGTTTCTAGGTGTTTAGTTTGCCAAAAGGTTAAGAGTGAACACAAGAGACCTCAAGGTAAATTACAACCCTTACCAGTGCCGGAGTGGAAATGGAGTTCCATATCCATGGATTTCATTGCTGGACCTAGGACGCCTAAGGGCAACAATATGATTTGGGTGATAGTTGACAGATTGACGAAATGCGCACATTTCATACCCATGAAAGACACATGGAAGAAGAAACAGTTAGCTGATGCCTACATACACAATGTGTTGAGACTACACGGTACACCAAAGGAGATTGTGTCTGATCGTGATGCGCGTTTTGTTTCTCGATTTTGGAAGAAGTTGCAGGAAGCTTTAGGTACAAAACTTCTTATGAGTACTGCGTTTCACCCAGCGACAGATGGTCAAACAGAAAGGACAAACCAAGTCTTGGAAGACATGTTGAGAGCTTGTGCCTTGCAATACCAAGGTGGATGGGAGGACAAGCTGAACTTAGTTGAGTTTTCCTACAACAACAGTTACCAAGTTTCGATTAAGATGGCACCGTACGAGGCTCTGTATGGAAGAAAATGCAGAAGTCCAATTTGTTGGAATGACATAAGTGAGACAGTGGTCTTAGGTCTAGACTACATTGAGGAGATGACGGAACAAGTAAAGTTGATTCAGGAGAGGCTCAAGGCTGCACAGGATCGACAAAAGAGTTATGCTGACAAAACTCGCAGTCATATAGAGTTTGCTGAAGGTGACATGGTGTTGTTAAGAGTTTCACCTACCAAAGGTGTTATGAGGTTTGGAAAGAAAGGGAAATTGAGTCCTAAGTTCATTGGACCATACAAGGTAATTAAACGAGTAGGAGAAGTTGCATATGAGCTGGATTTGCCTGCGAATCTTGATAAGGTTCACAATGTTTTTCATGTTTCTCAACTCAGACGTTATGTAAGTGATCCGTCGCATGTTCTGAACCCTGAAACAATTGAGTTGGATGAAACTATGACGACCTATGAAGAGGCACCACTGAAAATTTTGGACACCAAAGTGCGAAAGACTAGACGCACGGAAACGACTATGGTGAAGGTGTTGTGGTGTAATAATAATGTGGAGGAAGCTACTTGGGAAGTAGAGTCGGTTATGCGTGAGAAGTACCCTCATTTGTTCGATTAAGGTACTTCGGTTCGGGACGAACCTTTGTTTTAAGGGGGATGAGAACCCTGCGCATTTGCTTTTAATTATTTGTGTGATGTGAATTGATATCTTGTTATGCTTCGGGACTGTTGATTTTTGTAATTTAAGAAATTTATAATTTTTCCAGAATTATAATGAGTATAATTTCCAGAAATTTATTTCATAATTTTTATTGGCCATTTGTTATTAATTAGTAATAATGTAAATGGTGGAAAATTGATTTCTTAAGAAAAAATGACCAAAATAATTTTGCATATTTTTGTCCTTAATTAGCTACTGGTTGTGAGCTTAAATTACATAATGAAATAATTTCTAAATTTTTTTCATAATTAGTTATGATTTATTTAGATATTTTCGGGTTTATTATGTGTTTTTTGGACAAATAGTTAGCAAATATAATCAAATTAAACTAATTAATTCAATTTTAGTGGAGACTAAATATTGAAAAACTAATTTGTTGGTGGTTAGTTTAAACTTAAAAGGTGTTTTAAGTGTTGATTATTGATTCTAATAAGTTAGATTCGGAAATTCCTAAATTTACCGGGTTGCTTGTACTGTAAAGTTGAAAATCTGATTTTCGGTCTTATTTGCATGATTCTAAGTATAGTATGGCCATAGAGTACTATAGTATCGGTGTAACACCCCGTATTTTTGGGAGTTTTAATTAAGGAAGTTTTTTGTGAAAGATAATCATTTCGAGGATTTCTAATTCTATTTTGGGTAATTGAAGTCTACTTTCCTTATTTGGCCGACTTCCTAATTGGGCAGTCTAATTAATAATTACCGTAAACCGTCTTACCAAATCCCGTCTTTTAACTCACACCATAAACTATAAATACAAAACAAAAACCCGAACCCTTACTACTACTCTACCCGTCGCCCAAAGAGAAAGAGAAGGAGAAAGAGAAGAAGAGAGGAGCCGAGAAAGAGAGAAGGAGAAGAAGAAGCAGCGCGCGCCCCGAGAACCGCCGCCGCGCGCCGCCCATCGCCGCCGAGCACCACCGCCGCCCCTCTTGTCCCTTTTTCTTACTTCTAGCCTCGAGAATAGTATGTTTCTACACTTAGTTCTAATAATTTCAGATTAGAGCTTTTGATTATATTCATGTTGATTGAAGTTAAGCATGAATTTGATGATAATTATTTATGTTTGGGTTTGTAGTAGTAATTATTGATGATTTGATGCATGAAATTATTAAGGTTTTGAATTAGGGTTCTTATGATTTGAGTTTATGATGAGTTGTTGATGATTTCTATGGTTAGAATTGTGTAGTAATTGAGAGGATTGATTATTATGATTTGTTAAGCATGTTGTAGTAATTTGGGAGTGTTTTATGATGATTTTAAGGTGGAAATTATATTCTGTCCAGATCTGATTTTGTCTTAAGTTAAGTGTTATTATGGGTGTTTTGATGGTTTGATGATGGAATTATGTTGTTGGTATAATTGGGTAAGTGCTGTGCGAATTTGGTGAAGTTTGAAGATTGTTTGGATGTTGTATCAATGTCTTTTGTGTTGGTTGGAAGTGTTGATTAGTAATTGAGTGTTGTTAATGATTTCTTAGGTTGTGTGTTCAAGGAGATACCGTTCTAAACTTGAGTTTGAACTTGTGATTTTATTGGAAGGGTAAGAACGTTGGTTACAAATCCCAACCACAATATCTAAAACTCGGAAGCTTGTCTATCTTGATACTAACCTTGTTTTCCATTGATTATCGCTTCATGTTTCACCTATCATTGACTTCCCGCTTTCGTATCAATACCTTTTGAAATAACCATGCAGCTTTCCCCGCCAAACGGCTCAAAGAACCGGCCCTTCGGCCTCTTGATTTCCGCCGGCTCGGCCCTTCGGCCTTCGGTTTCTTTCGGCCACTCGGCCTCTCGGCCGAGTGCGTCTTGTTGTTGTTGTTTTGTTGATTGGTTGTAGTTTGTATGTTTGATATATTGTTAACGATTGTATATTATGTTTTGTTTAACGCGCGTATATGATTGTGTACACTAATGTTAATGATAATGATATTGTTGATGATGTTTACCACCTAGAGTAAGGTGACGCGGGCCGGATCGGTCACCTCTAACCTCTGATCAAGGTTGTTTAGGTCGGAGTAGCTACCGACTTCCTAATCGACTTACCTCCTAGAGGCTTCGCATCCTACCTGGCCCTCTAGTGAGGGGTGTGCACACTTCAAGACGTTAGGATCTGTTTTCTAGTACTCTAGCTCGCGTTGGTTCGAGATTGTGGTGGCTGTGGGGTAGGAGCCCAGCCGTTGACGTAATGATGTGACAAGACTTTTGGCTCTTGTTAGCGATATGGCGAATGTCGCACCTTTTGAATTGTTAATGTATCGATTGCTTATTATTTGTTAGCTACGCGCCTCAAGGCGCGTATCTTTTGTTTCCTGAATTGTTTTATGGTTCTTACTCAGCCTGTATGCTGACGTTCTTTCTTCTGGTTTGTTCCCTACCATGTTCTGGGGCCTATGTCATTCTTCGATGGCATAGTTTGACAGGTCTTGTTGATGTGGATGCTTGCTAGAAGAGTCAAGTGCATGCTGGGGATTTTAATACTGTCATTAGACTTTTATTGTCATTTGGATTATGTATTTTTGAAATAAGTTTTGAGAACTTTAGCTCGACATTGTTTAAGACTTCCGCTGTTACGTTTCTAGTCTATGATGTAATCAAATAATTAGCCTTGCAATTGACTTGGTAGTCAATTGCGGCATAACAATTCTAAGTTTATTTCCGTTTATAGTTCGGTCAAAATTTAGGGTTGTTACAATCGGTATTGTACCGAAATGTAAGGACGGTATCCGATTGGTTTGTAAGAATTGCGATCTCGTATCGCCGGTTTGTAATAATATTTAAATTTCCTTATTTTTCAAAAATGTATAATAGGATAGTCCATATGTACATTTGTTTATATTGAAGACCGGCGCTTTTCACGGAGCCAATAGTTGGTGACTCGAGATCGAATTGAAGACGGAGCCTTTGAAGCTTTTGAAGCCTAGTTTAGGTTTAATTGCTTTTATTAGGTTCTAGTCTTATGGCCATACTAGGACTTGGATTTATTTGATGCATGCTTGGTTTAATTTCCGCACAGTTATAACCAAACGCAAATTCCACATTGTCATATCCATTATCCGCCACTCGCTAGAATTAGTTCACTTAAAAGCGATAGATAAAATATGACAAGATCTCTCACAAAAAATTTTAAAATCGAGATTTAGTCCTTCCACAATTCACACCTATGCAACCCTTGTTCATTAGGGGCACGCTCGCCCTAGCGGGGTGTTTCCTTTTTACCTTGGGGGAGTAGGTTAATAAAGAGTTATTACGAGTGAATTTTGGTTTAATCTTGACGTGATTTGTAATACAAGTCTTGCAATCCGGGACTAAAGGATTGATTTAGTTGAAATCGATCAACCGAGAGTTCTAAGTGTAGAATCAATCATGAGTTGGTTCACCGAAATTACATAAATTTAGGATGTATCGCCCTCCGTGTGCCTAGATTTATATATGATCGGATCTCGGAATCATTTATATAATTTAGAGAGATCATTATATAAATGCCTAAATTCACAAATAATTATTTTAATGTGAATTTGACGATGAATTTAATCGATTGTTTTCCCCACGTTGTAGTTTAAAGTCAAAAATGGCTCAAATGTCCAATTCAGTAATATCCAAAGACTCCTGGCTTCGTAATTTTATGGAAAAGAATGAACTAAAGGAGGATGGAAGCAATTTTACTGATTGGGAGTTAAACCTGCGATTAGCCCTTCAATCTGATAGAAAACAACGTTTTCTATACGAACCCCTGATTCCCGCTCCAGGTCCCGACGCCACCCATGATATGATACAAATGTATGAAGAGTACAAGCATGAATCTGACCAGATTAAGAATGTATTGATTTTTGCTATGCACCCGCGTTTACAGAAACGCATGATTGATTTCAGTGCATATCAAATATTCGCTAGGCTCACGACTAGTTTCTCGCAAAAGCCGCGAATACTTCAATACGAAGCAGCTTCGAGTTTCTTTGAGACTAAGCTCTCAAAGGGCCAACCAGTTGGTCCTCATGTTCTCAAATTTATCGAGAATGTTGAAACTCTTGAGAAGTTAGGATGCCCAATTTCTGAAGATTTTGCGGTATACCGTCTGCTTAATTCTTTGCCTACAACATTTGGTCCTTTTAGGACGAATTACAACATGAATGATTTAAAGAAAAATCTTCATGAATTGCATGCCATGCTTGTACAACATGAGAGGGATTTGGTGTCAAGTGGGAGCGCGAATAAAGATGTTTTATCCATGGCGGTAAAACAAAAAGGGAAGTTCAAGAAGGGTGCGGGGAAGGGTAAGAAACCCGCGCGTGGCAAAGAAAAAGGAAAAGTTGCTTCGGGCAACAATTCTATTGCTAAGAGAGGCGCGACTCCTGAACAAAAATGCTTCCATTGTGGAAATTTCGGCCATTGGAAGCGAAATTGCCCACAGTACCTGGAGGAGAAGAAGTCGAAACCAGGTATATATATGATAGACATTAATTATGCAAGTACCACGTCCTGGGTATTGGACACTGGATGTGGATCTCACCTTTGTAATCACTTGCATGGGCTGACGAAGGCACGTCGGCTGGCAAAAGGTGAAGTTGACCTCCGTGTCGGGAATGGAGCTAAAGTAGTCGCCGTATCAGTAGGAACGTATACTCTGTCACTGGCCTCTGGGCTAGAGTTGTATCTAAATAACTACTATTTTGTACCAACTCTAAGTAAGAATATAATTTAAGTTTCTGTTTTAGACGCTGAAGGTTTTGAATTTTCAATACGAAACAACAGTTGTACCTTCTCGTTTAATGATATGGTGTACGGAACAGCCAAATCTATAAACGGTATTTACGTTTTAGATTTGAAAAATGAGGTCTATCATGTAAGAAATAAAAAGCTCAAAATAGGAGATCCCGATCAATCCTACCTTTGGCATTGTCGTTTAGAGCATATAAACGAAAAACGCATTGAGAGACTCGTAGCCAATGGAGTTCTCAAACCATTTGATTTTGGATCATATGGAACATGCGAATCTTGTCTTTTAGGCAAGATGACTCGAGCACCTTTTTCAGGAAAAGGAGTACGAGCGAGTGATTTATTGGCCCTCATTCATACAGATGTTTGCGGTCCAATGACAATCACTGCTAGAGGAGGTTATGACTACTTTGTCACTTTTACAGATGATTTTAGTAGATATGGCTACATCTACCTAATTAAATATAAAAGTGAGGTACTTGAGAAATTTATAGAATTTCAAAACGAAGTAGAAAACCAATTAGGAAAGAAGATCAAAGCCTTACGATCAGATCGGGGAGGTGAATATCTCAGTAATGACTTTGATATTCATCTGAAAGACTGTGGAATCATATCACAGCTTACACCTCCTGGTACACCACAATTAAATGGTGTAGCCGAAAGAAGAAACCGTACCCTGTTGGATATGGTTAGATCAATGATGAGTCAGACTGAGCTTCCTGATTCATTCTGGGGTTTTGCTCTCCAAACTGCCATTTTCACACTCAATAGATGCCCGACTAAATCAGCTCTGAAAACTCCATATGAGTTATGAAGAGGAAAAGTTCCGAACCTCTCATTTATCAAAATCTGGGGTTGTGAAGCATATGTCAAAAATAAGACTGACAATAAGCTTGCACAAAGATCTGATAAATGTCTCTTTGTAGGTTATCATGTACATACTCGAGGATATTACTTCTACAATCGTCTAAAGAACAAAGTTTTTGTGTCTCGAGATGCTGTCTTTTTAGAAAAGGAATTTATTTCTAAAAGACAGAGTGGGAGAAAATTTGAACTTAGTGAAGTTCAGGAGCCACAAATGCATAATGAGGCTCAGGATGTTTTGCCAGAAGACATTCCTGAATCGTCTAACTCTGTGGTTCCATTTTCCACTCCTAGAAGGTCAGGCAGATCAAGCCACCCACCAGATCGATACCTAGGTGTGATCGAGGATGGTGGTGATCACTTTTTGCTTCTAGAAAGCAATGAGCCTGCAACCTACAGAGCAACCATGACTGGACCGAATTCTGCTAAATGGCTGGAGGCAATGAAATCCGAGATAGATTCCATGTACGAGAATCAAGTATGGGACTTGGTTAACTTGCCTGAACGAACCAAGGTTCTTCAGTGCAAATGGATCTTTAAGATAAAGACCGGCATGGATGGAAATCAAGATATTTTCAAAGCTCGATTGGTAGCTAAAGGTTTCACACAAGTTCATGGTTTAAACTATGACGAGACTTTTGCGCCAGTTGCAATGCTTAGGTCTATTCGGATAATATTAGCGATTGCTGCTTTTCATGATTATGAGATATGGCAGATGGATGTTAAAACCGCCTTCCTGAATGGGTTTTTGGAAGAGGAAGTGTATATGACACAACCTGGGGGTTTTATTGATCCAAACAATCCTAAGAAAGTTTGCAAACTTAAGAGATCCATTTATGGTCTTAAGCAAGCATCACGGAGTTGGAACCATCGGTTCAACCATGTGATTAAACAAAATGGTTTCACCCGAAGTGTCGAGGAACCTTGTTTATACATGAAATTTAGTGGGAGTAAAGTAACTCTCCTAATCCTATATGTAGATGACATATTACTCATTGGAAATGATATCCCTATGCTTAACTCCGTTAAGGACTGGCTCGGAAAACATTTCCAGATGAAGGATTTAGGAGAAGCGCAACGCATCCTAGGTATTCGAATCTACAGAGATAGATAAAAAAGAATACTAGCGTTAAATCAAGAAACTTATATTGATACGATTCTTGACAGGTTCAATATGAAAGACTCTAAACGAGGATTTTTACCTATGGGAAGTGGGATAACTTTGAGTAAATCTCAATGTCCAACTGAACCTGAGGATATTGAACGCATGAAATCGAAACCTTACGCTTCCGCAATCGGTTCGATCATGTATGCTATGATGTGTACGCGTCCAGACGTGTCATATGCTTTGAGTATGACAAGTCGTTACCAAGCCAATCCAGGCGAGAGCCACTGGATAGCCGTTAAGAACGTCCTTAAATACCTAAGAAGGACTAAGGACACGTTCTTAGTTTATGGAGGGGATTCTGAGCTTCGTGTAAAGGGTTATGCGGATGCTAGTTTCCAAACAGATCGAGATGATTCAAAACCTCAATCAGGATATGTTTTCATACTGAATGGTGGAGCTATATGCTGGAAGAGCACCAAGCAATCGGTGACTGCGGATTCTACAACGGATGCTGAGTATCTTGCGGCGTCAGAAGCTGCAAAAGAGGCAGTTTGGATCCGGCAGTTCCTGGAAGGATTAAATGTAGTCCCTACAGCAGCGGATCCTATTCCAGTCTATTGCGACAATACTGGAGCAATAGTTCAGGCTAAAGAGCCTAAATCTAGTAACAAATCTAGACATGTACTCAGGAAGTTCCATGTAATTAGAGACTTTGTGGAACGAGAAGATATATCGATTTGTAAGGTTATGACAGATGAT
Source organism: Spergularia bocconei (assembly GCA_963457585.1). Taxonomy (NCBI): domain Eukaryota; kingdom Viridiplantae; phylum Streptophyta; class Magnoliopsida; order Caryophyllales; family Caryophyllaceae; genus Spergularia; species Spergularia bocconei. The sequence continues at coordinate 10,935,614 of OY734943.1, forward strand.
AATATCGCTGATCCTTTAACCAAGCCATTATCACAGGCTAAACACAATGGTCATATTGCCTCGATGGGTTTGAGGCGTATGCCTGACATGTGTTAGATTATATGTTGTAATAGTTGATAAGTGTATTACCTTTTACATATATGATAATTAAATTCATCGTTTTAAGTTTTATTGAACTCTTTTATTAATTCAGTTTTAAGAAAATGCTGAATTATATATATGCTCTGTTGATTCCTAATAGGTCGTGGAGACGATTTGAACCCTATTAAGTGATCAGGATCAACAGTGTATTCTGTCTCTAGTCATAAAATGAGGTGACGTCTCAATTGACTAGATTGTAAGTCGGTTGATGACTAGTTCAATGATCATGGATTCATAGAGATGAATAACCGATTACATAGACAGACTGTAGATGACACTCTGTCAGACATTTGACCAATTATAGAACCTTTGTGTCTGGTCGTGACAAGGTAATCTATATTATTCCTATTAGTCGATTCTTTCGACCTGAGATTGTTTGTCTGGGTTTATGCAGCAGGCGGTGACTTTGATTTATGTCCTAAGTCGTGCCGTAGAAGGAGGCTAAAAGGGCTTCTATTGGGTCATTACCTACTGTATGAAACAAAGAAAATATGTCAAGACGGGATTGTCCACCCTCGTCAGGGTATAATATCTTTGGCCACTCGAGGAATTGTGCCTGAAATGCGTGGCGACGCTCGGAAGAGATCTATGATAGATATTCCGGTCAGACAGTCATAATCCAGATCGAGAAAAGCACTTTTGATAAAGATCCAATGCAAGTTCGACCTGAAAGATACTTCGCATTGAGTGGGAGGTATAACGGACAAGAGAATTGGTAACGCATGACTTGTCTCGGACAAGTGGGAGATTGTTGGAGTAGGTGTCCTCCGACAATAATGCGTTGACTAATTAAATTTAATTAGGAATAAACCTGGCATATATTATATATATTAAGTCAGTTGATTAACGTAAATCGATAACGGTTGGCTGGCTAGAGTTTGACGTTATTGTCGTTTAACGGCGGTAATCAACTGATCCCTTTCGGTCACACCGGTAAAGATAGTTTCTCCAAAAATATTATATTTGCATTTAATACAATATAATATAAACCCTAATGTATTAGTTAAAGAGTTAACTGATTATGTCGGATAGTGTTTTAAGAGTTCGGAACTCAAGTCGAATAAATTATGGTTTTTGTGTAAATTGTCAAAATTGACAATTAGCTATTTAAATTACAAAGAGTTGTAATTTTAGCTTAAAATGATGTAATTAGTAATTATTATATAGAGATATAATAATTAACTAACACTTAAAGAAATAAGTGTACAAATTATATCCAAATTGTAACATAAGATGTTAAGGGGTATTTTTAGTAAGGGCAAAATAGTCATTTTGCCATCATTACTATATATAATGTGTTTTATCCTCAAAACACATTTAACACATCATTTTTCACAAACACAACAAGTTTTAGAGAGAGGATTTGAGAGAAAACCCTTCTTTTTCTCTAAAAATCAGCCAACTTCAAACACCTTCTAAATCAAGTTTTCTTCATCAATGAAAACTTGATCAAAACACTTTACTAAACCTAGAATAACATTAGCTAAAGTGTTAGCTAATTTTATTTTGTTTTTAGGGTTAAAATCTCATAAAAACTAGTCTTTTAGTGAGATTTTTGGAGAGCTTCTTTGGTGGATAAAGAGAGGAGCCTAACTTGGAAACTCAAGACTAAGGAGGAGGATCCCCATTAATTAGCAGCTCAAGATCCTTCTTTTGAAGGAAGGTCAAAATTCCTCTTGATTAAGGTATAAAAATATGTTTTATCACCTTATTTATGCTTTAATCTTACATGCAACAAAAGATCCTAGCTAAACTTAATTAGGGGTAATTAAGTACTAATTAGAGGAGTCTAATTAGGGGCTAAATAACTTTAAAAAAAGATCAAGTCTTTGGGTAAAATTCAAGGAATTCCGACCATGGACTTGAGCGACATAGAGTCAGGGGATGAAGAAATAGATGGTACAGATGGAAATGGGGATGAAGAAACACGGTTGCCGGAGGTTGAAGATGCAGGGTGGATAACTGTACGGAAACAGGGTGCAGGTAAAGCTTCAAACTTTGTTGAAATTTCTGGTGACAAAAATGCAAATAATGGTCATATGTTAACTCTAACTGAGGAGGATGTTAGGGAAGGTGTCAATTATTGGAATTTGGCCATTGTTTGCTATGTGTTGGGTGCAAACCCTCCTTTGGATACCATGGCTGGGTTTTTCCGGAGAATTTGGGGGAAAAAAGGGCTTGATAAAATATCTATGCTCCCAAATGGGGTCTTTGTTGTCAGATTTAAAACCTTGGAGGAAAAAGATAATGTCTTGAAGTCGGGGTACCATTTGTTTGACAACAAACCACTTATTATTCAACCCTGGACAGATGAGCTTGAATTAGGTAAAGGCCTGGGTTAAGACTGTGCCAATATGGATTAAGATGTTGAAATTGGAGCTAAAGTTTTGGTCTTTACCTTGTATCCAGAAGATTTCAGGGGTTAATTGGCAAATATATTCACTGTGATGCTGCTACAGTTGATAAAACTAGGCTTGGCTATGCTAGGGTTATGGTTGAGGTTAAGGTTGGGCAGAAATTCCCTGAGCTGGTTAAGTTTCTTGATGAGAAAGGAAAAACTGTTGAGCAAGTCATAGAATATGAGTGGAAACCTGATGTTTGTAAGACCTGTAGAGGGATTGGACATCAGACAGTGCATTGTAATAAGAAGGAGAGGCAGACAGGAAAACAGGCAAACAAGAATCAGCCTCAGAAGAGAGTGAGACAGGTGTGGAGGCCAAAGGTTGTGCAGGAGAAGAATACTAACTCAAATGCTGATAATAGCAATTTTGCAACTCCTGTAAATCAGCCTACCATTCCCCCTCCTGCTAGTACAGGCAGACCTGCTCAGAGGCAGCTTGTATTATATCAGTCAAGTCAAAATGTGGAGTCAGGTAAAACAGGCTCAATGTCATATGCTAATATGGTCAGATTGGGCAATGCAGGGCTAAGTGATGAGGCCACAAATGGTAATGGTAGTCATGGTCTTGTGGACCATGGCTAGCCTGGCTGTTTGGAATATTAGGGGACTAAATAGCCTGAACAAACAGAAGGATATTATGAGATTTATGGATCAGAAAATGTTGGGCTATTTAGTCTTCTTGAGACTAAGGTGAAAGCTGGCTCTGTAAGCAGTATTCACCTTAGTATGAGTAATAATTGGGCAATTGCAACTAATAATACTATGCATCCTGGTGGTAGAATATGGATTTTATGGGATCCAAATAAGTTCTGTGTTCAGGTGAAGGAGATGAATGCACAGTTAATGCATACTGAAGTGGAGGATTTATCTTCTAGGAGGAATTTCTATGCTACTTTTGTTTATGCTTTTAATGATTCAAAGGAAAGAGAGGAACTGTGGAAAAGTTTGAATAATATAGCTGATAATATGAGGGGAGCCTGGACTGTACTAGGTGATTTTAACAATGTCCTATTTTTCAATGAAAGAGTTGGATCTAAAATCACCCAAGCTGAGATTATGGGTTTTCAAAACTGTGTCAGATATTGTGGTTTAGAAGACATCAATGCTGGAGGGTCATTATACACTTGGAACAACAAACAGCATGGTGAAAAAAGAGTATTCAGCAAGATTGATAGATGTCTGATTAATGTGGATTGGCTACATTCTTTTCCTGACAGCAATGCATACTTTCACCCTGAAGGAATCTTTGATCATTGTCCATGTGTGATTAAGTTGTCTAGGAGGATGGAGAATGTGAAAAGAAGCTTTAAGTACTATAATATGTGGAGCTCAGCTCCAAGCTTTGTGGATACTGTAAGTGATGGATGGAATTTAGATATAGAAGGCACAACTATGTTCAGACTTGTAAGGAAAACAAAAGAGTTGAAGAAACTGTTAAAAGGTCTGAACAAAGAGCTTTTTTCTGACATTGAAAATGCTGCTTCCAAAGCTTCATATGAACTACTTGATGTACAGGAGAGACTGCACAGAGATCCTACTAATATGGGGATCAGAGAGGAAGAAAATGCTGCAAATGCCAAGTACAGATTTCTCCATAAGGCTCAGCATGATTTTCTTAAACAAAAAAGCAAGATTCACTGGCTGGAGCAGGGAGATGAAAATACTGCATATTTTCATGCAACTATAAAGACTAGAAGGTCTAGAAATCAGGTTCATCAAATCAAAGACATAAATGGAAAGATACAACAGGAGGAGAGTGACATACAATCAGCTTTTTTGGAATATTATCTCAACCTCTTGGGATCTGATAATCCAACTGATAAGGTGCATATTAATACTGTCAGAAAGGGGCAAATTGTTGATGACAGAATGGCTGGCATTCTGTTGAGGAAAGTTGAAAGGGAGGAAGTCAGGAAAGCAATCTTCTCAATTCCAGGGATTAAAAGTCCGGGCCCAGATGGATTCTCTAGCCAGTTCTACAAGGATGCCTGGAATATAGTAGGGGAGGATGTTACTGATGCTGTTCTGGAATTTTTTGAAACTTCAAAACTACTTAAGCAGATCAATTGCACAACACTCACTCTGATTCCAAAAATTAAGCAGCCTGAATCAGTTATTGACTTCAGGCCAATTGCCTGTTGCAATACAATTTACAAAGCTATCTCTAAGATACTTTGTGAAAGGCTGAGCAAGGTTCTACCAAAGTTGATTAGCAAGAATCAGGGGGCCTTTGTGCAGGGGAGGGACCATGTTGATCAAGAAGTATAATAGAAAAGGCTGCTCAGCTAGGTGTATGATGAAAATAGATTTTAGAAAAGCTTATGATTCTGTGGAATGGAGCTTTCTCAGAGAAATGCTGACAGCTCTGAATTTTCCACCAAAGTTTGTAGAGATGATTATGGTCTGTGTTGAATCACCCTCTTTCTCTATTGCCTTGAATGGCAATGCTTTTGGATTTTTTAAAGGCAAAAGAGGCTTGAGGCAGGGTGATCCTCGATCTGTCACCACTTCTCTTTACTATCTGTATGGAATACTTAAGCAGAATTCTAGAGGTGGTCTCAAATAGGAGTGGGTTCAGCTTTCACCCTATGTGTCATAGGATGAAACTTAATCATCTCTGTTTTGCAGATGATTTAGTTCTTTTCTGCAAGGGCAATGCACAATCAGTGAAGCTGATGCTGAGAGGGTTCTCCACATTTTCTAAAGCTTCTGGACTGTGCTCAAATATCTCCAAATCAGAGATTTATCTTGCTGGAGTGGGGCCTGATGTTATGAAGGAAATACTTGACTTCTCTGGTTTTAGGAAAGGGAAAATTCCCTTTAAGTATCTTGGTGTGCCTATAACTGCTGGGAGACTTACTGTCAAAGACTGCAACATTTTAGCTGAGAAAATAGTCAGTAGGATCCGGGCTATTGGAGCTAGGAAATTGTCTTATGCTGGAAGACTTGTCTTGGTAAAGGCTGTTATGATGCATCTCCATGATTATTGGGCAAGAATCTTTCTCCTTCCTAAAATGGTGCTCAAAAAAATCACAAGTATTTGCAGGAGCTTCTTATGGGATGGATGTGATTACCTTATTAGGGCTCCTTTGGTCTCTTGGGATAAAATCTGTCTTCCTAAAGAGAGTGGAGGTTTGGGTTTGAGAGATGTGTTTAATTGGAATGTAGCTTGTGTTGGAAAGTATGTGAAATTGGATCTACACAAAAGCAGATACTTTATGGATCAAATGGGTGCATTGTGTGTACTTGAAAGATGCAAATTGGGAGAGCTACTCTCCTCCATCTGATACAAGCTGGCATTGGAAGAAAATTTGCCAAGTCAAGGAAAAATTAAAGGATGCCTTTACTGATGGTGAATGGACTGGTTCTGTAAGGAAATACACAGTTAGTGAGGGTTATAATTGGCTAGCAGGTGAGCCAGCTAAGGTGGAATGGGGCAAAACCATATGGACTAGGCATGTAGTGCCTAGGGCTGGGTTTATTTCATGGCTGGCACTACTAAAGAAGCTTCAGCTAAAGGATAAATTGAAGAAAATAGGGGTGTGTTCTGATAATGACTGCATTCTATGTCAAAATGATTCAGAAACACACAGACACTTATTCTTTCAGTGCAGTTATAGTAGGAAGTGTCTTGATGAAGTCAAAAAATGGTCGAGAATGAGCTTTCCAGATGCTGATACGATCATTTGGTGTAAAAAGAAGAAGATGGGATCCAAGGTAAGGAATCTGGCTGCAACCTCCTTAGTTTGCAGTCTTATTTATCACATCTGGCTAGCAAGGAACAAGCGTAGGCTTGAGAATGCTCTGGTCAGGCCAGAGATACTAGCTGAGAGGGTCAGAATATAGGTAAGAAGCAGGCTCAGGAAGCACACTTTTCATATGAAGGAGCAAAATAGGAAGTGGCTGCAGGATAGAGGCCTGTAGATTGTTCAAGTGTAGTGTAGGAAATCTGGGTTTGTAATTTTGGTTATTGTAGCTGTCTTTTGTTCTCAGCTGCAAGGATTGTATTTCAATATTTTTTGAGTGATATAAAATTTACATTTTAACCAAAAAAAAAAAAGATGAGAGTATGAGACCTACAAAAAATTTCGCCAAACGTTGATTGACTCTAGAGTAAATTCACATTCACCCTACCCACTTTTTTCCAATATTTGCAAAACCGACATGGACATCGAATCCATCACCTAAAGGGGCCGAAATTGGTTGTTCGCCGTTGAGACCGCTTCATAGTATGAGATTGCTTGCTAAAGGTGTCAAGTCGGCAATATAAACTCACTCCTCCTAAAATCGAAAACATACGCATATATCTCACTTCTTTCTCCTCCCCTCCCCTAACCCACAAGCCCCACCACCAACACCACAAGTAGCCACCGCCCGACCTCCATTGACCAGCATTGACTTATGTTGACAAATGTTGACCACCAGTTGACGGGAGGCCATTTCCAACTTAAACACAAATTTTCGATTAGATTACAAATCTGATAACCATATTTTAATTTTTTCAAAGAAACACACGAATTTTCATGTTTCAAAAGTAACTCTTGCAATTTCAAAAGTAAGTGATTTTCAAATTTCAAAAATATTGTTTTTAATCTCTTTTTTTTTTTTTTTTTGAGGTCAATGTTTTTAATCTCAAAAGTGGCGAACTTTCAATTTCGAAAGTAAAAACTTTTTAATTCCAGATGTAAGGTTTCTCCAATTTTCAAAAGTACAATTTTTTAATTTGAAAAGTAACAAATTTTCAAATTAAAAAGTAACACTTTTATTTCAAAAGTAACGTTTTAAGTTAAAAAGTAAAGAGTTTTCAAATTTCAAAAGTAACGTTTTTTTAATTTTCAAAAATAACGTATTTTCAATTTTCAGAAATAACGCTATTAAATTTCACAAGTAATGCTATTATTGTGTCATGCCCGTATGTTATGGACCTTTTGAATTCCATTTGATACTACGCGTGGTGGATTATTTCGTGAACAAATTTGTTTTCTTTTATAAACTTTTGGTACGTGTGGTGTAATATTACCCAAATTATGGGTAAGAAGAAATTCTTTTTCTCATCTTTTTTGTTACATGTCAATCAATAATTTTAACTGCTCTTTCTTATAGGCTATGAGCTACATGGTAATGTGGTAATGTTTTTTAAATGTCATTTTAAGAGCGTGCACTCGATTTTATACTATTTAATGTAGTTTGGCGAACTTAATTCATGTTGACTTTTGAAAATGCTCTTTTGGTATAAGGCTGTATAGGAGTTTTCATATTATTATTGTGTCATACCCTTACATTATTAATCATTTGATTCTCATTTGATACTACACATGGTGGACTATTTCGCAAATAAATTATTTTTCTTTTTCAAACTTTTGATACATGTGATGTAATGTCTGTCACCATGACGAGACAAAACAGGTCTTTGACCGGTTTTCGCTGCTCATCCCAGCTCTAGGCTCCACCAAAGAGGTTCAAGTGTGGTGGCAACCCCCACCTCATGGCTGGGTCTTGTTTAATACCGACGGAGCCAGTCGAGGAAATCCTGGCCCGGCCGCCGGCGGTATTTTTAGAGACGAGTCAGGTAAATTCATTCATGCATACGTATCCAATTATGCCACCTGTAATTCAATGCGCTCGGAACTATTGGCCTTCAAGCGTGGTTTGATAGAAGCCAGGAGTTGCGGTTCCGAAAACTCTTAATCCACATGGACAATTCCCCTTGTGTAGAGATGATCAATAGCGACACTTCCCCTACAGGTGCTCTAAGAAATCTGGTTTTGGACTGCAAACAATTAATTGCGATTGGATGCTGGAGCATAAGCGTCGCACATACATACCGTGAAGCAAACAGGGCTGCAGACTGGCTAGCCAAGCGGGGCGCGAACCAATCTCAAAAGTTGGTCATTCTCGAATATCCTCCTCCGGAGCTCCGCTTCATCCTCCGGGAAGACGTCCTACGGGTCTCACGATCCCGTTTAGTTACTATGTAGTCTGTTTTTCTTTCGGGGTTCTCTCCCCTCTTTGTAACAAAAAAAAAAAAACCATGATCATATCATGGGTAAGGAAAATTCATTATCTTATCTTTTTTGTTTCGTTGCTTGTTTTACTACTCTCGTTTTTACAAGTTCTGATTTTAATAATGGTATAACAATGTGAATGCACAAAGTCTTGGGTTCGGGTCACAAATAGATTAGATGGTCTATAAGTACGCATATTATTATTATCAAAATTATTGTTATTGGGGCATCGACACTTTATTAATATGAAAGTTTATATCCTTGAGCCATTTGGTTTCTTGGCAAGAACAATTAATTGTCATTATATTGTTTGTCAAAAAAATTTCATACATGTTGAGCTGTATGTGGTCTAGCTTTATCGGCAAAAAGCCCAGAAAGAGGTATCAATCTATATATATAAAAGATGCATTTTTCAAGAGCATACAAACGTTTCATAAATTCTAAAATCACCATGTAATTTCATTTGGCAATACAATTTTCTCATAATTTTGGCAAAAGATAATGTGATTTTCATGAAGATAATCATGAATTGGGAAGATAAATAAAATAAAAAACTAAAAAAAAAAAAGATATTGTTCAGATAATATCAAAAATATTGAGCTAAAGTTTGGAAATGATTGATGAATAAAAAAAAACAGTACGTTAACTATGCCTTTTTTCTATTCCATTTATTTTTCTCTTCTTTTTTTTAACTATTTTATTAATTAATTAATTAATCTTAATTTTGTTCATCTTATTTTATTTTTTTTGTAAGATTGTGAGCTTTTTATTCATCCATTGAGGGAATAAAAAGGAAAAAGATCTTACAAAGGGACACCACTAGAAAGCATCTTTTATACTATCACAATTTTTAATCCAAGCAAAAATTCTAATACTAACAATGTTCTTAATCTCACTAACAATCCAATTAACATCATGCTCCACCTCTCCAAAAAGTCGAGAATTCCGCTCTTGCCAAATCATGTAAACTGCAGTTGTCAAACTGCAAACCATCCATTGGAACTTCCAGTGTCTCTTATGCCTTCTCTGGCTCAACCAATTCACTTCACCTTTCAGGCATTTTGGTTTTCTACCAATTCTGAGCCAAGTCAGAACTTCCCCCCACACTTCAGCAGCAAAACAGCATTCAAAAAAGAGATGCTTGTGAGTTTCAGCTCTCACCTTGCATAAGCAACATCTATTGATCAGAACCATACCTCTTGCACATATGTTATCTACAGTAGCCAAGGAAGATTGAATGGCTAAAGCAGTAACAAAGCTGTGCTTTGGTAAGTTTATAGCCCTCCATACCACTTTATGCCAGCTATTCTCCTGATGCTTATTCCTGAAGTACTGATAGCTGTGAGCAGCACTGTATTTCCCATTCCTTTGCCAGCTGAGAACCAAATCAGAAGCAGCTGCAGCATTACCAGCTTTAGAAAGAATTTCATCTCTGACAGTCAATATGCTTCTCCAATTTTCAGAATCTCCAGGCTTCACCTCTACCTGCCAGATGCTTCTATCTCTCAACTTATACACCTTAATCCAGCTATTCCAGGCACCCTGATTGTCAGTATGCAGCTGCCATAACCATTTGGCAAGCATAGCTCTATTCCATGCCAGAACCTCTTTGATATTCAAGCCCCCTTCCTTTTTTGGAGAACAAATACTCTCCCAACTCTTAAACACCATTTTCCTTTTCCCTGCTTCAATGTTCCACAGGAAGTCTTTGCACATTTTCTTAATCTGTTTGATGATTCCTTTAGGCAACAATAGGCTGGCACACCAGAAGTTCTCTAAACCAAAGATCACTGAGTTGATCAGCTGGATTTTCCCAGCATATGAGAGCATTATTGAAGACCAGTGATGCAGGGAGTTCTGAATTTTTGAGATTAATGAGTTAAACATGTCTCTCTTCAGCCTAGCAGAGTTCAGAGGTATCCCAAGATACCTAAATGGGAAAAAATCCTCAGTGTACCCTGAAATACTCAGCATCTGCAGTTTGATCTCATTCCGAACACCAGCAAAATAGACATCAGTCTTGGTTTTGTTAGCCTCCAGACCTGAAATACTCGCAAAGGTGCTAAGACAGTCCACCACAGCTTGCATTGAAGGCACATCACCCCTTATGAAGATCATAAGATCATCAGCAAATGTAGGTGTGTGAGCTTAAGCCTAGAACATCTAGGGTGAAAGCTGAACTGATTTCTTGTAGGCATCTGTCTCAGATATCTTGATAACACTTCCATACTCAAAACAAAAATATAGGGGGAAAGAGGATCCCCTTGCCTGATACCACATTTGCCAAGAAAAAACCCCTCATAATTACCATTAATTCTCAGGGAAAACCAAGAATTAGAAATGCAGCTCATGATCCAGGTCTTGTTCATCTTATAATTTATTTATCAAGTGTCTTTTATTGATGTATAAAATCTATCTAATCTAATCTATATATACTTTATACCCTCCCAATAATTTTTCACGTTCCTCATTCACATTATTTATTTCACGTACATACACATTGTATGCGTCCGTTTACTCATTTGTTCATTCTGTCTTGGTGAATGGTGCATACGTACTCATATATATTTACACCTAATGTGTTCTAATTGGTGTTTTTAATATGTTTATATGTTAGCCCTATTCTAATCAGTATTGTGTGTATATTGTGCACCGATAATCTTTTTTTGTGCACTCAAATCTTTACTAACGTTATGATAGTGGTTTAAATTTTTAGGTACGACAATTATGTAATTGTGTGGGAGATGCAAATCGGTGGTATAATTGCTAACCAACATTTGGTGATCGACTTATTGAACGTCATACCTTAAACCTAGATTACAGGTGATCATTTTTTTTGTTGGATAGTTTCATCCTGTTTTTTCATCCCTAATGAATTTGTGAGATGGAGATTTAGTCAAGGGGTTGGATTTTCCTTTTCCATAAACTTTTTGTAGGATCAACAGAAAGGTAGCTTTATTTTTTTTTTTTTTTTTTAAATATGGAGCATTTCACCTCTTCGACTAAATTAAACTTACGTCCTTTTTCTTTTTCATTCTCTGTCGTCTTTTTTCTTTCTTTCGCTACGTACTTTTTTCATAAATATTTGATTACGTTTTTTTTCCATTTCTTCATGCATTTCTCACAATTAAGGGTTTGCATTAACCACCTTTTTTAATGGTGTCATTATGCAATACATTCACCATTAACATGAAAATCAAAGTTGATCAACTACTACGTCCTTGAAAGTTTAAGTTAATTAATGATTCTAAAAAAAATACATAATTTTGTTATAGATAGAATACCTCTTTGTGTTTGGTTTAGATTCCCTGGCTGATGACTATAAAGTTGATACAGTTTTAAATGGAGTGCAACTCTATGATATGTATTACAGAGTACAAGGTTTGTTAATTATGTAGAAAACGGTACATGCACTTCTTAAAAAGACAATTCATTTGATGTTTTAATTAATTTGATCGTCAAAACATGGATTTGCTAAATTTGACCATTCATCATATCACGAAAGGGGTGAGCAGTGGAACTCATACGAAATATATGATGATAATGAAGTTGTGTTATTACTAACATAGTAACATAACGTATGAAACAAGTTAGGACAAAATAACATAGCATTTGATACAACTTACAAGGACTTAATCGGCTTGAGTCTTGATCAACTCCGAACCACTGAGCCTTTTTGTTAGGGTCATCATTTTCTAACCATCATGAACATAAATATTCTCATCGGCTTTATTTTATTATGACGATCATGGAAAACAACAATGAAACGTTAAAATCTAGGAAATGTTGTGCACTCTTTAATTACCACTGACACATATTATAAAAGGGACTACAAACTAAGAGCAACTCCAATGCCAAACTACAAAATAATCCATTTTCCTCAAAAAAAAAAAAAATTCTTAGAATTTGTTTTAACGCAACGTTGCCGGCGAAACTACATGTATGTTTAGATTTTAGTCCAATTGTACAAGCTACTACAAAGAAATAAAAGGAACCTCTATGTGATCATCTACACAAGTTCCATTCAGTTTCATATGTATAGTGAATCATAACGAAACTTACTCAACTAATTTTATGCACTCCTTAAAGTTGATCATTTACGGATTTATCATTTTTTTCAAGGCTATACACTCCAAAAATATAGTTAGAAGATCCTCTATGTGATCATAATAATTAACCCGTGCAACGCACGGGCTTTCCACCTAGTATATATATAATATAGAAGGAATATGTAAGTGGTCATTCTTTGGTTTGTTGGAGCTTTATTAATATTTACATATACTAGAGATTGTGTTTTCAGTGCCAAATTGTTTGGCTTAAATGGTTGCATCAAGAAAGAAGAAACTTTAGAAATGCCCAAAGACATTAGTCATATCAAAGAGACAGAAGAAACAAGGGGAGACGAAATCATTAGCATGGTACTGAATGACATTGAATGGGCATATCATTCAACTTCTGACACGAATGGTATATCAAAAGGTCTATATATACTCCTTAAGAGATTAGATATACCAAGATTTTTAATTGTGTTCTCCTTTAACTTCAAAGAGAATTAAGTTAAATTAGAGCTTACAAGTGTGGTTAAAGTGATTGAATTCGTGCTAAGAAGCAGCCCTACAAATTTTGTTCATCATCAATACTTTCACTAAGACATTAGATATTGTTTTAGTAAAAATTCTGAACCTTGACTAAATATCTTGGATGTCAGATTACTGTGGTGTTAAAAGTTACCACGCAGTAGAAGTTTCGGGATACTCAAATGCTGAAGAATAGAGAGCTTACGTTGAAATCATTCTTGATAAACTACTTTGCCTGTAAACCAGCATTGATGTTTTTTAAAATTCAGGTGTGCCATCCATTGTGCAAATAGCGTGTGAGGGCAAAATAAAGCCACCCATATAAATTGTGCGTGTGAAAGGAGGATTTGAAACCACCACAAAGTTGCATCTGGCACAAACGTTGGCTGATATAGAGGGTTAAGACAGTTTTGGTGGAAGAACAATCGTAAGCTTGGAGACGGGTTGAAATATGAGCTTGTTCTTAGAGTCAACCCAACAATAATAAAGTTGCTTATGAAGTTTTCACGTAGAAAGATACTCCCTCCATCCCCGTCATTTCCTCACCTTTGTGTGGTGAGAAGATATATAATGTCGTAATATCTAACAAATAACCCTACTATCTAACTAATGTAGCTAGGGAAGTCGGGATCGTATCCACGAGTAACTAAGATTAATTCTAGCGGTGTTTAAATGCAAAGTAACGTCACAAATAAGGGGGAATTTGAATTGATTGAGTAACAACGTAACAAACGTAAACAAGTAAATAAAGGAGATTTATAATTTGGGACAAGTCTTGGATCCGCAACTATCACTTACGAGTTATTTCCGCAAGAAATCGAAATATTCCTTCACTTTGATTGTTTAATCGTGAACGTAGTTGTATTAGTTCTTAAGATTAGTGAATTTAAGCGACCGCTCTAAATTCACTCTAACCACTCTAGATTAGCTAAACGACCGTCTTTGGTTGAACCTAGTGGTAGCAATAACAACGAACTAATATCGATTACAAATAAAAAGTTTAGTAACTAACTAACTAACCGTATCCCGACATTAACTAATCTTAACCTTCAGTTATCGTGTTAATTCCTCCTAAGTCTAAAAACCGCGACCGCGCATTAATAAACAAATTTTGCTTCACAAATCTAGATAATCGAATACCACAAAATTATCTAAATAAGCTAATAATCAAACCAAACTAAATCTAGTCGCGACCTACATAAAACGAGATAAGATTATAAATAAATGCAAGGAATAGTAACCAATCAAGTACGTAAAGGAAAAAGACGATAACTTACATTAATAACCGAAAGATTAGTGTTTCACCAAGATTTGGGAGATTAGCTCTCCATATTACAAATATGAACAAAGGAAAATGTGGCGAAGCAAAGGAGGAGATGTGGAGAATGGAGCAAAATGAGGATAATATTTGATTATCTCTCTCCTCCCCTATTTATACAAAACTAAAATAAGAATAAAGACAAAAGAAGATAAAACATACTAAAATTATCCGTAAAATAAAGTCTCGACTCGAGACTAGAAATCACGAGTCGAGAATACTAAAACTTAAAACTGTCCGAGAAAAGGTATTCTCGACTCGCGACAAAACGTCTCGAGTCGAGACGAGACACCTCGACTCGAGCCCTATGTGTCTCGAGTTGATATTTAACCCGTCAAAACCACCTTTTGAACATTTGATTCTCGATTCGAGAAGAAAGCGTCCCGAGTCGAGGCGCATGGCACGAGTCAGGATGTCACTGTCTCGAGTCGAGAAACTGCTCCACAGGCTGTTATTTAATCACACATAACTCTCACCTCGAGAGTCAGTTTTGCACTCATATAATATTGTTGGAAAGCTCAGGACATGAGCTTTACTCTCCAAGTAGAATTTTTGCAAAAACTCATCTACAAAGAAAATTCTAACGATCGTAATTCGACATCGTGTTTCTCGGCTACCAAAGTTTCAACTCTTGAACTCAAGTCATCTTGTAGGTAGAATTGGTCTTTGGTGGTGTCTTCCTTGGTCTTAAATTAACCATTATTGTCTTCAAAACGGGATCACCAATCCAAAATGGAGCGTTATATCTCGTCATTACAAAAATAGCTTATATTCTCCGAAATATAGCACAAACCAACAAATAGAAAAATACTCGCAATCCCATATAAATTACACTAAAATGACCACCAAATGAGATAAATCTACTATTTGGACACTACTTATACTATCACATCATTGTGTTTTGCACAAATCCCAAAGAAATGAGAGAGAGGGTAATTAGGCAAGAGAGAGAAGAATAATGTATGGGATAATCGCCCATGTGGCCCACGTGGGGTGAGCCACTCAAGTCTTAATCAAATCGCATTTCACTTCCATTTACATTAACCAATGGAAATTTCCCTCCAAATCATCACATCAGATTTTGGCATTAAAATTCAAAAATTTTGGTGCAAAATATGAATTCAATTACATTCAAAATCCACAAAAAACTCAAATTTGGAGCCAAATCACCAATTTACTAAAACCCCTATATAAACTCCATTATTACAACCACACATTTACTCCAAAAGAAATCATTTACCTCATAAGTTGAGAAATGAATCTGCCAACCACCCAAACCAACTAAAAAATAAATAATATTCCACCATATTAAAATGGTTGCACTAAATGACGAAATTAACCCTCAAACGAGTTTAATAGGAAATCAGTGAACTCGGGTATTACGCGTACCTTCATCAAGTACGGATCATGAAGATCTATTTGGGTCTCCAAGAAGAACTAATTACACGGGCAATAATAGCTGCAACTACAGCAGCAACATTGGCGGCGGCAGTAGCCGCTGCACCAACAAGACAAAAGGCAGCAAAAACCGCACAAATGGCAGCCGCAACATCTGAGGGCACATGCACATACAATCATCACAAACAGCAATAGATGAACCTCACCAAAGGCTCATGTTAGCAAGTGAGGATTTCGCGCAAACCAACACAAATCAGCCCACAAGACCCAACGTTAAACCAAGGCTCACAAAGGAACAAAGATTGAAAATTACTCAAACATTGAGGCTCAATTATGCAGACGGGAAGATAAAATATGGTATAATCAAAAAGTTACAAGACGAGTGCAGTGTTTCAAAGACAACAATGAGTGAATATTGGATGACCACCAATCGTCAGATCATAGCCAAGGCATTGTTGAAAACCTTTATTTAGACAGCTTAAAGGCAGTAAAAAAAGGGGTCATCATGGATTTGGAATTGGTAAGACTTATTCCATTACATAAGAGAACAACCATTCGAAGTCTTACATGTGCCTTAAACTTACACCCGTCCACCGGTACATAGTTTAATTCAAAAGGGCAAGATTAGGAGTCATTCAAATGTTAGGAAACCAGCTTTAAATGAAAAAAAAAAACATGAAAGGTAGAATGCAACGGATCATCAACCAACTTGATAGGGCAAATTCCAATGATGAACGTATGTCATTCAAATAAATGGACGATTTTGTGCATATGGATGAAAAATGTTTTATTTGGCAAGGCAAAAGCAGAGATTTTACCTTGTACCGGGTGAGGAAGAACCACATAGAACATGCAAGTCTAAATGATTAATCACAAAAATCATGTTTATGGGGGAAGTTGCAAGACCTAGATTTGGGGAAGATGGGAAAGTATCATTTGATGGAAAGATAGGAATTTTCTCATTTTGTGTCACTAGGCCAGCAAAACGGTGTAGTGTTAATAAGCCAACCGGCACATTAGAAACCAAACCAATTGATCGCATCAACAAAGCTGTCATTAAGAAATGCATATTGGAGAAAATAATTAAGGAAAGTGGCCTGAAAGGAGACGGAGAAAGATTTGGATACAACAAGATAATGGCCTCCCACATATTTTCGCAAAATCCTGATTTTTTAAAAGCGGCTTAGGCGGATGATTGGGACATTGATCTCATATGTCAACCTCTAAACAGCCCAGACTTAAACATTCTAGATCTAGGCTTTTTCCGTGCAATACATAGCTTACAACATGAGAAAACTCCAAAAACTGTGTCAATTAGTCAATGTAGTGGTGACAGCATATGAGGAGATAAGTCCAAAGACACTAAAGTACAGTCTCTACAATATTGCATGGATCAAATACTACAGGTCAATGGGAACAACTTCTATAGACTTCCGCATGTGGGAAAGAAAAGGTTAGACCGGCTGGGTTACTCCCAAAACAAATCCAACCTACCGTATCCTATTTGGTAGAGGCCCTTTTACTGGTGTCTAATTTCAGATCAGAGTTGAAGGACACAAACATATAGCACAGACATCGGCAGGTTGGAGTTAGAATGTAGCCGACCAGAATATAGCAAGTCAGATAAATCTCTATCATTATCAACTTTTACTACGAAATTAAGAACTACTAACATGTTGTTAATGAAAGCATAGCATACCTTTCGATGTGTGTGTTTTGTATAATCCCCTAGGCCATTTTTCTCATATAAAGTCATAAAGAGTTCAAAGAAGTTTTAGTAGAATAGTGACTTCATTCAACAAAAGTTACATTTCATTCCAGAAGGTCTCATTTCATCCCAATGGAATACAAAGCAGACGTTGTGAAACTTGTTGGAACTATTTCTTGAAAATAGTTTAAGTGTAAGGGTTACAAGCAATTTGAATCGTAACTACGATTTTGGTGACTTGCGGATACAATCTTCTAGGCTTTTTTCACTTTCCTAAAAATATTTCGGCCCTTACAAGAGCAGCGAGTATCACGAAATCCACTTTTGAGATACAAAAAAGATTCAACAATTACTAATACTTGTTTTTAGTATAATAATCAATATAAACAAATTGTGGTTTTCCTTTTGGTGTTTTCCTATAGTCAAAAGTTTGCAAGACTTTGTGTAACATCCCGACTCATCGTCTGAGCTGGAAGTAGTCACCTATGGCAGCTCGCCAGGATGTGGGCTGACCTCACAGACCACACCGGTCCTTTCGGCGCATTTTGACCTCACTCATGCGCACCCTGGGAAACTTCCCAGGAGGTCACCCATCCTGAAATTGCTCCCAGTCAAGCACGCTTAACTGTGGAGTTCTTATCAGATGAGATTCCTAAAAGGAAAGTCGACTTTGTTGGTATGAGTAGCACTATCAATCCTTTTAAGCACATCATATAAGCCCTTAATCTCTTAGGTACCTCCTCTGACATTTGGGGTATTACACTTTGTTTATAGAATGTGTTTGTTATATGAAAAATCTCATTTTCCATCTTGATTTTAATATTATCCATGATAGGAGCATGGCCGTCTCGTAGATTCGGGGCCCTGTGCGAAGATGCGAAATTGGGCCCCAACTCAATAATATACAGAGTGTATTACAGAAGTTTTATCGCATTTCTACATTTTGAACAAGTCCGCCAAACCTTCGAAGATTACATACATAAAATATATCAAAACGTGATTGGTGATCAATCAAACCAAAAGAAGATTATTCGACAATCATACCTAATTCAAATAGTTCAACAAAAAGTACAGCTAATTAGTGATTTCAGAATAAAACATGCATAATTTGATGCTAAAAGATCAACAAAAACGTAAGACTAGTCAAGTTATAAGACCCAATTTCAAAGCCGAAAAAAGAAATAATCAGTGAGAGAGTCGAAACTCACCAGTAGTGATGATAAATCTCCAAATCACATCTCATTGTTTTATAGATATAACAATTTTAATGTGGAAAAGAAAAATTGGAGACTACATCAAACGGCCAATTATTGATTAATTTGGTTGATTAAATTGGTAGTATAAGCAAATTGGGCGCAAATTATATGGTACACCACGGTGTACCATGCCCATGGTGCACCTCCTCACAATAGAGGAGTAGGGACCACACTTAAAATAATTTAAATTATTCTAAGTGTGGCCCCTACTCCTCTATTGTAGAGGAGGTGCACCATGGGCATGGTACACCGTGGTGCATGGTATAAGCACTCCAAATTGGGGGAAAAACAAAAAGGTTGACTGATATAATTGATGTAGAGTGGAAAGAAAAAGATTTGGGGAATAAATTAAGGATGTGATTATGGCAACAAAAATATTGGGAAATGAAAGAGAGCAATAGTAGCAGTAAGAAATTTCGCGTTGCTTATCCTTCCTGTAACTTTTGTGTTACTTTCTTTCTTTCTTTTTTTTCAAGTCTGGAGACTTGGATTGGGCCTCGGGGCCCCAAACTTTTGGGGGCCCTGTGCGGGCGCACATACTGCACGGGTAAAAGATCGGCCCTGGATAGGAGAAACTCTTATTTATAAAGAAAGAACCACCCCCTTGATGATAAATATGTCACTTGAAAATAGCACATGTCTCGCTTGGAGAAGAGCACGTGTATTGCGTAGAGAAAATCACTTGTCATACTTGGAACGTCATGCCTCTAAAGAAGACACACGTCTCTTGGTTCATATGTAGAAAATAACTTCCAAATAACTAGCAAGAGTAACTTCCAAATAACCACCAAGTGATATCAATACAAATGACTATATTCATTGTATTATTAGTCTTACTTGTTCTCATCGTGTCAACATACACCACAACTAATGTTGACTACCATAGAACCATGGATCTAGCTGCCTAATTACTCTAGAATCCAACAAAACTAAAATGAATGATCATACTCCCAATGCAAAACAACATCCATTGTACAATGAGACTTGGGAGTTGGGACGATCAATATTCGACATTTGAAGAATAAGAAAAGTTTAGCCTATTGTGTGTCGGTCATTGTATGTTATGTTCATACCTCACTTGTTTTGGGGTGTTACACTTGCGGCTACAAAAAAGTAGGCACTATTACTTATGGGAGTAGCCTATTTATTAACTACTATCTGAGAAGGAGCTTACGGGGAGGGGGGGTCTTCTTCGGGGCTCGAGAAATGGCATAGATAAGGCCCAAAAGTTTTAAATTCGCCGTTCTGAGATGAACCGTTGGCACCAAGCCTTATTATATCATGGTCTCGGACCATGGTATTTTGGACAAATTTGATGGTTTTGAAGCCAAAGAGAGTCGGGGGAGGAGAGAAAAATACATAGTAACTGAGCGCACGGGTTTTCCAACAGAAGGATTTTGGTAATTATAAGGAGAGTACACATTTGTTTGATCACCTTAATCACTAGATCGTTATTCAAAAAAGAAGACAACAATTATTAAGTACGATATAACATTTTAACCGTGCAACGCACGGGTTTAAAACTAGTAGATAGTAACTATAGGAGATAACTTGAGTAAAAAATATTATTTCCTTTTTGAAAATGACACATTTACTTAAAATAAGTCTAGTTTGTGTAATTGAGTTGATTTCACACTAATATCATGAAGTCGTCTAGCGTGAGACTTATTTTCGAACACAAAATTTCGCTAAATACAAAGAGTCAAAGATCGGTCCTATATATCGATTCCAAGTTCGAGAATAAACAATGTCTTTTTGGTTACCAACTTACCATACACGTATTCTTTATCAAAAGAAGTATTGATTATTTTTGGTAAACTTTCCTTGTATTGTAAACTTACTTGAGTTACTTCCCAACAATTTTACTTTCCCACCTTGGTCAGGGGAACTTAATATAACGAACCGTCTTACTTCACTATTTAAGTATTTAACCCCCCGGCCTCTGTTGAAAAACTTCAATCAGAAGCCCTCCCAAAATCAGAAGACAAGAACAACAAGAATGGAGGACAGTTTCAGAGTACGCGTCGACAAGATCTTCGGTTCTCTCTCCTCTCTCCCCACTTCTTTACCTTCAACCTCGTCCTCCTCGTCCTCGTCGTCTCCTTCTCAACCAATAAAATCCTCTCTCTGGTCTCTCACCGACGCCGAGCTCCGACCCAACCACTGGACCCGCGAATCCGACGACCCGCTTTCCGACGACGACAACGACGACGTCGACGAACGCGAACTCAAAGCCGCCGTCACCGACGTCTCCTTCCCCCGCGACATCGACCAATTCTTCCTCTCCGCTGCCGGAAACCCTAACCCTAATTTTAAGGATAGAGCAAGTTGTCGGAAAAAGGGGGGCAAAGATGATGATGTTGTTGATGATGAAGAAGCTGACGAGGATGTCGGAGGAGGAGGAGATGAACGGGCGTCGTCGAGTCGTAGTCTGAGTAGTGTTAAAGAAGCTGCTGTTGATGATGATTTGGATGTTCTTAACTCTATTGGCATGGATTCCACCCTTGATTTTGAGGTACTTTTCGTCGTCTTTTTTTAAATTAATTGTGTCTGTCGTAATTTCCTCTTTACCTGGAGTTTAATTATGTATGGCGTAAAGGTTAAGCTTCGCATTTGTTATCTGTTTTCTTACTTCTTTGGCTGTGAATTGGTTTTCTTGAAATTGTGTGTAAATTGTTGGATTTAGTCGTCATTGCTACTTAATTGAAGCTTGCCCTATGCTAAATTCATCGAACAATCGTACTATACGTGATATGGTTTTCGATTGGTTCATGTATACGAGTTCATAGTAGCAGCAGTTGACATAGGGTTTAGATTATCAATAGTAATTTTGATTTGCAAAACCTGTTACGATGCTAGATAATTGTTTCTAGCCGGTTTCTGGCTTGACATTTGGCCATAGGTGTACCAAAATATGCCATATTGTAACATATAAGTAAGCCAAAAATCATATGACGACTTGCTTACGCTTTAGTACACCAAATATACACAAAGCGTTTGTGCTCTCCTTAACTATCAACCTTGAAGAATTATAGGGCTATATGTGTGTCGACTTGTTGTCTCTATATGTATTTAAATTGACAATCTATAAGAATATGCACACACGTTAACTCGGATTTCTACGCCTAGTTATGAAGAAATATTACCCTCCTGTAGTGGCCATGGAAGTTGTTTATTGTAGATTAAGTAGTGTTGTGCATAGTCCGACAATTAAACATACGGCTCTTTACGCTCCCTATATGATTCTGAGTATCAGAGTAGTAGATTAGTGATAAATTGGGGATGTTATTCATTGTAATGTGAAAACCAACTGTGCCCTCTCGCTTATGACGAAATCCTTGATATTTTTTAATTGCGGACTCTTCTGCTTCTCTATACTAACTGACAAATGACTATTTTGTAGGAAGAGGAAGATGCATATGATAAGGTGGCTGTTGGAAGAGAAGAAAAGCCTGATGAGCGTCTCTATATGTCTGAAGTAACTGATTATGAGACTCACACTGAATCCTATAATGAAGTTCCAAACACATTTCAGGAGGTGTCCAAAGATCCACGTGCCAACCACTTGGCAGCAAAGCTTCGGCTCAAAGAAGATGCAGAGACAGCTAGAAATTTCAACACACTACATGTTTCTGAATCCGGTGGTCAAAGTAGTACTCATAATGGTGATCCTAACCTTAAGTCAATATTGAAGCGAAAGGAAGATCAGATGGATTCGAAGTCTGAAAAACGGGTCAGGTTTGATCCTATCTGCAAAAAGAATGATGGGGATGAGAATGTGGCAGAGAAAAGTATCACATCAGAAAGCTCTAACAAAGATATTACTGTTCACGAAGGAGATCTTTCCGAAGTCAACAAGACTTCTTTGGTACCAGACTATATTCGTAATCCTTCAAAATATACACATTACACATTTGATACATCAATAGATATGAATGAAAAGTCTAACCGGCAGGCCTATGCGGACTTCCTTAACTTGCTCAGGAAGTCCAAGCAATCAGAGCCTGATGAAGTTCCTGCCGATCTATCAAAACCCGTGGTGTTCAATCCGAAGAAGAAACTGCGTGATGTTAACTTAACCAGTAATGAGACTGATCATACCATGGAAGATTCTGTAGACAGGAAAAGAACTGGTGTCATTGTTGCCATTGGTAGTCAGCTAGATGATGAACCTTGTGAGATGGAGATAGATGAGCTACTAACTTCTACTGTGAAGGCTGGCAATGTGAAAAAAGCAGGCCGCAAATATCGTGCCAAGCAAAGTCTGCAGTATGATGAATCCGATTCTTGATGTATAGTTTGGCTTGGGGTATACGGTAGGTTTTATTTCTACCTTTCGAGCTTCTTCATATAAAATAGAATCTTAAGATTAGAGCAAGTTGTACTCTGCATGCCTTCCTATTCTTGTAAACATATCAGTAACATTTCAGATTTGAAGATCTCCATTTGTTGTTTCTTTGCCTTGGGAATCTTGGCATTGCTAGTAGACATTTTTGTTGATAAAAAAACCTGCATTTGTGCATTTAGCTGATCTTGGCATCTCAATCTTTCTTTTTTTGCACCTTAACTACAGCCCCGCCTCCTCCCTTGCGTAGCCAACTTATGAAGTAAGAGCACCTCCTCTTAACCTTGCATTCTGGCAGCCAGCATTGTTTTGTTTTTGGCAGTCTCGATAATCTCATCGATTCTCCGCATAATGTATAGAGGAGCTGTTGAGGGATTTAATTTCCTGTGTTATTCTTACTTTTTATTGTTTGTTTAGCAACAAATCACTTCAATTATCTCGGAATAAATAGGCATTTATCCCAAGTCTAAATGAAAATTGGTGATTAAATTGCTCTATATGTTAACTTTGTTATGTCATCATGTGTTTTATGCTGAGTATGTCATAATTCTGAAGTGTGCTATTTGGCTGTATTACGCGTGGGCATTTGTGATAAAGAGTGGAAATATGTATGGTGGTCTGAGGAACTTCTTATCACCTTACGAATACTAAGCTCTTTAGTGGTGAGATTAGGGGGATGAGCGAGGCGGGGTGAGGAGGTGGGGGTAGGTTGTGATTTTAGGGAGTGTTGAAGACTTGTAACAAAGTATGGGAAGCTAGCCTCTAACCCCACCCCCAAGATTGCTCTTTAGTCTTCCTGTTGTGACATTGTCCCCCCTTTTCATTCCTTGATACATCTTGTTGGTTGTTAGTCCTGTCATTTTGTTATTGTGTTATTGATTGGCTGATGCGGAGTAACAACAATCACTTTAGTCTTTGTTATGATGAAAGTGCATGTATAAAAGGACTTTCATTATGTGTGACTGCCTTGCGGGGTGGATGGAGCGTGGAGAGCCTATGTCAATTGTACTTAGTTAAAGCTTCATGGTCCAGATACACTCGGTATGATTTGAGATGGAATGCGCCGGTTTACATATTTGAGATTGAACAGGTGAGACAATGGATGTTTAATTTATTCATGTAAAGTTTGATCTTTAGCGTGTATTGGGATCTAGATTTTATGTAACCTCGGAATGCTCAGCATCCATTACTTGAGGGTAGATAGTCTTGACATAACAACCATAAGAAAGTCTGAGTTCCAAAAAGGTTTGATGCATTACAGTTGTGCCAGCGATGAGGTTTTTTAGCTGGTATTGTTTTGGTGACACTTGAGAGGTTCTGTTGCATTAAGTCGGGAAAGGGGATTGAAACAATGACTGGAACAGAAACCGGACGGTTTCCATGAAACTTCAAATGAACAGGCATATGGTTACATGTTTTCACCAATTTCCAAAATATTGGCATTGATATTGGACTGCATAGCAGGAAGAAGATTTCAAAAATGTTTAAGTGGCTGTTGTGGAGATTCTGGTGATCCTTGGTTCGTGAGAGTTGTCATGTTTCTGTCTACACTGGTCTTTATCCCTGTAATGAACTTCTGAGTTCCGACCATATGCCTATTATCAGTCGACTGAAAAATGCGGCCTTAAACGAGACAATGACTCTGGGATGCTTCAGTTCCTGCATCTTTCTGAACAATATTTGCTTATGTTTCTGTTCAAAAGTAGTACTCGCATTCTCTGAAACATTTAACAATGCTCAGTTCCGAAAACAGGTGGACAACGATTGGCTGGCGGGGGGGAGGGGGTATGATATGGATCTGCATACACAATTCTCCGAGTGAGGAAGTTGGATCCCGTCAGGTCCAGACTGAGCTCCTAAAGATTTTAAGATTTGTAGATTCAATTCCTATACTAGAAACTGACCCTGCAATACTTTTGGCTGATCTGCAATGTGACTGATACTGCCCCGGAGGAACCTATTCAGAGAAAGAGCTTCTACTTCGAGTGCGTATGAAGCCTTTGACACACAGGTTGATCAGCGCCCAGTCACTGCCCTTGAGATTCTCAGCAAGTAACCGGTATCATAAGATCTCAAGTTCTCAACCTTTTTAATTGAGGTAATAAGATCACGAGTTTCACATTTTTGCTTTTGACATCTACAATGTCCTGCAGTTTACTAGTATTATTGGTCTAGACATCTTTCTCCTCGTTTTTACAGTAACTTGCTTAGTATTCAGGGGGCAACGAAGGCAAAGCGAAGTGTAAAAAAGTGATGTGGTGGATGGACGAGGAGAAGGCTAAGGGGTGGTGCCGTCTAGGGGAGCTGTTACTCTTCTTTGGGGTGATGCCTTGCAGAGTCCCAGCCTCAGCTACCCTATGCTCCCAGTTACCCCTGTCACCTCATTTTGGTTGAACTAGTGTTTGCCCGGGCTCCTTCACATGTTATCTTCCAGTACTTTTTCGTTTATCCCTTTTCTGCTCTAAAGCCTCTATTCCTCTAAATAGTACCGTGTATGGTGTGTTAGCCCTGCTTGTACGGTGGTGGTCAGACACTTCGAATCTTGTGAGCATCAGCAATGAAAGAACTCACATTTGAGTTTTTCCCATGCAGCCTCATATTTTTGCAAACTTAATGCATAAGAACTCAGTTCTAATTTAAGACTCCCACAATAGAAGATCTTGCATTTTGTGGTTCTTAATTAAGAACTCGAGGTGGATGAACCACCATTGCGCATGCGCTAACATTACTAGTAAGTAGTAACATTGCTATAAATGTCTCAAAGTTACACAGTATCTGATTTCAAACACAACTTTCAGCACCTGAAGATGTGTGAATGACAGTGGCAATCTGATACAGATGACAGAATGCTACTTCTGAGTTCTGACATATAATTACAAATTTCACCGAAACCTCGCCTGAGAACCAAAATATATAGGGAATGTAGCGAGGAACATCAGTAAATAACTGAAACAAAAACAGCATCTGACGCAGATTGCCTTGGTAAAATTCTAATGATCATAGAGTTGTTTTTCTCCAAAAAATTGCTTCTAGAAGTATATATATATACCAAGGCGTCCCAAGCACAATGCTCTTCACCTGATGCAAAATTGTCCTAGAAACACACAGTCTAGAACAGTCTCTTCCTACAGCCTTCAGCACCACAATAGCAAGCCATTTGTTTGACCTTACCATCAGGCCCTAGAACGCTGTCGAGTGGATATCCATAGTCATAAGAAAGCTCCTGCAGGAACAGTGAAATTCAACAATCAATGTATGCAATATAGAAGATTCTAGAAAAGTATCGGGAATAAAGTTGAATACGAGAAAATTTGGAGAGTGCATCAATTAAAAAGAGATTGGGAGAAGCCGGAGAACAATTGACTACAGTAGGAGCTCTCATTTAAAATATGCACAGCAATTTGAAGATGAAAGGTGTAGTAACTAGAAGAAAGGGGTGCAATAAATGTGATTCAGATTACAAAAGGTGTAGCAATTTGAACTAAAATCACAATGCCAACAGTTTTAAGTGTAGCACTAGAAAAAAACGTAGTAGTACCTAGTAATTTTCTATATGTACCTCACACTCAGATGAATTTAGGGAGTACGATCAGCTCCCATGAAGGAGGAGTTTTAAGCTCGGATCAGGTTAGAAGATATATTAACGCTAATCTAAGAATTTTATCTCGGATGTTTGTATAATTTAAATAACATTAGAATCATGATACATGGCTCGTGGCTGACCTACTCATAAATGTACTGTAATGGCAACTACTTCATGCATTATCCCCTCAAAAAAAAAAAAGAACACTTCAGGGAATATTGTCACAAAAGGACTGTCAGACCAGAACAAAACCAATGATGCCCCCAATCCAACTGAGTCACAATGTTAAGTAGCAGCATCAAGCTTGCATTGACTAGTATTCAAGCCTGTGCTTTAAGTACTTCTCATATTGGACAGCTTCAAAACCCCCTTAAATTATGATAATGACTCATTTAATTTAAAGATTAACTGGTGCGCAAAGATAACATAGTAAAATGACGTAACATGAACAAAATAATCTGCAACGCACCTGCAGAGGAGGAATGTTATCAGCAGCAAAAAGCACCACCCTCGCCAGTCTGACATCATGGTGAGAGCTCAGGACACACTGGATAAATAAGTTAGGCTCACAGCTGTGGTTAATAAATCTGGTAAAATTTCCAGTTGTTCCAGCGTCTAAGCAAAATTCAGCTCCTGCATCAACTACCTTGTCGTCCTTCAAGATACCTTCTGAAGGAATAGTCACATCTCTTAACCTCATCTGTCGACAAACAAGAAAAAGTTAAAACCAAGTCGCACTCAAAACTATCAAATTGTGGATATACTGAGCAGAAAAAACAATACAAGATTTTGAGGTAAACAATCAGGATGAGATTAGGACATCCAGTGACCTAATGTCGTAATGAGATGCAAATAGACAAAACCTCAGATTAAACATATAACTACGATACTTTTTAACAGCTATTTTTATATTACGCAGCAATTTAGCTGCAGTTAAATTTACAGATCACAATTTATCAAGCAAACATTAATATCTGAAGGACACAGATAAATGAACATGTTTTCCCTCTAAAAAACAATGAGACCATATTACTTCAGAAGCTGCAGATAGAAATACAAAAAAGAACATACTTCATTACAACGGTAACAAACAGAAAAATTTTCTCAAACGACTCCTTTGACAGTTATGAGCAACGGAAACAAAAGATATCAGTTTAGAACGTCTCAAACAATCAGTCACAAAACCTCAAAGTGACCTATACAAAGTTGTTCTAGACATTGGTTTTAGCAGTACCTGTCTACCATCAAGACCCTTCATAGTCTGCAGGCAATCTATGTCAAAAATATAATTAATTTCCGGGACACTTTCTGCCTCATCCGATCTCTTTAAAATACCCATGTATTCGCATATAGGTGCACCAGCTGGGATGTAATCCCATGACCTGACACCCCAGCCCTTCTTTGCTGTCCGGAATACCTAGTAAAATTGAACAAATAAAAACATTAGCGACAACTTAGGAGTTATTTCCTCCATTTCTATTAGGTAATTCTTTATGTTTGGTTTGAATTCCTCTCACAAATTTCAACCAAACGTAAAGAATAAAAAGAGATGGAGGGAGTATCTTAAACAATAAAATAATAATGATTGGCCAAATACATCACCTCAAAGCGGAATCTAATTCCCTTCTGCGATGTACGGTTGACACAAGAAGGTCCACAGCCACACTTTGGTCCACATTCAAATACAACAGCCTTGGCCTCTACAAGCCTGAAGAGAAACAAGCAACAATAAAGAAGTGACAGTTGAATCAATTTTTATTGAATCAATTACCTTGTCCAAATACCCACCTCCCACCATCCCTATGCACGTAGGGGAAGTCAGAACCATTCAGCCGAGCACAAGCACATATTTTCGGATCCACGCAACTTCCTTTGCAACCACAGCCAATGGTTGGAGCAGGGATCTTCACATTGTCAGAAACTTGAACTGACGTGCAGTACTTCAAGCCTTGAAGATTGCAAGTTCAAATTAATGGAAAGAATATGCCATATAAACAAAAGAGGAATTTACACAATAGCCTAAGAGAAGAAAACACCTGAATAATTAACTGCAAGTGCAACATGTACAAGAAAAAGAGACGGGATAGAAGAGGTGACTGGTATCTCTACTATAATGATTCAAACGAATGTGAGCATAAAACAGAAGATACGGGATAGAAGAGGTGACTGGTAACACTAACAACATAATTATGCATATCAAGATTCTAGAACACATGGGACATTAGTACGGAGTATACATCTAGACTCTAGTCAAACTTGCAGAATTAGTTTGCAAGGACTACTCTGTGCGTAGCAAGGAACGATATCATAAGAGCTGAACCAGATAGAGCACTATACCTGTAGGTGGTAGAGGTGGATCGTCAACCAGATTTGTTGCAGGAATAGGAATATTCTCCAGACCCCCAGAAATATCATCACATACAAGCCTTAAAACAACAAAGGAAAATTTATCACTTACTACATATGGCGATTGAACATAAATTAAACTCAAATAACTAAATAACTAGTACCCGCGCACATCAGCAATAGTGTCAGGAACCCGGCCCCGAATGAATTGAACCTGTTAATCAATTAAAAAGAAGTTAAGCAGTATAAAAGCACTCAGCAAAGGAAATTTGATGTCCTAAAAACTATAACATGACACCACAACCCAAGCATTATGAAATGTGGAAGAAAGTAGCAAAACTGTAACCATCCATGTATTCACAGTTGACTCTGCAATCAAACACCTCAACATTAAGTTGCAACAAAAGTGTGACCAAGAAAAAGCTTTTCTCAATTTGCAAGCACACAGGAACTCTAGATTAAATTGACACATGGCACTGCCTGCTAAAGTTCTAAGAGATTTGCTTCTAAGAGATTCAAGATTTTGTGTACCTCTATTAAATGTGCAAGAATTAGTTTTTTTCAGCTTGATGCACTAGTATTATACTAAGCAGTAGTAAGTCCAACGAAGTGTTTTAAGCAATGTTGTGTTTTGTATACTCTTGCTATGTGTGGAGTTAATTTTACAGCAGCAAGAACAACAATTAAAAAGATTAGGACACAAATCGATTTCCATGAGTTCATAACTCCTATATGAAGTCGACAATGCAAATTTTGGAAACTTCAATGATGATAGATATGACAACCTATATATCCTACCTTTTTAACAACATACAACAATATACTGTCTCCAACCTCAATTAAAGATGCAGATGATTCAAAGTTCCAGAGAATCATAATGTTAAGTAATTCGTTTGCAGAGTGCTTGAATTAACGCACATGTTCTGTGCAGGGGGCTGACGTGTGGAACATTGCTAATAAGGCAAACTAGTCAAGGACTCATAGGCGTGGAAGAGTATCCAGAATAGGAATTACTAACTCAGATTACATGTTATACAAGGAAACGTAAGCTCTCCATTTCTAACTAGTCACAGATCTTACATCCGTTTCCAAACAGCAAGGTTCTGGTCCATAACAGTATGGAACAAAGCTGTGTTGCCCAAGAACTCAGTGATTAGGTCTCCGGCAAATCAGAACTGTGATCTATAGCTTCTGTCAAGTTAATACTTAATAGACGCGCTATTTGTATTCAGATGCAGAAAATTCTCATTTTTAGGAGTAACTTTGCTACCCCTAGTTGGGCTAACATCCTTATCCGGCTGAAGCATATACGTAGGTGAATAACAATTGGCTAGAATATCCGAACAAGTGCACAAGTGAAGTATGTTAACCCATTTTATTCATTAGGTTTTCTGTAGCATTGCATGCTGTCAATCAGATAATCTACCAGATCCAATAACTAGTCAGTCTGCACAAGTATTGTGCATTTCCAGTTATGTTATTCATTAGGTTTTCAGTGGGTTTTCAACATGTCTCAGTGTCTTCTGCTCAGGGTTAGAGACTACTCTCCACCCCCTTGAGCCTCTTCCATATAGCATTGTAACATTTAGGTACTCCTATTTATACTACCTATAGCAAATACTAGTATACTAGAAGCACAAATAACCTGCTAAGGTAATTACAGTGTTTTCGTATCCCATACCCGTACAAGTACTGCAGGCCTTTATTAGTCTCAAAATTAAGGGTATGAAATTCTACCTCACTTTCTCCACATAATGAAGAAAACAACATCGATATGCAAACACTGTACCCAGAGGCTTGACATACCAAAATGTAAAATTTATTTACTGCAATAATGAGATACAAATAGTAAGGACAATTATCAAAACCTGGGTAGTTGTTAATTCAGGCTGCCCCTCAAGCCTCTTTAAACGGAACTTGTAAACAGTGAATCCAGCGACTCCTTTTTCAGCCCAATAATTGACAACCTGCCCAAAACAAAAAAGCATGGCGTTTAAAAACTCTGTATGCTCACGTACTAACTAATGGACAGCCAAAATGCCACAGCTTCAACTAATTCATTTGGATCAAAGCCATAAATAATCCAACAATAAGCTAATGTATAGAAATGCACATTCTCTCCAGCATCAGTACTCTAGAAAGCATATAAATTTAGACTTCTTTAAGAAAGCATCACGTGCAGACAGCTTAGGATCAAAAGAGATCTATTAGCTGGTCGCGAATTTTGCAGCACAGAGCAGAAACAATTGCAAACAGCAAATATTCGGTGGACGTAGGCAAGGAGCCTAGTAGCGTACACGTCTCAGTAATAATCAACAATTAAATGCTGAACAAAACTGTCCAAAGCCTATCACTAAGAATAGAGAGTTAAAAACAGCAAATGCATGTTTGCTTAACCAAATTATCAAAAACAACAGCAAGAACTACATACTTAATCCAAACGCGAACAACTACATACATACTAGTGTATACTTAAGCCAAAGAGTACCCCAAACATTAGTGCAGAGAGTTCAGAAAAAGGTATTACATTGTAGAGACCATCATATGTATAGACTTTTCCCACATAAGAGCTTTTAGAAGGATGGCCCCTGATAACCCGGACAGGCGTCATTTGCAGCATGCTATTCTGCATTACAAATACTATAGATGAAATCATGACAATGAAATGCATACTCTTGAGTATGCAAAAATGAACATTTAAAAGCAGTTTGTTAATTTTTCAGATTGTTGGTAATCAAAAAAATTAAAATGACACACCTTGAGGGCCAAGTTACCCGCTCGCATCTTCTGATCTGCGACTTGTTTTTTATTACCAAGCAAGTCATGTCCCCCTTGACCAGTGTAAACAACATCGTCTGAGTTATCTAGGTCATCTTCGTACTGCCCAGACATCACTATGGCCACAGCAAGAGGAAATTCATGCTTGCTGAACTTCTGCATAGATTGATTTGAGCAACAAACTCAAAATTAAAATACCTAAAAAAGGTTCATACATCATCAGGGAAAAATTATCTCCAACTCAACTACTATCATCTTTTCCATGAAGCATACTTCCAACTGATAAAGACATCTGAACAAGTAAACAAGTTGAGTAACAATTTTTTGCCCTTGTTGCCGTAAGATCCGTTAACAAACTTAAAGAAGTCTACGATATTAGAATTAAAGTCATCAAAAATAAGGAGAGAAAATATATATGTATGTACTAGTCAGAAAAGTGAGCTTCCAGCATATATCAAGAGGAATGCGGAACTAATAAAGCGATGAGCTTCCTCAATTATGAAATGTGGAGATTAAGGATGCATGTTTTAAATGTAAAGGACAAAGCCACAAAGGTAGATCTGAAAAATCGAAGAAGGGAAACAAAGAATTTGCTCCCTCATGGTTGAGAAGTAGAATATGCAGAGGTAATACCACAATCTCTTTAAGCACTTTGTATTCCTATGAGAACAAGCCGATTAATGTAAGTTTCTTAGATACTACTTCCTAATTTGTGGCTCTATTCTGCATAACACATACAATTTTCCTTTCAATCTCAGCATTATGATTATATCAAAACTCAAATAATCACAATCCGAAAACAAAGTAGCCAAGACAAGAGCTCAATTACCCCCTTGCAGTGTTTCTGGCCCATGGTGTCAATACCATTCAGCCAATGGCTATGAAAACCAACAGCAACCATTTCAGCTCTAGAGAAGAATTGGTGTCCCACATCAACACCTGCAAAATTAAACTTAAACAGCTTTACCACAAGTCTCCCAACTCCACAAGTGTGCAATTTATCTTACAAAATATTGATCACATAATCCTACCCGGAATGGCACCATACTGTTTGTTAGGATAGAGTATCTTCTTGGTTAGCCTCATCTGCGATATTAAAACATCCATTAGGTTTTCTGCTAGTTCATACACCAAACAAAGAACAAAGATACTCAAAAGTATGTGATTCGCTTTTTAACTTCAATCTCATTACCTTAGTAATTGCCTTCAAGTCAGGTCGCTTAGAAGGATTTTTGATATTTTCTCCTTTCTGCAAAAAATATATTATCCACATAAGATCACCACATACTTTATAAAAGATATCGGAAATTCACTTATGAATTCAAGCAAATTAACGACCTTTTTCGCTGCTCCCACTATTTTGCTCCTCTGTTCTTCCTCCTAAAACCAACACCAGCAGGATGTAAGAACTTGTCGAACGATGCCAAAACCAAAATTCAGTACATAAACCAGTGAGTTATTATACCTGAACAAAATGTAAGTAGAAATTGTTGAAGACCCTCAAAGTATCCTTGACCTTCTGATGATCACTCTTCTCAGTGACGTTACCAGTATCAACTTCCTCCAACTGTAGGCCTAGGCCCAACAATCCACCTCCCACTGAGGGCACCATCTGAAGGCTGTTAACTAACTCCTCTGAAACTTCCGGATCTGCAGCTGCAACTGCTGATGCTGAGCTCGACTTCTTTGAGTGCTGTTGTTTAGTCCGCTTCCTCTTAGAACCCAAATCATCGCAACTTGTTAACATTGCCTTCTCAGCATAGCACACTTTCTTCCCCCTCGTGCGTTCACTCCTTCTCCTATTACCACTTTCCTCCATCTTTACCTCCTCTCCTACTTCCACATCTGTATCCGTCATAATTAAATATAACGATCAACCTGTAACACAAATTAAACACTGTAAGCTCACATACAGCCTCATGGACAGCTAACACTGCCTAGTAGGGCATACGCGTAGCATATAGTAGGGCATACGTGTCTAAAAGCTCAAGAATATTTGGACAATAGAGGTCACACAAACATTCAGCACAACTGAAATGAAGTGTTCACCCCAAAACATGATTCAGGAGGACTTCATCTAACTTCTAACGACGAAATACAGTCTTACCAAGTCTAAAGAAAGTAAGAGGAGACAACAGTTGTCGAAAATCATTGCAAGATTAACAATAGGCCATAGCTAAAAGAAACAAAGCCCATAAACCATAAATAAATTATGATTTTTTCGGCACCAGTTTAACGCAACTTTCTGTGCACAACGAGTCACTAATAGGCCAAAATCAATCACCAAAATAACAAAACCTAGCACTAATAGCACATTAGCACGAACATTGTTCAGAAAATTTAGTTTCATAAAGATAAGAAAATAGTGGATTCAGGGAAAACCCTCGCGGTCAAATTACGCCAAGTTACCAGGGAACAATATATCGACTTTAGCAAACTCTACCGACTCTACCAAAAAATAACTCTAGCGGATCAAGTAATTACTGTAAAAAAAAAAATGAAATTGCCCAAATTAGGGCGAATAAAATATTCAAATGACGCAATTTTCGAGGATAATGATTGGGAATTACAGGGAAAATTCAAACACACACAGTATCAAAATACTAGGAAAATTACAGCAGCAAGCAAAATGTAACAAAAATAATTGAATACTCAAAGTTTGTAAAATTAATGCTCAATGTAATCTAAATGAAGCAGAATAATTAATTGTCGGCAAAAAAGAACGGAACTTACAGCGAAATTTCGACAAAATCGAACAAACAGAAAAACCTGCGATCACGAAACCAGCAAAAAAAAGGACACAATAGTTCGAACAAAATTCGGAATTAGAGGAACATCAGAGTATTTAGGTTTTTGTTTTGTTGGTTGTTTGTGGGTGTGGGAGAGAGAGAGAGGAAGAGACTTACGGAAGAGTTGGGCAGTGAAAGTTGAAAAATGAGAGGGTGATTTGAAAGAATAAGAAGAGATTCGGAAGATAAAGTAACTGCCTGGCAGACAAAGTGAAGCACCTTTTCCCGAGGAGAGAGAGAGAAAATGGGAGACGTGATTTGAAGAGGCGGAAGACAAAAACTCTCAACGCGGGGAATTTTGAAAGACAAATTTTCAAATTTTGTACTTTCTCATTCCAATGAAATTTTTTGGGGGGCTCATTTCGAAAAAAAAGAAATTTTTTAGGGGGATGAGCCAAAGTTTAGAGCGAAGTGTGAAGATCTCGGAAAACCAATTGAAAAATCAAAACTTAATGGGAATTATCTGGTGTAGTCGATTTCTGATGTGGATTTAAAAGAAAATTTGGGGTGGCCTTATTTCCACATCATCGATGAACTCAAGCACGCTAACATAAGTAAGGCACGTCTACACATGCAATAAACTGGAGCACAATGCCCAAGTCAGGTCTGGCAGCGTGCCCGAATTCATAGATAGCGTGGATTTATTAACTAATACCCTAAATTAAGCGGGGAACTTAATAAATTAGCTGATAATGGAAAAGGGTGGTCCAATTCCACACAACCAATGAATTAGGACGCGTTACGCATACACATGCAACGAATTGGGGAACAATGCCTTAAATAGAGCCTGGGCACCGTGCCTAATTCACTGATGGCAGGGATTTATCAACTATCTTTATTTAAGGTAATAAAGAAATAAGGTGAAAATGATCAAGTAAGGAGGACACATATTGAAGTTATTAAAACTTAAAAGAGGTGTCCACATCGTCCACCCTACTACCTAAAGATGTCTCCTTTGTTTTCCAGTTTTAACTAACCATGTTGGAAGTTACTTTTAGATTAACCATTCACTTAATTTCCAGGTAAGAGTATTTCATGTATAGAAATAGCTTCCAACATGGCTAATCAATCCTTAACAACAAAATGAGGAGATAAAAAAGAATACGACTACTATGTTGGTATGATTACGTGAGAAATAGCCTAATTGACAGTTTGACACCCCGTTTAGAAAGTTCAAGGAATGGATGATGATCGTTTTGTGGGGGAAAGACTAAAAATTCTTGGAAAATAAGTTATTTTAGATTTAAAAATAAAGTTTTCCTGAGAAAAAATATAAACACAAAAAAAAATGAAAACGTAATCTCATTGGTTGAAATAGTAAAGGTAATACCCCATCATCAATATTACTTAGAAAGATTTATACAAGAATTTCGTTCTCAAATCCCTGTTTAGGAACTCGGAATTTGAGAATTTTGGATTTGTATCAAAACCTTTGAAATTTGATTGAAATTATTTCTAGTGTCAAACAAATGACACCCCAATAGCCTTCATCTTGAAATCACACAATCTCCCAAACATTGGATTTATATTTGAATTCAACATTCTCAAAAGATATTCAAATGATTACGCATTTCCAGATTTTTGTTTGCAAACACTATCTTAGGTAGCGTTTGAAAAATACTAGGGTGTCATTTGTTTCACACTACAAATAATTCCAATCAAATCCCAAAGGATTTAATACAAATTCAATTTCTTAAATTACTGAGTTTCCAAACATGAGATTTAAATCAAATTTGGATTTGAGAATGAAATCCTTATACCCAAACACTCTCTTACGATGTTATGTACTTTGCAATTTTGTAAAGTTTCATGTTCGCCAAACCCCAAATTTTGTAGGGACTAAATCTTTGTTGTCGTTGGTGTCGTCAAGAGCAACTCAGACACATACACATTAACTTGAGAACATCATCCAATGGAGTATATGGACCCCAAAATAGTAAAAAGTACACCAGCTCAATGGGTCACGTAGCCATCATATTGATAATTTACCTTGTAAATCTTTTCCTTCTTCATTGTTTCGCTATTGTAATTATAGCTTCCACGCAACCACGCTGCTAGCGAACTAGATTAATGAACATTTCAGTGATCATAAGTTTCTTCCGAAAAGACTGCTTCTATAAGAATATACACTCAAGCATAGAGCTCGCCCTGATTCAAAACCCTACAAACTAGAAGTCTAGAACAGTCTCTTCCTACAGCCTTCAGCACCACAATAGCAAGCCATTTCCTTGACCTTGCCATCGGGTCCAATAACGCTGTTAAGTGCATACCCATAATCATAATTTAGCTCCTGCGCAAGTCCAGTAAATTTAAACAAGGAAGTTAATACCATCGGGTTGTATAAACATTAGTTTTGAAACAATCAGGTTACACAATGAACGGATATTCTAACACAAATGTGACTTTTGGTGATAAATAAGTTGATCAAGCAATACGAAAAAGTGACGAAACATTCTACAAAAGAGGTAATCTTGAACCTCAGAACAGGGTCTGTTAACTTTATCACAAGACTCACAACGTGAATACTATGATTGAAACAGTAAGAAGCCCATAAGGTAACTTTGGCACATTCTATATTAGGAAAACCCTAGTCTAATGAGAGCTATGAGACAGACACACCTTTGCTATAGAGGAAAAGTATAGCTAATCAACCCACACGGTCGAGGATGGATATCCTACATTTGTATTGTATCTTTTTTTTTTGATCGGGAAATTTGATTACATAAATAAAGAGAACACAACAAACAAGGTGGGGCAGAAACCCAACCACAAGCCACAAAAGGGACCAACACCCCCTAGCTAAAAGCACCTCTTCAAGCCACCATCATAAGTGAAGGTGGCTTTCAAATAGTCAACTTTTTCTTTTTCCTAGAGTATACAAGAGTTGGCTTAGTCCGCTTAGGAAAGCTAAGACCCGAGACCTCTAGAAAAACACCTAAAGTTTCAATGGGGATTGGTTTCCCACAACAGCCCGGTTGTAGGACCTCCAAAATGAAGTTGGCGCTCTCCACTTGGCCCTCTGGAATCACCTTAGCAGCAACCAAATCATCCACAGTTAATTCCTTCTCCAAGGATCGAGAAAGGGCACCGAGAGCTTCCGAGATTTGAGGTGCCTCCTCGGGAACAACACCCATGGAGAAGTCCACTTCTCCCCCCTGCCCCTGCCCCTTCCCACAAGAATTTGTATTGTATCTAGGTGGAACTTCAAGCAAAAAGCTTCATTCTTTTACATATGATACATTTCGCCCCATTGCTCCTCACTTCTCTTACTTCCATTTTTTAGGTGTTCCAATTTCGTCTTCCCCACTCGAGTTCTTTTCAACATTGTTGTAGTCTTAACTACCAAAATAGTTTATTTGTACAACTTTAAAACGCTCAGAATCACTAAAACCGACATAACAACTGCGAGATTAAATTCACTATACACTATCCACACCCTATACGAAGATGTATCTAAACCACCTATCAGTACCGACAAACCAATGTAACCATACCCTGTTTGTAAAGGTGGCAATGGCACTGGTGGGTTTGATGGAAATCTTCCCAAAGGTATGTACGACGGTGGGTCGGTGGCAAAAGTGGGTCCAGCTTTGGTAAGAATGGTGTGTCTGGTGAGATTATAATCTTAAGGGAATCGTGTTTGTTTTTGTATTCAAGATAGTTGCCCTAATTTTATCAACTCACAGATCCTACAATATTGTGCCCCATGATATAAGAAGACACAAAAGGAGTGTCAATTCTACAAACTCCGGGCAAGACAAAACAACCATGTCCCTTTCTATCAAGAAGCATCTAATTCTCCATATTATAAAATTATACTACCTCCATTCAAGACTCATCAAGACCAATCTTCGTGTCACTTTTGGGCACACACTTTAACGTAAGAAACTAATTACGATAGACACTGCCAAAAGTTTTTAAACTCTGAAAATTCAAACCAAAATAATGTTTGCCATCAAACTATAGAATTTTAGTGCAGTTTATCATAGTTCATTCTGCACATGAGTGCTTAACAGCTTGTTGTAGAGAGGAATTCGGTAGAAAGGAAATAATTATGTTTAGCTTTCCAATGTTTGGTTTGTTAAAAAGCGTGGGAAGAAGTGAAATAATTATTGTTTTGTGAGTACCTTTCCTCCCAAAAACGCTGGGAATTGGATGCAAACACAAGACAAACACTTTCCTTTCAATTCCTTTGGATTCTAAAATACAAATCAAAGAACAGAAACAGTAGTTGCCATCCTTTCTCTTATTTTCCTTTCCTTTCCTTT
Organism: Spergularia bocconei; assembly: GCA_963457585.1. Taxonomy (NCBI): domain Eukaryota; kingdom Viridiplantae; phylum Streptophyta; class Magnoliopsida; order Caryophyllales; family Caryophyllaceae; genus Spergularia; species Spergularia bocconei. The sequence continues at coordinate 10,974,527 of OY734943.1, forward strand.
CATGTCTTTTCTCACCACAATAAACTACTAACCAAGCGGTAGAAGTGAAAGGAAGTTTTGTCTTCAATGGGGGCAGAATCGACTAACCCCATAAATGAGAAGCTCTTTATGAATTCAACTACACATCACTCACTTTGTCGAGCTGCAGTTGGCTTTTGAATCAAACCATTCTTTTATTTTTCACAATCCAGCAACAAGGCAATACCCACTCCAGAGTTATATAAAACGAAGATAAAGAAAGATAAGAAACATCTCTAGTCAAATAAAGACTTAACTACCGTTCACTAAGACTCATTTTTCCCTAAAAAGCATCCATGTCTAAATGAGTCACAAATCGTTTAAGTACTATCATGCCTGAACTAACTCATCTACATTATTCTTCAATACTGCATTACATGCACTTGATCCCTAGTCGAATCGGTAATGACGTCTACGTTACCGCTTAAGTAAAGAAGATGTGAGCAAGATAATATAGTCAATTGACTACTCCCTCCGTTCCAGCTCAAACACCCCGACCTATTTTTGTAGTGGAATAAGAAAAATTGATATAGTAAGTTGAGTGGGGTAATATTAGAAAAAAGGAGGAGAGAGAATGTGAGGATTAATAAAAGTAGGAGAGATAATGTGAGAGAGGATGTAATAATTTAATAAAAGTAGGAGAGAGAAATATGTCCCAAAATAGATGGGGTGGTCAATTGACAAACATTAATGGAATAACTCGTAACTCACCTGCAGAGGAGGAATGTTATCAGCGGCAAAAAGCATCACCCTTGCCAGTCTCATGTCGTGGTGAGAACTTAAGACACATTGGACGAACAAGTTGGGCTCACAGCTATGGTTGATGAACCTAGCAAGATTTCCAGTCAATCCAGCATCGATGCAAAATTCCGCTGCACCATCAGCAACCTTCTCCTTCTCCTTCTCCTTCTCCTTCACCATAATACCTTCTGAAGGAATTGAAACATCTCTTAACCTCATCTGTTCACAGATTTGAAAAGGTCAGAAGCATATAACCTCAAAAAATAGTAGAAGTGTCCAGTGTAGATTTATAATAATGACAGCAAAGACAGTACACAAGTTACTTAAAATCATGAACAGATCAGAAGAGAGAGCATCATGATGATGCATACAAATAATTATTCAGCAGCAGCTTCATCCACATCATTTTATCACACAACCCATCAAGCTAACATATGGCAAAACAATTAGCAGGCATAGCTAAATCAACAGCAACTAACCTACGAACATCTTTATTGGTGAGACCGACTTTAGGTCTCAAATACTAATATGATATCACAATTACATCATGCTGACATCAAATGGAGAATGAGACTCAATTTGAGAGTTGACACTATACTCTTCATGAGACCTATATTTGGGTCTCAAAAAATTTATTTTTCTATATTATGTCTCTCATTTTGAACCTTATTTTGACCACTTTGAGACTCAATTGAGACCCCCAATGGAGATCTGCTTTTTCTATCCTCACTCTCAAATTATATCTTACAGCATTTTTCCTTGGAGATTGCAGATAAATCACATGGAAAATTAAAAAGGTGATAGTAGATTAAAAAGATTATAATTTCAATAGAAATCTAAATCAGAAGCGAAACTCCAATAATTCACTGAATCAACTAAAGAGTTACAGAACGAGGGTATGTCCGTCAAAAGCTTCAAACCAACTGAAATTCAATATCTAACCATCATAAACATAATTTCCAACGATTGACTTCAATAGTTAAAAGGTACAGACTATACAGGGGGAATATCAGTCTGAAGCGCCAAACAGTCTCAAAAGTTCCAAACCACCACTTCCAAGCTTGTGAAAATTTGAAAGAATTCTATACAAGTCTGCCCAAAAAGTGAACAGTACCTGTCTCCCATCAAGACCCTTCATAGTCTGCAGGCAATCTATGTCGAATATGTAGTTATTATCCAAGACGCTATCTGCCTCATCAGATCTCTTCAGAATACCCGTGTACTCACATATTGGTGCACCAGCTGGGATATAATCCCAAGATCGGACACCCCAACCCTTCTTTGGTGTTCGAAAGACCTACATAAGTTTAATTGTTTAGTATTAAAACATCAGCGACATTTCAGAACAAACAAACAACAAAGGCAATACCGACTGTCTGAATACATCACCTCAAAGCGGAATCTTAGTCCCTTTTGTGATGTACGGTTAACACAATGAGACCCACAGGCACACTTTGGGCCGCATTCGAATATTACAGCCTTGGCTTCTATTAACCTGATAATAAAACAACCAAGGATTGAGAAGTGGCACATAAATCTAGCTTTATCGAAATCAGCTAAGTTGTTCATCAATACAAGCCTTGGGACAATAAGGAGGATGAGTCAGCAAACTACCATGAACAACCATGACAACTGAGCTCAAAGAAACGACCAAGCCGAATCAGCCACCAAAGGCAGAACTGATTGGTACTACAGGCAAAGGAGGATACGGCCAATCTAGAAAATTACAAAACAGCGATGAAATATTCTGCTTAGACTGAGGTCCCAATGTTTTGGACTTGAGTCATTTGAAAAAAGACTTAAAACGTTGGGAAGAACAACGTTCAGCAGAATACATGACGCATGGTCCCATGTTACTTTAGGTTCTTTAAATTCTGTGGGTGGTGTAGCTACAGAATGCAATCAATTATGTTTCTCCTAGAAGTTGGTTAACTACCTCTCATTTTGTTTAAAGATTCTTTCCATTTGTCGGTCATTTTCAGCATGAGTGCAGCAGGATTTGAAATCGGAATTGATCGTGAAACAGTACTAGAAGACAAGTAGCTTATTGTCTTCTACTGGAGCAGTCCACCATCCTTGGAAAGCAGCAGCAGCAAGCGTATTATATGTGCAATATGGCCGTTTCTAAACCTTAGCATAAATTCTCCCCTTAACCTGTCCCCGTATCTCAATCTTCTATATTAAGCAATATTATTATAGATCATTCACGTCCATTCCCAATTGAATTCCTACTAACTTGTTTTTTGAAAGCACTTCCTATTAACTTGTTAGTCATTACTATACAACATATCTGTAACATTCATGCACCGACCTGCCACCATCCCTATGAACATAGGGGAAGTCAGAACCATTCAGGCGAGCACAAGCACAAATCTTTGGATCCGTACAACTTCCCTCACAGCCACAGCCAATGCTAGAAGCAGGGATGTTCACATTGTCAGAAACTTGAACAGACCTGTAGTACTTGAAGCCTAGAAGATTGCAATTTTAATTCAAAGGAAGAACATGAGCACAAAAATTCATAGAAACAACAGAAGATAAAACCTAAATAAGTTAATGCAATGACAACTGACAGCGACAAGCCAGATTCAACAAAACCAACACAGAAAAACATCACAGTATCCAAATTACATGCCTAAGTTCTTTTACAATGCTTAGATCAGTAACAATCAATTGCGCTCCTTTTTCATTCATCCTACAGTTTAAGGCAACCCTTTCTCTTAGTAAAGTAACCCTATGTTCAAAGGTTAAGGATACAGACTTTCTAATAAGTAGAGAAGCATGTTTGTAGTCCCAACCAAGTTTACGGATAGAATAGATGCATTGTGTTGGAATTTCTAACGGGTAGGTACTACTTACTGGAGAGTCCTCCCCCATACTTTTGGGATTTTGTAAGCAGAGCCAAGGATGCAACTTTGGTGTGAGGTACTATCCTAAAGCTGACACCTTACAGTTAACTGAATCCAACAAGTATACCTAAAGCAAGACAACTGGTGAGCTTACTCTCCACCTGTCAATACAAGTTGGGTCTGGGAATCCATCTGCCTGAAATAGATGTCAAAGTCTGATTTTCAAAGTGGATGCTGAAACCATTCCTCTGATCTAAGTATTCCAGTGCAAATAGCTATCATTGGCTAACATGTGAAGTTGCAACTGTTCCTCGGTGGCTACAGAATAGGCTTTTGGTGCCTAAACATTACTTCATTAATTGGCTGGTGATGCATTGAAAAATTAAGGGAGGGACAATTTTACTCTTGGATGAGTAATGAGGAATCAACAATTGAACTATCAGAAAGAATATGAGCATGAGATAGGAGAGAAAGGATCGATGGGTTCATTGTCACTTTAATGACAGAAATATAGACATCCAGAGTCTAGACACACCAGCAAAAAGATTTTGCAAAGATAGCTATTTGCAATTTTGCATAGCAAGAAACACCATCAGAGGAGCACAAGCAGAAAGTACATTATACCTGAAGGTGGTACAGGAGGATCGTCAACCAGGTTTGTTGCTGGAATAGGAATATTCTCCTGACCCCCAGAGATATCATCACAGACTAGCCTTTAATCAAAGAGAAATAAAAAAATATATCACTAATAATATAGACCAGATTGACATAAACTAAATTCATGAAGTAACAAGTACCCTCGGACATCAGCAATTGTATCAGGAACACGACCACCTATGAATTGAACCTGTCACATCAGTTACAAACTGTCAAGCAACATAAACTATAACTATTATATGGCCCCGCATGCAAAGCCTAATGGAATGTGGAAGAGAGAAGCGTAAGTGTGACCTCCAAGAGTTCACCCTAAGTTTCAACATAAATATGCCGGAAGAGAACAATTTAAAGTTTGCAAGTCTGCATATGGCGAAGTAAGTGGACAAAGGGGGGGGGGGAACCTTACCCCAAAGTCACTGTTTAGGGATGACCTGTAATGAAAATTGCATCAACTGACTGCTACATAGTATAAGAACCACCAACAATGTAGTGAGATACACATCTCTTACAAAGATATTCAGGAACTCCATATCTAATTTGTGAAAAAAAATTCTAGGTAATCTGCCTGATATAAACCGCTTCTTTCAAAACATTATGTTTGGTATTTTTGTAATCATCCTAACCCTCTACAAGACGGGAAAATCCTTCTTCAGCTGGCTAGAGTTGTAATTAGAGGTGTCATAAGATAAGAGCATGCAGCAAGGCTATTCCTCTTTGAGCTTCCTAGACCTAATATGTACTATAGACTGCATTCTCTTCCAAGTGTTTGTAGCTATCCCTCTATTATAAGCGCAAGGATGATTCTTCTTCAGGTGTTGACAAGAAAGGGGAACACACGAGACGAAAGAGAGAGGAACACAAATGCCTGAATACCAACTAAGTTTGTTGTAAGTGTAACTCAGCCTCCAGGAAAGCATTTGAGACAAACCCAAAAAAATAAAATAAAGATGACACTCCTACGTCCAGAGCGACACACATGCAAAGACATCATCGTTCTAATTAAGCTTGCAATATTGACAATCCTACCACAAGAGATACTGTCACATCTATAAACTTACACTAGCAATTTAGCCCAGCGTTGCTCAGTTACGTGTAAATAAATAATATAATTTTAGTTCATAAGATATACAAAATCGAGAGAACATCAAGTCGAACTCTCATTCGATGTTGTTGTGAATCATGTGATTCCCGCTCTAATTCAGAATTATACTAAAGAAGTTGTATTTTCATTAAATGAACACTTCGTATATTATTTTTCCAGATTAATACATTTACTAATGTTATGATCCCTGCTTACCGGTTTTTATTTTTTTGTAAAGGTAGCCTAAGTGTCATGCACTTAGTTCAATTTATGGCAGTTACTGAAGAACATGCTCAATTACTTACACCTTTGCTTAACCACTAATGAACATAGATGCCCAGTTATTTAAATAGCCTACAACAACAACAACAACAACAACAATTACCCCAATGCCTCAAAGGCTACCGCCATAAGGCGGAGTAAGCCGTAAGGGGGTCTCGGATGTACGCAAGTCATACCTCTACATTGAAAACATAGAGAGACATCTTAAGAATGACACAATTATTTAAATAGTCGCAATAGCTATATTTTTTAATGAGTTTATAGATTCAAGTGCTCAACATATAATCTCCATGAAGCTAAATGAATGAGCCCCTGTCAAAAGAAGTCGCCAGCGAATTGATAACAGTTGAGCATTTTCATAGTGTAACAGAGCTCTATATATGAAGCAGTTAAGCACAAAAGTGCAACCATTGTACGTAGAGCTGTCAGGCACATATTCTTTTCACGAATAGTTACATACAATAATGAAGTGAGCTACAAACCTGAGAAGTCCTCAATTCCGGCTGGCCATCAAGACGCTTCATACGGAACTTGTAGACAGTAAACCCAGAGACACCTTTCTCTGCCCAGTAATTGACTACCTGTCCAGAACATAAAACTATGCATTTAAAACTCTGTAAGCCCACAAATAGCAACGTGAACACGGGACTTGCAAAAAAAAAAAAAAAAAAACATAGTTAAGAAAACAAACATAGTCAAGAAAGGTAAAAAAGGTAAAAAAAAAATAGTCAAGAAAACATTCAGAACATCTTCGATTTCAAACCAAAACATAACATGAGGTCAACTTTTGACAAAGACCGTAACGAGCAGAATCCAGCTGATATTCATACAGTCCAGCAAAAATTCAGACCTAGTCTTAAAAAATTGAAAGCAGAAAGAATTGCTATATCAATCAACACCAGAAATCAAAAGCATCACTATGGTTAGAAATTGCATGGCAGCCTGGCAGAGTTGTGCTTAACACATTTGAACCATAGCTAATAAAAGATCCACCAATCCACTATTACATAAAAGGTCCAAATTCTTTCCTGCAAATTTATTTTATAATGCAAATATAGATAGGAATACTGTCAAATAATACAGGATATTGCTATTCGGCTAGTGTAGCGTTTCTACGAAAACACAAGGACAAATTGCTATTATTCAATAAAATTTGTTCCATCAAGGACCAACAATACCTGAAACCAAATCATACACCACAGAAAAACATATTACAAAACAGGCGGGCAAGGAGACCAAAATTTCACTAAGCTTCATCAATTACTCTGATGGACTGAGGTGTACATAGCCTATTATTAAGAGCAGAGTGTAACAACATCAATCCATGTCTAGATTACGAATAATCAATCAAAACAGAGATCACACATATCACACTCATACTTCAACAATAGATAAGTATTGAACAAGGTATTACATTGTAGAGGCCATCGTATGTGTAGACTTTTCCCACATAAGAGCTTTTAGAACGATGACCCCTAACTACCCGCACAGGCAAACCTTCCACCATGCTATTCTGCATTAAAATCATTGTACATGAAATCGTGGTAATTCAAGAGCATATATTCCTGTGTACGCAGAAGTTTACAAGTAAATTTTTTTTTTCTTTTTTTTTCGTAGAACAGTTTCTTAATGTCTTAAAAAATTGTGATCTTCTCGAATCTAAAAACACACCTTGAGGGCTAAGTTACCCTTTACCATTTTCTGATCTCCAATTTGTTTCTTGTCACCTTTCAAGTTATTTCCCCCTTGACCAGTGTAGACAACATCTTCTGAGTTATCAAGATCATCTTCATATTGCCCAGACATCACTATGGCCACAGCGATAGGGAATGTATACTTGCTGAGCTCCTGTACACATTGAGCTAATTAAAAACTTTTTATATGAAGAAAAGGGTGTTCAACAGGCTTCAGTTCAAACTATCTCCAAAATAACTATTATCATCTTTTCTACGAAGCACACTTTAACTAAAAAGCCTCCACATCTGAGTAAGTCAACAAGTGAAAAAAGAGGTACACAATAAAGCACAGCACAGTATGATTCCGTTAATAAACTTATTCCAGATTGGCAAGGTAGAATCAAAGTCCACAAAAGAGAGAAAGAAAAAGGGTTTGAGGTCCTACTCGCAAAAATGGGCTTCAGTAAATACCAAAAGAAACAAGGAGCTGAACATAGATACATGAGCTTCCCTGACGGAGCGTCTTTAAAACGAAAAGGACAAAGGTATAACTGTAAGAATCAAGAAGAGGAGCTACGAATGCGCCTCCCTCATTTCTGGCTGAGTAGAAGTCACAAAGGACATTCTACATCCACCATTTCTTTAATAGTCTGCACTCCACCGACAACAGGCATTTAGATCCGTATTTCTTAGTAAGTACTAGTCAAATCATTGGCTCTAATCTGAATGTAAAGTAACAAATGATACCATATCAAACCCTATGATAATATGGCCCCATCAAAACTAGAATAACCATGTCCATGAAACGAAGTTGCGGATGTAGCATGTTAATTACCTCCTTGCAATATTTCTGACCTATGTAGTCAATCCCATTCAGCCAATGGCTATGAAATCCAACGGCAACCATTTCAGCTCTAGAGAAAAATTGGTGTCCAACGTCAACACCTGCACACAGAAACTTAACAGCTTTAGCACCACCATTCCCAATTTCTTAAGTTTACCATCTATCTTATTAAACATGGATTACACAACTAACAAAGTCGAACCTGGAATGGCTCCTATATGTTTTTCAGGATATAGTAACTTCCCAGAATCGCGCATCTGCAATATTAAAACATTATCTTTCTGCTTGTTCAAACGGTAACAAATAACCAAAAAACAAACATAACAATGACAGTGAAGATATTTTGAATGATAATTACATCCTTTTCTAACTTCAAATTCACATTACCATTGTAACTGCCTTCAAGTCCGGACGCTTATGAGGTGATTTGATAGTTTGTCCATTTGCTTTCTGAAAAGCCATAGCCCAAATCATACAAGAGTAAACCAAAATATATCCGAAGTCATGATCTACTTGTGACTTCAAGCAAAGCTGATACCTTATTTGCTTCTTGCACTCTTTTGCATCTCTTCTCTTCTTCCTACAACCACCATCACCAAGATGTAACACAGCTTGTTTAATAATATGGAATAAAAGCTCAGTATATATATCAAAAGCGAACGTGATTGTACCTGAACGAAGTGTAGGTAAAAACTATTAAATGCCCTCAGTGTCTCTTTGACCTTCAAATGATCACTCTTCTCCAGACAGTTCCCAGCATCAACTTCCTCCAGCTGAAACCCTAGCCCCATTAATCCAGCCCCTACCTCCGGTGATGCCCCGAGAAGGCTCTTAACCATCTCCTCTGATACTTCCGGCGCAACTGCTGCAAGTGACTTTGACTTCTTGGAACTTTGTTGTCTATTTTGCTTCTTCTTTGGAGACATTTCAAAGCAGTCTGACATAATTACCTTTTCACTGTAGCATACTATTTTGCCTCGTGTACGATCACTTCTCCTCCTACTCCCACTCTCCTCCACCTCCATTTTCTCCACTTTTGCGTCCATCATGGGAGTTAGATAATTGTTCAGCCTATCCAGAACGTGAAAGGCACAATTTCAATACAATGATAACGTCGACAAATTATACAAAGGAACAGCATTTGAAACATAGCCACAGCCCAGAGGAGAAATGAAACATTAGGTTTAATTTCCGGAGAATGCACTATGTAGTGATTATACTATACAAGAATGTCACAAGGAACTACCGAAGCCATAGTTAAAGATGATATCTTAAAAGGTATACTACTCTCAAAAGACCGCACAGGCACACATTAGCAAAGGAAAATTCACAACGGATGGCAAAAGAAACCGGCTCTTATGGTCGTTTTGTTCACCAAGGAACTTGTAATACCTAGGGAATTACTATTTCGTGTGACTTTCTCAATTCCTGATAATCGGCTACATACTACATTTGTCTGGTTGAACACATAAAATGGAAACTCGATGTGAATTTTCAATTGCCTTGGACTTTATTAAACAATTTCTCCATTTCCGAATTAGAAAGTTTATGTCAACCAAATAACCTAATACACCTGCAATTTCGTGTTTACAGCGGACAACCAAACGACCACCAAGTAATTTCTTTTGACAGGGCAAAAGTTTAGAGGAACTCGGAAGTCGAAAAGACGAAACCAGGAGCCAGGAGGAAATGTATGGCAAAAACTCACACAAATCGAACCGCGAAAGCAACAGTTCGTGAAACCATACATAAAACCACAATTAACGCCATACAAAAGTCTTGCATGAGAAGATAAATTCAAACAGACAACAGCAGGGGAAAATTAAAAGAACACAACATGAAAATATAAAATTAAAAAGTACAGCCGCCGATTAAAAACCAATAAAAACTCCCCAATTTTTAGCCAATTCAATTTTTTTAATTTTTCTGACAGCAAATGCACAGCATAATTAATTATTACAACAAAAAAAAGAAATTACAACATGAAATTACAACAAGAGCAGGAAGAAAAATTTACCGGCGAAAAATCGCAAGTTTTTCGTCAGCAAAAAAATTGTCAGAAAATCAAACCACCTGTATTCACGAAACCACATTTCAAACACAATCAAACACCATTAATGCCAAAAAAAAATGCAGAAGAGAAATGCATGCGAGGCCGAACAAAAATGCATACCGACGATGATGACGACAGAATTGGGGAAAAATATTGTACGAATTTTGCGATTAAATGTTAGGGTTTGAGAAAAGGAAGAACACAAAAGAAAAAACAAAAAAAATTAAAGAGAAGAGTAAGAGAGAAGCTGCCGAAGTGAGTGGCAGAGTGGAGCAGCTTCGGAGAGAGAGAGAGAAAATGGAGAGGGAGGGAAGGACAATTGTCCGAGGCGCGGAATTTGTGAGAAGAGAGAGAGAAAGAAATTGGTTGCTCTAAAAAATGTTAGAAATATTTACGCCCAAAAGTTTTGTTTGTTGTGTTTTGACAAGTGCGCACTGCAAGCACAATCAATCCCCATTTTTATTTTATTTTTTTGGTTCAACTTCCCAAGTACTCTTCTTCTCTCTCGGACATTTAATGTGATTTTTTTAATTGTTTTTTCCTTTTATTTGGGAGTAGAGTATTTGTGCATGTCACTGTATTTTAGATCAAGAGAATCGTAGGGTACTACTAGTAGTAGTCGGTGAGAGTGAGACTACGGTAAGGCTGGAGTTTTCTTTAATACTATTAAAATTGGTTTTGTTAGGTGGTTATGGACAATTATTAGGTGCACAATTTCCAATATCACTTTTATTTTGATCACATTGCTCAATAAAATGATTTAATTGTAGGGTATGATGAAACGGGAACATGGGATGTAAGATGGAAAGATGATACATATACACTTCAAATATTTAGCCACCAAAGTAAGTCGGTGGAGATTTATAGAGAGATGTTATTCGTCGCCCATTGTATTACAAATATCGTCTGTTAAATTCCCAAAATGCCCCTTTATTTATTTTTCCATTTTATGTTACCATCTCGCAAACTGATTTCCTTAGTTGTGAAAGAGAGATTAAACCCATCACATTCCCCAACTCATTCATCTGTTATACGCACTGTAACAACCCTAAATTTTGAATGAACTATAAATAGAAATAATTTAGAATTATCACTCCGCAATTGACTGTCGCTAGGCTAGAAATTGAATTACAACAACTAAACGGAAATGAAACAGTGGAAGTCTAAATATTGTCGAACTACGGTTTTCAAAACGACGTCCCAAGTACATAATTCAAATGAAATAAAAGCTTAACAAGTCTTATGAAATCCCCAGCATGCATCGTAACTCTTTTAGCAAGCATCCAAACATCAAGACCTGTCAACTACGCCATCGAGAATGACGTAGACCCCAGAAATAAGGTAGGGAACAAATCAGAAGAAAGAACGTCAACATACAGGCTAAGTAAGAATCATAAAATACAAGATAACAAAAGATACGCGCCTCAAGGCGCGTAGCTAACAAATAACAGGCAAACGTTACAATAATAAAACAATGCGATAATCACCATATCGCTACAAGATCCAACGGTCTCGTTACATTCATTACGTCAAGGCTGGACTCCTACCCCACAACCACCACAATCTCGAACCAGCACGAGTTAGAGTACTAGAAAACAGATCCTAACGACTTGAAGTGAGTACACCCCTCTCTAGAGGACCAGGTAAGATGCGAATCCTCTAGGAGGTAAGCCAATTAGGAGGTTGGTAGCTAATCCAAACCAAACAACCTTGATCAGAGGTTCAGAGGTGACCGATCCGGGTCGCGTCACCTTACTGCAATACCTTACAGATCAACAAACGGAAGCACACTCGGCCGAGAGGCCGAGTTGCCGAGAGCAACCGAGCCGACCGAGAGGCCGAGCCGGACCAAAAATCAAGGAGGCCGAAGGGCTGGGTTAAGAGCCGAAGGGCTGGGTTAAGAGCCGAATGGCTTAGCTTGTTGCCTGCAAGGTTATTGTCGAGCAATGACAAACACAAGAATAGTCTGAACAAGTGATATGAATAGTCAATGAGCAATGGTTTCTGAAGATAAGGTTAGGATCAAGAAAACATAGTCTTGGTGGTTTAGATCATGTGGTTAGAAGTGTAACCAACGTTCTTACCTCATAACGCCAATCCTTAATCAGCCAATTATAAACTCAATCCATAATTCCCTAATCAAAAAGATGTAAAAATAAGTCTTACAACTCACAACTAACACTAACATGAGACGGATCCATAAGGGACAGTGGTAAAGAAACCTGAATAACATCTACCTCCGATATTGGATGACCACCAATTTTAGTATGTTGTAGAAGGGTATGCCAGAAACCTCTCCTCAAAATTTCGTCCATAGACTCCAAGCGGATCGACGGGAATCAACTTCACAATGAACCACGAATAACAATTAGGGTTTACTCACGAAAACCAATGTAACTTTTATAAGGAAATGATATAGTTAAATATCTGATTACAATATTAACAATATTTGACTATATATCATTTCCTTGGAAAAAGGAAATGATATATAGTCAAATATTGTTAATATTGTAATCAGATATTTTAGGATAGTTATTATATTGTTGTATTATCTCTAATATTGTTACCTAGTTTATAGGACTAATGTAAGTAGGTTTAGTATTACGTTCACACCTTATACTTTGTATTTATACTGATCACTCATAATGAGAATGATAAACTTTTCCACTATCCCACAATCTCAGTACTCTCCTCCTTAACATGGTATCAGAGCATAGATCTTATCCTCGGCCTAACCCTCCAAAAAGCTTCAACTCCAAAACCTCGGCCACCACCCTCTAATTGGCCACCCTCCTCAATCTCGGCCACCCTCCCTGCGGCCAACTCTCAACCCTCTCCAACCATGGCTAAAATCCAATCTGACCACCCTCAATTTCTCTCGTAATCCTGCTCACAATAACCACCACCACTGCTCTAAACTCGGATCATTTCCTTCCCTTAAACGACCCCACTCAAGCCTCGGCCACCCTCTGATTCCGGCCACCATCCATGCCCAAGTCTTGGCGGCCAAACCTCACCCGGCCACCCTAGTCACCCTCCAAAACTCTCCTAAAACCCTCAAAATCAACTGTCTCGTAAATCTCTCATAACTCCAAATCTGAAGCTGTAATAACGATCTCCATCGTTCAGATCGAAGAACCTTGTCTCAGCAACACACTTGGCAAATGTCGTACGAGTCGGACCACGATGACCACCCGATCGTCGACTTGATCATCGTCTTGTATCAAAATCCGGGAATTTTGGTGATCTCGGCCATCCTCTATTTTCGACCGCCCTCCTCTACTCCGTCCACTCTCAAGCTCCGCCGACCCTCACGCTCCGGCCAGCCTCAAGCTTCTTGCGTCAAAATTCGGGAACTGGTAAACCCACTGCCTTCTCTCTAATCTCCATTTCGTCATTCTTTACAATGTTCGTTCAAGTCAATTAATCTCTAAACCCTCGGCTATACCCTTTTTCACTCCACAAATACAATCAACTCTTCTACTCAAACTCTCTTCTGTTTTATCCCTGCCTTACTCCATCATTTATGAACTCTCTGTTATTCCTATACTCTCATCTTATGTCTTGTTTTCTTTTCTATTCACTTTTCACGTTTAAACAACCAAAAAAAAAAAAAATTGTTAACCCAATATTTCACTCTCGGCCAAACTCCATCCAAGGCCAAATTTTTCTGATTCTAAAACTCGTTTACTCTACATTCTTCTTCCCTCTTCGTACAACTCTTGTCACACCATCTTCACGTATTCTCTATCCCCGCTCGCTACAACACTCTTTCGCATGTCACGACTCACAACTCAAGTCATCATCAAATCGCTCCAAGATTGGTCTCCTCTCCGATCGTCCATCTTGCGGGGGCGTATAAGGAAATGATATAGTCAAATATTGTTAATATTGTTATCAGATATTTTAGGATAGTTATTATATTGTTGTATTATCTCTAATATTGTTACCTAGTTTATAGGGCTAATCTAGGTAGGTTTAGTATTACGTTCACACCTTATACTTTGTATTTATACTGATCACTCATAAAGAGAATGATAAGCTTTTCCACTATCTCAGTACTCTCCTCCTCAACAACTTTTGATACAGAAGTCTAGGCCTTACCAATTTTGGATATGTTTTCAAACGTATAGTTAGGAACATCTCCACAAAATCTCGTCTTAAGATATCTTCTGAGTCGACGGGAATCATCAGAATAACGAGGCGGCGACACAGTTTCCGAGTAGATAGACACAACTCTACTAAACACCTCTATAGTAAGAATCCCATGGAATATTGGCACGATCTATATGTTCCTGGATTTGTATCGAAAGCACGGTTCTAACACCACCAACCACGCTCTAATCAGAGATCGTATGAGAAATTTATGTGTGTTTGAAGTTGTCAAAGTGGTGCTGGGAATTGTCTGCGGGTGGAGGCTACGAAAAGGAGAGAGAGAGAGAGGGAGAGAAGCAGGGCGAATGGTTATGAAATAAAGCAAGGTTTTTATTCATTATATGTATATATAGGTATGAGGGTAGACTCGGGTTTGGGTTTTATTCGTTGGATGAGATGAGTGATCCATAAACCCGACCCAAACTCACTTATAGGAACTCATTTTATCTTCCAATAATCGATTAAAAGAGTAACACCCTTATTAAATAATTACCCAAAAATATGGGGTGTTACACGCACGACAAACGTTGTACACCGTTCATCGTCAATTCGAATCAATAAAGAAATATCTTGCAAATTATGTTGACTTTCGGCAGTTACTTTCTAATGGTTGGATACTTTTTTTTTTTAAATCACTAATGGTTGGATACTTCGATGTGTTTATGTGATAATATACATAAATGATTTGCAATGTCGTGACAAAAAGTGCCTCGTCCCCCTTTTCATTCATATCCTGTATTGTCACTATGAAATGTTCTAGGACTTCTGAATGCACATAAATCAAGCGACAAGCATGATATACATGGTTATAATCCTAGCTAGAACTGCTGCACATCGAGATGAGTTATGCTTTTAATGAAATACTAGTAAATCTTTGCGGAAATAATGGGAAACAAGGAGAAATGAAAGATGATTTATGTAATTTGCGATAAGAAAGGTATAATTGGTAAAAGTTACAAATTAATGGGCGATTTTAGTAAAACTTGGGCGACGAATAGCATTTCACGAATTATAAACTTCCGATGTTACAAATTGGATTTACTTTGGAAAATTTTCAATGTACCCCCGTGGTTTTCGAGATTTTCAGCTATACCCCTAAGCTTTCAGAGTTTCCCAAAATACCCCCGAGGTTTGCAAAATGACGTTTTTTTTTTGTGTTTTTCAAATAAAAAACATGTAACACCGTTAACACATATGTGTTTATTTGAAATTTTTTCTCATAATTAACCTTTTATCACATTAATATCTAAAACAAACAAAAAATGAGGGGCTGTTCGGTATCGTTTTCTGTTTTCGCTTTTTTGTTTTTTTGAAAACCAAAGTCCCGTTTTGGAAAACCAGAAAAAGTGATTTTCAGTTTTTAGTTGCCAGATTTCATTTTCTACATGACTATTATGGAAACAAACAATCTAATACTATCTATATAATCTATCTAATCTAATCTATCTAATATCTAATATATATTATAAAAGACGAGTACAACCCTTCATTGATGGACACTTGACACAATCCTATTGGATGAAATTCAAAAAAAATATTACTTATTATTAGGATATGGAAATATTTTAAATATTCATATAGTAATGTTAAAAAATTAATAAACAATTAAAAATTATAATTAGTTGAATATTTAAATAATTTTAACTTAAATTGAAAAAGGAAAATTTTAAAATCTATTAAGTTTAGAAAATATTAAATGGTAGAAACTGTCTAAAAACATGATTTTTGATCTATAAAAAAGTATATGATTTTTTTTTTCAATTTGTTAATCATGATTATAATATTTGTGACAGAATTTCATTTTGCAACACATCTCTTACAAAAAAAAAGAGGTCCCAAAAAAATGTGCAAATCATAGAAAATTGGAGAAAAGTATAAGCCTTAAGGTGAATTATTATTAGATTCTCATTGAGTCTATCATCTCGAATTTTGTTCAATGTTATTTTTGGTTTTTAGACGTAAGGTTGAACATTATTTACTCTGTCATGCAACATTGATTCATAAACAGGGGTTTCTGAATAGGAATTTGGTTGACTCATGTTCTACCACGTCGAGTTTTTGGATTGCTTGCTTAATGTCACCTTCAAATTCAAACAGTTATATTAAATAATACTTTGGAATGATGACTCTATAATCGGCTCTATAAATATTTATTTCCATTTACCATGTCACTACCAAAGGGTATTTTTCATACATTAAATAAGGGTTAGTACTTGACATTTACAATGCAACATCATCATCAAAATATGAGGGAGTATAAGGTTTTTAATATAAATTATAAAGTTCTCCCTTTACTACTTACTATTTTGTAAATTTGTGTACGTTAAGTTCAATGTTGTCGGACTTGTCACTAACTGAATTTGCGGGATTATTGTTGATTTTAACAGGTTAAGTTTAGCATGGAGAGACAAGAAACCGCATCTTCTTCGCCCATGGATGACGGATTAAGTGAGTACTCCATCCGTTCGCCTATAAACTTCCTACTTTCCATTTCCGTTTGTTCAAAATCTTTCCTTATTTGTCAAATTTTATTCCCATTATACCCTTACTTTACTACTCTATATTTTTATAATTTTCTAATTTAGTATTTAAAAATCCCCACTAATCCCCACCAAAATTAAATCTCACGTCCCCAACCACCTAGCTGCTCCTCCAATCTAACACTCACCTCCCATCAATGCCATCATCAATAATTATCTTCAATGTTCATCATTCTTACCCAGAAAAACAACACTCCCACATTTTTCTTCACTTTCTCCTGGAACTCGTCTTCTTTAATCTCTTGATAGATTCCATCTCAGATAATCCGTCTTCAAGTTTCTCTCTTATCACGGCCGATAATTGTGATATTTGTGGGGATGATGGTCCTTGTAAGAAAAAGGGAAAGGAAGAAGTGAAGGAGGAGGTGATTTTGGGCAATGTAATATGCGAGGTTAGTGAAGACGATCAGGTTGATGATGATCACTACTCCGTCGAGACGGATCCGAATCAGGGTAAGGCTGATTTTGTAACACTACGGAATTTGAAAAGTGGTTTATGAGGTTGGTTTGTCCCACATTGGGAAAATAAAGCTCATATGATCAGTTTATAATAGATTCCTACCATCATACTACCAACACGACATTCACCTTTTAGAGCCCGGAGAGGATATATGGGCTTAAGAGATAACTTTCCATCTTATTGGGTTGTGTTGCGACAGACGGTGATTCGGGCTGTTATAGATTTTTCTGACAATGAGGTTGCAGATGAAGATTCAGATTCGAGAGACCCATGAGTTGATCATGACAATTGGGTCTTCAATGATCCTCCAAATTAAATATTGAAGATGAAATATATGCTAAAATCCAATCATATTATGGTTTGTGTTTGATTGGATTTAAATTGATGCAATGAAATTATTGATGCTCATTTTTCATTGCATGAGTTTTTGCTGATTTGTGGGTTTATTTTGTCAATCATGTTGTTAATCTTTTAACCATTTTAATTTAGTGATTTGGTGGTGTGCTGGTGTCGATCTGCCTCTGCAACATTCATTTAGCCCCCATGTGTAGGATAATACTAACAGTACCACAAAAAAAAAAAAGCAAATTTACAACCTAATTTCATACATTGAAATTGTTAGTGAGTAAACATGATCACAAAAAGTTAAAAAGACTCATACTTAGGCTATAAACAAACAAAATATTTTTACTGATTTTCTGGCTAGAGTTTGCTAATCTGATTTACTTTCAAAAAAAAATTGCGGATGTTAATTTTCCTTGGTTTTGCCCCAAAGTTTAATTGGTGCAGATGTTGTCTTCATCTAATATCCCAAATGTTGAGTGAGACTTCCATCACTGCATGCTTCCGTCTATACAGTCCTTTACCACTTGATGTTCAACTTCTAAATCCGTAGGAAGTGCTCCAGCCGTAATTAATGCACCTTTTCCCATACGAGGTAATGGAAAGTCATTACCACCTCCAACCTTAATTATTTCTACCATGCCAGCTTGTAAACTTAGAAAAACATTGTTAAGTGTCACCGCATCAAGTGTCTCAAATGCAATTTTTACTGCATTCAATAAGGTTGAGCAAAATATCCGATTATCCGATCATCCAAATATTTGATCCGAAATTTTGAATAACCGATCCGATAAAGCATTCGGATAGGATATCCATATCCGAACTTTTCGGATATCGGATAACATTCGGTTAGCTATCGCAAAAATTGCGGATATCCGAATATCCAAAACATTCTCGGATTCGGATATCGGATATCCGATCCGAATATCAGTAATACCCGATATCCGATCCGATAAGGTTGTCAATGTTTTTCTGACATCAACCTAAAGGTCCTTTAAAAAAAAAAACCTTTCAAAAAAATTTCAGCCTGAAGGCATCATAAGGCCCAATACTGAAAATGGGTATCCATGGATTGAGTACTTGGACAGTTGGGCCGAGTACAATCTCGATCCATTTCAAGCCCCATACCTCTAATGGCAAGGCAAGGCCCAAACAAATTTCTTCTAAACAAAGAGGCAACTTATTTATAGAAGAAGCCTTGCCCACACCTCCCACATTTTTTCGATGTGGGACAAATGGAGAATGCATCACATGCTTCTCGACCATTGTTCAATAGCCGACTTCGACCTCCGATTACGGCAACTTTGGCTAGTAATTTGCGAAAACTCATAACGTAACTTTTGTACATCTCGTTCCCACCTTTCCATAGACGCTTGTTTCAACCCATTAGAGCATCGAATGCGAAATTTATGGTTATAATATATAACAAGAATTGTAGTTATCATTAACCAAGGTATCGGACCTTCTACATTCGACCGGAAATTTTGACTAGTTCGAGACATACTTTGCAAAAAATAGTAGAGATAAATCTTGTAGATCTTGTTTCTACCTTTACGTAGATAATTTGTTGGACCAATTTGGTTTTCTTACGTGAAAGTTATCGTCATTATACGAATTGAACTTACTAAGAACCTTACTCCTATATATTTTGTTTGTACAAGTGATCAACTAACTATGCCTTTTATCCTTTGCGATGTATTTTACATGTATATTATGGCATATAAACTACCATTAACTATTTTCTAAGTATAACATGAATAGTGTATTGTACTTTTAATTACAAACAACAATTAATTAACTATTAAGTAAGTGTAGCAATTGAATGAAGTTACTAATATTAGATTTACTTATTACTATAAGTAGTTACAAAATTTGTTACGCTGGAGTAGTTAATAACGATGACTTAATTTTCGAGCTATATAGTTAATCACTACATGTCACAATAGTGATGCCCGAACCCATCTATTTGATTTGTATAGAACTTTATCAACAACGTACTTACACCTTAATTACCAACTATTGTTATGGTCAATTGAAAATACAATGAAATCCGATGATGTGCCTTGTTATCTACTTATCTTGTGTACGTTATACAACGTAGCCTCCAACAAATCATCCATGCATTTTTTGTGGGACTAAGGTACCCTACTCATCTTAGTTAAGATTATAAAATTATCGAGCTAGGAATCGAACCAGCCTTGTCGATTTTTCAGTTGGTGATGTCTTGTTTGGTATATGACGAGCTACATTTTAGCGTCTTGCTTTAAAAGATTATAACGCTTAAATGACTCATTTATATAATTCTTTTCGATTCTGATCGTAACTAAACGATATGTGAGTATTAGCTAATAACACATCGGTGTCATGTGTGATGTTCGTATACTAATCGTAACTTTCACATACGAAAAAGTCTAAAAGGGACGAAATAAGGGTCCACGGAAAGGTAGAAATGAGATATACAAGTATTTCACGTCCGTTTACCTTATTATATTATTATGTACCCTGCTCGTCTAATAAATCTATGCTGGAAGTTAGTAGGTCGACCAAGGTTACGAATTTTTTTTTATGTGCAACCCATGGTCGTATTATGTCCATAACTGTCACATACAAAGTCGAAATAAGTCGAAACAAGTGTATATGTGCAGTTAGAAACAGGATCTATAATAGTTCTTTCATGAGTATTCCCAAATTACGCACAAAAGTGGTGCAAATGTAACGTCAAACATAGCAGGTCACATTGGCTTAGGTAGTGGCCGGAAACTAATTTCGTCCCACATCGGTCGTGAGATAAAATATGGGGGTAAAATTTCAATATAAATTGCATGGCTATTCCTGTATTGCAATTGTTTCTTGACGTGATTACATGGGCCAGCTTTTGCAAGGCCTAATGTCAGTTGTGATTGTATAGATGGCCTAGCCACTATGAACTGGATCACATTTTTTTTTTGGGCTGTTTTGGGCCGGGTTTTGTTTCGTTGGGTGTGTAGGCTCTGTCATATTCTCGGATAATATTCGTTATCCGCTATATCCGATCCGAAATGGTTTGGATATCACAATCGGATATCCAAACCTTATCGGATCGGATACTAAAAATTTCGGTTTTCGGATTCGGATATCCGATCCGAACCGCATTTTCGGATCGGATATCCGAAAATGCTCTGCCCTAACATTCAACATTTGATCAATGTTCCTTACTGGTGTGTCCCATTGCAATGGTTGTATGGCTCTAAAAAAGCCTAATTCAAGAATGTTTAAATCATTTTAATTAGGTGGTTGAAAGACTAATCCAAAATCCCGGCCATCTAAGGTAGCGGCAGCTCGAAATTCCAGATCATCATTAGGTATATGGGGTGGCGCATTATCTTGCTCGATGTATACATGTTTGCCGCATTGCTGATGTGGCCACTTTTCTTTTATTGTCGGAAGTATACGATTGATCAGATAGTCCCTTGTGATCTCTTTATTATTAGATTCCAATGGTTTTGGGCATAAAGTCCCTGTTGGTTGGTTTATTGAACTCCTAACTGCTGGAACTAACTCCGTGAAGGAGAAAATGCCAATCTTACCATCGAACAACACTTCTCCATCCTCCCCAAAAATCGGTCTAGCAATAGGACATATAAACATGGCTTTAGTGATCTAACGTCTACTTTTGCATGTTATATGTGGTCCTACTTCCCCGGGTACAACAATGAACCTTTCAGTTGGCTTAAAAAGATTGAACCATTTTTCATCTATGTGTACCACATTTCTCATGATTTTGAACTTGATAACATTCAATAGAGAATCAAAATATAATGCTTTGAGACAAAAATGCAACCTTAGAAGTTTGTGATCAGGTGACATGTCCGGATGCACTTCATTTGTTTGTGGTTGGAGGAACTTTGCTTTAATCCATTTTTGTGTGCCCGTTGACACGTCAATTTTTTTGAATAATCTTCTCACTGTTGATCTTTCTCTTGGTTGTAAAGCTTCTATTTTTGCATAATCAATGATGATTTTTGGCCTACGTTTTTTGCCGATTCTCTTTGAAGCTACGTCCATGGCTTTTCCTTCACATCGTGATTGTTTTGCTTTTGACCAGATGTCGGAGATTGCTCTATTTGAGATACCCCATTTTTCTGATGCTGCTTTGATGATGCCATAATTTGCCACTCCGTCCAGTATGAAGCACGCCACCTCTAATCTCTAATCATCGGTTATATTTTCATTTTTTAGTCATTAATGTCTAGAATTTATTATTTTGGGTTTGTAAATTTGTGGTTGTATTAAGATATTAATGTTTGGGGAAGAGAATGGTTGTGTCTGTTAAAATTATTTGGCTGGGGACTTTTGCACTTGGAGGGAAATCTAAACTAACAAAATTTTAGTTTTTGGCAGCAAAGTGCATTTTGTTCCAATAATTCCCATTTAATTTAGGTTCCCAATGTCATTTTGATAGAAAGTGGAGAAGTAGTTAGCAGCACATGGGTACTCTTAAACTGAATTAATTAACATACCCCTCTTCCTAAATATTGTAGCAAGTGGACAATAAAACACTATATAAAACTCACTTTCTTAAAAATTGTGAACCGACCTTACGCGTTTTAAAGGTGAACGAATGGAGTATTCTACAATGTCTCGTTCGAAACGTAAGAAGATGTCCAAAGTCTGGAATGAGATGATTGAAGGGCGCAATGAATTAAGTGAGAAAATTGCAATTTGTCGTCATTGTGAAATGAAATTAAGTGCTGCTCTTAATAATGGTACTTCACATCTTAAAAGACATTTAGAAAGATGTCCAAAACGACCGGATTGTATTGAAATTGGGGCTGATTTGAAAATGATAATGAGGATTTTGTGTTTGATATGCATAAATTGAGAAAATCAATTGTTCTTTTTATTGCCGAAGGAGGGCATTCATTCTCAACTGTGGAGGAGCATGGGTTTAAACGTATGATGTGTAGTGTCACTCCACATTTTGTGCCATTTAGTAGACAGACGGCTACAAGAGATTTGTTCATGTTATACGTATCTGAAATGCATAAATTGATCAACATTTTAGCGGTGTCTCCTGGTCGTATCGGTTTTATTACTGACAATTGAAGTTCATCACATTTTTGGCAACATTTTATATGCATCACTGCTCATTTTGTTGATTCGGAACGGAAATTGCGCAAGCGTATACTGAGATTTAGAGCATTACTTCCCCCTTATGATGGTCAAAGTATTGCAAATGAGATTTATATGTTTTTGTGTCAATGACATTTAGAACGTAGGTTTCTTACGTTTACCGTTGACAATGCATCTTATAATGATACGATGATAAGTCATTTGCGTAGTCGTCTCCTCCAAAGAGAGACACTTGTTGGTAATGGTGGCTTTTTACACATGAGGTGTTGTGCTCATATTGTAAATCTGATTGTGAAGGCCGAATTAGATTGTGTAAAAGGTATTTTGAAGAAGACTAGAGTGTTTATTGGTGAGAGTAATCAGTAAGTCATCTAATAAAAGCAAGAATTCTACGAAACGGTGGAAAAATCTTTCATTTGAAGACTAAGAAAAAGCTGAATTTGGACATGGAAGTGCGATGGAATTCCACTTATAAAATGCTTGATAATGTATTTTACTATGAGGAAGTATTTTCGTATTTGGGGCCATCGAATCTCCTTTCAAATCTCTTGTGCCTCCGGAAGAGGAGTGTTATAAGTTAAGTGTGATCTACAAGTTTTTAAAAGTCTTCTATGATGTTACATGCATGTTTTCTAGTGTGAAAGAACCTACGTCTAACTTGTATTTCAAAGGAGCTTGTATGATTCATGTTCGCTTATTTGAGGCACTTAAGAGTTCGGATGAATGATTAACAAGTTTGATGAACAAGTTTGATAAGTATTGGTCCGATTATAATGTCCATTTATCTTGTGCCGCTATTCTTGATCCAAGGTTTAAAGTGAATTTTGTGGAATATAGTTTCACTATATTATTTCGGGTCGAGGAAGCTGTGCGACGGGTTGATCATGTATTAGAAACTCTAAAGATCCTATATGATGAGTACAAAACATTCTTGGGTATTTCGGTTCTTAGTCCACCTCCTCCAAGATTACAAGATGATAATTTATTTGGGGATTATTCGAGTTTTAAAGGTAGGAGGTCAAGGAGTATGAATAGGAGATAACAACTTGAGTTGTACCTAGAGGAGAACCCCCCAAGATGTGTTCAGAATTGGATGGATTGGAGTATTGACACCAAAACTCGGAGAGATTTCCTGCCCCTTTCCAAGCTTGCACGTGATATGTTAACTATTCCGGTTAGTACCGTGGCTTCGGAATCCGCTTTCAGCATTGCGAGGAAGACTATATCTACGGCTCGTAGTTCTTTGAAATCAAATACAGTTCAAGCCCTTGCACTACTACAAAAATGAGCTATTGCAACACAACAAATGCAACGATTTTTAATGAACCGTTGCATTTGCCTACCTATTGCAATGAGTTAGAAATATTTACCTCTAAAATTAAAAGACCCTAATGCAACGCCCAAGCAATAAACGTTGCATTTCACCTCTTGGCGTTGCATTTGATACTACCTATGGCAACGCACCACACATAAAAAATAATTCGTGTTACATACCCTTATACCTACTAAGATTTCCCCCTTTCATTTTTTGTTTTTGAGTAGCTATGTTCGGAACTATTTCTAGACCAAATGAAAGATCCGTTTACTTTAAAATCAAGTGGAGTTGTTAGAATGCAATGTAGAATAGAACACGTACTAATTTTACAACAAGTGAACGATTCATTTGGTCTAAAAGTAGCTCCAAACATGCTTACCCTAAAACTGTTTTCGAAAGGGGAGATCATTATAGGTAGGGGTGTATTTTTTACGGGGAGTTTTCATTTTTCTCCCTCTCTCTTCAACTTTCCCCTTTCACCAGACTTTTGCCTCACCCAATCTCACCCCCAGCAGAATCGGCCGCCTCCTCGTACTGCCGCCTCGCCCTCATCTTTTGTCATGAACCTCTCGCCCTTTGCATCGAATAATAAGGTTAGCGTAGTTTTTGCCCTTTGTGCAGATTTCTTTTTATTGATTGAATTAATTGAATTATTGTTTTTGTAGTTCAATGGGTTGTTTGAAATATTTAGTTTTTATGATTTGGGAAAATCACTAATTAGTGTTTTGGTAAATATCAGGTTCGCTCATTTCGAATTCTTAATTATAGTTGTATATTTTGATTTTTTAAATTTTCGAATTAGGGTTTTAAATAAGGAAGGAGGGTTGGGCTGTACACTGACGAAGGGAGGGTGGTTGGCAGGGTGTGAGGAGCAGGAATACTAGCAGCGGCCATTATTGATTTGGTGTCGTTTTGGGTCTCTCATTAGTGAGGTTTTTCATCTTTCTCGAAACGATATTTTGGTCTCATATTGTTGAGGACTTGAGGCTGTGTAAGTGCTATTGTTAGCTTTTGAGAACGAGCAACTGTTGTACACCAGTTTTTTTAGGCTAGTTGAGTATCGAGTTGACCCCAAAGTACTTGTAATGCCAATAATTCGCATACACGATTTCAGTTATCATATTGAATCAGAATCCATTTTGGAATTAAACAAGGGTGGGAAAGATTACACAGTATGCTTCAATTTGCTATGCAAATTCACAGTACGATTTCAATTGTGTGATATGAATTTGAAATCGTACGTGTCACATGATCAGAAGTTCTGATTCTTGGTTTGATATGGAGCTATATATGTACATATACCAATCTACTTGTGACTTACTCTCTTAGAAAATATCTAATAGATTTGTAATGGTAAAATTGGAAGAAAAAAAAAAATGTTAGCCTTTTTTTTTTATGTTAGCTATGTCCTACTGTGGCGTGCGAGTTTGATTATAAATTGGTAGCAACACCATGTCACAAACTATGTATAATTGTATGTGTGAAAGATTGGCGACGTGCTAATGGTGAAACATCTATTGAGCATGAGCTAGATTATTCTCAACATGAGAGTGATGATGACATTGAGGATGAGGCGGACAATATGCAGTTGTTCCAATAGAGGTATGTATGTATCTGATCTTTTCCAGTTCTCCTGTCTCTTGAGTTCATCATTACAATACAATGGACTCTCCGGCAGACCCCAAGTTTATGATCTTTTTCTGCCATCTTCTCTACCTGGTAATCAGCCTCCACAAGGAGGCAACACTGGAACTGCAAGAAAACATGACTCTGACACTGAATACGAAGATCTGATGGCATTAGTTGGGGTCAAATAAATAATTGATTGTAGTTGACAGTTAGGTCATAGAGTACTGTTTTACTCTGAGATGGTACCTACTCATAGTCTGATACTCTCTTCCTCCTTGTTTGTCTAATTTGATTTTTCTCACTGACCTTGTGTTGGTCACTTAACAGTTCCTTGTTTAGATATTCAGGCTTTACTCGCGTTAACATGTGTTATTGTAATGCCATCAGACCTGTACTATGCTATAGGTTGCTCTTTTACTGTAACAGCGTCTCAATAGTGATCTGGGATTTCCTCTAGTCACCTTTCTTTCTTCATAATACTATTGTATCAGCGTGTTCACGTGAACAATATTGTTAAATGTACCTTAAACGAGATTTTGCCAATGTATCCGTTTTACCTTCTTAGCTTGGAACCAGAACGAGAGGTTGAACGACATTAAATTATAGTTTTCCGACTTCCAAAACGAGAGGTTCAACTCTTGGTACTCTTGTAATCATCAGAGACTCGTAGTAGTAGTAGTGGACTTTTAAGAAAAGAAAGCAGAAAATTTGTTTCATTTTTCTCGGCTCAATTTCATCTGTCGTGTTTGACTGTTTCTATATGAATAGCAAAAATTATGCGGGTCGGGTCAAAATGGCCCGTGTCCCGGCCCGACCCGACCCATTTAGAATTGACTACGACTCGGCCCGTTGGGCAGGCCTAGTCATGGACTCATGTACAAAAGGTTACCCACTCGTGATTGTTTGGCTCATCGAAATATTGGTATCCCATCCACGGGCCCTCTTTGTCATCAAGGTGACGAATCACAATGGGCAGGAAATCGAACGCAACGTTCGATTTCCACATCGAACGAAAGGACTAATTTGCAATTAATTTGCACGTGATAGTTAATAAAAGGGTAGAAGACTTTGTCATTAAATGCGTATATACATGGCAGTAAAGAAATCGTATACATTTATTATCCTTGAAGTAATAAATGATGTGTTTTGCATTTAATAGGTTTAATTTATAGTTTTCTACGGGTGTGGAGTTTACATTACTTGGTCCAGCATCACCCATCATCTACACATATTTAGCCACATAGCATTGCATCACATAAGACTTTTTGTTCCAATTTCAAAGAATCACAAATTCTCTAATAATTACTTTATTCAAACCAAAAACCAAAACACAAAAACAAAATCACCAACAAGTTTATTTTTCCTTCGTCTACAAATAGAGACCAATAATTGACATATTTCTATTTGTGAAAAATTCTGTTTTTCTCCCTTAACATTAATATTCTGAAATTATAAAAAAAAAATGTTACTAGTAGTTATTTGGTTAAAATGTAAATAATATATTTTTTTAATATTTATGATCAAATATTAAAAAAAAATGAAATGAGGAAAATATGGTGAGAATACCTAGTTTACTAATAAGCGTAGCAAAATAACAAAGAAGTATTTTTTAGCCACTAAAGTGATGAGGGTGAGATTTAAAAAACACCAAAGTTGTATCTAATCTAATGTATATATCTAAAGGAGGGTTTTTTAATAGCTTAGAGAGAATTCAAGAAAAGAAAAATGGTGAGAGATTTTAAATCATGAGAAATAGCCAGAATTTATTAATTAACAACTCACACGGACAATTATTAATAACCCACATATAGAATCTTTATTTTTGTGAGACTCTTTATAAAGGTATCTAATAGAATTAGGACATAATCACTCATAACATTGGTTACGCGTATTAGAAAATTTCGAAACATATATCATTAGATATGTCTCGAAATGTATCTCAATTTGAGATTCATTTACACAGATATGCAAAATAATTTTGTTACTCCGTATACATTTATTATAATATACAATCTTCTTGTATGTCGATTTAGCAAACCAATGCCTTAGAGAAGGACCTCCATCATGACTTGTTCACTTCCATCACTGAAAGGACTACTCTGTCTTTCTGCCAGAACTGGCATCCTATAATTAAAGATGAAAAACGAATACACTTTTTTGAAGAGCTCAGCTAGAGTCCAAAATAAGAGAAATGTTGAGAGAGTCCAGAAAAATGAAAGATCTCACAAGAGTTATCAGACAGAGTCCAAATTTTCATAAAACTGTACTCTGAAAGTTATTTATAAGATTTTTTGTGTAACACTACCTAATATAATTTATAAGTTATTATGGCAATTTCTTTTGATTCTTTACGTTTCTATATTGGGCCAATATTTGTGACTTCAACTTCCACAACTACCCTTACTGACTCTATTAACAAAATTTCTAATTGGGTCACTTTAATCTAATTAATCCTTAACCCAACCCAATTACTTCTTAATTCCCCCTTTTAATCAACCCATTTACTTACCCACCCACACCACATAAATTCAACCCACCTTGACACCTTTCCACGACACATTCATCTTCTACATTTCATCCTCATCATACATCTTCACCATCCATCTTCATCGAGTCTCCATCTTCATCATGCATTCATCATCATCATCCATCAATCATTAATTTATCTTCATCATTTATCTTCATTCATACATGAATCTCATCTTCAACATCCATTCATTCATCCCCAATTCCCACCCATCTTCATCCCTCTCCTCTGAAAATATCTCTCTCCTCTGAATCTCTTACTCTTCCGTCGCTCAATGTTGACTCTTAAAGATCGAAAGTTCATGTTGATTTTTTTCCTTTTTAATTAAAAATTAAATCGTTTGTTTTAGTTATGGGTTCTTTGTAATCTTTGATTTTCTGGGTTTTTACTAGAATTTTTAATTTCTGGGTTTTCATTAGTTTTTTAATTTCTGGGTTTTTTATGTTTTAAGTTTTGGGGTTCTTTTTTTTTAATTTTTAATTTTGATTTCTGGGTTTTCATTTTAAAAATGGCAAATTAAGGAGTGATATTGAAAGAGACACGGTGGCGGTGGATATGATACGGGGAGGGAGCAGCGATGGAGGTGGTGGGATTATGAGATTTCAGTTAATATTAGAGTCTATTACTTTCCTTAACAATTACCCCTCATCTCTCCTAATTAGCTTCTCTCTCTACCCTCCTTGGTACTCCCCCACTTTCTCTTTGTAAAGAAACAAAAGAAGTGGAGGGAGTATAAGATAATTTCTTACCATATCTCAACTAACAATTGTATTTAATATTATTTTTATGTTCTATCCAATTAATAAGTGTCATGTGTCCTTCCAGGAAAGACTTGGTTCTCGGTTGTAATATATAGTATTAGATTGTGAAACACTATCTAATAAAAAAAATTTCTTGTCCAACATTACCTAATAGAACGTACTCTTTGTCTAACACTACCTAATATAACGTATCTTTGTCTAACACCACCTCATATAATGTATTGTTTGTCTAACACTATCATAAATGTTGGAAAATTAACGCCAATTTCCCCGCGCAATGGAAGCACCAACGACAAGTAACCGTAAAAGTCAAAACAACCGCAAGCAATAACACGATAAGACAAAATATTTAGGGACTTAACTCAGAGAAGACTCTTCAAATGCGAAGGTAACCCACCAGCCAAACGACTGAAATTCTACTATAAAATAGGGTCAGTACAAAGACTGCCGTCCTAAGTTACACAACAACTTAGAACTCTAACAAGATAAATACTAGCCAATTTTAGAGTCAACTATTAAACCCTCTAAAATTGTCCCAATTTCGGAGTCAACTATTTAACCCTCCAAAATTGTCCCACACTAAATGTGTTTAACACTCCAAGTATTTTCTCCCTGTTGTGATGTCATACCCACAATTCTCCTTGTGTGAGTGTGTGTGTCTGCCAAAGGAAATCCACACCTTTATATAGCAAACAAATATCCTCTTGGATGCATGCTTTGAATTAATAATGCATTAATTCAATTTGCTCTTGAAACCGAGATGAACTACTCCCATAACATCTCATGCATGCACCACCCAAAGCAACAATAACCCATTCTTAATTGTTGACATTAAGAATGCAATTAACCTCTTAATTTCACATTACATTCCAATGTGAAGGAAGTTCATACTTGGGATGGAATTTTAATCCCGACATTCTCCTCCTCCATCCCAAGGGAGAGACACTGAGGAACAACCATTGGCCTTTTGAAACATTACTATTTAACCCACTCCATACACATTTCATCAAACTGTCACGGTTCTTGACCTTTGATCATTCGGCGAAGGAGGCTCAGCTCGTCCATAAAGCTATCGAGAAAAGCGTGACCACTTTTCTGTTTCTAGTCCTTACCTTTTACACTCTCCTCCCCCCTCCCCCCTTCCTTTTCAAGCTCCCTCCTCTCTCCATCCACAACCACCCGCACGACGCCACCACACAGCCTCCGCCAGTAAATTCTGCGCTGAGGTAGGTTCACTTGTTGTTTTGTGGATGCCTTGGTAGTGTTAGACAAAGATACGTTATATTAGGTACTGTTAGACAAAGATACGTTATATTAGGTAGTGTTAGACAAAAAACAATTTATTAGGGAGTGTTTCACAATTTGTACGTTGTATTAGGTAGTGTAAGACAAAAAATCTAAACTCAAAATAAGAATTTCAAATATAAAGTGAGAAATGATCGATCATAAAAACTATTTCGAATTGTAAAAACCATTATTAGTATTCGTTTACTTACTATTACAAAGAATTGTCTACAAAATGAAATTGTAGAGCAACTAAATGTAAACTAGTAGCTAGCTTTTTGTAAGATTGTCTTTTTTCCCTTAATGGATGAATAAAGACTGATATCTTTACAAAAAAAAAAAAAACTATTTCGAATTATCTTATCATGCTGGAATTTAATGCAACATCGTTATCTATGTAATGCTGAATAAAAAGACTACAAGAAAAATTTATAAGCGCAACAACAATATTAGTTATGCCACGAACTATCTTATCCAATCTTCTAATCGGATTTGGAATATTGATACCAAACCCCCTTCGACAATCCTCCACTTCTAAACCTGCATATTCCATTGCCTCAACATAAAATTTTCGAATTGCCAGAATCCACGGCATATGCAACTTGTTTCATGTCCGCATCCACTACGGTATGGTATTCAAATACTCACTCGTTCAAATCATGAATCATTTTCGGGTTATGGGCACTCCCTCGCCATTTCTCGGGTATGACGATAATTAGCGTCCAAGAACCGCGACTTTATCACATCGATCATAATCATTAGGGGATAGATAGTAGCCAATCGATAGGATGTAGGATGTGAGGATGAAATATATTGATCATATATCATAAATCGATATATATATTGATGATGTATTGCTGCTATAGAATTAGTTTATTTATATGTTTTATTCACAAGGTGTGTTTTGTCACATGCCATGCATGTAGAGCTGGACAGCCGGGCTAGCGGCCCGCTTCTGGCACGCCCACCGATCCGGCCTGAATGGCCCGAAGCACGGCGGATTTCAAACGTGCCATGGCTATGATTGGGGTGAGATGAGCGTGACTAGGCATGACACGGCCCGTGGCACGGCCAACTCGGTCCCCTTGCTGCCGGCCCGGGCACGGCCCTCAAGCACGTTTCATACGTCAAAGAAAAATGAAAAAAATCTTTATTAAACTAACATTAACTAATTAAAATTAATTAGGCCCAGTGCACTAATAATCAAGCTACAACCCATTATGTTAAGCAGCTAATAGGCCCAGCTTGCTCGACTTTGTACTAAGCCATGCATATAAGCCCAGTTGAGAGTGCAAGGTGAGAGGAAGGAAAGATGCACTTTTATAGAGCATAATTTGCCCACATCCTTCTTCTATGGTCGATGCACTTATAATTTCTCAAACATTCTATCACCCATATTTCATCATTTCCACGCCAATGGTTTTATATGAATATGTAATACAATAGTGGTGTATATATGTAAATTGTAATCATAGTTAATGGTTTTATCCATAGTCCCATGTATCAATTCTCTATGATCATTGATCAACATAATCTCTAAGAGATAATAATCAAGCATAACTTTGTGATAATACCTTATCTTCTTCATTGTATCGGTTTGGAACTCGATTGAACTACTTGACATATACATTCATGTATTGTGTTAGGTTATACCTCTATTCTCCACGCACTTGTGCCTTATGCTCAAGTGTCATATTCGTATGGGACTTCGTAGGGTGGTCTCACTTGTCTTTTTTTTAGCCAATTATAAAGCAATGTATACGTTTCAACGCCATACTTATTCACCAAACAATTCCCAAATCTTTGACTTATCCAATTTGTACTTAATCTTATTTGACAATTGATATGTATATGTGCAAAGTTGAGTGTGTTCATACTCATTTAATCACATTCTCAAATACCCACTCTATTCCCCGTAAGTATGTACACTCATTATCTAAGTTATGAGATATATAGCTCACTTCTCTCCACGGCTACTCCGCGTTCGATTCAAGTTGTATTATATAGTTGATAGTATTCATTATTATCACAACCGCAAATAGCCAATTGAGTTCTACACAGGGCATAGGTATGTACTACATTATCTAAGCTAAGAGATGATTGTTATAGTACTAATGTATTGTATTCTTGCACCTTTAATTTAGATATATAGTACTAAATGTATAATTATCACTACTACAAAATGACCAATTGCAACTTAAATAAATGAAGAGGAATAAGGGTATATCAAACTTACCAAACGAAATGAGGAATAAATGCAGCCCTGTTACTGATCTATACTGCTGATTTTGAGCTACCTACAAAAGAAAATGAAATGGAAAAAGAAGGGATAAAACAAAGATAAAGGAATTTTTGGAATCTAGACAGGAGACGAGTACCACAACAAAGATTAGACAAGTATTATGATGCTCATCACAACTTCACTTAATTATGATGGTCAAGAGAAATCCACTCACAAATTCAGAATTACTTATTACGAATTCGACATGGGTCAGTAATTAAACAAATCACTTAGTTATTAATTAAGAATGTGAACTTATTACTTATTACGAATTAGACATGGTTCGCAGGTCCATGGCCAAACCTAGCAAGATTATCAACCAGGTATCCACATAAGTGCATCCAACAAAGTTCAAGGTCTAAGTTTTTTGGAAACCAAGCAAGCCCTAAGCTTCCAATCAATCCAACAGAAATTGGGATCCGTATTCTGCTCTAAAAGAGATAACTTATACAATACTCTTACCTAGAGAGAGACCAAAAATAGCACAAGTACAAAACTACCACACTCACTCTAGTAGATGCAAGACACTGTATTTACAAAGATAGGATAACATATTGCAAAAAGCTGAATGCAAAGCAGCAATACCAAATAGAGAAGTACACAAAAAGAGAGCACAGCGAAAAGTTGTTGAAGTAAAGCAAATGTACAAATCATTTCTTAGCTATCAGCAAATGCAAATGGCTAACTCAGCTTTAATCTGCAGCAACCAACTCTTTTTAAACAAGCATTGAAACTAGAAACAACTATATACCAAATCAGACTCTTAAAGTAGCATAGACAAGTATATAAGTATATTACAGCCCACTAACTCAGCAACCTAATACAAGTACACAAAATTCTAGCACACCAAATCGAATATATATCTCAAAATAAGATTACATGAGAATTTCAAATTAACCACCGTGACCTAAAATTAATCTACCAAGGACACGTCTTTGATTTATGCTCAAGGACGAGACCAGAATCAAACATCCACTATTCAACTTCTACTCATCAACCATACTGCAAGATGCAGCAATTGCTATCAACTTGTAATTGTCCTTAATTCATGATTAAAGCCCTGTATCAACTTGTCACGACTGACCCAAGTCCGACACGTGTTGACCAAAATATCGCGACGGATCTTTCAAATGGAAATCTATTTTATATCTTCATAAGACGTATGACAAATTTTAAGCTGAATACAACCCGTTAATCTGAACTACGAGCTTTCAAGTTACTTCACAGTACACAGTAAAAAAGTATAAGCACAGAAAAAAGCCTCCATAAAATAACTGTCACAAACTCACAACGAAAGCAAGCAAAAAGAAATGAGAAAGAGAGAGAGAAAACCCCCCCCACTTCGAATCAGCACAAAATGCAGAAAAACCAGCACAAAATTGAGAAGAAAAACAAACTTCAACCTCACAACAAAATAACAAGAACAAATCCCCAGCAAGCAAGTACAGCAGAAATAATACTACTAGAACAACTAAATTCACAGAATTTACATTGTATACTGTTACAAAAACATGGAGATAAAATGGGGAAGCAAATATTTGAGCAAGTGTAACCAAAAAAAAAAAAAAATTGAGCAAGAAAAGGCTAAATTGTAAACGACCCAGTAAATAATTTGTAAGCTAAAGAAGAGGGTAATGCTAAAAAATGGATAACGTGAAAGAGAAGTGACCTGGGTTGGAATGTGGAGGTGAGTGAAGACGCCATTAAAACACCAATTTGTGCTCGACTCCCACTTTCTTTCTCTCTCTCTCTTTCTCACTGGGGCTTATCCTCTCTTATCGCTTGGTTTTGTCAAGATTTCGACTTGTCCACTAACTGGGGAGCTCTGGTCCGAACACATTAATTCATCACTACATAGAATAACATAAAAAGGCAGAAAAAGACATCGAAAAATTACAAATTGAATAATTGTTCATCACTTGAATTTCTCTAATTATTTCTCTAATTGAATTGGTTTGACTTTTCAATTGAATTCCCCAACCTAATTGGTTTATTTTTCCTCAACTTCCCTACCAAAATTATTCAAGGGTTTGACTTTTCAATTGAATTTCTCAAAAGTTGTGGACAATTTGTTGAACAATTGAATTTTGACACCCAAATTAGATTTCTATATATAACAATTTGTTGAACAATTTAATTTTCCTAATTGAGAACATACCTGCTCGAAAAATCGAAGAAGACAAGAGCAGTTGGAGGCAACGAGAAGACGAGAGCGGTCGGAGAAGATGAGAGAGCAGCGCACGAGAGCGGTCGGAGAAGAGAGAAGTGTGTGTAGCCGTCGCCTGAGAGTAGCCGTACCGTCGCCTGAGAGTAGCCGCGCGTCGCCTGAGAAGAAAGCCCCCCCTTTTTCGCCCCTTTGTTGTGTGATTTTTTTTTGTGAACAAGCTAAGCAAGTGATCGAAATGTGAAAGAAAGGTACATAATTACACATCAGTTGTCAAATAAACATGACGTCTATTATTTTTTTTATAAAAATGAAAAAGTAAAACAAAGGTAGGAAAAGTCCAGTTTTGGTATGTAAACTAATAGACATCAGTTTTAGTTAAACAACTGATGTGTATATGTCATTAATAGACATCAGATGTTGTAAAAAGTTACGAATGTACGACTGATGTCAGTTTTGGTATTAAATTAAAACTGATGTCCTTTGTTTGCTCATATTTACGAATGTACCACTGGTTCTACTATAGACGTCAGATTTCAATATACCCGATGTCTAATAACTGATGTCTATGCAGCTTTTTGTAGTAGTGTATTCAACAAGGCAAAAATGGTACTATACTATGTCTTCACTTCCTCATTCTCTCATCTTTGTTTTTGTTAACATGAGTTGTAAGGATCCTTAGATAACATAATTACAGGACTAATTTCTTGGAATAGATAACATAACTAATTAGTAACACTAGTAGATAACATAATAAAGTTAATGAGACAAATAAAAGCTAACAAGTAATAATGATGGCAAAGGAAATAAAGAGCTAACAACTTAACAAGCAACAAATATCATATCTTTAAAAACAAAAAAAAAATCTGTCGTGCCCAACGTCGTGCCTCGGTAGCATTGGAGATTTTCGGCACGGTCCGAGCACGATACGGTTGCCCGATGACTGTGCCCGGAGCTAACCATTTTGCCCCTCTGGCCGCTTTGCCGGCACGAGGCACAGTACGGTCCGGTCCGTATCCAGCTCTAGATGCATGCATAATTTGTTTTTTGTTTCTTTGCCCGCACGTTTAAGGTTACACAATCCTACATTTTGGAAATTTGGTAAATGAAGGTTTAATATCTTCATGAAACGTTATTCCAAATTTAACGCCCGTTTTGTTTTTGTTGAAATGTCGATTTTTCCATGCGTTGAGTCTACTAAGTCGAACATTTAGAGTCCTCTGTTCTCATCAAAAACTGCCAAGACTAGATCTATGACTGATCGATCTATCTACAAGAATGAAGGTCTAGTAAAGAATGGAAATGACTTATCTGAGTTATGACAGCCGTCATGGCATAAATGTTTGCCGATAAAAAATGATGACATGGCGCCCATTAAGTCGGTACGATTGGTGCCACAAAGAGATATGGGATATGCCAGTCGTGGTGACTTGCACCGATTTTGGAACTCAATTAGATATGGATTTGACCCGTCGTATCCAGTTGGTTTTGAGTTGAGCTATTATGATGTCGACATGATGTTCTTTACTGTGTAATTAACTAATTATTGCATCAAGTAGATCATGAGTTATGTTTCTCATCTCATGTTGTGCCGTCTTTGGCAACAATAACCATTAATTTTTACGTCTTACAAAATCGGATTCTAAGGGGTTTACTCTTGATTGTTGGAGTGGAAAGAGGAGAATACTAGTTTAAGAATGTTTAATCAGCATTTTCCAAAAGTATTGTGAAAATTTTGAACTTAGATAAAAAAAATGTTTAATCAACAATTTGCAATGATCTGTTTTTTATTTCGAGGAAAAATTTTCATACCTTATTTTGATAAAATTCATACATACAAAGTATACTCCGTAGACACAATTAGAAATTTAGGATAACTGAATAACAACTTCCATTTTCCTTTCGAAAGACTGACAAAAATTCGGTCATACTCCAATAAGCTAAGGTGGGCACGGTGGTATTCGCCTTATTGCGGTGGGCACTGTGTGGCGGCGTTTGGTTTCCAAGATGGGGGCCTCTTTATTGGGTCCTTCTTTGGGCGATTATTTCGCGGACCTTCAGTTTGGTTTTGAGCCAGGTAAGGTGGTGCGGAAGCGGCCGATCGTAAGCGTGCTAATTATGAGGCCAGGTGCGCTGCTTTGGGTTATGGCTTCCTTCCCCTCTCTTTCTCCTCTTTAGGGCAGTCGGAGCGCACAGTTGTTGCTCTGCTTAAGCGAATTCAGTAGTTCTCAAGGATGCAGGATATCGGTGCGCATGCTGCAATTCATATTTTTAATAGGATTGATTTTTCCATAACAAAGGGTGTGGGGGCTCAGATCGTATCTCGCCTCGCCACCAACTTCTTGTAAATTATTATTGATTTTTAGGTTATAACATAATAAAAAGCCAATAATCAATTAAATTTTGATTGTTTAGTTATCCGAACTGATTAATTTTATGGTAAAATAAGTATAGAATACCATACTCTCATTAGCATTCCACTCAAAAGAACCAATCCCAACCCATGAAAAAGCCAAAGCTCAAACAACTCACCCTTTTATCTGGAAATCTGGGCCATGGGAATATGGTACTCCATTGAGTCCATGCCCATGACTCCATGTTGTAACAATTCTCCAAACCGTTAAATTAGAAAAACTATAACATAATATGTTTAATCAGAAAACTATAACTTAGAAATACGCATTTTGCCGATGCCTTGGTAGTGTTAGACAAAGATATGTTATACTAGGTGGTGTTAGACAAATAATACGTTTTATTAGTTAGTGTTAGAACAAAAAAACAATTTATTTGGGAGTGATTCACAATTAATACGTTCTATTAGGTAGTGTTTGACAACAAATCCTTATTTAAATGCGACACGACATAATTAATCATAACTTTCATTTTGTACATCCGAAAACTATAACATATATCTCATTAAACAACTTGTTTTGAAATGTAATTTAAAATGAGTTTCATTTATACATACTCCCTCTGTCACACCTCAAACGGAGCGTTTGAGCTGGGATTGAGGGAGTATGTATGAACGAAAATTACAAAAAGGAAAATTTACAATGTAAGATCATCAAAATTGGAGGGAGTATAATTCATTAAGTTAGTTAGTATTCTTTAAATTGATTATCAAGTTCTCCCTTTACTACTTAATCATATGTTGTTGTAATTGTACAATTTGAGTCTTCCGTGTGATAATTTATTGTTGAAAGAGTGAGTGTAAGCAGTGTGGTGAAGACACTTTGCAAGTTATAATTGAATACAAAGTTTGTACTCTAGATTTGATATGCATGCATGTTTCAATTATGATGTTGGTGGAATACTTTAGGTTCATTGTAAAATATCACTCGATCATTATCAAACTGACTGCAATCTTTTTCTGTACGTGAGGATCCCACTGAGCGGAGAAAGCGGCAAGAAGTGAAGTGGCCGCACGGTTCTTCTGAAGCTTCGGGAACGATTCTATTGTTTTCCAAGAATGTTGGTTGAGCTCTAAATATAAAGCTAATCATGAAGTCTGCCTCAAGGTTATGACTATAAGGTAGTTTACTTGCTTACTTGGGTTAAATAGAAAGGCAATGTCTTAGTCGAAGAGTCTTTATCCGCTGTAGATCAATGGGCAGCGCATACTAAAGCAGAGTAGACTGATCGGACGACATGCGCATCAGAGAAATAGAATGGATTTACAATCAAAATAAAAGATGAAAAACATCATATATTCATATGAATGCTCCAAGTACAATGTTGGTTAGAAAGTTTAGGTTCGTTGAAGGTTTAGACTCATTGTAATCAAATTTGAGTCCTAATTAGTTGAAGAGAATTGTAAGTTCGTCCTATTTGAGATGCATGAATATATAATAAAAAATATTGCTTCATTCGATGTTATGTATATGTGCATGTATAACATTTATGAATAATTAGTAATAAAAGTAGACTCTAATTATAAAGGTAAACTCATTACACCATTTCAATCATATCTTGCATCGTAGGATTGTAACATTTATTTCATATCTTTCTCTTTTATTTGTAGAAAATGTCGAAAAACAAGTATAACGACCAAATAAAACCGCTTTCAAATTTTGAATGTTTACTTTGGTTTCGTATTATTCGTGTAACTTATCATTTAATTTGACTCTCTTAGTAGGTGTGGTGTTGCGACTCGAAATACAAAATATGTTGTCCTATATACCCGTGCAAAGGAGAAAGACGATTAGTGGAAGGTGAAAGTTAGAGTCTCGGGATTTTGGAATGTTGTCAATGCAACTCTAGACAATTATAATTGATGAGAATGTAAGTAATTTGTAATATTAAATAGTTTAAAATCTACAATCAGATTGTCTTTGGACCTGCAGAACTCAATCATATATCCATGCAACAATTAAGTCGATTTTCCCACATTCTTTTTGTGGAGTACTCAAAGGCAATTAGGTCGATACCATTGAAATGGAACTCATGAATAGACAATCGAAGGATAATCCCAAAGTCCTGTGAAAGTGTGAATGCCAAATTGATTAAAAGATTCTCTATCAACTCACAACTAACTTATGGACACAATTTATAGATAATTAATATAGGTTCTACGGAAAAAAAAAAATTAAACACTGGTCGTGCGTAGCACGGAATGCCACCTAGTCTCTATATATTTTTGGGTTGCAAAAGTATGGTTAAGACATTTGTCCTATTTCAATTGGCTAAAAGTTAAGACATTGTATACTTGAACTTTTGGGGCATGACATTCACATTGCATTATGTATAAAGTCACACATATACATTGAGTTTGTGCATGAATCTTTTTGTGGTGCAAATAGTACACTGAATTTGGTAAGTTTGAATACATTCTCTCTAGATTTAATTTTGAGTCGTCCATGTTGGTACCACTTTGTGGTTGGGCCATAGCCCTTAGGTCGGTGTACCTTAATAAAGGCCCATGTGATGCAATAAAGCCTAATTAAGGGCAACCCTTAGATGAAAGCAAGATGGAAGGCCAAGATCGGTAGGGGTACCTTTGGGTTGTTCTTAGGACCTCTACCACCATTATATATACCCCCCTTCATTCCACCAGGATGAGGGGGAAAAAGGTTCCAATCTCTATCTCTACTCTATTTTCTCTCTCTATGCCTCAAACTTCTGACTTGGGCGTCGGAGGCTCCGCCCCGAGCTACGGCTCGGGGCTCGGAGTTTTCTCCTTGCAGGTATAGGCCGAGAGGATTGAGGGCCCCCTAATGGAGCTCAACATGATCGGTTCCAACATTGGTGCCGTCTGTTGGGAACGAGTGGGTGGTACCTATTGAATACCACAAAAGACCACCTCCCCATCGATTTTATCGATTTTTTCAAACTGTTCATGAGGCGTTGCACCACGAGCCGCTGGAGCCCGGACCTTCGAGCCCCAAATGAGGCCGCTCCCCTCAGGTGAGACGATGACTCGTTGGGGCTCGAGGAGGACGAGCCGCTCTAGCGGTCCGAAGATGAAAATAATATTATTACTTTTCACCAAAAGTGGACCCTGGTCTGATGTCTTATCTTATTATTTGGAGGATGTAATTCCCCGCGAGATACCCAGGCTTAAGGGCTGTGTATGAAATGCGAAGAGTCCGGTGCGAAATGTGGTGCGTTCGGATCCCAGTCTTTTCGAAGTGCGCGCTCGAACCTTACCCGAGTGCGATGAACTCGGACCTGGTGCAGCCCGAAGCCAAAGTAGTCGGATTCGACCTCGCTCGAGGCGTCAGTCCGCAAACAAGATCAAGCTGGTGTGTCTACTCGGTCTCGGCTATGTTCGGGGTGGTCGGATTCGACGCATACGAGGCGGCAGAAGTGGTGTCTCGGATTCGCATCCGAGAGGTCGCGCTCAAATCCCAGTCTCTTCGGAACGGTGGCTTAAGGTAGCATCTCAGACTCGGCCCTGTGAACTCATGAAGTGCGATGTGAGTGCGAAAAAGGCAGACCTGACGCGACCCGAGGCAAGGGTGGTCGGACCCGATACCGACCGAGATGGTAGTTCTGACCCCTTCGGCGCGGTGGCTCAACCCGCGCGGGCAGCAGGACAAGCGAAAGCAAGCCACCGGCCTCGGATCGATCGCGTATGACTGCTGTGCGAACCGAGGAAGCCGAACCCGGTCGCGGTTGCTCGGATTCTTCGAGGTGGTCGCGCGGATTGCAAGCTGACTACGACTAGAGTTCTTCAAATCCTGACGCAGTGGATTTGGTCTCGACCCAGTTCACATGCGAGGGGCACGGCCGCTGCCCGCCTTGACCGAGCCTTGGTGATGTCGGCTCAAGCGACCCACATCGGATTGGGCTGCTCGGATCTGACTTGCATCCGAGGCGGGGGTATGGCGGCGAGACAGGAGGTGAGGCTGACCATAATGTGGTGTGCGCGGTGGTGTATGCGTGGTGAGATGTGCGAAGTAGTTGAGCGCGATGCGCTCGTGTGCGAAGAAGTGTCTTGAACTCGCACAGAAGTGAAGAGCCGCAACCAAGAGATTGGTGGTCGCCTGTGACTGTTGTGCGAACCTCGGAGGCCGAACCCGGCGCGGTTGCTCGGAGTCGTCCCAAGTTTGAGGCGGTCGTGCGGGTCGCAAGCTCACAGCGACTAGAAGTTTTCAAAATGATATTGTACGAAGCAGAGACCTCTTTATTTGAGCCACATACAAACGGAGACTGAAATCCAATAAGATAAGTAAACATGTTTATTTGTTCCTAGAAAAATGATATTGTATGCTAGGTGGTCATTCCAACGTGAATGTTTGCAGATTGTTGTTTGTTGTCCCTTCCCTAAATACTTTATTATACGTGGCATTTTTAACCACATGCACTTGAGCTTTAGTAAATTAAAATTGTTCTTTTTTTTCTGATATAAGCTTGGAAAAGTGATATAAGAATAAGTTTTAATGCTAAAAAGTGTAGCCTAGGTGCTCTTAGCCTGCTACTTGCTGTGAACATGCGTGAAAAGTGGTGAATTTATTCATACAAACATGTTATGATACTTTCTTTATACAAGGCCATATGAATTTGTCAAACGTCAAACGTTGCATAGCTGTTGCCCACTTGACAAGTATGGAGTATATGCTAACTTATCGAGAAATTGAATACAAAGTGACCGATTGTTGTCTGACTTGTCTACTTTAGCCACAAATAATAATTATGCGTATATTATTTAAATTAAGTGGGCTCATTTAGCCATGTTTCGTTAAGTTGCAATCAAAAAGCTACTTTGGGTAGAATCGCCGAGATTGCTTACTTCGCACTGTGCTCGCGAAAAGTATGTTGGACCGCCCTCGAATTGTTTATATGCAAATATTAGCAAAGCATGTTATATCTTTGTGCTTAAAATGTGTGCTTCATATCATGTTTGATTATATGAGGAAATTGTTTCTCAAAGTACTTATGCGCCAGCATAAAGACTTTATTTCAAATAAGTTTGAGGGATAATTAGCAAATACGTCAATTATTTGCATGACGAGAATCTTTATCGCATGTCATAATCACATTGTTAGCCAAAAGGCTTATTGAATGCAAAGCATGAACTATGTGCGTTTCAAATTTTGTGCATGTAGGCTTTTTCGGTACAAGTATGTGCTATGTGTTCCAATTTATTGGAAGTTTTTTTGACATACCATGTGGTCATACTCTCGAAATTAGTCGATGTAACTCAACTCAACTCGAGAGTGGCGGCAAGGTGATGAGATGCGTGTCGTATGTGTTTGACTTTTGGTAAAATGCTATATTTGTGAAGGTTAGTCGCAGGAGTTCATTTAAAAGCCTCGGCTGGAAGAGCTTGGTCACAAGTTCGGCTTGAGGAAGGTTGAGTGATTGGTTCGAGCTCCAGTGAGTTGATATTTCAAAGCAATGAAGAATGTCTCGTATTCGTGGAGCGCGAACGCGTCCCTTTGGGTTGATGCGTCGCCCCCAAAGTTGGAATCCGCAACGGCAACGGATCCATTGTGAGAGTTCGAACTCCTCGAAGGAACAGCGGTTGCTCGGCATGCTTGAGTCGACCCCTTGGCCTCGAGCGGCTGCTCAGTAGAGCCGGCCCTCGATCTCGAGTGGTTGCTCGGCACACTAGAGCTGACCCTTGATCTTGAGTAGCAGTTCAACTCGATTCGTGATCGGTACGAGCACAATCGGGCTGATATTTGCCTCGTAATCGTGGTGTGCGAACGCGTCCCTTCGGGGTTGATGCGTCGCCCCCGAAGTAGGAACCTGCAATGGCGGCGGATCCATTATGAGAGTTCGAACCCCTTGAGTGGTTGCTCAGCATGCTTGAGTCGACCCTCGACCTCGAGCGGCTGCTCAGTAGAGCTGGCCCTCGGTCTTGAGTGGTTGCTCGGCACACTAGAGCTGACCCTTAATCTTGAGTAGTGGTTTGACTCGGTATGTTCGCCGAATGCACTTGAGTCGGAAGAACACGTTACTAATGCTCAAGCTCGGTCGAAACGTCGCCTGAGAGCGGGAGCCCTCGCTGGCGGCAGCTCCCCGCCTACGATGCCACCCGTGCGAGTGATATACCCCTCGAGTGATCATCGCCACGCCCGCTCAAGGGAAAATGGGAAGCGAAGAGTGGATACTAAGCCTTCATTGGCTCGGCTTGAGAAACTTGAACTGACTCTCAGCCTCGAGTAGTCGCTCGGTACGCCGGGGCCAACCCTAAGAAGTAGTTCGATTGGGGCTTTGCAATTTGGGAGTAAAACCTTTATTTGGGAGAAATTCAAATTCTCTATTATCGACCTCGCCTTTGAGCATGGCTCGGCTCGAGGGACTCGATTATCGACCACGCCTTTGAGCATGGCTCGGCTCGAGGGACGCGATTATCGACCTCGCCTTTGAGCATGGCTCGGCTCGAGGAACTCGATTATCGACCTCGCCTTTGAGCATGGCTCGGCTCGAGGAACTCTATTATCGACCTCGCCTTTGAGCATGGCTCGGCTCGAGGAACTCTATTATCGACCTCGCCTTTGAGCACGGCTCGGCTCGAGGGAATAATTTCAGGAATTGAAATTAAAGTTATGAACAACGAGCCAGGGGCTCGGGCTATTGCGAGCGACCCCCCTCATCGAGGGTGAAATTTGCGAGCGATTCATTGTTCGAGCCCTCACTCCCTTGACAGAGGGGTGAAATTTCGAGCTAT
The DNA here is from genome assembly GCA_963457585.1 of Spergularia bocconei. NCBI lineage: Eukaryota > Viridiplantae > Streptophyta > Magnoliopsida > Caryophyllales > Caryophyllaceae > Spergularia > Spergularia bocconei. The sequence goes on from OY734943.1 coordinate 11,018,416, forward strand.
CCCAAGTCATGGGATTGAGGCCTCGAAAGGGGTGAAATTTTCGAACGAATCATAGTTCGAGCCCTCACTCCCATTCTAGGGGTGAAATTTTGAACGTACATGGTTCGAGAAAGTCAGAAGAATAGAAGACCTCGAGAGGGGTACCTTACATCACATGGCTTTACCAAGGTCCACAGAGTACACCTCGGCAAAGGGCGGCCAGGGATCGTACCCTAGTCGCTACTAACGAGTCCGCCCCTGTCGACAACGAAGGGCGCGACCAGGATCAGAGGGGCTTTGTTGGTACCACTTTGTGGTTGGGCCATAGCCCTTAGGTCGGTGTACCTTAATAAAGGCTCATGTGATGCAATAAAGCCTAATTAAGGGCAACCCTTAGATGAAAGCAAGATGGAAGCCAAGATCGGTAGGGGTACCTTTGGATTATTCCTAGGACCTCTACCACCATTATATATACCCCCCTTCATTCCACCAGGAAGAGGGGGAAAAAGGTTCCAATCTCTATCTCTACTCTATTTTCTCTCTCTATGCCTCAAACTTCTAACTTGGGCGTCGGAGGCTCCGCCCCGAGCTACGGCTCGGGGCTCGGAGTTTTCTCCTTGCAGGTATAGGCCGAGAGGATTGAGGACCCCCTAATGGAGCTCAACATGGTCGGTTCCAACTGTCCACATTGTAATGATCTAATAAAGTATCCTATATTCATCATATTGAGTACGTAGTACACAATACATGTATAACTTTATACTTCAATGTATGTAGTTTGAGATAATTTAATCAAAGTGCCTTTTTAATTGCATGAATGTATGTAATTTAAGATATTCAAATTATATGAATTAAAGTATACGTGCAATACAAGTATAAATACATGAGTCTTACCCTCCCAAACTTACATTATGTATTTCGTGTCTTTTGCAAATGCATAACAAACAAACTTTTGTATGCTCTCATAAAATATATATGTATCATATTAATTTACTTATCCTAGCATATAGATTATGCACTTTTGTGACGAGTATGCACTTTGTGAGGAGTAGTTGAAATTAATTTACTGTTTGAAAGAGAGGTAAATTTGTGTTACTTATCGGTTTCTATTTGGTGTATGAAATGATTAGTTGTGGTTTAATTTTTACTTAAACATGTGTCATGCATTATATTATTCAATCAAAGTTTTTATTTAACACAATCATTCTTATGCTTGATTTAGTTGCATTATTATTTGATGACATTATTGTTATAAACGGTGCAAAAATACTTCTATATTATCCCTAATTTTTAGACCTAAATATAAAACCTTATCGTGCGAAGCACGAGATTCTAACTACTGTAGTATTTATACAAACTTCAACTCAATTTAAAACTTAGAGGATCAGGATCATGACATTTATTAACACAATTATGTATATAGTCAATGACTTTATTAATGTTATTTAAGACGATCAATAAAATATATAAAGATAATGCTGTAAATTACTACGCGAGATATATATGTTTTATATTGGTAAGATGATTACGTATGTGTAGAATTATAGGATTTTTTGCAATCTCACCAAAGATAACAATAATTGAATAATGAAAATAGAGTTGGAAATTAGGAGGCTCTAATCAATATGGGTATGGTCATAGCGGATTGGTTTACATTGAGTTCGTGTCATATCAGGTCTGCATGAAATTGTAGGTCGAGTCGATTTTGGTTCTAAAGTTATCAATCAAGTCGGGTTTTATAAATTATTTTTTTGAATGTTAGGTTACTTTTATTTAGGTCCTCAATAAAAAAAAAAATTTATCCCATCATTTTGAGACACCTCCTTTATTTATTGATATCTTACTTTATGAAAATAACATATGTGAAGTATTTTTCAATACGAATCAACTATGAGCATTTTATAAAAAAAATTATAAATATTTTTTCTTATAGTTGTACGTCAGACCAAAAAATCATCTATACTTTTATGTAGGTAGTAGTAATCAACTTTTTCAAAAGGGATACCCTATACGGTGTACTCTTTAAGTGATAACCGAGGCTTATAAATCACATCTAAACTATATTTATTTCATACTTAAATAATTTTCAACATGTGAAATTTATGTGTACAGTTTAATTATTTAACGATGTTTTCTTTTTGTTAAACGAGTATGATGATAGAAACAGGTAGCCCGAATGTGACCCGAGCCATCAAAGTAGTTTGGTATTTATAAAATATCAAAATTGAAAAACTTGTTTTTAAAACACACTATAAACTATTTGGGTACTCATTAAACACCAAAATAAATACAAAATAATAATAAGGTTATGACGACAACACGTATTGTGCATATGATTATGAGTGAGGTATGAACATTGTGGTTACCACAATCATGTATATCGTAAACAATGCATTAAAAAATAATATACACCAATTTAGTCCATGAGATCCGTTCTAGTAAGGACTAAGGCCCTTGTGCGATTGGACTGCATTTTTATGATTTGATTTGATTTGCATTGAATTGATCTTCATTGAATTTAGGGTTTTTTGCGAAACCCTACCTTTAAAAGCCACATTTTTACGAAATCCTACCTTTTATAATATTTTTTGCGAGAGACTACCTTAAATTAAAAAAATTTGCAAAACACTACCCTATTGGCTTTTTCCGTTAGATTTAACATCAACTCCCCTTTGACCGTTAGTTGACTTCATTTACCTCCATCTCCCATATTCAATTATACCCAAGAATCTACTCTAAAAAAATTAAAAACATTACCAATTATTTTAAAAAATAAAATAAAATGGGTTTTGTGAATCTTTCCTCATGCTTCCTTGTATTTTCTCACATGGTCAAATATTTGGGTATTATTTGGTTAATTTGACGAAGTGGGAGATCTTGGGGTAGGTTTTTAATTAAGTGTGGTGGTAAATTAATCTAGTTGAGCATATAATTGTGAATTTTTAATTGATAATTGGGGCATTTGGGTATAAATGGAGATTGGAGATGAATTTAAATGAAGTCAACTAACGGTCAAAGGGAAGTTGGTGTTAAATCTAACGGAAAATGCCAATAAGGTAGTGTTTTGCAAACTTTTTTTAATTTAAGGTAGTTTCTCGCAAAAAATATTATAAAAGGTAGGGTTTCGCAAAAACGTGACTTTTAAAGGTAGGGTTTCGCAAAAAACCCTTGAATTTATTGATAAATTAACTGCATTTAGACGAATTAAACTTACATGACTGTAAAAAAATTAAACACACCTTTCTCTCGGTCACTCGCAGCATGGCCAGCGGTGTTGAGATCGAGGGGGATAGGTCTGAAGTAGAGGAACATGAGGACGAGTGGGATAGGTCTGAACTTGAAATTTATTTAGATGTGGTTCGTGAGAAGAAAGACGACTCCTTTGATATTCTGAAATGGTGGAGGAGTAATTGTGGTACTTTTAAGATTTTGGGATTAATGGCATGAGGCATCCTTGCTATTCCTGTCTCCATAGTTTCTAGTGAATCGGCTTTTAGTACATCGGGTAGGGTGCTCGATCAGTTTCATAGTAGTTTGGGTCCAAAGACGGTAGAGGTTTTAGTTTGTGCGCAAGATTGGCTGAGAACCTCCCCCGTGTTTATTGACATCGAAAAGATTTTGGCAGTTGTCGATAAATATGAAGAAGATAATGTTAAATTGTTGTTTTTTATTTCTTATACATTTTTGTTTAAATCCTATTTTTGTTATTTAAATTTCACTATTTCACTGTATTTGTAGCATTAACTATAGAGCTGACTGATGGTGGAGTTACCGACGTCGATGACATCCTTGGCGATAGTAACTGACATTGAACCGTTAAGGTACATATATCAATTGGATTTCCTGGGAGCTTTTCCATATTTCTTGGTGATGCTAGCTTTATCACAATACTCCAGCAACTTTGCTTAATGTTTTGCCAACTCCACTTCGTAAATTTAGCAGGTGTCTCGGCAATTACATCAAGTCAGCAAGTATCTTGACACTTTAGCAGCTTCGGCATGGTTTTTAACCGATCGAGCTACATGTTTTCTTCACGGCTTTGGATGCCTTCTCATCGAAATCATCACCATCACTCCGCCCATGACCAAGTGTATCGATCCCTTCATAGATTGTATGATTGTACCTTGAATTGTTTTATTTGTATATGGATTGCAATTTTACATTGTTGGTTTGTAATTTCAGTAAAATTTAAGCCATTATTTGGGATATTTCAAGGATAATCGCATTTGAAATTAAAAAATTCCGAGTTTCGAATTGTATAAAAACAGGTTTTAATTGAGCATCGACATTTATATTGAACGGGTACCCGGGCCCACTTAGGACCCGGCGAGTCCGGTTCCGTGTCTCGTTTTCCAGGACCCGTTTGCAACGGTTCCAGGTCCATGACTTACAGGTGGGTACCCGCTCATGCTCACCCCTAGTATTTGGGTTTGATATTCATGTAATGTAACACTACGTAATTTGGAAAGTGGTTTGTAGAGTTGGTTTGTCCCACATTGGGAAACTAAGGCTCATATGATCAGTTTATGATAGATTCCTACCATCATACTACCAACAAGGCCTTCCCCTTTTAGAGCCTGGGATTTACGGGCGTAAGAGGTGACTACCCAGCTTATTGGGTTGTGTTGCGACGGACGGTGGATCGGGCTATTATAGATGGTATCGGAGCAACCCTGCGACCGCGTGCTGGGTGCTGGGGTTAGGCCCAGACCACCCGTCTAGCGGGGGAGATCTTGGACCTGTGTATGGTTTGGTTTAGACGCACCGGGGACGTCGCGTTCTTTAAGTTGGGGAGTTTGTAACACTACGAAATTCGGAAAGTGGTTTGGGGAGTTGGTTTGTCCCACATTGGGAAACTTAGGCTCATATGATCAGTTTATAATAGATTCCTACAATCATTCTACCAACAAGGTCTTCACCTTTGAGAGCCCAAGCGAGAATTTACGGGGCTAAGAGGTGACTGCCCAACTTATTGGGTTGTGTTGCGACGTATGATGGATCGGGCTGTTACAAGTAAAGCTAAGAAAAATAAGGATGTACCAACAATTGTTGCGTTGTCCCAGGGGTGTAGCTCCAACAATTTAAAGCAACAATATCCCACCACAGGCAGAAGCCCCATTGATGTTTAATAGAAACTGAGGAAGAGTTATTCCCATTTGTAGTCCCTGCAGATATCCAAGATAGTAATTAGATAAGGTATTGAAAATCCATCCATTGAGACAGACACGAATTTAGTAAACATGATTTCAAAGAAAAAGATACTCGTCGCCCATCTGGATGACCTTATTTTTCGAAATTCTCATGGGAAATATGAATATAGGATCGCTTATGGCCATTGGATTACGGTGGCAGAAGGAGATGAAAAAGCGGGACTGAAGTAGATGAAAGGAAGAAGAAAGAGAAAAAAAATCAGAAAGCTGACAATGCATTTTAAAAGTCTCAAATATATTTCCATATAACCTTCATCGCAATTCCATAAAACGACTCATCTCAATATAATAACACAACACTCCAAAGCTTCTTGAGACATCCAAATCATTATAATCGACCTCCATAGTTTGGACAACAATTTACCACTTTTACAATCATGTCATCAATGTTGACTTCGAGGACGTTGTGAATGAGATCGTGCAAGATCGTTGTCGCGGCTCTAAGATAGGTGCACTGACGTTTTCCAGCTCAAATGGCATGACTCGATAGCAGTAGGTACCCCAGGGGGTGATGAATGAGGTTTTGTTTAGGGGTCTGCAAAAAAACCGTCAATCCGAAACCGAAACCCTTAAAAACCGATCCAAAAAATAGGGTAATCGAACCGATAATATGCGGGTTAGGGTCGAGAAAATTGACTTTTGCTGGTTTTCGGGTCGGGTACGGTTAGTGGAAATCAATTCCAACGGGTAACCAAACCGACCGTAAAGTGATAGGAGTACGTTCTTTTGCCAACAGGGAAACAACATTAAAAATAATGTGGCCCATTTTCCACCCCTAAAAAGATCTATGTCTTTAAATTGTTTTTTTACTGCAAATTTCAATGCATAAAGGACAAGCACATTTGAATAATCATTTTTACCCACCCTTTTCTACCCAATTCTCTCTCTCATGTTAAAAGTTAAAATTTGGAACAGTAAGATGAAAATGAAGAAAGAAACGAGAGAGCAGGACGTTAGATTACTTAGATTATATGTGTTTGAATCTTTGAATGCATTCATCAACTTTCAATTTTTTTTATATTTTTGTTACTTTTAATTTCACTGCTCATACAACCATTACCCAAACCGAACCCGAACCGAATTTTAGGTTAACCGAACTTATTGTTACGGTTTAGGATCGGGCTTGGAGCTAACCGAAGTTGACGGTTAACCGAAATAAGTGTGCGGTAGGTTAAACGAAACCGATTTTGCACACCACTAGTTTTGTTCATATCCTCTTCTGTCTTGAGAATTTAATTGTATCCATAGAACCCGTCCATGAATGAGAACATGGTATGGCCAGCGGTATTGTCAACTAAAACGTCGATGTGAGGTAGTGGAAGGCAATCATTTGGCGATGCGGCATTGAGATCCCTATAGTCGACACAGACTTGGACCTTCCCTCCTTTCTTTGGCACGACCACTATGTTGGCGAGCCTAGATGTTTGATTGCTTTGAGAAATTGACCATGCAAACACATCTATGTACTCTTTTAACAATGAAATGAATTGAATGGCGTCATCTTCTAATATCGTGAAACTCTCTGCAAAGGCATCTGATGGAAGGTTGGGGATGACACTTCTATTTCCTTTTAATCAAACAACTGGTGTTACCCCAACAATCTTCTCCACATCTTGCAATAATCTGATTCCTCGGTTGGTCTCTCTCCGGGTATCCAAATTTATTACAGCAAGTACATGAGACGTTGCATAGCTTTGTACTATCCTCCCTCCTACTATCGTTCGAGTCATCCCAGTCATACCTCTACCATCCACTCTTAATCCAAACACGTTTTGTTGGGTTATTCCGTCTTCTGGCAAATTGACTGTCAAATCGGCCACTTGACTTACTCACAACATACCGTTAACTTCAACCTGGCCTCTTAAATAATAGATTTTGACTCTAGATGTAATACCTAGAGTTTCACTATATCTTTGGTAATAACTTAATCATGGGTTACCTACTCGTGATTGTTTGGCTCATCGAATTCCTGATAATCTAGCATTCCATCCACATGGCCTCTTGTCTTTAAACTAATGAAACACATAATCATCTTTCCTTCCAGTGTCGAGTGGTTGACCTGGTATGGACTCATCCTACGTTTGTTCGTGGCTACATTTTTGTATGACCTGCAAGGCTGCAACAAAGTTTCTTCCTTCTTTGCCTTCCGCCGGTGTAAGCTTGCCTCGGGATAGACCCCTCTCTCTGTTGTATTTTATCGTCTGATAGGTTAGGTGACACCCCTGACTAGAAAGGTAACCTAACTTGTCTACGCTTGCATACTGTTGGCGTGAGTTCGACTTTGGGATAGATGGGGTCTATATTCTCAACCTGCAACCAAGGAGCAAACAGTCAAGGGAGGGCCCGGGTTCTACCCAGGCGACGCCCCTCCGATGCCTAAGTCAGTCGGGTGCGGTCAGCAGTAAATGATAGCAATAAATGAGAGAATTGCAATGAATGTTGTAATAAATGAGATAATAGATAACCTTGAAGTTGAGAAAATGAGGGGTATTTATAGAGGAGGAGGTAACCCTAAAAGACAAGCTTGGAGGTCCCCCCCTCATCTTAACCCTTCATTCCCTTGGGCATCCAATGGATGGGATAGGGTGGACATCATTTGGGCTTTATCAAGGCCATTTGGGCCTCTATTTTCGAAGGGCTGTGGCTCAACTAAAAACGTGTACCAACAGAGCCCCTCGAAGTCGGGTTGCGCTCGTCGATCATCTCGTCTCGGCCTTCCTCGGCACCGAGGGTGACCCGACTGCGCATCCCCTGGCCACCCTTTGTCCTGGCTCATGTAATGCGCCTTGACAAAGTCCTATGATGTCCCTTTCCTGTCTTCGTTCTCTCTAGGCCGTGGGGCTCGTATTTTTTCGATTTTTAATCGAAAAACTTCGCCCCTTGCGAGCTTCACGGTCGTATGTGTCGTTTTTCTTTGCCTGTGCGTTGTCATGGATTTTCTACCTTTACTTGGAATGAGCTTTTTGAGATGAACTTCGCCCCTAAAATTGGGTTCGATTTCTATATTTGAAACAGACTTCGCCTCTGGAATTGAGGCGAATTCGCAACCGAACATCGCCCCTAAACTGGATGCGATTTCGACATTTGAAATCGATTTCGCCCCTGAAATTGAGGCGAAATCGCAACCGAACATCGCCCCTGAACTTGGGTGCGATTTCGAATTTTGAAAAAGACTTCGCCCCTGAAATTGAGGCGAAATCGCAACCGAACATCGCCCCTGAAACTGGGTGCGATTTCGTAATTTGAAATCGATTTCGCCCCTGAAATTGAGGCGAAATCGCAACCGAACATCGCCCCTGAAACTGGGTGCGATTTCGTAATTGAAATCGACTTCGCCCCTGAAATTGAGGCGAAATCGCAAAAAGTGTCGATCTCAATTGTCGTTGCCCAATTATTGGGTGTCGGATTCGAAAAGTCTTTGGTAAAATTTGAAAAAGATTCCCTCGAGCCGTTATGCGCTTGGGAAGCGGAACAGTCGCCTCGGAATGGTAAAAGCCGTTGACATTAACTGTTCATTATGACAGTTAATGATGGCTTTTTACTGGAAATTGTGTAAATTCGAGCGATTTTACCATTTTGCCCCTGACTCTTTCTCCTATAAATACTCTCTTCCGCCTCCCTTACCCAGTTTTCACTTCTCTTTTCCAACTTCTCAAATTTTCTCCCAATTCCTATTCGAAAACCCTTCACACCATATTCAAAATTTTCGAACTTTCGCCCAAAAATCGCCCAGTTTTTTCATCAAACTTGCCGTTCTTCGCCGTAATCGTGTTGAAATTGTCTTGTTCTTGATCTTTCGTCCATTAACCAAGCCATTCTCTTTTCAAATTTCGAACAAATTAGGGTTTTTCGCCCCTAAATCGATTTGAAAATCTCGGAGTTTAATCGCCGTTCCCTGCTCCGATCAAGATCCGACGTCCGACCATCCTCTCCGGCAAACTAAGGTACTTTTCCTCCCTTTTACTTCTTCTTTTGCATGTGATTTTTTCTTCGTTTTTCTGGGTAACCGTTGGTTGCCCTACTTTCTTCCCCTTTCGTCCCTTTTTAGCCCTCTTTTCGCATCTTTAGATGTCGATTTGAGGTCTACACTTGGATTTGCGTCACCCAACCGCTGTGCGGGCTGATCTGGGTTGGGAGGCGAAAGTATGGTTGCCGCGACCGAGGTCATGGGGTGAAGACCATGCCTCGGTTCGTCGTTTATTGACTTGGACTTTGACCCAGTGTCGATATAACGTAACCGTTGCTTTCTTGCCTTCAACGCAGATGACGCACTCAGGTGACTCTTCTTCTGCCCCTCGGCCGCGCGCACAGAAGCGCGCCCCTATAGCGGCTGCGACTACTTCGCAACCAGAACAGGATGATGCCCCTGCGCCGCGCACCGCGGTAGACGTGATGGGGGTGTATAAAACTGCTAGGATCGAGGAATCCTTCATAGCCACCTATACCCCTGCCGCACTGAAGGAGTTTTGCGATGAATACGGGATTAGACCCCCCGTAGTGCTCACCGTCCCCGAAGCCGGGTCCATTCTATCTGACCCCCCGCCGGAGTGCTTCGCAGTCCATGAGTTGTCTATCGCCAGTGGGTTGCGGCTGCCCGTTCCTAGGTTCACCGCGGCGCTCCTTGTTCATTACCATCTGTGTCCTGCCCAACTGACCCCTAACTCCTTCTTGACCATCAACGGCTTCGTAATGGCCTGTCTGGCTGCGAAGATTCCCGTTTCAATCGACCTTTTTCAGTCCCTTCACTGGGTGTCCTCCAACCAGTTCGGGTTCTTTACTTTAGGACCTCGCCAAATTGATGACGGCAACTATGTGACGCAGCCGACCAAACCCCGTAAGAACAAAACTGTCTGGAAAAACAGGTTCTTTTGGGTTGGTTTGGACGCGACTGCGACACCAGTTGACCGTCCCCTATTCGTGCGGATTGCGGGTGACCCTCCTGAGTCGACTCGGGTGCAGCCTAGAATGGGTGCGCGCATGTGCGAGCTGCGCGACTACTTTTTTCAACCCAAGGGTGCGGAGCCAAAGGATCGCGTTTGGACCCCCACCACCGACCAAGCCATAGACAATGAATGGCTACTGGCTGCGGGCCTTATGGAGCCCGTCAATGAAGCTCAATTTCGTAGGATACTTTCTCTTGTATTTTAATTGCTTTTTAACTTGTATTTGTCTAAGTGCTTTTCCATCTTCTTTGCGCTTGCAGAAGCTGCATACACCGAGGTAGAGAAGGAAATACTTAAACTTCCCAAGGAAACCATGTGGCGAATGATGCTTCAACGGGAGAAGGGCGCAGACGCACACGAAAATGTGCAAGCGGGTCGCGAAGAGACTGCTGCGCTGAAACAGGCTGGCGCAGCCAAGAAAAAGAAAGGCGCTGGCGGCAAGCGCAAGCGAGGTGAGCCTTCCTCGTCGCAGCCATCTCAGTCGACGAAGAAGAAGAAGGCGTCTTCTTCGACTCCCATAGCCGTGGAGCCGGTCCGCGAGGTGCCAATGCACCAAGAAGCATTATCTCTGCGGTCGCCTGTTATACAGGAGGTGGCTATTCCGCACTCACCTGTTGTACCGGAAGTGCTTGCGCCGCACTCACCTGTTCAACAGGAGGCGTCTATGGAACATCAGGTATCAATGGAGGCACCTGATGCGGAGCAGCCGAGGTCTCCACCAATCAGCCGCCGTCCCGGCAAAGAAACTGTTGCGGAGCCCTCATCCCCAGTATGTACTCTTACTGGCTATTCCCTTCTATTTCTTGTGTATGACTTGCCATTTTTTCTAAATTGTCCTTTCCCTGCAGGTTCACGACAATCAGCGTGCGGGCAAGTCTCTCCGCCACTATCCATCGCAACCGAGTGGTGGAGGCGAAAGCATGGACGGGAGTGAGCACAGCATGGGTGCGTCTCCTTTCTATGATGAGGGGACTGCGTTTGGCCCAAGTAAGTCTACTTCCATTCGTGCTAAAGGTCCTTTTGCTTACCGCCGCTCTGATTTGCCTTCGCTCTCAGGCTTGGGTGGCCTTCCGACGCGGTTAATGCCCATAACCGACGACATGGGGCAACCCATACCTAATGTGGATGGGATCTGGGCTATCAGGGGGTTGACGGAGTCTCTCAACGAGGCATACTTGCCTTTCCGTGACTGGGCGCGCAACCAGCCCACACCCAGCAACTGGCTGGAACATTTCTGCGGTCATGCTCTCAGCGTAAGTTTCCGATAAACCATCTTTTTTGCCTCTTTTTACCTTGTGGGTTTTTTTTTCACTTTATTTCTCTTTTGCAGTTGGCTGGTATCGCAACCCATATATTTGATCGTTATGGTGACCCCGCCACCCGCATACGGAATGACGAGATCAAGTATAATGAGTTGGCCGCGGTATCGGCGCAACAAGATAGGGATATCAGAGCGCTGGCTGCGAATGCTGCCGAGCTGCACATCCAAATCTTTCAAGCCGGTGAGCGCGTGAAGGAGGCAGAAGCCAAGGCGGTCGCGGCTGAAGAAAGGGCATTGAAGGCAAAGGCTGATACCAGTGCAACCATGAGCCAACTTGCCGATCTTTACAAGAATAACGACAAGCTGAAACGCATCAGCTCCTCCGTGAGCGCGGATAATGAGAAGCTCAAAGAGGCCCATGCGCAGTTAAAGGAAGATCTTGCTGCGGCCTTGGAAAGAGAGAAGGCGCTGAAGTCGGCGGAGGAGGGTCTGCTGCGGAGAGTGGAGAACGCAAAGGGCCATGCTTGGTTCTGGGCGCATCGGGCTTGCAATGCCAAAGCCAAATTCCTTGCCTCTCCTGACTTCCAAGTGCTGATAAACGACAAGATGGGTGAGGTGCGCTTTGAAGCTGCAGTGGGTATGAAGCAAGATGCCATTTCCGCACTGAGGGAAGTGGATGCGATCTCGGACAAGCATCCAAAAACCTTAGCTCCAGTGGAGGTGGAAGCGTACAAGGCTGCTCTAGAGCGCGCTGCAACGCAATTTCTTGCCTCCTACGAGGATTCTGATGTCGTCGCACAGGGCTTAGAGTTCATGCTGGCGAGGCGGAACAGTCTGATGGATGAGGCGCGGCGAGACATTTGGCAGCTGCCCGAAGACATTAATTTTGACGAGGTCGCGCCTCAGCCGGAGCCCAGGGAGCAGCCAGTGTTCACACCACCACCCGTCATTAACATTGAATCAGATGATGGCGACGATGAAGTTGATGATGATGATGATGGTGGTGATGATGAGGCTGATGATGACGATGACGGTGACGAGGAGCAAGAAAAAATGATGTAGGCCAGCCAGAGCCCACTGCTACAGCCGATGCCGCCACCACAGATGTTGCCCCATAGATAATATTTTTTGTACTTGTACTTTTGAACAATTTTTATGTTGAACGATTCGATGATGTACCACCGCGGCCGCCTCGAAGGGTTTGGCTGCGGTTTTTGACAATTTCCTTGCTCTTACTTAGTTGAATAACTAAGTACTTCTTTCTTTCGATTGTCTTCAATACTTGCAAAAATATATCCTTGTCCTTTTAACAATCACCCTTGTCTTTGAAGTAGACACAGGCATCGCAGTCGGACTTCGCCCCTCAACTTGGGTGCGGCTTCGCTGTGATCAAAAACACTTTGCTCCTGAAAAAGGAGACAAAATCGCAACCGGATGTCGCCCCTGAATTCGGGTGCGATTCCGATTCGATCTTGTAACCACGCCCTTGAAAGTGGGGTGGTTGTCGCAACCGAACATCGCCCCTGAAACTGGGCGCGAGTTCGACGTCTTGAAATTCATTTCGCCCCTGAAATTGGGCGCGAGTGTGATATGACTGAATGACTCAACTCCTTAAAGGAGGTAAACATCGCAATCATATATCGCCCCCGAAATTGGGTGCGATTTTGACTTAACGAGTTTTACCACTTGTATAAATTTTGACATAATACCTGCAAAACAACAACAAAAATAACTTATTATTTAGGTGCGCCCCTCGAGGTATTAACCCAAGGGTGGAATATTATGGCTCAAGTCGTTTTTTGTGGGCCATTATAACCCATCCTTCGTTCGAAGTAGAACTCGGATATTAACGAGGGTCGAGCCCGAGATGTCATTTTGGGTCGATGAAGTTTCGACTCGACTATCCGGGCCCGTGGATCTGGGGTTCTACGCCTCATATATACCCAGCATCGCAGTGCGGATGTCCATAAATGGAGGGCCCCCTGATTACTGGGCACGAGTGCGTAGGCGAACGAATCCGAGCTGGAGACATGTTCGCCGAGGGCCGCGTCTGCGACCCTGCCTCTGATGCGAGCCGGGTGATCCATGAATCCCTATTCAACGCGCACCCAACTTAGTTGGCATGAATATAACGTCTTAACCCGCATCAGGTAACCATTGAAATTTGAATTGTCGCCGACCGCGCCCGAATAACGAAGGTATTCGAGTCCCCATTGAAGTATGGGCGATCCGCGGCCGACCATCGGAGGCGGTGATGTCCCTCCCCCAACAGTGGTTATTCACCGTTCGAGTGGTGATAATCCGACTCGACCTGGCTTTAGCACACCGTTCTTGATCTCATCAAGTCCGACGAAGTGCGGCTTGGAACGAACTTTCCTCATTGAGACCGACGAAGTGCGGCTCAGAATAGGACTATACACCAAGACCGACGAAATGCGGCTTGGAACAGATTTGTTGGTCGCGGCCGGTGAAATTCCGGGCTCAACCAATCTTACTTCATGAAACTTTAGTATACTAAACTAAATTACTGAAATGATGGAAACTACTTGGCCGCAGACCCTTTCATTAATTTAAAACAAAGGAAATACATCGTTTTGGATGCGCAATGCGCTACATTCTTGATAAAATAACTAAGTACAAAATGAGATATGTTACAACTTAGACTAAACTAAGCATAATATTTCTTGAGGTGGATGATGTTCCATGGTCTCGGTACAGGAGTGCCATCGAGCTTTTCCAAGCGAAAAGTTCCATCTCTGACCTTCTCGACAACAAGGAGGGGACCTTCCCACTTCGGCTTCAGCTTGCCACCTGGAACCTCCTTCCCAGTGGCTGCGATATTCCTTAACACATAATCCCCAACCTCCAGGCTCCTTGGGTTAACCTTCTTGTTGTATGCGCGGGCCATGTCTTGCTTTTGCCTTTCAACTCTCAACAGAGCATTACCTCTTAGCTCAGGCAGCAAGTTCAGCGCGGCGCGCAACTCCTTCTCATTCTCTTCGGGCTCGTAAGTGCTAATTCGCAGCGACTTAGCACCCCACTCTACTGGCAACACCGCATTCGAGCCATAGACGAGCTGGAAAGGGGTTTCCCCCGTGGCGCGCTTTGCGGTGGTGTTCAGTGCCCATAGGATCCCTGGTAGCTGCTCGACCCATTTCCCTTTGGCCTCGTCCACCATCTTTCTCAGCGCGCCCACAGTCAGCTTATTGGAAGACTCCACTTGGCCATTTACTTGAGGATGCGAGACGGAAGCATAGCACGTTTGCACACCGTAATCGGCGCAATACTCGTGAAATGGGCCGCTGTCGAACTGCGTCCCATTGTCAAGAGTAACGTGTCGAGGCACTCCGAACCTGGTGAAAATGTGCTTCCACATGAAAGCCATTAACTCATCGTCCCGGAAGCGGGTAACCGGCTGCGCCTCAACCCATTTGGTGAAGTAATCCACCCCGACGATCAGAAATGTCTTTTGGCATTGGCTGCGAGGGAGAGGCCCCACAATGTCTAACCCCCACCTCGCAAACGACAATGGTTCAATGATAGGCTTAAGTGGGGTTGCAGGCCGATGTGAGGTCGGACCAAATCTTTGGCAGCGGTCACACTTCTTCATGATCTCGGCTGCGTCACTCTGCATCGTGGGCCAGTAATACCCAAGTCGCAGAGCTTTGCCAGCCATTGCTCTAGCTCCGATATGACCACCGCACTCACCATGGTGAATCTCTCTCAAAATGTAATCGCCCTCAGTTGGGTCCACACACTTCAAGAATGGATGAGTATACCCCTTCTTGTACAGCTCATCATTCAGAAGGGTAAACCACTCAGCGCGCCTCTTCACCTTTTCTGCCTCCTTCTCATCTTCAGGCAACTTGTTTTCTTTCAGATATGCAAATAAAGGGGCCATCCACTCCGGACTGCGATCCAGGGCCAAAACATTCGGGGTTGCGTCAATACTGCGCAGTGGCAGAACTTTCCACTGCACTACTCTAGGGTTGTCGTTAACCGACGAACTCGCCAGACGTGCCAGTGCGTCTGCCTGCTGATTCTCTGACCTCGGAATCTGCTCAACCTCAAACGTCTCAAAACCCTCGATTATCTTCTTCACTGCATCTCGGTATCTGGCCATGTGATCCTTTGCCTCAAATTTGCCAGTTATTTGATTGACTACCACAGCCGAATCCGAAAATGCTTTGACATTGGTCGCCCCCGCAGCCGCACACATCTGCAAACCCGCAATCAGAGCCTCATACTCTGCTTCGTTATTAGTGGCCTCGAACCCGAAGCGCAGCGCATACTCAGTTTTGTCACCCGTTGGCAGGATTACCACTATTCCGGCCCCGCTCCGCCCGAATTCGAGGAGCCATCCACATATAACGACCATTGCGTGTTGGGTAACACAAACTCTTCACTGAACATGCATTCTGTGACGAAGTCAGCTAGCACTTGCCCTTTGTAGGCCTTCCTCGACTTGTACTCCACTCCGAACCCTTTCAACTCACAGCCCCAACGCGGTAACCGACCATTCCCGTCAAGGCTTTCCAGTATTTTTTGGAGTGGATAATTAGTCATTACCACAATCTTGTGGCTTTGGAAGTAAGGCCTCAGCCGCCTACTCGCAATCAACAAACTCAATGCTAGCTTCTCGAGTGGTGGGTACCGCAACTCGGCCGCGGCGAGTGCGTGGCTCACATAATAAACAGGGCATTGTGAACCATCGCGCTCGACCACCAGCGCAGCACCCACTGCTCGCTCCCCCGCGGACAGGTACATCATGATCTCTTCTCCTTCTTTAGGCACCACAATCTTTGGCACCTTTGTCAAGTACTCTTTGAGTTCAAGAAAAGACTTTTCAGCCTCGTCATTCCACTCAAAGGTTTTGCGTTTGCGGAGCGCGTCGAAAAATGGGAGACAACGGTCAGCTGACTTAGCTATAAATCGGCTAAGTGCCGCCACGCACCCAGTCAGCCGCTGTACATCTTTGACGCACTTGGGGGAAGGCATATCCAGGATTGCCTTTATCTTCTCTGGGTTTGCGTCAATGCCGCGCTCACTGACCAAGAAACCCAGGCATTTCCCCGACTGCACCCCGTAAACGCACTTCTTCGGATTCAGCTTCATGTTATACTTGCGCAGAGTCGCAAAGGTTTCTGCCAAGTCCCTTGTGTGGTCTGCGGCCAACACACTCTTCACTATCAAATCATCAACATATGCCTCCATGTTGCGCCCAATCTGCCCCTCAAACACATGGTTGACCAACCTCTGAAATGTCGCACCCGCATTCTTTAATCCGAATGGCATAACGCGGTACATGTATACTCCCAGCGGAGTGACGAATGCGGTTTTAGGTCGATCAGCTGTATACAGGGGCACTTGATGATACCCAGCATACGCGTCCATGAAGCTAAGCAGTGCGTGTCCCGAGGTCGAGTCCACTAATCTATCCATGCGCGGCAAAGGTTGGCCATCCTTTGGGCACGCTTTGTTCAGATCGGTGAAGTCGACGCACATGCGCCACGATCCATTGGGCTTTTTTACAAGCACAACATTCGACAACCACGTAAGATACATGCACTCCTCGATATAACCAGTTTTAAGGAGTTTACCAACTTCCTCCTTAATAGCTTCGGACCTCTCGGTCCCAAAATGCCTTCTCTTCTGGTGCACTAGTTTAAAGTTTGGGTCCGCATTCAGCTTATGTGTAATGGTTGCGGGATTAAGCCCCGGCATCTCCTCGACAGTGAATGCGAACACATCCTTGTATTCTCTGAGTAGCGCGATCAGTGAATCCCGCTCTGTCGCAGCCAGGTTCCTACCGATGCGCACCACTCTTTCCTGATTGCCCTTTTCAAGGGCCACTTCTTCTGTCTCTTCATGGGGTTGGGTGGGACCTTCCAGACCGTGACGCGCGTCCAAGGTTTCAATAGAAAATGTCATCGCAGTCGGTCCGGATTCATCCCCTCTCTCCTTTCTCTTTCTAGCAGGTTGGTCCTCGGGTGCGGCATCATCGAGATTGATCATTGGAGGCCGCAGCCCAGCATGATAACATTCCCGCGCTGTCCTTTGATCAGCTCGAATGATAGCCGGCCTTCCCTCATCAGTGACATATAACATGAGTAAGCCCAAGGTAAACACTAGACTAACCACTTCGTTCAACATCGGCCTCCCAATAACCACATTGTATGCGCAGGGAATATCAATGATAATAAACTCCACCAACGCGGTTCTGATCGCGCTCCCGGTACAAATGGCACCTGGGAGTCGGATCGAGCCCAGCGGGTAGATTGTCTGCCCACCAAACGCCACAATTGGTTCACGGAGTGGCTTGATGTCTTTCCTTGTGTATTTCAGTTTCAACAAGCATTCCAAAGTCATGATATCCACCGAGGATCCTGTGTCTACCAGGCATCTTCGTATATCCTTGTTCGCCACCTTCATAGTGACCACGACTGGGTCATCATGTGGGGTGCGCACCTCGGTAATATCAGCTTGCTTCAAAGTGATGTCAGGGATGCGGATGGTACTCGTCAGGGGTGTCGCAATGGAATTGACAAAATTTTTCAAATTTTCCTTCCGGCCGCGATGGCTTGGTCCTCCACATGCGAACCCGCCTGAGATGGTGTTTATCACACCGGGACTATGCTGCCTGTCACCTCCTTCTCTCGGTGGCCGCGGTCGGTTGCCCGGCCACCCATTGTTGTTGTTGTTGCGGTTGTTGTTGTTGTAATTGTTGTAATTGTTGTTGTTGCGCCCCTGGCCTTGCTGACGGTACCTATCTCGCTGCCCCCGCAGCCGAGCAAGGTACGCCCTCAACAAGCCATTATCGGCCAAATTGTGACACACATCCTCCAAGTTGGGACAATTTCGGGTGTTGTGCCCATTCTCCAAATGATACTCGCAGTACTGGTGTGGATGCGTTCGGTCCGCATCGGACATTGGCCTGGGTGCGGGCAACATTTCGCTCTCCTTGATCGCAAGGAAGATATTTCTGATAATGGTGTTGAACCGACCCGGATTGCGCAAGCCATTGCTCGGCCGGCGCGCAGCCGAGAAATCTTGATTCCTGGGCTGCGCCGCCGTTGCAGCCTTCTCTTTGCGCCCAGAGCTGTTTACCAGGGAGGCATTAACATGCGCAGCCACCCTCTGGTAAGCGCTCACCATCGTTCTGGGCTCCTTCGCAACCAAGTCATATTTGCATCTACCCTCAGCCATTCCCATAATCAACGCCGCAACCCCAGCCTCATCAGTAAGGTTGGTTACGTGCGTCGCGTTCATGCGGAATCGCTGGATATACTCGTCCAAAGTCTCATTGTCTCCTTGTTTGACTGTGGCGAGGTGGATAGATGTCTTTTTCCTCGTCTTGCTGGTGACGAAGTGGCCAGCAAATTTCTTCCTCAACTCCCTCCAAGAGTCAATACTATTGGGGGGCAGTTGATCAAACCATCTCTGCGCAATGCCGCACAGCGTAGATGGGAACAGCTTACAAATGGTCGGCTCATCCATGGTCAAATAACTGATATTGTGCAAATATGAAGATATGTGGTCGTGCGGGTCTCCGACCCCGTCATACTCTGTCATCTTGGGTTTCTTGACCCCCGGCGGTTTGTCCGCGATCAGGATCCAGCTTGTAAAGGGAGAGTCGCATAGCAACGTGGACCTACCTCCATGTCCACGGTTGTAGTACTTCGAACTCGCCTCCCCTTCCGTCTCGTCCTCGGACTCAGACGTGCTGTCATGATCCCGACGTGGCTTCACTCTGCGCGGTGGGGTCCCATTCTTTGGTCGCGAGTGGTGGGTGGACTCTACGTGTCTTGTTTTCGGGGGTGACCGAGACCCAATCCGAATTGGACCATTGGGGCGCATCGGGTGTGGCCCCAACCGGTCATACGCAGACACGCGTTCCTCCACCACTATGCCCTTTCCCTTCTCCTTCGCCGAGAACTTCTTGTAGGACATTTGTGTTTTCTCTCTTTCTTTCTCTTTTTCTCTTCTCTTCTCCTCTTCTTTCTGTCTTTCCTTCTCTCTCTCTTGTCTCAATCTCTCCTCCTCTTCTTTCTTCTTCTCCTTTTCTTTCCTTGCCCTGCTTGCGTCGATGATGAGACGCGCATCCAAGAATTTAAGGTTGGCCTGTCGCTGCGCCTCCTCTGCGCGCGCAACCGCCTTCTTGACGCGAGCGGCGGCGCCACCCTTCTTCTTCTTTCCTTTCTTGGTTGCGGATGACACGGGCTGCGTCTGAGTGGAGAGTACTGGCATCCTCGCCACCGTCTCCTCTCTGAACGCGGCCATTTGGGCATCCAAGTTCTCTAACATCTCCTTCCGCAGCTCCTCCCTGACTGCGGCCACTCGAGCTTCGAAAGTCGACGTATCACGACTGTCGGTTTCGGTCTCCTCCTCATCCGAAGACTCGACTTCGTAGTCGTCGACTTGAACGTACCCCCTCCGGTTGCGCTCATCTTCTACGGTCGCGGGCGGAAGTGGCCTGACCGTTTCGGTCAGCCTTGGCTGCTCCGCTGGTCGAGCTGGATCGACCGCGGCCGAAGTAGTCGGTCGCAACAGTTCTCCCGTCACCGGATCACAAGGACCGATGAGGGGGTTGTTGTCATCTGGGGGCGGCGCATCCGGATGGTGTGTGCCCGCAGTCGGCTTGCTTGGCTTCTTTCTGGTCTCGGCTACCATCTTCTACCGCGTCCAACTTATCCTAGTCGCGGTCAAGAATTCAGACAACTCCGATCTATCCCCACAGACGGCGCCAAATGTTGGCGTGAGTTCGACTTTGGGATAGATGGGGTCTATATTCTCAACCTGCAACCAAGGAGCAAACAGTCAAGGGAGGGCCCGGGTTCTACCCAGGCGACGCCCCTCCGATGCCTAAGTCAGTCGGGTGCGGTCAGCAGTAAATGATAGCAATAAATGAGAGAATTGCAATGAATGTTGTAATAAATGAGATAATAGATAACCTTGAAGTTGAGGAAATGAGGGGTATTTATAGAGGAGGAGGTAACCCTAAAAGACAAGCTTGGAGGTCCCCCCCTCATCTTAACCCTTCATTCCCTTGGGCATCCAATGGATGGGATAGGGTGGACATCATTTGGGCTTTATCAAGGCCATTTGGGCCTCTATTTTCGAAGGGCTGTGGCCCAACTAAAAACGTGTACCAACACATACATATTCTTATATTCTTATCATTGTAAAAAAAAAAAAAAAAAAAAAAAAAAAAAAAAATCCATATACAATCAGGACATGAAACACGGAATACTTTCTAGTATGTATTTAGCTTTGGGCTCTCTAATTCGTTTATTTCGGGTCAAAATCGAATCCTCCGGTTAGTCGTGTCAAATGTTCGGCTCCGATCAGGTCTAAACTCTCCTATTTCCAAATTCCAGCTTACATGGCTGTAAAGAAATAAAACACCCACACTGACACTCGCAGAATTCCATCAACTCTGCTGTCGTCGCCGGTAATTCTCTCCCCTCTTCCTCCATCTTTATTCTTTACTTCTCTGCGATTATACTTGTTTGCAATTCTCCATTTATTCTGCTTATTTTATTTTATTTATTACTTTTTATTTATTTATTTATTCTGCTCTACATTTCTACGGGTTTCGAAGATTTTAGGGTTTTTATGATCTTTAAATTTGTTATTTCCCATCATATATTAGGCGCCACATTGTTTTATGTTGATGAATTTGGTCATTTGAATGTTAGAAATTCTGGTTATGTTCTTGGTATTGGAAGAGTGTATTTGGGGATTAATTGTGGCAAAATTTAGTGAAATTGAGCGACTAATAAGCTTACCGTTCTTCGAATGCTGGTTGCGAACCGTGATCGTGGGCCTTCATTTGCTATGCTGTAGAGTGATTGTTATTGGCTGACCAGAGATTGTGAATGTTGTGTCAGTTGAGTGGAAGTGTTGTTATTTCGGCTTTCTTGCAGTAGTTTTGACAATTACATTGTTAGATTGATGACGCAATTGTGGGCAGTCTGTACCTGTGGTTCCAAGCGTAGTTATTTCGTAAAGAAATACTAACAGGTCATAATCTTGTAAAAACTTCTTGAGGTCGATTTTTTGCCTTGGAAATGGTTGAAAGCTTTTCAATACTTCTAGTTTGAGTATGTAGTTTGCTGGTATAGTGGTATCTATTGGTGTTTAAACTTCTTGTACAATAGCTGAGTTTTTGTGGGGATATAGAATATTTAGTTCCTAATGTAGACAAGTGAAGTCTGCATCGAATTTGAGGCGTTTCATCTTGTTCACTGAGAAGATTATTGTGCCGTATTATTGGGCATTGTTTTTGTAAAATTTTACCATTGTCAGTATGGTCTTTCTCTTTTGCTACATTTCAGCCGTACTTACTCTTTGAAGGATGCCTCTGCCGTTTCCGGGACACCCACTACTTGTCACCCGCCACCGGAAAATCTGTTCCCCTTTTTTTGTCTGATAGGGCCTTTGAATTCGGGAAATTGTTCGTTTTTGGGGTTCTAATGCCCATCAGTCCATGACCTTCCAATGATCAACCTTATTCAGAATCTAAGATTGTACCTAGCTTTCCGCACTTGGAATCATAGAGGTTACACAACATCAATGATGGACCCCTTGCGTAGTTGCCTTTAAATACGTTTCTAGTACCTTGTCTCGAATGACTGGAGCAATTTATGAAGAAAAAAAAGATACATGATTGATCTACCCCTGAACAACTTTGCTTCTTTACTTCAAATTTTTACTTACTAGTGCATATTTCTTGAGTGCCTTGTGCCATTCCACCCCGAAACTACGTGAGACTAAGGTTTATTGCTGTTGATGTGTCTTCTTAAATGACTATGTTTAGAACTCTAAGATAAATACGTGGAAAGAAGTTTCTTTGGAAGAATTTTGATTTGTTGATCAATGAGTGTTGTTTCTCTAATAACATTCAGTTGGTCCTACTGTGACTGAGTGAGCATGTTGTCCCACTTCTAACATACCTTCCATGATTTGTATGAACTTTTGGAGGAAATTGAATCTTTTTTGTACTGATTCTCTGTATTATCTGAAGTGTTTGAGTTCTTGTCTTAATATTATTCTGTGTTTGGATCCAAATTACTTTCTGAATATTCCTCCCTATAAATGTCATGTATTTAGAGGTTAAGGGTGTCCTCACAACACAAGGATGCAAGATAAAGGTCTTTTGAAGAAAAGAAAGGTGGAGGATTCAGCTGAAAATAAGTCTAAAGCTCCTCCCGGTGTTCGTACGATATCTCAACATGATGACTCTAATGTTTCTACTTCTACTACCCCAGCTGCCACTGTTGTTGCAGACACGAAACAGAAACCTGGATGTGATTCAGGAGGAGAAGTTGCTGGATTTGTATTCATGTGTAACAGTAGAACAAAATCAGATTGCTTCACCTATAGGGTTTTCGGTCTTCCAGATGCGAAGTTAGGGGTTGTGAAAAAAATCAAGCCTAATACTAAGTTATTCCTGTATGACTTTGATGTAAGACTCCTGTATGGGCCTTATGTGGCCGACTCTAATGGAGGTTCGGCACTGGAGCCATATGCTTTTGGGGGGAAATTTTCTGCTCAGGTACATATTCCACTCTCTTTCATTTGGGAAGTCTAAAGATATCTGTTTATTTGTTTCTTAAACTTAGAAGCTTTGAACGAGTGGTCTGCATTTCACTTGCTCTGTGTGGAGTGGAGGTTGGGGTCTTGATCAACAATGGGGGAACACAGTTTTTAAAGTGTGTCTGGTTTACTTTGAAGTTGTATGGCTTTGTTGACCGGTAGTTTCTATTGAATGGAAAAAAGGCTGTATTTTAGTTCGGGAATGGAAGGATGACTATGGCTGAACACAGTCCTGAGGCTGTTTTTGGTTTCCTCTGAAGTTGTATGGCTTTGTTGGCTGGTAACTTCTACTGAATGGAAAAAAGGCTGCATTTTAGATTGGTAGCGGAAAGGATGACCATGGGTGATGGTGGAAGAGGGAAGTGGTCATGAACTGTGGGAAGTATTTCTGAGGCACTCGTGGCTCGTCTAGTTTCAACAAATCATGCGACAAGAGGCTTTTCTTTTTGTTATTGGATGGACAGAGATGGTTTGGTAATTGTGGACTTGTGGTGATAGAAGAGGGGAGCTGTCATAGACTGTTGGAAGTGCTGTGTTTTTTTTTTTCGATAATCATGAGTCGGAGTCCTTTCTTTTTATTTTTTATGGGGAGGGCAAGGATGGTGGGTAATGGTGGTGATGGAAGAGGGCTGTCTTTTGACGGGAGCTAGATTCTGAAGAAATTGATGTTCCCGTCTTGCCATTTTATTTGTGAACGCCTTTGTTAGATGGGTTTCTGGAGAGTCTTATTTCCTGTCTAACTAAGATGTGTGATATGAGTTGCAACAACTCTACCCGGGACCTCAAAGTCTCTTGCCTTTAGTGAGATAGGTGGGGGTTGGATGTATACTGTCTTACCCCATTAGTAGAAAAATGTAGAAGTTGACCTCATTAAAAAAAAAAAAAAAAAAAAAAAAAAAAAAAAAAAAAAAACAAGAGAGGAGAGAAGCTGGTTCTGGATGACCCATTGGGAAAATTGCATTGCACTTACTGTACTTCGCAATTTGAGAAGAGTAGATAGTTAAAGACTTCAGTGTGCCTGAACTTTCAGGTAACAACATGAATCTTAAAATATGTTGGGTATCAGATTGGGTGGCCTTAACTGCCAAAATATTATGCACTGGAGTCCTGAGAAAACATGCATAATTGACAAAAAGAATTCATTTCTGCCACTTAATTCTCTATAACTTTTGTAGGTGAAATTCTCGATTTCCGAGGATTGTTTACCTTTGCCAGAGACGGCTTTCAGAGATGCTATCAAAGAAAATTACATATCTAAATCCAAGTTTAAGCAAAATCTCAGCTACAAACAGGTGAGTAGAAATCAAGGCCTTGTTCACCTTTCTTTCTAAATTTATTTTTTTAATCCTTTTTTCTACTTATTCCTAATTTTTGAAGTACCTCTAGATGCTTATATCAAATTTCCTTTTGACTTCTCTATCTTCACGGGTTTAACACTTTAACCAAACTTCTGTATTCATGCTATGTCATTATGTCAATCAGGTAAATAAGCTGGTTTCATTGTTTCGTCCCATCATGTCACTGCCACAGCAGGGGGCCTTTCATAGTGCTGAACATCATGGTCCAAGTACTCATGCTATTGAGCATTCAAGGCACAGTGGGTGTATCATTCGATCTAGACTACAACATCCTAGTTACCCTCAACAACAGAAAAACCCATTGTTACCTTGGCACTCTACTCACAATCAAATAGCAAGAGGTGGCGAGGACCCTTATCCTTCACATCCAGCTTATGAGTATGCGTCAGCACGTTTGCAACAAGCATGTTATCGAGATGATCCTGGCTTTCAACAACAAGATACGCATGTCGGGTACGTTCCTTGTTCACTCTTTTCCAGATTAAACTCGGGCATGATTTGATTTCTTTGTTGTTTTTTTTTTACTATATTATGTGAGGAAAAACCTACCACACGCCAGTGGTAAAAAAATTCTCTCTCACATTGCTGGGCTTGAATTTGTCATCTCGAAAGAGGGGAAGTTATTTGTGATGGACCAGAATATTTGTATGTGATGCGTTTTTCATCACTGAAAGACCCTTGCTGTTACGATTGGTTAACTTTGTTGCTGAAGATGGAACCTTTAAGGATTTTTCTCATTGACATGCTTTTTTTACAGATATGGATACATGAAAGGTGGCAGCCCAGCTGTTCCTCCTGTCCCCTCTGCACGTAGCTATTATGGCCAAAATACAAGCCCTCTGCCCACTGCCTCTCATCCAGAATTCCAGGCTAGGACACCCTCACCAGGAGTCGGTGCCTTCAATGGATATTCACATTACAATAATACTAGCTCCACAGGATTGTCTTATGGGCATGAAAATCAACCATATAGTGGTTTCCATCAAACTCCACCTCAAACCATACATCAAGGAGTCTATAATGTCCATGCATCTGAGTTGCCCCCAGCTTATGGAACTGCTGCTGCTTCTCCCTACGTAAATCAAGAGTATCCTAATTCTCAAATTACTGTTCCACAGGGCAATGCTGATCCAAAAGGTGCCATGATTTATTCCAACTCCACGACAGCAAGTTATGGTTACACAAATGAAGGATATTCTGGTTACCATCAGGCTGTGCCAGTAACCAGCAATCAAGTTACGAATGCTTATGAGAATCACTCAGCCTCCATCAGTGACATTTATGCCCAAAGCCAAGGACCTCCTTCAGCTTATCCTCAGACGCTACCATCTGGTAACTGTGTGGTAGACAATGCATATTCATATCATCATCAAGGATATTACAGTTCCCATCAGATGGTACCCACATCATACCAAGAAATCAATGGGGTCCCTCCCCTAGTGTCTGATACACACCTGACATAACTTGGAGCTCAAGTCATGGTGTGTTGGTGTCAGCTGATTTATTCTGCTGCATCTTATCTAACTCATTAACTAAACCGTACAGTATATGCAAAATGTAGCTCTTTAACAATCTATCTGTGTCTCGTAATGATCAGTTGTCAGTGATGGTTCTGGCATCTTGAGCTGTAAATGAGTTTTTGAGGCTAATCATGTACTCCACAGGACCACAACATAGCTTTGTTGCTTTCATATGTTAAGCCTGCGTGGTGTTTACTTTCCGCGATGTCTTTGAAATTGTCAAGAGAGATTAGAGTATTAGACTGAGTGTATACTCTTTTTTGCATAGAGATGGTTCCTTTTGCTTTTGTTTGGAGTTTTCAAAGTGATGCTCCGCTTAAATTTGCTACCTCGTGGAAGTGCCTGCAACCACCTCGCTTTTAGTTGACTCGTGGGGGAAATCTTTTTCCAGTAGGTAGCGAGACAGGGTTGCAGTGGAGTTCAGGCCCTTCGAGCTCATGATGAGAAGTTTCGGTGCAATATCTTACCAGTGGATAATAGGTCTCGCAGCGTGCCTGCTGTCCTGAATTTTGATGTACTTTCACTTCAGTTATCACTTCTCTGTTATAACTCTGGAGGACAGATTAGCGGAGCTTGTCCCTTCGGGGACATTTGATAATTAGAGCCTTGTAGACCTACATTTGATAATCTTGCTCCTAGATGCAAACCCGAAGGTCCCTACTGTCGTATTGTGGCGACTCCTTGGTTTACTGAGCCCTTCCCCGTGTTTCTTGTGACAAAAAAAAAAAAAAAAAAAAACATTTCTGCACGTATAAAACGCTAAACTTGTCTTAAGTCAGTGAGTACAGGAAACGGGTAGAATTTGTGGAACCTATCTAAGACGGCAAGTGTGTATAAGCTGATGAAGAGCTGTACTGTGATAGTCTGTGACACTAAGGTGGCCAGACAGATTCATACTGAGACTCGTGCAGGGCGATCTACGAAGATATGCATCAATTACTCCTGTATGCAGTATAAATTGGATCTTGGCAAACCTGGCACAACGGGTCGTACTTCAGCATCATGCGACATGATAACAAAGTTAACCAAACTTCGACCAGCCGTAATTGTATTAGTTCAGAAAGGTAAGTGCGAGCCCTCCAAGTCTAGACCTACTTTCAAAGTCTAACCAACAAGAAAATAAAGGCTAGCTCATGGAGTCCTGAAAGAGAGGGGGAGAAGGTAAGGGGATCTCTCCTTGTAGGAGTGCTAGTAGTAGGAATCGAACATGCGACCTCATGGTCATCACGTTGCAGCTCCTACTAGACAAAGTACACCTTAGTTCTTCCATTCCTAGTTCGTAGCTTCAACAGATTCCATTGTGTAGACTGAAAAAATAATCAAAATTCATAAAAGTTAATAGTATGATGATACAACATTTCATTTTTCACTTGCTTGAACGTCATGGAAGACCAATTATTATTGCCACCTCTATCAAAATTTGGAGCAATTAGTACTACAACTTCCTTCAACTAAAATTTGATCGTCATGGCCATCCATGTTTGCCAAAGCATCATGAAACGACGGATGCAATTCTGGACGGGGGAACAACAATTTCAGCCGGAATGCATCTACCCCATTGAGGTAGTATCGAAAAAGTCTCTTAGCTCTGATAAATCCAAGTCGGCCGTAGAGTGCTAGGGCTCCTTTATTCGTAACTTCAGCCTCCAAAGTAACCTTCGGATGTTGAGATATGTTAACATCATCAGGAACCAAAATTTACATTGAACACATGAAAAATCCAAGTTAAATTGCACCCAATATCCCCTTTGCCCAACGACAAATAAAGCGAATACAAATACCAAGCAAGGGCAAGTGTCAACAACAAAGTCAAGAAGTGGATGTTTGTGACGGTCACAATCAAACACACTAGTATACTTGTTTTTTTTTAGATCACAAACACACTAGTATACTACGAGTAGTATATAAGAAGTGCTATATTTAATCTTATTCCGGAATATTTAAATCCCTTCCCCAAACTGTGGATTCACATTTGAGTGAGGTCCCAATTAATTGGAGAAGGACCCTAGAAAGACACAGGCAGCTTACATTTTCAGGCACATCCATCATACAAAGCCCAAGTTACACAAGGAAAGTTGAAAATTTGAGAAACATTTGGAAAACATCAAATCATTTCCTTGGTCTCTTTCTTCTTTTTTTGATGGAAGTGGGAGTGAGGACGGGAGTGGAATGTTTGTGCATGCGGAAACTTTTTACAGCTATGCTGATTCAAGAGAGTTTGAATTCAGTTCAGTGACAATCTTTGCAGTATCAAGCACCACCAGTTTCAAGGTGGAAAAACGTCAAAACGAACAAGTCCTCTAAAAAGGAGATTTTTTTTTTTTTTGTGGGGTTATGATGGTTGTAGAATCGGTTGGTTTTAATTGTAACAGATAAGAAGCAGTGGGTAAATTAAGTTGGACCATGCTAAAAAAGGCATAAACTTAAGTAGTTAAGTCAAAATAGTTTCAAAACTGTAAGAAAGTTGAGTTGGCCTCAAATATAGAAACAGACCTAGACTTGATTATTACATACAAGATTAAGCATATTTCCCCAAGAACTCAGAATAGGGTAAGGTCAAAATTGAGTGGTTACGGAAGAGTCAACAAAATAGCTAAACTAATTTATCTTATACATGCGCATGAGAAACGGGCGTGTAGAGTGCAAGACTGTCGAGTGTGGACACATGCAGACCCAGGATTCAAAATGTGGGAGAGCAAAAACTACTGAGAACAAAGTAGTTTTTTCTATTATAAGAGCTACATGGGCATGCGGGATTTATCAGGTAACTAAAAATTCACAAAAAGATTTGAACTTTCGTTACCCCTTTGCCATAGGTGGCTAAACCATTGCTTAAGAAGATAAAGCGTCAATTGTGTCCTGGTCTATGAACACTTAATCAATACAGATTCAGCATCATGGTATCAAGTTGCAACAGATTCCTGAAAATGTTGTGAAACAACAAAGTAAAGGTGACATACCTCTTCACAACCAGATCGCATCATCGCATTAATTGATCTTGTGACTAATTCGGTTGCTGCTCAATCAAATGAGAATAAAAGATCAGAAAGACATAGTCCAGATAAGTTAGCTATTTAACATTAAAACTGTTAACTCTTTGCATAGCATGTACAGCATAGTGCATATTCTGGAACCTTGAACTAAAATCAAAAGGCTGAGAGAAGAGTAGAGGAAAGAATCAACGGAGGAAAATAGGAGCAGGAAAAACAGCATAATTCCAGTTGAACTATCCTAAATTCTTCGTGGACACTACTGTTGAGAATCAAAAACCCTTCCACACAGCATGCCAATAGATCACATGGCTAATTGCCTAACCTAGTTCAAGAACCTTGCTATCCCATCATTTTTATGATGAAAAAAAGCAACACGGCTAATAAAACTACTTTGACAGAGAACCGTCTTTTACACTCAAGTTAAATGTGTGCTATAGAATGATAGGACAATGTCCCCCTCATGTCATTCGTAAACATGCTAGATAATTCAAGTAAACCTTTTTAAAGCTTATACGTAAAAAAACAGAAACCTCTTGCATACTCTATAGTAACAAATGTTCCTATAGGCTACACTCCAGAGGTAGAACAGAACGTTGCGTTTGCAAAAACATTTCATTGAACTTGTCATGTTAATCTGAGTCTAATTCATTGGCAAATAGAGGTCAAATCCTAAATCAAGTCAGCAACTAACTACACCAAAAGCACACTTTGGACTAGCTAAAAGCTCAAATTCATCCTTATCGTGTCAAGTTTGAGCTATGTCGAATTCATTTCTTCAATATTTGCCTATAGACTAAAGTTCCTAGGTATGATCAAGAACAAATCTCAACCAAATCAAAATTATACATTGATAACTTATCATGTCAAATTTGGAGTGTGCTTTGTGCTACACGGAAATTTTGGATAACATTCAAACCCCACTGTTTCAAACTAAAGCAATACAGTATAATGCCCCCGTCATTGCATTCACAAACATGCGATAATTCAAGTAAACCTTATTAAAACTTGTACTCCATTAAAAGCAGACATCTCTTCCATATGCTACAGTTACACACGTTCCTTTAGGTCAATTTTGCAAAAGCATTTCACTGAAGTTTAAAAAAGACTTCAACTTATTATCGAACTATACATCAAATTTAAAACTAATTCATTGGCAAACAGATGTCAAGTCCAATATCAAAGTTCAGCGATCAACACACTTCATGTTCATCAAGTACATTAACAGCACAATTTAAACTAGCTACCAAAGCTCTTATCCTTATCATAGATGTCTATTTGTTCGATCTTCGCGCTATAGACTACAGTTCCAAGCCATGATAAAGAACAACACAACCACAACAAAAACATACATTGACAACAAGAAGTGCATCAATGATAAAAGCTAGCCCAATTTGCTACAACCATACAACACCAAAGCCAGTAAGACAAATTTGATCGAAATGGCGATAACTAAAGAAACAGAAAGTCAATAAGAAAAGCAGCAAATTACCAATGCCATGACCTCTGTAAGATTTGATAACTACAAGCATAGCAATGTAACCTCGGTAAGTATGCCGGTGCTCCCCCATCTTACACACCACTGTCCCCACACACCTTCCTCTATGAAACGCCTACCAAATCAAACAAACCACACACAACATATTACACCTCTAAATCAAATCCAATCAAATCAAATACAATTCTCAAAAATAACAAAAACTTGGATAAGACGATCTTACAACACGGGTTTTTTAAAAAACCTTATTCCTACCCCCACACCAGGTAGGACCATAGGATCGTCTTACCCGAGTTTTAGCGAGGATAACTTACAAGGAAAGAGAGTTGGGGCCAGAGGTAGACAAAATAGCGGTAAGTGAAGATGGAGTAGGGTTCACTGAGCTCCTGATCAACTAAGCGCATTATTAAAGGGAGATGATGTTCACCTCCATAGTTTACGTATTCTATCTCTCTTGGGTCGATTTCTTCTACCTTCAATTCCTCTTCTTCTTTCTTTGTTTTTACTTCTTCTTCCATTGTTGTTTGATTGTTTTTCTGTCTGTCACTCTCTCTCCACCGCAGCTGCAGCCGTGATGCGACGGCGGGAGTGGTGAGGGTGGGGATTGGTGGTTGTTGGTTTTGGTGGGGAAAGGGGGTTGTTAAAGTTTTGGGCTTTTTTTGAGTGGCGAGTCACTGAGTGTGTTTGGGAGCCACGGGTCCTTGACGACTCAGTTCCTGTTTTCTTGTCTAGTGTTTGGAATGTGGATGATCAACGATTAACTTGTGTGCTTCACACTTGTGTTTTTTGGAAACTAATAATCCTTTGGCAAGGTAAACTCTCGAATTGGTACACGACGAAACCGATTTGATTATAGATTTTGAATTTGTGTTAGGAATACGATTAACGATTGTATTGAAATTTGAAATTTATAAGTAGAAATTTATTTTTTTATCCCATATGTAATCTTACCTGACTCGAATCTGAACTAAATTAGATGGTGAGAACAACAAAAAGAACTTTAAAACCTCAAACGAGAGGTTGGGTGTTTGTGTGCTATAGATAGATTTTTGTGTGTAGTTATAAATTTGCAAGATTCGTCTAAAGAGGTTTCTAGTATTAAAGTTTACTGTAGACATCAATGGAGAGTCGACATGTTTCTTCTTCTTCTTCTTCCCTCTCTATACATCAATGAAGACTCGTTATAAAATATATATGCAAAGACATCGATTCTTGGGTAAGATTGTGGTGGAAAAAGGATCACATCATAATGGTCTATAAGGTACGAGGGAGATAAAACATGTGTGATATTTCAGATCTATCGTGTGGTTGTCGTAACTCGTAAGACAGTGAGGTAGCGAGATCACCTCCATTCGTGAATTCTACTATGAGAGATAGTTTTTCATAAAAGAGTTAAAATCACGATTAGAGTCGGTCTAAATAAAATGAAGAACCCAATCCGACACCTAATCATGGGACCATCGCTAGGAATTTCGTGGCATACTACCGAAACGAATCGCATTAGATAGCCGCCTCTTTCTTTATTTGAGCTTCTTGTGGACCGGAAAAGAGAGAGAGAGAGAACTTACA
This sequence comes from Spergularia bocconei, assembly GCA_963457585.1. NCBI lineage: Eukaryota > Viridiplantae > Streptophyta > Magnoliopsida > Caryophyllales > Caryophyllaceae > Spergularia > Spergularia bocconei. The sequence goes on from OY734943.1 coordinate 11,050,342, forward strand.
AAACTATTGCACAAAACACGTGTAGTGACAAAAACAACTTCTCACTTTAAGAGTGGTGATAGACCCGATAGTAAAAAATTTGAAATTCATAAATGACAAATCAAATCATCCCTTGTTCTTTAGAAAAACTATGAAAGTGATTGTATTTTGGATAGAAATGCCTGGATTCATCTACTATAGATAAGTAGATATACATCAGTACACAACCTAGTCAATAGACGAGTTCGAGAAAAATTACCCATTCCATGTTAAGTAATAGAAAAACCAACACTCATGCCCAACACGGCTCAAGGAGTTCATGCGTCAAACTCAACAATTAGCCGATTTACACTGATTTGGACTGATAATGAGGCTATGACCACCTTTTTTTTAGGTCAAATGGGGTGGGTCATTCATTCTTTCAAATCGAGCTCCGCTACGGATAAACCTCCCTCCGTAAAGTTGTTTACAAAAAATAGGTCCGACTTCCCAAGAGGGCTAGCCTAGCTATAAAATGCGCAACTGTATTTCCCACCGGCTTAACATGAGAAACAACAAAAAAGAAAAGCTACTACCTAGGTCGACAATACCTCTATGAGGCCTTGTCTTGTCCTGATCTTTGAGAGGTCTTGAACCAACAACAAAGCGTTGCTTTCGAGAATTACATCTCGCACCGCCCCATCGCGAACAACAGCTTGCAATCCAAATCTACAAGCCACAGTTTCAGCAAGGTCAGAGCTAGGACCACCCTTAATCATACAAATCACAAAACCTATATCCTAACAAAAAACCGAAAAACCAATACTGATACCCCAACACGACTCGTGCATAACTCCAATTTACCTTGTCCATCGATGCCTCGAGGAGTTCATGCTACATACTCAAACTCAATTTCTAAATTTACCGATTTGAACCCGATTTGGACCGATTATGAGGCTATGAACCTCTAGTCATTCAAATTACAAACCCTGTCAATTGTTTTGACTTTTAGAAGTCGGTCCATAGTACGTAATAATACGTGAACACCAGCGGCCCTAAGCACAGAATCGTAGCAAAAATTCGTGAGTCACGGAGCTCCCACCAACGTGGAATCGTTACAAGAGTCGAGAGTCCCTCACAAAAATCACCATCCCCAAATTACCCCTCTCTATCCCCTCTCCTCATCTTTCAATTTCACCCAATCTCTCGGAAAACACTTTTTATTATTTTAACACTACATTGCGATCTCTCCTCCCATTTCCTCTCTTCCTTTCGCCACCCTCCTCAAACCTTCGCTTTCTCTCTCCTCTCTCCCAAAACACAAAACACCTCGTATATCGAGCTAGCGAAGATGCTGAGAGTGGCGGCACGGCGGCTCTCTTCTCTCTCCTCCTCATCCTGGCGCCCTGCCGCCGCCTCCACCACCACCGTCGTCTCTAAGTCTCCTTTCTCCCCTGACCGCGAAGATGAGACCAGATCCGCCGGCCTTGCCCCCCATTTTTACATGTCTCGCCGAGGTTAGGGTTTCCTCTTATTCATCCAATCAAATCTTATTCTTTGTTTGATTGATTTTGTTGTTTATCCCTAAAATTAGGGTTTTCAATTGACTTGTTGTTTTCCCCCCTTTCCAATTTGTAAATCGTTGTTTTGATTTTTTTGATTTGATTATGCACCGTTGTTTGTCATTTGTGAATCTCTTTAAGATCTCTACAAGTTTTCGTCTTGATTGTGATTGTGTTGATTCATCGTTTGGTCAAATCACCGATTAATTTGTGTTAGTAATTAGTAATCAACTTCCTATGTTTTGCCCGGTGAATTTTTCGGCTTTACGAAATTTGATGTGGGATTGTGGGAATTGTATTTCGGTTTAGCTTTTGCGGAGGTCATTGATTTTGGGGGGCTTTGGGTGGTGATGGTTGATGCATTTTCGATGTTAATTGGTGTTACGCTATTATCGGCTATTATCGAGATGATGTGGATGAATGGACTTGATTAGTAAGATTTTCGTTTCGGTCCAAAAGGATACATATTAGCGTTTTTAATATGCTTTGTGTTCTATCTGGATATGATTATTGGGTAACATGCTATAATGTTTATTTCCCCCTTCTTCCTTTCACTACGCCCACCTATCGATTTGAAACCGGGTGAATTTGATCTCGTGTACTACGTATCTGCCATTTCATGACATGTTGTATGTACAATAATTTGTGGGGTGGGTTGTTTGGGGAAGTTTTGTATTCGTTGGATGCTGGAATCGTTTGTGTGTCGCTGCTCATTTTCCTTTTGGTTAAACATCGCTTGACATGTGTTGGGACTATTATGGGAGGATGGAATTGAATTCAGTACTATGTTTAGGGTAGAGAAACTTTTTTTGCATCTCTTTCAGTATGTTTATGCATTGGTGGCCTTGAGTCTGGTCTCGTGCACATGCGTGTGTTCTATTAGACGAGAGATGAAAACCTTACAAAGAGCCGGAGAGGTCTTTTACTCTTTGGATTGACGAGTTGTTATTGTTGGGTATAAAATTGCTTGAATGATTGCAATAACATCTTTTGTTGAGATTTTATGCATGTCAGGGGTTTAGCATGTCTGTCTCATAGTGTTTCTCTTTATTTTTGTTTTCGACTTCAATATTTTATGTTATACCTTGCCCAAGTCTGCTGCATGGACTAGATTTTCCCCAAATCCGTGTTTCGACTTTCGAGCTAGGTAAGGGAAGAGAGTGTGCTTACTTTTGTGGTTTTTTTATTCTGTGGTGTTGTCTTTGTACACCACATGTTATGTCTAGCTGGGTCAAACTCAAAGAGTGCTGTATACATTTGTGGTCTGGACCTTTGACATTAAAGTGTACCTTATCACATCTAGCCCCTCCCCTTTTGAACCTTATTCATTGGAGTGCTGTTGTCCTGCTCCTTTGAATCTCATGTTAGCCAAACCCAAATCATTTCAGGACTAGTGCTTGGTTCTTGCTGTAGAATCTTATGGAATTATGCTCCTTTTGGCTCGAGCTTTCGATTTCTCTTTCTTTTTCCACCTTAGAGCGTTTCTTAATGTTAGAGGACACATGTTTTTCGCACTCACACTTTGTTGCTGTTGTTGTACTTTGTTATGGAAGTACAAGAATTGGTCTTATCGGTTGGTTAAATGCAGTTCATTATATGAAATGATTTATGGTTAGAACTTAGAAGTTAAGGAAAAAACTGACTGTTGTCTGCCGTTCTTTTCTGTAGTTGTAACATTGTGTTGGGTGTCATGTTTGTATGTATTTTTTTTAAAGCTCGATTGGTATCAAGCTGAAATGTTTGGTGGTTCTTCCAGTTCATTGCTCCACATTTCTTTTCTCGCTCCTTGCTTTTCTTCATTCACTATGTCCAGATGTTCTTCCACCCTTCAAATTTGTTTCTCATGACCCATGAGATATGGGTAATTGCATATCCTATAATGCAGTGGATGTTGGAGCCAGATTTTATGCTGGTGGTTATCCAATTCTTATTTCTAACTTGCTGTTGCTGGTGTTTTGATACTGTTGTATAGTTTCCTGATTTGGTCATGCCATTGTAATTGAAGTCATTACTTTCATCCCTAAGAATGTCGTTGTGGAAACTTTTTGTTATATCCTTGCTTATTTGTTGTGTTCTCTGAGATCATATTTGCTGCCGCACCTTTTTGTCTAGTGTCTTTTTTTGTGGAATTTGTTTGCTATAGGTTAGTGTTAGAGATACTTTTTTTTTTCCTATGATAGAGGATAATACTTGCTTAATATCTTTGATCTGATTATCCACTGCAGGGTTTGCTTCTGATCATCTGATCCCTAAAGCCGAGCAGGGCTTGCTTTCTGGTGTCCCAGCAACTGTGGATGCTATCAAGAATCCCTCATCAAAAATAACTTATGATGAGTACAATCATGAGCGATACCCTCCTGGTGATCCCAGCAAGAGAGCTTTTGCCTACTTTGTCCTTACGGGTGGAAGGTTTGTCTATGCTTCCCTTCTCCGGTTACTTGTCCTTAAGTTTGTCCTAAGTATGTCAGCCAGTAAGGATGTTCTTGCGCTGGCATCACTTGAGGTTGATCTATCAAGCATTGAGCCTGGCAACACTGTGACTGTTAAGTGGCGTGGAAAGCCTGTGTTTATCAGACGCCGAACTGAAGATGACATTAATCTGGCAAACAGTGTTGACATGTCAACCCTCCGTGACCCACAGGCAGACGCAGACAGGGTTCAGGACCCTGAATGGCTGATTGTGGTCGGTGTCTGCACTCACTTGGGTTGCATTCCATTGCCAAATGCTGGGGACTACCATGGATGGTTTTGCCCTTGCCATGGTTCTCACTATGATATCTCTGGTAGAATTCGTAAGGGGCCAGCTCCTCTTAACCTCGAGGTACCCACATACAAATTCTTGGAAGACAACAAGTTGCTCATCGGTTAAGGAGTGGCAGGGGGCTTATTCTCATCGGGACAATGGCGATATCTAGAATTCTTTTTGTTCTCTTTAGTACTTAAACCTGGGTGTCAGATCTGTTCTGAGACATCTTCATATAAATTTGTTTTTATTTAAGCATGCCAAAAATGCTGTGTAATTTTGGAGTTTGTAAGTTTTAACTCGTGGAATTGGTTGTGCCTCTACTATGAAATAATTTGCTGGCCATTTTGCTGTATCGTGGAGTTGTTTTTGCTTCCTACTGTAATGGCCCTTGCTATAACTCTGCGGCTCTTTCGCCATCAATCATCATTATTGAGTACATTGTATACAGTATGAAGATTGGTATGGAAATAACTTGCCGCAATATTCTGTTGATGATTGTAGTTGTATAATGTATGTGTATATACAAAACTGAGGGGCTCTATAATAGCGTGAACATTATCCGAAACACAAGCATACAGCAATCGGAGTCTCAGGTCTCAGCTTTTTACAACAATAATCCCTGGAGGTGGTACAAAATTTCGCCAAGAGGTCATAGTTTCTCTCTATGGAATCATTGTCTTTCGAAGAGGCCCTTGACATACACCATGCCCTTCTCATTTAGCTCGAGTTCCCTTCTCAATTGATCTACTTGCTGATCATCTCCTTGAACTACAATCTCTGACAGTTTCCCGTCCTCTACTATCATTTTCACCTTGATCTCTTCCTTTCTTGATGCTCGTTTCCAATAATATGCCCCACTGTATCATCAGGAAAACCGGAAAAACAAATTTAGCAAGAGAACATCAGCGGAGTATAGATGAATTGAATGTGGCAGGGACAATGAGCTTAAGTTAGCCTAGACACAGCAGGTGAAGGGCGACTTACGCCAGGGGACTGAGAGCAGTGAGCAAAAACCAACTGTTGCCCACATCTGGGAATGTGATGGTGAGCACCAGACCAACACTTGCTAAACTTATGCAGGTACAAAATGTCAACAATGCTGCTTGCCCTCTGCTTGGTACCATCATTCCTTCAAACCTGCAAAATTCCATTGCTTTAAGTTACTCGTTCGATGTCTCAGTTTCGTTTGGTCCTTCAGAACTAGCCATTAGTGATACTACTATAGTACAACTTCTCAAATTTAGGAGGAAAACAATAAATACTGTGAAGTCTCGGCCGCTGGAGACTATACCTTATTAACAAGGCAATTTCTCTATAAACAAAAGGTAATTTCTAAAGGAATTGCATTGGGCACTTCACAACGATTTCTCAAAGGTGAATAGAATTTCCTATGGATATTAAAGTGTGACACAATAACCAATCACGTAGGTACGAAATGCAAGTTCATAAAGACAGTTGCAAACACTCGGAAATGATAATTCCTACATCCAGCCAAACAACGAGTGCATTTCTTAATGCATTAGAAATTTTGGTTACAAGTATGACATTATCAACAATAAAATGTGACCAAATGTAGTCCACAAACTAAAATAAAGAGCAACTTACGTGATCGTCTCCCCTCTATCCGACACCACAAAATTATTGCGAGTGAAAAAGGATAGAATTTCACCAGCCACTTGATTTGGAACCTTTTTCTTCTCCTCAGCCTCCACAAATGTCTTCTTCACCACCTGAAATGTTCATTTACACAACCATCATCAATTTACGGCACCGGCGATAGTGCGCCACCGGGTGGAACTCAATTTCGATACCAAAAACGAATAAAAGAGTAAAAAACCTTAGATTTGACGGAACGTTTAATGAGAGACCAAAGGCCAGGAACAGAGATGACGAAAAGACCCAGAGAAGTGTAATAACTAGCAGGTGAATACCCAACACTTTCGGTCATTAACAGAAACGAAGGAGCGTGTTGGTGAAGATGATCAGCTAAAGTCGAGGCGATTTCGGCTTCTTGGAGTGAGGCTGAAACGGCTAGCCTTTTGGGTTTGACATTAGTATGCAATTGTTGGTTGTAGAAGTGGATGGTGGTGGGGTGGTGGAAGTGGAATTTAGTGGTGGTGAGTTTGGAAATGGAGGATAAGGAAGAGAATGGATGTGGAGGAGAGAGGAGATTGGTTGCCATTGTTGGGGGGTGTTTGAGGTGAGGTAAGGGGAAGAAGTGAATAGCAGAGATTTTGTGGGTAATGTGTAGTGTCATATGAGTAAGGCTGTGAGGTGAGAGTTAAGACAAGTTTGCTAATTACTAACCGTAGTTACCGTGTACTGTATGTACATTGTTGTACATACATTCGGTACTTTTCTTTTTTTGCTTAGCAGCCCTCACACCCATTTCCCAGACATTCCTAGGCATTTGCTCCGCTTCCCTCATTGACAAAAATACAATCTCTCTCTCCTCTACCATCTTCTGGCTCATCAATCTAATTTTCTCTTTAGAAAACGAAATGCAGAATTGGAAAAAGAAGCAAAGAAAGCAAAGGAGAAATACTGCAAGCTAAAAATGGCAGAGCTGAGCATGTTAAGTCAGACAAAATTCGCAATCTACCACCTTTTAAGTTTGCGATTTTAACAGTTAATATCTTTTATGTTCATTTCTGTCAAATGACACCTTTAAGTTGCAAAATTTTAACACATAGCACCAAAACTGGTATTTCCAGCCAAATTGCGTTGACTCCGGCATTGACCACCGTGTTTCACACCAGATTCTCCAGTTTTTTTTTTTTCGACATTTTATCTATTGTGCAAATGTCAATCTCTTTGTTTTGCAAGTTCATGCCATCACCCATTTCTCATTCTAATGCTTATGGTTTTATGTCACATAATAATAATAATTTTTGTGAGATAATAACCAACATCACTCATAATATTAACTACTAAGTTATCTTCTTTTGTATGTATGTGTTTGGTACTAAGACTCCATCCTCGCTCTTTTAAGCTTTAGTGTTTCGTCATTTTATGGCGATGTGCTATTCTTTTGAATGTTATAACAATTTTATTCTTTGTAAATTCTTTGCCAAGTAGTTTAGGCGAATCTTTCTTTCGAAATTATTAGCGAAATTTCAATGACTCGGTTTTACGTAAATCGTAATTCATAATACTAGACATATGTTATCCGCCAAGTTAAACATTTATATTTGAATATATGAAGTCAATGTTATACATATGATGAGTTTGATAGTCCTTTATTAATCTCAAGTGACACAATCCGACCGTATTGCTCTCTAAAAAAGTTGCTTTTTGCTGGAATCGAGAAGATCTAAATAATAGGTTGTATATATTATTCGTTAACGGCTATATACATATAAGTTGTATTCCATATATAAAACTAATGGTATCCATACTCATTTAATCACAACCTCAACTAGCCAAATTACATTGTACAAGTACGAACTCATCTAAGATAAAAGATGATAACACTTGGAACTTAGATATATACAAATATATAAATGTGTTGTATTGTATTAATATTTTTTTATCCTATATATAGTAATAATGTGTTATTCAACAAGACCAAAATGATACGATAGTCCTAGATATGCCCCTAGACCAAAATCCAACAACACAAAGATGATACTATACATCTTCATTTCATCACACTCTCCCCTTTCTTGTACCACTCCGTTCCAAATTAAACTTTCCATGAAATTTGAATTCCCCTCACATAATACTATTCCATGGAAAGTTTAATTTAGGACGTAGTGGTATTTAACATGAATTCTTGAAATACTTGGATAGTATAATAAATTTAGGAACATATAGTTACATAACTAACTACTTAGCTAACACAATAAAAATCTTATGATACCAACAATACAAATGAAACCAACAAATTTAAAAAAAACAGTTGAAGTATGTTTGTCCCACATTGACCAAGCTAGAAGGAATGTGGGCAAACAGTTTTATACATAAAATGGGTTGGGTAGTGCTAGAAAATATGCAAATGATGGGCATGATGTAGCATGGTCCAATTCGTTGGGCCATTAAGCCTTTCTGCTGGGCTAGCTACTGCATAGGCCGAGGGCCAAAACTTCTCCAACTGCGGGCTGTACAACACACGCTAAGGACAAAAGGGCATTCTCGTCAGTGCCAAGCTCAAAGTTGTATTCGGCATAATGGGGCCCACGATTGGAAGGTATGATACTCGTACTTACCATTTCTTACCACGAGTACATACACTATTCATAAATATTTGGGATACGTTATTTACCCCGTACATAGGCGTAAAGTTTTGTATAATAATTTAAAAAAGGAAAAGGTATATACTTATCAATACTGAAAATATTAATAATGGAAAATGAAATGGAATTTATGACTACTACTGCAACGAAATTATTGAGGTTGATTTTCCTTTATTCTTCAGATCTGGTACAGTTACTCATTATCTGTACCAATTCTGGGGAAATTTCGAAAAAACCCACACTGAGGCGCATCCATTATTAGGCGAAGGGATTGTGCACTGGGAGGTCAGTGATTAAGAAAGAGCATATGCGAAATTTGTCGAGGTACAGTAATGTAGTGTATTCTTTCTAATTTAGGTATGCATATGAGGGTATGATTACATTTAGTAAGAGAATATTGATATGGTGTGTTAGATTTTGGAACTCTGTTGTATGAATTTGTGCTTGAGGGAACAGTAATGGACATGGAGCTTATTTGCCTGATGAGGTTTAATCTTTCTTTCCCGTGATCGATAAATTTAGTGGGAAAACATGATAAAATGTAAGCATGCTTGGAACTTTCATGATATCCGTCGCATATAACTAGTAAATAGTGAACTAACAACGGGATGCTTTTAATCTTGAAAACATAGTTTTACCTGAGTGTTTATGGGGCGGGTTGGAGATGATATCATTGCTGTATGATGGAAGTTATATATGTGGATGTGGTATGTGGTAAACTTAGCAATTAGCATTGAGGTTGTGGTGCAGGATATGGAATTGAAGTCAATTGATATTAGCAGTACAATACAATCAATATCCGACAATAGTTTTGACACCATATTTGAACCGGAAGCTTCAAGTTCAGGGAAGTCAGAGTGCAGTAAGAATATAAATGGCGAACGCGTAAATGGCAATGGGGGAAGGAAGACGAAGCGAAGTTTAGAACAGTATGAAAAAAAACGATGAAGGATGTGGCCCAAGACGGCGTCGAAGGCGTCTAAGTCGATTACAGATTGAGGTAATGAAAGTAGTGAAGGTATATATCTGCCTAACTGGACTATGATTCTCATAATCGAATTTGTTGTTTTGGTAAATTTTGCAGGAGAACTCTGAAGGTGGTCGGGTAAAGCGATTGGGCATTGTTATGCAACGTCGGGATGAAGTGTATGGGAAGAAGGTAGGGAAATTATCAAAAACAAGTAAATAGTCTGTGGAGTAGGATGAACAACTAATTTGATATATTGATTATTGATTGGCTATGGGATTGACCCTTATTTACATGATGTTAATGAACAACGAACAAATGTTAATTGTCGGGTGGAGACGTTTGGTAGAGTTGTCAGGATGTTTGACAAGGTGAAAAGAAATATTGTGAAATCAATGGGGTTTGGGTCACTTCTATACTTTAAAGAGATGATGCTTCCTCGAAATTTATGTTATTGGTTGATGACAAGGGTTGATCCGGAAAGAAGCGTGTTTGTGGGCAGTGATGGGAGGGAGTTTCCTCTTAATCCTGTTCAAGTATATTGTGTTCTGGGCATCCCTGATGGTGGGAAGATAGTCCCCACACTGACGCAGTCAGGGACGAACACAATTGAAAAAGTTGACAAATTAATCGACAAATATGGGGAGAGGAAGCTGAAGAGAGGGAATCCTGTAATCCCCGTGGAGAAAATTATTAAGGTTTTAGAAGGTGATTTAGTTGGTGAGAAGTAGGGGTGTAAACAAGCCAAGCTTACTCGCCAAGCCCTCGGGTTCGGTTCGGTCAAAGCTCGGCTCGTGCTCGGATTGACCGAGCCCAAGCCCGAGCCCGAGCCGAGCTCGGGTCCAAACGAGCCGAGCCCGAGCCCCATGGTGCTCGGCTCGCTAAAGCTCGCAAGCTCGGTATTTATTAAAAAAATAAGATTTTATTATTTTTTGCTGCTATATGATTATAAGATTGGAGGATTATAGTAAATGATATTCCGAAGATTTAAATTTATATTGAAATGTCTTCAGAAAGCAACCGATTAAGTATACATGAAACGTAACCAATGCGAGATAAGGTTTTTTCTCATCTTTGTGAAACCAATAAAATGAATTTTAATTTATGTTCTCTTGTAATTTCGTCTTGTTTGCTCTTTTGTGATCCGTAAAATTACATAATAAATATCGTTGATTTGTTATATGCTATAATGATTCCGAAACCAAAGAAAAAACGAGCTTGGGGACCGAGCCCGAACCAAGCCCGAGCTTTCACGAGCCCAAGCCCGAGCTTGGATCTGGCGAGCTCGCCGAGCTCTGAGCCGAGCCCGAGCTCGGATATGGCAATACCGAGCCGAGCCTGAACACCCGAAGCTCGGGCTTGGTTCGGCTCGTTTACACCCCTAGTGAGAAGCGGTCGGAGTTCATGGTCGCGTTTTTTATGTTTGCCTTTGTAACAACCCTGAAATTTACTCAACGAAATATATAGAATTGTCACGCCGCAATTGACTACCAAGTCAATTGCAAGGCTAGATATTCGATTACAATACTAAATAGAAATGAAACAGCGGAAGTCTTAAACAAATGTCGAACTACAATTCTCAAAACTAAACTCAAATTACATAATCCAAATGAAATCGAACTTAAATAATGTTTATAAAATCCCCAGCATGCAGACGACTCTTCAACCAAGCATCCACATCATCAAAACATGTCAACTACGCCATCGAGAATGACGTAGGCCCCAGAATAAGGTAGGGAACAAACCAGAAGAAGAACGTCAGCATACAGGCTGAGTAAGAAACACAAAAGAATAAGAAGATAAATGATACACGCTTGGCGTAAAGCTAACAGTAACAGACAACTATTACATCAATCATCAAAGTGATACAAGATTCAACAATCACATTATGCTCATTTTATTAAGGCTGGGTTCCTACCCCACAACCACCACAATCTCGAACCAATGCGAGATAGAGTACCATAAACAACCCCTAATGACTCAGAGTGTGCACACCCCTCTGTAGAGGGCCAGTAGGATGCAAAGCCTCTAGGAGGAAGCCAATTAGGAAGCCGGTAGCGAACCAACCACAGACTCCCTTTATACAAAGGTACAGAGGTGACAAATCCAAGCCGTGTCACCTTACTCTAGGTGGTAATCATCAACAATCATAATCATTAACATTAGTGTACACTTTTACGCGCGCATTCATTATCGTATCTTAAAATCAATATCACAATTACCAAACACATAAATCAATACAATCGAAACAAAGTAGCAACGAAGCACACTCAGCCGAGAGAAGCCGAGTGGCCGAGAAGAGCCGGGCCGGCCGAGAGGCTGAGCCGGTGATTCGTGGAAGCCGAGAGGCCGGGTAGAAGAAAAGCCGAAAGGCTATTGCAGCATGGTTAATTTCAAAAGACAGAAATAGTAATAAAAGGCAACGGTAAGAAAATCTGTGAACAACGGTCACCAAAGACAAGGTTCACAAATTACTAGGTACCCCGGGGGTACCTAGAGCATGGTACCCCCCGTCAAATTAAGGCCCAACCGAGCCCGGCCCAGGAGAAAAATAGATCTCGGCCCAATTAATATGTATAACAAATACAATTTGGCCCATACCCATCAATAATTCAATAATAAAAACAAAAGTCTCAGCTCTCATTCAGTCATTCTCACTCCTCCCCCCTTCCCCTTCCCCGACAAACATCTGTCCCTCCACAGGCCGTCGACCGGCCATCCCCCAGCCGCGCCTTCAAAACCACCCATCGTCCGGCCACCCCCTAGCCGCACCACCCATTTCCTGCGCCCTACCATCCACCATCCACGCCACCGTCTCTTGCTCCCTCATTTACCCATTCCCGTGATTTCTCTCTCCTCATGCAATTTTCATTCTCTCTCCTCTTCACTCACAACCCAACCCATTTCCTGACCCCCACCTGTGAAGGAGGAAGAAGGAGGAGAGAGAAGGAAGAGCGAAAGCAGAAAGAAAGGAAATAGGAGGAGAGAGAAGGAAGGAAAGAAAGAACGAATGAAGGAGAAATGGATGTGGTGGCGCGGAAATAGGGGGTTGGGGTCGCCGGAGTATGGCGTTTCTGATGGTGGCGAGGATGGCTTCAACGGTGGTGGGTGTTGTCGTGGTGGGTGATGGTGGCAGCGGCGGCTGGGGTGTTGGGTAGTGGGTCGGGTGAGAGAAGTGAGAGGAGAGAGAAATTGGATTTTGGTGTTTTTTTTTGTTTTTTTTTGTAAATGGAGCTCCATCATTCTTCTATCACAAAAAAAATAATGAGTGAGAATTTAAAAATAATGATTGAGAATTTAAAAAACAATGAGTAAAAATTGAGAGATAATGAGTGAAAATTGGATAACAATGAGTGAGAATTGAAAAATAATTAATGAGAATTTAAAAATAATGAGTTAGCATTGAGACATAATGAGTGAAAATTGGATAACAATGAGTGAGAATTGAAAAATAATGAGTGAGAATTTATAAATAATGAGTAAGAATTGAGAGATAATGAGTGAAAATTGGATAACAATGCGTGAGAATTGAGAGATAATGAGTGAAAATTGGATAACAATGAGTGAGAATTGAAAAATAATAAGTGTGAATTTATAAATAGAGAGATAATGAGTGAAAATTGGATAACAATGAGTGATAATTGAAAAATAAATGAGTGAGAATTGGAAAATAATGAGTGAGAATTGGAAAATAATGAGTGAGAATTTAAAAATGAGTGAGAATTTAAAAATAATGAGTGAAAATTGGATTACAATGAGTGAAAATTAGATAACAATGAGTGAGAATTGAAAAATAATGACTGGGAATTTAAATAATGATAAATAATGAGTGAAAATTAATAGATAGTGACTAAAAAGGAATAATGAGTGAAATTTAGAAAACAATGACTCGAAAAGAGTAAATAATGAGTGAAAAATAGAAAACAATGACTAGAATATAATAAATAATGAGTGAAAAATAGAAAATAATGACTATTAATAAAAACAATGACTATTAATAGAAAACAATGACTATTAATAAAAAACAATGACTAGAAAAGGGTAAATAATGAGTGAAAATCAGAAAATAATTACTAGAAATTATAAAATAATGACTATAAAATAGTAAATAATGAGTAAAAATAGAAAACCGTGACTAAAAAATAGTAAAATGAGTGAAAATTAGAAAACAATGACCAGAAAAAGGTAAACAATGAGTGAAATTTATAAACCAATGACTAGAAAATAGAAAACAATGAGTATTATAGATAATGACAAGAAAATGTTAAATAATAAGTGAAAATCAGAAAACAATGACTAGAAAATAGTATATAATGAGTGAAAAATATAGAACAATGACTAGAAATTAGAAACAAATTTCACTCATTATTTCTCAAATTTCACTCATTATATAACACGTTATTTTCATTATTTATTTTTCACTCGTTATTATCAAATTTCACTCATTATTTTCGAAATTTCACTCGTTATTTCTCAATTCTCACTCAAATTTCACTCATTATTTTTGCAATTTCTTAATCTTCACTCATTATATGTATAACTTCTTATAATTTATTATTGATTTTTAGATTGTAAAATAATCATATTATTTATATACCACTTTATCGTCACTATTTATTTTCAATCATTATTTAACAACTTTTACTCATTATTTTTCAACCTCATTGTTTCTCAATTTCACTCATTTTTTTGGACTTTGACTCATTATTTTTCAATTTTCACTCATTGTTCTGGATTTTCACTCATTACTTTTCAGTTTTCACTCATTACTTTTCAGTTTTCACTCATTGTTTATGGATTTTGACTCATTAGTTTTTTTTTTTGGGTAGTATAGATAAACATAAACTAATCATAGTACAAGCGTCTTTAGTTTTTCAATTTTCACTCATTCTTTGTGGATTTTCACTCATTAATTTTCAATTTTCACTCATTAGTATTCAAATTTCACTCATTAGTTTTCAATTTTCACTCATTAGTTTTCAAATTTCACTCATTGTTTCTGGATTTTGACTCATTAATTTTCTAGTTTCACTCATTCTTTTTAGATTTTCACTCATTAGTTTTCAATTTTCACTCATTGTTTCTGGATTTTGACTCATAAATTTTCAAATTTCACTCATTAGTACTCAAATTTCACTCGTTAGTTTTCAATTTTCACTCATTGTTTCTGGATTTTGACTCATAAATTTTTTTTTTTTAATTTTGTTTCTGGATTTTCAACCTCATTATTTCTTAATTTTTACTCATTCTTCTTACAATCATTATATCCCATTTTCACTCATTGTTTGTCAAATTTCACTCATTATACCACTTTATAGTCTTTGCTTACCAATTTGGTCATTGTGAAATAATGGCTATAGAATAATAACCGACAATAACTAGAACAAAAAAACAAGGTAAATAATGATAAAAAAAAAGGTCAAAGAATCATTAATAATAATGCACAATGATTTCCCCTCAAAAAAAAAAAAATGCACAATGATCAATTTTGACCATATAATGACCAAACGTCTTCTCCCATTTACTCCCTCCTCGGTCCTCCCCTATCTCCCACCCGCCACACCGCCGGCAATCCCTCATCGCCACCGCCTCCACGTCGACCACCACCTAATCTGTCCCTAACCCCACCACCACAACTTCCGATCGCCAGCGACCATCACTCCGACATTCGCTGCAAAGCCCTGCTCTATTTTCTCTCTCTAATCCTTCTTTGTCCTTGTTTCTCTCTCCCACCACCATCGAAATTCGCCGGGAACACCATCACCATTAACTCCAGTCGCCGCTACAGTGGCCCAACACCCGCCCCACCGCCTCACATCCTCCTCCTTCTCTTTTCTTTTCTCCTTCTCTCTCCTATTTTCTTTTATCTGGCCTTATACCCTGCGCCACCGCCACCACAATCGACGTCTCTGGTGTAAATTGGTGGCGTCGACGAGTTCGAGGGGTTGGGGTCGGGAAAGGGGCTGGGTGGTGCTTGGAGAAGAGAAAAACGAAAGAAAGCTCGTGGAGGAAGTTGGACGCGGAGAAAAAATGGTGTCTTTAAATTCGCCGGCGACGTCAGGTAGGTGGTATATCGCCGGCGTCGGTTAATTTCTGAGGCGCCGGCGTGGTGATGGTCCGGCGGCATTTCCCGGCAGAAGAGAGTTAGAAGAGAGGGGGGAATAGGAAGGGGGAGGAGAGAGAATTATTGGGCTTTATGTTGATGTTGCGGCCTCATAAAAATTTTGGGCCCGAATTGTTGTTAGTTCGACTGGGCTTGGCATGAAAACATTAACTTCTCTACAATTAGGACGGGGGGTACATAGAGCTACGTACCCCCGGTGTACATATACCATTTGGACAAGGTTAGATCAAGGAAAGATAGTTTAGAGGGTTGGACTTCGCGGTTGGGATTGTAACCAACGTTCTTACCTTTCAACGCTAATCTTTAAACCAAACTTTTCAAACCAAGTCAATGAACAACACCTCCTCGAATCCACAATCTAGATGCTCAATCAAACACAAACTCAATCAATGATCCCCTAATTCACAAGGTATGACCATAAACCATAATTTCACAAATTAACTAATGTATCATGAATCTAAAAGAAGACAATGGCATTTAAACATGGATAACTTCTACCTCTGACATAGTATGATTACCAAAATTGAGTATGACATAAAGGGTAATATCAGGAACATTGCCTCGAAATTTCACCCACAGACTCCAAGTGGATCTACGGGAATCGATCTCGCACTGAACCATAAACATGAATTAGGGTTTACCCACGAAATATAATATAACTTTTTATCTAAAGATCTAGGTCTTACCAATTTTTTATATATTGTCAATGCTAGAGTAAGGAACACCTCCACAAAATATCGTCCCCAAATACCTTAGGAGTCGACAGGAATCCTCAAACTACCGAGGGGCGGAACAGATTCTCGGGTAGATAGACACAGGTTCACTAAAACACCTCTAAAAGTATCATCCGATGGAATCTTTGCACGATCTACATGTTCCTGGATTCGTATCGATAGCACGGTTCTAAATCCACCAACCACGCTCTAATCAAAGGTCGTATGAGAGAACTAAGTGTGTTAGAAGTTGACACAGTGATGCTGGGAATTTTCTGCGGGCGGAGGCTACGAGAAGAGGGGGAGAGGGAGAGAGAGAGGGCCGACTATATATAGTATAAGTTAGGGTTTATCTCCTTTCATTTGTGTGAATGGATTTGAGGGTGAATTCGGGTTCGAGCTTTATTAATCGGGTGAGAAGAGTGATCCATAAACCCGATCAAGGTTCAATAACCCAATCATACAATTTCCCAAAATAGAATTACCCAATTAGTTGCATAATCTATAATTCACCAAATTTCCAAAATAACTTTTATTAATTTTCCTCAAAATGATAAATAAACGTAACACCCTAATTAATTTAAGTCCCAAAAACACGGGGTGTTACAGCCTTTGCTAATGTGCTATGTCCAACGACTTGCTCAAATGTTGCTGCACATCTTTTGCCAGCATGTACATTGATTGAGGATTGTTCAGAGTATGATTGGTGTTCATTTGTGATGGACAATTTTATTCATAGTGCGAAATCGTTTCATAGAAGGTTCAGAGCAAAGGGTGTTGTCTCTGATTGTGGGGGATACACCATATTTCTTGTTGTATGTGAAACAATAAGTTTGTTACAGTTATGCTTAATCTTACTAAAATTATTGTTGGCGTTAGTGATTTATTTTCGTGATCTTGGAAACCGGCAGCTATTGTACTTGGATCGGCTGAACAGAACACAAATATCCTGGGGAACCTTCCCAAGGATAAAAGCTTGGAGCTATGAATAGATTAGAAAGGCTCAAAATGAAGATCAACTTAACCGTGGTGGTGATTTTGGAAGGCTCGGGGTAAGTGGATGGATTTGTATTGCTTGTACATACGCGTAATAGTAAGGCATTATAGGTATGCTAATATCAAAATTGATTGAATTGTAGACAATTGATGTTGCGTATGGGAATGAAAGACATTCCAACAAAGCTAGGGATACCAAACCTATGACGAATTGTTTAAAACATGGGGAGCTTATTGCTTCACAGGTATGGTAAATAATTTAGCTGGTAAGAAGTTGAAATTGTTTAAATAATTAGTATACATGTAAAGTAGTGATGCGATTTTTTGTTTAATGTGGAGGTTGCGAGTGTTTTACATCCGACACTGGAGCGGCTAAACATAATGTTGTATTCTGGTGAAACCTCAAAGGCACCGTCAAGTCCATCATCATTGGAAAATGAACCGCGAAACCTACAATCTACTGTTAGACGGAGGAGGGGTCGTACTAACAACAAAAACCCACATCAGTGGAGGGAAGAGAAGGCTGCTAGGGATAAGGCAACAGACGATGAAAGGGCAGTAGAAACCAATTCAGAATCATTAGAGTGTTCATTGAGAAAATATGAGTACACCCGGAAACAAGGAAATGTAAGGGTGTATTGAAGGTAGTGAGTATGTGTTTGCATAGGCATATTCATGGCGATACGAACCAGGACCCAGACTTAGCTGCTGAACAAGACGGTGTTGATGATGTCCCGGGCGGTTGTGAGATGGTCACTACGTCAAATTTAGGCTTCGAGAACCAACAATAGAGAACGGAATTTTGAAAAACCGATCTCTTATTATATAAGAGAACGGGTCCACTAAAAACCGTACTGAAAGACTACTATAAAAAAAATAAAAATAAAAAATGTACATATGCAAAACCGTTCTCTTAGGTGTAGTAAAACTGCTCCAAAAAACCGCAAATACGTAAGAGAACTGTTATGTGCAGAACCGTTCTCGTAGATCCTCCTACGAAAACGGTTTTCTTGTATAAACCGTTCTAATAACCCAACCAAAAAAAAATATATTTATTAAAACTCAGAAACAGCACAACCCCTTAGCATATGCATTGTTATCTCCGCCTCGTCATTTCCATGATCTGTTTTCTTCATTCACAATAACTCCTCTCTCTTTCTCTCTCACTCATCACCTACCTATCTCAAATTTTGTTTCCTTACGCACCTAATTACCTCTCCAAAACTCTCTTTCCTTCAACTTTCTTCTTGTTTCGGATTCTCCAAAATCATTCATTTTGTTTGATTTGTACTTCAATTTGGGGGGTTTTTAGATCTCCTTTTTTTTTAGGTTTTTCGAAATTCAGGACTACATATGATTTTAATCAAATCTTTTGATTTGGTATAAGAGGTATGTGTTAATGTGTAGTGTTTATATGATTTGGGTTTTCATATCTACTCTTTTTTTTTTTTTTATCTTATTTCAGATTTCCTCTCAGAATCTACTTTTTATTTAACTTCAGATTTTTTTTTCAGATCTACTCTATCATTCTGAAAGCGTCGAATTCAAATGATGGTGATTGTTTTCGATGAATAGAGGCGTATTTGTCCATCGTTCTAGTGCTGTATTGGAGGAAAGGCGACGAAAACAACGACGACGACGACGAGAAAAACAGTTGTGAAGACAAATTACGAAGATTTTTGAGGTTTTTTTAGATATATAAGTGTATATATCATTTTTTTCTTTCTTAATTGGATCTAATCCTTTTGTAATACTTGAAATGTACATTTACAATTAGATCTTTAAACAAGATTGGTAAGTTGTTGTTGTTGTTCATGTCGTTGTTGTTGTTGTTGTTATTGCTGCTGTGATGGGTTGGGAATCGTGGTGTGATGGGTTGGGAATCGTGGGTTGGGTTAGGAAAATAGAAATTTTTGAATTTTTTTTTTTTAAAAATATGGGTAAATACGAGAACGATTTTGCTCAAAACCGTTCTAAAAGGGTTAAACCTTTGAGAACGGTTTTCCAGATAACCGTTCTTAAAGACCTTTCAGAACGGTTTTGATCAGAACCGTTCTTAAAGGCTATAAGAACGGTCCTGAACCGTTCTCTTACCCTTTAAGTACAGTCGTCTAGAGAACGGTTCGGGAACCGTTCTGCTTAGCTTTAGAGGACCCGTTCTCGTAGCCTATTTTTGACGTAGTGGGTTGACAAAGGTGTTGTCCAAGTAGTGGAGCAAAAATATGTAACGAATGAGCAAACAGATGGGGAGGTGGGTGAGGATGTGGTTGTGGAGAAGCAGAGCATCCAAAATGATGAAGTTACACCTGAAGAGAGTTCTGATGTGACCAAGGCAGTAAATGCAGATAGAGCATTGAATGAGTTGGTGAAGATGGTGGTTGATGCCTATGGCGGAGGTTGATGGAGAACACAGTTGAAGCAGAATATGAGCGTCATGTAATATAATAGTATGTGAGGCACTGAGGCATCATTTATTTGTAATACGAGTAGGTGTTAGATAGGAGAATAATTGATTCATGCGAACAACTACCCAATTGTATTGTTTGATTTCCATAACGTGTGTTGATGCACCTCTGGTGGCGGAAGTAGCGGTTGAATAGTAAACAATTACCCCTGTATTGGGTTGAAAATTTAAGATTTCAAGTAGCAATTTGTTTGTTATCCAATGATGCCCTTTAATAGCAGGTATTTATAGGTCACTTGAAGTTTACTCTTACAAATGTATGTATCTAAAGTATCGACTCCATTTTTTCTATTGAAGGTATCTAAGTAAGAGGTTGCATTATTTATAGAGCCACGAGCAGAACACATCATTACAGAAGCATATTTGAGGAGTCATGATATTATGATAAGTCTCCCCATTTATTTTAAGCATCTGCAGTTTGAGGAAGACAATGAGGTTAGAATGGTTTGGATTATAGGGTGCACAAACATATAGAAATGAAATGTCTCAATTTGTCACCTTTATTACTAATTCAATGGAATGTGCGTGATGCACCTCGTGGACAAGTACTGAAATTGCATAAACCAGTACAATGATGCTTTCCCCTAATGTACCAGAAGTCAGGTTAATATCATCGCTCTTACACTCTCCCCGTAGTACTATTTCGGATACCATCTTTGTAACACTAGTCTCTGTTATGATAATTACGGCTGGATTGTATAGTTCTTGAATGTAACGCAAATGTGGGATGAACGACTTTCTCGCCAATCCTCTACAACTCCATACAACAATTGTACGACATGTTCTGATAGGGGTGCTATAGTAAGGTTTTTCCGGAGGGAACCTCCTCCTGTGCCACATATCGGGGTGTTCACTTGCATCCCAAAATTGAACTCCAAATCGTCTACACAAATTATTATTGAAAGCAATAACATTCCAATCGATCACTAACTTTATGACCGTAAAAACCTTGTTTACGGCTACAATCGTGAAATAATCACTACAACTCAGAAATTGTACCCTACCGAGATGATGTTATCGGCATGTGTGTATATGTGTGTTGACGGATCAGGGTCTATCGCATTAAAAAGCCATCCTATATCATGTGAAAACGGACCCTATGAACCATATTGGTCAATAACCCATTCAATAAACACTCTAACAGCTTTTGGGCAAAACACGAGATCAGTAAGATCTGGTATATGGCCTGGGTTCAAAGTATATCTATCCTTCACCTGAACTAAACTCAATGTTCTAGGCATACAACAATCAGTGAAGTAAATTAAAAATGATACCTCAAATCTTAGAATGCTATGGAATGACCTTAGTGTTTTGGACGACGCAGCGTTCGTTACTGCTCCTAAGTGTCTGAATTTATTTGTGTACTGTTTCCTTGGCTTTTTTATTGGCCGCAAAGCTTCCCTTGCAAAACCACAATAGTGTCTCTGCAAGCATGATCTGTTGATGATGATCTTTTGAGGTGAATTGGAGTCATCATTAATTAGGTTGGTCAGTGAAGACATTGAGTGTAGTGTGGTTAGAGAATGTATTGTTTTAAATAAGGTGGGTGACAGTGGTGTGAAAGGAAGCGAGCAAAACACACACATATATATATAAGGGGGCGATATGGGTCGTGGGGAAATCATGAGTATAACGCGCTAGGTGACGAATGTGGGGGAAATATACAAATTGGCGCGCACTGGATTGAGGGCTTTAATATTTATACAAAAATACCATTATAAATGTGGAATTAGTAATTTAACAAAACTGATTGATATATAATTAAAGCTTACCTTATACCTTACCCGAAAATGGGTATAACACATGAAATTCATACTAGATGAGTAGACATAATTGTTTGTAATTTGAACTATAACATATTGTAATACTAAATATCCGGATCTAGGTATGAAGATGACAATTTCGACGATGAAAAATTGCCATATGCATTTGTATAGCACATAGCTCGCATGTAACGTTGTTTGGATTTGTGTCATCACCTAGTTTCTTAAAGTGGCCATCTCCTTCGAGTACGCAAATTTTGTGGCACAAGGGTAGCAATGGTATCGGGTAATTCAACCTAATCATGTTCTTCAAATTCATGAAGAACATACCGAGTTTCATCAAACCATCATGTCCTCGGAAAATGTCTTGTAGCTTAAACAGACCAATAATGTTGTTTTCGCCGAGCTTAAGAACAACCTTAACAAACTTCGCAAACGAGCAGAATGTCGTACTTGCATCGGCAATCATCCTCCGCCCCCTACTCTTTTCAGCGGCGATTGATTTATTGTTGAAGAAATGATGCACGCCAACAGCTAAAAGAGATTGTCCTTCCATATCCTCCGCTTTCTGTTCGAGTTCGGCAATCCTTTCTGGAGGAAGGAGTCTGAGTGGGATATTAAATGCATCTATCATTATTTCCGCCATTTATAGGATAATTTGAACTACTATATTGAGAAATTGAACAAAGGAGATTTATTTTGTAGAAGAAGATGTGATATAAAAACCTTCGCACAATGAACTGCTTTTATAAGCGCCAAGCACAGATCAACCACTTGCAATAATTTTTCGCCTACCACCCAAGTAATTTCTGCCTTAATTAAGTTGGCCGATGTGTATAATAAATTTACAAGATGTAGTTGTAATGTAAATGCACGAGTAGTTCGGTTTGATTCAAGTAATATAAGGAAAAATAGTATTCGCGAATATAAATAGTTGTCCTCGATAATAAAATGAGAATCAAGTGAAAAACGTTAAGTGTATTAATGGAAGTGTTATAGTTAATATAGAGTTTCATATGTCATTGAATCAAGGTAATTTGTTAACGGTTACGTATTGATATTAACGCTATATCACATAACACATTAGGTGTTGTCATTTATTTACCGAGTTTGTTACACTTTTTACGTTATGGTCTAAAACTTTAAGATTTTTAGTTTAAAAAAAGTGGTGGGGTTTTCATTTAAGGAATCACGTACTACTTTAAGTTTATGTTTTATGTCTATACAATCCATATTGTAAAAAAATTAAGGAAAGGTAAAACGTAAAAGAAGATGTTGCACAACAAACATGACCACACTGTCATTGTGGCCATGATCATATATTAGCTTCACATACGGAAATATAGTTCTAATAACTGCGGCAGCAATTACTAAAACCCTGACTACAACTACCGCAACAACTTAAGAAACTAACAACAGACCACACTAAATTACTTATGCCCATGGTACCCCAAAAATTACACAACAATTTAACCAACTAATGTGCAACATACACATTGCTACCCGACATGGACTCAAAACTACACCAACAAGGTGGTGGAAACATGGAAACATATAATAAGCACAACTTCCTACTTTAGTTGATGCTTCTTCAGTTAATTACATCCATGCAAACAAAAGAGTTATAACTGAGTGAGGACGACCATGTCCATCACCAAAATATTTGACCCTTCATCATCTAAAGAGTTGGTGAAATGAAAAGCACATACACAAAGTCCCCTTCAACAAGGTGATCACCCACAACACCAGTTTCACTAAGCATGTTCATCCATTTCAACAAGATGATCGATGTTTTTTGGTGGTGCCTGGCAGAGGCTATATCAACCAGTGTAGACATAGGAGCAGCTCCACTGATAGACCCAACCCTCATTACCGGTGGGCTCACAGTGAATAACATTGTGAATAGTATTACTGGTGGGTGAAATTGTCTCCAGGTGTCAAGTTGAAGCTACAAAAAAAAAAAGTTTGTAAGCTACTCAAACGACAAGCAATAGCATTTAATGACATGAACAAATAAAGGAATACATATTGACTTGCTTGGATGGTGTCCAAAATTAACAACAAAAAATCAGTTGGAGTACCCAAACACTTTTATTTAAATTGACAAAGCAGTTCAACGTGAAGATATAAAGCACTATAGTTGCATAATGTATATGGGTTAAGAAAGGTAAATTTAGTTGGACAGATAACATACATAGTTGTAAGCGTACACCTCCTCGGAAGATGGGCTAAAGCCGAGATCACGAGGGGTTTGAGTAAGGAGAATAGGACCATGGCCAGCCTAGTACAAGTACACCTCTGTTAAAGCAGTACTGAATTGCCGGGCATGAGCCTGGTATATTGATGAAAATGGGTCGTCATTAGCCATGATAGTGCAGGTTATGAGGCCGGAATCCATGTTGTTAACATTAAAAACGATAAGTGGGTGATTTGATTGGTGGACACGGTTGTTGTTGTTGCGAAGAGGTTGTGGGTGAGGAAAAAGATTCTGAGTAGCTAGGTGTTGTTGGCGAGCGGTGGTTCTTGACGGTTTCGCCATGGAAGCTAACCAGGGATGAGTATTGGGTATATGTTTATGTAATTGGAGGATTAAGTGTTTCTGCCATACTAGAGAAGAGGTAGGGTTTTCTTTTTTTTTTTTTTTTTTTTTTTTTTTTTTTTTTTTTATAGTATGAAGTTGTATAGGAGAACCTGCAACTTAGGGTTTGTGGTATGTAGGATAGATGACACGTGGGGTGATGGTCATGCATGGATTGACGGCTGTTAAGTGTAACATACCCATTACTTGGTGTGGTTACTCATACAAATATCACACATACATATTTGCACGTGGCCTGATCATGACCATACCCCCAAATGTTCGAAAATTACTGTCATAAGCAAACAAGATGTCTTGCATTTATAATTATTAATCCCGGGCATGACGCTTAAGACGTTTCATGCAGCACATAATAACGTACACATAATAACATACTTTAGATTAACGTACACATAAGGAATTTATATGGAAAGAATGTATAGATTTGATTCGATTTAGTCATAAAAAATGTTATATAATTTTAATTATCCAGTGTATTTATGGCACTGAAGTGGCATTAATTGCATGTAATGCAACAATTTCAATTTCGGCCGAGACAACCCGCAAATATGCGACACCTGAAGGCGAGATGTTGACGGAACATACTTATTGCACCATAAATGAATAATTCCAGAATTAAGGAATATTTTCATAAGAATGAAAATAAAATCTTCAACTTCTACTGCAATGGGGACTACCTACTTGTGGGTTATCATGATGATGAAAGGCTGAATTGATAGGCGGCGGATATTGGGGAGATTTACTCACTTCCCATAACTTTGCATTAAATGCTACCGTCCACTTCACTTCCTTTTACCATCTTTTTCAACCCTGTTCATATCCATCGATAAAAAAAATTGGGCGTCCTTATACATTAGCCATGCAAATATATTATTACCTTGGCAATAAGTACAACTCCATGACATATCTAAATCATTACACTGTACATTCTCAGCTAGTGGGGGTAATATTTACGGAGGAAATGAGACTTTAGGTTACGATTTCCTCACCATGAAAGTTAAGGTGGATGTATTAAGGTAAGTAACATGTATTACGAAAACAAATTCGAAAAGGATACAGAAGTTAATATGAGTATGGATATATTGCGTTAAGTCATACCTAATGAACTTCGTCGTTTAATTGATTACCGATATAGTACGGTACGACCCCGATTATATTAGGTTAAAGTAAACGGAAACGTATTAGAAATAAATTGGAATCAAAGATACTAGTATAGCATATGACATAGGTAATATGATATTGTGTTACGTGACACCATTTAGGTTAGTTAAGTAAGCAATCACTTTTTAATAATTATGAATAGATATTGCATTGCAATTCAAAATCCTTTACAATACAACACTACCCCGACAACTTGTTACAAAACTTGGCAATTCACTTATGTGCTACACACTACTAATGAAGTCAACTAACTCGATTTTGGAATTGGCATACATGTTAGACACTACTAATCAACTCAACTAAAGATATTTTTGAATTCACATATATGTTAAACTCGATTTTTGAATTCACTTATAAGTTAGACACTACTAATCAAGTCAACTAATTAACGAGATTTGCGAATTCACTTATAAGTTATACACTACCAATCAAGTCAACTAATGAGATTTTGGATTTCACTTATACGTTAGACACTACTAAT
The DNA here is from genome assembly GCA_963457585.1 of Spergularia bocconei. NCBI lineage: Eukaryota > Viridiplantae > Streptophyta > Magnoliopsida > Caryophyllales > Caryophyllaceae > Spergularia > Spergularia bocconei. The sequence continues at coordinate 11,076,111 of OY734943.1, forward strand.
CAACTAAACTAACGAGATTTGCGAATTCACTTATAGGTTAGACAATACTAATCAAGTCAACTAATAAACGTGATTTGCGAATTCACTATATGTTAGACACTACTAATCAACTAATTAACTAGATTTTGCGAATTCACTTATAAGTTACACACTACTAATCTAGTCAACTAACGAGATTTTGAAATTCACTTATATGTTAGACACTACAATCAAAATTAACGAAATTTGAGAATTCACATATATGTTACACACTACACTACTAATCAAGTCAACTAACGATATGTGAGAAATCACTTATATGTTACACACTACTAATGAAGTCAACTAAAGAGATTTTGAGAATTCACTTATAGGTTAGACACTAGTAATCAAGTCACCTAACGAATTTTTGAAATTCACTTATATGTTACACACTACAAATCAAGTGAACTAACGAAATTTTGAGAATTCACTTATATGTTAGATACTACTAATCAACTAAATTAACGAGATTTTGGAATTCATTTATAAGTTAGACACTACTACTACTAATCAACTAAAGTAACGAATTTTCGAAATTCACATATATGTTAGACACTACTAATCAACTATACGAACGAGATTTGCGAATTCACTTATATGTTTGACACTATTAATTAAGTCACCTAACGAATTTTTGAAATTCACTTATATGTTACACACTACTAATCTAGTGAACTAATTAACGAGATTTGAGAATTCACTTATATGTTTGACACTAGTAATCAAGCCAACTACTTAACGAGATTTGCGAATTCGCTTATATGTTAGATAATACTAATCAACTAAACTAATGAGATTTTTGGAATAAACTTATAAGTTAGACACTACTAATCAAGTCAACTAACGAGATTTTTAGAATTCACTTATAGGTTTGACACTACTAATCAAGTCACCTACCAAATTTTTGAAATTCACTTATATGTTAGACACTACTAATCAAGTTAACTAAATTAACGAGATTTGCGAATTCATTTCTATGTTAGATACTACTAATCAACTAAACTAACGAGATTTTGAATTTCACTTATAAGTTAGACACTACTAATCAACTAAATTAACGAGATTTTCGAATTCACTTATATGTTAGACGAGTTAAGGGTGTAAATGGGGTCTCAACTTTGCATTTGTTTTGAAATTGGGGACTGGAGTTTCAAAGGGGTGGAATTGGGGACTGGACTAACGGACGTCCAATTCCTTTGCTTTGCGTGGGTGGGGAGAGATGCGCTGGCAATTATTTCTGATGGTCATTTCACTAACAGCCCCCCACCATCCTCACTTTCCCTCTGAATAATACAAAATCCCACCAATATTTCCATCTTCTTCTTACGCCCCTTAACTCTATGTTAGACACTACTAATCAACTAATTAACGAGATTTTACGAATTCACTTATATGTTACACACTACTAATCTAGTCAACTAACGAGATTTTGAAATGCACTTATATGTTAGACACTACTAATCAACTAAACTAACGAGATTTTGGATTTCACTTACAAGTTAGACACTACTAATCAACTAAATTAACGAGATTTGCGAATTCACTTATATGTTAGACACTACTAATCAACTAAACTAACAAGATTTGCGAATTCACTTATATGTTAGACACTACTAATCAACTAATTAACGAGATTTTACGAATTCACTTATATGTTACACACTACTAATCTAGTCAACTAACGGGATTTTGAAATGCACTTATGTGTTAGACACTACTAATCAAGTCACCTAACGAAATTTGAGAATTCACTTATATGTTAGACACTACTAATAAACTAAAATAACGAGATTTGCGAATTCACTTATACGTTAGACACTACTAATCAAGTCAACTAAACTAACAAGATTTGCGAATTCACTTATATGTTAGGCACTACTAATCAAGCCAACTAATTAACGAGATTTGCGAATTCACTTATATGTTAGACACTACTAATCAACTAATTAACGAGATTTTGAAAACTTCACTTATATGTTACACACTACTAATCTAGTCAACTAACGAGATTTTGAATTTCACTTATATGTTAGACACTACTAATCAAGTCACCTAACGAAATTTGAGAATTCACTTATAACATAGACACTACTTTAAATGTGGAAGGGCAGATTTATGTAATTCTTACTTCTGCAACACTTGAAGATATATCCTCACAAAAACCATTTTCATTGTTTAAGTTATTGAATGATGGTGACAGTTACGCGTCATACCATTCCACACCTTGTTGAGGTTTTATAAATAAGTGATGATCTTCAAATGTGAAGAACGAAAACTCTCACTCCAATAAAATCAATGGCAAATCCTAAACAACTAAATATTGCACCACCTTATTCATACCATCTAACCACACTAATCGGCTGTGTACCAGAAATGAACTACAACAAGGTGGAATTTGTGAACCCTTTGAAACCTACAAATTAAATAAAAACCAAATTATAGTCAAAGAGATATGTGGTGTTCTATGCAATCCATTTTCCCTTCATGGTGGAATTTGCGGTGAACTAATGATGTACTACGACAACCATGGTCCAAAAGCTGCGCACTTCTCATATTTGATGGACATTGCAGGTCTACCTCTCATCCTTATTTGGTGCATCGCTATTTTAGAAGACATGGATGAACCTCTCATCCTACCGAAAAGGGTTGGTCGACCCAAAGCCTAGACTTAAATTGAAAATTCCGGTGTATTCCGTCGGCAGTCATCGTACAACGGTGTCATTAGGGAGTTTCACGGATGGAGTAGAAGTTTTCCAACTCATGAAGGGTTTGTCTACAATGATCGTCGACGTTAGAAAGTTCAAATGCCTGGACTTTGGAGTCCCAATCCTAACCTCTATCTATGAAGTCCACTTAGAATTTCAACCAAATTTAAAAAGATATGCAAGAGATCTCCCACAAACAAAGTGTGTTTGTTGGAATGCGAGAGGTATAAGACGACCATCTTTTCCCCAACACTTAGAATTCTTAACTACGTTACACAACCCAGCCTTACTGGTCATTACTGAAGCTCGTTGCAGTATAACTCAGGCTTATTCCATTTTGGTGAAGTACTCCAAATATGAATGGGAAATATTCGATGATTATGGGATTAGTGACGGGGTGTTAGTAATGTGGCAGCCATTGATAATTGATGTAGAGCTACATGATTGTAGTGATGATCATAACATGATTACCCAATTCACAGTTCAGGTAACACTTACACATTCATGTTGTAGAAGTATTTTCTACATTTATTTATATTCTAGGTTACCCATTTTCGTTCATTTTTTTTGCTCAATTATACGCAGGGCCTTCCACACCCCAGGGCGAGAAGAAAGTTGTTTGACGAATGAGGGTTGAATGAAGATTTTGTTTATTAACTTAGATTAACACTTGTTGCATATGGTTTCTCATAATCAAGGAAATAGAATGCAATCAATGTAAAAATAAAAATATTGTGTACTTAATCATGATTTTTTATTAAAGCACCAAACATTACATCATCTTCTATCTACTTAGGTTAAGGAAATTGAACATAAAGTTAATAAACTTCGATCTACTTAAACAAAACAGCAACAACAATAATTATCATCATGACAGCTAATAAAGTTGTCGTCATGGCCATAAACTTCATAGAGTTATCAACCACTACAAGCTTGTCTTCCAACCTTGAATTACCACGTTGGTCTGACACCTCACCTTCATCCCTAATATCCGTGATCCGCCTGTAGTTCTTCAAAAGAATATGGTCCTCCGAAAACCACAAGAAGAAACTACAAGCTTTGCACTTACAATACCCCTTCCTAGGATTATTCACTGAGTTCGACACATTTATTGGGACGAACCTACCATAGTTGCATGATCGATTCTTGAAATCTATACTTTCACGTGGTTTGCTGTAGGTTGAGTGTGAGCCAGCAGATGTCGACATTGTTATTGTGTTTAATTAATACGGAAAGAAGTACGACATGCAGTATTGCAAAACCTTTGTCCTCCAAATGGCATATATACAAAGAAAGATCAGGATACCATTAAATTAGTACTCTCTACAACAGTACAAAAGCAAATACTATTTAGTTACTATGGTAAAAGGCTTATCCAAATGAATTGTGGGGTGTGTGGGGACACGAATATGACCTTATCCAATGGGTGCATCGCACATTTGCTAAATTAAGGATTTTTTGTAGATAATGTTGCCCTCTTCGTCCTCACGCCCATCATTCGTTTATTGAACCAAGTTTGGTTCAATAATAGCGTCCTCTTCGTCCTATAAATTCGATTGTTCGTGAACAAATCTATGCATCATAAAGATTTTCACTCGTATACTTTTGATTTCTACATTAATACATTGCAAACTGATTTTGTAATATGGAAAAAGCTTTTTTTTACTATCCAAGGTCCTAATGTTCAAACCATTGAAATTGGGTATTATTTTAGTATGGGTATAGATGAACCCTTTCGTGTAATGTACGATGATTATTCATGCAGGCATTTCGTCCCATTGAATGAGTTCACATTGTCAATCAACAACAATATCGTACACCCCTTTGAAACACCAACATCTTTAGGTCAATACGGTGGTTTAGAGCATATACTTCGGGCAGAATATACCACATTCTGTAGTATAAGTGTTTTTTTCATTGTCCTCGTACATATTTCATTCCACCACATATGAAAACACTCTTAACCATTTAAATGAACTCAACATAATTTTGACATTTATTTACTAATCTTGCTTAGGACCTCACTGAGGAGGAGCATGCAATGGGACCTATTCACATATGGCCAACAACAAACTATGTGTTATTAAAAATTAATTATGGTTGGTACTCGTCCACCTCATACAACTTTGCTTTGCATAAACATGACTCAGTAGCTGTAACAATGCAGATTTGGGAAGATAGAAATCAATGGATTGTTAATGTACCGGATGCACTTGTACATTATCAGCTGAGAAGGTTGTTAAATGGCGTCGATACGGGGAACATCACAATCAACGTCAATAAATCAATAGAGCAATTAGGCCTCACCGATCGTGATACCATAGTCGTGAGGATATTACCACCAAGCGAGTGGTAGATATTCGTCATTTAATCAATCTATTATTGTGTTTTTCTTAAGACAATAAAAATATAATATTATCAATAATTAAAGTTTCGAGAATTAATCATCAATGTTCACCATTATTATAAATAGAACTTCTGTAACGTTACCCTTTATACCAACCACTTGTCCACATTACCGACTACTCAAGTAAGGAAGTAGTACTGCTCCATGTTACCAAAGGGCATGTCAGTAATAGTAAGGGTCATTTGAAATTCTGGTCGAACTGTGCACTCCTATAAAGAAAGAAAATGTGGACAACTCGTACAAGCCAAAATGTAGGAGGCAAAAAGGTATAACCTGTTGGCACTAAAATTTCGTTAATGTGCCGAAATTAAATAATATTAATTATTTAGAGTTAATATCAAATTTTAGCTCGATTTAATTAATTTGTCCCGTCGAAATGATATCTGAATCGATCCAATTACTAATTTGGGTTAAAGGGATCCTGATTCGGATAAAACAAGCAATTGGGCCAAGTCCACATAATGCCTAAAAGACAGGCCCGTGACTATAAGCCCACCTGACATTAGGGTTTTCACTCTATATAAATAGAGTCCTCCTCATTCATTATGAAGTTGGAAGAGATCAGAGAGAATAAAACCCAAGAGAAATTCTCTACCAGCACCCAACATACCCGTGCCGCCTGCGAATCAACACGCACTCGACAAGCACATCCGTGTCGCCTGCGAATCAACACGCAGTCAACAAGCACATCCGTGCCGCCTGCGAATCCACACGCAATCAACAAGCACATCCGTTCCGCCTGCAAATCTACACGCAGTCAACAAGCACACCTGTGCCGCCTGCAAGTCAACGAACGATCAACGAACATCAGTTCAAACAACCAAGTTCAAGGAGAGATTCAAGTCCCCTGCGACCCTCTTGAAATCAAGCACACAAGAGAAACTCAAGTCCCCTGCGACCCTCTCAAGAACAACAGCAACGCACGCGGACGACGCGCGCACCCCTTGCAGCACGTACGCTACCATTGTAAGGTATCGTACGGCGCACCCCCTACTGCGTAGTAGAATTTAGAGGATTACATTAGAAATTGTACACACAACATTTATGATATTAATAAAATTTATTTTGTTTCCTTATTTTGTCTCAGTACGAAATTCGTGCTAACAAATTTGGTGAACCCGACGTGAAATCTCTACCTCTCATCCATACTACGTACGTATCAATCCTACTGTAACGACGATGTCTGCTGAACAACACACTCCTCGTTTTTCCAAGAAGACCTCCAGCAGAGCGACGCAGAGTTCCCCACGGGCTACTGAAGCGCAACCCGCCAGCGTCGTCACAAAAGGGATGACCAAAAAGGCTGATGTCAACGCAGCTGATGTTCACCTGCGTGCTACCGAGGTACCCAAACGGTCACGCAGAATTTCTGCTGCCTCCATCGTTGCAGCTGCCACTGCTTTGATAGCTTCCACTTCCCCTCTGCGTAAGAAAGTCAAGGAGGTGAATCCAAGTAGCCCGGAGAAGAAGCGTAAACCGCCTATCGTATCTGTCATGACGATAACACCGAAGATAGTTGAAGAGCAGCTAGCGGAATTACAGGGTCTCCTCGACAAACTTAAATTCGAAAATGAGGAGAAGAACAAAAAAATTGACGACCTCGAAACAGAGGTAACTACGCTTCGCGAGACAGAGAAGCCTGAGAACTCTGAAAAGGGGAGCAGCAGCGAAGAAGAAGAAGAGGAAGCTGATGAGAAGCCTGAGCATGATGAAATCATCAAAAGCAAGAGGGGCTCCTACACCCAAACTCAGCCGCAAATGCTGATAGCAGACGCTGTGAAGAATCAATTTGGTGAAAGCTACGCAAATAGCTTTCGCTACGTCAAGCCTTATACCCAGAGGATTGACAAATTGAAGATGCCTTCAAGCTATCAACCGCCTAAGTTCCAACAGTTTGGCGGAAAGGGCAACCCAAGCATATCGCACATTTCGTGGAGACGTGCAACAATGCTGGAACAAGAGGCGATCGACTGGTCAAGCAGTTCGTCAGGTCCCTCAAAGGTATCGCCTTTGACTGGTATGCCGACTTGGATCTCGAGTCAATCGACAGTTGGGATGAAATGCAAGATGAGTTCCTCAATAGGTTCTACAATGCTAGGCGCGTCGTTAGCATGAGCGAGCTCGCAAACACCCTGCAGTGGGATGATGAACCTGTTCTTGACTACATGAGCCGTTGGCGTGCGCTATGTCTTGAATGCAAGGATAAAATAAGTCAGAAATCCGCCGTAGAGATGTGTATCAACGGTATGCGGATGAAGCTATTGTAAAACTTAAATGGATACAAACCTAAGGATTTCCAAGACCTTCAACGCGAGCTCACGATATGGAGATTACAATTGCCAGTGCTCGTAGGAGAGTTACTTATTCGTCTACGTCTGCAAAGGAATCAGCTGACTATGACAATCAGTTCTTACACACCTTCGAGTACCTCTAGTAAGCTAAAATCTCCAAGCAAAAAAACATCAAGTGTTGGTGGCTACACGAAAGCACGTCCTACATTGAATAAGTTAGAGAAGATGACGTATCCCTTCGCAGACTCGGATCTTCCAGTGATGCTTGACAATTTAGTGGAGTGTGCACTGATTGAGCTTCCTCCACCAAAACGTCCTCACGAGGTTGGCAAATCAGCTGACCCCAACTGCTGTAAGTATCACAGGCTTGTCATCCACCCTGTAGAGAAATGCGATACGTTGAAGAAGCGCATCATGCAGTTTTAAGGTGAAGGGAAAATATTGTTGGATAATGACAATATTGCAGAGTCAAATTACGTTGCCGCAACTGTACTGCACGACTATGCAACTCTCCCAAGAGAAAGTCCACCTCTTCAAACAAGAATCCAAACTTCATCTACACCCAAGCAAGGGGGTAGACGTGTATGATACAGTATGGGTGCTCGGACCCTAAACTTGTATCGTCAACAACACGACAAGTAGCGTTTCAGAAACCAACTACTCAGGACGGTGTACCCCTTGAAGCTACGAGTAACATGAAAGGAACATGTTCAGCGAAGAGGGAACTCCACGCAAGGATAACTCGTCTTGGAGAAAGAAATCGTTGAAGAAAGACATGCTGCGCAAGAGTCACACGTCTTACAGATCTACAACGCCAAGTAAAGCTGATACGAAGTGCATGGATAACATGTTGCGTAAAGATTGGAGGTTCTCCAAAACAACAAGCCGAAAGTTTAGGCTTGCAAGAAAACACAAGTTAAGGAAGCAACGCGCAATGTTCGGAGAGTCGACACGTTACAACAACAAAGCTAGAAAGAAAAACACGTTGCAACACTCTACCCAAGAGAGAACGGTACACGTGCGGACAACTCAACCACCTCGCCAGTAAAACACAGCGCTCCATTCTGCAAGAGCCTAAACTGCCAGATCGAGTGCTCCAATTTGCAAGAGCCTAAACTGCTAGACAAAGTGCTCCTACCGTGCAAGAGTCTAAACTGCACACCAAATGAAGAAACAAAAGCGCTCCATTCTGCAAGAGCCAAAATTGCCAGATCGAGTGCTCCATTCTGCAAGAGCCTAAACTGCTAGACAAAGTGCTCCTACCGTGCAAGAGTCTAAACTGCACAACAAACGAAGAAACAAAAAAACTTTCCCATGCAAGAGCCAAAACTGCACAGCACCAAGTTACACTCCTATAATGCAAGAGTCTAAACTGCGCTACACCAAATACACTCCTACATAGCAAGAGTCTAAACTGCAAACATCATACCAAACTCCAACAACGCAAGTGTCTAAACTGCGAACCCCCAAATTATACTCCAGTGACACACAAGTCTAAACTGTAAACTCCAAAGAAACACTCCAGCGACGCAAGAATTTAAACTGCATATCGTGTAGCGAACTACGTTGGCTTGATCTTGCAAGTTGACACCGTCTATGACTTTGCAAGTACGTAGGCAGCTTAAGTATACTCTTTACTTAGGTGCAGCCACACTAAAAAAAAAAAAAAACTCTCTCTCCACGGCAAAGAGGACCTTGAAGTCCATTTCTCTTTGCGAGAATGGCGTCGACCAAATTAAATCCTCACTTTACGTTATCCGTCAAGGTTACAAAATTACAAAGGTAACGTAAGTTGTGCCTGTGTCATCCGCTAAGTTGACAAATGATAGGATGATTTTCACAGCGTTGGGGGCAAAAATGTCATCCGCCAAGTCGCCAAATGACAGGTTGACATTACAAAAGTATGTGAGTACTCCTACGATGAGTTAAGTGTTCATCGACTTTCAAGTCAAAATCAACTCAGTCGGTACCTCGCCTCGTCAAACACTTGTACAGGGTACGCGACAAGGTACCGAGCGGGCAATTTGTTGGCACTAAAATTTCGCTAATGTGCCGAAATTAAATAAAATTATTTATTTAGAGTTAATATCAAATTTTAGCCCGATTTAATTAATTTGTCAAGTCGAAATGATATCTGAACCGATTCAATTACTAATTTGGGTTAAACGGATCCTTATTCGGACAAAACAAGCAATTGGGCCAAATCCACATAAAGGCCTAAAAGACAGGCCCGTGACTACAAGCCCACCTGCTAATCAACACGCAGTCAACAAGCATATCCGTGCCGCCTGCGAGTCGACGCGTAGTCGACAAGCACATCCGTGCCGCCTGCGAATCAACGCGCAGTCGCCAAGCACATCCGTGCCGCCTGCGAATCAACGCGCAGTCGACAAGCAAATCTGTGCCGCCTGCGATTCAACGCGCAGTCGACAAGCACATCTGTTCCCCCTGCGAATCAACGCGCACTCGACAAGCACATCCGTGCCTCCTACGAATCAACACGCAGTCCACAAGCACATTCGTGCCGCCTGCGACCCTCTCAAGAACAACAGCAACGCACGCGGACGACGCGCGCACCCTCTGCAGCACGTACGCTACCAGTGTAATGTATCGTACGGCGCACCCCCTGCTGCGTAGTAGAATTCAGAGGATTACATTAGAGATTGTACACACAACATTTCTGATATTAATAAAATTTATTTTGTTTCCTTATTTTGTCTCAGTACGAAATTCACGCTAACATGTCCACTTGACCATCTTCCCCACACGTAATTTGACACGTGTTGTATTCATTAGTAGGCGCTTCTACTAAACTAATTATGTAGTCTTGTGAAGGTATTCATGCAATATTATTTGATTCTGTTATTATATTTTGTTGTAAATTTAGACTTACCTAAATTTAAACTATGCATCTATCCTCACATAACCCTTATGAAACATAATATTGTCACACACAACACCTAAAACACCTTAGGGAACATAAAAATGTGCATTACAACATCGTAAAAGGTTTTTGACTCCTGATTATTTCAATAACACCAACATTAAAATGTCCAACAAACATAAATATAATTAAAAGAGCACGATTTCCGATATATTACGACGCTTACCGTTATACGATTTCCGGCATATTCGTCTACACAAAAAAGAAACCCACCCTTACGTAAGCGAGAGTCCCTGCAATAAATGATGAAAGAGTATGATTAGTAATTATCCTTGGCCATACATACCATGCCAACTTCATTCACCTCATGTTATATAATTGAATCAGCTTCAACTTCAACTTCTAGAATTCACTCAAATGCACCCACAACCAGATTTACCCTCCTCCTTTGCAACAACAGGATGCAGCCACCTAAACACTTTCCAAAATGGGGGTATTGCCACTGGGAAACTTACCCAATTATTTGGGGAGAGTTGCACTGGCAAAACACAATTATGCTTACAAGTCATCTGCACACTATTGCCGACCCACCATTTATGTAAACAACCTCCATCCTTATATCTATACATAGGCGCCTCCTTCCCCATCAAACGACTACACCAATTATGCACTGTATTATTAGGCACCAACAAAAATTGTATACAGCAAAGAGGAACATGGAAACTCATATTGGATAACATCTACACCAAAAAAGTGGAGGACCCTTAGGAATTACCACACATTATTACGCTGTTGGATGTGAATTTTTCGAAGGATAGTTGCTTGGTAGGCCTCGCCGAATACCTGCAATAAAAGGAGCCCGGTTTTCACCAGGCGTCACCCTCCGACGCTCAAGTCAGTATAGGGCTCGAGAAGGGGTGACAAATAAGACAAGAATAGCCTTTATGCGCAAATCAAGGGAATAATCAGAGAATAAAGAATGTCAGAATTTTGGGAGTGTGTGTAAGAACCTGATTTTGATGGGTCATAAAGGGGGTATTTATAATGTTAGAGGGGGGACCTAGGAATAATCCTAAGTTTCCCCACTCCATCTTGACCCTTTATTTCCCTTCCATCCAAAGGTTGCCCTTAAAGGAGGTTTATTGCGCTACATGGGCCTTTACTAAGGTATACTTCCTTAAGGGCTATGGCCCGACCACAAAGTGGTACCAACAGAGCCCCTCGTATCCTGGTCGCGCCCTTCGTTGTCGACGAGGGCGGACTCATTGGTAGCGACTAGGGTCCGACCCCTGGCCGCCCTTTCTCGAGGTGTACTTTATGGACCTTGGTAAAGCCATGTAATGCAACGTACCCTTTCAAGGCGTTTCCTGCTTCTCTGATATTGAAATTTTTTGAGTCCTCAATCCCTCGGCTGGGAGAGCTCGAAAATTTCACCCTTTTCGAGTCCTCGATCCCTCGCCTGGGAGAGCTCGAAAATTTCACCCTTTTCGAGGGAGTGATGACTCGAATTGATCTTGGTTCGAAAATTTCACCCTTTTCGAGTCCTCGATCCCTCGCCTGGGAGAGGACGAAAATTTCACACCTTTCGAGGGAGTGATGACTCGAACCGATTTTGGTTCGAAAATTTCACCCTTTTCGAGTCCTCGATCCCTCGCCTGGGAGAGCTCGAAAATTTCACCCTTTTCGAGTCCTCGATCCCTCGCCTGGGGGAGCTAGAAAATTTCACCTTTTCCGAGGGAGTGGTGACTCGAACCGATCTTGGTTCGAAAATTTCACCCTTTTCGAGTCCTTGATCCCTCGCCTGGGAGAGCTCGAAAATTTCACCCTTTTCGAGGTAGTGATGACTCGAACCGATCTTGGTTCGAAAATTTTACCCTTCCCTTTTCGAGTCCTCAATCTCTCGCCTGGGAGAGCTCGAAAATTTCTCCTCTCGATTACGTGAGTGGTGGCTCGGAGTGATTCGAGCCCCTTGCTCGGAAGTTTTAATTTCAATTTCAAATTTTGAAAATTTAAATTTCAAAATTAAATCCTATTTACATTTCGAAATTCCGAAATTTAAATTTCGAAAATTTCTAAATTTAAATTTTGCAGTTATTAATCTCGGGAGTTGGCGAGAATTTGAACAGTTTTCTAGGCCAACTGTCCCTAGATTCCCGCGCAAAGCAATCTCGGGAACACGCGAAAACTTTTCGTCTCCTGTGCCGTAATGATAACTGACGGCGTTTGGGAAGTTGTGTAAAAATATGCGTTTTTACCATTTTGCCCCTCATCATTTCTCCTATAAAAAGGGGTTTTTCCTTCTCATTTTCACATTCACTTTTTCACTTTCCAAAGCTCTTCTTTTCGCTACTTTCATCTCCGGCGAGTTTCCGAGTTCCAAAGAAGCTTTTTCTCTCTTCCGTCGACGGTTTCCGGCGATTTTCATCCTCTTCGACTCCACTCTCTCCTTGCATTTTTACAACCGGTATGTTATTCGGCCCTTTTTACTCCTTTTTGTTGCCATCCTTGCGTCTTTTTTGGTTTTTTTTTGTTGTTGCCGTTGCCGTTCTACCTATCTGGTGACGATCCCGGGTTGTCGGTCCCGCTCCGGCGGCAAAAGGATGCCAGCCGAGCGTACTGGGATTGGGAACCCAGATAACACCCGATGAACTGCTCGGTTTCGAGGTCGGCGATGATGAGCGATCTACCCTTTGCGCCGACTCGCTTCTCTCGCATCGATCCTTCGATTTTTTCGACTTCCGTCGAACCATCGAGTGTTGGTGTTTCAGATCCGTCATCGGAGGAAGGGGAGCGAAGGGTAACGGCTCGCACGAGGCGAGTCCATAACTACCTTTCCTCTTTTTTCTCAGATGGCGCGAACCAAACAGACTGTTCGGGTTTATCCGGGGGGTTCGACCGATCCGAGAATGGCTCAAAGTGTTTATGTCGACCCTAACTCGGTGGTTCCCCCCTCGCAGAAACCTCCCGACGCAATGCCTCCCCGAACCGCTGTTCGAGTCAGCAACAATACCTTTACTACAGCTGTTATCGACGAGGACTGGCGTCAATCTCAGACGTCTTCCATCATTCGGGCTTTCTGTCAAGCCCACCAAATTTATGACCCGCTCGCACTGGTCGTCCCAGCCGAGGGGTCCGTTTGTTTAAACCCTCCGAGGAATTGCATCGGGGTGTATGCGCCGTCGTTCGCATACGGGTTTCGGGTACCCTTATGCAATTTCGTCACCAAACTGTTCAACCATTATGGTATCTGCCCTTCAGAGCTTACCATTAATGCTCATATCACCCTCGCGGGTTTCATCATGACATGCCGGTGCGCTCGGATACCGCTGTTTGTCAACCTCTTTCGTTTCCTCCACAACGCATCCAGCGATCAGTGGGGGTTTAAAAACTTTGTCGTTCGCGGCAAAACCAACACTTACAGCATAGTGACTCATCCTCCGAAGCCTTCAAAAGGGCCGGAGTGGAAAAATTTGTTCTACTGGCTTACCACCATCGATGGTTCACCAATTGGCGACACTTTCCAAGTGCGGCTTCGATCTTTCGGTGCTTTCCAGATGAATCACTCTCTTCCTCGGCTGAACAGCGTGGAAGAGAGCTGTGACGAGTACTTCCACCAGCCGCTCATCCAGAGCTCGAGGAGCTCACCTGGGTTCCGAGCGTCAAAATGTTGAACGAGCCCAAGTGGCTTATGTATTCGGGCTTGATTTCTCCTGATACCGAGGAGGAGCGAAGTATGTCTCGAGGCGTGCTCGCGTCGCCTTTTACTTTAATGTTTTTGCATTTCAAGTTATTGATCAAAACTTTCTTTTCAGGTGTTATCAGTGCTTCTGTCTCGGCTACCTTCCACGACTGGCATAGGACTATGCCAAACCTTAATCGTTTGATGGCTCAAAGGGCGAGGAGGGAGAGTTTGAGGGGTCGCCGAGACGCGGCGCAGGAAGATGTGGTTCAGCCAGCTCCTCGAGGAGGGGGGGCTCGAGCAACAAGAGGCCGCTCAGCTGGCGAGCGAGCGTCTCCTTCGTCTCGTCCTCCTCCCTCGGGCTCAGCTCAACCGCGTGCTTCGCAGGAGCCAGCTATTCAAGCTACTCCTGTGCGTATGCACACAACAGTCGGGGCCGGGTCGGGGTCTGTTCCGAGGCAGAGGGCTTCGGGTGTCGTCATTCAGCCCAGCTCGGCTGCTCCTGAAATGGTTGCTCTCACGTCTTCTTAGGGTGAGGACGTGGAGGTACTGCCCTCGTCTTTTAACATTTGTACTTACGTGTTGGTGATGGTTCTGACAATGATGCATTGTTTTTAGGGGGTTTCTGCTCGGCGTCGCGAGAAGAAGCCGCTCGATGAGGGCGAGACGTCAGCTGCCAAGAGGTTGGACGTTGGCGCCTCGGTCATCCCTCCAAGTAAGGCATTGGAACAGTTGTGTTTAGCACCACATTGGGTATTCTCTAACCCTCGATTACTTGCTGGTGTAGTGGAGCAGCTCGAGGCGATGACTATTCCTCTCCTTCCTGATACTTCCAGAGCTGCTGCGGCTGTGTATGACGTGGCTCGCGAACTGCCTTTTTGCCCTGATTGGGCTCGGCGAGCAGTGTCGCAGATGCTCCAGTAATGCTTCCACCCTGTGTTCCGGCTCGTCTCTTTTTTCTTCATGATACTTGATTTTTGACTCTTTTTCCTTAGGCGGCTCCCTTGGTCTGTCAAGGGGAAATGAATAACGCTGAGCAAGCCGAACGTGGGCTGTGGAAGGAGAAGTGCTTGGCGGCCGAGTCAAGGCTGAAGGATGTTGAGGTTGCCAAAGGAGTGCTCGAGCATGAGCTAGCTGAGGCGAAGAAGAACATCTCTGAGTGCCATGAGCAGAATGAGAAGGCTGTCGCTACCATGTCTGCAGTGGATGCAAAGGCAACCTCGCTCGCTGCAGAGCTTGAGAGGGCAAGGGCCGATGCTGACCAGCTAAGTCTTAAGCTGGTCAATGCATCAAGCCACGCAACCCTCTAGGCGAAGCGTGCCTGTTCGGCTGTCTCGACCTTTCTTGCCTCCAAGGGCTATGCCTACATGAGTTATCTTGATAAGGCAGCTGCGAAGCAGGCAGGCATCAAGTTGGGCCTTCGGCTAGGGTGGCTAGCTCTGGTGAAGTGTAATGAGGGTCGAGCCGACTTTGAGCTGGACGAGGAGCAGTTCGAGTCTGCCTTTCGTGCCGAGCTGGACAAGCACAATGAAGCTGAATCGGGTGAGGCCCCTGAGGAAGAAGAGATCAATGAAGATGTCGAGGCGCTCGAGGCAGCGGCTGCGGCCGAGGAAGCAGCAGCGAAGAAGGAGCTGTACGACCTGCCCGAGGCGTTCCACTTCACTGTGCCCGCCGAAGACCCTACACTTAACACCAATTCTCAACCATGAGTTTAGTTTGGCTGTTTAGCTATGTAACCGCACAATCTTTACATTTCTGTTCGCCGGCCGCCCTTTCGAGGGTTTTTGGCTTTTAACAATGTCGTTCGGAGCCGCCCATTTTTCAGGGTGTTTGGCTTCGATCGTTTTTCATTATTTCAATCGATGCTGTGCACCGTCGTGTGCTTTTGCGAGTTTTTCATCTAACTTCTTTTTTTTTCGTTCGTTCTAGTCATCCATGGGTGGTCTCGCCCTCGAGGCGAATAACGTTTCGGGACTAAGGGCTCGCGGCCTTTAATCGCGAAGGTATTCGACTCCTCGCGTGGATGACAGGAATCATTTCGGCTAAGTTGCATTGGTTCGGGTGCCTCAATTCTGCCGTGGGTCGTGGCATACTATCGAGGAGTTAGTTCAAACACTCGGTCGAAGCCCATCTTTTGATGGTGGTCATTCGAGGGGATGCCTCCCATAGGCCTCCTTATCCGAGTTGAAGTTTAAGGAGCTACGGGATTTCGTCCTTCGTAGGCGAATTTGTTCTCAGCTGAACTTATTATTCGATGCGAGCCCTAGTTGCGAAAGCGTGTCGCTAGCAAGGTGAGGCAATTTCAACCTACTCCGAGCGATTGTTATTCCTAACAATGCCTTCGACCTTGGTAGGGCAATTTACAGACTCTTGTCTTCGGCAAAATGCCTTGAGCGACTCCTCGTATGGGCGATTGCACTCGAGTCGCCTTGTGTAGGGGGTTTTAAGGTGTAACATTGTACTCTTCGAGTGACTTCCCATACGAGTGACTGCGCTCTTGTCTCGCGTTTTCAACGCGCCTCGAGTGTCTTCCCATTTGGGCGATTGCACTTGGTTATTTTTCTTTGAATAATGTCGAAGCGATTGCCTCGCTTTTGCTGTTGATATGTCGACTCCTACGTCGACTCGGGAGGGGGTTTTGACACTTAATTTTGTATAACATCCTGGCGCTCGGCCTTTCATTGCTTGATTTTGAAAGATTACAATACATGGCCACTAACTTGAAACCAAAATTACATACTACGGCTTCGCAAAATGCGAGCTTTGATTCGAAATAACAAAACGGCTAGTAATGATTGGGATAACTAGGGGTAGTACTTCTTAAGGTTGTAGAGGTTCCAAGGCCTCTTCACCATCTCTCCTTCCAAATTGCAGAGTCGGAAAGTGCCATCCTTGACTTGCTCGACCACCAGGTATGGCTCTTCCCATTTGTCTTTCAGTTTTCCTCATCGTAGCTTCTTGCCAGTCTCCTTAGCGTTTCGGAGGACCATGTCTCCTACTTCTAACCTTCTTGGGCGAACCATTCGATTGAATGCTTTGGCCATCTGTTGCTTTTGTTTTTCAGCTCTCAGCAGCGCATTTCCACGGCACTCGGGGAGAAGGTCGGGCGCGGCTCGCAGCTCAACTTCGTTCTCCTCGGGCTCATATGTACTTATGCGAACATGTTGGCCTCGCATTCGACCGGCAAGACAGCGTCCGATCCATACACCAGCTGAAATGGGGTCTCCCCTGTGGCTCGCTTCGTTGTGGTACGAAGGGCCCATAGCATCCCTGGCAATTCCTCGACCCATTTGCCTTTTGCTCCTTCCACCTTGCATGGTTCGCAACCCGTGCAAGATTATCTTGTTTGAGGACTCAACTTGTCCGTTCGCTTGGGGGTATGCGACCGAGGTGTAGCATGTTGCAACACCTTACTGTGCACAATAATCCTTGAAGTAATTGCTGTTAAATTGGGTCCCATTGTCGAATGTGAACATCCGAGGGACTCCGAATTTTGTGAGTATATTTCTCCTGATGAAATTCACAATGTCCCGGTCGGTAATCCTTTCCAGCGGTTCGGCTTCGACCCACTTGGTGAAGTAGTCAACAACCACTATTATAAACTTCTTCCGAGAAAAGCTCTTAGGGAACGGCCCGAGTATGTCCAAGCCCCATTTGGCGAACGGTAGTGGAGTGGAGATTGACTTGAGTTGAGTGGGAGGCCTCTTACTGATCGGCTCGAACCAATGGCATTTGTCGCGATGCTTTATCAGTTCGGCCGCATCAGCTTGCATGGTAGGCCAGAAGAATCCGGTTCGCAAAGATTTTGAAACTGTCGCTCGAGCCCCTATGTGACCCCACACTTGTCGAAGTGTATCTCCTTCAAGATGTAGTTTCCTTCAGCCGGGTCGACGCATTTAGGTATGGCTGAGCATAACCTTTTTTGTATAGCTCGCCGTCGACCAGGGTGAACCTTTTTTTTTGTTGGTTTTCCGATCGAGTGATCTGCTCGATTTGGAAGTGTGTGAGCTTCTTGGTGAGGCTCCGAACCTTATCCCTGTACTCGGCCATGTGCTCCTTCGCTTCAAATTTGTCGTTGATTTGGTTCACCACTATGGCTGAGTCAGAAAACGCTTTCACATCTGTGGCCCCTGCCGCCAGGCACATCTGGATCCCTGCGACAAGGGCTTCATATTCGGCCTCAGTGTTGGTTGCCTCGAAGCCGAAGCGGAGTGCGTATTCCGACCTCTCCCCTCCAGGGAGTATGACGATCATACCTGCTCCGCTTCCAGCAAAATTGGACGAACCATCAACATACAGCGTCCACTGTTCTTTCATCGGCCCTTCCGGCTCGTTGAAGGCTGCATCGACCACGAAGTCGGACAATGCCTGCCCCGCGAGGCGGCGTCTCGGCTCGTATTCGATGCCGTGGCTTTTCAGCTCATAAGCCCATCGAGGCAGTCTTCCATTTCCATCCAACTTGTTCAATATTTTTTCCAGGGGATAATTGGTTCGCACAATGATCTTGTGGCTCTGAAAGTATGGTCGGAGACGTCGGCTTGCGACGAGTAAGGCCAGAGCGAGCCTTTCGAGCGGAGGGTATCGCAGTTAGGCCCCCGCGAGGGCATGGCTTACATAGTATACTGGGCTCTGGACTTTCTCGCGTTCCACACCAGCACGGCTCCGACCGCTTGTTCGTTTGCAGATAGGTACAAATATAAGTCCTCCTTCTCCCGAGGCACTGGTATCTTTGGGATGTCGGCTAGGTATCGTTTCAGCTCTTGGAATGACTTATCTGCCTGCTCGTCCCATTCAAAATTCTTCTTCTATTTGAGAGCGGCGAAGAACGGGAGGCATCGGTCGGCGGACTTCGTGATGAAGCGTCCGAGGGCGGCTACGCACCCCGTTAACCGTTGCACATCCTTAACGTTTTTGGGAGAAGGCATGTCCAAAATAGCTTTAATTTTCTCAGGGTTCGCATCGATACCCCTTTGGCTCACCAGGAACCCGAGACACTTTCCAGTTGTCACCCCAAAGGCACATTTCTTCGGGTTCAGCTTCATCCCATACTTCCTTAGCGTCTCAAACGTCTCTCTCAAATCCTTTTGATGGTCGCCGGCTCGGACGCTTTTGACTATCAGATCGTCAACATATGCCTCCATGTTCCTCCTAATCTGTTCCTTAAACAGTTGGTTTACTAGCCTTTAGAACGTGGCTCCGGCCTTCTTCAAGCCGAACAGCATCACCCGGTACATATATACCCCGAGGGGTGTGATGAAAGCTGTTTTAGGGCGATCCTCCTTGTCCATTGGGACCTGATGATACCCAGCATATGCATCCATAAAGCTCAGCAGCTCGTGCCACGAAGTTGAATCTACCAACCGATCCATCCAGCGGCTTACCATCCTTGGGACAAGCTTTGTTTAGATTCGTGAAGTCGACGCACATTCTCCACGACCTGTTCGGTTTTTTCACCAACACCACGTTGGACAGCCAGACTGGGTATGTGCATTTCTCAATGTACCGAGCCTCGAGTAGTCGGTCGACTTCTTCTTTAATGGCACTGGCTCGCTCTGTCCCGAAGTGCCTTTGCTTTTGGTGGACGGGCTTCGTCGATGGATCGGCGTTCAGCTTGTGGGTAATGACCGAGGGATCGAGCCCTGGCATCTCCTTCACAGCGAACGCGAACACATCTTTAAATTCTCTCAACAGTGATACGAGAGGGGCCTTAACCTCTGGTTCGAGAGCCTTGCCTACTCGAACCGTTCGGTCGGCTCTGTCCTCTTCTAATGCCACATCCTCGGTCTCCTCGAAGGGCTGGGTTGGTCCCTCGAGGCCGTGCCTTGCAGCAATGGTTTCCAGACAAAAAATTTCAGCCGCGGCCTTCGCCAGGCTTGCTTCCTTCTTTCTCTTCTTGGTAGGGGATTCTTTTTCGCTGGGTCCTTCGCTAGGATTCACCATGGGAGGCCTGAGTCCAGCATGATAACACTCACGAGCGACCTTTTGGTCAGCTCGGACAATTGCGGTTCGGCCATCATCTGTGACGTACAACATCAACAGACCCAGGGGGAAAACTAGCCCTGCAATATCGTTCAACAACGGTCGTCGAATAACAATGTTATAAGCACTGGGTATGTCAATAATGACAAACTCAACATTGGCTCACTTCATGTCGGCTCCTTGGCCAATAGCTCCTGGAAGGCGGATTGTTCCCATCGGGTAGATGGTTTGCCCTCCGAAGGCGACTATCGGCTCGCGGAGCGGTGTGATATCTTTCGCTGAGTACTTCAGCTTTTGAAGGCATTCAAAGGTCATTATATCCACCGACGAGCCTGTGTCCACCAAAGATCTTCTCACTTGCTTGTTGGCCACCTGCATGGTGATCACCACCGGATCGTCATGAGGTGTCCGAACGTTCTTGATGTCAGATTGTTGTATTACCATGTTGGGGATGCTGATTTTGGGGAGAGCCGTCGCGACCGAGTTGACGAAGAGTCTCATGTTGGTCTATCGACCTCGATGACTCGGTCCTCCACTTGCTAGGCCCCCCGAGATTGTGTTAATTGCGTCAGAGCTCCGAGCCCTGGCTCCATTTTTAGCTTGGCCACCATTGCGAGGGCCTCGTTGATTGTTGTTCTGCCGATACCGATCCCTTTGTCCTCTCAGGCGCTTCAGGTATCGGTTCAGCATCCCATTATCAGCCAATTTCTCGAGTACCTCCTCGAGGTCCTTGCAGCTCGTCGTGGCATGGTCGTTTTCCATATGATATTCGCAGAACATGCCCATATTTCTCCAATCGTCCTGCGTCATGGGTCGAGGAGGCCTTAACAGGTCTGTCTCTTTGATCGCCATGAACACAGTCTGGAGAGAAATGTTGAACCGATACGGCTTCTTGTTCTGGATTGGGGGTCCGAGTCGATCCTGGGGTCAGACTCGAGAGGCCGAGACTTCGTTATATCCAGATCGGTTCACTAGGGTGGCATTGATGTGAGCAACAGCTCGCTTGTAAGCTTGTTCGAGCGTCGTAGTTTCGCGCTTCACCAGATCATATTTGCACTTCCCCTCGGCCATTCCGTGCACCAGTGCACTTACACCCATCTCATCGGTTAGGTTGGCAATGTGCTTGGCAGTCGAGCGGAACCTCTGTATGTACTCATCAAGGGACTCCTTGTCTCCTTGTTTCACCGCTGTCAAATGTATGAGCGTCTTCTTCCTCGTCTTACTGGTCACAAAGTAATCATTAACCTTCTTCTTCAGCCCAGACCACGAACGATTGCTCCCTGGTGGCAGCTTGTCGAACCACCGTTGAGCAATTGCAGCCAGCGTGGTCGGAACAGCCGACAAATAGTTTCCTCATCCTCCGTCAGGTATCCAATATTCTGCATGTATGATGATATATGATCAAACGGGTCCTCGACCCCATTGTACTCCCGTCATTTTGGGCTTCTTCACCCCCGGCACCCTTTCTGCCTCGAGTACCCACCTTGCGAATGGTGACTCGGCAGTAAACGTTCTCTTGGTCCGATGCGACCTATGGGAGTGGTGCCTTGAACTTGCCTCGCTTTCCGAAGCAGACTCCAAGTCATCACTCGTGTGGTCCGAGCTGATTTCTCGGGTCTCGCTTCTGGAAGGCTTGGATGCATGAGACTTCCTTCGAGGGGAGTGCGACCTCCTTGCCCTTCCTCGGGGCTGGTCTTTGTGCGCCTTTGGCCGTCCTCGGGTAGGTTCGTCCTCGACCAAGACTTCTTTACCCTTGTCCTTCGCACCAATCTCCTGGTGCTTCTTCTGCGAGGCCTGGGTCGCCTCTCTCTCCTCTCTTCTCCTTTTCATTGTGTTAATGGTGTCTCTCAACTCCATTTGGTTGTTCTTAGGTCTGTGCTTGTCAAAGATTTCCTTAATCTTTTGAACGGCCGCCGCTGTTCGCTGAGATGGGGTCTTCCGAGGGCCTCGCTTGTGCTTGCTTTTGGTGGGGATGATACACACCACTTAGTGGTAAAAGATGGGTTTTGATGCATTCAAATGGTTGATTTTGGATCAATTTATTAGCTAATTCTATCATTCGTGTATTTGTGCTTTAATATAAGAATTAGCGGTTTTTGTATGTATTTATGGCCTCAAGATTGATGTGCAATTGTGTGGAACGACAATGAGGCGATGAAAGATGATCCAAGGAGCGAGATGCCAAGTTTTGGACAAGTTTGGAAGAGATTTCAGTCCATTTACGGAAGGTCAACTTTGAAACTTGATAACTCTCAAACGGCTTGTAATTTTGCCCTGAAACCAACGGCTTATTAAATTTCATGATCTTAGCTTTCCAGGAAGTGGTCACACGTTGTCATAGGCCAAGTAACGAATAAGTTATGACCGTTTGAAAAACATCGCCAGAGCCAGTCCGCTGAAGACGACTCGTCTGACTTTAGACGAGTCGTCCGGACGAGTCGTCCCGAACCAGACGATTTCCAGACGACTCCCACAGTGACTTCAGTAGTCTTGCGAAAAGGTGCCAGACGACTCGTTTGGGTTCAGACGAGTCGTCCAGACGAGTCGTCCCGATCTGGACGACTCGTCCGCTGCTGTGTCGGCGTAAGGACGGGTTTCCTAAACCCGTTTTGTAATCTTTTTCTATTTAAAACCTAAGTTTCGTTTTATTATTTTAGATTCAGTATTCGCACCTTTAGAGCTATTTTTCAAAGACTATGCAAGGCTAAAGACCTTTATTCTCGGATTTATTAGTTGAAGCTACAGATCATCCAGACAATTGTGAGTCTTAACTATTTTAATTATTGTTGAGTATTATCATTCTCTTTGTTTCAATTGCTTATTGATTGATTTATCGTTAATTTAATTAGCCCTAGGTTAAATCATATTAGTAGAATCATTAATCAAAGGACTAATTGTTTGTTTAATTGATTAACTAGTAGAAACTAAACCTTAATTCTGTGCTGATCATAGATCTAGGGTTTAGAAGAGAATTGATATATTGATTGAAGGTCGAAAACGCGTGTGTCTAGATCTTATCTATCCTAGTTGTTATCGTTCTATTTATTTATGCTTTCGCTGGATTGAATTTAGGCACGCGTCTTTGTTATCCACCGATTAGGGCTAGTTGGTAGGGCTGATCTCTCTTGCTAGCTATTAATAAGGAACGATCGAAAACTCCGTTTTCACAACTAGGTACTCGACATAGTTGATCTCAGTGAGGACAATGATCAATTGGATGAACTATAGTGGATATTAATTGTCCGAGAATTTTCCCTTAATTAATTCGCAAATTACTCTTTTGTGTTTGATTACTTGATCACTTATACTCATTAACCCCCCATTTGTTATTTGACATACATTGATAATTGTCGTTCTCTGTGGATACGTACCTTACTTGCCTATTATTACGTTTTAGGTTAGTATTGATATTTTATATTTGTAGGCATACGACTTTAGCCTGTCAGGGGACCCCCACGGTGACCGTCGCCTTAGGTTGGGGAGCTACCCGCTTCTCCAACTCGGCCATCCTCTCGCCCATCTGGCGCTGCAGGTCGGCCTGCACCTTGAGCATTGCCCGAGCCTCCGCGAGCTCCTTCATTAAGGCCACATCTCGGGGGCTCGGTTCGCTCTCCATCTCTTCATCTTCATATTCCTCTTCGAGGTATACCTGCTCCTCTGGGTTGTCCTCAGGGAGGGGTTGCGCCCCCGCTCGGGGCGCTGACCGCTCGTCCTCGAGCACCCTTGACGGTCCCTCACCGGGGGTGCCAGGATGCGAGGGATTCGGGTCAGCGGGCCCGAGAATGGGGTTTTCTGTCGCAACGGCTCCTTTTGAGCGCGCGGGTCGACCTCTCGGTGCCATCTCTTCTCGGGGAGCTTCGGGTATTCTCGAACGTCTTTCCCCTCGCACTGTCCCCACAGACGGCGCCACTTGTTGGATGTGAATTCTTCGAAGGACGGTTGCTTGGTAGGCCTCGCCGAATACCTGTAATAAAGGGAGCCCGGTTTTCACCAGGCGTCGCCCCTCCGACGCTCAAGTCAGTATATGGCTCGAGAAGGGGTGGCAAATAAGACAAGAATAGGCAAATCAAGGGAATAATCAGAGAATAAAGAATGTCAGAATTTTGGGAGTGTGTGTAAGAACCTGATTTTGATGGGTCATAAAGGGGGTATTTATAATGATAGAGTGGGGACCTAGGAATAATCCTAGGTTTCCCCACTCCATCTTGACGCTTTATTTTCCTTCCATCCAAGGGTTGCCCTTAAAGGAGGTTTATTGCACTACATGGACCTTTACTAAGGTATACTTACTTAAGGGCTATGGCCCAAAGAGGTACCAACATACACAAATACAAACTCTAATGCAAAACATACACCAGCGTGAAGAACAAATTAGGGTCATAATAATCGACTCAATTGCTGGTGTGTTTCGGCATTCATTTGATAACAACTACCATGGTTTATGTCGGCGTGACGTACTTATGAAGAAGGTGGGGAAAGGTTTAAAGGAGTTGACATTAAAATATAATGCAAGCGTTGTAGTAACTAATGAAGTGACTGACTATTTTCACAAACACAATGCATGGAGTGTTCAAAACATAAACTCTTTCATTACTTCCGATCGCAAGGTCCAACCATCACTAGGTTGGGCATGGGCACAATGTGTAGACAATAACATTTTCATGAGGAAGGATGTCAACTGTGAGTTACGCACATGCAACAGAGAAATTCAGGTTGTGTTACACAATCAAATATTACGTTCAACCCAATTCAATATATCAAAGAGGGGGATTGTCAGTTTTTCCAAAATTGAAGAGAACCAACCAACTTCTCAATACTAGTAAATAATGGTGAAATAACCATTTAATTCCAGGATTTGTGTCTCTAATGGAACTGATATTGTAAATGCAGTTATTTTACATGTTTTCTGAAATATTGCAACATCCAATGACAACCACCAAAATAATAGCAATTCCAAAAACTCGTACTTATATGCGGATAACAACTCACCTACAACACATGATCCCCAGGTTATTTTCGGTTCTCTTCCCCAGATTGTATTCGGTTCACTTCTCTGATTTTTCCTTGCTGCTGGAACCCACATACTTATTGAAATCTCCCATAGCAAGGTCATAAGCAATTCGAAACTGGGTGAAAGAATTCAAATAAACACACCATTACAATCTATGAATATGACGGACATCATATTGTTCAATTCAATTTACAAACCATATCACCTGTTGGGGGGTAGCAACCATTTGGGGAAGTACAGTGGGAAATCTGTCAGCTGCCTGAAATACATAGTTCAGCAATATGACATTACACAATTAATCACATTCCATCACTACGTTCCGAATTTGAAGACATACCTTAGGCATTGACCTGTGTACAAACTGAACAAGTGGAGACTTCGATGCAACATGACTGGGCAGATTCAACCTTGTCCCACCCTGAAATTTCAATTTCTGGGTTGGAAGATGAAGATGACGATGATTTGGGATTTTTTTTTTTTTGAAAAATAAAAAACGAACGATTAAATCGATTGAATCACAGGTCAGAGAATCGAAAGCTCAGATACCAATGTTACAAACGAAATAATTTGCAGATGATAAATTAATGGATAGTTGTTATATCAAAGGTTTTGATATACAAGGAAGGAGATGGAGACTAAAGAAGAAGGTAGGGGGAGGACTGACAATAGAAAGGGGTGAGGGAAATCAGAGTTACAATCAATTTCAACATGAGTGGCCATTCCTCCTGCAACTCCTCTATTTATAACAACTTGGTAACGGTGCAATGAGGTCATCCAATCATCGGGTGGTACATCCCCAAATGAAAGTACCATTTTACCCTTGCTCCCAAGTTGACCCTTTGACTCCACATTGTTGCACCATATGCCCTCCAACTCACCTTTTGATCCCAGCTCATACCTCTCTTCATGCCCAGTCATCAATTCACAGTGATCCCATGCTTTATCCGTATCAATGGATTGGTATATGGTACACCAGGGGTACGTAGAGGTACGTAGAGGTACGTACCCCCCGTCCTAATTATACTGAGGTTCATGTTTTCATTCCAAGCCCATTCTAACTAACAACAATCTGGGCCCAAAATACTATTAGGCCACAACATCAAGCAAAGCCCAAGTATTCTCTCTCCTCCCCCTTCCTATTCCCCATCCCATCTCCACCCCCTCTTCTGCCCGGAAATGCCGCCGAAGCACCACCACGCCGCGCCTCTGAAAACAACCGCCGCCGGCAATACATCCACCTCACTAACGTCGTCGTTGCGTCAAACTTCCTCCAAGTGCTCCCCTTCTTTTTCCCCCTCTCCAAGCACCACCCAACCCCTTTCCCGACCCCCAAGCCCTCGAAGTCGTCGACGCCACCAATTCACGTCGGAGACGTCGATTGTGGTGGCGGTGGCGCGGGGTTAAGGGCCAGAGAGAATAAAATAGGAGAGAGAAAGCGAAAAGAAAATGGGAGGAGAAGGATGTGAGGCGGTGGTGGGAATGAGGCTCGCTGGTGATCGTCCCCGGAGAATGAGGTTGGCTGGCGATCGGAGATTATGGTGGTGGGTTAGGTATAGATCAGGTGGTGGTCGACGGGGAGCGGGTGGAGATGGGGGACTGCCGGTGATGTGTCGGGTGGGAGGAGTAGTGGGTTTGGTCATTATATGGTAAAAAAAATAATTAGGGAGGAGAGAGTAATTGGGGTTGGTCATTAATTGCTCAAAAATGACCATTTTGCAGTAATTGGGGTTGGTCATTAATCGGTCATTTTTTTACTATTTTTATCATTATTTACCTTTTTTTTATTATTATTTAATGCTCTTGTTATTATCGGTTTATTTTTCTATAGTCATTATTTCGCGATGAGTGAAAATTGAGAAATATAAGTGAAAGTTGAGAAATAATTTTTGAAAATTGGAAAAAAAATGAGTGAAAAACGAGAAATAATGAGTTAGAATTGGGAAATAATGATTAAAAATAAACAATGACTAGAAAATGGTATATACTGAGTGAAAATTGGAAAACAATGAGTGCAAATCGAGAAATAATGAGTTAAAATTGGGAAATAATGATTAAAAATAAACAATGACTAGAAAATGGTATATAATGAGTGAAAATTGGAAAACGTGCAAATCGAGAAATAATGAGTTAAAATTGGGACATAATGATTAAAAATAAATTAATGACTATAAAGTGGTCTAAAATGATTGAAATTTGGAGTACGTAAGGAGTGAAAATCGAGAAATAATGAGTGTGAATTGAAACAAAATAAGTAGGATTTTCACTCATTAGTTTTCAATTTTCACTCATTGTTTCTGGATTTTGACTCATTCATTTTCAATTTTCACTCATTGTTTCTGGATTTTGACTCATTAATTTTCAATTTTCACTAATTCTTTTTGGATTTTCACTCATTAGTTTTCAATTTTCACTCATTCTTTTTGGATTATGACTCATTAGTTTTCAATTTTCACTCATTAGTATTCAAATTTCACTCATTAGTATTCAAATTTCACTCATTAGTATTCAAATTTCACTCATTAGTATTCAAATTTCACTCAATTTTTCTGCATTTTGACTCATTAGTTTTCAATTTTCACTCATTGTTTCTGGATTTTGACTCATTAGTTTTCAGTTTTCACTCATTCTTTTGGATTTTGACTCATTAGTTTTCAGTTTTCACTCATTGTTTCTGGATTTTGACTCATTAGTTTTCGATTTTCACTCATTCTTTTTGGATTTTCACTCATTACTTTTCAGTTTTCACTCATTGTTCCTGGATTTTGACTCATTAGTTTTTTTTTTCCGAAACGGGTAGCATAGATAAGCATAAACTAATCATAGTACAAGCGTCTTTAGTTTTTCAATTTTCACTCATTCTTTTTGGATTTTCACTCATTGGTTTTCAATTTTCACTCATTGTTTCTGAATTTTGACTCATTAGTTTTTCAATTTTCACTCATTCTTTTTCGATTTTCACTCATTAGTTTTTCAATTTTCACTCATTCTTTTTGGATTTTCACTCATTAGTTTTCAATTTTCACTCATTCTTTTTGGATTTTCACTCATTAGCTTTCAATTTTCTAGATTATCTATAGTAGTCATTGTTTTCAAATGCCTAGTCATTGTTTTCTATTTTTCACTCATTATTTACTGTTTTATAGCTCATTGTTTTCTGATTTTCATTCATTATAAACTATTTTCTAGTTACTGTTTTCTGATTTTCACTAATTATTTACTTTTTTTCTTCTAACCATTCTATATATTAGTCATTGTATTCAAATGTCTAGTCATTGTTTTCTATTGTTCACTCATTATTTACTATTTTTCAGTCATTGTTTTATGATATTCATTCATTATTTACAATTTTCTAGTCATTGATTTTCACTCATTATTTGTTTTTTCTAGTCTTTATCTATACTAGTCATTGTTTCAAATGTCTAGTCATTGTTTTATATTTTTTTTCACTCATTATTTAATATGTTCTAGTCATTATTTTCTTATTTTCACTTATTTTTTTTGTCATTTTTTTTTTCTAATTTTCACTCACATTTTTTTATCCTAAATTATCATTATATTTATCTATTTAATCATTAGATAATTTGGGATCATGATTTTGGTTGACCCTCATCAATACCGACACGTGACAACCACCTACCACCACCTGCAAGTCTGCAACGCAGCACACCCTGACTAAACAGCACCCTCTTCGACAACATCACCATGCTGCCATTTACAAAGGCTCTCCCCTCCTCCTTCATTTCCTCCCCTTAATTAATTTCTCTCCCCTTCTACCGCACCTGATTCCCCCTCTCCCCCATAGAAACGCCACCCCTTTCGCCTCCTAGACTCACCTTTAATAATGCCGCCTAGAATCCTCGTTTTGGAAGATTACGCAAGGAGAGAAACTATAGGGAGAGTGGTAGTCAGAGGAAATTAGGGAGGAAACGAAGGTGGCGTGAACGGTGGATCGTGGTCCGGTTGATGCCGTTTCATAGACGTCATGTAGGTGGTGCCGACGGGTAGAGTATGGTGGCGGTGTGGGTTGGAGGATGGCGGGGGCGGGGGCTTGGTCGGTGGAGGCGTGGAGGTGGGTAAGTGGGGAGGAGAGAGAATATGAAGTGGGTATTTTTTTATGTTTTTATTTTATTTTTTTTGTTTGATTGTTTGGTTTAAGTTTGTGGGTCTGCTCTAATCAAACATATGAAGTGGGCCTTGTGTTCAGAATTCTGTTTTTGGACCTTGTTCAGAAATTCTGTTCTGGACATTGTTCAAAATTCTTTTTATTTTGGACTGGGCCATGCATCGAACTATGGATTAGGAGTTTAGGACACAGGGGGTACGTAGACCTACGTACCTCCGGGGTACCTAATAATTTGGGGTGAAATTAACCTTTGTTCGGGATGCAAATCAATGTATATACACAACTTACATGTTGGTCAGCTCTTGTTCCAAAAGTAGATGTTGGGGTCAGTTGTTGTGATGCACCTCTTGGGGTGAGTTTTTTTGGTCGATTTCCATTAATCCTAGGTGATCTCTTCCGCTCTTCGGCAGGCGTGGATTGACTACAACGTGGGCGTTTGCTATTTGACTGCAAAACATAAATATGAACACATGTGTCAAGTTTCACGTACACGCTTACATCTATCCGAGTGTAAAACATAATAATGGAATAAATAAGCTTGACCTTATCTTAGCCGTACTAGGTGATTTCTTTTTCAGCTAAACTATCTCTTCAATTGATTTCAGCCTTTTGTACGCATTATCCGCTCGTTTGGGAGGATCAAGGAGTTTGCTCGTTGGTGTCAACACAAAATTGTTGCTGCCTCCTACATTAGGATTGCTTCTACTACTCAAACAAGTGACACTACTAGGGGAGCATTCAATTCGTGCCTCATCAACCATGTTACTATTCTGCCCATTCCCTGAAGCAACATCTTAATTGTTTTCATCCCCAACCCTCTGCATCAATTGTGCATTTATCAATTCCATTGTACCCTTGATTTCCAGTATATCACTCACTACATGATCACTAGCAGCTGATGACAACATAGCTGCAACTGCTAATGGCTCAAACGCATCCTGCATTGAATCGTACCTCATAACTTCCGCTGTCTTACTCGGGTCATGATAAGCGACCTTAACCATTGTGTGTTTACGTGCTATATCCTTACGCCACCTCCGTAGAATGTACTTTTCGGGTACACTATCATACCCATACATGTCATACACACAAATACAATGTCTACATAGAATTCCACTATCCTCAAACAATTTGCACTGGCAGCTAACTTCATGACTCTCGGTGTTGTACAGCACCTTCACTGCCCTCTTCCGGTCAGTTATATACGATTCCCGACACCCCTCAGTGTGCACCCAAACCCGATCATTAATAACTACCTCAACCTCGGTCTCAGAAATTTGAGATGAACCACCATTACGGCAGTACAACACGTATTGACATTGTCGTTGCACCTCTCTAAACTTGACATTGGTGTAACATCTCTAAAATATTTTCTCTTGCGCAAATCCAGTTGCTAGCCCCAATTGCTCACAAATACAATCATCATCGGATGCCTGCTCAGTCATAGCCCTTCTCTCCATGGCGTGACAGTACTGCTCCACAAACTCATATAGCCGAGTTCCTCGTTTAAGATACAGATCAAAGAAACTATTAATGCTTTCTACCTTTTGGGTTGTTCTCTTACCAGCCCAGAACATGTGCTTCGTGTACGCCGGCACCCACATTTCCCTCTCCTTAACTAAGCCATACAACCATTCATTTTCTGCCAAGTCATACGTCCTTATCATTTATGCCCAACGACGTTCAAACTCTTCAACATCAAAGGAATGAATCATAGACAACATTCTTAAGATCAACAACAAGCTCCTTCCTAAGTGGATGTTTTCCCAATTTCACTGGAACCTTTTTCAATATATGCCAAAGGCACCATCGATGCCTAGTGTTAGGCATGACATTTGCTACCGCTCTTCGGATAGCAGCAGTCTGATCCGTAAGGATACCAGCAGAAGCAATATCACCCATGCACTGACGCCAAGTACTGAATACCCACTCAAAACTTTCTGTAGTTTCACGAGATACAAGTGCACAACCCAAG
Source organism: Spergularia bocconei (assembly GCA_963457585.1). NCBI lineage: Eukaryota > Viridiplantae > Streptophyta > Magnoliopsida > Caryophyllales > Caryophyllaceae > Spergularia > Spergularia bocconei. The sequence goes on from OY734943.1 coordinate 11,107,186, forward strand.
AGTATTGTCTCCCATGATGGATTCACACCAACTATGTTGGCAAAAGGTAAGTTATACGCATTTGTAATGTAAGTGGTATCAAAACAAACAACATCACCAAACTTTACGTAAGCTGCACGACTACGGGCATCAATCCACAGAACATCCGTGATAACACGGCGTTCATCATGTCTAATCATGTGATAAAAATTTCGATTATCCTTATGCATCCTCAGGAAGTATCTCAGGCATTGGCATCACCATCTTTTAGTTTCAGCCTTCTTTCCTTTTGTATCTCATCCCTCAAATCACCCAGTGTCACAGGCATGTTATCATACTCATTCCTTTCAGGAATGAACTTGAGCAGCTGACAAACCAGACCTGATACCACACTCCAACCTCCTCCTCATATGTGCTGGTAGTTGCCGATTTCGCCGAATTAATTCGCCTTGCTAGGAGTGGGATTATGGTTCACATGCTCCAACACGAGGGTCCTAATGTACCACGGGGCACCACTCCCGTCAGTAGACGCATACAGCATTGTAAGGCATACGCTTTTTTTGGATTTTACGGCCCTACCAATTACAGATACACCTTCTTCACACTACGCTTTCCCCATCTTCTTATATGATGCGGGTTTACCCCAGCACTCACACTTGAGTGTGATATACTTGAGTTCCCCATTACCTTTCTTCGAAAAACCCCTACGACATACCCCAAATCCTTGTTGTTTCGCATATTTCTGATAAAACAGCTCCAATTCTCCAAGTTTTCAAAACACATTCCAACTGAAGGCTCCTCCTTCACAACACCATCCTCCATTACAGCAACCTCCTTATCCGGCGTTCTACACATGATAGTCAAATCATCTAGCGACACATCATCTACTAGTAACACATTGTTATCTTCATCCTCAATACGCCAGAAACACCCATAATTTCTTCACAATTCAAATCTACATCAACATGTATGTCTATACCACAAACGTCTTCATCGCCAACCACCGCCTGAGTTAGCTGAACATCAAACTCCTCATCACCACATTCGTCGTCAACATTAATAACATCAACCCCACTACACCCAGATAAATTTTCCCCATTAAAATGTATTTCTCGTCCTCCACCTTCCATTAACTGCAAAAAAAATCATTATCCTAATTAACCACACCAGCAAACCAAAACAAACAAGTTTCAATTTATCATATACTGTACTATTTCACCGCTTCTCACAGAGTAAACAAATCCAAATCACACATATTCATAATTAATAAAGTGTACTTCTTTGTATCAACTACCTATTCTACAATTTTGACCTTACACTAATATGTCTACCATATCTACGACATAATCAATACAACATCATATCTTCTATGCAAACCAATCTACTGATGAAACCATGTTTGTTACGCAATTCAATTAACAATCTATTAAGGTATTAAAATTAAATCACTTACATCTGCACCACCAACTCGTTTTCTGAATTGCGGACGATGGTTGATCTGTTTCGATTAAGGATCCGTTGCCGAAACAACTCTACACCTTCGTAATCTCCATTAAGGGTTCTCTTCTCCTTTCTCTCTCCTCACTCAATTAATTGGTCTGTTTCAATACTTCCTGTACAATCTTATCAACTATGGTCATTTATCAAACCGTATATTTATACGATTTACAATGGTACGAAAATCATTGTACTGTTCAAATATTCATGGCGTATAATGTCTAAAAGTATATTTTGTATTTGTATACGTTTTTCATCTGTATTCAAATATGGAAAATTTACACCACGCGTATTTACAAAACTTACTGGGTTTGTAGTTTACTGCAAAATAGAAGACATAAGCCACGCACGTGACTTTTCCCTTATGTCCTTAACGTGTGCTATACTGTTAAAGAGCCCACAGTTGGAGAAATTTCGGCCCTCTGCATAGGCCTACTAGAATGGGCTATTGGGTACCCGATATGGCGTAAAATCTAAGGTTCACTATCGGTTCCAGGTACTCGCAGGACACGTTTATTCATGGGTACCCACATGAACCCGTTGCTTAACGGGTACCCGACGGGTAACGGGTCCAAAATTTCAGGACCCGTACCCAGACCCGTTGACAACGGGTCCTAAAATTTTGGACTCTTACCCGTGCCCGTTGACAACAGGTCCGGGTCTGGACCCGCCGGGTCCTAAGCGGGTATGGGTACCCGCTTTTTTTGCTCACCCCTAATTACAAAGGTGTTGCAAACACATCCCCGAGATTTTACGGGGTCGAAAACTAGTTTATCTTTAATCTATACCATAATAAAAGTGTTGTTGATGTGTGATTCATGTGTAATATATCTGTTTTATAATTACATATTTGTGTAATGATAGTTATGCGAGGGCGTATTCATTATATCACCTGCTAATGCCAAGCACACCATAAATCAACTGAATTATTAAGGGCCCGTTCGGTATCACTGCCGTTTTCAATTTTTGGTTTTCTTTTTTTTTGCGTAAAAATTTTAGCTAAATAAGTTACAAAACTAGCTTGTGTGCCCGTGAAATCATGGGTCCTATTTTTCATTTCATTTTAAACGAATAACCTATTTAAAAATGAAAAATTATTTCCTTGATAAAAATTTAGAAAATTTAGACTTTAAATCATTTTAAACTACATAATAAAGATTTTTGTTTGATAAATGTGTAAAAATTGAAATTAAACGTTTAGAGGTTCGTACGATATTGAAAACATAATACCAAAAAAATTAAAAGTACAATATACTCATTAAATTCAATATCCAAAATGTACATGATTAACCAAGAATTGTATAATTTGCTCATAACCACGACGATCATATTCCCCATGATACCAATTAAAATACAATATAGTTATATCAAACTACCACAACTAATTTATAAACCAATAGCCAAAAGACGCTATCTTAATAGTCAATATCATTATTTAATAAAATACTTTCCAAGTAACCACATATTTTAATGCTAATAACTTACCAGTATATTAGAAGGAAGATTAAAGACCTATTGAAAATTTTATTGAAATCACGGGACAAATTTTGATTGATTTGGAGAATTGAGTTGAGTATATAAAATTTAAAATCGTTTTTTTTTTGTTCGCATAGTATTATAAATCACAAACAAAAATTGTGATCTATATGTATTTTTAAAACAATGCCTTGAGCGGAGGTTTTATTGTTTGTCCTTGATATGTTGAATTTTTACAATGTTGAAAATTGAAAACCAAAGATAAACATCAAAATGAACTTGTGAATCACAAAATCGAAAATATACATTACGAAGACTATTGTATTTCATTATAACAGTTTAAGTACAATAACTATTTGAATAACAATAACAAATTGCCATCGATCATAAAATTAAAACAGCTAACCTAATGGCGACACATAAGCGATGACGTGACTTTTTTTCCCTGAGAACACCTCCATCAAGTGCCACATAGGCATTGAAGTTAGCCTATTAAAGTAGTAGTATAGATTACTTTAAATTGTTTGGTTATATAATAGTCATTTAAAAACTGAAAACTGAAAACTAAAAACTGAAAACCACTTTTCCTGATTTAAAAAAAAACGAGACTTTGATTTTCAAAAATACAGAAAACCGAAAAAAAAAACGATACCAAAAAGACTAATCCATGTTTTAATCAAGATGAATATGATTGCCGCAATTAGAGCAAGTCCAATGGTGGTTCTTTCACCTAGAGATTGTCAATAAGAACTGAAAAAACTTAGTTCGTCCATTGCAAAGTCACCAAATTCGTTCGTCCGACGAACGCAGTTCTAAACAACGAACTCAGTTCGTGAAAAACGGTCATAATGATGTCAGAAAAAGCAGAAACAAAGGAGGAACAAAAGGTTGAAGAGTGCCTTACACCAAACGAATTAAAAGCCTGCGCGTGTGTCTCAGGCGCCTGTTGAACGAAGTGAGTTGAAAATTCAACTGCAAAATTGATGTGTCCCACCTGACTTTTTCTATTAATTTATTTTAATACTTTCTTTGTATAACCAGAGTTCGTCCATTGCTCGTTAAACTTCATAAATCTCGAGTTCGATAAAATTTGATGTGGCATACGACGAACTGGGAAACGGGTTCGTCCATTACCATTGCTCTTAAAGTCTTCCGTTACAACTGACAGAAACACGAGTTACAACAACTTACAAGTTTACAAACAAGAAAAAACATCAGTTCTTCATGATCCTCGATTTACTTTTTACTTTTTTTTTTCCTCTTTAAACCTTCATCACTTCATCTTCCTCCTCAATTTACCATAAATCAAATTAAGTTATACAAATCATAAACCCAACATTTCTCTTTTCATCTTCTTCTTCCAACGAAGAAATTGTCAGAAAGTAAAAACAGCAACTCGGCATTGTTGTTCAAAGTAACCAAAAAAACACAAAAACATAACTTCTGACAACAGTTTCTGTGCCGACAACCTTTTCTGTTGGCCATATTTTGTCTTCTTTTCAGCCACAAATCTTTGCCCTTCCTTCTCTAATAAGTTTCTCTCAATTTTATTCCTCAATAATAATACTCCTATCACATCATTTCTTCTTAATTTCATCTTCGTCCAATTAAATTTTGGGTAATTATGTCTTCTGTAAGTAACACGCAACAGGTAGAGACAGTGGAGGAGAAGCACAGCAAGAAGAAGAAGAAGGATGTCATCAGATTGGAGAGAGAATCTGTTATTCCAATTTTGAAACCTAAGTTGGTTATGACTCTTGCCAATCTCATTGGTAATTTCTCTTTTCAATTTTTTACACACTGTAAAAAAAGTTGTAGTAATTTTTAAACTTCTGGGTTATGCTTGTTTCTGTATTATCTCAATTGGGTTTGTTTCTTTTTGTGATATGTCAATTGGGTTTGCATGATTTTTGTCCAACACATCTTCTTTTATAAGCTGTTGATTTTGATTGAGCATGTTCCTGGTTTTTACCTTTATTTGCCAATTGTATCATTGCCCTGTCAAAATTGAACGTGTGATTGTATTTAGGTTAATAAGTCCTGTATACTGAAGTTTGTGTTTGTTTTTCCATAAAAATAAAATAGTAATGGAGATATGATGGTGTGTATATACATCAAAGTTAGGTTATTATGGCAGCAGCCTCATTTCACCAGTGAGAATGGAAGAAAGTATAGCATCTTCGTTTAGGTGTGTATTGTCTTCTGAAGCTGGATCAATTCCGCGAATGGATATGTGCTTCATGGTTGGATATGCTCCATCAAAGAACTATGATATAGTATCGCGGATGTTTATCATGGCGATATCGACATGTTAGAATATGTTATGTAGGGCTATACCTCAGTTAGGTTGGGCAGCTAGGCTTGAGTGTGTCTTTGGATACTAGCTATGGGTTGATGACATGATGCTTTTGTGTATATTGGAAAGACTGTCATTGTGATGAATATTTGTACGATTTTTCATTAGTGAGCTTGTACTCCCCAAAAGCCTTGAACTTTTGTTGACATTTGTATTTAATATGCTTTTTATTATATGCAGAGCATAGTTCGGATCGATCTGAGTTCTTAAAGCTGTGCAAGAGAATTGAGTACACTATTCGTGCATGGTATCTCTTACAGTTTGAAGATTTGATGGTAGTGTAAAATTCTATATTCGTCAGCGAAGAGCTTTCTTTTGATTTTCCTTTGTCCAGTTTTTGCTGTCTTATACCTAATTATAACTGAATGATGATTTTTCCCAGCAATTGTACTCTCTCTTTGACCCTGTCCATGGAGCTCAAAAGCTGGAGCAACAAAAGTTATCTCCCGAAGAGATTGATGTTCTTGAACAAAATTTCTTAAGCTACATGTTTGAGGTAATTTACTTCTTAGCTATAGATTTGACAGTTGCTTTTTGGTAATACGGGAGTTGTAGATTCTAAGCAACCATTGCATCTAGGAAGTAGGAACATGCTGTGAAGAAAGTCATGTAGAAAGCCATGGTGTTTTTCTAGCTCCTAATATGCTACTCTTGTTGTGATATTCTACATTCAGGTGATGGAAAAGAGTAATTTTAAGATCGTAACTGATGAGGAGAATGAAGTTGCACATTCTGGCCAGTATCTTCTGAATCTTCCTATAATTGTGGATGAATCTAAGGTTATCTTTGTTTCTGCTGCCTTTTCTAATGTCTAATTTGATATTCCCCTTTACGCTACTATATCTATTCTCTGTGGTGAATGCAGCTGGACAAGAAGCTTTTGGGAAGGTATTTCTCTGAGCATCATCATAACAATATTCCAGAGTTTGCTGACAAGGTAACTTCTCTTGAATAAGCTTCACGTTTCTTTTTTTTTTCTTTTTCTTTTTTTTCCCCCTTTTGTAGACCATTACGGCTAGCTCTGTGTACATGTTTTTTTCTTGGTCCTAAGCTCTTTTTTCTAATGGAACTATGTATGGATGACCTTTCCTAGCCTTACTTGGCAACAGCTCCTTAAGAGGAGCATGGTCTGAAGAATTTTAAAGGAGCTGGTTTAAAATGTCTTCATCGATCACGGTGACTTGGTTTCTTGCTTATTGACTTATATCTATCAAATCGGTAATCCTATGATAGGACTTATGTATCACTGAAATCAAGAGTCCTGTAATAGGTCTTATAGTATTTGTGGTATGGCATTCAGGGGTAGTGGAACTAGATTGGACGAAAGACTGGGCGCATTTCAGTGGAGCTTACTGTTGAACTCCTCATCCGTAAGCCGAACTGGAGTCTTGAAAGATTTAGAAGTTTAGTATTTTTTAATGCTTATTGAATTCTTTCAAGTCTGCAGCCGGGGAGCATAATCCTTCCTGCTTTGAAGTAGAAATTTATCAGCCTAATAAGCTCGTATCTTTATTTGCGTTTCGACCTAGGTACCGCCATCAGTTAATTAGCACCTAGATGCCATACTTTATACGGAGTAAAGCATTTTGTTGACGTCATAACAAAAGGTGATCGCATGGAGTTGTCCATAACATCAAGTAATTGTCATGGTATTGGTAGCAAATCCCCTTTGAAGTGTTAGATACAAGTGTCTTGACCGATTAAAACATTTATGGACCCATTAAAACATTTATTAATGTCAAGGTTGTTAGTAAAAGCAGAGAAGACTTTTCTTTGTTTAAATTTTCTTATGTTTCTTAAGATGACAGCTGTACTCATAGTCACACTCCTTTAAGGTTTTTCATTTATTTATTCTTTCCCGTTTGCAAAGTCCTACTATTTTGAATGTTTATTAAAAATAATTTTCGTTTGCCGACACTTGAAACGTATCGTGTCAGTGTCTTGAAATCGGTCAAGACACTTGTATGACCCTATCCCCGTGTCATGATATTTTTAAAATCTTGTGCCTGACACTTCCAGAAGAGTTGAAGTAACATAGAATGTATTCCTTCTCTACTCCAGCTCAAAGTTGATGGCAACTTTAACACTCTTATGCTTAGTCTCACTAAGGAAGATGTGCTTGAAGGTGTGAAAAACTCTGTGGTATAATTGGTTCAGGTGCCGCCTATCCTCCAATGGAAACTATGCAGGTTTTTTTTTAACAGAATATGGGAGGGAAAAAGGGTTGGACAATGTTTCTGCTTTTCTATTGGTGTGTTTGTTGTTCGATTTAAGTTAGAAGAGGAAAGGGATGGGGTAGTAAATGCAGGATATCACTTACGGAGTATTTGACATCAAACTGCGTTTTGTTCAACCTTGGAATGAGGACATGGAAGTAACCAAAACCTTTGTTAAAGTTGTGCCTTTATGGATTAAGATTCTTAGGCTAGACTTGAAGTTTTGGAGCCCTAGTTGCATAAACAAGATTGCTGGAGTTATAAGAAAGGTTGGGAAGGCTGATAAGGCAACTCAGGAAAGGAGGAGATCACGAGACTGGGGTTTGCTAGAGTGATGGTGGATGTAGAAATGGACCAGCAGTTTCCTGATATGATTCTATATTTTTGATGAGAGGCAAAATGGTAGAGCAATGCATAGAATGTGAATGGAGGCCTATGATATGTAAGCATTGCAAAGGGATGGGATATTCTGAGAATCAATGCAGGCAAAAGGCAAAAAGGCCTAGGACAACTAGACGTAAACAGGTATGGTGGCCAAAACTGAAGGAAACTGTTAATGTTCCTCGGGCGCCAGGTCAGAAATCCCTTCAATGGGCCATGAGCTACAAGGGAGTAAGGGAATTGTAATGCTACCCATGGTCGTGTTGACCATGGCTAGTATTGGGTTTTGGAATCTTAGGAGTCTAAATAGCTCAACAAAGCAAATGGAAGTACATGGATTTATGGATAAGCAGGCTATTTGGACTCCTAGAAACTAAGGTGAAGAGTGGCTGCATAACTAGGATTCATCTTTGTTTCTGTTCTAGGTGGGAGTATGCACTAACAATAGTTATCAACCTAATGGAAGGATGTGGTTGGTTTGAATTCCTGTGAAATTCCACTGCAACAATCTGTAGACTGAAACTCAACTTATTCATGTGAAAAAGGAGTTTGTTGGGGCAAATGAGGGATTCGTTTTTACAGTTGTATATCGTATGAATGATTCTAGGTACAGAGAGGGTCTGTGGGTGCTGTTGAAAGATATTTCTTATAAAGTAAATGGTCCCTGGATTACAATGAGGGACTTCAACAATGCCTTGGAGCAAAATGAACGAATTGGAGCTAAGGTAACTCATGCTGAAATTATCAGCTTTCAGAACTGTATTCAGGCTTGTGACATTTGTAATATCGAAGCAGCTGGTAGTTTTTCACCTGGAATAACAAGCAAGATGGTGAAAAGCGTGTTTTTAGCAGACTTGACACGGCTCTTATAGATGTTGATTGGTTGAATTCTTTTTCTGAGAGCATGACTTATTTTCATCCTGAAGGGCTATTTGACAGTCAATGTTTGGTTAATTTAAGCCCTCAAATTCATTCTGGAATGGCAAAGTACTATAATATGTGGAGTAAGGCTGACTCTTTTGAGAGAACTGTTAGTACTGTATGTCTGTATGAAGCAAAATGTAAAGAGGTACAATAATGTTCCAAATTGCAAAAAAGTTGAAATGCCTGAAGCTTCCTTTCTAGGAGCTGAACAAAGCGATATTTTCTATTGTTGAGAATGTAGATTCTATGGCTTTCCATGATCTGATCTTTGCACTAGAGGAGTTGCAACTTGATCATAATTTTCTTGTGAAGAGACAGAAGGAGCAGGATGCAAGAGAGCATTATAAGTTCCTCCACCAAACTAACGAGAGATATTTGAGATTAAAGAGTAAGATTAATAGGCTGGGTAAAGTAGATGATAACGCCTCTTTTTTTACTGTGCTATAAAAGCAAGGAGGTTGAGAAAAGAGTCCTACAAATTGATGACATGCAGGGGAAGAGCATGAGTGATGAAAAAGGGATCCAACAAGCAATTTTGCAGCATTATGAAATGTTGCTGGGTCAGTCATCACTTAGACAACCTGTCCATGTCGATACAGTTAGGAAAGGACAGACAATGACTGAAGCCATGATTGCTGTTCTAATGAGATCAGTCACAAATGAGGAGATTAGGAAAGCTATGTTTTCGATTCCTGGAAATAAGAGCCCTGGGCCAGACAGGTATTCTAGTTAGTTCTTTAGAGATGTGTGTCATATTGTGGGAGAAGATGGTGTAGAGCTGTTTCAGAGTTCTTTACAACAACAACATCTTTAACCCCAGTGCCTTATAGGCTCCCGCCATAAGGCGGGGTAAGTGGGGTCGGATGCACGCAAGCCTTACCCCTCTTGAAACATAGAGAGGCTGCGCACGGATGACCAAAAATGAAAATTGCTTCGAGAATCGCACCGACTGACTGTTTCAGAGTTCTTTATGGATGGGAATTTGCTGAAACAGTTAAACAACAGTGTGTTGGTCTTAGTGCCCAAGACTAGTAATCCAAACACTTACTTGAGTTCAGATCAATTGCAAAGTGATATTATTGGTGAAGTCCTACCCAAGATTATCAGCAAAAATCAGGGAGCTTTTGTAAAGAAGAGAGACATTGTGGAAAACATTATGGTTTGCAAGTATTTGGGTAAGGATATATAATAGGAAGGGATATTCTCCTAGCTGTATGATGAAAATTGATGTGAAAAAAATGTTATGATTCAGTTCAATGGGATTTTGGTAAAGAAGTGCTGCTGGCATTGAAGCTCCCTCAGAAGATTGTTGAGGTAATAAGGGAGTGTGTTAATACACCCTCCTATATAGCATTGCTATCAATGGCTCTTCTTTTTCGGTTCTTTAAAGGGAGGAGGGGTTGAGACAAGGTGATCGAGTGTCACCTCTTCTTTTTACTATGTGTACGGAGTATCTGACAAGAATCTTGGATGATGTAGCTCACAAAAAAGAAATTCAGATTCCACCCGATGTGTGGGAAGCGAGGTTAAATCATATTTGTTTTGCTGATGATCTAGTTTTCTCTAGACTAGAGGTGATTTGAGGTCTGTAATGCTATTATTGAGAGGTTTCTCAACCTTCTTAGCTGCTTCCGACCTATGTTCAAACAAAGGGAAATTTGATTTGCGGGGCGGTGAGTAACATCATGATGCAAGATATCATTTCTGCCTCAGGTTCTAAAAGACGATCTCTTTCTTCTAAATAGTTGGGCATTCCTGTTAGTACTGAAAAGATATCTATCATGGATTTCGACATTTTGGCAGAAATAATGGTGGCTAGAATTAAAAGCTTGAGAGCTAAAAGGTTTCATATGCTGAGAGTCACGCTGGTGAAAGCTGTGGTTATAAACATTCACTCCTAGTAGGCTAGAATTTTTATCCTCCCAAGAAGAGTGCTAAAGAAGGTGATAGTTATTTGCAGAATTTCCAGTGGGATCAATCTGAGGATTCTGAGCATATGGTTCGCAGCCCACTGGTTTCATGGCAGAAGATTTGTATGCCAAAAGAAGCTGGGGGGTTGGGAATCAGGGATGTTATGTGCTGGAACAAGATATGCCAAAAGAAGCTGCAAGTGAGAGTAAAACTGAAGGCACTAGGAATCTGTCAGGAAGAGAGCTGCTTGTTGTGTCAAGTTGAGAAGGTAGATCCAGCATCTTTTTTTTTTTTTTTTTTTTTTTTCTGAACTCTGTGTACTGCAAGAAGTGTCTGAGACTGGTAATGGGTCATTGCAAGGTGCAGATACCTGAGCGGAATGTGATATCTTGGTGTGCCAAGAAAAGAATGGCTGCAAGAGTCAGGAAACAAGTTATAGGAGCATTGATATGTAGATTTTCTATCATATCTGGCTGGCTAGAAATAAATGCAGACTGGAAATGGTTTTGGTTAGGCCTTAGGTGATATGTCAGATTGTAGTGAAGCAAGTCAAGAACATATCCACTAGGGACAGAGATTGGATGTATGATAGATTCAGTTAGAAGATTCTGGTTGTCTTTTTGTAATTGTAATTGTACAATTTTTGCTAGTGCGGCAAAGAGGGGCCAAGGCCCCTGCTGAGATTTAGTTGTAGAAGTACAGCTTAGCCCAATGGTAACTAGTCTAGTGACTTGAAAAAGGTGATAAAGTTTGTGGATTCAACACCCCAAGTCGATTTTTTTTTTTTATTTTTTTGTTTTTGTTTTTGTACAGTTTGCTTTTTTTTTTTTTTTGTCTTCTTATGTTTTTTGTCTTCTTCCGTATCCTCCCTAACTTTCCTTCTCATTAAGGCCCTCCTCTATCAAAAAATTCTGGTTTTGCCCCTGGTTGAGTTATTTCCTGTTGTTTGTATTTGGCACTATCTTGGAGATTGAACTGGGGAGAAACAAAGTAGAGCGGAAAACCATCTGGTGAGTTGGGTTAAACTGGGTGAGTGAGGAGACACTAGACAAGCTAGACTTTCCAAGGGCTACAGTGAGTTATTTCTTTTCAATTTATGCAGCTCCCAACTTTCCATACCATGTTAAGTTCTGCACGTGCACTATTCTCAAAGAAAGGCTGGACCTGGCAAACCCCACATGGCTTGATAAAACAACTTAGGATTAGATAAGACAAACAGATCTTTGTGGAGAGCAATGATTACATATCTCAAAGCCAAGGTAGGAAATGAGGTTGTGTGGTATGTCTTGCTTCCCTTTGATGCCAGACTATAGAGGTTTTCTCCGGGATGTTATTAAGCTGTGTAAAGCGCATGATGCTTTGCTTGTGTTCCTGTCCTTAAAGATCTCCTTCTCTTCCTCCGTTTCCTTTCCTATCGATACGCTGCAGAATCTGCTTAGGGAGGGAAGGAGTGAATCTCCCTTTACTGACTCGGGGATTCAAAATTTGGTCTTCATGGAAAATGTTGTTTGAGCCATGGTCTTTCTATTGTTGTGTGTTCTACATCATCTGTTGTTGCTAAGTTATTTTACAATTCTTTTTTTTGCCTGACACAAGTACCTATTTTTTTTTTTTTTTTTTTTTTTGTAGAAAGTTGGTTCTTTTTATTCATCCATTAAGGGAAGAAAAAGAACATTTTTGTACAAAATGGACACCCATAACAAATTAGCTACTAAGAAAACTAACTAAGAGATCATAGCATCTACAATCTCTTCTTGGTTACAATTTTTGCTCTTGAAATACAATCTAACACACACCACAAACTTGATTTGGTTTATAATCCAGTCCGTAGTGTGTTCATTTCCCACAAACAGCCTCATATTCCTTTCTTGCCATATCATATAGATTGTTGTATTGAAGCTACAAACAGCCCATATGTGCCTCCAACTTTTCTTATTTTTCCTGCTGCTCAACCAATTGATGACATATCTGATATCCTGGTATTTCATATTCATTCCAATCCAAGACTTCACCCCTTCCCAAACTGCTTTGGAGAAAGAGCAGCTAAAGAAGATGTGATTATGAGTTTCAGCATCACATTTGCAAAGTGAGCATCTGTTTACCAGATAGAAGCCTCTGATAATCATATTGTCTACTGTTGCCAGTTTTTTCTGAAGTGCCATGGCTGCAATAAAGCTGTGCTTTGGAAGGTTTATGCTGTGCCAAACAACTCTGTGCCATTTAACTCTTGCATACTTACACCTGAAGTGGTCATAAGCTGCTTTGACATTAAACTTGCCCCCTTTTGTCCAACTTGCCAATCTGTCCTCTATTGTTTCATTTGGATCCAGGCTATTAGCTAATTCATCCTTGATTCTGATTATGCTCCTCCAGCATTCAGAATCTGAGTTTTTGCTGCAAGCCTTCAGAATGCAATTGTTCCTGAGCTTGTAAGCCCTGACCCATCTCTCCCAGACACCCTGCTTACCAGCTTGGAGCCTCCAAATCCACTTGACCATAAGAGCTTTGTTCCAGGATAAAACTTCTTTTATGTTCATTCCACCTTCCTCTCTAGGACTGCAAACACTGAGCCAGCTTTTATATATCATCTTCTTCTCCCCTGGTTGTATGGCCCATAGAAAATCCTTGCTCAGCTTATGAATCTTCTTAATAACACCTTTAGGGATCAAAACACTAGCACACCAGAAATTCTCCACTCCAAAAACCACTGAATTTATCAACTGAATTTTACCAGCATATGAGAGGGTTTGAGAGGCCCAGTGCTTTGTTGATTGTTGAATCTTCCTGGTCAGCTGATCATACATTTCACTTCTTAATCTTGAATCATTTAATGGTATACCAAGATACCTGAAAGGAAAGGTTCCCTCCTTGAATCTTGTATACTCGAAAATGAGTTGTTTAACAGAGTTGCTGACTCCACCAAAGTAGATTTCGGTTTTGGTTTGGTTTGCAAACAAACCAGAAA